>FR997832.1:6392161-8892161 GCA_905475405.1 Schrankia costaestrigalis
ATAAACATATTTACTTAATTATTTTACTTTGTTTACATTTCATCACTAAATTTCTAATATAAATTATAATACCGAAACAATTAAAAATATCTAATAATATAGGAGTTATCAACATAACTTTGCTGACTTTTCATCTGCTCTCAAACGCTTTAACACTGATTTTGACTTGATTATTTTAACCGAATGTTGGTTAAGTGAAGGCTCTATAATCGAATCTCTACCTCGGTATACAGCAACTCGGTCTCAAGCCCAAACGAATAAAAACGGCGGTGTCGTCATCTATTTAAATAATAAGTGGGATAACTACTCAACTCAAACCTTTATTATAGATGCAGACAGTCTGCTCATAATACTTAATCATAATATAGCTTTACTAGGAATTTACAGATCCCCGGCTATGAAAAACCTAGATAACTTTTTAACCAGTCTTGACAAAACTTTAGAAAGTTTAAAAAAATATCCCATCATAATTGTTGCTGGAGATATCAATATTGATATAATAAACAAATCATTCAATGCACACACAGACTACTTAAACGTCATGGCAGCCCATACTCTGATCCCAGCTATAACTAAACCAACCAGAATTAGTGCCTGTCTCGATCATATATTTATTAAATCGCCCTTTAAATGCTCTGGCATAGTTTGTAAATGCTCAGTAACGGACCACGATATAGCGATTGCCACTACCTCTCTCAACCAAAAACATAATAACTTTAGTACACCCCGCTACAAACTAAAAACTGATACTGAGGCAGCGGCCGCGGAGCTAAATAAAATATCTTGGTTAGAAGTTTTAAGCGATAAGTCTACAGACTCTGCTGTCAATTCTTTTATGGATATTATCACAAAAATAATTCAAGCTCACTCTCACAAAATCAAAATAAGCCGAACCCGTTTCAACATTAAACCATGGATTAGCCCTGGCCTTATTAGGTGCATGCGCCACCGAGATAGCCTACACCTTGAAGTCCGTAAGTTTCCTCATGATGACATGCGACGACTAGTTTACATCCGGTACAGAAACTTTTGCAACAATCTATTAAACAAGTTAAAAACTGAATATCACAGTAATAGAATACAGACAAATCAAGATAACCCTAAAAAACTATGGAAAACTCTTAAAACAAAAATACAGCCAATCTCTAACAATAACAACCCCTTAATAAACAGTAGTAAGGATCCTTCTACTGCTCTTAATAATTGTAATTCTTATTTTACTTCGTTGGGTAAAAATCTGTCGGACCACATACGCTCGGACCTTAATGAAACGCAGGAGTCTCTTGCGACGAAATACAAATGACATACTTCCCCTAGCTCTTCTTTTTTCTTTCATCCCGCTAACCATGAAGAAATTGATATGTATATCTCTCAACTCAGTAACGACAGCGCACCTGGACCCGATCAAATCAACCCACGTTTAATCAAAGACTTGAAAAATTCCATTATTAAAACCCTTTACCCACCTTATTAATTTAAGTCTAAAGTCTGGCACCTTTCCCGACCGCTGGAAGTCTGCAGCAGTTAGCCCCATTCATAAAAGTGGTCCAACAGATTTACCAGATAACTACAGGCCCATTGCACTCCTAGATTTTTTCCCATAATTTTAGAAAAAGTAGTAAACTCACGATTATCTAAATACCTAGAAAGTAACAAATTTATTTCAGACAAGCAATTTGGTTTTAGAAAAGGAAAGTCCACCGAGGACGCAGCTAGACTATTAACTAACACAGTTGCTTCGTCAATAGAAAAAGGAGACCACAATCTAGCAGTATTCATAGACTTAGCAAAAGCTTTCGACACGGTGTCAATTGTCTTACTACTTAAGAAATAAGAATCAGTTGGCGTCAGGGGAAATGCGTTGCAGTGGTTTGAAAGTTATCTTTCAAACCGCCGCCAGTTTGTTAAGATCCAGGATACTACTAGTGAATCCCTCCCTATTACATTTGGTGTCCCGCAGGGTAGCATTCTCGGCCCAACCCTGTTTACGCTTTACATTAATGACATAGTTGAGCTCTCTCTCCCAAACGCAGATATAATATCCTACGCTGATGATACTGTAATTATATTTCAAGCCTGCAATTGGGAAAAAGTATTTCATCTCGCAGAGAGTGGTCTCATTGTAATAGCAAACACTCTAAAACAAAATCGTTGACACTCAACGTAAAAAAAACTAAATACATTACATTTTTCAAAACCCAAGCTTCCAACCCACCTAACACTTATAAATTCAAATTTCACACCTGCAGCACAAGAACTTCCCCAATGCAATATACTCGTAACTGTGCATGTCAACTTTTAGAACGAGTTAAAACCTTCATTTACTTAGGTATCTCTTTGGATGAAAATTTAACATACAAATCCCATCTTAGCCTATTATCATCTCGTGTGAGGAAACTTATTCATGTTATGAAAAAACTTAGAGACGGGACCCCTCCTCACGTCCTTTATTTAGTATTTCATGCACTATGTCAATCAATTCTACAATACGGTATATTAGTGTGGGGAGGTGCCTGTAAATCTTCGTTTATTAATATAGAGCGATCACAAAGAGCTGTCCTTAAGGTAATGCTTAGAAAGCCTTATCGCTATTGTACAGATTTACTTTACAAAGACCTTCCTATACTTCGAGTCAGACAACTATATATTCTTAAAGCTACACTTTTAATTCACAAATCAGTAAAAAATAGACCAGACTACCAGGAACTTATTTCTAAGCGAGTCTTCACTATACCTATTCCCCGTACCACATCTTTGTTAGCCAGACATAGCTCTTTCTTTCTGCTCCCCCGTATTTAGAACGTAGTTAACAAACAGCTTAGTATTGTTAATCACTCACTCTTCTCGTGTAAAATACTTGTCAAAAAATGGCTTCTAGAAATGTCATACCTTGAAACTGAGGCAATTTTATAAGGACAACCTTTTTAGACGCACTGACAAACACACACTCACTCACATCCACTTAAATACGAACTCACACATACACTCACACACAAATACACACAATTACATAATATTTTAATTTTGTTTTATAGTCTATAATTATTTTTTTAAATAATAAGTATAATACAAATAAAGTCATATAAAACCTTTGTAACAATGATAGTTATCAAGCATCTATATCTATACCACCATTTACCTATGTCAAAACTCTGGTTTCCAAGATACAAGCTACGGCTTAGTTTGGAAACCACTGCCCACATTTAAAAATAAGTGACTTTAGTATATAGTTTACCGTGTAATAGTTATGTAAGTTATTTTAAGATTTAAAGTGTAACTTTCTGTTGGACAATAAATAAACTTTAAACTTTAAATTATAATATAATTAAAAAAAAAAAAAAATCTAAAACGTTGACCCATCAGTATCGGATACATAAAGACCAAGCTGGTGGTTAGGGCTCTAGATATAGGAACCTCTTCACAATATTATTAATAGCCTGAAACATCTCACAGCAGGTCAAAAGCCTCCCCTTCGGACTTTCATTTTCCTCGATCTATGGCTTCAGTTTGTTAATATACTTTACCTTGACGATAGGAATAACTGCAGCTCTAGCGACTATTCGCTATATATAGAGCTGCAGTTATTCCTGTCGTACCTACTTAATTAAAAGGTTTAGCACTGCCGTCACATTTTATTTGGATATGTCTGTTGACAACCCCTTTTGTCAAACTGTTATTATTTTATATATGTATATTGTATATTATTTTATATTTACTGTATATTATTTTATATTGTATACTATTTAATTAGCGTTATCATTGATTGAACATTAACATGCTATTTATGTTTTAACATTGCATCACCTACCGAAATTCATGATGTATAAACTGTCTGGATGACGAGAGATAATTAAGCTTTGAGTGAATGACTCAGTGTAATCGTCCGATAAAGTCTTTTATTAATGAAGTCTGTGTTTGTACAAGTAGGTAACTTAGTAGTATCACATAGGATAGTACTTTGAACGATATGAAAGCAACATGCGTGTTTTGTGATATTGTTTGAAATTATAAAAGAATGATGGCCGTGTGAGAAGATAAGAAGGAAACCAGGTTGGTTTGATAGGATAGTAGTATGGTGGCCCGTCTCTACATACCCCTATCGAAACAATGCGTGAGGTTATATGTAAGAATGATTGAAAGACTTCCTGTAAGATTGGATCCTTCAAGCGTAATGATGGTCAGACAAATATCACTCTCTGGGTACGGCAGAAGACTTTATCTGCCGCTTCTTTTACATAACTATTTGACGTGTTTGGAGATACCTATTAGGCCAAATTTTCTCTTCAAACATGTTCGCCACTTTTTCTCAAGTCAAGGTAACTAGCGTAAAGTATATAATAGGCGCGTGCCGCAGATGCTAAACGTAAACACTTAATAAAAAGATAGGATAGTTAAGTTCACTCTATAAACTCATTACAATTATCTGTTGACAAGTAGATTAAGTTATGTACTTTATAAATTTGGTATGTGATGCAATGTCAACACCATATTAACATCACTTAACAACATAATGTCTATATTTAGTCCAGTCCAAGCTTCATATGATGTAATTTAATCACATGAAGGGCTATACATATTATATATTAGTACAGACATAGAAAAAATTATTGTGTATGTTAACGTGTATAATTAAATTCATGGAGTATTCTTATTTAGCCTATTTGCATACAAGTAAGGCATCCAGGCAAAAGGAAAGTTTTACATATCCTCCATTTTTTTGTGATAAATTTCGTTGCGTTTGCAAGTCACAAGACTCTTTAGTTTATTACCCGGAACTTACCTGAGTGCTATGATAACGTGCTTTGCTTTGTCACGATGTAGAACCTGGCTTAAAGAGTCTTAGTTGAATGAAAGTTTATATGTGAGAGAAGTAAGTATAACTACTTCATTTTTAAAATTAATATAGCTGTGGACACTATATTTTAATTATTTATTTTTAGTTCTAATTATTTTTCATCACTTTAGGTCAATTAGAATAGAATGCCTTAGATATTAAGTCAGTCTCTACACTTTAACGTTAAATTAATAAGTACCTATCTAAAAACAATTTGGATTCGAAAGTGTTGTTTACGTTTCTTGTTCATGCGTAATTTCTACCAACGAAAAATTAAAACCCGATTAAGGAATTTCCTAATACTTATTTAATTAAGGAATTAGGCGAAAAGGAATATCGATTATACGTTTGATAACTTTTGAAAGTCGCTGTAGAAATGTAGGCGTTTGCCGAATGTGTAACGAGAGTAATGACGCAGTTCATATATCGGCTACCACGCGTCCTGTGATATATGGTTGAAGTACACCCACTGCTCTTATATATAAACATATTCGTGTCATTATAAATGTTTCTGGTTCAGGTACAAGTTATATTAGACCGCTATGGCCACGTTGTCCTACACTGCATTTAGAACTAGGTGGACCGACGACTCCAAAAAAGTATCTGGGTCAGACTAGATGCGCAGTCGTGTTCGGTTTATTCCCACGAGCGCGAGTCGCAGAATGTCGAGTCCCCACTACGTCTACTAAAAATTTTCGTTTTTTATGTAGATTTTATAAACTTAAATTTGTACAATCAATCCCATCAATGCTTCGATTATTTTAATTTATAAAAATAAATAAATGATTTTAATTCAGACTAAGAGTTGAATCATGGTTAAACCAGGAGGGGGACACCTTAGCGCGTTATCCCAGTAGGTACGAAAAAAAAAAAGAATATTATGTTTTTTTTTTCTCATACATATGTACATACAATAAATAAGAATATTATGATTTGACTCACTTGTTTCATTCACTATACTTTTCATTTACGTTCGACATAGTGGCACTAGATGAAAGAGATTTTCAACCACTCGACTAGGTGGGAATTAAAGCGAGAATTTTCAAAGTAGACGTAGTGGGGACTCGACATTCTGCGACTCGCGCTCGTGAGAATAAACCCGTGTTCTGTGGCGCGTGTTGGGAGAAGCCTATGTCCAGCAGTGTGACAGTGTGACTGCGATAGGCTAGTTGATTGATTGAGCATACAATTCTGCAATTTAACGAAATAAGGTTTTTTTTATATCATATAGGTAAAACGTAAAAGGGAGATTATGTAAGGAAACTTAAGTTAAGACGATCCTGACAATAGTAGCGGCACATCATCAATGATTTTAGAATGCGCTGCAATTACTTTGCCGCACTATAATAGTTTTAAAATATTGCAACGATCAAATTGCATAAAGGGATGGCCACGGTCCCTAAGACTGTTTTCAATCGTTTCAAGTTTTAAAGACAAGAGTAAAAAGAAATAATTCAGCGATGAAAGGAAATACACTCTATATTTCCATTGAAGTATGCCACAACTTTTTAAATTTATTTCTACCAATTATGTAAAGCTACTTTTATTCATTTGTACGTTTTTTTAAATTATTTTAACTCACCACATTCACAAGTTAACAGTATAAGTACTGTTATTTCTCGTTGATCTTTGCTGCTTTTTCGAAACCCTGGGGATAATATGAGCTGGCAACATTAAGTGGTATAAGTCTGACTTGCCACTAGTCAAGTAAACTCAATAAATCTACTACAAAATGTAAAATTGAAATTTCTACGTAATTACATCGATATCATGCAACTGCACCGTAAGACTCTGCCATTATAATTAATTGCCCCAGCTGTGGTGGACGAAATATATGAATCTAAGAATAATTTATTAGATAAATTATTACCCTTGATAAATTGTATTTTAGTAACTCAGAACTCATTGCTAATAATAATGTAATGTAGGTCGTTTAATATCTTCCTAAATTAACACTGTGATGAAAATTGAACATGTTCGAATTCTAAACTCTTTTTGACTTGTGTAGTTCATTTTCTGATGAATATTTTTCAAATCACACTACGACTAACAGAAGCGGAACGTCAATGAAAAATGTAGAAATGGGAAAACGTGGAAAATATTCCTTTTGATATTTGAAGTAGTACCTCGCCTGTATTACCGTTACGAAAGCTATCAATGTTACAAATTCAACTAACTATATATATTTGTATTTTCATTGCATTTACATGTAAACTACTTTTTGAAAAGATTGAAGGAAACAATGAAATTACGTACATAGAAAGACGAAAGCTTTGTTTACATTCATTCATTTAACTCTCCTAGACAAACGGAATTTTCTTCTTTGGTTTTCAAAGAGATAATTATATCCCGAAATTATCTATATTATGTCTTATTTTACGTCACAAGACCGTAACCTGCCATTACTTCGGGAAGACAAATGTTACGGTGTCACCATTCCATCAGATTGCTTATTTGGAAAGATGACACCATAACATTTGTCTTCCCGAAGTAATGGTAGGTTACAGTCTTCACAATGAAAGTACATGACGTGCTAGAGGGAACAACGGTTGTATTTCCCTATTTTAATTAATATTTAGATAAATATAAAATACTTAATGAATACAGGTATGTAATAAAGTCATAATACTACTAATCTAAGTGACAAAAAAAACTTTTTTATTTATGCAAAGTATTTTTCATCAATAAAACATTATGTAAAATACAGTCTGGTCAAGAGAAACTTAACAGCGTCACGAAAAGTAAAAAAAAAAACACAGCATGAAGACTTGGTTCTTATTCTAGTACTTAAGTTGTTTTGTAAGTTCTCTACAAAGTATTTATAAACGTATTAGAGAAATCTTAAAGAAATTTATGGAAAATTTTATGTGTAAATTTTATGTGTATGTAGATCACAGATATCTGAATACATTTTCTGTGAGGTAGATATTTAATAATCAATAATCATTTATTTGCATAATATGGGTGGGCATTACATTGTTGTAGTACATATAAATGTTTTTTTAAAAAAGTATCACCATATTGAACCTTTCAGTATGCAAAATAATAATAAGTACAATAAGATTTTATTCTACAAAACAATCAAATTAAATGTAAAAATCAAAACTAGTAAATTATATTAATGGTAAATTACAATAAACAGTCAATATTAAAATTCGAAAACTAAAAATGTCATGCTATATAAATACATATTAATATCTTTTTCTCCTTTGAGATTTATAAATAACAGTAGACATACAAAACAATAATTTTATTATTAGTTGATGTCTCTAATGTATTCATCAACCGAGTAATACGCTTTTACCAATAAAAACTCCTTCACTTTGCCTTTGAATGCAAGGAGGTTCTCAATCTCCAACAGATTCTTAGGAAGATGATTATAGACTCGAACGAGACTTCAAAGGTTCTTAAAATGTAGAAAAGTTTCGGATTATCCAAAAAAAAAATAACTTTTTCCGATCTTCAAGCTGGTCGAACCGGTATTAAGTAAGCACAGAATTTCATAGTTACAAGATAATTTTTCGAGGTTTAACTTCAACCTTTCAAACGAAGCTTTTGCTCAGCCAATGACCACCTTTTGTCTGATATAAGGATATTTTATGTTTAAAACTCAATAAAAAAGCAGTAAAAATGTATGTTTAATTAAAAAAGATCATAACATTTATTTGTCTATCTAACCTAAATACAACATTTAATAATATTCATCGCACAAGAGACATTTAATAAACTACGTATTTCTATTTTTCTCAAAATGGCTAGATAATGGCTTCAGCCAAAAACAATTGTAATGTATGACACATCTTTTTTAGATAAAAAAAGGGAATATAGGCATATGAGATAAAATTTACTCTGTTTTACAAATTTTTATTTTTTTGAGTAACTGAGACTCAACATAAGCTCTTTCGGTATATAAAAAGCTGAACTTTTACACGACCTATAACACCGTAATGCTTTTTACTTTATATAGAGAAAAAAAGTGGAGATATAGATTATCACATAAAATCCGAAAACTGACTTCATATTCCTGCTTATCGAACTTAGCTTTTAAAGTATTCCAACAAAGAGTCTCATATAGGGTAAACTTGTAGCAAAATAGCAATCATACATAACCCGCTTTAACTTCAAGTAGACTTAGAACTATGTCTATTTACTACAAACAATTGATAAAATATTATTAATATTGCACTACAAAGCACTTGTAGCATATTCCTGTAATTATTTCCATATTTCTAATGATTACAAGTATGTTTGCTTTCTTTCATCACAATACAAATCCTAGCTACACTACAATACTGAAAATTTGGCACATTAATAATACTTGTATATCACAACAATTTGTTTATAAGCTAGCGATTACAATAGCCGCATATTATAAGATATTTAGGACACTAAAACAATGGAACGCAACAAATTAGGAATATATACTAATAATTCGCACAATATCCCGGCATTGGCACATCATTTAATGGAGCCTCTTCTTTCACACTGTCTTTTCTTTTCTTAGGTACACATAAACAACACATATAAATCACTATGATAATTCCAAGTACTGTTGGTAGCCAAACATATACAGGCACACCTCTCGGTCTAACAGTATTTGCGTATTCTTGCAACAATGCGCAAGAAACAAGATTTCTTTCTTTATGCATTGTTAAGTTATGCCATAAAACGCATATGTAATCAGGTTTCAACTCCAGTTGGGTTCCCGAATTTATATAAGGCTTTACATCAATTTTCACTGACGTTATATCAACTGCTTGGGATTTGTTTGCTGACGAGGAATTTACAAATGACGATATCATGAAACACGGAAATTCGGTTTCCTCAAAGTGTGCTTTGCCGATGACTTGAAGCGAGCATTTTTCTTTTCGTCGTGCTGTATACTGCATATTTGAATGTGAACTTCCACCATGGCTTGATCGTCCAAGATTGTATAACGCTAAGCCAGTAAGTAGCTGATTGTATCTACTACCTGAGTCCTTGTATACGTACACGTAGGCGGGCGGCGGACTTCGGTACACAGGGTAGACTTGAGGCGATGAGCAGCTGCGGCAGGTGAAATAAATGTGTCTTGGTGGATGGTAGGAGTAGTGGGCGTGACTAGCGCTGACACCATGATATCCGTGCCCTCCGTATGAGTGACTGTAATGTCCCGAGTGTCCTGAGTGACCAGAGTGACTGCCATGTCCACCGTGTCCTCGTGCTACGACACAAACGCTCACAATAACATTATAAAGAAAGATAGCGTAAATAATCTTCATATTGTTACGATAAGGGCGGGTCCCGACGCACAACTGCCGGAGCTTAGTGTATGAGGTCGCTTGGCGCCAGTGCAGACCAGCCGGCGCCAGTTGGTCGCCACTCGCCCCAGCCAGCTCAATAGGGGGGAAAGTTCATGAATGAAATGTATGAAGTACGGTTATCGATATATTAATGGAAAATTTAGTCGAGTGTCATGTTTCACACAAATATTCGTATTAAATTAGTCGTTTAGCTCTCGAATCACTTATCGGTGGAGTTATTTTTATTTCCAACATTTTGATTATTGTTTACTAAATTGATTTTAGCCGAGTGATTGCGAACGGGCATCCTTCTAGTGTTGTAATATATATTTTTATTGTTATTTTAACATGTGCATAACTTCTGGCTTTACTTGCTGACTAATTCGCTTCCTTGTTTTTGACTTTAAACAAAAGTCTAAAGCCATTGTCGTCTCTCTGTTGGTTTAAATTATTCTAAAACAGTATTTTTAATCATCAAACATCTTTTGATACACATGTGTGCTATTGGCCCATGGATATAAAAAAAAATCCGATACCTTTGACAGCTCTACAATGTATAACTAACTACTTAAGCAAGCGGAAAATCGACTATTAAACTTTGAGTAGAAGAACTGTGATTATATGGAAGGGATTGTCATAAAAAATAATGTCCAAGCTTTTGGACATTAGTTTGTTTGTGAACCATAAATCATATTATAAATAGGTACAATCATATTACTTATGTAGTTATATTAAATCATATTATGCCAAAGTTGCGTTTTATGCCTAAAATAAGATAAATCTTTGCCGTTTAAGCAATAAAGCGTTTGTGGGTAAACGTTTAGAAGAAGTTTAATACATTACGCGACAAGAATTTGTGCATTTTCCTCGGCTTGAATTATCCAGCTAAACTCTCGCTAATCAATTTCCATAATATTATATAAAATATACATACTGTTTCCGTGATTTTGGACTGATTTACATACTGTTTTCGTAATTTTCATTTGATGGGCCCTTCAGAAAATCAGCGTGAAAGTAATTCCACTGTGACTTTTTATTTGAGAAGGGTATCAACTTTGACCATACTTTGACGTCATTTGTAAACTTTTGAGCATACAAATCAATGAGTTAAAAATACTATTTTCATTCTTTATTTATTACTTTTACTCTTTATAGAAGATAAGTTGCTGCATTTCATTGAAAATCTGGCGTAAAACCAATTAAAAATGTTCATTGAATACCTTTAGCAAGAAAAAAAGTTCTGCATCGCACGTTCCAATAATTATAGCCGCAGTTAATATCTACCTATAAATGCCTCAACTAAAAAATATTGAAAAAATTACATAGTGAATTCTGCCACAAATTGACCAACAGTAATAATAATATGTATAAAACTTATTTCTCTCTCACTTACACAATGCCATCTAGCTCTAAACTAAGCAGAGCTTCGCCTTATTAATACACATACATTTTTCTTAAATACTTAATTTTATATGTACCTATAATATAAAATTCCGAAACCCAAGTAAAGTTTATGTACATACTCACAAAGTTTCGCATTGGGCGGAAAAATAACCATAAACCTCTGCGTAGCAGGCATGTCCCATAACTAATATAGCTAATGTAAATGTTAGTACTGAGAAGTTGTCTGCACTAAAGAAACTGTATGACACACTACTAAATATGATGTGATATGATATGATACAAGAGTCATCGTAGTTATATAATGAAGTCATTATGATCTTGAATTCGTGACAACCTGACACTTTGGCTATTACCCGCGCGTGAGGACGCTCGCCTGCACGCCTCCACACAAAGCGATCTCTTCCTGTTAAATGTCGAAATGAATGGTTTCCTGATCATTGTGCCGAGATATTGAACCACGTCTGACTAACACGTATAAACGCACTCTAGGCTAATAAAATAGTACGGCTGCGAAAGTCTAGCTTAGTCCAATGAAGCTTCTTTTTTATTTTGTTGCCCAGTGATTGGAAATGTCCAGAACTCTACTACCAATATTTTATTGTTTTCATTGAATCGTAAAAAGGTAAAAGATGGAAAATGCTGCCTAAATTGCCATGTTTAATTGTGTAAGATCGAAATAGAGCCAATGCCCAAATATCAACAAATGAATTTAAAATTAAGTACGAATGTCTTGGAAGAAATTCGTAATTATCTTTAGATTTAAAAGCTTATTTAAAGGTAAAAGAGAACGACTTTTTCTGTATATTAATGTACCTTTGACGCCATAATAGTACAAAATATTTATAATTGCTTTTTGTTCTATCTTATTGTATCTACGATCTCAAAGGCCACCCAAATTAATTATTATTCTTATTTAATTGTCTTGTGTGGGATTCGAAGCCGCAACTTTGTCCACGATCACCACACACAGGACCCTTAAGCGAGGTGGTTCATAATAGTAAAGGTTCTATATTAGCATTGCTACGCCTCGTACACAAACGTAAACTATTACTAACACATTAGTTCATTAGAACTACACCTAGTATACCTGGACAACCTTGTAATTCAATTCAATTAAGAGAATAGGCATAACCAAGGAAGACACGTGAAGTAATCAAATAAATTAATTTTTAAATCGTCATAATATAGTTTCTTTTTACTTTTAAGCTATGATAAAAGCCAATTGATGTCCCTCTGCAGAGTCTCGGCCTCTTTCACTGAGAACGGTACGAAACTTGGCCTAATAATAACAAAACAAATTCGATAAGTATGTTTATCTATTGTCAAGTACCCTTTTTTTCAATTCTCTTGGGTAACTTATCAGGTGTAAGAAAAATAACGACTACTAATACCCTGATAAGCAGACGGATTAACGTATGCAAGGCTTTATATTAAGTTTTTTTAGCCGGAAAAAAGAACGTTATGGCTGCATCTAAAACAGGAAATTTTCACAAGTGGTACTGAGTTCCAATATTAAAAAATGATTTAATCGATTAAAATTGCCTAATTTTTTGGTACTTAATTGTCATTTATTAAATTGCTTTTTTTAAATAGAATAATTATACATTTTTATCGTACGTCCAACTCTTAATACATATAAACAAAAGCAAACCACACACATACTTACTTAAGTATTGATAGTTTAATTATAATCTGATCTAACCACAGGAGAGGCCGGTTGAAGGCTAATATGGATAGCCTATAAAATAGTTATAGCATATTGCATGCATCTGTATGCATAGAGTACAATGTAATAGACTACATAATAAAAAAGATAATGTGAGTAGCATTATGAATCCCCTTAGTAGTAAGACAGTTTGACTCATCTTTCCTAACAGCTTATTAATGTCTCAATCCAGGGACGAGCCTCCTTCAGTGACAGTAGAGGGAAACTAGACCTACTTATAACAAGGTTGTTTGTTAAACAATAATCAAAATTATTGTTTTGGGATGGTACTATTGTCTCAAATCTCTCGAGTAGATCATGAAACACCACTTGCATTAGTTTGGTACGTTTGTAATAAGTATTTCATTATTATATTTACAGTATAAATGGCAACCTAGAAGGGCAGTACCTAAATATATTTGTCTATATTGACTGCGGTAACATCTGGTTTTATTGTGATCTTAACAATACCAATACAATGGTTAATTGAATGATGTCCCTTTTTAGATTAACACAATTACAATGGCTCTATTTATTGATTTACTGTTTTTTCGTTAAGCACTTCAGAGCACTTATGTCATACAAATTATTTTTTAATAATCATGTGCTTAATTTATTTCCAGGAAATGATCGTGGATACCTCATAAATGTTTTATCGTTTTTTAAGGCCGACAAAGATAACAATGATAAATTTAGGAACAGGTGCGTGCGATAAATACTACTGCCGTACAAGGGATCAAATACTGTATTGCGGGAGTGTAGACACAAGGTACGTCTCTGGACAACTATCCGCGGCTTCCACAAATAATCGTGGAATTATCTCAGGCATGAGCCGTTTGGTATTGAATGAATTAACTCTGGGTTGTCTGCGGTTAAGGAGCGCTCCTTTTCCTCTTTCTTTACGCTGCCTCTCTGCCTCACACAATAAATCATTGTGAATACAAAATAGAATACAAAAATGAGACGAACGACAACTTTCTGTACCTAGTGTAATTATACCCCTGATACATCAATGTCTAGTTTATATGTGATTCCAAATTTCCCTGGCCCTTAACATTACGCGGTCTTATTTCGGTATACTAACCTAGGAAATATCAGTATTTACAAAGAAAAATACCTGTTAAAATTTTTGTTTTTGTACGTAAACTTTCTCTGAGGAAAACACTAACAACTTTTTACATTTGCAATTGTAATACTACAGTTTTTATCTGGGATAAACAATGAAAATAAATTTATTACAAAAAAGTTTAGAGGCCAAACTAATATTATTTTCACCTACTTACTTACATATTCAGTTGGTTTATGACTTTCAGTAATTCTTATTCTATGAATAAGTACATGGGAAGTAGGTTATTATTATTCTATTTTTTCTGCAGATGGCGCTGTCTCTGTGTGGACCTGCTTGAGGAAGATTTCAGTCAAATAAAACCGGAGCCGCTACATTCGAGATCGCATGACTTCGGCGCTATGTTATTCGTTGTGGCATTTACCTATTCCCTTTCAAGTGATTCCTATTAATGAAAAAAGGGGTTGTGTTATTCGAGGTCGCATGACTTCGTTGCTAAGATATTCGTGGTGGCGTGCATTCGTTGTAGTAAACTTACGGGGTCGTGGTATTCGTTGTTACACTTTTCGTTGTCACATATTACACCCGTAGCACAGTTGTAAAGTCTCTTAATATTTCTAGAATTGAGTATATTTTTTTTTATCAAACGTAAAGCCGGTATACTCTATAGACCCGAACATCAGGCTTCAACTGCTCCACACAGTGAAGCAGTTCCCGGTGCGCGGACGTATCAACTCTGGCTACCTGGCTTTATAGGTTCCTAACGAGTATCACTTTGAAATTTAATACGTGACAATTATTTGCTTTAAAAATAAATTTACTCATTTTTGACAAAATTAATTTTATAAAAAAACCCTTCGTTAAAAGAAAATAATATCGAAAAAAAAGATGAGTTCGTAAAGGCAAAAACAGATTCCCTTTTTTTTAACCGACTTCAAAAAGGAGGAGGTTCCTAATTCGATTGTATTTTTTTTTCTATTAACGACCTTTTTTCTATTTATTTTGTTATCATCCAACAAACAGGTAACACTCAACTGAAAACATCTTAATTCTGTAAAAGTTGTTTCAAATTACAGCTGCATAGGGATAGTATTTCTAAAAAAAGGACTTCACATTACAAAGTAAGCAAGCCACTAGTACAAATTGCTTTAGTTATAAAATTTAGTTCAACACAAAACTTTATCTATTTTGTACACAATCTATAAATAATGTTTTCCATGTGGTAAAGGAGTAAGACTGGATGCTGGATAGTGTAAAAACTAACTAATCTTATACTATAGGTGTCGTAAAATACGACATAGAAAAAGTAAGCGGACATAAATTCTATGAAAACATGATGAATGACTTAAAACCCTATACCAATATGCTTGACTATAGACTCGTGTCTGTAGCGGGTCACGAATAAGCTGTTATAAAATAAATACTTTGGTCATCTCTTGCATGCATCTTAAGTAAAATGAAAAAAATGCTTCACTATGACCTTCAATGACGGAGGGAAGCCTACTAAAACCACATTTACATAAAATGCTTATCAAATCTCTTTTAGTCAATTTAAGAACGTTTACGTACAAGGACAGACGATAAACTATTTTGTACTCCGTCAATAGACATAAAAGAAATTAGATTATAAATTCCTCATACAACAGTACTTAGTTCAGAAGTATTGAGTGAGTAAACACACCTGGCTATTGCAACAGTTATGAAACAGTAAAGAAAGAGGAAAACAAAATTTATTGGTTACCGAAATAGTTGTTTCTATATAAACACGAGTTACATTGAAAACTAGATCGTACTATATTTTAGTCTCAGACCAATTGCAAGTTGTAAAATATTTGGGTAATGCACCGATAACTATTTTAAGTTTCAAAAAACCGACTTCAAACAGAGCGTTGATGACTATTCGTTTCCATATTATTTAGAAAAACCTCATATTAGTTGACCATAACATCAAGTTTTTATGAGGCAAACTTGCACCTTATCTATTTTATTTATTTCTCTTTTTATTCTCTTTTTTTGTAATTTAAAAAACTTTATGAATATTGATATTTTACTTACTATTCAAAAAGTAACTACCTATATACGCAATAAATTTATATTTACGTCATTTCTTGTCGCGAGTAGCTTTGTCATTCACGAAAGAAAATTAATCAAGCATACTGTGATGACAGAAGGAAACCTTAAGAATTTAGTACAATTTCATTATTCAAAGTTTCATCAGGTCACACGACTTTCGGCTGTAACTCTATAGTTTATTGAAGGTTTGTATAAAGTTTTTTATTAGTAGATTTTAGTTACTAACAGTATCTTCTTTCTTCTTGAATCTCTTGTAAGTAATTGACCACGACTGACCACGATGTGACTGTGGTGATTGGTGCTAAATATATACTAAATATGTTAATTGTATAATATGTTATATACTTTTCCAAGGGTGCCTACATAAGGATGCACACTCTTTTTCAGTCGGTCGTCGACACCAAAAGGCATTATAAGTCGGAATCATAAGCATCAATAGTGATGTAGGTACATAAGTTCTTATAAACCGTTAGGTATATGATACTTTTGGTAAATAAATATCAAAATATATTCAGGATGTTTCTACAATTCAAAACGAGGACAGAAATCAAAATGAGACGTTACATTATACGTAATAAGGATGTCACATTATTATCCTGCTGTAAATTTTTATGTCATCAAGATTAAACTCCCACTCGTTTCCCTCACTTGTTACATTCTTACATACAGTGGATCCTTTCGGTTTGTTTCATATAAATCAGGTGATCGAAATACATCGCTGCACTACACTCGTGACAATAGATGCTACACATAGAAAGAAATTAGAATATTTCACGGTGTCACTATCCCATTTTGACAAATAGGTGTCGAAAAACCAAATAAGGGAACTTGACTGATCTTTCAAAAGATGGTTTTTCTTCGAAATCAAAGAAGGCTCTACGAAAATCAATCGGTCTGATGTTAGTGAGACAAGTTTTCCATCTTCATTTGAGGATACCGTTCTTCCAGTTGGACATTGGGATGTTATGACAATAAAACATTATGATGCACTGTTGAATTAGGTTAGTTATACATGTACATGTTATGAGAGCTGTAAGTCATCACTGGCAGAACACAGTACTCAAGTACTTCTTCTCATAAAACTGCGGTCATGTCGACGAGAAAATGATATATGAACTAGATGAATTTGAACGCTGTCGAACCAAGTTGGATTCTACGTGTAACTTCTTTTTCAAACTTGGACAAAATTGTAGAGTCCACAACCTACTTAAGTAAAAGTGAGCGATGAACTTTTGTCATACTCTTGGTGCTTGCCTCATCATCCATGCTTGCTTTTAAACCCATTTTTAAATTACTCTACTGAGTTTTGAGACCTTTGAGCATCATGTTAAGATTTTCTACCGCTTCAGCTATGATTATATTCTTGTTCCAAATCCAAGATGATTATAATTCAATTCAATTTTTCAAAATGATTTTGCATAGGTATTTAAGTAATATCAACCAATTAGCCTAACGCAGGCCACTTCTAAACATATGCTTCTCCCAACACGCACCACAGAAAACAGACCTTCCCCATCCAGTCCAACTCAGTTAGGTATACTCGTATTTTATCACGATAACTTTATTCTAATTAATTAATTACTACAGGTACTGGTTAATACAGAAGAATCAATATAATGATTGTTATTGTCGTGTATTGCTACTTGTTACGTGATATCTTATCTGTTTAATAATGTTGAGTATGCCGGGTTATGATAGTGGGTACATCTATGCATATTCACGTTTACGTTTCATGTTTTGGGCAGTTGTTACTTTATCTACTTCATCTACACACTTATATGCAAACATCTTTCTACTGACTAAAACATAGTCGGTGTGATCGAGTAGAGTACAAAATAACCAGTTTAATTAATTCCAGCTGAACAAATGCGATATAGACAAAAAATGGTCCACAAATTTGGACCCGGCCGTCTCATCCAACCTCTTCCGGGCTATTTCCTAAGTTGTCATTCCTTCATACTGAAGGCCCCCTATGCTACTTTTGCTAATTCGTGACCTCTAGCCTGTAAACCTCCAATCAATGACATGGTGAACCTATGTATTAGATACATAAGTATCCAAAGATCTATAACTATAGTAAATCAATTTAGATTATATAGATGAATGCATTTCCGGGTAGACGAAGATTTAACATCTCCTGAGGGTGCTCTTAAAGCTGCAAAATACTTTGATTATATTGAATACAAACGTTAAATAATTTTTATGACACTAATCCGTCAGGTTTATAAATAGTTGTACCAAGTATACTACTATAGCTAGTAGGCACATATTAATTAGTAGAAGTGGTCTTCAAACGTTCTAATTTCATATAGTAAACTAGTCTAACCTTTGCTATATAGGTAGTACCTGCAAATGTATCGTTGGATAAGATTTTAGTGTAATCAATAGCAGACAATTAGATTCCTTTTTTTCAGCGTGGAACACAAGCAACCTTTCATAATATATGAGAGGAAATCGGGATCTCTACATAACTCTACGTACTGGAATAGTTTAAGTCTATATTGATTAGGTCAGCACAGACTAAACCCACCTTTGGCATTTTTTTTACATATAATAACACGGTAAATTGACTATATCGAAGCTGATGGAAAACGCGAATATAGATCAGAAATAAAAGCAACGGATGGTAGTCAAAAAATAACTTGACTCCGTCGTCATTACCTTTGGATAATCACGTGTGATTCTCCCAATATCATACCTTATAGAAAATACGTGAGCCGGGAGTTTGTTTCAAAACTAAACTGTCTTGTTCTGAAGAGGCTAACAGACAATATCGAAACGTCTTCCAGAGACAGAGGTTCAGAAAGATAGTTTTAAGTCATGATTATATTCAAATACATATACAAGTATCGACACTTAATCCATTACGTATGATGCACTTGTACGTGTTACTGACGCGATTGTATTAAGACAATAATATTTAAATACCACCTATTGAGTAATAAAATACCTAATAAATTGACCTCTGGTTTATAGAGACGCTTCAGTAAGACTGTGATTTGTCATTGACCATTTTACCAATGTATTTTAACTATTTGTACCGCCTAAGTAGCTATAGATATTTTGTGAAAATTGTTTTAAATTATGCATTCTTATATAAATAAATTATGACATTAAATATTCATAATTATAAGATAAAATACTTACCAATAGCGGTCTTGGTGCGAACGTTTCTGGAGTAACACATAGGATATAGGATCGCCCAATAACGGTCGACAGATACACCCACCAAACAGAAAATACTTATAGTGCACAGCATCACTAACAACGACACTGTGAATAAACACGCGTGGAGGTTCCTCGGGAGGCCCACTGAGGCCAGGATCGCGAAAGGTATGCCAAGTAGTCCCACTAACAAATCTGCTGCAGCTAAGGACACGATGTAATAGTTTGTACGTCTACGTAGTCTCCGTTCACGATGGAACACATATATCACCATAGCATTTCCTACTACTGCTACTAATGAGACTAATATCTCAAATGTCGTATACGTTGCATGAAGTTCCGGTGTAGGAGTTCTGTGTGGTGCTGAAGTCACTGTTGATGCTTCAGACACCATATCTTCCGTTGTTGTAATAATTTCGGACATTTTTAGTTGCTGTTGGTTCCAATATCAAAATTTTCATTATTTAACAATACCTAATTGATATTCCACCAAAAACTGCACAATTTCTGAATACACACATTGTTTTCCACTTACACTGCATTGATCAGATTTTTCAATAAAAATAGGTTTATCTATTAAAAGCAATGCTATCATAGTTCTTCGAGGTATTTAACATTATAACCTAGGTGTGAACTATTTAAATGTATTATCGGTTATACGTAATCGTATCAGGGTCGCTCGCGGGCAACGCGTGTGTCCCGTCCGCGAGGCGTGCATCCCATCACTGTCGGGCGTGAATTGGCGCGAAACCGCAACGTTGACGACGTCCGGCGTCCCGGACGCCCTACGCCGACGCGTGTAGCACTTGTTGCGACTCGCGACCACCGCCGTTTACCCTTGAAACAGGAGTCGACTTCGTAATGTTCCGTAAAACAAGGGTTATTAGGTAATTAGGCTTTAATACACACATTCATATACAATGTTAAAGTTATTGGGTTCTTTGGCATTACATAATATTATACATACACCTAAGCATATTATTTTATCTCCAACACACGCAAATTGAAAGAGTCCTAAAAACATGTGAAGAAACGATGGCATGGTATCATCTCTTGGCAATGATGGCGACAGAAGAACTTCATGCTTCTGTTATTTTGCAGAGTGTACTAAAGGTATAAATTTTAACGTATTTATATAGTTATAGGTAATATTTCTGCATGGTTATTCTACAGTACTACGTTAAACGTAAAAAATATCGATCAAAATTAAAGACCTCTGTGGCGTACAGTCACGAGCAATAATATGTACACATTTTCAAATTTTCTAAACTATCTGCACGTTTATCTAGACATTACAATATCAAAATGAATTCGTAATTTAGAAGAGGTTCCGTACAGTTTTGAATTAATCTTCGAATTTTCAATTTTGGATTGGCAGAACTTTAGATAACTGGTTTACAAAATGCGAAAATGTGTACATATTATTGCTCGTGACTGTACCTAGTCATTATATTACATGACTGCTACGCAGAGGTCTCGGGTTCGATTTCCGCTCAATGCAAATCTTTGTGTGGATGCACATGATTGTTTGCATTCGTCTGAGTATTTTTATGTGAGTACCTATAATATTTGTATTTACAAAAAAAAACAGTATTTAAGTAAGTATTTATATCCGTTGTTTTGTTAGATACCCATAACACAAGCGGGTTAAGCCTAGCTTACTTTACTTGAACAGATGGCGCTGTGTACACATGTCCGTGAATGTTTATTATTACACCTAGTACCTACCTGCCTACCATGTCAAACAAAGAGGAGCTGGCAGTAGAGACTTGGAATTAACCGCTTCAGATGCAATTCTGACGTTAACCACGACCCTCAGACATGTAAGACCGACTTTAGATAGAGAGTAGGTACCTTTTTACTTAAAATTGACATAAAACTATTTTTTTGGTTTCCTGTGTTTTATGCATTTTTATGATAAGCAGTGTCATTATTTTTTTACTTAGATACTTACCTACTTATATCTCACGTTTGCAGTCTGCACTGAACTCTCAACACCATGCACTCGGCAAGACTGGTGAGAAGGAGACATTGTTTGTGTCCAGTTCGACCGCGCGGCCATAGCGTTTTTTTTTAAAAAAAACCATGTCAATTTTTTGTAAAAATTTGTAGAAGTTGATTCCCAAAACCATAAATTTGTCAAAGATACGGTTAAAAAGTTATAAGGGTTTAAACATGGCCGCGCCATTGAAACGCGGCGAACCGCGCGGCCACTGAGATCTTTAAAACTAAGCCTTGTAGAGACCTGAAATTTACGCAAATGCAAGATTTAATTTGTAAAAAATTTGTAAAAATATAAAAAAAATACTCAGGTTTATAGTTTAAGAGCTATAACACTAAAACCGAATGGCCGCGCCATTGAAACGGTGGAGAAAACGCTATCGCCTGTATCTCGCTGAAAAAAAATCGCAGAGGTGTGTAGTTTATTGTAATTACCCAGATTTGAATTTGTCGAAACTAGGAAAAATACAACAAAAATTCCTAGGTTTATATTTCAGGAGCTATAAGACTAAAACGATATGGCCACGCCATCGAAACGGTGAATAAAACGTTATTTCGCCTGTATCTCGCTGAAAAAGCATCGCAGAGGTCTGGAGTTTTTTGTAATACCTAGATTTTAATTTGTCAAAACTAGTAAAAATACAATAAAAATTCTTAAGGTTATATTTCAGAAGCTGTAGAACATTATCAGTATGTGGTGCGATAGGGTGACCATGTCTTATTGTTTACAGAATACTTTCTACTTATTGTTACAGAAATTATAATTCAAGGATTCTAAATAAAATTAAAATGAAACCATAAATATAAAAACAATTATGTTTATTGCTTGAAAAGTCAATAATACAGTTACAGTCCGCGTGGACTTACGAAAAACTAGCCCTTAGGGCCAGATTCAGAGACCGCACTTTGTCTTTACTTTAGCAAAGTCTAGTTATTATCTCTGAATTTGAACAACATTAAAGTAATTTTTCGCATGAAACAGTTTACTTTCATTATTTATTAGTACAAAGTAAACTTTTCATGCGAAAAGATTACTTTAATGTTGTTCAAATTCAGAGTTAATAACTAGACTTTGCTAAAGTAAAGTCAAAGTGCGGTCTCTGAATCTGGCCCTAAGATTGGTTTAAATGACGCAACTCCGCCCCTAAGCTATGTGATTAGTAATGCACACTATTGCATCTCACACGCGCCACCCCCGCGCGCCTCCGCAGGTCAGTGCGACGCGTACAGCCGTTAGTACTTATTATTCTGTGGTACAGCGACGTAAGCGTAAGAGTTTCGTTATCAGTGTGTCGTTGTGATGTTAACACGATAAAAAAGTGATCTACTGATTATTAAAATGTTCAGTTCGTGTGTAATTACGATTAAGTGTTGTACTGTGGTGTAACGTCAGTTCGGTAAATTATGTAAACAATTCAGCAGAAGTGATTAAGGTATGTTGCATTTAAATATTTTATGATTATGTTAGAGCTCTCTCTTTATTTGTATGGATGACCGTGTAGTTAAGATATTTTACTATGAAATATTTACAATCTTATGTATATGAACTTATATGAAATACTAAAAACTATCTAATAACTAACAAAAATAATAATAATATATAATGTTTGCCCTGCAGTGGGACAATAATAGGCTGGATTATTATTATTTAATGTTTTATTAAATCATATAGGTAATTAGAACTTTACTTAGAACATTTGAAATGATTGTAAATCATTTTGATTCCACATTTTTAAATAAGTACAATCATAACTAGCAGGGATGTAGATATATGTTTTTACTTTAAGCGTAATATTATATGAATGGAAAAATTACTAAAAAAACTAAAGTCAATCATTTGAAAGATATACACTTCCAAAGTCGTAAAATGAGCCCCCCCCCCCCCCCCGCCTCTAACTTTTGA
This sequence comes from Schrankia costaestrigalis, assembly GCA_905475405.1. Lineage (NCBI taxonomy): Eukaryota > Metazoa > Arthropoda > Insecta > Lepidoptera > Erebidae > Schrankia > Schrankia costaestrigalis. Next base: position 6,415,595 of record FR997832.1, read on the forward strand.
AATAATAAAGTTGGAAAAAGAAATTGATGTAAATGTCAATAAAAACTTTCAATGAAAACTGGTTTGAACAAGATACAATCATAAGTTTTTGAGATATAGCACAATTTCAAAAACCGCACACGTTACTTTGTAATTCATACAAACACTATGAAAAACAAAGTTAAGAGCAAAACTTTGCTTGTTACTACGGAACACTTCATGGGCGAGTCCGACTCGTACTTCCCCAGTTTTTTTTTGTAACTCCACTGGTAAAATCTCTCTTCCTTTTCCTCTCACTCATTATTTTTTACAAAACCAGAAGTACAATATTATTATTATTTGTTGTATTACAATTTAAAAATACACCATTAAAATAAATAAAATAATTTCTGTAACAATAAGTAGAAAGTATTCTGTAAACAATAAGACATGGTCACCCTATCGCACCACATACTGATAATGTTCTACAGCTTCTGAAATATAACCTTAAGAATTTTTATTGTATTTTTACTAGTTTTGACAAATTAAAATCTAGGTATTACAAAAAACTCCAGACCTCTGCGATGCTTTTTCAGCGAGATACAGGCGAAATAACGTTTTATTCACCGTTTCGATGGCGTGGCCATATCGTTTTAGTCTTATAGCTCCTGAAATATAAACCTAGGAATTTTTGTTGTATTTTTCCTAGTTTCGACAAATTCAAATCTGGGTAATTACAATAAACTACACACCTCTGCGATTTTTTTTCAGCGAGATACAGGCGATAGCGTTTTCTCCACCGTTTCAATGGCGCGGCCATTCGGTTTTAGTGTTATAGCTCTTAAACTATAAACCTGAGTATTTTTTTTATATTTTTACAAATTTTTTACAAATTAAATCTTGCATTTGCGTAAATTTCAGGTCTCTACAAGGCTTAGTTTTAAAGATCTCAGTGGCCGCGCGGTTCGCCGCGTTTCAATGGCGCGGCCATGTTTAAACCCTTATAACTTTTTAACCGTATCTTTGACAAATTTATGGTTTTGGGAATCAACTTCTACAAATTTTTACAAAAAATTGACATGGTTTTTTTTAAAAAAAAACGCTATGGCCGCGCGGTCGAACTGGACACCATTGTTTTGCTCTTTATTTTGCGTAGGATTTGAAAAAAATACACTTACCACTAGTTACGCCATTTCATCATTTTTTATGCCACTAAAATGAACGAATCCAAAGAATTTGTGCCTAAAATTATTAGAGCTTTTTTCTAGGAATATTTTTATTTAACTTCTACGCAACTCAGTAAACAACTCATTTCAGTTAACGTTAAGCAAAATATTTTGTAAATATAATGAATGCACTCATTTAGACCATTTTAAAGCTGTTAAGTACTAATTTTGCAAACAAGATTACACCTCGTAAACAATATCTTGAAGGCAGGTAGGTAAGCTGTGGGCTATTGACGTTTGTAGATTCAAATGTATCAACCTCTATTTTTATTAGACTTTTTGTATGCGAGGGTCACAGTTCCTCTGGACTTTTGGATTGAAACCATAAATTAGGAATCATTTTCACTGGTTGTTAATCTCTCCTTTCCTAGTGACCCTTTATTCAGTTCATGCTAGCTATTGGATCAATTGTGCAAACTAAAGCGGTCGTGTATGAGGCTGCCGTACACAAGGTCGGGAGTTTTAATCCTACGCCAAATAATGATGATCCACCAATTATTATGAGCCTAGATGTTCTTTATGTCCATTATAATTTCTCTAAAAGTCCTCACAAAACATGGGGTTTGATCCCTAGTACAGTAGCAGTTTAAAAAAAAAATACAATCTAATTGTGAACTTCCTCTTTTTTTTTAAGTCTAAGGTTATAAAAGAATAAAGAAAGAACCGCAACAGCTTAGTTTGTTGGCATGAACAGAAACCTCCAAATGCGGAATAAACAACCATTGAATATAAACCCTTATAAACCTAAGCTACTGCAGCTATCAAAGATTGATACAGGAGAAAAAAAATAATATTACATGTGATTCAATAAGGTATATTTGTCAACATAATGTTAAAAGCAGTCTTCAACACAAATTTATTTAATAATAAATTAAAATAAAACACATTCAATATTGCACAATCAGACTTGCTCATCATGTGTTATGTAGTCTCTGTGTGAGATGTATTGGAATACCAATATTGAGTAATGATTCACTGTCTACTTGATCTAGGTTTGGATGAAACTTCAATAATGCCTCCCAACATATCTCACTTAATTTTGGTATACATAACCACACTTTGTACAGTATATTGTTCCTACTAGTAGCGTCATCCTTTGGTTCAATACCACCAAACACATACATACAACCAGAAGAAGTTACTGTTGATGAGTGGAAATATAAAGGATGAGGTAATTCTGTCTTTCTCATTAATGTCCATTGTAAGTCAGATATGTTTAACCTCCATATATCTTCAAATACTGCTCTCCCGTCTGTACCACCAGCCACAAACACTTGTGTACCCTCAGGTGAGTCTATCTGAACAGCACTATGACATCTCCTAGGAAATGGTGATAAAGTATCTTTGGCACTATCATCTGCTTTCGGTATTTGTGTACTCCAAGTATTAGTTTCAAAATCAAATACTGGTATCTCCATGAGATCAAATGCCCATTCACCGGTTCCCCCTCCAAGAATATACATTTTATTCTTCACCCTTGCTATTTCATGCCTATATCTTCCAAAGGGCTCACCTTCTTGTCCAGTACCCACAAACACAGATTCCCAAACAAGTGTTTGAAGGTCTAATCTGAAAATAAAAATTGACAATAAATCAATAACATTCTCTTTTATTGGTCTGATTTTAATAAATATTATCTTAATATAGTTCATACCTATAAATATCACAGTTATATGCAAATCCATTTGTACCACCCACTGTATAAAAACAACCATTGTAGCAAAGTATTGCTTGACCATACTGGCCAGGGGGTCTTGCACCAGTTACATCAAGAATGTGTAATTTGGCATCCTCATTACATGTGCGCCAAACAATGACATCATTACTACATTTGTTACCAAAAGGTGCACCAGTGCCTCCAAATATCTAGAAGGATAAAAACAGGTTACAACAATAGTGGCCATTACTTTCTATCTTAAATATTGCAGTTACTGTTAGTGCCAAATGTGATGAAATACATTAGAATGATGAGTACACACTTATTCTATGGATACAAGACATTGAAAACATAAAACTATTTTTTTTTGTAAATACATACATATTACATGCAAAAAACCTTCAGACCATTGCAAAACCTCCATGAAGCAAACAAGTAATTTAACTACAAGCATATGCAGGTTTGCTATGCTATGACTAATACTATCTAAAAAATTAGTTAAGCTATGATTTTTTTTTTACTAAATAATGAATTTCCAAATTTGCACAAGTTTGACAGCCTGCCAAGGCTGCTATGCAGAGAGAATAAATCTATCTTGTTCAATGCAAACAAGTGTGTGTGACAAATAATATTATGTATGTATAACAAAAAAACTTTTGTTTAATGGTTGTATAGTGCCATCACAGCACAAGCTATGTATATTTTGGGACTAAATGATGTAGTGTAGGTACATGTCTTAACTCTTAGCTTTATGCTTGTATGCGAACTTTTAATGTTTTTACTTAAAGAGGACACATACACCCAACCCAACCCATACATCCCTTATGATACACCTGTTCAGTTCATTTCTAAGGGCATGTTTTCATCATAAAATGTGCCATCTCACAATATTTCAATCCCGCATACTTTGTTATTTAGGCTGTGCATTAAGGAATAAATCAGGACAAGCATATCTATGTAGATAATACAAAAGGAAATTACAAGTAGAAAATGCATTTCTAATTAAGTTTATAATTTAAATGATGATTATTATTTTACCATTAAGTACCGCCCATTCATACACATAGCGTTGGAGGCTAATTCTTCTGGCATGTTCTCGATGACCCTGTGTTGCTTCCATTTACGACTAGCTATTGAAAAACTCCACAACTCTTTAAACAGGGGCCTTGCCGGCGTCCATGTAGGGTTATCTCGCCGTATGTTTGTTAAGGGTAGAGAAGGATTGTAGCCGCCAAAACAATATATATTAGCATCATCACATGCAATTCTGTGCCCGCTTCGTGGTCTGGGACTTTCATTACCTCGACATTTAACTTCTGTCACTTTAAAAGGCTTAAAAATATAGTCTCTTCTTCGAGAACTCATGACGTTTATTCGATATATTTACAACCTAAAGAAAACTTAGCAGAATAAATATTAATAAATCGATTCCATATAAATAAGTTAAATTGTACACTCCACAACACAATAATTTCCACCAACGTGCGCATACATTAGGTAAAATTGACAGGTGTCAGATAAACAGTCGGCATTTTAGCAGCTGACAATGCAACAATTTATTTAGCTGACGGGCTTTTCCGATGCATGCATTAGTAAAAGAATGTGCCCCGCCGGGTTTCTAATTCAATTATTTTCCCAGCTAATATTAGGTTGGGGAAAAAGTCTTTTCGTATTTTTGTATGAAAAGTCAAGACATTTTTTTCAAAGTTTATTTACATTTATTTACAATATATAATAATATGTACCGTTTTGTTGAACAACTTTCTGCCATTTTGTGGGCAGAGACATTATCCCGTTACTGTAGAAACTTTGGGACTTCTGATCAAAAAAACGGGACAAATAGTTTTGGCAGTCCTCTCTTGAGGTCAACCTTACAGAACCTAAAGAATTCTGAAGAGACCGAAACAGGTGAAAATCTGAAGGCGCAAGGTCAGGGCTATATGGTGGATGCACTAGGACCTCCCAGTCGAACTCTCTTAATTTTTGCTGAGTGGCTAAAGATGTGTGTGGTCTAGCGTTATCGTGATGAAAGACCACACCCTTCCTGTTGATCAATTCCGGCCGTTTTCTCTCGACTGCTTCCTTTACTCTCATCAGTTGCTGGCAGTAAAGATCAGAATCGATGGTTTTGCCGGGCGGTAAAAGCTCATAATGAACAATGCCCTTCCAATCCCACCATACACACAGCATCACCTTATTTCGTGTTAGGCCAGGTTTGGCCACAGTCTGTGAAGCCTGGCCAACTTTCGACCACGACCTTTTTCGCACGTTCTTGTCGTACGTGATCCACTTTTCATCGCCAGTTATCAATCTCTTCAAAAACGGCTCGGTTTCATTACGTCTCAATAATGAATCGCAAATGAGTACACGGTTCATTAAGTTTCTTTGAGTGAGCTCGTGTGGCACCCAAATATCGAGCTTTTTTGTATAACCAGCTTTCTTCAAATGGGTCAAAACTGTTTTGTGGTCAATTCCCAGTTCTTCAGCTACATCGTAACTACTAATATGCCGATCTTGCTCCACTCTTTCAAAAATGGCGTCCATTTTATTCGTAACAGGGCGACCAGAGCGAGGTGCATCTTTAACATCAAAATTTCCGGACTGAAAACGTTTGAACCAAATTTGTGCTACTCTTACTGACACTGCATCAGGTCCATAAACATCACAAATTTTTTTCACTGCTTGAGTTGCATTTTTGCCTTTTTTATAATAAAATTTTAAAATGTATCGAATTTCTTCATTAGGTTCACTCATTTTTACGGAGAGAAAAACAAATGAAAAATAGCGGGAAACAACTTTTTTTTATTTTTTTCTTTTCTTTATAATGTAACCTTTTTAATGTTACCAAAACCAGCCAGACACAAGTAGTACAGTCAAAGAAATTTTATAATAAGTTTATACCTACGTTATGCGAAAAGACTTTTTCCCCGACCTATTATAAATGCATGCTGCGCAATAATTATCTTTGAACTCTTCCCATTACTGGGTTGGGTTGAAACTAGTTTTTTACCTATTATTCTGCATTAATTAGGTTTAAGTTTCTTGTGATATTTATTCATTTTTTACTATATTATTATCTAAAAACTAGTGAATTTGCAAAATGTGGTGTTTGTTTACAAAGATAAACAAGTACAGATAGGTGGACGATAAATAATTATTGGTTTTCATCATCATCATAACAGCCCATTAATGTCCCACTGCAGGGACGGGCCTCCTCCCATGACGGAGGGATACTTGGCCTACTAATACCACGCTGACCAGACGGATTGGTATAGGGTTTAATTTCAAGTTTTCCTTCTTTTTATTTCGCAAGATAATATTCACGGATAGTCCCTTAGTCGGTTTTTACGACACCCATGGGATGATATGGGGTGGTGACATATTGTATTCTTACTCCGTCACCACACGGAAATTATTGGTTTTAATTCTAATCAATTTTTAATAAAAAAAGAAAGCATCAATAATAGGCACTTACATTGTTTATTGAATTTGCAATTCTTATATTCTGATTTCTCGTAAAAATTGTACATTTTGCGAGTAGTGTTCATTTTGAGAACTGTACATTATGCGTGTCGTGTACATTTTGCGTTTTGTACATTTTGCTCCGAAGGGAAGAAATTAAGGATCGAAAAATATAATGAAATATTTTACTCATCGTGGTTAATTTTTTTTTATCGTTTAACCTGCAACACTGGAGCTATTGCTGGCCCCTGAAAAGAGCCTGTAATTTTTTTCTAAGAGTTAATTTGAAAACGTAGTAAGTAGGGTGATGCTACCAATTATCAGCACTTTAAGAGTTAGTCTTACTTTAATATCGTTTATCTTTAGTGATAATACTGATAACGCCTTTAACAACATGCTTTGTCGGTTCACTATTAAATAAGTAATTGATTTTTATTATAAAAAAATGTCTTTATGCATACACATTTTATTTAGATGAGAGATTACCCAAACACCAATTATTGGCACCATCATCACCAATTACTGGCATCGACCGAGCCAATTATCAGCACCTTAAAATTAGACATAAAAATAGGCAGATAAATGAAATAATCCAATGTTTATAGCAAAATCTCTTTTATTTATACCTAGCCTAACAACCGAAGTTTCAGAAAAATAAATACATAAAAATTAAAAATTCCAAAAAATAATCGACATTCTTTTGATCATAATATCAACACTATGAAAATAACTATACCCTTTCCACTATATTTAACAACATTTGACAAATTGACGTTAGTGACGTTCAGCAGTATCTCGAATGTAATGCCATACGATTGTAAGCGATTTCGCGATTTTTCAAATTACTTTATTTTACACATTTGGATCCTTACATCAACTTACATTATCATTTTATTATTGTTTCTTTCTTCTATGTTATGTGAATTAGCCTATAGCTTAAAATTATAAAATTTTGGTTGGCTTAGGTATTATTTAAAATACATAATTTATCGGTACACATTCGCGGGTTATAGCTAATCTAAAATATCATATTACGTTTTATAAACGTATTATGAAGAGTTCAGGTTTATTCATAGCATTTATTTCTACCGATTATTTGTAATTTCTTTCATAATGGTGGTAATCGTTATGAGTGTCCATCACTAAGTAACCATGGTTACTGAAAAAAAACATGGGTACGTCTATGAAATACAATATAATTTGTTCGAAAAATAAGCGGATATATTACGAAACTTCATGGACGTGAACTGTCAAAAAGCTAAACTTACGCTGGAAGGGGTATAGCAATGTTAGTTTCAGCACCATGCCAGGATATGAAATTCGAAATCATAGAGTACTTTTTCCAAGAAAATTGAATTCTGGGCATAAAATAATCACGCTTTACAATAAAAAATATGGATTAACAATTTTACATACCACTTTGTAATGTAACAGTACCAGTGCCGATAATTAGCAATTCGCAAAAAAATTGAACCCAGATGTCAGCACCTCATTTATGAACATAAAATTAAGATAACGTTCATTTCCATTGTCAGATAAGCCTTATAAAACATTTTATACATGAATAAAACCTAAAGGTTCAGTAAAAAATATCTAAAAGAACTAAAATAAAGTAAAATAAAAAAACCTGAACTTCAGATCAGTTTATAATTCCAAAAGGATTGTAGGTGCGTGTAGTAGGAAATAGAAAAGAAACTTTGACTTTAAAGCTGTAAATAATATTAATATAATTATTTTAACGGTATATAACGTCACTACAGGATCTTATTTTAATGTTTGTTAAATGGTAGCCGAAATTAATTAATAGAAAGCTTATAATTTAAGTTTTAGTTGGGGGTGCTGATAATCTGGTGCAGTGCCAACATTAGGACGCGTGCCCCTACATAGGTTTGGGTCAAGGAGTATATTAGATTGGTACAAGTCTCGTTACCAAATTCCGTAGGGCCGGGCGGGCCTGACGAACACCTTCAACAACTGGTGATCAACAACGTGCCATCCGTCCATAGTACCGAGATTTTTTTCAATTTGATGTCCATAGCCCTCTGTCGCGCTTATAAAAGTTAAAGTCGAAATGAAGGTTCTGATGTGTCTAGGCAACAGTGCTTATCAGAGCTTACTTAACTTCGTGTAGTATTTTAAGAAAAAAAAAGCAATATATTCACAATTTTATTTCACCAAAAATCTTGTCAATACAATGACGGCAAACCATTACATGGAGAACAAAGCTATAAATATACTTAAAATATAACAATAATGCATAATCATTATTACAACAATATATTTTTTTCGTTATCTTTTAACAAATTTATGTTCTTTTACATCACTGCTTTTACTAATTTAACAAATAGCATGTCGACAGAATAATAAGGAAGATATAATACACAAGTCTAATGAAGTTACATCAATTTCTTCCACCATTTTGAATTTGCAATCAACTAAAAATAAAGCTCAAAAATAAAATTAAATTAACAAGTTAAACAATGAATCACAATGCTAATTAAGCAGCACGTTGCATACCAGTGGCAAACAAAACTTTGTGTTTAGATTTTTTGTTCTTTTTGCCAGATGGTGAGGGGGCAGCGTTAAGTGCTGCTTCTATAGCGTCGCTCAGTACCAGGGAGCGCGGCGCCGACACCTCGTCTTCAGTTGGTGGCGGCGGCGGGGGCTCCGACACCTTGCGGACTCTCCATGTGCCACTAGTGCTGGCCATCTAACAAAATACACCACAACTTTATAATTTAAAAACACCCTTTTCTAATAAATAATACAGAAAATTTACACATACTGTTTGTATACATGTTGAATAGGAATAATAAATTTGTGTCTATACTATAAGACCAGGCGCGCACTACGAGTTTTTCGCCGCGCGGCAAAAAAGCGCAGCGGTATAATGTTGCACAGTAATACTGGTGGGCTGCGGTGGCTCTGCCGTCAAGTGCGCGCAATACAATGTAAAACTGTTTGGTACAGTATTACAGTGCGACATTATACCGCTGCGATTTTCTGCCGCGCGGCGAAAAACTCGTAGTGCGCGCCTGGCCTAAGTCATAAACAAGAAGAAAATACAAAAACTATTCAGTGTCTACCATTTAGGGAATGGTCTACCCCTCATGGGAAAAGACATGCATTTGTTTATGGTTAGGGTATCTATGTGTTGATGACCATGCAAGTAACCACCAGGAGGAAGACATAATCCCCTTCTATGTAAAATAGTAACTAATTTTATATGCTAATAATATACATCAATAAAACTAATTTCTCACCTTAGCAAAAGACAGTCCAGAATTAGGTGAGCCTACACTTGTAGATGGGCTAGGTATTTCAAATGAAGCTATAGGACCAGGGTCCGAAGGTGGACTGGAATAAGATGGTGGAGCAGGAGGGAATAAAAATTCAGAAGAAAAGTCCGGTTTGGGCGGCCCTTCCATAGCGCGGCGATAGGCTCGCTCACGTCGCCTCTCATCACGTTCATGACGAGCTCTCAGTCTAGCACGACGATCTAACTCCTCTGCAATACAAAAAATAAGTAGATTAATAAGAGCAGATTTGACCACAGCACTGACATCCAATGCAAATCATAATCCGAAACAAAATGGTTAAATTTCGTCATTGAGCCGTCGCGATCCTTGACCACTAGGCCAGCCAAGTATCCGTATACTCGGGTGACCTAGTGGTCAAGGCGCTGGACGCGTTTAGTACAGAGACGGTTCAAGTCCCGCCTAGAGTACCAATTTTTTCCATTGTCTTCTTTTGGGATATTTCTAGTTATACCTAAGCTTCATTGGTAAAAATTTATATGTTAATTATAAAAATGATATAAATACTCAGGATATTTACCTGAGAAAGTCAACAACGCCATATCACTAACATACGGAGGTTGCAAATCCAATTCCACAATGTCATAGGCACAATGCAGAGGCAAATGGGCAGTACAGGGCATGTGTTTTCTTGTCTGTAACATAGAAAAAATATGTATAATGGGATATGATCATGGTAATCAATTAATCATTATTAATATGGACTTGGATAATTGTATTGGGAGAGGCTTATGTCCAGCCGTGGACTGCAATAGGCTAGTTGATTGAATATGGACTTCATTAAAAAACATAGTAATATTTAAATGAATTAAAAGCAAAAAGGTTTAACCTATATAACTCCGAAGCATGTGTGCATTATGAAAATTTTCCATTTTGTAGGTGATTACTTTTTATTTCTATATATTATTATTTTAATTCTGTAGTGGGTACATTAATTTTTGGCAGAATTAAGCTGGTATTGCTTCAGATATTTATCAGCTATAGTATAGTGTGATTTATTCTAATATACAAGAACATCTGAAATCTGTTATATAATAGGTTAAGTAGTGTGATCCATACATTTTTGCTTCAAGCTTCAATGTTATTTGTGTCCATTATTATCTTGTGAAAGGGTTTTGATGTTGAAACAACATGATCAATTATAAATATACCCACTTGTTCATTCAGGGAAAAAGTTTCACGATGTAATACTCGACCACTAATCACTGGTGGAGCAGCTGGTAAAGACCCCCAAGAGGCATTCAATATGCGGACATTTAAACTATTCAAGAATATTTGTTGACCATCATCAGCTGAAAACAAAACATTATATCAGTTAGGTATGAAACATAAAACATTAAGCAATAAGATAATGATTCATAAACTGTTTTACCTTGATAGAAGTAAAAATATTTAGATTGGTTTAATTTATCAACATCTGTGAAACCAATGTCATTATTTTGTTCAACTTCTTGTGATGGACTGTCAGATAAAGGAAATTCTTCCACATAGGCTTTATCTAGTCCAAAAGGTGGAGCATTAGGATTTAAGTTAGAATCAATTGAATTATCCGAGATAAGACTCAGATTGTCAATTTGGTTTTGTACTATTTCAACACAAGCTGCCCCTTCTTCATTGACGTCAAACCAATCTAATTTATTTTGGTTTAGTTCCTGTTTCTCATACACAATAGGGACCTCTTGAATTTCTTCAACTACTTGCGGCTTTTCAAACTTTATTTTAATAGTATCTTCTTTTTGCTTGAGCATACCCAATGCTTGTTCTAGAAATACTATTTCACTAGTGTCGATTTCCGCCAGTATTTGATTTTTAATTTCATCCCTTTCTCTGTGTACTATATCATTAATCTAAAAGTTTAAAAGAAATTAATAAAGCAATACAAGTACAACAAATTGATGTAGTTTATTTATTTTATATTGTACCTGTTCTTGAGTGGCATAGAAAAACTTGCCATAAGGAGCATTGCTAATCTGGTCAATAGGCAAAATGGGATCTGCAGCCTCAGTTACTAATCCACGAAGAGGTGCCACTTCCACCGTTGTTGATCCTCGCAAGCGACGCACAAGACGCATTGTTACCTAAAATAAAATTCATTATAAATAGTCTACTTATTAACAAATCTAACAGAAAAAGCCCATGACATAAATTTTATGTTATTTGTTCCATCTTAGTAATTACCTCATCTGCTGGCGATTCCCACTGCACAATTTTTGTGGACTTCATATCCTTAACATGCAAAGGTGTTGCACAGACAGGGCACGGAGGGGGCTGTTTATCGTGAGTCGCAACATAATGCAACACACAAGCCCAACAGTACACATGTCCACAAAGACCAACCCGCCCAGCCACTGGATGACCCAGGCATATAGGACATTCAGAGCTTCCAGTGCCTCTTACCACCTAGAATGATAACAATATAATATCATTAAATGTACACACAATCCTAAGAATAATGATCATTTTATTTTTAAAGAGTAGTTTTATACCTAAGATCTAAAGTGTTGGTTACGAGTGCTCTTTATTTGGCCCTTATGCAATATGCAACCAAATATGTTAAAACATATGTTTTACGGGGCCTACCTGGATCGATTAACTACTACTTGCCATTACTTTTATACAAAAAATATAATACAACTATAGAAAATACTTACAATTTCTTCAATTTGATCCCATTTGATTGGAACATCTGGATCCAATAAGTTTGCTTTATAATCCCCATTTTCTTTCACCACAAACTGGCAACTACAAAACAAATAAGTTTGATATTGAAAAGGTCAAGGTCATTTCAGATAATTCATTTCTATATACAAATCAAATTTATGCTTTATATTATATTTCTATCTGTTATCTATTATGTTCGAAATAAATACCTTTTTAAGCTTTAAATTAAGTAGAATATTTAAAGAATATGATTCACATCACATAAACTTACTAAGCTCTTAAATAGAGATCATGTTCATGGCGAAATGGAGCCCTGTGTTGTTGGACATTACGTCGCAACTGAGGGCCCCTACAATCAGGGGGGCCTGATCTAGTGGGGTACATAAAGTTCAGCAAATGATTCAGATTTTGCTTCTTGCTTCCAGGCACAAAAACAGAGCCAATTTCAGGCTCTTCATCCTCTTCTAGCCTAAAAAAACAAAAATATTAACAAATCTAATTTCAAATGAATAAAAACTTTAAAATGGCCTAAATTTAGATAAAAGCACAATACCTGGTGTTCGGCGTTCCACCCACAGGGTAACCAGAGGCTCCACGCGCTCGTGGTCTCCTATCAATTTGTCCCCTTCCTCTTTGAGACAATGTATTCTTACGGTTCTGTTCATTTTTAGGGGCGCTGCTAGGTCCTTCACGTTTTTTGTTATTTCTTGGCCAAGGTTTGTGATTTAATTCTGCTAAATAGGTACATAAGAATTAGATCACGATCATATGTTAAGGTTATAAAAGATAAAAACAAAACAACTAAGAAATGATCAGAGATGGCGTTGAAGAATAATAAATTAATGTCATTGTTTATTTTTTTAGTCATTTTTAAATCAGACAAGATAGTAATACGAAAACCTTAATTCTTTTTCTTATTTTCAGCTGATAAATTGTTTTGAAATTCACAAACCATCAGGAAAATAAAATGACGTGACCTTACTTACCAGTACTTTTTTTACAGTCGATGGCTGATGCCCTCGACTGTGGTTGAGATGAGCGGTTCAAAGATTTTTTGTCCATTCTGGATTCCTCCAACATCCACAAAAACAGCTGAGCGGGAAACTCCGCAAGGAGATAACGATATTACGTGCAAGGCCGACATTTTAGAAAGCCATGTTTTTGATACAAATTAAACAAAAATATAATTCTCTATACAAATATCTTTACCAAGCGGTAAATACACGCACACTTGACTTTAATAACAAAAAAGGGAGTATACGTACTCCCTTTCGTCGATAACGACGAGAACGTTAGATGGCAAAATTACGTCTACCTCGCCACAATATGGCAACCGACCGACAACAACCGGCTCAGTCAGGCCAGCGGATAATATGGATGCGCACTTCCGTCTAATAAATTTGTGTAAAACACTACATACACAATTAAATATTGAAAATTAATTTATAATTTTGGACTTTTTACGTCATTTATTCTTATTTGTTACAAAATGTCAAACTATAAATTTTAGGTATTTATGGAAATGACATGACTTATTATTCTTCTTTTCGTACGTCAGCTATAAGATAAAGATTGTTTGGTTTACAGACTTTTTAATATAATGGATTATAACTTTATGATAATAAAATCTGCCATTTCAATAAACAAAATAAATAATACATTTTCAATTTAATATTTTCTTTTAGCTATACAACAATCCTTCTAGACGTATAATTAAATAATATTATTTTGTTAGGCATAAAAACAAATGAACAACAAAAAAAAATTGAAAATTGGCGCGAATTCTAAAGATCCAACCAAATTACAAGAACTGGAAGGTTGAGGTAAAAGTTTCTGCAGCAGTTATTAATAGTTCGAAATATTTAATAACCATGATGAAAAATGGTGATTTACCTAAAGATAAAGCTTTTGAACCTAATGAAGAAGCGCATCAACCGTTGGTAAGTTTTTTAGCACAAGCTACCCTATAAAATAAAACTGCACTGGTTTATCAAGTTACTGATTACATAATGGGTTGGAAGGAGAACCTACAAAACGATGTATTCCGACCGCAGTGCTTAATATTGTAAGATCACTGTTAAAATAATTTTGAATAGAAGACTGTTGAAAACATTTGATAATAAAACCTATTAACTAAATGAAAATAATTATATCATTGATATAAATGAGTACCCACTTATCATGTTTTATGTACCCTTCAGCAATGATATAATAAATAATTATTGTAATACCCACAGTCTCCAATATGATTGTATCGTTTCACAGCTTGCAGACAAACAGCATCCAATGACTGTTCAAAATTCATCTAAAAAGCTAACTTTTGCTGAAAGTGTTGATTTGTCTGAAAAGCAGTCTTCACAGTGTAGCAGGTAACTACTTAATCAGATAAAATTTACTGCTTTTGTATATCAATACACTTTAATCTTTACAATAGATATTATAGGGTTCACAGACAAAAGCAGGACATAAAAAGGGTGAAAATATTTAACTTGGGGCTTATTTCCCCCTTACTGCGGTTTCTGTTCATCGCCTCATCTAAGAACAAAGGCGGGTGTTTATATTGTTTGTATGAACTTACAATCTCGGGCAAGGTTTCTTCACGCCTCATGAGCGGTAATGATGGGCCAAGTAAAAAGGAAAGAAAGGAAGTGACGTAGAATTCGAAATTCATGACGTCACATGAATGTTATTTATTGCATCCGTTATAAAATCCTCACCACACACCTAGTCTCATCTTCAAAGCAGGAGTTGCTTTTATTAACAAAATAAACGCTTAGATTACTTCTACATGTCTACTCGTTTGTCTTAGATACCTGTATATTTCATGATAGATATCTAAGACAAACGAGTAGACCTGTATGAATACTACCTAATTTTTTATATGTCCTTTCATGACGATGAACACACCAGATATTTAAAAAAAAACATGTAGGTATACCGCGTATCTATTTAATAATAACAGAAAAGGTTTAAAATAAAATATGTTTATTGTTTTAATGTTCGTTGGTTAGTTAGGTATCCAAACGATACCAGCATCGTGTATAAAAATCTCGTCATTATTTCTTTTCACAGCTCGTATAAGACTTTATTAAGCCAGCCTACAAATAACCTCTCTCACGTACAAAGAATGCTTTGGTTACAAAAACGTCGTACCAAAGGACTTTGGGCACAATGTGATAAATGCGACCGCTGGAGATATCTACCTCAAGTTATTGATCGACATGAACTACCTGCTAAATGGTATTGTTCTTTAAATGAAGGTAAGATGTTGAACTACTATGTAATTACTACTTACTATACTATACTACATTATCTGGAGACCTAGCGTCGATGACGTCACGTCGAGTCAGCCGCGTACCGTACTGTACTGAAACGCTGCCTGCGGGGAGGTGAAAACAACGGGGGCGGGGGCTCAAGATAATGTGACCGTGTAATAGGTTTGTAACCCGAGTCTGGTACTCGAGCTTTTTCAAAAGCATATCGTTTGGCTTTTCCTAGAATGTAACTTACTCGTAACATACCGGATCGGATTAACGCATGCTGCTAGAGATACAGTCCCGGTCCCGCTTGTATACGCTAACTTAAATTTTATTAATGTCCAGTTTATTTTTTTTAAACTAATTGCCGTCTGTAATGATATAAAGAACAATCATGTAGGGACTGATTATCTGTAGGGTTCCTTTACATTAAATTGTGTATTTGACGGCGATAGCGCAAGCAAACCAATAGACAGCGGGATTTTCTTAAATTGTGTAATTTAAAATATTATGATATAAAATATATCAACAGCAAACTAGGCTGCTTTTATCATCCCTTCCCTTTATAAAAATCAATAATACACATTTAGGTCTCCATCGTCCTTATTTTTAGATACTGAATACGCAAGTTGTTCAGCCCCCGAAGCCCCTTTACGTTTGCACGACGAAGAAGATTTGATCCACAGCGAATATACGGCAGGCTCCTTAGTGTGGGCACGACTGGATGGATGGCCCTGGTGGCCCGCCATGGTCGATGATTGTCCTGACAGTGAACAGTATTACTGGCTTGACGGATTCTCTGATATACCGGTTAGTATATTTACAATTATCTTACATCTTCAAGTCCCACTGTTGTACGCAGGTAAATATTTTTTTTAATGAACCTACCCATAATAATAAATAAAAAAAATATAGGTAGAGTACCTTATTTTGTTTTTTCGTGTAAATTAATATTTTTTTACTAATTGCTTATATCTAACTATTTTCTGTCCCTCCCTACCCTACCTTCCAACTATCTAGAGTCCTGGGTTCTACTTCTATACATCAGAGTGCCATTAAGTGTACACTTAAAACCAAGCATAGCAGCGCATAGTAATTCTTTAAGTAAATTGATTATATTTTGTATACAATTAATTTGAATTTTAAAACACGAGGAGAAGGTATTTCCATAGATCACTATAGGAAATTCGAGTTCTTTGTCTTTCTTTCAAAGCACTCGAAGACGAGTGCTTTGAATTGTGACAAAAATATTTAGATATGGATTCGTTAATTATACTTAGTTAGTTTACATCTCTTACAGACGCATTACAACGTCGTATTTTTTGACAAATCGGATGTGACCCGTGCTTGGATTGCACCTCAAAATTTGAGACCGTATTCACTAAACAAGAACTTTTTCAAATATTTATTTAAACACAAGAAATACGGCTCTCGTATTATGAAAGCTGTCTCGGAAGCAGACAAAGCCGAGAATTTAAAACTTGAAAAGCGTTTAGAAACGTGTAGCTTCCTAAGTAGATTTAAGGGAAACATCCATAGTCCTAAGAAAGTAAATAAAAATGACCTGATGAGATATCAAAGAAAGTTTAAAAATAAGTTCAATATTGAATTTCCAATCGAGCTATCTGATTCTGATACTGACGAAACCATTCAGAGTGTAGCTAACAACAAGAATGTCATACTTTTGGGCACGCCAAAGAGAGCCAGAAAAGAAACAAAACCGAGCAAACAAATAACAAATGAATCTGAAATAAATGAGCTACCTAATAAAGAAGCAGATACAGCTGAAATAGTCACTGAAACTAATAGCGCCAAGGAAGATGACTCTGTCAAACCAACTAATTCAATGGCTGTGCAAATTGGTAGTACAGAAATAAATGCAGACCATGGTAAAGACATTTTTTTCTTTTTTTTAAACATAGTTATCTTACTACCTCTGGGGTCATGCCCTGTGTCGTTCAGACTTTACAACAGAATTGTCTTGCCTAGATTCGAACCCACGACCTATTGCTCGTCCGTCAGTCACTGCCGCGACCACCGCACCGCCGCGCCGAGGCAGTTACATATTATGTATTGATAACTACCTATTTAAGTATTTATAGATACATAAGAATCTGCTGAATTACGTAACACTCATTTTTGGCATCAAATGTCGTTTAAAACGAATAATGTCGAGTTATAATGTTTATAGAATTTGCTTTGATATGACCCACATCAAAGCATCATTTTAGGTATCTGTAGTTATTTGATTTTCTAGAATATAATTCGACATTATTCGTTTAACCGACATTTAATGCCGAAAAATGTATTGATCGGTCCTACTTTCATATACTTAATTGAATAGACATACCTTGACAACTTCTAAATTAAAAATTACTCCTTATCATTGGTCTTTTTTTACCAAAATGTCTTTATTTTAATTTTTTAGAAGCAACTCCTGAAAGCGCTACCACAGCTTTACCGGAGGATGACTCTGAAAAAATTGACTACACGTTCAGAATGGAAACTCCAAACAGTGATGACTTCGAGTTTTGAAATATTACCTATTTGTCACGCAATTAATGTACTTGATTACATATTCTTACCTTATTATCCTACTTACATACTTCAAATTATTATATATTTAAGGAAAAACTAATGAAATCTTTTTATTATCGTAAATACAAACGCCTTATTTCTATGGAGGTAGGCAGAGACTACTGGGCGCCAAGTACCTACCTACCTACCACGATCTTTACAAACTGGCACACCGCAACCGGCTTTGCACTCTGAAGGAACCCTTAGGCCCGGTTTCCACCAAAGCGGACAGGAGAGAAGAGGGGAGTCGTGCTGCAAAAGCTAGTAGGTTACTTCCACCAAAGCGGAGAGGAGAAGGGCTTTCTAGTCAGCGATGTAGCGGAGCAGAAAACTTTCCACCTTCTCCGCGCCGCCACGCCTCCGCTGGCTCGTTCGCCGCACAAAATTCTATGGAAAAATCTGACATCTCTCTTCTCTGCTTGATCCATTTCCACCGAATCTATGCGGAAAAGAGATGTAGAAATACCGAAATATGATTGGTTTATTTCAACACATCTCTTCTCCGGGCCAGTAATGTGTTGTGGATAACTTTTACTTGAACTGGTTCTACGATAAAGATAAGGAAATAACCTTTATTGGCCGTAGTACTATCATTCGTACTACCAGTAGTAACACCGGTAATTAGTTTACCCGTGGTACTACTGCAGTTGAACAGTAGTAACAACAGTAAAAAAAAAAATACCCGTGTTACCGTAATAATAATAACAAAGTAACTACTTATACTGAATCAGCTAGTTGCAAATATAATAAATAGATACTTTGTGTAGGTGGTACTCCTTTATAAATGACATAGAGGAAAAATTATTATAGTGTGACCACAGGAGCTGTGCACCTCCTGAGGTATGCGCGGCGAGGTGGGGGACGAAGAAAAAATAGGTGTCCGTTATGGTAGCATACACGTGATAGTTCTGATAAAAAGGGAACTTTTCTTTTGAAAAATTCTTTATGTAAAAATAATGCTTGAAATTCTGACTGAATTAGTGTAGGTAAATGCTTTATGCGAATTCACAGTGGAATATGTCAAAAATCCATGTTAATTTATGTTCATAGTACTGGTACAGATAATATGCTCACAAGTGATTTGAATATCTCGAGAACTACAAAACATAGGTACAGTAATTCTGTTAATACAGTAGAAATGTAACCCTGAAATAACGCCTGTGTAACACTTTATTTCAATACAAAATTCAATATTATCGGAGATATTAACGGTTCTTAGGGGCCGGGCTGGAGTTATTTCATTACGCTATAATATTAAAACTACAACAACTATTTTTTTTTAATGTAGGTACAGTCTGTCTATAAAGTCCTAACAAAAAATTAGGGCGCCACTGTGCTACACGTAGCAACCCTATTTAGTCTGACAAAATAGTTTTCAAAACAATTATGTTCAAATAACACTACACTATTAGAGCACTTATAATACTAGGGCATTTCTTGTAGGTAAGCCTATTGCATTTAAAGTTTTGCGTAGAACTTCAAGACTACAATTAAAATCCATCTCAGTTCTAGCTATCATCTGCAATTTTCTGAGGGTTGAAACTCGAAATTTTACAAAAAGTTATGTAAATTGAACATTTGATCTACAATAAATTTAGGCATAACTAGAAACAAAATACAGGTAAAAGAAGAAAAATGTTATATACTTCTTTTTTACTGTAGAACATAATTGTATTTTGTGGGGGAGAGCAGAAATATAGAAACATACATTTCTTTCTTTGGCCGGCTTTGCCTGTGTTTACCAGGAGTTTCAAGCTTTTGATTATTTTTAAATCTGTTATTTTTAAATTTAATAATTCTAATGGAATGGAAAGAATAACTACAATACCTAACTAAAATTTATTCAGTGTTAAATATTAACCAACAAGATATCATTTAACATGGATTCACTAAGAGCTAAATGATATAAAATTTAATAAAATATTGCAATTAATTATTTTTTGTAGACAGACCAGTCGATGCGAAAGTGACATAGTTTAGTTATCAATATCAACCGTAATATAGACATAAAGCAATTAATTCAATTTGGATATTTCAATTTGCATTCAATTTGCAAATTGGGATAAATCTTGACTGAATTATACTAATGCAACTGATAATGTATCAACAGAAATGGTCGTACTACGATTTTTCTTACTTACAATGAATATCTAACCTAAAAATGTGATATGTACACAATGCCTGTTTTTGGTCTCTAGATCTCAAATGGAGTGAATTTATTACTTGAGACAGATTACGAAAAACAGTAACACGATTACATACCCATCAAAGTTGCAGTTCGCCCATAAACATCATCCAAATCGCATAAAAGTTGACCAGAATCGTGCTCCGCTAAACATCGCCTTATAACTTTAAAAATCACTTCCCGCGTGCCACTTTGATTTACTCTACTCATTGTTTACATTGTTCTTCGTAAGTCAGTATTAGTTTATTGTAGATTAATGAACTAATAAAAAACACTTTGACGACTTTATAGACATGTCTGTAATATATTACACTTACTTAGTTGGTCACAATGTAACCCAAATATACTCATATTTTTTTTAAAATATGCAGGTGATAAATAAGAACTCACCCCTTACTCATAAAGGCCTCTTAAATTTAATCACTGCTTAGCGAGATTATTATTTGTAAAATCAAACTTATACTAAACAAAACCGTAAGAATTTATGGTAATCAATTAACTTAAATTTAAGAGGCGTTTATGAGTAAGGGGGTAATCTGTATAAAGTAATTCTTAGGAATACTGTAGTGTTAACGATTTCTAATTCCTCATCATTAATCTTAACAATTGGATTTTTTTTTTATTTTTATTTATGCAGTATTTTTTGTCATAGTAACCAACTCGATATAGCTCTTGTGTATGCTACCATAACGGACACCTACCTGCTGTCACGAGTTTTGACGGCAGTGTCATAACAATTCGAACATTATATTTTTCTTTAAGAATTTCATGTTCTTAGAGTATTTGATACATTCCGCTAGATGTCATTTTTCTCAAAGTTTCATTATAAAAACACAAATAATGTTCCTATTTACGCTTAAAACTATACAACAATGTAAATACTTTCTGGGAGTTTTAAAAAAAACTGTCTTTTAATAGAAAACTGCTACAGCCGCTCGTGCAGCGACCAGTACCAGCCAAATAACTTAAGTATATTGCGTCAGATGTCGCTAGTAGCTACATCATAGACTGTTTATTCTATACCAGTATTTATCATGTACTATAAATGTCCACCCCCCTCTCGCCGCGCGCATACCTCAGGAGGTGCACAGCTCCTGTGGTCACACTATATTATAAATATACTATTTTTCGTATCTTATGGGTACGGTGACGTTTAGTATTTGTCATTATTTGATGTAGTAACACTAAAATCGTTTTTAAAATACCGATTAGATATCTAACCGATATAATTTACAAACAAGAATAAATCGATTATAGGTACAAAATAAGAACCTAATCATTTTTAAATATTTAATAATTATGCCGAATCAATGCGTGATTCATCTGATGAACAGCTTGATGAATTACTTGATTCGTCACTTACATGACATAATAAATGAAAATCTACTAAATTGTCTAATCTGATGTCTCTTCCTCTCACTGTCATGAAGTATTAGATTTTTGTTTTTTCCAATCATCGGCAGTTACGTGGTCACAGGTCACAGGCCTCTTTTAATAATGACATCATCAAGATTTTACCGCTATGACGTACAAATCCCGCCAAAAAAAAACTTGCGGCCTATCCTCGTAAAAACGAATATTGAGTTATAAGACAACTGAAATTATTATATTAATTTCTATGATTATGAAAAAAAATGTAATCGATTTAATCAATTTTATAAAAAACCATTCGATTTTAACAATTTTATTGTGTCAATCTCTATTGAAATTCGTTCCGAGTCGCGCATACGATTTTAAATTTTATATGTTTATATTTTACATATTAGGATTGAAGATGGAATATAAAACAAATATTTCATATAATTTATGTATATACGACGATATAAGTCTTATATCGTCGTTACTTTTTATTTAAATAAAATTGACACTTGATCAAAAATCAACATGAAAATTAACGTAATTTTCGAGAGCGTGGCCTATTGAGATTTCACAATTGCATTTGAATGTATGTGTCTGATATTGTCGTCATTCGCAATATCACGAGATCCCCTTTTATTAAACTGCTGTGCGACAATTTTCACAAGGCTATCATCGTTGATAGCGTTAAGAAAGGCGTAATAATGTTCGACTGATTTACTATAATATTTATCAGATAGGAAAGGTACGGTGACATTAATTTGATCTTTTCCATGTTACTTAAATTACTTTTGTAGAATTTAAAAATAAAAGCTATCAATTCATGAATCCGAACGGATAGAAAATTAAAAATATTATTTAGACGTTAATTTATACATAAATTATATGAAATATTTGTTTTATATTCCATCTTCAATCCTAATATGTAAAATATAAACATATAAAATTTAAAATCGTATGCGCGACTCGGAACGAATTTCAATAGAGATTGACACAATAAAATTGTTAAAATCGAATGGTTTTTTATAAAATTGATTAAATCGATTACATTTTTTTTCATAATCATAGAAATTAATATAATAATTTCAGTTGTCTTATAACTCAATATTCGTTTTTACGAGGATAGGCCGCAAGTTTTTTTTTGGCGGGATTTGTACGTCATAGCGGTAAAATCTTGATGATGTCATTATTAAAAGAGGCCTGTGACCTGTGACCACGTAACTGCCGATGATTGGAAAAAACAAAAATCTAATACTTCATGACAGTGAGAGGAAGAGACATCAGATTAGACAATTTAGTAGATTTTCATTTATTATGTCATGTAAGTGACGAATCAAGTAATTCATCAAGCTGTTCATCAGATGAATCACGCATTGATTCGGCATAATTATTAAATATTTAAAAATGATTAGGTTCTTATTTTGTACCTATAATCGATTTATTCTTGTTTGTAAATTATATCGGTTAGATATCTAATCGGTATTTTAAAAACGATTTTAGTGTTACTACATCAAATAATGACAAATACTAAACGTCACCGTACCCATAAGATACGAAAAATAGTATATTTATAATATAGTGTGACCACAGGAGCTGTGCACCTCCTGAGGTATGCGCGCGGCGAGAGGGGGGTGGACATTTATAGTACATGATAAATACTGGTATAGAATAAACAGTCTATGATGTAGCTACTAGCGACATCTGACGCAATATACTTAAGTTATTTGGCTGGTACTGGTCGCTGCACGAGCGGCTGTAGCAGTTTTCTATTAAAAGACAGTTTTTTTTAAAACTCCCAGAAAGTATTTACATTGTTGTATAGTTTTAAGCGTAAATAGGAACATTATTTGTGTTTTTATAATGAAACTTTGAGAAAAATGACATCTAGCGGAATGTATCAAATACTCTAAGAACATGAAATTCTTAAAGAAAAATATAATGTTCGAATTGTTATGACACTGCCGTCAAAACTCGTGACAGCAGGTAGGTGTCCGTTATGGTAGCATACACAAGAGCTATATCGAGTTGGTTACTATGACAAAAAATACTGCATAAATAAAAATAAAAAAAAAATCCAATTGTTAAGATTAATGATGAGGAATTAGAAATCGTTAACACTACAGTATTCCTAAGAATTACTTTATACAGATTACCCCCTTACTCATAAACGCCTCTTAAATTTAAGTTAATTGATTACCATAAATTCTTACGGTTTTGTTTAGTATAAGTTTGATTTTACAAATAATAATCTCGCTAAGCAGTGATTAAATTTAAGAGGCCTTTATGAGTAAGGGGTGAGTTCTTATTTATCACCTGCATATTTTAAAAAAAATATGAGTATATTTGGGTTACATTGTGACCAACTAAGTAAGTGTAATATATTACAGACATGTCTATAAAGTCGTCAAAGTGTTTTTTATTAGTTCATTAATCTACAATAAACTAATACTGACTTACGAAGAACAATGTAAACAATGAGTAGAGTAAATCAAAGTGGCACGCGGGAAGTGATTTTTAAAGTTATAAGGCGATGTTTAGCGGAGCACGATTCTGGTCAACTTTTATGCGATTTGGATGATGTTTATGGGCGAACTGCAACTTTGATGGGTATGTAATCGTGTTACTGTTTTTCGTAATCTGTCTCAAGTAATAAATTCACTCCATTTGAGATCTAGAGACCAAAAACAGGCATTGTGTACATATCACATTTTTAGGTTAGATATTCATTGTAAGTAAGAAAAATCGTAGTACGACCATTTCTGTTGATACATTATCAGTTGCATTAGTATAATTCAGTCAAGATTTATCCCAATTTGAATTTGAATTAATTGCTTTATGTCTATATTACGGTTGATATTGATAACTAAACTATGTCACTTTCGCATCGACTGGTCTGTCTACAAAAAATAATTAATTGCAATATTTTATTAAATTTTATATCATTTAGCTCTTAGTGAATCCATGTTAAATGATATCTTGTTGGTTAATATTTAACACTGAATAAATTTTAGTTAGGTATTGTAGTTATTCTTTCCATTCCATTAGAATTATTAAATTTAAAAATAACAGATTTAAAAATAATCAAAAGCTTGAAACTCCTGGTAAACACAGGCAAAGCCGGCCAAAGAAAGAAATGTATGTTTCTATATTTCTGCTCTCCCCCACAAAATACAATTATGTTCTACAGTAAAAAAGAAGTATATAACATTTTTCTTCTTTTACCTGTATTTTCGAAAAGATCAAATTAATGTCACCGTACCTTTCCTATCTGATAAATGTTATAGTAAATCAGTCGAACATTATTACGCCTTTCTTAACGCTATCAACGATGATAGCCTTGTGAAAATTGTCGCACAGCAGTTTAATAAAAGGGGATCTCGTGATATTGCGAATGACGACAATATCAGACACATACATTCAAATGCAATTGTGAAATCTCAATAGGCCACGCTCTCGAAAATTACGTTAATTTTCATGTTGATTTTTGATCAAGTGTCAATTTTATTTAAATAAAAAGTAACGACGATATAAGTAGTTACTTATATCGTCGTTACTTTTTATTTAAATAAAATTTAAGTACTTCTTTTATAACTAAATTAAGACTACACTTGTCATTATTATTACGGTAGTAGTAACACGGGTATTTTTTTTTACTCTTGTTACTACTGTTCAACTGCAGTACTTAGTACCACGGGTAAACTAATTACCGGTGTTACTACTGGTAGTACGAATGGTAGTACCACGGGCAATAAAGGGGAAATAATAGTCTGCCATCTTCATCTACAGACCTTGCGTGTAGTTAATTAAAAATAAAGTGTCTGGGGGCACCTGATCTCTCATAATAGGCACGAATGTGACCGCCCCCTAGCGCCACGCTTGTTTATCACATTGAATCAAAGTGACAGGTGTACTTTTGCAAATCGTGCCAAAAAAAATTGGGCTAAAATTTACTAAACAATTCAATTCGTCTCTATTCGCCTCCTATCCCCCGACGCTCATATTTAACGTTGCTGTGCTGAGGGATGTGTGATGTGTACACATTAGGGCTAGAAACGTTCCAAGTCGCAATCGTGCCTGCTGTCTGGGATGAGATGCCCTAAGACACTATTTGACTGGACTGGAACTTAAGTGGTTTATGAAAGGTTTGGCTAGATCCATCTATAAACTTAAAAACAATAAATTATACCAAGTAAAACGGGTCTAAGTGCTTGTTCACATTGGAACAAACGGGCGCGGTCGCGATGACGTGGTGGGTTCGTGTTCACATTGGCCGTCAGGCTTTTGCGCGAGTGAACAATGTCATGTATGATGAAGACAAGCTAACGTTTCAGAAGTTCAAACTGGTTGAACTTACCTTACGTCGCGTGTTCTACCGCTACTTCGATTTGAACACACACCAACATCTCATGCGTTTGATATTGCCGCTAGCGGCTCGCACGCGATTTTACCCCATATGTTTAATATTCTGTCCAGTATGTAACATACACCTGTATTTTCATTACTAAAAATGTTAATTTTGTAACATAGACCACTTTAGATCCAGGATAACCATTTTACCTTCCACACGCGGAACTCTGTTGAGAGCGGACAAATATTTTCCTAGCTAATCGTGGGACCAGTTTGGGTATTAAAATTATATCTATAAAAAATTAATAATATAATAATTAATTATAATTATAGGCGGTCAATACTATGCCCGAACTATGGGGAAAAGGCGTGACCACAGAGTAAAGTAATATATAGGAAGGGCGTGACTTTATGTAGGTCTGTATAAGTGTATACCTATAATGTATGAAATTTGACTTGTTACAGTATTTTACAATAAACGTGCAATCGCACGACGCCACATTAAAATCCATGAAGTAAAAGTCCAATGTAAAAAGTTACAAAAAGTAAATACAAACATTTAGTTATAAACCTGATAATATAAACTTTTTGCTGTGCACAGCTGATGTAACTTCTTTTTAGACGATAGCAAATTATATACTACTCTCTGGTCAGAATGACAGACAGATTGACAACTTTGACAGACTTAATTTGTCATTTTCATTATCTCATTCAGTCCTAGTACGCTCCCTAACAATGGCCGGAGACAAAGAAAGTAGTGTCATCTGTTACAAGAATCGAAAAACAAGTTTAGCCAAGTCCTCGCTAGATAGCGTTAAATGGAGTAGATTATTTCAATATGTGATTTTTACCAATATAATACTTATTTGATAATTCTAAAATAAGAACTATACTTTATCATGATTTGCAATTACTTTAAAATATATATTTTATATTAAAATTATTACTTAAATATTAACCATAGACAAATCTTCTGGTATGTTTGTGAAGAAACCATAAACTTACAAAATACAAAATGGTGGATGTTTGTTGTGTGCGCACGCGATCATCTTTCTTTTTTATGAATTTACCACCATGTTTGTGTTAAGTTGATACAAACACCACAAAATCACACCTCTATCATGTTAGATCAGCAAGATGTGTACAGTTATTTGAAATAATTGCAATAATTTGCAATTATTTCATAAAACTGTATAAGTAACGACATTAGTATAGGTACCTATATATATTTATAATGGTTTGTTTGTACCTACCTATCTATGTATATAGATTGACAGCTTAGTGTCGGATTCTGATACCAGACAGAGCCACCATTCAAAGCTAGGCTACGAAAAATTTTGCGAGAGGGCTCTCTTCTTCCTATATATTACTTTACTCTGTGATCTCATTTATGGCCGCCTGGTGTGGTTTTGGCTTCAAGAAATAATTATTAGGTCGTCGGCGTACAACAGAATAACCATTGTGAAACTATACTAAACTATTAACTTACTAAAGTGAATAAGTAAAATCTGCAGCATTTGCTGTGGAATTCAGTAATTATGGCTACTATGTCATTGGCAAAAAGTTTGGTTAACCCAGGTACGGGATCACCATAATATTCCTATTTACATACTTATTAGATTATCATACACTTTAATGAATTGTTAAATGAAGTTCCTAGCTTAATACCGTTGTATAAATGAATATGATGGTTAAATTGGGATTGTACTTCAACGATAAGTAATAGTTATCAGGAGGTTATGTAAAACTTATTCACATCTTTTGAGGCCTGCATTAGCAAAAGATAAAAGTATTTTCATTACATTTACAGATTTGCTTTTGAAAAATTTATTTATTTTAATTAGGTATAGAACTTTAAAAATGTTCTATGAGAGGTTATGTGTAAATATTGATTATTTTATCAAAGATTGCTTTTTTCTAGCTGTCAAATTGTTGCTGAAACAAAACAATTGCACACATGTAAGAAGTTGTGCTTTCCCAGGCCTTACACCCTTAAGCATTGTATTAAACAGGAATTATGCTGAGAAAAAAGTATTTGAAAGGACAAAACCTCATTGTAACGTTGGTACCATTGGTCATGTTGATCATGGAAAGACAACACTCACAGCAGCAATTACCAAAGGTAACCTTAGGTTTCATAGCTGAATATAGTTTTAATTTTAAAGAAAAGTGGTTGCATCAACAGACTTCTGCTAAATAATTATACATAGCCAAATTTGGACATATACAATTACAGAGAATTAATCTACTAATCGACTTTATTTGGTCACCAGAAGTTTAATCTTTCAAAACCAGATTACTTAATTTTTGATTGTCTTTATATTTTTTTACTATTACTATAATATAGTGCATAACAGAAAAAAATAATTTTTAAATTGTTGTTTTACAGTATTATCAGACCTTGACTTAGCCCAGTCAAAAGGTTACGCTGACATTGACAACGCACCTGAAGAAAAAGCCCGTGGAATTACTATTAATGTAGCTCATGTGGAATATCAAACAGAATCTAGGCATTATGGGCATACAGATTGTCCTGGACATGCTGATTATATTAAGGTAAATATCATGCTTATGTAAATAGAAGTAGAATTTTTGTTAGAATCTCTCTTGTGCAAATATGTATTGTAAATATAATTGGTACAAATTCACTGGTCAACTATTAATGAAGACACTAATTCATTGTTGTACTATGTTATATAAAATTGTACTCCATTAATATTTAAGTGGAATAAGTAATAATATAATTCAATTATTTCTCTAGAACATGATCACAGGGACAGCCCAAATGGATGGTGCAATCTTAGTAGTTGCAGCCACAGATGGTGTGATGCCACAAACCAGAGAACATTTGATCCTAGCTAAACAAATTGGTATTGAACATGTAGTAGTGTTCATCAATAAGGTTGATGCTGCAGATCAGGAAATGGTGGAACTTGTCGAAATGGAAATTAGAGAACTAATGACTGAAATGGGTTATGATGGAGATAAAATACCAGTTGTTAAAGGTAAGTAGTAAATGCATACAGCAGAATTTAGTTTTTCATTTAATTTAACTAAGTGTAATCTGCTTACAATCTGACAAAAGCTGGACATTTATAATTTGACAATTAAATGTGCAAAAAACTTTGCTTTAGTTTAAAGGTTTGCCTTGTATATAACCTTACAAGCTTCGAAATTTTCTATAAAAGTGGGTTTTACTATAAATATATTATTTCACTATTTCATAATTATGTATGCACAATTAATTTGTAATTTTCTTCTATTCCAGGGTCAGCACTTTGCGCCTTAGATGGCAAGAGCCCTGAAATTGGTGCAAAGGCCATCACAGAATTGCTACAGGAAGTAGATAGGTTCATCCCTACACCTATCCGTGAATTAGACAAACCATTCCTTTTACCTGTTGAGTCTGTTCATTCTATTCCTGGACGTGGTACGGTACTTACTGGACGTTTGCATAGAGGTATGTACTTATATTAAGGAAACCGTTCATTGGTTTTGGTTAAAACAACCCTAGTATAAAAATTATGAGCCTTTGAAGCGGCTTGATTTAGTTTATGCCATTGACTACTACCAGAGGAGGACACCCATGCCTCCTTGAAGTTCTGAAGCTATTTTGATATTGGAAAGCTGGCTTGATTCAGGGTACTGCTATGTCATCATGATAAATTCCTAAACAGTGTTCATTGAATACCATTCTTCTCGGTTGAGAGCAGAATTAACTTATTGGATTCCACAGGCTGTATTATACCTAAAGTAGCATCCTAGAATCCATAGTGCCTATTCATTTTAATGAAAACCATTATGAGATAATAAATAAGATCTTATGTCATTAACACATTTCTTTTACAATTTTGTTTTTCAGGAGTTTTAAAGAAAGGTACTGAATGTGAAATTGTTGGACATGGAAAAGTTATGAAGACAACTGTAACAGGTGTTGAGATGTTCCACAAAACTCTTGATGAAGCACAAGCTGGTGATCAACTGGGGGCACTTGTCCGTGCTGTAAAACGTGAACAAATCAAACGTGGCATGGTCATGGCAAAGCCTGGTACAGTTAAGGCTCACGATAACATTGAAGCTGCAGTTTATATTCTGAGCAAAGAGGAAGGTGGCCGCCAAAAACCATTTACATCATTCATTCAATTACAAATGTTTTCTATGACATGGGATTGCGCAACCCAAGTACAAATACCTGACAAGGAAATGGTAATGCCTGGTGAAGATACTACGTAAGTATAATATTTTTGATACAATACAAATGGAATGATATTTACCTGTTTCCTGTGGTAAATACATTATAATAACCACTTTTATTTTATTTATGTTTGGTCTAAAATAGTAACAATAATAATACAATGTTACCCTAAATAAAAAGTGTTGTTTGTTTTGAAAACTGTCACTAAGCCAACTTAAAGTGCAGACACTATCTGTCTGTGAAAGAAGGAAAATTATTTAAAATGAATCTATGTGGCATTTCTTTATTGGGATTTTGTACTATATCTTATTATACCCGAAGCTATCAAAGATCTGCCCCTCAATAAATTTGTACCTGCTTATAATGACTGGCTAATGCAAAAATTGTTTTATTCTGTAAGAGAATTTCTAGAATATAAGGATCTTAAGACATAACACTATATAAATTGATCATACTATTAATTATTTTATTATTACTATTTATTTTTTATTATTACTATTTATTAATTGATATCACATTATTAATCAATTTACTTATATTTAACTGCATGTCAAATGTAATCAAACATCAATTGTAAATTTATCAATAAAAAAAAAAAAAATAATATATAAATTATGCTAAGTTAAGTAGGTAATTTTTGAAATTTGTATGCCATAATCATGGCAAAATGTGTCTTGCACTTTACAATTTTTGTACTTACACTTCCATCTCTGTATACCACATTTTATGCAAATAAACATTTTCATTTCATTTCATTTATAGTATTTATTTATCATGAACATCATTATTTTCCAAAGGAACTCCATACCTGGACATAATGCTTAAATTCTTTTCACTTTGTGGTCTTACTATAAATGACTATTCTATATTTCAGGTTACGCCTACGTCTTCTGAAGCCAATGGTATGTGAAACTGGCCAAAGGTTTACTCTGCGTTTAGGAGACTTAACTCTTGGTACAGGTGTTATTACCAAAATCAGTAATAATTTATCTGAAGAAGACAGACTTAAACTTTTGGAAGGCAAAAAGGCCAGGGAAAAGGCTTCAGCCAAAAAGTAAATAAATTTAGATGTTAAATAAAATTTTAAGCCTAGGAATGTAGTTCACGTTATTGTATTTCGCATTTAACAATGTATAGTTAAATAAAAAAAATAACATCAAATATATTTTCATTTTAAATGTTATAGATCCTAGTTTCAATCTTGTCCATAGACTTGTTAAAATGGACTAACTTTGGAGATGAAAGTATACTGAATCACTAAAACTAGCAGATGTTTGCGGTGCTTTCCCTCATGTGTAAAATTTTCGGTTCTTCCTCGTGGTCAAACTATTTTGTCTAACTAGTTTGACCACGAGGAATTTTGACAATTCCTCGTGGTCAAACTTCCTATCTATTTAAAACGAACACCATGTGTCTTGTTTTGAAATGAAATTGTACAGGTATATTCAAAAGCTTTCCCTTGTTACTCATAGTCAAACTAGTTTAGTTTGTTTTAAGTCAAACTAGTTTGACTATAAGGAATTGCGTTTTTTTTTCCTTTTATCGCATAAGGACAAATTCTCATATAGACAGATTCTCAAAAAGACAGAAATGGTACAGTAGTACACACTTTCATGCAAGTTCTTAGGACATAAAAGTGAGCCTCGCTGTAATAAAATTAAAGGAACTCTGACAAAACAAATTAACGTCGACTAAACAAAAGATGAATTAAAACAAATAAAAATTAATTATAATTTATGTTTTTTTTATAAAAAGTTTATTTATAAGCACTTAGGTCTATTTTTCTGTAGGTTTTCCAATAACATTTTTTTCATCAACAAATCTGTATTGCGGTCAAGCAAAGTCTTTCACGATGACCCAAAAATGTTTTTAATTTTACGAAGCGTCTTTGCCAAATTTTCACCATTTTTAAACGGAATTTTAATGATTTTAATGCGTTGTTTAGGTGTATATCGTTCTATTTTTATTAATGGCATACTTTTCATATCATTCAAATTATAACTTCAAAAGTGATTTTTCTAGTCCTAACTTAACTTATTTTTATTTACAAAATTGGTCTGGCAATTTGTGTCAGTGTTCCTCTTTTACGCTTTATGAATTTTATGTCCATATTTAATGCACTCTCTAATTATTTAAACAAGAAAAAGCAAAGGCAAATAAAAACGGGAAAAGAATACAAGTGACATGGACATACAATATTTATTTTTACCTGTACTATTAGATTTCATAGCATACAGTATGTTCTGTAAAATGGTTATGCTAGTTTGACCACGAGGAAGAACCCAAAATTTTATCTTTGTTAAATCAAATCTTCAATTGGCCAAAACTTCATAAAAGGCGCGACTTTTATTAACGTAGTTTTTGCTCGTGAGTAGATACTAAAAGAAGATAAGATCACGTAGATAAGAGTTAAAATCTTTTATTTGTAATATGTATTTGGCTCAAAACGACCCTGCCGGCCGCTACTCATAATGCAATGTAAATTGACCCTGAACGATAATTGACACTGAACGGAGCGCAGTTTTGTAAAAAGAACTCGCAAGACTGAGTCTTTTAAAAGAACTTATGACTGACTCCTTTGAATACATGGTTGTCAATCTTTACTTTATCCTCTTGGCTAGACATATTAATTTTCTTTGAATACGGGAATCAAGCTTGGCACTTCTTTGCCTGCACTCATCCCATTCACTTGGGACGGTTGGTTTTCTCCTTCCATACTCTCCTGTCCGCCATTATATCATTATTCACTGCCTTTTCTTTCATATCCTCTTTTACGCAGTCAATCTATCTTTTCTTCGTTTCCATCTATCAACTTCTTCCTCTTCCTTTCCATCTATCAACTTTTATATTCATTAGATAGGTACCCTCAAACAATCTAGCGGCTAATAGATATTTTTAAAGTGACACTGAAAACATAAAGCTAAAGACCGCCTTTTTCGTTGAGTGGTTTATACCAAAAAAATACGCTATGTCAATCGACTATAGCAAGTTTCGAGGTATAGGTTAGAGGTATACCGCAGCTCCACTCATGATAGAGGTACGCTTGGAAAACAGTATGTTCATTAGGTTCGTACGAGAGAACCCCCAGCAGAAATAACAGAGTCCTCTCTCAGATACATTATGGAATATAATTTATTAAGTACAATATCTAAATTTCCTCGCACCAGATCAAGTCAAGTGACGAGTTCGTCGTAATATTTATGTCGAATGAAAGAATACGGAATCCTCTTGTAAGTAAGTATATCATATTAATTTATTGTATTATTTTTGCCACCCTTAACCCCATTTTAATATTAGAAACCTGCTTCAGCTCTGCTTTCTAATATGGTACACGATGGAGGCAATTCACTAACAAATAAGAAGATAAAGGTTCATATGGGTGACTGTTCATCCTGATTTGATGGCCACCTAGCAGTTGTGTATTTGCTACTTACTTATTTCCCTAATGTCCTACATAATAAGTAACATTTCACATACGTGATATTACACATAAACTATGAATGTCAAAGCATTATGGTTTATACAAAGGCAATGTTTCGTTTAAATATTGTCCCTTTTTCAAAATAACAGCAATATCCAACATAAGCATTATTGCTCTTCTAATTTTGACAGGGGCTAGAAAGGAACCACGATTGAAGGAAAGGAAGGAAGTTCGAAGGGAAGCAAAGTTGGCCTATTGATCTTAAAGTATTCCACTTAGCAATGACAAGCATAGCACTGCTCGATGACAACAGGCCCTGACAGATCTTAGCTTAGACGGTTACGCAAACCTTTTAATTACATTTAACTATGCTGAAAATTAGTCTACTAATTGGAAACAATAGAACAGTACTCTGACGAACACTACTGCGAGTAGTGTTCATTTTGAGAATTATTGTAAGTTTTGCGCGTCGTATACATTATGCTCTGAAGGGAATTAAACTTTGGTAGGTAGCCAAACCAGTTTCACTATGAGGAAGAACCAGCATTCACAAATTGCTTGACACCAAAATCCTTGACTTGCAATACATAATGATGAAGTTAACTATGCAAGTCATAGTTAAGATCATCTTAGATCATTTGATAAAAATAGATATGATTACATGTCAAAGATTGAGTCATATTCATGAGTTATATTGGAAGTAATTAAAACAAAAACATGGTTTTTAAATTTATTTCAAAAATTTTCACCTCAATTTTACAGTGAAATATTGTCAGTCATGTGTACAAAAACAAATTTTACAATACTAAATTGTTATGCCACTGATTACAGTTTAAAATAATTCACTATAACTGTTTAAGATTTTACATACAACATGAGATAACAAATAATATGCAGCATTAGTGTTACCCTATACAATCACAATAAATAATGGAACCAATCTTTGGGGTGTAAAACTGCCTCATGTGATACCGAATAACATACTAAAACTTATATCAATACAATGCCACAAAAAACAAGTGATACTTTTAATACTTAATGCCAATAACAGAAATTACTATGTATCAATAAATGATGTTGGGTAATTTATAACTATATGACCTCTTGAACATAATGGAATGAATTTTTTAATAGACACATTGTGTACACTTGCATAATACCAATGCAACAGCACTGAAATTTTAAATTAATGTGGTTGTATTTACAAGTCTTCATCTTCCTCGGGCAGTGCTGTGTCCTGAGCTTCTTTGAGATCTTTTTCGATTTGGTTCTGCCATTGTGGGTCCATTGTAACTTCTGGTGGCAGGAGAGCAGGCATAGCAACAAATTCAAGGTTGCCATCACCAATCAGTTTCCTAGCTAACCATAAGAATGGTTTTTCAAAGTTGTAGTTTGACTTAGCAGAAATGTCATAGTACTGTAAACAATAAGATATCTTAAGTTAATGTTTGTCCTATGAAATAAAGACATTTAAGAAGTAACTAATTTAATTAAATTCCTTACCTGTAGATTCTTTTTTCTGTGGAACACAATGGTTTTTGCCTTAACTTTTCTATCCTTGATGTCCACTTTGTTACCACACAATACAATGGGAATTCCTTCACAAACTCGTACTAAATCTCTGTGCCAATGCGGTACATTTTTGTAGGTGACACGAGAGGTTACATCGAACATGATGATGGCACATTGACCTTGGATGTAGTAGCCATCCCTAAGTCCTCCGAATTTCTCTTGGCCGGCTGTGTCCCACACATTAAATCTAATAGGACCACGATTTGTGTGGAATACCAAAGGGTGCACCTCTACACCAAGTGTAGCCACATATTTTTTCTCGAATTCTCCAGTCAAATGTCTTTTGACGAATGTGGTTTTGCCGGTACCTCCATCTCCTACAAGCACGCACTTGAAAGTGGGCATATCGTCCGTCATTGTGATAGTTTTTAGTTTCTAAATCCTAGAAAAAAAAACAAAGAATAGTAAGTATCTTTAGACTGAAGTCTCCATGACGCACGTCTTTTTAAGCAAACTACGAGGTTTATTGATATTTTATTCACCTATAAAACAAAATTTAAACAGTTGTTGACTAGTATTTTACAAAGAAATAAACAAATTCACTATCTTTAAGTAACGGACAACTCAAATTTACACCAACTTTTCACCGAATGGCGCTTTACTGGCCTCACAGGAATTTAGCTCAATAGCACCGAACAATATAACAAATTACAGTTGAACTACACCGAGTAATTCATAAATATAGTGAAAAACTGCAATTATATGAAGTATAGAACTAATTTACACAAAATATATGCACTAGTTACCGAGATTGTTTAAGTAAATCGAGATTATTCTCGTTGCAGCCAAAAGTCGTTACGGCTCACAATGGCGTCACTTGACTAAACGGAAGATTTCATTGACAACGACTGGCGCACTGACTTCTAGAGTCAACTGAGAGTATTTTTAGTACTATTTTTTTTGTTTGTTGCGTATTTACTAAGTGTGAATGAATTGAAAAAACTTTATTATTTAAAATATTTTCAAAAAAGTATTTACAAAAAGTATTACAAGTTGAAATTAGTAAAATAAATTATTAAAAACTTTAAGTTGATTATTAGCGCCAAATACTGTTTTACCGATAACTTGGTTGACGTCACAGACGTATTGAGCACTTGCGCCATCTACAACTTTGCAAAATTTCGTCACAGTGAGACAGGTAGTGAAGTTTTGTTCGTTTCGTGTGTATCGATTTTTTGAGTGAAGTGAACGTAGTGTTCGTGTCCTTTATTTTAGTGACGTTTGTTAGAAAAATATCTGTGAATGGGATTGTGTAACGAGATAAAACGTTTACTTGGTGTGTGATTCTCATTAAAGGATGACGAAGGACAGGTTAGCGGCGCTCCAAGCGGTAAGCTGCTTTTCCTTATTTCCTTATAGCTTCTCTAACCAAAGGTTTCAAATGATGACCTCGAAATCATAAAAAAAGCACTCAAATGGTGTTGGTATCAGTCTTGTGCTATGTAGACCTTGGTATTGGTCATAACATAATGTTAAAACTGAATTCAAGAAAGTTATTTCCTTCCAATGCTGTTCTATATTCTCATCGCCCCACCCCGGACTTGACACTGCTGAATGATAGCTGTCATTGAAGCGAGACAATTTGTTGCGCTCTGGTATTCCGCAATTTTAGGAAATACTTTTATTTCAACTGGTCTTTAACTACTGAATTGTTTTCGGCGAGTTTGCAATCAACCCAAGTAGGTACCTATTGGATAACCTTACCATAAAAGCAATCTGGTTCGTATAAGCCTGTATGTAACGAGAAATTGAATCCTGTGGAACTGTATGTCAAGCAGATCACATTACTCTTATTTAAAATTAATACATGCCATGTTGTTAATTTCATATAAAAAATTGATTGAAGGTATGGTATATTAAGCTGAAAATGGTCCAATTTCTTCCAAAAATTTTTAAGCTTCTTGAAGATACATACATGAGCGACTCTAGGTAACCAGTTACAGGCCATTCCTATCTTATTCCTTGGTCAAATTGTGTAGATATAAAGTTAAAAGAAATGTTTGGTATGTATGAAATAGATATACATATTCTCTAATTCAGTTGTTTTCTTCGCTCAAATAGATCTAGGAAGAATTTAATAAAAATAAAAATTGTTTTTGATGTACCTACACAGTGCTTTCCATATTTGATTACACCGTTATCTTATCATCAAGGGAAAGTGATAAGAATCTCTTATCAATTATGAATAATTTATTGGCATTAAAACTACTTTGGTTAAGTGTTACTTAGTAACTCTATGCTTAAAAATACCGAGGTCACTTATGAGTCTGCTGGTTAAATTCTTGTTAAGAAATATGTCATTGTGTGTATAAATACCTAACACAATACAGAATTATGATAATAAAAGATAATTAAGCAATAAAATTAAAATTATTGTCATAATTATAACTAGTTGACGGCACAAAAAAAAACTGCTATTGAGTTACCTAATGTACCTATCGTATACAAGTAATATGAAAGTAAAAATAAGAGATAGTAGACTATATAGTCTTATATTATTTCTTATTATAGTATATAGGGTTTTATATTTCACCAGCTACTTTTTAAGCAATATTATTTAAATATGAAGTACTATGATTTATTGTATCAATTTTAAGGTTTATATCTTCACCAAAATTGCAGTGCAATGAAATACCTAGATTAGTTAAAACAGGATTCTCTAAATTAGCTGACAGGCTACATTTAAGAAAAAAGCATTAATATATAGACTGACACATTTTTAAAATTTTTATTAGACTATAGAAAAGACTTTACGAAAACAGGAGCACTTTTGTTTAATTTCTAGATATGATATAAGTACAAAATGTTAAATTAACAAATTCATTTAAATTGTTGTTCTCAGTTTATTAACACATTCCAGGTTTGAATTTACCCCCGTATTTATATAAATAGATGTTTTAAAAGGCATATTAAGCAGCCTGTTGCTATCTTTAGTAGTGGGTGACAAGCTGCTGTACACCTTCCACTGCATTAAAAGTCTGTAGCTCCTTTCAATGTTACAATCCATTATGATTTTTTACTTTATATAAGTACTTTTACAATTTGCCTCTTTTGACTCTTTTGGTTTCCACACCTTTATTCTCATATTATGTTTTCGGGATTTTTAGTTAAAATAGCTGTTTAATGAGGGACCAAATTAATATTTAAGTTTATTTAAAATAGGCTGCGCCTAGTGTCGCTCTCACTGCAATATGTAATTAGATTTAAGTGGTCCTTTAAATAAATTTTATCTTATCTTATTTATGTGGTAATAGTGCAGTAACTTTCGAAAATTTTGTCGTGTTGAAACATATTTTAATAAATAGCTTATCGCTTCGTAATTTTACCAATAATAATAGAATACCATCAATATGACTGGCAGACAAACAATAATTGATTACAGTAGAAAATGCATAAACTGGCTGCATCAGCTGTGTCGGGTCATTCACAGCATTCCTATGAGCTCTGTGTACTTTGTTGTGTCACTACTTCTGTGACTCATCAGGCTTCACACTACATATTGTTATGCAGTAGTTAGTCATCATTGTTGCTTGCAAGGAGGTTCAAATTAAAGTGTTGCAGGGGCTTAGCAAGCTATCAACAATACTCCTTGTATAGGATTTCTCTGTAAAGATTTTTTGTTAACTATGATAAATTTTACTTAAATTACAGTTACAGAAAATACGTCAAAAGAACGTTTATTCTAAATTATTTCCATCCACTTGACAAACTTAAAAACCTCCGTGATTTATATTAGTGAGGTCATTTATCACAAACATGTTCAATAATGACTTTTTATTTAAATAAGTAATGGCGCTTCCACCGCTTATTAAAAATAAACAATGTTTAATTTACGAATGAAAATGAATACAACAACTACTTCAACAATAAAACGAGACCGTTTCTTGCAACAGATTGTACCTCGATTACGACTACGAGTACTTGTTTGTGTTACATGACGTGACCTCTACATCGCGTGCAATTAGAGATTAGATTTTAATTTTGCTTATCGCAAGTTATGTCATTACAAATATTAGTTTTTTAAACAAAAGTATCAAACAATTCAACAAAACGACGCCCATAAAAACAATAGAAGAGTCCCTATCTCGCAGAGAGGTTTGTAAAACAAACCGGGCCAGATGGAAACGCCGCCTACATTGTATATAATTTACCTTAAATACTTTTTTGTTTTGTTCATGACTGTATATAATTCTATCGGTGTCTCGATAAGAGTCGGCTTTTTGGTTTAACAATAAAACACGTATTTTATATAGTAAATAGCAAAATTATTTATCTAATTGTGCAACAAACTATGTATTTCTAATTAATTCTAATTATGGGTTTATAGGTACTATCTGGGTTATTCTAAGTTAAGAAGTACTTTCGACGGCAACGCCAAAAAATATCTTTTTTTAACAATTAACTTTACAAATAACCTATTTATCACTTAAAACTAAATGTTTCCTACGTGGTCACTAAAATTTATTGCAGAAATGTACGTAATTTAGTCACAATAAACTCTAATATGTGAAAAATATCTCTCCCCTGGTCTGTCCCACAACCGACTTTACTTGTAAATCAGCAATTATGAATGTATTAAAATTCAATAGTTATTTTAAAATCTTTAATTTTACAAGGGCAGTAAACTTAATAATAGTATCCTACAAGTAAAAGTACTCTTATCCCAATTCTTTAAAAAAAATATGAATACCGAAATTTGTCCACCGTGTTTCGTGTCTCGTCCCCTGGTCTTTTGTTTTTGTTCAAAAATCAGTTCTGCTTTCCTAGTCTGTAGAAGTGGTGACCTTGAATGCATAGTGTGTAAGGTGAAGTTACCAGCAAGCGGCGCATAAGCAACTGCGCCGCCTTATTGCTGGTCATTTCGATCACGCCACTAGCTGGGTGCAGAAATGTTTAGTGAATGCAGTCTTTCCTCTGGCAAGTTTTCCATTGCCATTTTTTGTTAAAATACCAACATATACTTAAATATTTATTACAAATAGTGTATACATTGTTACGTTTGTGTGTGAATCACGTGCGTGAAATACTTTTACGGCTAATTTAGATTTCTATCGAAAATATATCTCCCCTGGCGTATTTCCCCTGGCTCTTTTGATGGCAGGGGAGATACTTATTATGCAGGGGAGATACATTTTTACGCGTTTCCATTAATACTTCTAGTTTTCTCTACCCTTTACTTGGCGTTATGCTTATCATAGCTTTAAAATACAATATTAAGTTTTTTTTACAGAAAATAATACCGACATAACGAAAAAATTGGGATCTACTAAAGATTTAGAGACTTTTTCAGGAATACTAAAGGTTCACCAAGTTACCGGTTGCGTATTGCCTAATATTGAAAAGTTTGAGCTGCTTCTGTGACTCTCGTCATTTTCAATTGGGTACTTTGGATTATCCACAAAAACATGCTAACATAAAAGGCATTATCTTGGATTAGGACAAAGTTGTCACCAACAAAAGCAGCATATGGAACGACGTGGTCCCCAGGATTTCTTCAATGTACCGATCTGCAGTCAATCCCCTCACATGGCGGCCGGTTTCAATGAAAACCAAGTCGGTTTTTTCTATCAAAAAAATACTAGCCCGCACCATGCAGGAGCCACCTCCATACGCAACAGCATTGTGCGTATCACTCTCTAGACTCTATAGACTCTTCTTCTTCTGTCACTACCATGTAGATACTCTGTTTTCATCGGAAAAGAAAACAGAGCGCCACTGATCCTACGTCCAATCGACGTGTTCTCTCGCAAAACGAATACGAGCTGCTCGATGCGCTGTAGTCTGTAGTCGATTTAAAACCTGTTGCTGGTCTTTTTGGAATCAGGGTTACGAGCTACCTTGAGTCTTCTACTCACAGTGCGAGAACTGACAGTTAGTCTACGCGTTTATCGGAGCTCCCGTTGGATTTGAACCCCGTCGAGTGAACAATTTCGCAGTGAAGTACTAACGATGAAAAGATCGTCTCTTTTTTAAGTGGATCCTTTTCTACCTGGACCTCTTCTTTGATCAAAGCCACCAGTCTCTTGGTAGTGTAACTGCTTGAGCCGCTACTTCTGATCTTGTGTCCATTTCTGGGAAGTTTTATTGCTTGAATATTCTGGGGACGTGTACCTGTTGACATTTCACGGTCAACTAATAAAACTTATAGGTGTTGGTCGCCTTTAATATCCCCTGAAGTCGTAAGAGTATTTAAAAGAGTATTTTTAGTTTTTGTTTCTTTTTATTTGCCTATTAATAGTAAAGTTATATAACTTTAAAAGTTTCGTGTTTCATTATCACTTATTATTAATAACTACAAGGGTATTAAAGTTATATACACCTATACTTAGGTAGTTTTGTTATACAAGAAAAATAAATATTTTTTAAGTTTATAATGTTACACAAAAGAAAATTTTTAGTTTTTGTTTCTTTTTGTTATTGATTTTCATAGGAAACATTTAATTTTATAGACAAAAAGATTGTAAACAAATGAAAAGCCTGAATATAAATAATTCATATTATAATAAATAAAGATGATACTTAAAAATAACCATGTTTATCTCTTCCCTGTTCATAAAGTATCCTCCCCTGTACACCTTGTCTCTCCCCTGTATGGTGTATTTCCCCTGGTCACTTATAAAACGAAATAAAACCAACAAATTGACTGGCCACTTTGTAAACGTTTTAAACGTAGCAGTTTACATTAAAAAAATGTATACTTAAGTAAAAATATATAAAAAAAACCCGTGCCGCCATTTCATACAACGAATTACCTCTTAACTTAGAATGACCCATCTACGAAATTGCCTTCATAAGTTTGATGATTAAGCCATCACTCTAGAAAATATATATATTATCTATGCCTCTTTGTAAGATTCCAGACCGTCACGCAGTGCATCTTAATTTAGACCTAATAACGGTTTCTGGGTTATTAGCACAAAATTTAACATTTCCATAAAAGACTAAAAGTTACTGTTGCCAAGTTAGACTATATAAATATTAGAGACTCCATCCGTTTTCATTGTGGAACTAATGTCATTATGCAAGTAAAATGTACGACCTCAGTACTGTCAAAGCGTAGCTTGAAGTTGTAAACAGTTAACTACGTCGAGTGATGCCGTTATCAGTTCACTATGTCGGCATCCGGCTGCCGGCCTTCACCAAACTTAGTCATGCAAATAGTCGTCAGATTAGCAATAACAACAATTTCGTTTGGATTTTTGATCACGTTTTAACTATATTGTAGGCCATTCATTAATTTGTTAAAGTTATAATTTAAAATCAGGCCTTGTTCCTATGGGGGAAGTCCAGGAGACGCAATATACTGCAATCCTTGACGAACCTTCTTTACTCCATTTACATCTCCATCTACACGTATCTTTATACACGCCTTTCGTTTCCTTGGGACGAAAGGCGTGTATAAAGGGACCTTACCGATAAGGTCCTTGTTGTAAGTCCTTCTACAGTTAGGCAAGGTAAATTTCCTTTGTTAATCTACTATCATCCTTTCTCAACGTATTTAAACTATAGTTATTAACCAAATTACACAATTAATAAATCTAATTATAATTTTAACTGGACCCATAAAATAAACGGATCCCAAAAAAATGCGTTCCAAATAAAACCTCCAGGATCTTGTTAGTTAGATTTTAACTTGAGGCTGTTGCATTTTTTCATCTTTGTTGTAATTTGTATTACTGTATAAATATTGTGAATTCGCGATACACGGCGTTATTTATAAAACAGGTATGAATGGTGCCCAAGGGTTAGGTTTAGTTTTTTTTTCACTCATATTAATACCGAATACAACGCTCTTATTATGTAAAATATACATACAATACTATTTAAATACTATAACAGGCATTAATTAGTCGCATGCAATAATAAAATGGACGTTCATTAACATATTTAAAAGGTTATTGATTTAATACATATTGCGGTCAGAAGGGTAGAGCCCGCATGTTGCATTTTAAAGGATTTTATTTTACGGAAGTTAATAAAATTAAATGCGTTCGTTCATTATATTTTCCTCAAATGTTATTAAGTAAAATGCTATTACAATGTTCTAAATTATCACTTATCCTTTTATATCATATTTTCTCTTACGTTTTTTCTTTCACTATAATCCATTGTAGGTGTTAGTGAGTAACTGTCAAGTACCCATAAATAAACAATGTTTATTTCAAAAGAATGATTTAATATCACGATCCAGTAAAACATACATTTTTAAACTGTTTTTTTTTTATGGTTTGCATGAGTTGCAAGAACAGTTTAAAATGTCGTAATACATGATGTTGCGTAATAATTGCCAACCATTTTTGACTTTTAGCATTCAATGAATTCTTGTGCGACTGGTCCATGGAGTGATTGAAAAAGGAATATTTGGAGTCTAGGACTTTCGACCCAGTTGTCGGTTTAAGAAAACTTTATTACTTTATCTATCCGAATTTGGTATTTAGCTTACAGCAAATTTAGCTATAAGCTCAAAGCTTCCGAAAGTCTTACGGCATTTAGTGCGGAATTCAGTTGAAGTAAAAGTCCTTTTTCCAACAAATTCCTCGTAACATACAGTACATTTTTCTCTTCCCTATGGTACTTGTTGCTTCTGTCTGAAGGAGTAAACTGGGAAGCATTGAGGTAGAACTTCAATAAATAGAGGTGGTAACCAATCATATAATATATTTCACGTAGAGTAATGTGAATACTAGATTATCTATATTATTTCTATGTTGTGATTTATAGAGTGTTTATAGAGTCTGAGGTTTAGTTAATTTAATCCTAAAGTTGTTTGTCTCTGTAAAGAGCTAAACCAATTCATAACAAAGTTTTAGTGACTTTTGCATCTCTTTCTGTTCTACCTTATCAATGTCGTATATATGAAACTATTTATAGCTTAGTCTAAGTCTGGTGAACGACCTTTCTAAGTTTATCTTTCTTCCGAGGAATTTAAAAGGCACGGTTCTAATATTAATAATACACTGACGGACTCATAAACTGCATCAAAGTAATAGACGACTTTGAAATAAATATTTTAACCAAGTATGCAAACTTTCTATACAGATTTAAATTGAAACCTCTAGATTGGTTCGTGAACTTTAAAACAGCGTAGGGTCATATCTTTAAGTTTAATTTTATGTACTGGAAAGGACCTTAAGACTTTTTTTGAAGAAAAAACAGAAATTTAAGGAAAATTGGTTTAATTAAAAAATTGGTTTTAACAATAGACACAAACTTTATGCAAGGGTTTATTTGTGTTTTAATAAGGTGTATTACCCCCACGTGCCCTTATTACGGATTCTAAT
The DNA here is from genome assembly GCA_905475405.1 of Schrankia costaestrigalis. Lineage (NCBI taxonomy): Eukaryota > Metazoa > Arthropoda > Insecta > Lepidoptera > Erebidae > Schrankia > Schrankia costaestrigalis. The sequence goes on from FR997832.1 coordinate 6,460,067, forward strand.
CGGTTCCGCATAGATTTTATAAGGGTTTTTAAAAGATCTTGCGGAATAGGTGCGGGAGGGCTTGGATCAACGAACGATTGGTAGAAATTTAAATTTAAACCAGTCTACGGTTTCTAGAATATACAGAAGGTTTGTAGAGACAGGTTTTTACAGTAGGAGACGTGGTACAGGCAGAACTCGAGCAACCACAGGTCGTGATGACCGATTTATTGTTACAACTTCCCTGCGAAATCGTTTCCTCACGTCAGTTAACATCAAAACCGAGCTTAATGAAGTGCGTGGAGTAAACGTGTGTGCACGAACAATAAGAAGAAGGTTAAAGGAAGCGGATATCACCCCTTTTAGACCAGCAAATGGTCCAAAGTTGTCTGCAGCTCACAGACAAGCTCGCTTAAGATTTGCGCGTCATCACCTGAATAGGACAGAAGAGCAGTGGGCCTCTGTATTGTTCACAGACGAGTGTAGGACACGTTTATATGGTGCAGATGGTCGCAGAAGAGTCTATCGTCGACGTGGGGAGCGATATGCTCAAAGTTGCATTGAGGAGCGTGTTCCTTTTGGAGGCGCGGCGGTTCATGTATGGTCTGGGGTGGCATATCGATGAACGGGCGAACAGAACTTGTGTTCATAGACATGGTCCGTCAAAACGGTAATAGAGGGGGTTTGACAGCACATCGCTACATAACAGAGATATTAGAAGATCACGTGGTGCCTTACATGGGATACATAGGCGAAAATTTTACTTTAATGCAGGATAATGCCCGGCCGCATGCAGCTGCACAAGTTCAACATTATTGCGAAGAGGTTGGGATACGTACAAAGAATTGGCCAGCACGCAGCCCGGATCTTAATCCCATCGAACATGTTTGGGAAAATTTTAAAAGAGCTGTATATGCGAGAAACCCTTCGCCCACGACAGTGGCAGCACTAAGAACAGCACTTTCAGAAGAATGGGACAATATTCCGCAAGATCTTTTAAAAACCTTTATAAAATCTATGCGGAACCGATTAGAACCCGTAATAAGGGCACGTGGGGGCACACAAATAAACCCTTGCATAAAGTTTGTGTCTTTTGTTAAAACCAATTTTTTAATTAAACCAATCTTCCTTTAATTTCTGTTTTTTTTTCAAAAAAAGTCTTAAGGTCCTTTCCAGTACATAAAATTAAACTTCAAGATATGACCCTACACTGTTTTAAAGTTCACGAACCAATCTAGAGGTTTCAATTTAAATCTGTATAGAAAGTTTGCATACTTGGTTAAAATATTTATTTCAAAGTCGTCTATTACTTTGATGCAGTTTATGAGTCCGTCACTGTATATTTTCCTCTATGTATTGTAAGATCGGGGTCGTTTGAAGTAGATATATCTAGTATCCCGCCTACCTAGACACAGACAATAGCATTTGCTTCGTTTTGTTCTCATTCCACTAGACCACGTACAGAATTTATCAATTTTACGCGGTAGCACTTGGCTCTGCTTCGGATTTTGTATCGTTAGCGAATACTAGAAAAGATTTGCAATTTTTCTCATATTTGTACTTAAACAGAAAGCCCAATAGATAATTGTTTTTCGACTGTTATGGTATCTTTTAATATATTAATAGTCACAGTATATTTTCGCAGAAGCAAAAGTGTTGAAGAGATTCAGATTAGATATTTATTATTTTAAATACCAACGTAATAAATTCGACGTTTACGGTAAACACACATTGTATATAATTTCAGATCATACAAAAATATATTTTAAAACTCAATCTCTATATTATGCTGCTATGTAGTATAATACAAAACATTGATCGTAATCGGTCCCTATTTACCATGACATATGACGGCTACAGCAATATGCATCTGCAACAACTGATTCTCTCTATTGTGTCAGATCTATACATATTTAGTGTTGCTTAATATTCATGAACAGATGTATCTGCCTTTGACTGAAACTCGAGCATCTTCAACTCTCCTCTGTTAGATACAACTCGATCAAGTAAGTAGGAAAGTGATTCTTAACCCTTGTAGCAGAAAGTCGCTGTACTCAAGGAGTTTTCTGCTATTTAAGTTATGCAAATAGTTAAATTTGTACAACTTTAACGCGGATGTGATTTCATTCGAGATCTGTTTTTAGATTTTTATAGTTTACTTACTAACTACTTGTATTTTGGTATATTTATAGGTAGTCTAACGGTCTTTTATACTTATAAACCTAACATTAAAAAATATCTAAAAAGTATAAGTTAAGGCACAGAAAGTCGACTTACTTAGTTTTCTTTATCTTACAAAACTATGGTTACACAGTAAATAAAAACAACATCCTTAATAAATATATTTTCTGTACTTGCAAAATGATATGAAAGTATTTCTATGTGCTGCGTCGTGAGTCTGCTGTATAAGCTTCCATAACATTTGAAATTTTAAAATTCACTCTTTTAACGCGTAATTTTGTGATACGTGCTCGAATTTCTGTAAAATTTGGTTGCATATTTCAAATGAGTAAACAGCGTTGCATTTATTTTCAATTGTCAAAGTGGCGGTGCATTAGCGCTGGGCTGTTTTACATAGTTAATAACGAAGTAGGTATATATTGAGCCAGTGTAGACGGCGACCTATTAGTTGCGTTAATGTTACTGGCATATTTCCAAAATATAAAGCCTCGATTCGGCCAACCTTTTTAACTCAATGGTACTTAACAATATGCCAAATTATCCTATCAATATTTATTTCAAATATCTATTTTTCCGATCCATAACTCTTTATGTACTTGATGTTTTTGTTTGTTTGGCGATTTTTATGGCTGGTATATTTATTTAATTCATACTGCATTCATTAAATGGTACAATTTGCGAACTAAATGCAAATAAATAATGCATGTAAATAAACAGCTAAAAGCGCGTAAGCAAATATAAACTGTAAGCATAGCTATGAACTATGAACAGTAAAAGAATAGCGATGCATGTTTACGCTATTAGTCACCCATGGTTACGGGCAGTAATTTTTTCTCTTGCTGCTATTTATTCGTATTTGTAGCAATCACGACGAAACAGATGTAAAGTAAGTTTCGCAGAAATAGATTAAAAAGATTAAGAATACAATTCTGAATTAAGGAATTCTAGTAAGAAATTAATTAAGAATTATTTTGTATATTTGCGCGTATGATCAACAAGTTCGAATTGAGATATAAAGTTTACCCCAGACACATATATGTATATGCCCTGTTTTTCTGGATAACATTTTGATGCCATGTTCTGTTAATGATGGTATTTTACTTAATTTTAATATATATTACGTAGGTATATATTTATAAGAAAATAAAAATAACAAATAAATAAAATAACCGGGTATTCCCGCTTTATTGTAGTGTAATGCTCTGCACCACTGTTGTTTGGTTTAGACAGTACATCAAGATAAATGACAGGGATTTGCTGGTAATTTAGAGAAAACAGTGCGTCCTCGCCTCGGGGTTGCGGAGAATTGTGTTTTGTTTGTAAAGCTACGGCGGCACACTGGAACAAGGCAAGCTTGTTGGGGTGTTATCGGTCAAATTATCTCACGGCAGTAAATTCGAATAACATACTGTGATTGCTATACATAGGAAAGATCCTAAATATTTGTGTTGCAACACATGTAAGTGTAATGTGAAAATGTAGGTGAATATTAAATCTTTGCACCGATTTCTTTTTGGTTGGAAATACCTAACTATTGGGGGCTGGGGTTGCATTTCATCTAATACCCTTTTTCTGAAAATACACTAAATAATCGACAACGTGAGTTAGAGCATATTATAATACAGGTCAGAAAAATTGGTAAATTTCGGTTTACTATCTTGAGGACACGATCATGTCACGTGAAATTGATGTAAACCAGGCACCCAGATCATCCTCTGATTTAAGCCTGTTGATTGTACACTAGCGTGGTTATTTTAAGTCAGAGGCTTATATGAATAAGCCTCAAAAAACAGGGCCTTAAAAAATTAGTTCGATATAATCCATGCCATTAATCAAATTTAGCCTGATTTATGGGCCAGAGTCATGGGAAATTAAACTTCGAAACGCGCCACCCGGCGAATCGTCCCGGCTAGCGGTTTGTACGACATGTTTCATTCTATATGTCATAATTGCATTTGGAGAAATGGTATAGAACGCTGATTTACCACACCATTTTTTTTTATTTTGAATTTACGATTAGAATCGCTTAATGATCATTTTATCTTTTAATCTTTTCGCTCTGTCCTCTTGTTATAGAAATCACTAAAATGAACTAAACAGCATGCTCTATTTATTGGTACTTATCTAAATCTTTATAAAAAAGGGGTGCCTACACGATTCGCATATTTTGAAAATAACACAGCGTTACAACTTTAAATTGTTAACTTAAACGCTTTATAAAATGACTTTCCGAAAATAACTCGTATGTTTAGGAATCAAATACTGTGACGGGCGAGAGCCCTTCCCGGCTCATTTGTCGTCAGTCATACAGAGCACCGGATACTGTTTCGAATTGAGTTACGTGATATCCTTAGCATTCATTATTCTCTTGCTATTTTCTCTTTTTTTTCTGTTTTTCGTCATATGTGATTTTAGGTTATTTATTTTATTAGTTATGCGGGTTCAATAACGCCTTGTTTCTTACTTTTTTGGAATATAACAGAAACAAAAAGTTTCTACAAAAATATAAATCCATTCACATTCGTGATGTTACAAACATTTGTCCTAGAAGAAGCCGAGGCATCATGTTCATAGATAACGATGACATATTATTTGATAGTATCTAATCAAGTTTGTCTGTTTGCTCGACTATCACGTGAAAGTCACTGAACTGATGTTAACATGGGTTTCACAGTTCTAAAGCCACATTTCATCTTGTTTACTTAATATTTGCCAAGGTCATATTACCAACAAATACTACTTTGGTTATTAATAGAAGCCTGGTTCATTATTGTCTGCTAGAAATAATGTAAAGCCCCTAATACATTTCCGACTAATTTACAGAGTTGACGAATATGTAACAAATGCTTTTCTGTTTCGTTTATTAGACAATTTGTCTTCACGAAACCTTGACGCTGCTTACAACAACCATTTACTTAAAATTTTACCCAAAATATCTAAACAAATGTACATATTTATTATTTATGTTGCGTAAATTGTCTATTTACTACCAAAAATTTACTAATATAATTCAGCATCAAAAATTCTATCTTGCGTTGGATGATTATGTACTCGTAAATAAAGATAATAATGATATCTTACTACGATAAACAAACACTTGTTTCATAAAAAAGGCTTACAAAAAATGATGTTTAATAAATAATATGCTTCGATACTAGTTGAGTACAAAATCCGAAAATATACGGCAAAATGACGAGCACTCTCGGAAGTGTCCAGGCAGGGTGCGGTGGGAGTACAAGGGGTTGGTTACGTAATGCCTGTCGCAGTGTGCTTCGCTTACGAACTCATACTACCGTCAACGTACATAGTGAAGACTATTGTAGTCAGTCACACGCTTGCTTGCATTCCAGCTCAGCATTTTTATTGGGCTATATTGTACTACACTTGTTCATCATTGCAACAAAGTTTTTATTAGAGTTGCCTCCACTGAGAACATCAATTTTAAACATGCTTTATATGTAAAGTGTGGCGCATTAGTTTTGTTTACGACTTTCAATTTTATTATGGGTCTAACGGAGATGAGAAAAGTTTACAAAACATTGTTACGTAGCTACATTGAATTCCGATCTCTAAATAATATCAGTAAAATTCTATTTTCGCAAGATAAAGATGTTTTCAAAACTTAGGTACTTATTTTTTCTCTAAGGGAGCATAATGCGATTTTCCTAGCTACAAGCTAAGGCTCGTAAATAAACATGCGGTAGCGCCAGCGGTGGGGAAAAGGATCTCGGCAGGTTTTATGACCGACCGCTGTAAACTCGTGGTTGCATGATACCGCAACTTTTGATTTCTGACCTTGTACCAAATAGGTCAACAGTACTTAAAGCGAATTATACTATACCGACTACAACCCATAGTTAAAAATATTATACCTATACCTACTACTTTTTATTGCGAATTTTGTTATTTTTATATCGCTCCTTCTTAACTTTCATTTATAAGCCTGGATCATACATTATTTTATATTAATTTAAAAAATATGCACGCCTTGGCCCTGACTTGCCATCTTTATCTTGATAGATTAGTACCATCAGTTTTTTCAACAATGATGTCATTGTCGTGAAAATCAAGCATATATATTTAGTTTTCAAATGTTTAAATACTCATTTAAAATCTATTCATACATAGCCAGCTGAAATATTATCAACTATCGATCGTAGACACATGAACTCTAAATTGAACTCCTTCATTTATTATTAACAGTACTTAGGTAATTCTTCAGGTGTGTGTGACGCTTCCTCGAAAATACAGATTACTGGTCATCAAATAAAGGACTGAAAATAATAATGGCTAAAGTTTCCTTTTCCGTAAATTGGTTTCCTGTTCACGAACATCAGCAAAGTAATTACGCTTTACCACATTTTGTACCTCCTATAAATAAGTTTTTAAAGTTATATGAATATGCAGCCGCGTTCATGTAAAATTAAAACCTATTTTGCAGTTGTTTGAATATAATTATAAACATAATTATTACTAACACTAGCTGCTGTGCCCGCGACTTCGTTCGCGTGGCGGATGTTACTTACTTCGCAATTCGATTTAATACTGAAAAATCGTTTTTAAAACCTTATAACGAACAGATATACCTACATTACAAACGAATTGTAAAATTAACGAACGAACCAAAACCTTTTCAAAGTAAATAAATAGTAAATAAAATATCTATGAAGACTGCGTCTAAACTTATACTGAAAGACATGAGCGAACGTCATTCTTTCAAGGAAAATCTTAACACCGCGATACTGAAAATGACGTCACAGGCACAATGCTATCTGTTGTCAAATTTGTAAGTTAAAATAAATGACATCGCTTATTTCATCATAACTGCAAGGACGCGCCTCCTCCCGTGACGGAGGAATACTTGGCCTACTAATACCACGCTGGTTAGTCGGATTGGTTGATAATATACGGATAGATTGGAAGATAATATTCACCGATAGTCCCTTAGTCGGTTTTACGCCACCCATGGGATGAGATGGGGAGGTGACATATTGTATTCTTACTCCGTCACCACACGGATACATGGCTGGCGTGCATGAGGTCGCGGGTTCGATTCCCATGGAGGACAATTGTGATACACAAACTATTGTCCTTAGTCTGGATGTTCTTTGTGTCCGTTAAATTGATATTTTTAAAGGCTAGTGTGGGATTTGTCTTTTGTAAAAAAAATGCTGAAATAAATTATTGTACCTCACACCTTTTTACCATCTAGCAAAAAATATTTGACTAAACTTAGACTCGACTATATTATTATCTATAGATAAACTGCGTGCAGTATTTTTGAATTACTTAATAAAATAAACACAAACACTTTGAATAATAATTTAATGTTTTGTGATTGTATTTCTTTATTTTATTGTCAGTTTTGTATTTTTTTATTGTTGACAAATAGCAATAATGTGTAAAATGATCTATATCTTGTGTGTTTATCAACCGATTTCTATAATTTTTTTTTTATGAATAAGATATTAAAGTGTACTTTTGAAATATGGGAGTTTGAAAAAGATATGTCTATGCAAATTACAATATATTTATGTATTTAATACACTTTGAAGAAAACCCTAACGATTAAACACGTTATTGTGGCTAATATATAAAAGATAGATATATACTATTCAAGACTTTTTTGTACATCTTTTGAAGACCATTATTTTTGTAATACATATTTTTGGCGTATGATCAACGTATGCGATGATAAGAGCTAGAACGCGCTTTTTGTCAACTGACTTGCTTCAAATTTTTCGTCACTGCTCAGCTCCTATGTGTCTTAGCGTTATGTTATACAGCCTATAACCTGTCCGGGAGTATGGACTACAATCGTACCAAGTTTGGTTAAAATGCCTTCAGTAGTTTTTGACCCATGCGTGCACATACAGACAGACAGAGAGACAGACAGACAGACAGACAGACAGACAAAAAATTTATTGATTGCATTTTTGGCATTAGTATCGATCACCATTCATCCTCCAATATTAATTTTGAACATATATTCAATGTACAGAATTGATCTCTCTACAGTTTTATTATAAGTATAGATAAGAGTATTTTTAAGAGTGTACACGATAATTAGAGTTAGTGGAACTAATCTTTGATTTATGGTCTCGTGGTTGCAGTAAGGTATTAGCTAATAACATGATTGTGCCCTTATTTAAGCCGGCTAAATATAGCTAAAACACAATTAAGCTCCACTCTTGTAGATAACCTTAACTTATTCAGCTAAATTGGGTTTATGCACCTTTACCCCTTACAATACGGATTATACAATCGATAAAATAGACCCTAGCTAACTTCCAAATCTCCGCTTGGCCGACATTTATCTTTTGTCTTTTATAGACGGCTTTATTGTCTGTTATGTAGGGCAATATAAATGTTATAGCTCACTGAACGGCCTCGGTCATCTTGTAGCGAATTTTGGCTCTCTGCTTGCCATTTCAACCAACCGTGCTCAAAATCGTAACTTGATCGTAGTTCATCGACCTGGCTTAACGCATTACGAAATCCATCTATTTTGTTCCTACCTATATTGAATATTGGCAAAGTCGGAATAATTTAGTAGTGTCGTATCTCTTGTACTCTCTGAAGCAGTATGAAAAAACTTTGTTGTATAGAGAAATGTAAGTTTTAGAATATGGATGATTGAATTCAAATTGAGACGCATGTAGGAAAATGACTAAAACAAGTGGTTTTTGGTTAATTAAATAAATTAATTTTTCAAATGTTTAAACTATGTCTAAAAATTATATTTTCTCAAAAAAAAAAAAACGGCAAAACTTGAAATACAAGGTGCTTAGTACTTTTATGACGTCCCGTAATTGTACGACTACTTATATTTTTCGGTAAATTCCCCCTTTTTAATCACTTATGTGAGTACAACATAACGACCCTACTATAGAGCAGACACTTTTAATTATTTTTTCAAGCAAACGTTTTTTTCAAAGAAGCCTTTTTATCGACCAGCTATATGTCTAAAGTTGCTAAAATTAATTGCATCGTCGAGATTCTCGAGAGGCCTCAAATAGGACGGGTCAAAAAGTTGTAAGTGGTGACGAGCGATCTAGATGCCTAGCTACGCGTCCGCGCCGACGTAATTATGTGCCGTGATTTAGGGAAGCTGGGCTCGAATTGACCTAGATCTTTATTATACTCTAACTCAAGAACACTTACATTATATTTTGTATAGACATGAGCAGTTTTTTTAAAAATAATGTAATACTTTGTTTGAACTGAAATGAGTAAACGAAAAAAAAAAGAAATGGTTAGATAACTCTGCTTCACATTCAGGATTGGTATTCCGGATCGCCGCAAAACCAAATGGAGGCTATATTCCAGTATCGATTTTCCTATTCACATTCATATACCTTCACAGAGAGTATTTATTCTGTTCTCCCTTACAATTCTGAAGAATAATATTCAGTTAGTATGTATCGCGTAAATTAGTACAATGCCTACATATACTTTGTCTAGTTCAAACCGAAATAAAATTATGTATTTACATTTGGCCTTTACAATCCGTGTAATATACTTAGTAACTGTCCGGTTATTGCGGTAATGGAATAATAATAATACTAAATGTCCTTTCTCGTCCCGTGGTTGAGTATAGTAAAAGTCGACTAAGGTATTTAAAAATCTCGTAAGAAGGTAGGATATGTAATGCAACAAAATGAATCATATCCACAGAAATCTAAATAAAAGGAGAAATGGTATGACGGGGTTTTCTTGTCAAAGCAATATGATTAGAACGATTATATAGCTAAAAATGGCTGTCACCTAGGTTTAGCTGTGTTTTGACAACGACCGGGATAACATATAAAATGCCGAGTTGTTCAGTGGTTGCCTGTAAAAATAAGAGCAATAAAAAAAACTTTATTAATAATGGAATCACTTACCATATCTTAGTACATGTATTTTATTGTATTTACCTCTAAAATCATGAAAAAATAATTTTCGATGTCCTCACTAGGTTATTTTCATATTCGGATAATTAAGTACTATAATATTTTTGTAACATATACATTGCTTCTCTAATGTTGTGTAAACTAGTCATTCAATGAATATATGAAGCAATGAACTATTCGCTCAACGATATTACGTATGACAAGTGGTTGCTAACCGTGATCGCTCTAACAACCAAACGATAGTCACGACCCGTTCATGACTACGACTATCTATCGTTTTCAATAAAAAGTCGTGTATTGAAGGAATTTTAAATTGTAAAAGTTTTATTAAGTTAAATGAAAAAAATATTTTTTTTAAATGTTAAATTATGTAATTTCAATATAAGTATTACAATGTTGAAATAATATCCTAAATCAAAGGTGGCGTAAGTACTCTAGAACATAAAGGTTTAAAATGATCATTAGAGTGATTTTAAAAGTTTTTTTAAAAGCTCATACATTTATTAGCACACACAGCTTTTCGTCAAAAGTCGTGGTTTAAAGTCGGCTAGGCTTTACCGACTGTGGCTAAATTATCGCTAGCTCTCCCTCACAGGTGCGTTAATTTTGTATGACAACAGTCAAAATGTTACAAACTGCTGCGACAATAAGGACGCAAAAGAAGTATGACGCTTGAGTTCCTTCAACCTGCGATATTACGACATCAGTTCACGGATTAATTTGTTTCACGACATGTACGATCTTATACACACTGTCGTGAATATTATTATACAAAAGTATTGTACAATTATATATTATTACATTATACATATTTATATAAAAGTAATTATTATTTATATTTATAAGTAAGTATTTATTTTTTAATAAAATAAGTGTAAGTCTTGTCTATCGATATATTTTATTAATCATCTATCGATAAGGTCAACGCCTAGCATAAATGTAATTTTTTTACATGTAGTAGTTTTAAATTGTTGTAGTTAAAGTGTTGTAGTTCTTCTATTTACATTTATTTTAGTTTGTTTTATTTGTTTAAATATAGTAGCGCTGATTGGTTCGCTGTGACACCGTGTAAGGGAGATATTTCAAGGAGAAACGAGACAGAGTAATTGCGTTCATTGATAATCTAGATGTAACTGAGAACAGTACTCTATTCGTATATTCTATTGCTGTGTTAAAAAAACTGGCGACATTAGGTTTCCATACAAAATGACAATCAGGGCACATCTCCTTTGTTCAGATATCTGTGATCATATCGGTCTAGCAGTTAGCAGACAGGCCTATTCAACTAATTCTCAAGTGATCAGATTTAATCTAATATACCTAGATCTATTATTCAAGTCAATTTTAATAAACATAAAGGTGTCCAGACCTCTTGAGAGAATTGTATTATCCTTGGGGCGAAGTAAAGTCTAGACGAACGAGATGCGTAACCGAAATAGAAGGTCAAGGTTCTCATTGCGTAAGACCATTGTTACTAAAAGTTAAAAAGCAAAACTAAATGTATCAGAAAAACATTAATAGAGACTTCATACTTAAAAACCTTCAGGACCACAATGTTGAATTTGCAAAATGTTGAATTCCCAAAATGTTGAATTTGCAAAATGTTGAATTTCAAAATGTTGAATTCCCAAAATGTTGAATTCCCAAAATGTTGAATTTTCAAAATGTTGAATACCCAAAATGTTGAATTCCCAAAATCTTGAACTTTGTTTTGGTTTTGTAGAACTTTGGGATTTAGTCAAATTGAGAGATTAAGACAAATGTCAGACATTTGTAGGAGGCTCTGGCCCCTTTGATTACGCATGAAATGCATATTATTTTAATGATATTTATAAAATGACATGACCAAGAAAAATAGAGAATTATTTTGGATCATAACAGCCCATTAATGTCCCACTGCAGGAACGGCCCTCCAGTGACAGAGGGATACTTGGCCTACTAATACCACGCTGGCCAGACGGATTGGTATAGGGTTTAATTTCAAGTTTTCCTTCTTTTTATTTCGTAAAGACAATATACACCGATAGTCCCTTATTCGATTATTACGACACCCATGGGATGAGACAGGGTGTTGACATATTGTATTCTTGCTCCATCACCACACGGAGTCTTTTGTATATCAGATAAATAATAAGGTACTCAATGTGTTATAAGTTGGTTTATGAAGAGAGAAAAAATACACTATAGGTACATATGACACAAGAAATATTTATTACTGTTCGCAATTATAATTAAAATCACAGTCATCTCTTAAAGCAGTATTTCATCTTAAATAGACGCAGGTGGCTCAAGCTCACCTAAAACCAAAGCCCAAGATAAAAACCACGCTTTACACATCACATGTGCACAGCAGTCAACAGTGACTGTGCCTCTGCTCAGTAAGCAATTAATTAATTAATTCACTAAAAGCAGCTTTAGTGTGCATTATGCACTCTATCTAAAGATGCCATTTTTATAAAATATAAAAGTACAAAAAAATCATGCATTTATCTAATAAAATCTGAAACAATAACAATGTTGTCTGCCAGTATCAGACGGATTGAAACTCTTCGACAGAGTATCTGATATGGGCTGTTATTTATGTTTCGTTCTACGATGATTTTTCCTTTTTTGGCAACGACACTACCAGCCGCACTACCAGTAGTGTCGTTGCCAAATGAACGACACTACTGCCATTATTTTGGATCAATTGTACAGTCGAGTCGAATCACAAATGAAATTATGGAATGTAGCTCATTATTTTTAACTGATATCTGGGTAGAAGCCAGATCAGGGTCGATTTTGAATGATTCCATGAATATAGCTTCCTCTGTCTTTGACTTATATGTACAATCTGATAAAATATATCTCGAGAATTATTGTAGGTAAGTTGTTTAGGAGGGTTACGAACGAGGTACACCGACAATGATAATAATTTCCGAGACACACATGACTGATGAAAAAACGACAGCTACGAGTATAAAAGGATGTAACATATTCTACACCAACCACCCTGATGGAACGTCCCATGCCGGTACTGCAATTATAATAAGGCAACATATAAAACATCACATGCTTCCTCACTTTAAGCAAACATATACAAGCTACTGCTATATCAATTGATGATTGGGAAGGTCCACTAAATATTGCTGCTGTGTACTGTAGTACAATTTTTTTTATCGAATTATGATTTATGTTTTAAGATAAAGAGTTTAAAATAATGAGTTATATTTCTTATTTTCATTTGTGATTCGACTCGACTGTACAATTGATCCAAAAAAATGGCAGTAGTGTCGTTCATTTGGCAACGACACTACTGGTAGTGCGGCTGGTAGTGTCGTTGCCAATAAATGTGATTTTTAAAGTACGTCACTTGATAATTTGTATTAACCATTAAAATAAACCTAAGAACGTTCCAAAACAAGCATTTTTAGCTGTAATCCTTTTTTACTATTATTTAATTACTCCCTTTTCGTTAATGTATAATATTTTCTTTAAAAATCTTTGGGTTTTAAAACATTGCTAAATGAAGCTTCTTATTATATGACCGTAAACTTACTAGATCTGTCTTTTTTTTCCCTTCAAGAAAAATAGAAGACTAAAAGATATATTATTTGACAAAAGATATTTAAGGTTAATGGAAAAAGTTAAAAGGAACATATTTATTAATAATATTAAGATGATAACTATTTATGTGAGTAATATGAATAATAAACTTTACCATTTAGGGTGGTGCGAAAAAAAAACAGTCTCCTTTATTTGTGAACCTTGTAAAAAAAATATAGACATACCAACTACAATAACGCGTCTGCAGTATGCGCTAGTATGGTTAAATATAAAGTGCCTAATTAAAATCCTAAAGAAAGTCTTAAATATATAATTTTTTTTTTAAATTGCAGTGGCTGTAACTTGTTCCTTTTAACTTTTTCCATTAACCTTAAATATCTTTTGTCAAATAATATATCTTTTTGTCTTCTATTTTTCTTGAAGGGAAAAAATACAGATCTAGAAAGTTTACGGTCATAATAAGAAGCTTCATTTAGCAATGTTTTAAAAACCAAAAATATATTTGGAGTTTTTGGCAGTCTGGAATTAATTCTTCGGTGATACCCCTCACAGGAATTAGTTGTTCTGTGGATATCATTGGCACAGCTAATCAAGTTGTGATCCATACTGAACCACTGTTCTTCAAAATATTGAAGAAAACTTTGCAAATTTTCAGAGTCAGAGGCAGCAGCCACAATATCCCGCCAGGCATCTGTCATATGCATTGGAGGAAGTAGAACAAAATACGAGCACATTCGAACGATATTTCTAGTTTGTTTATGGCTTATACTGTTTGTGTTTTTCTTTTTGACCAAATTGCATTGCTTTGCCCTTTTCCAAACAGCCTTGTTGAAATGCTGAAAGCATCCTGTCAATTTTACTTCAGAATAAACCTTACTTACTGCATTTATTTGAGCTGTTTCGTAATCGCATTTAAATTTAGCAATATGAACTCCAAGCTGATCCTTAATTAATTTAAATAACCGTGTATATGTTTGCTCTGTTTTATTCGGTAAAAAAGCATAAATTACGGGATAAATATTTATGGTCTTCTCATCAGAATAAACATCAAGGTGTATAATGTATAACTGGTAGAACGGCTGGGGGCATGATTTAAAAGTACCGTCTCCGTAATAAGAAACACTTTTCTCAGACTTAAGTAATTTGTGCATCTTCCTAGAACATAACACAATAATTTTTTCCTTGTTTCCATCTTCAATCACCTTAAAAGTTTCTGACAAGCCGTTTGGAATTTTTGACATCTTCAATTCTTTTAAAAATTAGTTTATCAGACCCTAAAAAAAATTTCCTTGCCCTGTATAGAGAAGTTTTCGCTGAAGAAAATGTTGGTAGTTGGTGTGCAGGTACATTAGGGTTTCGGTCAACAAACTTTGTTAGCATGTCTTCAAAAATTTGCTGTATTGGTTTTAAATTTGTGCACACTTCTTCCTTGATTGCATTCATTAAGCTTATTATTTTAATTTTATTCTTATCGGTTAAGCACTTATGGCTAGTTTGTCGAATTATTTTACTTTTATCTGTGCTTAAAGTAACTGTCGCTGTACATATTTCTCGTTCCGTACACTTCCAGCGAGTCGTGCCATTACTGTTCGCCTTACCATCTTTTGTCAGTCTCCACTTGCCTTCTAATATCAAAACATCTTTATTTTTATGGTTTTTTGAAAATACAATATTATGAGACATGGTGCTAGAATAATAGTTATTTAGAAACAAAGAAATTGACAATATAAAAGAAAAAATGATAAATCGATTATAATTTTATTATAAGTGGCCAGCATTTCTAATTGAATCACGCTTTTTTAAGTTCTACTCTTATTACAATAAAATGAGGTTTAATTACCAGTAAGTAAATAGCCTAGGTACTATTAATATTATTGAAGGGGAACATTTACGACAACTCATGATTACTCGTCGAGCGTTCAAAAAAATTGGTAATTCAACATTTTGAGATTCAACATTTTGAAACTCAACATTTTGCGAATTCAACATTTTGGAACTCAACATTTTGGGAATTCAACATTTTGAAATTCAACATTTTGGGAATTCAACATTTTGAAATCCAACATTTTGCAAATTCAACATTATGGGTTCAACATTTTGCAAATTCAACATTGTGGTCCTGAAGGCTTAAAAAAACTGCCTGTATCGCGAAGAGTTTTACAAACATCAATTTAACGAACATAAACGGTAATTCCAGGCTTATGACAATAATTTGTAAATTGTGTCTGAGTGAAAACACAACCATTCGTTGTGTACCTATAGAATACATATCTTCTTGGGCGGGTGACGCATACCCTGCCCGTATCGCACCGAGGCAATATAAAGAACAATTTAAATATTGATACGGAGAATAACACAAATTCGCCGTTTCATCCATTCAAATAACTGAAACACAATTCAGTTGGAAATTCACCCCGGTTTCGGTAAAACAGCGGCTTGTCGCTGTTTAATTAAACTTAGTTAAAATTTAACGTAGAGCAACCACAATTATCTGATTAAACTTACATATTAAACCCAAACATGTGAATACTGGATTGTGGACTGTACCAAATTGTGCATTGCCATTATTTTAGTTATTTATATATGTGTACAGTATTGATTTAGCATTGGATATTTAAAGTTAGTGTTTGTGTCAGCTTCTATTATCCCATCGTTGGGCAATAGCATCTCCCCCTGATTTTCACATGATTTGGTCCATGGCCAATAAAGGCCAGTCTTTCTGTGCCCTGTCTAGCACTTAGGTACCTCTTACGAAGCCGAAGTACCGATTTGCTGATACGGGCACTTATAATCTAAAAATTGTTTTTTTATTAATTTGTATGCATAAAATGTTTACTCGCAAGATTTTTTAAGTAATGAAAAGCTCGGAATATAAAATAAGAAAACATATATGAAGTGTAAATACGAAACAAAAGCCGAATAGGTTTAAAGCAGTTCCCTGTCGAATTATAACTTGAATTTCAAAGTTAAGTTACATTTTAAATAAGTAATAGTAATATTTAGAGTAACTAATTAAACATGGTATAAGGCTTTTTTAAATAGGTAAACTCGTATATATTTATTAGGTAATATAAAGAATGAAAGATTAATGATTGAACTAAGATTTCAGTTTTAGTATTTTATATTGTTATAAATTATCTCTTATTTATAAGGAAACCATATTCTGATTCTTTTATTGATTTAACCTAATAGAAACTTACTATGTTATCATTCTATTCTTTATTTTTATAATGAGTCATGTCAGTGGAATACAATTAAATTAAACTAAGTGTAACGTTCGTTCTGTTTCTTTTCAAGTTTAGAAATAAGCAATTCGTACTATTTCTACAATTATTTGTACAATTCATACCCTTACTTAAAATGTATTTTAAGTAAACGAGTAAACATTTTATGGAACATTGCTAGCTGATATAGGTATGCACGCAAACGTCTCTTTTCCCAATTTACTAAAAGCAACAGAAAAATTGGGCACGATTGACTTACTGAATATATTCAGTGTGTAAAAATAAAAATGTTAGCGAGACCGACCTATGTTGGGAAGGCAATACAGCTGACGTTATCAGATCTGGTTCGATTGAAATACGTGACGTGACTACCAATTCCCTGCCTCCACACGACACGAAAATAAGTATGAACCTTGTGCGACCTTAATTAACTATTACTCGTTTTATTTATGTTATTCCGGTTGTTTATATTTAAAATTATACTTCTTCATAATATTATTTAGGGTTAATTGGTATATTTTCTTACCACTTTTGATAAGTACTGAAGAACTGATTGACTTTTGGTGTTATTGCAAACATCGTTGATAGTACAATATAGTAAAGTCAATATTGTTGTTAATAATTGTCTAATCATTTGATATTAGAGATATAATAGCTACAGGTTTTATTACGAAACTATTTAAATTAGATTATAACTTTAATCAATGTAAGATTAAGCTTTATTAATACTATTTAAGTAGTTTATTGCTCCTAATAAACGTTTGGAACAGCCCTTAGGGCGCCGGGGGAACGGGTGGCGTAGCGACCATGACCGCTTCGCTGCCTGGAAATTAACTCCCTTACTGTTACTACCCGGCTGAGAAAGCTCTTTATACATTGTGTAGTCTGTTCATGGCTACTTTTGTTTTATTTAATGTACTCATTGTCCCTTAATAAAACTATTCTCATATTTAAACTGTAATTGTTTATTCCTGCTTATACCCTCACTCTTATAATATTGCAGTCACGTACAAGTATGTTGGTTTTATTTCTCAGGATATAATTATTAGCAGTATTAAAAAATGTGTTAGCAGAAAACATTAAAGTGATCGGTTCACGTGTTCGTTAAAGTCGACATGAAGGATATAACATCAGATGAAATTATTTGCAAGCGAAGTACGCAGTGATAGTTCAGTCCGTTTTAACTAGATTTTAGTATTCATTCTATTCATAAAAATGCTACCGCGAGAACTCGCCATCTAACAAAATTATAGTTATGAAAGTAATCTAGATTAAAGAAACTTTAAAAGTGAGCTTTATATATACGAAGCTGAAATTTCCTTCATAAGTTTTAAGTATTGTACAAAAGTTATTTTTGCAGTTAGTAATTTGTTCGCAGAAACGTACATAAAAGTACGTAAAGTCCCAAATTTGATAGGTTTACTAAGAAATAAGGGTTTCTTATTTAAGCTGCGTGAGCTGTGTGTTAAGAGTGAGGGGCTAAAAGTTTGTTTAGAGATACCTAAGTATTTTTTGTAGGATTTTGTGTTGAGATTTGGAGCACTTAAATCCCCCACTGCGCACTCCAAGCAAAAAGAGCTGATTACCTTAACCTTTAACTGGTGACATGGTTATTATGTAACGTAACTGGTGACGTGCGGTCTGAGAAGCCGCTGCAGTGTTTGGTCTTTAACATGGAAATTAAGTACGGTAGCTTATTATGGTATTTAAAAATAGTATAATCAACTATTACCGGTTAAAATAAAACAAATAAGTTTACTCTAAATATAACTTTTATTAGGAACTTGGCATCACAGCTATAAGTAATATTTTCAATCAATCAAACATAGATGAGATCAATAATTAGTAATAAAAAAATTAATAAACAACATTTTAATTAAAAAACACTTTTTATTATAAAGAGTAGATACTAATTAACTAAAAAAAAAATTATACTGAAATAAAAAAATATAATTGACAAAACTGACAGTGGCCAAACTTATGTCGTCTTATTAGAGGTTCATCTCCACTATCACTTCATGAAGACCATTTGACCTAAGTTGACTTCTGGCTTACAGTGTGGTGTATTACTAATTCGTCATCTTCAGAAAACCTTGGTTCCGTTTCCGAGTTACGATCACTTTGCTGCGGGTGTAATTTTTCGGGAACGTCTTCGGCTTCCGAACCACTTAAATCTTCCTGTACCAACCATTCCTCAATTTGATATTGTGTTCTAGTGCTTGGCACTACTCCCGACTCCCTGCGCCTCTTTTTTTAATGTTCACAGTTGTCCATGTTGTAGTAATAACTGTAAAAATAAGAAAAAAGCAAATAATGAAAATTTTTACATTTAGTTACGTGAGTGGTGACATCGTGCCTGAGAGGCCGCTGCCGAATTTTAAATCACTGTAACTTACCTATTTGGGTCCGTGCGACGCAACTTTCTTCCTCTATGTCGTAAATGGGACTAAACTTGAAGGTACTCGGGAGTATAAACAAATGCAGCACGGGGAAGGGGGTGTAATGACGAATCACTGACGCCGCTCGGCCTGTGAGACCGCATGTCACCAGTTAAAGGTTAAAACATCTTGATATTTTAGCTGAAGAAAACTATCTCAAGGCTTTCAGCTTAGTAATAAAAAAAAACCGCAGCGTAATTATTCTACTTGTTTAGGAACTACGATGCGGCAGCCACTAATACTCTTTTATGTTCTTTCGTAAAGTGTTTATATTTTTTCTTAGAGTCAACTTAGCTAGATTATAACATTTTACTGCTTTTTTGCTGTCAAATTAATATATATTTTGTGTTTCTAATTAGTCTCAATATCAAGACTGCCGAGTATAACTTTTATGACTAAGAATAAAATAAGCAAAATGTTACTCTACAGAAAATTCTCAATGGAAACGAGCGTTCATAATCATTATAAACAATTGGTCGTATCCTACGCTATTAAATCAGGATTACGAGCGAAGCAAATGTGTACAATTACGTTTAGAATCGTAAATACAAATCTTTTTTATGCTCCCGTGCGTATGTACAGAAGCTTTTATACTTATGTGTTACGCTGTTTTAATAATTACATCTGACCACCAATATCAAACATCACACATAATCATGGAGTTAAATAGGTATTCTCCGTGTAGAGAGAGAGGGAGAGTAAGAATACTCTACCCCACCTCTTCCCTGGGGTTTCGCTACTCAAAGGCGGCTCTACAAAAGTTCTTACATAATTATTCTCTTGAAAAATAAAACAAGGATAAATTATCATAGAAACCTATAGCCATTTATCTAGCTAACCTGGGATTAATAAGCCAAGATTTTTCCGTCACTAGCGGAGGCACGTTCTTGCAGTTATTGTAGCAAAATTAATGGGCTGTTATGATGATAGAAAAATGACGTCTTTCGCTTATAGCGTGTATAATCATAAGCTAGACTAATATCTTTAAAATGAAGATATTGACTGTCATGAACGTGGATATCGTAAAAAAAATCGTTAAAAAAGCGTTTCCAAGCGACACTGATGTGGTTTTCTCTTGGTCTTTTTAATGTATAGTCGAAAACGAAATGGCTTTATCAGTTTTGACAAAAAAATCTATCATAATTCAAATTCATTAAGATCGTTATTTAATGTTTATGCGTGAGCTTGACGTCATTGGTTGACCGTAATCAAAACTATGCTTAGATTAAAAGTGCAATCTATTTTAAACTTTCACTTACACGCAATAAATTATAAAATCTACTAACACAATACAAATGTCACTATATTAAACTGTAGAGTTTGTATGTGAAAAACCATGAAAAACCATTAAATAATTTAAAACTAAAGTCAACTTGTTACTTGTGACATTACAAGCTTGTCATTTCAGAAATAATAAAAATGTAGAATTTAAATATTGGCTGGTAAGCCACCCAATTATTGGCACCTTAAGAGTGGACTTCGTGTCAGACTTAAATATAAAATATCATAAAATGATTAAATACTTTAATATTTGCTTAAACTTAATTATTATTATGTGATTGAATAGTATTAAAGCGCCGATTACACTACCCTACATGTAGGGTAGTGTAATCGGCGCTTTAATAAATATTATTGGCACTAATGCCAATAAAAGGATTCTGATAAAATTGTTGCTATGTTGACACATGAAATAAATAAAATATGATAAAAATATTAAATAAATAATATTTGAACTTGAATAATCATACTGAACTTGAATAATCTATAGGTGGTGTTTTCTTTCTTTTTACTCACTTTGAACTCATAAGTGCCAATAATTGTAGGACTTCTAACGATTAGGTGGTTTACCCTAATTTGTTTTATATTATAAAATTACGAAAACTTTAAATTGAAATATGCGCCAATGACGTCATACAAAAAATGATAGGGATGGACATAGAAGGAAAAAAGAGATAAATTTATTAGATTATAACGTTTTACCGAAAATATGCTCTAGTAACAGTCAATAACGTTGACTTTACTATTTGTTTTATATAAATACCTAACGACTATTTGCTAATACAAGATAACTGATATGTCAAAGTAGCGTCATGATTTAGCTGATATTTTGTAGTGCGATATTGAACCTAATAGTTTTATGACATGCAACTAACATTAGCTCTAGAGGTGATAAAGCCATTTAGTTTTCGACCATACAAACTAACGGAATCAATCGAAAGACCAAGATTTTTTTTAAAAATCTGTGTCTTTTCTGGGTAAACTAGAGGTCTTTGACAGCTGGGCTATCAGAACTTTGGCCGATATCAATATTCTGATATAAAATGTATATTCGTCCGCGCGCCGTCGTAACCCCATGATGAGGGCGGAAATACACCAATACGAAAAGAGAGAAGAATACCTTAACAAAATATAGATGGTCTTTTACGTTTTTACGTAAAGAACAACAAGTTCTGTATAATTTATTCATTATCAAATTATGTAAATAATCATGAGAAAATATCTAAATTTTATGTAATATTTGCCAAGCTATCAGATTATCATAAAATCATTTACAAAAAAACCTTAATAATTAAGTGTCCTAATGGAAGGCCATTGTTATAACGATCGTATGAATTAATGTCCCCTCAATGTTACGGTGAACTGTGCCACAGTGACCTATATCAAGCCAATACAGAAGCGTGACTCTGACCGCGAGTTGAAATTCATATTTTATGATCTGAATAATTTGCGAACCTGTTTTTTTGAAGTAAACTTGATTGTTGGGTAAACAAATATAACGTTATTTATTTTGTATGTTTTATTTCGTTGTAGGTCAGACATTAAGCTACTGAAATAAACTTTAATAAATAGGTAGGCAATCTTGTTGATAGTTCATGATTTATAGACGTAGTGGAGATTTTTATATTTTCGCACGGTTAGTTAAAGCGTCCTATAGTTAGATACAGTTTGTTTAAGAATTATGTTCAGTTTTATACATTACACATTGCTTTTATCAAGCATTTCAAAAGTCAACTTATATACTTACACATTATATTACTGTACTGCGGCGTATAGATGTCGTGTTGGGGATCAGCTAAACCTTCATGTATCACGGTCGGTCCGTTGCTTAACTTATAGTATTAAATGTCGACCCCCGCTTACGTCACGACTTACGAAATCTACCATGGGTTTAGCCCTCATATATTATTCCTTTGGTTGTGTATATCAACGTTTCATAATGCTATTTAGTTAGTGACGCGTTTAATCGTATGTAATGTCATAGCGCTTGGTTTACTTTATGACAAATTAACATTGGTGGTCGGCTGACAGCTCACGGTAACCACACTAAAAAGCCTAATAATCAATATTGTCCCTGTGATTATGCTTGAACTGTTGATTTAGATTAGTCAGGTAATTTTTTCTCAGTTTTAGTTGTATGAATTTCTGATTTTGATTATAGAAACTTCAAGACAAATAATGTGTTGCCAAATCCTATCAAAAAGTAGAGACAGAAGCTTTTAGTAGATAATACGAAGACTCATATTATTAAACTTTTGTATGCTTATTATATCAAAGTTTATATTGTCATTTTCATGAAGTGCACAATATTGACGTGAAATGACTGGTTGTTTTTTTATCCTAATATAATGTCCTACCATGTCTGTTGTTAGATATTTTTTTCATTTACCTCGAAAACTTTTACTACTATTACTCAGAGTAGTACAATGGCGAACTGAATGCTACGATCATTCATGCACTGTTTTTCAGTCAACAATAAGTTGTAAGAATACAGATTAGAAACCATACTAGCATTCCTGTTAAACACCCAATCTAAACTAGTAATGTGCTTGTGATGAGTGAACTTAAGGCCTACGCAGACCGGGACGGCATGGCAAGGGATTTTAATTTTTACTAATGGAAATTCAACCGTACTTTTACAGAAATACGACATAAATTGCTATGCTTTAAAATGATGCCGTGGCATTGAAAGGGATTTTTTCGCACGGCATTTTTCATTTTAATGCATAGCAATTTATGTCGTATTTCTGTAACAGTACGGTTGAATTTCCATTAGTAAAAATTAAAATCCCTTGCCATGCCGTCCCGGTCTGCGTAGGCCTTAAGTTCACTCATCACAAGCCCATTACTAGTTTAGATTGGGTGTTTAACAGGAATGCTAGTATGGTTTTCACTCTAGGGTAATCTTATTTCTTTAATCTAAGACTTATCACAAAGAATATCCTATCTTAGGTTTTTTCATACTGTTTCTTACATTATATGCGTGTCTTCTATTCGATAGCATGTTGTGCGCACATAAATGAGGCTATTAATCACCATGAAAAGTACAAAGATATGGTGATATTTATAGTACCGTGCCACTAATTATTCTATCCTGGCTTTATGCAGTTTTAGCCCGGCTACTTCCTTCCGAGAATAAAAATATTTTATAAGGCTTTAGAAAATGTATGAAAATAATACCCATGTTCTTCTGCGGCTTCGCAGCCCATCCTGGTTATGAAATTTATGAGAGCGCGTGTTTTTAATGTGATTCTTTACAATATAAAAGTGTAGTCCAAACATTTAGACATATAACATAGTTGAATAACTTACAAACTTAACAATTATCCAAATACATTACTCCATCTTTAGTTTTAGTGTGGTATGCGGATACATTTATATATTTCATCCCTATACTAATAATCACGTGTAATTGATTTATTTTCTATTTGTTATACAGGCGCAAAGCGACGATGACGACGTCGGGCCCGACGACGTCAACGTCGCTGTCGAAGGAGGCTTCATGGATGAATTCTTCAGTGAGGTAAGTTTATCATTTAATATTCAAATCAATGATGTAGACGAAGCAAAGTAAGCTTGTAAGGATCGAAGTACATGCCATTCCGTAGTCGCTGCCTGCCCCCGGTGGGAATAAGGCGTGAGTTTAAGAATACGTATTTAAAACTTTAAAAGTCGTTAGCTTAACAAGAATATCTATATAAATAAACAAATATAACAATAGTAGTAGTAAAGACAGCTGATGATTGTGTTGTAACAACAATAAGTAGATCTAATTTTAATATCATCGATTTTAGCTATGTGTTTATAGCTCAGTCCGTCGGTTTTAACTTATTTCTATACTTATTTTCTACAATAAACGCCCTTACTCAAACTATTTATTGTCCAGCGCCCAAAAATAAATTTTCTTCGAGGTCACACTTTGTTCCTTGTGGCGCTCAAAACATTCATGTCACGCTGTACAGTCACGAGCAATAATATGTACACATTTTCACATTTTGTAAAACATTTATCTAAAGTTCTGCTAATCCAAAATTGAATATTCGAAGATTAGTTCAAAACTACGAAACCTCTTCGAAATTATGAAATAATTTTATTATTCTTATGTCTAGATAAACGTGCAGATGGTTTAGAAAATTTGACAATGTGTACATATTATTGCTCGTGACTGTACATGTAATTGGCAAGGCGACCGTTTTACTAATGGACTAAGTTTAATTTCAGAACTGTGACCGCCCACTACGTCAGCTTTATACCTTTTTACTTGAAAGATAAAACTAGGCTTAGTTTCAGTCACATCTCATTGACTAAATCGTAATTTCTCGAACCTGATTCTATTTTAGATACCTCCCTACTTTCATTCAACAGTAACATCACAGACGTGAGTAATCAGGCTAATGGGCTTTAATTAACTCAAGACTTGTACTTAAAACCGTGTATTTAGGAGTTACATTATATTCTGAAGGCTTTGTTAATTACTATAGCAGCGTAAATTCCTGAACTAGCTTGGTTACGTAGGCCTCTTAGTTCATTATTCACTTATGAAGAGTAGGTACGATCTTTACGAAATAAATATAAAAGAATGTATTTAATTAAATGGGCATGAACTAAATACCAATATTAATTTGATACTATTGCTGACGAATTAGGCAATGTTTGCTATGCCTTTTTTACTTGTCCATAATGTGATTTCTCCAATAAATCTTGTCTTAGAAATGCACTTAGTAAGTATTAGTACCTTAATAGTTGTGTTCTTTTATAAGGGCTCCACCTAATTATCGATCTATTTGAATATTTGATCTCTTCTGTTAAGACTTCATTATATTAAATTATTAGTAATGTTATTATTCTCAGATTTTGACTGACTATAATAAGGCGTGTTGTGACTGCCTTTAATTTTAAATATTTTCATATTTCCCTAAAAGCTAATTATTTCTGTTGTTAATTTGAAGATGTTAGACTTCTACGAACCATATAAACAAAGGCAAGTCAGAACTTCTTTTGATTTAACTTTCATCATTGAAGTGACTAACTGCTGTTGTACCTTTGGACCTTTCTTATAGAAATTTAGAAATTTCCTTCGCTGATTATTCAAAAAGAAAATTTTGTTCTATAAGTGAACCACACAAATAATATATGAAACGTTTGCCGGAAAAATATTTCGACAAAGGCTTTTCTCTTATGGCAGAAATGGATAGCTAGGATAACTGTAATTAAATATTTGTGACGTCACGCGATCTAACAATAACAGTAAAGCAAACAGAAGCACCATTCAGAGAGAAAATAATAGGAACTAACTGAAACTTTGGTCAACAACAATGATTGGAAAACTCTGGCGATGTTCAGTATGCAGGCATACTTTGCAAAAGGGAAACTACATTTTACACACAATCTGCGTGTTATCTACCGCTGGGGCCTTTTCACTGCGTTGCTAACAAGATTTTTGTGCATCCGCCAATATCTAGCACTATACGTTTATTCACGGTTTTCATAAATCGTTGCACTGATATAAGCAGTCCACAAGTCTCTCATTATTTGCCTAGTACTGTTGTTAAATAGTACTCGCATTTTCATTACATGGTGCGCTCAGTGCTCATTGTCAATCTCATCTACGCCAACAAACCGCTGAAACGATCCAACTATTAGACGATTTTGTCTCTATAGTTTCGGATAAAACAAAATTTTATGGTCTCTGAAGAGTCTTGGACAATTCTCCCTTGCTATAAACTATCGGTTTTTCGGTATTTAATGTTAATGTATCCTTCCTGCCCTGGGATCTATATAAAGATTTCATTTATAACCAGTATATTAACCAATCTTGAAGTCATTCTAGGTTCTCATCTTCAGTACTATCTGACTGTCCCTAAAATTGCTTTTTTCCTATATGGCTCTGAGTGCTTGCTACTATTTCGGCTACTAAGAAAATGTTAAAAGTAAAGCACAAAGCAGTATTAGTATTACATTAATTGCTTCTAAAACCAAAGATAAATCTCTCAACATAAAAAGAAGAGAGTTTTCTTACATCTACCTTGTAAATAACACATTGCGTTCTCCCTAAAAGGAACTGTCAAGTAGACAAATCGAAAAATCGGAATGGCAAACTCACTTGATATATTATATACAGCAGACGAGGAAAATGAGTCATCCATCGTATGGGATGAGTTTATTATGCGTTGATTACTTGAGTTGTAGGAGCTACAGAATTGACGTAACTCTGTATATCTTTCTTATAATGAAGTCACGTATGAGTCACACGCCTTCAGATTAACAAATAATATGTTCAATGTGTCTGGCGTTTCACGCTTTGGCTGTGTCATTGCGTACTTAGAAACGTGAGCTAAGTAATATGGATTTCCTTGAACGTCATACTAACTAATAGTGGTATTGAATGACTATTTTTTTACATTGTCTTTTATAAATCATTAACAAAAATAGTATTGATTATTAAATTATTTTAATTAGTAAATTATTCTAGTCCGCGGCCTAATTGTCGTGTGAAACAGAAAATATAATATTACAGTAGCTAAAATATTGTAAAAATTGATGAGAGGCTGAGCGAGTATCATCGGTTCCCCCAATTTAAGGAAGTGGTGCATAAATATTATACTTAGCCATTTTGCTGGGGTTAAAAAATGTACACTAAACGAGTTATGAAACCGGCATGGCTCAACTTTTCCTAAGTAGTGTAAAACTTAGTCTTCTAGCTGACCCACTTTTGTTGTTGTATCTAAATCTTCACATCTCATGAAATTTGCTCTTCCGAAACAAATATTGCGAAGGATTTACTTCGCAGACGCCTAAATAATTTTCTAAATAACGTTAACAGGGTACAGTAAAACTGACAGTAATTAATGTATTTGCGTGTCAATACTAAGCCTCCTGTTGGTGATGCAGTACCTAAGAATACATAATGTCACCACACCATGTTCTACGATGAGTGTCATAAAAGCTGACTAAGTATCCAGATAGCTCCATGAAAACAAAAGAGGTTAGTTCCGCTATGGTATGGTCCTGATGTAAAACATGTCAAATTGTTTTTTTATCAGGAAGACCTGTCCATTCAGTGGAACAATAAGGTCCTATAAGATTTTATCTCCCCTAATTTTATAAGACGAACGCTACTTCAATTGGATCACAATAGAAATACATTACAGCTACATACTATAATAGCCTTGATAAATTCTATGCCCAAAAAATGTTCCGTTTTTCAGAATTACAAGCTCTACTCATAGACCTAGTTTAGTTGAATAGAAAAATTATCCCCGTTTTTGTAACAAATTTTATTCATGCTTTCCGTTTATTATTCGTAGCATGTTGTGCTCCTGTTATAAAAGCCTTTAACCAATCAAACTAACAGACTCCTCTGCTTTATATAAACATAGATTGTTCACCTTGGATCTTTGTACTATTCAAGTAGTTTGTGAAAGTATCTAGTTTATAAAACGTCAATAAACTTATTTTACGATCCATTCAACGACATGATCGTTTTATGTATTGCCCTCTAAACCTATTTGTTTTATCAGTTTACATTAATTACTCAGAGCAATTTCCACGTTTCGTAAGATTTAATTTATTTGTAGTTAACCCTTTTTTGTAGAAATGTAGCTTATCCTGAAATACGGGAATATGCTAAAGGCGTACTTTCGCCGTTACCTAATGCTCAGTCAACTGTTTAATTGCCACGATCGGACGGTGAATGCGAAATCTGGTTTTTATCGATTTCTAAAATAGGGTATGAAGTTATTGTCTTCTGATATCACTTAAGATGAGTTTTTTGTCGCCATATTTCGCAGAACGGCCCACGAGGTTTTTCCTAGACAAAAACATGCTAATTTTTTATTAATATTATTGTTTAGTTATTTGGTTTTGTATCGGTATTATTTTCCATTGACCATAATATCCATTGTCAGGCAAGAACACTGCATATGCTACATATTTAATAACTAGGTTTTTTTATGATCTAGAAGTTACATTCTGCTTCATTCAAGACTGTGCAGATTCATTCACATTAAATTCACGAAGTTAGTACAAGAACTCAATTAGCAAAAATTTTAGTTAAACAAATGGTAAGAATATCCGCTAACTAAACGTTGACCAACCAACAACAACTCAATATTTATTATGTTAATGGAACCTCTATGTACTAACTAGTTAGGAACATACATACATACATACATAAACTCACGCCTTATCCCGGCCGGGGTAGGCAGAGACGACAGAACGCCACTTGTCACGATCCTGGCAAACAGATTCGGCCTCGTCCACATTCATTAAGCGAGTCATACAATAGTTAGGAACAAGGTTACGTATGGATCATTAGCTGTACGACACAGACCGAGAAGGTCGTCGTTAGCGAAATCAAGATGGAAATCTTCACTAATTATTGAGACAGCGGTTCACACAATGCATTGGTCAGTAGCTGTACCTATGTGAATAATAATGAATGTCAGAGCATTCATCTCATTACTATGAGTCGTCATTTTTATTCAAATCAAAGTTTATTGAATGCTTCTTTAATTTATTTAAAGGTAATGGATGCTTAACATCAGGCACCATAGAGTCATTCTGGTAGGACAATTTAAAAAAAAAAACATGTGTAATAATTTGTTCAAACCAAATGTATTTAAACAAGTTAGAATAATGTTTTCAAAAACGATACAATGTTTTTAGAACCTGGGAAGAATCTATCTTTATTTAACACGGTTTCTACTATACCTTATAATACATATATCTTTTTCGGTTCAGGAGTTTACGAAATACAGGTTGGCCCCTTGAGGCTGTGAATTCAGCTAATAAATCATTAATCTTAATTATTCACTGTTTATATTGATTATTATCAATGAATAAAGCTAGGGTTTATATATTATGGATTTTCTGAGAGGATAAAATGTAAAGATCGTATTAGATAAAACAACACTAGCTGTAGAAAACAAAGATATTCCCATGAGAAATTCGTGATAAAATCACACAATCCCGCATGGTTACGGCTATAAGGAACATCTATGCGAAATGTTATCTTAGTAGATACGGGTTTTTACAAGATCGAGTAGTAACTAACTGAAAATATTTTCTTTGTAACATAAAATTAATGAAATAATATAAGGAAATCTGAGGATCCAGGTTAATCTGAGTTTGTGAGTTTTAAATTCATTAATTTAATTCAGGAACATATTTCGATATCACAAGTAATTTGTTAGTATAACTGTTAACAAGAATCCAAGAATGCCTTCTTCCTAATAACGCTTGTTGTGGTAAGGTTATGTTTCAAAACAAAGAATCACCTTTAACTTTTAGGTCCCGTACAAGGCGTTGTTATTTTAGTGATAATATTCCAGATAATGTAGGTAATTGTCCTATCTAACCCTTTGTCCGTGTATTATCATAATTAAAATCATCATAACAGCCCATTAATGTCCCACTGCAGGGACGGGCCTTCTCCCGTGACGGAGGGTTACTTGGCCTACTAATACCACGCTGGCCAGACGGATTGGTATAGGGTTTAATTTCAAGTTTTCCTTCTTTCTATTTCGTAAAGATAGTAGTTACGAAGATAGTATTCACTTAGTCGGTTTTTACGACACCCATGGGATGAGATGGGGTGGTGACATATTGTATTCTTACTCCGTCACCACACGTATAATTAAAATACTAGTACAGTAATAAATCTTCCTAAAATAGTTAATAACTTACGGCACATTTCAATAACGGCTTTTAATGTTGTAATTGAATATAACTGCTATTTTACTAAAGTAATTATGTAAAGCAGTTTCTTTGTATGATGCAAATGTTTACAGTCACTAATTGGAATAAATTGTAAGCTTATTATGTATCTACTATGTATAAGGTTAGGTAATTGCTGTTCTCTAGGCACAATATTAGGGTTTTCCCAAGAGAATCAACTGTGCAAACTGTTTTCCTTTGTTCCAACATTATAGACATAACTCATATTAGCTTTTACGTGCTCGTTTAGATACGTTGAATGTGTATATTGTGCGCTTTATTATCCATTTCAGCCATACAAATCGCTCATTGATCCCGAGGAAGCAAAAATAAACTATAAATTTCAATAATATTTCAAGACTTACAATCGTTTAATTTGTTAAAACATTTTGTTAAAAAAGATAATTAAGTAGCCAAAAAGTGTTTCAATTAAATAAAAAATGTAAAATAAGTACCTATTTGTTTTTTATCTAAATGAGTCAACGGTTTTTTCTATCTAAATGAGGTCCTCAAAATCTGTCACTTAGTATTCTGGCAATTTGAGTATCAGTGTATTTAAGTAAAAATTACTATGTTTATTAATACACATTTTTAGTGAGAAAAAGACAGTAACAAAATATTAGTCAGAAAACTTTTAAGAATGACTGCTTATTTTAGTGGAAAATAGTTGAACCTTATCTAATATTTTATAGTTCGCAAAATAACTCATTAAAAAGTATGAAGATTTAAGAGATTTAATTTATAAAACTTTCAAATCGTAGCCTGTACTGTACTTTTAATTGAATTATTTATATTTCTGACTGTTTTTCCTAAATCTACATTCGAAGATTAGGTTAACTAAACGAAGCATTAGTTAGACCATCAATCGAATAAGTGAAGGACTTAGACACCTGATCTCCCGTAGGGATACGAGTACACGTACAAAGCTGTTAACTAAATGGCGGCATATAAAGCTAAAACCTTTGAAGAAAGGAATGACGTCATACCGATTATTGTAGTAACAGGAAACTTCGTTAATGGTCTCAGATGACTAAGAACCGATAAATTGACTGCGGATAGATTAGCTTGTACTCAGTGTGGTTCCAATCCGCAAAAAGTTATCGCCATACTAAATTATATATAGTTTAGTAAAAGATAGTTGACCCATTTGCCTTTTTTCTAACTGTACGTTTATGTCATAAAGATTTCTTTATATGTAATCGTGCAGTTCCATTACCATATTTCTTCATATTGATATTTTCTTCCGTATTTAAAATCTAAAAAACGTTTCTAAACATTATCATCAGCTTTAACAAATTCAAACCTGTAAGCATAAATGTATCAAATACCAATATGAATACGTCAAAATTGTAGTTGTAACGAAATTGTTTTAGTTTTCCCAGAAACTTGTAAGCCATAAAACTTGTTTAAGTTACGACACTGTTTAGTACCTACTTACAAGCACACTCATAAAAGTAAGTTTCTTTCTTCAATAAGCAAGACTTCTGTGTTGTTGTTACGTAGAAAAACTTTCCCCCTTCTTTTACTTTGGAGCATTTTGTATGGGTTGCTATGAAAATAGCGAGTTTTAATTTGTACAGCAATATTGTGAAACATTGGTAGCACTGACGTCGCTTACGTAATCTACGCTAATCCGCCGGAACCCACAAACATGACCCGACTCTGAACCGCTACCTAACTTCATAAATAAATTTATATGTATATGATATTATAAATCTTTTGGAAGTTGGTCTACATTGGATAAATTTATTCAAAAGCATTGTATAGAAAAGATAGCTAAATATGGAGTATCATAAGGATTCCAAAGGGGATGGTAAATTTTATTCATAGCTACCATATTGCTTCTACACTTCAGAGGTTAAAGTGATATTCTCGTAACACGATAATGCAAAATACGTGGTTGTCCATTTGGTCCGTAGATCGTCCTTGCGTTTTAGTGAACACTACATAAGCAGCATTGGTATGGCCTTAAGCATGGCTGACGTCTCCTTTTTCATATTTTACAATAAGCTATTTTCACTACGGACCTTGAGAATGTACAACAGTTTTTTTTATTACTGATATTGGCACATAAATTACTTAATAGGGCAATAGCAATAGTAACTTACACAATGTAGCTAGAAGTCACAATACAATCTATGTGGTACTTAACTTTTTACTAAATTAAAAAAATCCTTGCAGTGAAGGAGTAAGAATGAAACATATTATGCCGTGGGCAGTGGGAGCTGTAAAAACCGAGTATAGGAATTCTGCTTATATTTCTTCTTCTTCTATCTTTGAGAAAACTAAAACAGAAAATCGTGATATGATTTTACCAATCCGTCTGGCCAGGGTGGCATAAGTTTACCTCTACCGTCACTAGACATGACTCGTTTCTACAGTCGGAAATTAATAGGCTGTTAGGAAACTGGTAAAAACAAAAATGCTACCTCGGCTATCGTCGTTTCATGTGATATCATGTGGAAGTCGTTTGTGTTCTACATTTATGGGATTGTTCATAATAATTTTATAGAAGATAAAAGGATACCCAGTTTTACTGATTTCTCTTTGTCACGTCATTAACGTTATCTGGAGTGTATTTGTTTTGCTATTATTAGGTCACAGCAATATTAGGTTGCGTATCTAAATTATAAGTTACATGTACATTTGAAATAAGCTAACTAATGTTAACCAGAATCAACAGCAGTGAGTTCCGAGAGCCACAATTTAGAATTTAATCGGAATACAAAGTAGGAATAACGTTATTTCAGCCGCTGCGGAAGAAATTAAACAAAATTGTTGTACAATCTAATGTTGATTTAGGGACAACGGAAACCATTTTTCTCGAACTCAATGAAAAGTTGGCTGAATCAAATAAAGACCGTTACATAATTCGTGTAACGTTTTTTTAACACTGCTTACCTTTATGTATAATAAATATATGTTTACAATGACTAGGAAGTTGTAAATACTTGAAAATTACACAATTATTATGTAGTAGCATTGTTCGGTACAAAACATTTGTCAAAAAAATTTAGAGTACCTAATCGTGCTATTGTGTGCTCAGTAGAAAAGGACCGTAGCAATCCCTTTCATTTCACATCGACATAAAATGGCTTTCGATCGAACTGTAAAGCGCTTGAATCACTTTGTTGCCATTTTCCTTTCAGTTTTTTTATTTCTTTGACTTGTCGCTATTGCTATCCAAACTAAGATAGAGATTAGCAATAATTTCGAGCATTATAGGAACACTGAAACTGCACTAATAGCAATGTAGAAATTAACTTTGGAATCAATTTTATACAGATTATTGGAATTTTCATATAAAAATTGGCACACTTGTAAACGTAGTTCTGCTAATGGCTAACATAACCTCGTTTATCGATCTCTCCAAACGTAAGTAGCTTTTTACGAAGGACGATAAGAGCTGAAACAAAAGTGGAATAGGGTCCTTTGTGTTAACATCGCTAAAATTGCGTTTGTTTTCCTTCTTCAAGAGTGTCAATTATTCTCGTGTTACTTGACATTATTATACCTAATATATTACTAGAAGGCTACTGTACTATTAAGGCTACAACCGTTATTTTATGTCTAATTTATATGACAGCATCGTGATGTGTTTACACAACACATGTCACCATAGAAAAAGGGCTGAACGGCTTTCTTCCACCGTGATGAGATCTGATACGATCCGTGTATGCTGGAGATATTTAGGGTTATTACTTTCGAGGACTTACTTGCACTCAATACGGCTTTGAGTTCGATATGACCGTCACATTGAAAGCTTTAAGTGTCATAAACAAAATTTTCGCACATTAACAAAAAAAGGGTCAAATTTATGTAACTAGGAAACGGACGTTCCCTATATTTCAATAATACATTTAAATAGAAAACGTGGTGAATTTGTATTTTAGCTATTTGACTACAATATACATTTAATCAGATGATCTCAAGGTGGTCTAGGGGCTAACTGCTATTCAACTTGGCTTATGAATCAAAATGTACAAAAAACAGATTTCATTAGTATGGATATGTCCTGTTCAGCAAGCAGGCGCGACATTTAACTAAAAAATGATTTGGTTTAATTGCTCGATTGTACAAACTGACATTTAACCTACTTCATTCCATAAACCATCAACCAACGCGTTAATTTAACTTTGCAACAAAATTAATTGCATTTAATTTTCCTAATGAACTCTAATTGATTAATTAAATGGGAAGTAACATTTCAAATCAAATTTTATTACTGTCTACATGATTGGAATCGTTTAAAGGAGTATGTATTGCAATGCAATATATGCGTAGAGATAAAACATAGTTTTATGTCGAACAAGTATTTTATAAGCTTATCTCATTGATCCTGTACGTTTGTCACAGCTTGGGATAGTCGATTTGTTAAGACAGAAGTTATTAACAAGAGGATTCTCTTACACCATATACCTAAACGGGCTTAATACCAAAGAGTTACCTATATCAGTTTTGTTTGACACGTGTTTGCCTAATGTTATGTAGATTCTTCGTTTTATCTTCTTAAATTACACAAGGTCTAAAGTTTTGCTTGGTTAGATAAGAAAAAAGTTATACAAGTATATCTTCCCTTTGGATTAGCCTCAATAAAATCCCTCCTAAGCACGGTTGAAAACAATAAGATTTTCTTTTGTGTTGAATCTAATTATTTAAATTAGGACACTTTCTCTGGTTTTCTACCCCATTGGTTTTCGACAATGTATTCATAAATATCTTTACTAGAACAACCGGGCATTGCTTTTAATAGTATTTAACCTAATTCTAGAGTGTTTTATGTCAACTAAAAAAATATTCTACTAAATGCGACGTTTAATTCCTATTCCTCCGTGTGGTGATGAAGTCAGAATACATCGTGTCATCATCGCCCTATCCCATAGATGTTGTAAAAGATCGCAGATATTATTTCAAAAACAAAAACAGAAGAAAAACTTGACATAAAAGAACATGGTATTAGTAGACCAGCTTTTCCTTCAATTACTATCCCTGTTGTAGGACATTAATGGGCCTATTTAGCGATGACTCTAATAATCTAAATTAAGTAAAATAGTAACTTTCTCATATTGTTTATTTATTTATTTATTATTATTAAAACAGTATCTTAACGCTAGTTACATTCTGAGTCCCACAAAACCATGTAATTGGTTTAACTATGGGATCTAGTCTCCGTACAATATTCTCATTCTTTTCAATATTCTAGATAACTCTACATTCTAACGAACTAAAGATTAGAAGTTAGGCCAAACTTTTTCTTTACTCTTACAGATAGCAGCTGCTGCAGTAACATGAGAAGTGACATCAAACTTAAATCCATGTATGCATGAACTTTATCGGAACAAAATCTAACCAACTGGCTACGTAACTAAGTCAAAGTTATTATCTTCAAAGCAAATTTTGATATACTGTTTGTAAAGTTAATGTAATTTTAACAGTCATTTTATTTTTTTAAATATAACTACTAGTTTAATAAAGCCCGATTACTCAAGTTGCAGCGACAGGGCATGACACCTAGAAGGTTAGGGATTATGCCCTGACTCGCAGAAACCTTAGTAGGTGACATCCGTTTAAAGGACGCAAAGAACATCCAGTCTTAGGACATTCATTAGTTATTCGAAATCGCGACTTCGTATCGTACACGGCATACCTAAATTATAGATTTCAGTAGTAGTAGGTCAAATAATATTAAGAAATATAACTTCGAAGTTGAGTATTATATCCTTTTTAGGTCAAAGTCTAATAATAAAATAAACCACATCTACGAGGTTTCTTTTACTGATGAAACGCCTACTCCTTTACACAAACTACACAAATCTGATTATAAATTTATTTGGCTTTATTTAGAAAATTCTCCTTAAAAATATATTTCCTTAGTCGAAGTCGTAGGGCTACTGAAGAGGTATGAGATAGACCATTGTTTTTAGTATTAGTTGCTCTTGTAATTTGCTGCACAGAGAGAGAGACATTTGAGAGTCAGAGAGCCTTTGCCAAGCAGTAGCTATTGTCTTATATGTACACTTAATATTATTTTATTTGTGCTTGAAATTCATAAATTTTCTCAGTGTACAAGTAGGTTAATATGAATTCTCGTAGCTGTTCTACGAAATTTCCACACTCAGATAAATTTTCTTGCTCTCATTAATGATTAGTGTAGGTTCTTATTAATATTCAAAGTTCCATAATTTCATTATACAGTAAATTGTTCCAGTTTCTTATTTATTGTTTTTTTTTTAATAAAAGTTATAAACCTTATTTTGAAAGTTTTATATTATTCCATGGACAATGCACAAACAAAGCATTCATAGCTGGATGCTATTACTACGCAAATGAGAAATCACCATGACTCCATTGTAATTATGTATTATAGTGTGACCACAGGAGCTGTGCTCCCCCTGAGGTATGCGCGGCGAGGTGGGGGACGAAGAAAAAATAGGTGTCCGTTATGGTAGCGTACACGTGATCGTTCTGATAGAAAGGGAACTTTTCTTTTGAAAAATTCTTTATGTAAAAATAATGCGTGAAATTCTGACTGAATTAGTGTAGGTAAATGCTTTATGCGAATTCACAGTGGAATATGTCAAAAATCCATGTTAATTTATGTTCATAGTACTGGTACAGATAACATACACATATACATATACTTTTTTCAATACAAAATTCAATATTATCGGAGATATTAACGGTTCTTAGGGGCCGGGCTGGAGTTATTTCATTACGCTATAATATTAAAACTACAACAACTATTTTTTAAATGTAGGTACAGTCTGTCTATAAAGTCCTGACAAAAAATTAGGGCGCCACTATGCTACACGTAGCAACCCTATTTAGTCTGACAAAATAGTTTTCAAAACAATTATGTTCAAATAACACTACACTATTAGAGCACTTATAATACTAGGGCATTTCTTGTAGGTAAGCCTGTTGCATTTAAAGTTTTGCGTAGAACTTCAAGACTACAATTAAAATCCATCTCAGTTCTAGCTATCATCTGCAATTTTCTGAGGGTTGGAACTCGAAATTTTACAAAAGTTATGTAAATTGAACATTTGATTATACTTACAACAAATTTAGGCATACCTAGAAACAAAATACAGGTAAAAGAAGAAAAATGTTATATACCTCTTTTTAACTGTAGAACATAATTGTATTTTGTGGGGAGAGCAGAAATATAGAAACATACATTTCTTTGGCCGACGTTGCCTGTGTTTACCAGGAGTTTCAAGCTTTTCATTATTTTTAATCTGTTATTTTTAAATTTATTAATTCTAATGGAATGGAAAGAATAACTACCTAACTAAAATTTATTCAGTGTTAAATATTAACCAACAAGATATAATTTAACATGGATTCACTAAGAGCTAAATGATAGAAAATTTAATAAAATATTGCAATTAATTATTTTTTGTAGACAGACCAGTCGATGCGAAAGTGACATAGTTTAGTTATCAATATCAACCGTGATATAGACATAAAGCAATTAATTCAAATTGGGATAAATCTTGACTGAATTATACTAATGCAACTGATAATGTATCAACAGAAATGGTCGTACTACGATTTTTCTTACTTACAATGAATATCTAACCTAAAAATGTGATATGTACACAATGCCTGTCTTTGGTCTCTAGATCTCAAATGGAGTGAATTTATTACTTGAGACCGATTACGAAAAACAGTAACACGATTACATGCCCATCAAAGTTGCAGTTCGCCCATAAACATCATCCAAATAGCATAAAAGTTGACCGAAATCGTGCTCCGCTAAACATCGCCTTATAACTTAAAAAAATCACTTCCCGCGTGCCACTTTGATTTACTCTACTCATTGTTTACATTGTTCTTCGTAAGTCAGTATTAGTTTATTGTAGATTTATGAACTAATAAAAATCAAAAATTTGACGACTTTATAGACATATCTGTAATATAATAACTTACTTAGTTGATCACAATGTAACCCAAATATACTCATATTTTATTAAAAATATGCAGGTGATAAATAAGAACTCACCCCTTACTCATAAACGCCTCTTAAATTTAATCACTGTTTAGCGAGATTATTATTTGTAAAAACAAACTTATACTAAACAAAACCGTAAGAATTTAAGGTAATCAATTAACTTAAATTTAAGAGGCGTTTATGACTAAGGGGGTAATCTGTATCAAGGAATACTGTAGTGTTAACGAATTCTAATTCCTCATCATTAATCTTAACAATTGGATTTTTTTTTTATTTTTATTTATGCAGAGTTTTTTGGCATAGTAACCAACTCGACATAGCTCTTGTGTATGCTACCATAACGGACACCTACCTGCTGTCACGAGTTTTGACAGCAGTGTCATAACAATTCGAACATTATATTTTCCTTTAAGAATTTCATGTTCTTAGAGTATTTGATACATTCCGCTAGATGTCATTTTTCTCAAAGTTACATTATAAAAACACAAATAATGTTCCTATTTACGCTTAAAACTATACAACAATGTAAATACTTTCTTGGAGTTTTTAAAAAAACTGTCTTCTAATAGAAAACTGCTACAGCCGCTCGTGCAGCGACCAGTACCAGCCAAATAACTTAATTATATTGCGTCAGATGTCGCTAGTAGCTACATCATAGACTGTATAATCTATACCAGTATTTATCATGTACTCTATATGTCCACCCCCCTCTCGCCGCTCGCATACCTCAGGAGGTGCACAGCTCCTGTGGTCACACTATAATTAACAATTGCTTCCACTCTGCATTATGGGCAACCGGTACAATATACCTTAAAGTACGAAAAGAGATTGGTGTGTCATCAATAAACATACATCGATCAACGATAGTTACTCTTGATATTATCCTATTCATTATGAAAATAAGTAGTAAGCCCCTATGATCGTTTTACACGAGGAGTATAATATAGGGAGAATAAATATCAACCGAGATGTATTCTGAATAACCAAGTACGTATAATATTAATAACAATGCTAGCTCGTTTCTTGAACACATAAATCATTCACTATAATGGTACAATAATGTTGAATATTATAATATACTATTATTGCTGCTGCGTACATAATGAAATGGCTGTAATGAAGTGTTTTTGTTTGCGTCAACTATCAAATGGCATGCTACACATATTCTAATTTTCAGTAAGACTATGTCGAAAACTTTCTTATGTTAAATACATAATACGGATATTTGCAAATACATTTTTAAAACAACTTCTCACTTAATTTGTAGTTTATTTTGTTGTCTAGTATATTAAAAAATTGGAAGTTCGAAATGGGAGATCAGGGATTGTACTCGTAATTATTCTTTTCTCAAGACTCGCGTTCGCAATACATTACTCATATGAATGACGTACTACACGATAGTGTAACTACGTCAGTACAAACTATGTCTTAATTTAATATTTATTAAACAATGTAAATATAATTAGTAGGAGAACATTTTAATGTTTACATACTTTGCGACGTCCAAGGCTAACTGGTTAAAACAAGCTTATGTCTAGATTAGCTAAATAGATACACATCGTCGAACTAAAAAAGTTAGCAGTCAGAATTGTTCAAATTCAACGTCGAGAAAATACTAGTTAAGCTCTCATATCAACTCGTAAATGTTGTACTTCGGCCACAGTGAAGCAGAGAGAGAGAGAAATTGGCTGAAACTGCTTATACGCAACCTTACGGAAGAGATGATCGGGCGCTAAAATGATATATGTATTTATTATATAATGATATATTCTATTCAAAAAAACGTTTAGTTGTTGTGTCATGATTTTTAACTGCTCCCTTGACAATCTGGATTATACCAAGACATGCTTACTTAATCAATATCGACGAAAATTGGTTTAAGGTGTATTTTCTTCGGTATTCCGATGTCGTTGTCGTCTTATTTCAATTCATTTATTTTCTGGCCAAGAAAGAAAGACTTTTCTATATTTTAGACTTTGTAGACTGCTTGCTTTAAAAGGTTTACTATAAGAATTTAAATTACATAAAAGTGTTTTATTGTTTTGATAACAAAAGCAGATATTATATTATTTTTATTATACGATCGTAAACCGTTATCTTGCTAGGCTACCTACATTGTCTTGACGTAATAGGTCATGCCTGAAGATAATTGGCTGAATAACTTAGTAATTTTGCTTGCAAATTCTCACATTAGGCTTAACAAAGGGTTGGAACATTACTGCAATCAATATTATCGTGTAGAGTTCTACTTAGACTAATGGTGGGAACGTAACACATTGCGACTCCGTATTATATTCACATAAATATAATGCAGAATGCACTTTTTATTAATATTAATAGATGAACAGCTTTCATTGTTTCAAAATGTATCTCGCAAATTGTTCGTTAAAATGTGCAGCTTTTAGGGTTAACCCCAAAAGGTAGTTATTGTATTAAATAAGACTGTGCATTATTTGACTAGACAGCATGGCTGTTAATACATGTAGTCACCTTCTTTAACTGGAAAATATAACTTCTAGACAGCTTCTGGTTAGCTGGACAATATCACAACCAAGCGGTTGTGGTATTTTACCATTAGGTGTAGCAGCACGGGCACTGAGTCAGAATACCTTTAATAATGTTTTATTTTTAGATGATGCTATCTTTTAACCGAAGTACACATGAACACAAAGATATGTATAAATTTAACGATTTCAAAATGATGTAAGACAGATTTAAGTAACAAATAACTTGAGCACAAAATAAAAACAAACCAACTCACCAAATTGTATAAGGATACATAAATAAAACCTACTTTCATTCAGAATCACAAAAATGGGTTGCTTGCGTGTAGAAAAAATAATAATTACAAAATAAGATAAAATTAAATGTTAAATGTAATTTCTCTTACTTATCCTTTCTATTGCCTCGCCTACAATAAAGAAGACATTAGTTTGCAAGAGGCAGATATATTCCCTTTTTCCTGAACCTTTCTCAAATACAAATGTTGCCTCCCGCCAGTTTTCATTCGTGACGCGAATTCTTCACGCATTTTCATTTAATTCACAACACATATACACAACAACGTGTCATAAATATTCAAGTTTTGCTTGGTATTCATCATAATCGTGCTATTCATTTACATAATATTATGTGAAAGCGATGTGCAGATATGATGGTCGCCAACATGCTTTACTGAAATGGGACATACACAGAGATCTAGCGGTATGCCGTTCTATACGAACACAAATGCTTAAAAAGTAGATGATAGATAGATGTTTACAAAAACTTTTGCATTACAAAAAATAACTTTTTAACCTTTGTAATATCACCTTGTCAGAAATCTGTTGAGAAAGCGTGACGAGGGTTTCTTTAGTGATAAAATATTAACCGCGAATTTATATCAAGCCATGTGGTCAAAAGATAAGGTTTATTGATTCCCAACTTTCACTAAAAGCTGCTAACGGCATTTGCAACGGCCGAAACTTGCAATTTGGAAACTTTCACGTTTCCTGACTTGTACAAGCAAAATTCAAATTTACTGGTAAATACAACGAGCATGTACATAATTTATAATTATGTATGTAACACAAAGTTCGTGTTACTACGGTTAATACAGCTATTTATGACAGCACGTAATAATCAAATAACGTTGTGTTTGTAGTACATTTTGTTTCATTTCAAAAGCTAGTATTTCTGTTCTATTTCCAATACATTCGAACTTCACAAACCTATTCCTAGCAGGTACTTTGCCGCAGAAATAATAGATCGTGTTTTTGTTGTTGGCGGAGACCCTTTTTATTCTGCAAATGTAAAAAGAATTTCTAACCTCTCTCCTGTAATAGCAACACGCTCTCTATGTTACATTATAATTTGTGTTACTTCAAAGGAATATTCAATTGTGAAGAGGAATTTAATGTTCTCATTCGCTTTTTAACCCCTTAACCAACAAAAAAGCTCTACGTGCTTTTCATGTATAATTAATTGTGTTTGGCATGCCAATGGTTAGGCTATTGAAATGTAGCTTTAGGTGTATTAATGTACGTATGTATGATTAAATAATGGGAATCACTGCCATTGGTATTTTTGTGATCTCTTTGTATTTAAACTTTTTAAATCGATAGTGCTACCGCAAAGATACAATCACCGTTTCACATGCATCAAAGCTTAGTGCTAGCTATAATTAAAATCGCCAGTTCTGTCCCTGCACAACTCAAACTTTTGTTTGCGTGATGTAAGATTGGTCGGGTGGTTTCTATCTATATAAAAAAAGTATATTAGAAGGATGATTATTTTTTATCTTGTCCCTATGGCACATGCTATGGTTGGTAATCCAAACCTGTTGAAATGAATTCTTCATTAGTTATTAGATCTAGAAATGTAAAAGCTTCAGATTGGAAACCTTTCTATTAAACTATTCATATGCCGAACATAACCAAAAACTGTAAATGTTATACTCCATTTTAACTTAAAAAGCTCCAACATTGAATATTTATAATCGACTTATCGTGTAGCCTTCACTTACATAAAATTGTAATAAGTACCTACTTCGATGTAGAGCCGGCAGCGATTTAATAGGTACATAGCCTGTAGTCTAGACTGCGAACGTTCCAACAGCTATGGGTTTTATATAACGTAACTATGCTATCGTAGTCAAAGCATAAAACTTTGCTATCGAGTACCGCCTTTACGATATCGGTTATCGCTGTAATCTGATTAATTAATGAGTCACCATATGAAATATCACACGGTAGGATTTTCCACGTTCAGTTTAGACCGCTTTCTATAATCGTACCGAATATACTGTCAACCGACCCTGAACTTTTATCGATAAGTGTTATATAACTAAGATATTCATAAATCAGTTTTGTCAAGTTTTATGTTGCATACTTCGATTTGCAGTTTTCCTCCTCTTTAAACATTTTCCCGCTGATTCATCAGATATTTTCAGTATAAATATTTTTCTGATGATTCATGATTGCCTATTGGCTTTTATGATTCAAATTTATCTTTCCTTTTCTGATAAAATTCGTTTTCAATGACTGGTTTTGTCGTTCCAGATAGAGGAAAGTATATATATTCATTTTGTAATGATTAGGTATTCTGTTGGTGTAGACGGAGTAAGGATACACTGCATCATCATACTATCTCATCCCAAGGGTGTCCCCAAAAGCCGACTATAGAAAGTTAAATCTTATTATTACTACAATAAGTAAAAAAAACTTGACTTACACCTCAAACCCACCCGTTTGCCTAACGCTGTATTATAAGACTTAGTTTCCTTATAACGCTGGAGGAAGCCCTGTCCTTTCAGTTTGTTATTAATGCAACACATAAAAAAAACATTTTCATTAGAAATTCTATATTATTACAAAAGTTTACGGCACACATGTGTCTAGGATATGTGTTGATGTATGTACTAACACACATTTACTAAACCGCAGTGGCACGAGACTGAAGCTCTTGTCTTCCAGTTGGACTTTAGCCAATGATTCCCTAAGTTAAATTTAACAACGGATAGAGCCTTGGATAATATCTCGAGCGATTACCAGAAACCCAATGCATTCCGTAAACGGATTTAACCTTGTTTTCCTTTATTAAATTTTACTAGGGTAGTTCAAGGACGAATGAAAGAGTAGCCTTGCTTTGCTATTAGGTTTTTTGTTCTCTTTTGGGAAAAACGTGCCGCTGAGTTATGTACTTAAAGTTAATTACCCCGGGACAAAGGAGCTACATGACTTTTAAAAGGGTGCCACACAAAAAAGTTCTTGCGAACTTGCCCAGTCTTTTATAATGTTTATTTTTATTTCAATATAGTATATATTCCCACTCCAACATCGCTTATTTAATTTTATTTAAATGTTGTAGGTATCTACCCTAAATAAGTATTTTAAAAGGGCTCTATTAAACATAGGATTATAATTAAATAGCTACTTATGTTTTAATTAATTGAAAGCGCTGTTTGTTTTTTAATACTTGCCGAAAATCTGTGTGTAAAAAAAACAACTTTAAACTATGGCAAGCCCCCTTTATTAATCATTAATTTATTGAATCTAATCTGAATTTTTTTTTGAAATATTTAATGATGAGTAAAGTTGTAATCAAGTAAATAAATTGCCATTTATCATACTTGTATATTTCATAAATTGTTAAGTAGAATGTTTTATTTCACTAATTAACCACTTAATTATCATTGTTATGAACGCTGTTATTCTCATATACATCAAATGATGTGGCTTTACATACAGTAGTATATAAATAAATTAACAACAAAAAAAACGACGTGGGAAACAACGAACTTTGAATGTTGAACAGAGAATC
Source organism: Schrankia costaestrigalis (assembly GCA_905475405.1). NCBI lineage: Eukaryota > Metazoa > Arthropoda > Insecta > Lepidoptera > Erebidae > Schrankia > Schrankia costaestrigalis. Next base: position 6,504,582 of record FR997832.1, read on the forward strand.
AGACTGAAACAAATAAACAGACTGACTCCAATTGACCTCATTTTTACTTATCAAAACCTATTGTAGTTTGCAATCGTAGAAAATTGCCACTACGATACATTGCTATATTCGGCTATACTATAAACTATTAGAAATTAAATATTTAACAACAATTAGAAATTAAATATTTGCATAAAATCAAAAGGTTTGCTAGTCATTAACGTTTAAATTTTTCTGTATTTACCATAATAGATTTATTATTGATATAATTAAGTATCAATAGATAGGGATCACCGGATTATACTAATAATAATGATGAACTTCTTTATCACGATTATATAACTTATTAGTTCTTTGAATGTATATAGAAAGAACTTAAATTATTTATATATTTTTTTATATAGATAGGTACTCGTACAGTACAGCACCTGATGTAAATTTGATTTTCCCAAATACCAACAATTAATATTAGTTTAGGAGAGCAGAAGATTTATTTCGTTGTAAATACGTTAACAATTATAACCAGCAGGCCAATTCTCGAAACATAGTATTTAATTTAACTTAATTTTTAATTTTTTTAGATTTTATTTTTAATTAATCCAAAGTGGTATTCTTGTCCGGTAAAGAAAAAGTTAAAATTAAGTTAAATGGCAAAAAAGAGTTAAATAACAGAGTTGCCAGTTTACGGTTTACAATTTAAAAGATTGGAAATTTTAATAGATTTTCTAAGACTCCATATACAGAAATAAAACATTAATATATAAATCAACTACAGGAAATTATCTTCGGTAAATTAAAATATTATAAGTTCCGTAAACATCTAAAAAAATATATGAAAATCAGGGTCTTTGAATGTAATAATGCGATATCCCTAACTTGTTTTTCCCGCTCGTTACGCTTCCCTCGCGCATGCGCACTGCCGCTCCTAAAATAAACGCAAAGGTTTTGACGTTTCATAATGACAAAAATACTCATTTTAGCGCGAAAATTACAAGATTTTAAAAAGATTTTAAATTATAAATACAAGAATACCTATTGTGTCACAATTTGACAACTAAAAGTTAAATTAACTTTATTTTTAACGTTTTTAAGGAACGAGAATTGACATGCAGATTACATAAAAAAAAATAATTCTTGCACTGCTTACATGTTGTAAATAAATCGCGTCGTTAATTGTGTAATAAATTTTCCAATACACTTAAGAATCCAATGACAATTTAATTATGCCTATTACAACTTATTTTAAAAGATCTGTGAGTAAAGCCACGCAGATAATAACTATAGGCTGTTATAGTTTCATGAGAATGAAAACACCAATACTTTTTTTTCCTATACGCCAAGCTAGTCTCCCTTTACAGAAAAATCTTGAGTACAACGGTTTTATTTTTACTACAGGATATACCTACGAGCTTAATACATAATAATCAACATATCGGTAAAAATATACCTTTTCCTAGATTATAGACTCGTTCTTTTTATTTATTTATAAATACTTATTACATAAATATCATATTAATATAAATTATTGAGTCATTTACGTGAATTACACCACCATTTCTCGAAGGAATGACCTGTAATCAAACTTTTCTCGAATAAAATCACGAGACAGCTATTTCAGTAAAAAATAGGACTCTAAATTATTCTGAGCTTGTTTTATTGTAACCTTTGCTGTAATGTTATGTAACTTCGACGCGTACGAAATCGTACTGGAATCACTATTGAAACTTTTTTAAATGTAAAACTCTTTGGTCTTGAATCTAAATCTGTTTTTTTATTATTTGCAGGTGGAAGAGATACGAGAGATGATAGACAAGATTCAGGCCAACGTCGAAGAGGTAAAGAAGAAGCACAGTGCCATTTTATCAGCACCGCAATCAGATGAAAGTAAGTAAAAACTGTCTTATAAAACTTATTTATCAATGGTGATGACGTAGTATATCCTAATACCATAGTTAAAGAAGTATAAAGGAGAACATAAACAAATCACAGTGTGAAAAAGAAAACTTTATGTAAAATCCTTTTCCAAGAACTGAGAGAAATTTCAAATTGACCAACTAATGCAAGCTTTCCTTTCTTCGCTGAATATTTAAATATCTTGTTCGTAGATAGTTGTACCTCAGTCGGTTTATACTATTCATTTCTTTTTCCTTACACAAACTGTTCTCAGACGACATTCTTATCATGAGATGTCACGTTATCAAACGGTTTATGTATGTATTATTGTGCTAATCAAATCTTTACAACTTCTCTGTATATCGATAAACTTAGGTATGTATTATATTTCTTAACAGCCCATTAATGCATCACTATCCGGGGCCTCCGTAAGCTAAAGGACCCTTGGCTACACGCTTACTAAACGGATTGATATAGGGTTTTATGTTAATAGACCCTAGCAGGTCTTGTTGGGTCTAATTGCCTTCCAGTACTAGAGAAGACCAGTTCTCGCCGTAGAACATAAACTGTTATGATATTTAAATATATGAATACTAACTAACTTATATTGTATTACTCATTATTTGAAACAGATCATCACGAGTACATTATTTTTATTTGTACGATAATAAGTATGTAGTTAAAATTATAAACTATTTCGGTACAACTATTTAACCTTTGCATCAAGTCAAGATACACTTGAGATGTCCTTCACTTAATGTTAAATTTACCTAATAAAACAGCTTATGTTTGTTAAACTGTTTACTCTAAAATATCAGAATACCATCCCACGTGAAAACTCTCAAAACTTTGTACTCTAAAAATATATCTGATACCATAGACGGCATGGTTTATCGTTATTGATGTTAGTATAAAGGCGTGGGATGTTCGTAGAAAACCTACACAGCAATGAAAGGGCGTAGTTGATGTGCCATTTACGTAGGTGCGTGGGCATTCAGTCTGCTCGCTATTTGTAGGGATGATCATAATTACGTGCTATCACATCCGAAGAGACTGATTGTACAAATAGATACGTGACATTTGGTTTAAATGAATAACATGTGTAATACGGATACGGTTAGAGTATGAATGTATTTTCTATTATTATAATACTACATTAATATTTTCTCGCTATCTTGTCCCAAACTTAGTAAAACTTGTACTATGGGTACTTGATAACTTATATATCTTTCTGCAGCGTGATGGTTATTGTCCATGTCTGCTGTTTAGAGGTTCTCGAGTTCGATTTCCACTCGCTACTCAATTTTTCTAATTCTTCTCTACATTTTGAGGGTAGAGTTCAACTGATTTTTATTTAACTTTACTGAAGAATAAACATTAATATTATTATATCGGGAAAAAACCCACTGCTAGCCATAGGTTAGATGTCACAATGATGCCCTAAATGTTATTCTGTAGAGGCAGGCCTCTTTGTCGTCAAGTTATCATTCTTTTGTTTTTTGTGCATGTAATATTTGCGAACTTTTCCTCAGTAGTCGGTGTATACGACAGTCTTGGAACGATACGTCACGATGTATTCATACCACATGCAGAAAAAAATGTTCGCGTCGTTAATATTATTTTAGGAGTTGTTATAACACGACGCCTTTATAGATATACAAGAGGACAGTCAACAACAGGGGTTCTTCGACAGTAGCGTCACGAATACCGACGAAAACCTCGATTAGCCATTGACCCGACCTAAATAGCTACGAATAAGCCATAGCTGCTGTCATTAATATCGAACAAGCACACGATAACGTTTTATACGTTATTTTAATAAAAGATACCAATTTGTACCCTTAAAACTTTGTAATGAGATGATATCAAACAAGTTACTTGTGTGTAAGCTTTTAATTTGAACGAAATTTGTTTAACTTGCTTGCTTTATTCTTCATGTAAGTCATACAAAACTTTTACATCACGTCGTTATAATCAGTAATTCAAAAGTTATACTGTCAAAAGCTCTTAAATACGTTGTATCGAGAGGAATTCCTTTGGGATTGTGTCTTACTGCTTTTATTGTTTGGCACTCACAACATTTGCCCTTTCATCTATATGGGGCACAAGAAAATTCTAAAATATACTCGTAAATTTATGTTCACAACATTTTGTTATAAATATGCTAATATTTCAATACATATTTTCATAAAAAGGCGCTTAGCTCATTATTCAAATATAGGAAAATAACTTTCATTGCTTTCGTATTCTGAAAGTTTGAACGAAAATAAACCTGTCAAAAGTTACTAATAAGTGTATTGCAAGTTAAGATTAATGATTACGTTATGAATGAATAGCACGTGTGAGTCATGTTCAGTGAACGAAATACGCTTTAGACACGTATAGAGTATGCGCTGTGTGCAGGTGTCTGATACGAGGTGGGACAATGACATGCTTTATCAATATAAAAATAAATCAATATATAAATAAATACCCATTGGGTATTTATTTATGTTTTGTCATACCATACCATAAATGTGATACTGCAGGACATGGTCCTCTTACAATACGATAGAATACGGGTTTGAAAGAATACGAGCTATACATTTTTGATATTTCCTTCTTACAGGAAGAGGCGGCTTTCTTTTCCCCCCTTTTCTTTATTGAATGAATTTTTTAATACCCCTGTGAAGACTACAGCTGGTTTTACGTTCGTTCGTTAGTGATTCATCGCTACAAAATAATTCATGAAACCGTGATTCTTGATGTCATAGATATGTCAATGTTGTCATGCTGGTTACTTAACAAGTTATAATGAACAATCATTTACTGAAATGTACTGAAAACTTCCCTTCGGCCGTTTTGGAAACCGAAGTTTGGTAACCAGTTTCCTAAAAGGCTTTTTTATACTTCTGCGTAACTGGTTTCCTAAAAGGCTTTTTTTTATATCTAAACGCACATAGGATTATTATCGACAATAGCAACATTCACGTTCTGTGAGATCTTCCTTGGCTTTGCTTCACGTTCTATGTAAAATTGTTTTCGCAATTCAAAATGCTCTCTCTCGACTCAAACAAATATAGTTGACCGCATTTATGTTTCTACCCAATTCCGTAATAAAATCACGTACAAACTCAGCAAGTCGCTGTTTTGTTACGGTTCCCTTTTTATAATCTAGGTACAGAAATTTATTTTGAATTTTAATTACTGTATTCAAATGTCCGTTACACACTGTGTTTTTGCATAATGTTTTACAGAGTCTAATATTAACCCTAATTTATCTAAAATTTTGCCAGTCCAGAAATAAGTGTAATTTCTTTTCTAAATTATAAAATAATTTTCCTACACTTATTGTAGTTATACTGTAGAACCCGGTTAATACGATCACGCTTAATACGATTTCACGCGTAATACGCCTTTTTACGCCGGTCCCTGCAATTTGAGACATGTTTTGATACATTTCTTAACGCTTAATACGATTCGTCATCCCGTTTAATACGCCCGCGCTCAGGCCCTACAACCGCACTCGAGGCCAGCCGTGGGGCCCTTTTAAAGTTGTTTTAAGAAAGCCGGTTCTTGAAATAACGTGGTTGACGTCGTGCTGAAAGAAGAACTCGGGTGCTTCTTCCTGAGATACCAGGATTCAGGAAAACCCTACAGTATCTCGGGATACTGCAGGGTGGCTAAATATTCAGGCTGGATATTCTTCCATTGATGACAATGTAGCACGAACGAAATTCAATCAATATCTTATTGAGGATGTGAATAACACACAAAACGAGGCCCCTATGCCTAACTGATAATGATGAGGATAAAGATGAGTCAGGGCATTATCGGCTATTAATGATTTATTGAATGAATAAGTTGCTTCTTTCGTCATCACTTTCATCCAAAGAGATGAAAGTGATGACGCGGTGCAAAAGTTGAAAATCCTGTAATTGTTAATGCATCAAAATCTTTCTGTCAAACCAAAATAAGTGATTATTTTTAATAATGTATTGAATGTAGGTACATAATTTCAAATAATAAGAACAAAAAACCTAATAAATGTAGCACGTTTTTTTTTCCTATCCCGCTTAATACGCTTTCTCGCTTAAGACGCGTTTTTGGTGGGGTCTCTGGAAAATCGTCTTAAGCGGGTTATACTGTATTATATTATTTTGTGACGTTTATATTGAGCTATTTATATTATTTTGTGACGTTTAAATAGTTTAGAAATTTAGGGCAATGTGTACATCATTATTGTATTATTGCTTTTGTTTGTGCACGTGTCTTAAATGTTCACGTAAACCGTTTTTCGAAATCGTGTCCACCAGACTAGTTTTAGTATGCAAATACAATACGAGGTAGTAACGTAAGTAAATATAAAGCAAAAAAATATAGTAGCTAACGAATACTTTTACCCGAAAATAAACGCATAGAGAAGTCGTCTAATATCCACTAAAGCTCTGAACCGAGGTTGAAATGACCCGAATTTAAAGCTTGGAAGGGATTCGAGCACGCGCGTTAACTTTTAGGATATAACACGAGCACCAGCAGGTGTTAATATTCCGCAAGGGATCGCGTTCTGAAACAAACTGTTGAACTCGGGAAGAGCTTTTCGCATGCGACAATTTTATAAATTAGGTTGCAGGTTTGTTCGTTCCACAACAGGGATAATAGGCTCACGGATTTATAAATTCATTCTCATTCAAAGAAGGTATTGAATGGTTATTAGAGCAATAGGCTTAATTATTCATCAGTCCATGAACGACTCATTGCTACGCTCGGATGTACTACAGCGAAAATAAATTATTTACTATGCCGGTTGATATTGGGATTTATAACGAGTTATGCTGTTTTCCGCGCATTGATATTTTTACGTAGCTTTTTCCCCTGAAAAGACTTCTATAACACCCATAAAGTGATGACGTCGGTGCTCCAGTGTATTCTTATCCGTTTTGTTACGATCTAAGAATATGTCATCATCTCATCCCATTGGTGTCGTAATAGCCGCCTATTAAGCAAAAAACAAATTGGAAATCTTGCCATGAAACACTACACAGTCTGTCTGGTCAGCGCGGTTGCCTCCATTAATGAAGGCGAGTCAATTAATTATTAATATATATTATGTTATAGGCAATGTGTATAATCGAGGTATTCTATACAATACCTAGGCAATGTATAGAATATTCACAATGTAATACAATTATATATATGTATTTGTAGGCTTTGAGGACGATTATTGCGTATTCTTCTCAAGGCACTACTAACGCAATCTATTCTAAGATTATTTACGTACTTCCACACAAATTAATGGATTCATAGCATAATGTGCAAGTCGCAAAATGTGTAGGCTACGTAAAACGTTCAGGTCGCAAAATGTGCAGATCTCAAAACGTGCAGATCTCAAAATGTGCAGGTCGCAAAATGTGCAGATCTCATAATGTGCAGGTCTCAAAATGCTTATTTATTAACACTTGAAGTAGCTTTTTAAAGATAACGGACTATGAAGGACTTCTTGAAAGGTTTTATCGCAGCAAGTATAGCAATTTAGCGGGAAATTATTTGTTTGAGCATTTGAGGTTGAGACTTTAGGTCCAAGTGCTCGTCTTGACTTCAAATACCTTTCAAAACATCTAATTGACGCTTGTCACGACCGGCATGCTGGTCTTTATTTTATTTGGAACAAAGACTGGGTTAGGTTCGTAAGGTTTTACTTGTAAAATGTGACTTCTTTCACGAAAAAATATTTAGGTCTAGGCATTTTTTTTATGTTTGGAGCTTTTATGTGCCCTTCGAGCCACGGTCAGATGAAATACCACTGAGTCGTCACCCATCTATGACATTACGTCGCCATCTGCACTTTTTGCGATGTGCACATTTTGCTACCTATACGTATTACGATTAGCACATTTTACTATCTGCACATTTTGCGACTTGCACTAGTGCACATTTTGCTACTTGCACATAATGCTATGAATCGAAATTAATTTGGTTTGTGAAATAACGTCAAACTATTGTTTTACCCAGTAATCGATTAGAGACTGTTTCGGTGAATATTCGATAGCTCAGTTCGCGTAGTGCCAGGAAGTGCAATTTCCCGTACGCGATATACAGGAAAAGTCGTTACGGTGATGCTAGGGGAAATCGTTCCCGATATTGTGTGCGAAGTATCTCAATCTATATGAACGATGAAAAGTTTAGATATACGCTTTCGAAATTAATATTTTGGAACAACGTGCCACCTGACAAATTATTGCAATATTGTTAAACTTATAGAATTCAACTCTATAGAAATAACATTATAATAAATTTTTAGTCCGGTTCAGATATAATATTTTCTCCAAAATAATTACCTAACAGACCATTGGAACACATAGTAAAGAAAATTTTCGAAATAAGTACACAAAGTAAAACCCGGTATAAATAGACAAAGAAAGGAAAGACTTTGCTAATAACAGACCTAAAAAAATTATCTCTAAAATTTGAAATTATGATAACAACCCGACCCTTTCGATCCAAAGGCAATCGAGTACCAGGACTAAATCGTAAGTCTTCCTTTTCAATTCGTGTTGAACTAATGTTAATTTGGTTCGTTTACTACCAATAAACTGTTTATATGGTCCACTTACCGTCAACCGAGATAGGTACTTGCTAATGTACCTGCTAATCGTATTGTTCCACTAAACGACCGATTGCCCAAGACCTTAGGGTTGTTAGTAAGAAGATTACATCGTGAAGATACGTCATTGTACCTGCTTTACAATTTCAATTTGTCATCAATATATACCTACTTCAATAGTCGAAATGTTTACTGTTGCGTAAAAAAGCCTTACTACGTATCTCGTTAATGTTATAGTGCCCTAAAAACAAAGTTTTGTTGAAATAAACGGAACCCAAGTTTAATATTTAGCTTAAAATTATTATACGCGTAAGAATGAACACTAGTTAAAAGCGCGGATGTTTGCCAGAGCTTTAGCGAATAATGCTTTTTATTTAACTTAAATATGCTCTACAAAAAAAACAAGTACTTGATACTACTTTTTCATTATTGCACTGTATCTTGTATAGAATCTGCCCACTCTGCATTTACTTCCGGTACGCAGTCGCCATTACAGAACCTTTACTACCCAACAAGAATAATAAACGAAACAAATTGCTTAAGTTTAGGATTTAATTTATCATAAAATAACTTGAACATCGCAAATTACTTTAGGTCGGCAGGTTCCTTCTCAAGTGACCTTTTATCTTTAGTATAAAACAAAAATAGCTTTGTGGCGTAGAAACGAGCTTTAATACCATTATTCCACTAGGTAGATACCTATACAAAACTGGGGACAACATAGTAGGTTTTATTTTTAGTTGTTTTTTCATAATTTTTTTACGTAAAGGAACAAAGGTCACATTTTTCAAGCTCAGATAATTTTATTAATCCTTTATTAACAAGTTCCTTTTTCGTATCATATGAAATTTCACTGGACCTAAAATCTTAAACCCGTTTAATCAATGGGATGATAGTTAAAGAAAACGTACTAAAACCATTGATTTATAAAAAACCCTAGATGCACATTTTCAAACAAAACTAACAGCCAAAAGTGTCACCAAATTAAACATACGCAATAAATACGTATAGTAATATCGTAAACATATTTTTTTTTCAAATTCAATCTTACACGCATGACATAAAGTTGTATTTAAAAAGTAATGCACATAAAGCAATAAAATTTAATGATTGACGTTTGCCGGCCTTTAGGCGCATAACGTTCAAAGCGCAAAATGCTAAGCGCTCGCAAAATGGTAAAAGAGCATAATGGTAAAAGAGCAAAAAGGTAAAAGAGCAGAATGGTAAAGGAGCAAAATGGTAAAAGAGCAAAATGGTAAAGGAGCAAAATGGTGAAAGCGCAGAATGGTAAAAAAATCAGTTGTCTCACTTATTAGCCATGATGATAAAAAACAGCTTAATTTTGGTGAAATGTGACTCCCTAACAGGAACAATATAAATAAAACGTAAATTTTTTTTTTCGAATACCATTTAATTTATGTTCAAAATGAAGTAATAATATTTTTTATGTTCGACATTATGACATCATCATCTAAGTACTGCAGGCAGGGTAACTACGTAACTATATAAATAATAATTTTCATTTACAATGAAACATCAGGAACATTTCCTTCCTTCTAATAGTGTTCCTTAACTTTAAAGAGTAATAATTTGTTAATCGTACGGTGTACTTGCAATAACGAAACGCAATATCATCTCAACATTTTGAGGGTAGTTTAATAAAACTTTGTCAGTTTCTAAGAAAAGTACGGCTTGTCGTTTATTATGTGAATAACTTTTGAACTACTTTATTAACCAGTATGCTTAATAATATTTAGGTGTGAAGTTTCTGAATTATTGTGAAATATTTTTCTATTTTGCGATTAGGTACTACTGTTTATCACGATGACGGACCAAAACTTTGAGTTTTTCAAAAATCAAAAAGGTTATGTAACACTAATACACGGCGAGTACAGGTATAATAAACAATTAACCAACAAAAGGTCACATTTCACCAAAATTAAGCTGTTTTTTATCATCATGGCTAATAAGTGAGACAACTGATTTTTTTACCATTCTGCGCTTTCACCATTTTGCTCCTTTACCATTTTGCTCTTTTACCATTTTGCTCCTTTACCATTCTGCTCTTTTACCTTTTTGCTCTTTTACCATTATGCTCTTTTACCATTTTGCGAGCGCTTAGCATTTTGCGCTTTGAACGTTATGCGCCTAAAGGGTTTGCCGGTAGAACAACGCGATACTAATTTAAAAAAAGTGCACAATGCGCCTATTTGTTGCGGACGTTTTTGGGAAGTGGAGTGTGTATCTTTGGTTTTTTGTAAATCAATGACTAAAACACAATTTTATAACTATCATAGCAGGCAACTGACATCTATTTCTGGACAAAAGGGCTCTACCAAATTATTTTCTAGAAATTATGTATTATATTTATATACGTAAATCCTGTAATAATCTATATTTTTATAGCTTTCCATATTATTTGCCCTTTGAGTTTTGTTTTAATAAGAGTTTAGTAGGAATAGAACAAGTTTATACTAGCTTTGACATAGCATTAGTATTGGTAAGTCTCTTGGTTAAATTGACTACAGAACACATTTTGCGCCTTGTGGCTCTGGATCAATACATACAGACATAAATACAATTACGCTCATAGTTAAAATTACAAATATGAAATATAAATGATAGTATTTTCTCATATAGAATATGGTACGTCATAATAGAATTCGATTACTGAACGATGATTAGCGCGCCCACACGTTACACTTCACACCTACCCAAATTATATTTCATTGTATGCCTAACAAACATCGACAAACATGCCTAACAAATATCTTTTCATACAATAACTATAATATATATGTCTATGTTTGTAGATGGAGGTGATATGTTAATAATTAGAACTTGTACATAGTGTGCTCTCATTTTCGGACCAAATCATTGATGTAAGTCTAAGTGGCAGGAACAGGATAGTTTTCCTTCTGTACTAAAAATATATTTGTGCATACGCTTTCTCCGCGGCGGCTATGATAGACTGGTCTACCGATTAAAAACCTCTATGGTAACCATCTTTGGGTATAAGCGGGGTCCAGGAAACTAAAAAAACAACATCCGAGATATTGCATTGCAACCTTGCTTTGTTCTCGCAAGGCTCTGCTCCGTAGGTGTTGCACATTTGTGGAAGTGGTTGCTTTCTTTCCTAGTCCTGATATAAGACCTAAGCATGTTTATACTACGGATAAAGTTTAATATACTTAGTAGAGTTCACTAAGGTGAAAGATAAACTCTTTGATAAGCTGAAGTTACTTTAGCTTGTCGCTAAGCCTCACGATTACCGTAAGGCTAAGCGTTACAATGTTAGATCCTCGCCAAAGGATTCAAGAAAGATTATCGATATTATTCTTAATGTATGTATGTTTTATTTTACAGAAACAAAGCATGAACTAGAAGATCTCATGGCTGACGTCAAGAAAACTGCCAACAAAGTCAGAGGGAAGTTAAAACGTAAGTAAACTTGAGGCTTAACTTGAATATTAGAATGTAAGATAAGTCCCTACGGCTTTGTCTCACTTTTCATTAATACTTGTTACCCTATATACCTACTTTAAGTAATTTACTTTGGATAATATAATATTACCAAATATAATTTTAGTAAAAATATTTTCAAGATCTCTATTGAAAACTCTACGTTGATAGTTATATAATATCCCTCACACAACGACACCTAGACGCAAACTAAGCTAAAAGACTACAATGGATAATACTTTTTTTTGTAAATACATAGAAAACACCCAGACGCGACTCGAACCCGAGACTTCTGCGTAGATTACATGTAAGCTACGCCACAGCTGTCATCAATATGGTGTTATTAAAAAAGTTATTTGCAATGTCTACAGACATAGAGCAGAACATCGAGCAAGAAGAGCACTCGAATAAATCGTCAGCTGATCTGAGAATAAGAAAGACACAGCACTCGACTCTGTCACGCAAGTTCGTCGAAGTAATGACAGAGTACAATCGCACGCAGACGGACTATAGGGACCGGTGCAAGAGCAGGATACAACGGCAGCTAGAGATTACGGGACGCGCGACCACCGACGATGAACTCGAGGAGATGCTCGAACAAGGAAATTCTGCAGTATTCACGCAAGGGGTCAGTGTTATTGTTTTTAATTTACGTAAATTCAATATTATTTTTAAATTTGATTCTAAAACAAGTAAAATATTATTATAAAAAAAAACCGACGTATTAAAACTTTTAAATTTAATTTATATTCTGATATCGTCTATCACTAATAAATTCGGGAATCCTTCGTAAAATACCATAAAGTTGCGGAACTAACTTCCGGCACGAGTGTCTCCCTGGTCATAAGATATCGGGTCCTTCAAACGTAGTGTCAGTGAGCATTTGACCAGACCGTCAAGTTGATGCCAACGGAGTGAAGACATTTTTGACTACCATGCGATGCCTCCATTCTTGGACTATATTCACCAGGTTCGATACAGTCATAAAGCCGTTTTGTTTATTCAACAAAAAATAATAGGACACATATTAAATATTCTCCTTAAGAGCAACGCGTGGTTTTATGTCTGTATGTATTAAATACTCATAATTTGTCTGTTAGTGTATAGACACGGCTCATAATATATAGTTTCTAACGCCCTTGCCGCGTCAACAGCATGTGCGAAGTCTAAACTGTATTACGTTGTCCTCCAAATAGCAATTAAAAAATCGATAACATGCATTGCGGTTAAAATAAAAAATCAATATTTTAACTAATGATGTATTCGTATGCTGTTTGATTTGAAGATAATGATTAATTTACGGATACATTTTGAAACATCTTATGCTAAACTTATACTTTAGAAAAGAACTTAGTTTTTGCTTATTAACAGGAATTCTAGAATCATTTTCTTAACAAACCATTAATGTCCCAATGATTGAGCTTCCTGTCTTCCAGTCGCAAACTTTGTCTACTAATACTACTACTATTAGAAGATTTTTTATTTCGTTTTTGTAGAGTATCGATCTAATATTTTGGTTCAAAAAGATCCAATTGTGCTATAAAAATAAAATTATTTGACAAAAATTGAATAGGTATTTCTGATCATGTATTTTTTTATATTTTTCACACGCATCCTGAAATAATAATTTAACCTATTTTACCCACAGGTGTTTATCTCAATCAGATCAAAGGAAACCTTATTCATTCTTCACAATGAATGTTTCAGATAATAATGGAGACCCAACAAGCAAAACAGACTCTGGCCGACATCGAAGCGAGGCATGCCGACATCATCAAACTGGAGACATCGATCCGAGAACTTCACGACATGTTCATGGACATGGCGATGCTTGTCGAGAGCCAGGTCATACACAATATTCATTTTACTATAACACTATACCCTTTCCACTATATTTAACGATATTTGACAGATTGACGTTAGTGACGTTCAGTAATATCTCGAATGTAATGCCATTCGATTGTAAGCGATTTCGCGATTTTTCAAATTACTTTATTTTACACATTTGGATCCTTACATCAACTTACATTATCATTTTATTAGTGTTTCTTTCTTCTATGTTAAGAGAATTAGCCTATATAGTTCAAAATGATAAAATTATAGTTAGCTTAGGTATTATTTAAAATACATAATTTATGGTGACACCTTCGCGGGTTATAGCTAATCTAAAATATCATATTACATTTTATAAACGTATTATGAAGAGTTCAGGTTTATTCATAGCATTTATTTTTACCGATTATTTGTAATTTGTTTCATAATGGTGGTAATCGTTATGAGTGTCCATCACTAAGTAACCATGGTAACTGAAAAAATCATGGGTACGTCCATGAAATACAATATAATTTGTGCGAAAAATAAGCGGAAGTATTACGAAACTTCATGGACGTGAACTGTCAAAAAGCTAAACTTACGCTGGAAGGGGTATAATTATATTATTTAATTATTTTATACGACAGTCATTTGATCTAGGATGTTCATCTGATACGAACATTTTAATGAAAATTGAAACGTTAGGCTGGTATGGGATATATTTGTAAAGTTGTCGGTGTTACGACCGCTGCAACAAAGAAATTTACATTAGCTTTTGAAGACAATTTCATTAAGAAATTCAATACAGACTCATTCGTACAGATACTACATAAAGCCTACTACAGTAATATTTACAAGGTAGTAAGTAGTTACATTTAGTAGTAGTATATAGTAGAATTAAACTGTATATTGTGGATACAGGGTGAGATGATCGACCGCATTGAGTATCATGTAGAACATGCTGTGGACTATGTCCAAACTGCCACACAAGACACTAAGAAGGCCCTAAAATATCAGAGCAAAGCTCGACGGGTGAGTTATCATTCCAATGTGTATTCATTCTTTACTAATATATTTTTGTTTTGTTTCTCCCTCCATCCGTCCGTCCCGCTCCTTACCAACTGTACCATGTTTTGTTTCGTTGTGAATGATTCGATACGTTGAACCTTGCATTTTGTTAACGACGATACGGTGATTGGTTCACACTTGTGTTTGTTGTCTATCCTTACATGTATGTGTCGACACTATAATGCTTTTACTGTTGTGGATGTTTCGGCTCAACTAACATGGTTGAAATGGGCTTCTAATCATAATCTTGTACTTATATATATCATTAATATATTATATCATTGGTGTGTGCGTAATTTGCCTTCTGTATATGGTGATGTTTGTTATATAATAACTGTAACTAACTTTAAATCTTTCATTATATTTATACTAATCACGTTATTATGTAACAAGTCTTTGGTGTATCATAAAATAATAATTGTTGTAAACTTATCTATCGTGTAAAGAGGTTAACACCGACTATCATATACATTGTAACACATGTCTATCCGTCTCTGCTTATTTATACATAATACTTAACTTCGACTATAGGATTACTGTGGTAACATTACTATGGGGCTTATACTCTGTCCTAATATTATTAATGTTTTACTTTAGCGCTTTGGTTGGTTCCTGTAACACATTTACTCAGGGATTTATATATTGCGTATGAACCAATCGGCCGTGTACTTGGGTACGTGTCCTTCCCCTCCCAGCGCCGTTGACCTTAGGCAAGCAGGGCGAGTTGATAGATCGCATCGAGTACCATGTCACACAAGCAACAGACTACGTCGACAATGGACGCGGACAGATAGGCACTGCCCGTGAATACATGATAAAAGCCAGAAAGGTAATGCATGATATAACTAAGGAGTATATAACGGTTACTAAACTATCAGTCGCTCTACTATGTAAACTTGGTGAGGCTACCTAACAGCGACTACTCTCATATCAACTAAGGACAGGATACGACTTACTATTACGTCTGATTAACTTTCATTTTTTATTGGCTATGTTTTTGCTTTATGGTATAGCTAATGCTTAGATAGTTCGTATCTAATAATCTTCTACGATATTGTACTAGGTTTTCATATTAATAATAATTTCTTTACTTTCTTTAAAGGCATGTGGCATGATAATTTTATTGTAGGTAAAAAACTTTTTAGGCAAATTCATTTATGTTATGTTTCTTTTTGGACAAATTTTAACAGACTAGCACTATTTAAAAAAATCCCGAATTATTATTTGAAGACGGAGTAAGATAATTTATTATTATAAGATACATAATTTAGTATTTACTAATTTCAAACTTTGAATGCATGCGTGGGCTGTCGGGAATTGACATAGATTATGTCTGGTCTAAGCTTTTTAAAAATTTATTAAAAGTCACGCTGTTATCAAAGCTAAAAGCAAATGAAAAGAGGTCTACCTTAATAATGTACTGGATATTTCCAAACATATCCTATATCAAATGTTCAGCAAAAACCACAGATATTTTACCGGTGTTTCCAACAAATGTTTGTCAAAAGAACTTTTTGTGCTAGTTTGTTCAATAAGCTTTGAATGTCACTTTTTCATGCTTTATTTGTATCGCATATAGTGATCGCAGATTGTTTCTTTCGTTCTTATAAAGTCGTATATTTTATAATATCTTTTTACAATACCTAGAAATAATTATTAGAATCTCTACATGTACAATAATTGTCTTTGTTTAAATGTAATCTTTAAAAGAACGAAAGGAATTTGCATGTCTTAAGCAAACTTGATATTAAAAAAAATGGTTTCCTTTGTGTTCATGTTATTAAGGGTTGTTTAATATCTACCTATCCCTATTGTAATTATCATACTAGATTTTGCCACCTGCACTTCTAGACTAATCGTCAAAATTACGAGTATTACTTTTATCTTTCATATCTTAAAATAACAATATCTTTAAACAGGTAAGTACAACGTAAAAAATAATAATTGATTATTGCAATGCTTTATTAAACATAAATGCATGGAAACCTTAGCTTTCTACTAAACATATTTAATGTATTAAATAAGGTCCGAATATATTTTTTAATTTCTAAAACTATTTTATTTGTACAAATCCTTTCTGTTTTATAAGGGTAATTCATGAACCTTTATAAAACATATATTTCTTATAAAGGAATGAGTATAATATTGGACCTTATTTAGCATTATTTGGTGTTGGTATGGTTTATGCACAATTATTACTGCATGCGTGGTGGCAGTACGTTTATCGTTTATTTTATAATTATAGTGGTAAGTAAACAAGATGGGATTATTATATATACGAGATTAGTATTCTAAAGTATTTTTAATTTATAATACTAATCTTATTGTATGTACTTTTTTATAATTGCTCGCACATTTACTGTATGCCAACTAGCCCCTAACTAGGCAGTGCTTCTATACCTGGTTGTACTGTTTAGAATCTAAGATACATACTAGACAACTGATGACTGACGAGCATACTTAGCAGCTTTTTAAATACAAAAAAAGTTTATATACAATCGTATAAATGGGACTATATTTACGACATACCTTCTAAGACCCAAGCAGTTGCAAATACAGTTTTCTAAAAATGCTGATCATCCTTTAAATTGTTAGGTAAAGCTCGGTGTTTGTTGTCATTTCTTGTTTTCCTATATATATCTAAAATATATATTTGTATAAATGTAGAAATGGTTAAAAAAATGTCTACATTTGTCATTCATTATACTAACTCAAACAAATATTAAATATTTGAATGTCCGCTGACTTGCCGGGGTATGCCTTCTAAGAATAACTAACACAACCCGCTTGTTCGCTTAAGCGATGTTATACTTAAAAATGTAATAGGTATTATTCCTATTCTATTTTTGTCGTTGCAGACCGATGATGTCGAACCAAAAGTAACGAGAAATAAACCGGCATCTACCAAGCCCAAATATTCTACTAAATTAATTTGGCGAATTTTAAAGAAAAAGTTTTGAATGCTGTTTATGTGCAGATTATATAATGTCAAGTATTATTATTTAGTTATTTTTTCCTTATAAATAAAATACATACATTACTTAAGCAATTCTGGATGAACGCCGTCACATTAAATGTGTATCATTAGTTAATGACACACAAATAAATGTTATTTTCTAACAATTATGTGCCCAGTTATAATTTCCTGTATGGTAATTTAATCGTTTAATCATTCATAGAAATGAAATGATTACTTTTACATTAAAATACTTTTCTTTATTATACTTCATTATTGTACTCAATAATACCAAATGTTCCAAGTAATTGACAATATACACCGAGCTTAAATAAAGTATAAAATTCTTAGAAAATTTATTTTAATTATTTACTATTCACAAAATTGTATTTTAGATTTCGATGAAAGCTACTTGGCATGGCTAATTATTACAAAACACTTTCCTTTAAGGTACAGTCGACAAAACAATTAGGTTAAAATAATTTCGATGTATATTTATGTACCACACACATT
Source organism: Schrankia costaestrigalis (assembly GCA_905475405.1). NCBI lineage: Eukaryota > Metazoa > Arthropoda > Insecta > Lepidoptera > Erebidae > Schrankia > Schrankia costaestrigalis. The sequence continues at coordinate 6,522,848 of FR997832.1, forward strand.
ACTAAATTTGTATGTGTAATAAGACAGTTTCGTTTTATTTTTTTGTCGACTGTACATGCTTGTATCAAATAGCTATTTTATTTTGTTTTTGTTTTTCTTTTGTCATTACAGAAAAAAATCTTCATCATAATATGCCTGTGTGTTACGCTGGTAATATTAGTAATAGTGCTAGCTATCGTACTGAGTTAAACTTGGTGCGGGAACAGCTAGTGACGTCACGGCGCGCCGCAAGCCCACCCATGGACGATGTGTGTTATATCAGTTGGTTTGTAACCACAAACATCCCATGTTGATATTCATTATAATCAATACACCGCTACATTTGTGTGATAGGAAATATCGCTACATATTGCTTGCGATTATTATTTTACAAGGATTTGTTGTTATTAGTCATAAACGAAGCATGCTAGTTACAAATGTAGTGAGTTACGAACTTTGTTTTGAAGAAGGCTGTGTTCATTTTGTTTTTGAATGTACTCAAAAATTGACTAAGGTTACAGTCACAAAGTGCATGTCCTTGGGGTAATCCCAAAGGCATTGCTTGTACCTTGTATCACGGGTTTACAAGAAACTTTACATCCTAACATCGACCTTGCAAGGTTTAAAATGTATTATTTTAGCCGATAGATGTTCAGAATACAACTAGCAAGAAGTGCCATCTTTTGGCCATTGTATATTAACTCTTTAATAAAACACAGCCTTTTTTTGAATACCTATCGGGGATAGAAGTATTCAAACATGGTATGCTAATTAATAATCAAAGCAACTTGGTAGATGAAGTTATGAGACAATATATCTTTAAGGTGCAATAATATAGATTGTGCTTTAGAATAACCTTAGTAAGTTATTTAACATAATATTAGCTTTTGCTGGTATTACCAGGCTGACTTTATTATACTAGCATATTTAAAATTTTATTCTATAGTTATGTAAATAATTAGATAAAACAAAGATTTTATTAGTGCAAATCATCACAATACTTCTAATGTCACTATTTAGTATTCTCCACTGCATTTTTCTTGTCTTATCATTTATGTTACATACAAATTATTTGAGAAACCATGAATCATTCGAATTTCCAATTAGAGCGTACTAAATACACACAGTGAGATCATCATACTAGATTTAATTTGTTTATTTTAAACCTAATATTCAGCTTTATGCGGTTTGTTAACTACTTGTAAAATATATTTAATACAGTTCTTTTTAATAATAAGTAAATATGTATTAGACAGCTTATTCAAATTATCCTTGCATTTGCCTTTAACGCATTTATTTAATCTAATTGTGTTAAATATATTTAAATAACTCTTTGAGTTTTAATTCTAACGTGTTTGCTATTGATTTCTAATGAAAAAGGTCTATAGACACTCTGAAGTAGCTGTTCTATGAAGCTGGTTGCCAATGTTCTCATATGCTTGATGTCTTATAAACAAAACAATTTTCAAATGGGGTTTTAGACAACACTATATTTTATAAATATTAGGAATTTTATGACAAAACGAAATAACATGTTTTTCACGTTTACCTGTTAAATTTAATTCAATTTCAAATAGTCCTTTACGGAGCGCAGCTGTCAATCTGTGTCAAGAGTACCTGTAACGGTTTTTCACTATATATTATAATATGAAGGCTATTCCCAAAAAGTTCAGTTTTCAAGAATTGGAAGATTCGAGCTATGCTTTCAGTGTTAATGTAATCGCAGGCGCAGAATGGAATGACATTTTAATTTACTCTTTTTGTTATTTTTTTTTGCTGACAGTACATTCAATACATACTTGTTATTACTTCAATGTAACAAACAGTCAATTTCAAATATACAATGAGCAGTATTCTATTATATTTTAAGTATTATTATTTTGGGGAGGCTTATTTATGTTAGCGATTTGAAACTTGTCAATATACTTCTCAAATAAATCGCTATATTAAATGTTAATTAATCAGATCTGTTCATATTTTTTGTCTACAGTGTGTGAAACAACTGATATGATGGGAATGTTTAGTTCTAATATATAATTATATTCAATATATTATTATGATTTCGTTTTGTTTGTCTGATGTCCCAGTATATAAAGGCAATGAATATGGCAAATAATTGTCATTTTACTTTTTTTCATTGCATTTACTACTAGCATTTTGAGCAGAGATTGAAGGTATTGATATAAAATTTCGGATAAATGCCAATTATGCTACACTGGATTTAGATTTTGTTGAAATTATTAGATAAATAATTATATTATGATTTTGTATAGTATCAATAGTTCCAACCGAAAACATGAACTGTCAGTCGGGATGTAATAATAAAAGGGATATACCCCATCTGACTCTATTTACTCAATTCGGTATGTAAAGTTTGTTTTGGTATTTTTTTTATATTTTTATTTTAAAGGTTTATTAATTATAAACAACTAATTTGAGTATTTTTGCTTTCCTACTTGTGGTTTATTTGTGGTAAAAAGTTAAAGTGAGTAATTCGACCGCATCTATGACGTCATACATGCGGTCGAATTACTTACTTTGGCTGTTTACTGCAAATAAACTGTAGGTGGGAGGGCAAAAGTACTCAAATTAGTTGTTTTAGTTATTGAGCAATGAAAGCAGAAACAAACTTCTGTTGAACCGGGCGACATGATGTCATTTAGACGTCAAATGAAAGACAAAGTAATTTATGTAATAATTGTAAAAATAAACACAATCTTGCGTTTTTTTGCGCTAAAAATATGATTTTATTACTTATCGATCTAAAATCTCTAAATGGTTTTGGATTCAACATAGGTAAACTTTTACTTTACATACCGAATTAAGCAGGATTTTTTTGTTTGGTATGAATATTATTTTATTACATTTGTTTAAAATATTATTTTATTGCGGCGTGGAGGGCCTGCAAACAAGATAATGTCTCCGACTGTAGCTGTTTGATATTGTTCGAGATTTTATATCAATTTTGGTTACTGTTTATAATTTTTTTTGTTTAATTATTACGATACTTTTGATGCGTGATCGGACTCGTAGCACCCCTAATTATGGAATTATGTATCAAATAAAAATGTATATTATTATAGTTTAATGTATAAAGTCTACGTGTATTATTTTAGCACAAATAAGACAACTGTGATTATAATATTCGTTTAGCTAATCGTGCTGATATAATATAATATGTTTTAGAACAATTCGCAGATTACTTTCACATAGCTCGTGAACTTATTTATTTAATCATAAGACTGTGAAATATAAAATAATGCCATTTTCATTATTATTGAATATTATTTTACTTAATATGTCGAGACCTTAATAGAAGTTATGATTTATTTGTTATAATATATTAAGTAGTTTAACGCCAACTAAAAAAGGGCGTGTTACAAAGTTGTTTATTAATTCTGTTATCATAAAACTTACTCATGTTGTAAATATGTTTATAATTTCGAGAATTACATTTATATTTATTATTTATTTTCTTTTTATTTATGTTTATCCTTATTTTTTATTTAATAATTCAAGGCAAATGACGCACACCTAATTTTAATGAATGGAAGCCTAGTCGATTGATTTACACTGTTATTTTGTAATAAATAATGGTAATAATGTGTGTTGAGAGATTGAAGTGTTACGCGCCCTGAGCGTGTAACTGTGTCGGAGTCTAAAGCGTACTGTTACATGGCGTCGTCATCACATCACATTGGCCGCTACAGAAGAAGATCATGATCCTAGTGTGCCTGCTCATACTGGGCCTCGTCATCGTGGGATACGTGTCCAGCTATTTCTATTGAGCGGGCTACAATCATACGTCGATCGCCAAATGCTCAAAGGTAACTAGTCAGTAAGTAGGTACGCAGCGAGCGGTCGGACGGACGGTCGGTGGGTAGGTCGGCCGGTGTGACGATGTCGGTGTCGTGTCGTGTCGGTCCGCTCGCTGTTCATACCTAGACACTAATACTTGTTGTGTTTGTCCACTGCAGAAGAAGATTATGATAATGCTGTGCCTGCTCGTGCTCGGACTTATTGCGACTGGCTACGTCTATAACACATTCTTCTAAACGATGATTGGGGGCAGGTTTGATGCGAAACATTATACATTTACATAGATCGCATCCTTAGTTAGATTTTTAATATCGAGCCAGTAGATTTATATAATTAGCCGCCAATTGAATCGGCTTTATTCATCATTCGGAACTAAAACCAGAATTTATTTATACACTATTGTAATAATTGGGGATTGAAATTTGCATGAGCAATTGCGTACTATTCAAATAGGTAACACATAATAATATTTACATATTATCAACTTATATTTTGCCAATAGGTTTATGCGGTAATCATGGCTGTAAATTGAATATTTGCTACTAGTTATCGCCTTCATCGCATACAGGATATATATAATCATTATGTAGCAGTAACCTTTTACTTTACCATTATAGAATTTATTTATTATTTTAAACTTATTTTACTTTATCATTAATTATTAATTGATATTCAGCTTTTCATTTATTAAATTATATATTTATAGTTAATTATGTAACAGAATAATGGCTGTTCGCTTTAATTTAAAATTAATATTATTTAAACTAACTCTTATATCCGTGCACATTTTTTACTTTCGCACCTTGATAAGTTATTAATTATTCCTATATTATAAATTATATATACTCAGCTACTAGAACAACATAATATACTCTACATGTTTAAACCTTGTAGGTAAGTGTATGCTATAAATATTGTTAAAACATTTCCAGGACCGTCATCATGCAAAGAAAACTCATCGCGCATATCTCGGTGCCTGCGTCTCGCCTGGCAACGATCAACATTCACCAACAGAGCGAATCATCACACATAAACACTTCTTATTTGTTATTAAATATTCGTCAATAACATTCTAACTATATTCAATTACTCATATATTGAGATTTACATAATAGTAGCGAATGTTTGACGAACACTTTATAATCGTTGGTTACATTAACTGGCCGTAATATTATCACTACATAACATGCTGGCTCTAATATTTATTATCGTAGCGATCACACAAACAAATAATTAATTATTTATTTACGAAAATAATAATGTTATTTTAGTGCGCAATAATCAAATATACATATTGTTAGTTGATACGTACATTTTACATTATAACTAGTAACTACACGCATAACAGTACTTAGTGTTTAATTATTATCGTTTCTCACTATAATATATAATATTACATTATATCTATTTTAAAATTCAGTAACTAGTCATCAGTGAAAAGTAATAAAAGTTTTGATAAAAATCATATTATTGATAATCAAATCATAATATGATAATAGTTTATATATGTATAAGTAAAGTGATATAATACAAGATTTGACAGATATCTTTCATAAACATTAAGTCTCAAATAATTTCTGTTTTATCGTGAATAGTTTAACCACGTTGATAGGTTAGAAGGGGATGGTGAAGTGTATCGAAGGTGCGCCCATATCTATATTGGGTGTGTAATGTGAGTACGTTAGTAGTGTGTGTGTGGGCGTACGAGTTAGGTGCGATATCATTAGGTTCTACCTCAACGTTTAATGTTAGCGTGCCGGTACGTGCCGCGCGACTCCGACATCAGCGCGGGTACTCTCGCGCGCTCACCATATCGTGTCGTCGCGTCGCGCATAGCCGTAGCAATAATGAAGTTCGATTACAATTGTAAAATTGTTTAAAACTTTCGAATGTGTGATAGTAGATGCAGTTGTTGTTTAGTTAAACTTTATAATAATAATGAATTGTTATTGTGAATGTAACTTTTAATAAACAGTAATAAGAGTACTTTGAACTTTCAAAAATAATAAAATAGTAATATACGACTCATTGACAATTTTGGCGCTTTTCGATCAAATTTATAGTTGAGTGAAATATTATAATGTTTTAATTTGATACCTTTTAAGAAGCTCTTCGTTGTACAGTAATACATAATGTAGCCGTTTTAGCTAGGATAACTTTTTTAATAAATTTGAAGTACAGAGTCTTCAGCAATATAAGAATAGTTATCGAGCAGTATTTTACGTTTGTAATATTAAATTGTCGTAGAAAAAGTCACTTGAAAAAATTAAGCACCAACATGTATTAGCAATTTTCTATAAAAAAGTATAATGATTAAAAGATTGTCGCGAGGAATAATAAGGTAGTGGTATAATGCAGTATTGTCGGGGAGCGGCGCGAGTTGTTTAACGGCACTAAGTCCCCGATGTCGTGCTCGTGTCCCCGGCTCGCGCTCGCTCGCTCGCTCTTTTAGTCTGCAGTTGAATATTTAAGAACGTGAAGCAATGTTAATTTTAACATTTATAGCATAATTAGATTTTTATCCTTAAGAGTAGGATTTCATCTAGTTGCCTTCGTAACAGTAGAGAAATTAGGTGATACCTTTTCTCTGAGTAGCTTCATTATAATATCATTGAGGTCAGCCGCGTTTCTCCACTAGCCAGTCAATTGTGTCGCTTGTCTTCCCGCGGGTCCCGACCCGTCGCCGTCGACCGCCGCCCGCGTACCTTCTATGTACCGACATCGCGCTGACACTAGCTAGTTGCATCTAATCTCATCGTATCTCTAGAATAAGTATTATATAAATTGGTCTCGAAGCGAGGCTGCGTACCTGACACCAATGTAACGTTAATGGTAGTGATGCCCGCGCGCCATGCACCGGGAACATTTCGCACAAGTGACACTCGGAGCTCGGAGCTTGAAGCGTTTCGTACGCATGTGACTGTGTACCTACTCTTAGTGGGTACAGGTCGCTACGAAACTCTTCGTATCCAATCCTTATTTGTAAAGAAATAAATCGTTAGAGTAGGTATAACCGAACTTCTAGTCAGCTTTTAATAATCTCTATTATTCTAATAATATCAATCGTAATATTGCAATTGTATCTTCTGTTATTAGTGTACATATAAGTGATGTTCTCGTGTTCAAATATCGGCCGCGGGGGCCGGGCACCTAGCGTCGGTCCCGCGCAGGCGCTTCCGGGACTCTGACCACGTCACACGTGTTCTGGTCTCCGGCATTGTACGTTCTAACAAATCTCAATATTATCGTAAAGCATAGATATTTTCATAATCAATAGTATGCATATTGTTGATTGGATTGCTAATTTTGTATAAGTACGTACACAATTAGTATAGTTTATATACTTATGTGTCAATTCTCATAGCGTTTTATTACATAACAGACGATAGCTAGTAAGTGTTAAACGTAATCCATAAATGATTGCAGTGCTGTTTATTAAGCTTATTAAACAATTTAAGTTCTTGTATTAACGAGGTTTGATTAACTAAATTTCATCACTCTTGATTGTCATAATAAACAAATAGCAACTAAATTAAATTCACATCTTATTAATTGATACCAGTAAGTAGTTCAGATTACAAACTAAGTATAATCACTTCACAGATCAAAGTAACGCTTGATAAGAAATTGTGAAACAACGAACAATTAAAATGTAATTTTAAGATCCCAATGATCAATGCAATAAACTTCTGAACCTTCGAAATCGCCTCAAATTTCCAACAACTTTTTTGTTTAATTATCCTTATAAATCTTAATATTTATGTATTGGACGCAATTGTATATCGTCCTTATCATGTGAATATTCTTCTTGCAAATTGTTAAATATTCATACTAAAGTATTGGGTACCTATAATATAAAGGCTATCAGTTAATTAGTGATTATGTACACAAAAAAATACACATTTTAAAAATTCATTTAAGTAAACACATTATTGTTGTATTATAAACAACGCGGGTATGCTAACCGCGCGCTAACGCGGGTATGTTAAGGACTAGCACATCTCGAATATAACAGTAGCAAATAAATAATTAAAATATACACCTTACACTACTGAATTTTCGATTACACATCGAATTTTGACATGCATTCTAGTGATAATGAGTGTATGTCTTCATTACATTTCATGTACGGTCCGTAGTTCTTGGATCTAGTATAATTAGTGCATCATTTTTAAAAATTATGCCTGCTTTTTTATATCTTAATTATAACTTTATTATATTGACTTTTATAAATCGTGCATCAAACTGGTAGTAGCTATATAATGTTAAGGTACCCAACAAGACCACAATGCGAATATGTCACACCTGAAGGTAGTCGCATAAAGTTCTACAAATGATATTGTTTATCAGTAGAGTCGCTAGACTTCAATTTGTAGTTAAATGTTCGTAATTATCAAATTTCCACAATTGTGCTTTATACTTTCTGGATCTTTGATGTTGCTTGGCGTTGAATGATGTGAAACATTATTAAAAAAATATTATATTAGAGTTTATTATTTATTTTAAATCATGTTATTTTCATGTTTAGTTTAGACAAAAATGTTAAAATAGTTTAGTACCGTTCTACGGATGTTTCTTGTACCTATATAAGTATTTCAGAATTTATATTAAAGTTGTATTCCCTATGACAAAATTGTCTCATAATCTTCTTGTAAAGGAACACTGAATACCCAACATTGTTACAATTACAAACTTATTGTATTACGAATTAACAGTGAGATTCTGGACACATGTAAAATTCAAGTTAGATTGGTTTTATAGTCATATTATTCTGTATGTAGGTTATCAATCTGAAATTCTCTCATAAATATAAAATAAACGGTGTTTTCTGCTGTATTGGTTGTTTTACTACATACCATTGTTACAATACTTAATATTATAAGTATAGTATTATTATCACCTTACACACATCACATGAACGAACAACCGTTTACAATAAACAAATCCTAAGTTCCCTCTATTTTCTCCAAGGTACCTACCCAGTTTGAAAAAATGCCGCTGTGTCACGTATTGTAGTTTGTATTTTCCATAATACATAGTTATAATATAAGATATATCATAGAAAATCTGACAGTCCATAATTTAACTATTTACCTACCAATTAATAAAAATAATATTTTATGATGACTGACTTGCTTTAATCCCTTTACAAAAGGCAATTCTAAAAAAACGATTTGTACTTTGTAGAAGTGATAATTTTATAAATCTGAAACGTATCTTAGTGTTTAGTGTAAATTGTAAAAAGATCAGGTGTTTTGTACCTATTTAATTAAATGAAACGGCTCCCGAAATTACATTGTTGTTACAGAACCCAATGCAAAAATAAAGAATAAGAAAAGAAAACGATTATACAATTTCATATATTCTCAAAGACGGCTAAAGTACATGAAATATTATGAAGTCAAACAGGTTTAGCAAATAAAAGATCTAACGCAGGAGTAATTCTAATTTATCCAATAGGTACATTATAGTGTTGCAACAATATATCGAACTATCGATAGTATCGATTGTAATGGCGATAGTCGCAATATCGATAGACCTATCGATTCTATCGTTAGTATTTGATATACTGTAGTATTGATAGGCATCAATACTATCGATAGTATTGGTTTTCGATAATATCGATAGTATTGATATTTTATTATTAATACTATCGATAGTATCGACACTATTGTTGCTCTTATTTCAACAAACAATCGATACTATCTATAGTTTTTAAAACTATCGATAGTATTGCACTATCGATAGTATGTAAAAATTCAATAGTATTACTTTTGCATTATAGTTAACGTGGTGGTAACTGCATTAGCAGAACAAAATTAATTATTTACATTATTTTTCCTGAAGTTCCGCAAGTTCCTCCTCCTCCTCGTCTACAACAGTAATTATCGGCCACGTAAACAATAATGCAAAGGTAATACTATTGAATGTTTGCAAACTTTCAATAGTGCAATACTATCGATAGTTTTAAACACTATAGATAGTATCGATCGTTTGTTGAAATGAGACCATCAATTGTATCGATACTATCGACAGTATTGATTATAAAACATCAATACTATCGATACTATCAAAAAGTAATGCTATAGAATAGTAAGTATAGTATAGATAGTATTGATGTCTATCAATACTATCGGATCTCAATTACTAACGATACTGTCGATAGTACCGACACTATCGATATGCATATCGATACTGTGACTATTTTACAAGGTCAACTATCGATAGTTCTGCAACACTAGTACATTATATATATATTTTTATGTAATAGCAATGGAGGCAAACGAGCCAGCAGGTCACCCGATGGTAAGTGATCACCGCCGCCCATAGACACCGGCAACCATAGATAAAGATAATACATTAAGAAACCCGCAACACCAGAGGAATCACAGATGCGTTGCCGACCTTTATGTATATTTTCCAAATATTTCAAACAATGGCATTCTTTTCTGAATAAAAAAGATCGGAAAACCAAGAAGCTTTACTTTATTACAATAACGATTAAAACGCATTTAACTTTGCTCAATAAACATAGCGTCTAATTTAAAAAGTTAAAATGTCAAAGTGACGACTGTCAATTGACTGACACTGACATTAGCAAAGCAAGCTCAAACATAATCTAAAACGTTGTTGATGCTCCTCTCTATAAATTAAATCTAACCCAATATACCTACAGTGAAATAAGTATATATATTGCGCCTATTGTAATATAATTAGTGCAATTTCAAACCATTAAAGATGAATGCGCCACCGACATTTGAATCGTTTCTGCTGTACGACGGAGAAAAAAAGTAAGTTTCCCATATTTACATTAAAGTACACAATAAGTATTTAAATAAAACTGTTTCATTTTAGTTCCATAACCAAGATCCTAATTAAATGGGACTTTTCACAATGAATTGTTTTCGTCGCCCAGTCCTTTATTTATTTATTTAAACTTAGGAACTCCAGCAGAGGAAACACTACGTGCAATATTCTACATGATACAAAATATTGTAAATGAAATGTGCTCCTTCTATTATAGGAGAACAAATCATGAGCACATCATTATTTTAAAATGTTGCTATAATTAAATTACATAAATTATAAAAAATATTGTTTGTGTGTATAGAAAAAAAAATCTTTAAACAAAACCAAGTCAACACATCAAAAACAAAGATTACACAATATTCAAATCATATACAATTAAAAATATATTAATGAAAGGTTACTTGTTTCGTTACCAAACAAACAATATCTTATACCACACAGTTCTGTACCATGTCTTTTACATACATACACATTTTCGTTTCTTATGAAGTCACCCAACGGTGACTTCATCCCTAAGAATTTGCTATAAAACCTTTGTGGTGAATAAACCAGACCTAAAATAAATGATTTTAATCTCTTTCAGAGTTCAGAAAGAAGAAGACACTAAAGTGACAAACGCAGCAATTTTCACTGTAAATAAAGAGGATCACACACTTGGCAACATGATCAGGCAGTAAGTAATATAACTTAAAGCAGTCTGTTATCAAGTTATTACCTTTTGAATTGTTAAGTTCGATGAGTTTTATTGATTTCAAATTATAATTGCATAGGTATTTATTAATAGACTACTTATTTTATTTTTTTGCATGTCATTTATGGCAAAGTGTACAGGAAATATTATGATCATGTATAGCAAATATGAATTGCATTGTAACCTACACTTAGCAAAATAAAACATCATTTCATTTCATATTTAAAAATTGATACAACAGACAGCTGCAAAGGAATAATAAGATAAAATGAGAATAGTAATATTTAAACAATTGTTTCTGTTTCAGCCAACTATTAAAAGACCCAAAGGTGCTGTTCGCTGGTTACAAGGTTCCGCATCCACTAGAACACAAGTTTGTTTTGCGCATCCAAACAACTTCAGATTACACACCTCAAGAAGCATTCATGAATGCTATCACTGATCTTACATCTGAGCTGTCACTGTTTGAAGAAAGATTTAAGGTACACTTTAATAACAAACTCCTAGTTACTTGATAGATTAGACTACTGAGACCTATGCAAAATTTCAATACAATGTTTTTGCATAATGAAAGAGAGCAGGATTGTAAATGAAAAGGGATTCTCATAATCATATAGAAACCATTAGTAATGAGTCAAAATAAAAACGGAATTATGTTATGGTAAAAAAAGCAGTGGAATTAATTTCCTAGCAAGCAAAATGTTTCTGTGTATTATCAAGACTTTTTGATTTGATATTCTTGTCAGCCTATGAATCTATTTAAAAACAAATGCCTATAAGATAGATTTTTGAATAGCTTATCTTTTGACCCTAATTATAACTATTTAAAATATTTATTAATAAATAACAAATTAATTCTCTTTTCAGGAAGCAATAAAAGAAAAGAAAGAGGGATTAGACTGAAGAGATTTAGTTATAAGGTTAATTATGTTTAAGTTATATTTTAAATAAAATAATGATCTATAATAATGTTTTTTATTCAAAATCCTTTAGCATTCATTTGGCTAGTGCAATAACTCAGAGGAATGGTACATAGATCCTACCTAATAATACTTTTATGTTTTAAAATCCAAAAAGTTCCTAAGAAAGTAACTTTACTTCTTTTAGGGATTGTTAGGATTTTCATAATTGATGACAGAGTTTGAGTTCTTGAGATAGAATTATAGTCAGATAGAATGATGGATAAAACAGTGTGTTGTTTTGGAATAGAGATAGATAACTAAGTATACTTACCAGCTAGTAAAGTTACTACCAACACCTAAACGCGCCTGTAAAAATAAAAGCTCACTGTCTGGCTGTGACAACACTTTCATAACAGCCTATTAATGTCCCACTGCAGGGACGGGCCTCCTCCTGTGACGGAGGGAAACTTGGCCTACTAATACCACGCTGGCCAAACGGATTGGTATAGTGTTCAATTTCAAGCTTTCCTTCTTTTTATTTCGTTAACACAATATTCACGAATAGTCCCTTAATCGGTTTTTACGACACCCATGGGATGAGTTGGGGTGGTGACATATTGTATTCTTACTCCTTCACCACACGGACAACACTTAAGGTTAAGTATCTAATTAGTAATTAAGGAAAAGTATACAATGGTAATGTTAAAAGGTTGAGGAAGAGTAACTCACCTGTCTACGGGACCCATCAGTTAAAAACTTGCTATAGTTAAGGGTCTACTCAGTCCGCGGGCTCAGTTAACCACTTAGTACAACTAAGGGTCTGCTTCACACCCAGTACCCTCAACTGAGCCCGCGGGCTCAGAGGTATGTGGGCTTAGTTGACCATTAAAGGGAAAAGACAGACAATGTCATCATAAAATTAGAACCCCTAGAACACTACCAGCCTCCTGGTGTAGAGCCGTTATTACGTGTTATTATCTATACTAATATTATAAATGCGAAAGTAACTCTGTCTGTCTGTCTGTTACTCTTTCACGCCTAAACGGCTGAACGGATTTCGATGAAATTTGGTACAGACAATCTTTAGACCCTGAGAAACAACATAGGCTACTTTTTAATAACAAAAAAAAAAATTTTTTTGAAATTTTTACCAGTGTGGGGGTAAAATAGGGGTTGAATTGAAGATAAGACAATAACTCTTGGTACGTAGGCTTTTTCTACAAACGGAATTCCCGAAATTCGAACTGTACGGATTCGGAACGGGAACTACAAAGCCAAACTCACATTCACTTCTCTCTCACTCACAACAAATTCTGATTCATAAAAACTAATTTCACGCGGGCGGAAGCTAGTTTTTATATATATGTATTTAGGTATTGATATATAGTTTACGGTGTTCCGCAGGGTGGGATGTAATGTCCCCCATACTGTGCTTAATTTCAATAAATTATATTTCTAATCATCTTTTCCCTCCTACCATCCTAATTTATTTTAAGACTCGCCTATTGTTCAAACACACATTCGATGCAAGTTACAAGCACGTGTGCTGTAGGTAAAATATTTACCTATGTTCACATTTTATAAATACCTATATATAAAATGTGAACATAGTATAAAATGTGGATGTTCTCCAAATTGATTCTTATTTCTAATGCTAAATTGTAATCTACTGAGCACAAAACCAAATGTTTAATCTAGCCAAAATTACTGAATTAAGTAGCTAGTGCACATGGCTTGGCTTGGAACTGAACCAAGTGTAAACGCAAGTCATAATTATAGGCACTATAGGCATTTCTAGACCAATTTTTGGAACGCCATAGTATAAGGAAAACGTCTGAAAAGTACGTGTTTGAGACTTATGTGAGATCACCGTAACATGTTCATGTTTCTTAATTTCAACATAAACTCGTGGCTGTCTAAATGCCTTTGTCGTAATACTGTCGGTATTACGGCAAAGGCATTCACATCCACTCTTCTTTAGAGTATGTATATTATTTTTAATCCTGCATCTATCAAACAACCAAGCATGTGACTTGCTTGTCTAGAAGAGATCATAATATATTTTGTGCTTAGGCCTCCTTATAAATTATATTCATATCAAGTATTCTCTTGATTAAAAATGATAAAAATATAGAGTTAAGTAAAACAAAGGTCTTTTAAACTTTATTTTATTTTATAAAACAGTAATATTTTGAGTGTTTTATTTAATTTATAAATTAAAATAGGTTGCATAGTCATTATATATACTCGTAGCAGAATCATGATTGTGATATTAGACCGAACGTTGCAGGCAAGCTTTCTCAATATGCATTATATCCAGATAATGCACAAGAAAAGTAGTTTAATGTTCCCTTAGAAATGAATAAAAATATCATGCATTGATTGCTTATTGTTAAAAAGATCAGTGTTACTTATTTACAAATATATTCCTATCATTATTAATTACTATAAAATTAACATACCAAACATATGGTAAACAATAATAAATAATAGCAAAACTAAAACGATTAACAACAACAACGGTAACATTAAAACTAATCGGTCAATAAATATGTTAATTAGAAGGTCTCTTCTTCATCACAGTTCTCTGTTGTGTGGCCGAATACTGGAACAAAACATATTATGTATTAGAAGCAGAACCCTAAGGTAAGAAAATAAAGGTGTAAGTACCTACAATGTTTATTTAATTATTTGAATAAACAAATATTATTTTACAGTCTAAGTTACTGTTTAATATTAATTAATTAAATTCAAATATCACGGAACATATTGCAATAAAACAAAAACTAAATGTAACTTCAAGTTACGCTCAATCGTTGTGTGGTGTTGTACAGGCAGGCCAAATGTTCATTCATATGAGGACAAGGCCATGGGACTCAACCAAACCAGGACCAATATACTGAGCAAATAATTACTAGGTATTTTGCAATTTCTGGGTATTAGAAATAGCCTATTGTTATTTTTATTAATGCTAATATAGAAATTATATTATTTAATTTGAATTTTCCCGGTGTATGTGTAATGAAACAAAATGATTAAACAGATACAATTGAAGTATACCTTCACATATATCGCAGTAAGGGCGCGGCGGGGGCGGAGGTCGCCTCGCGGGGGGCGCGGGCTCGGCGCTCTGTCGCGGACAGTCCTCGGTGTCGTGCGCGTCGAACACGTCGCAGATGTCGCAGAACAGACGCGGCGCTAACGCACGAGCTTTGCGACCATTACTGTAATACAAGTATAATATTTAGACATTATAGTCACAGTATAAAATAATTGTGCCCTAGTAGATTGGATGAATTGGGAGAAGCAGGGATCACTTAGGCCATTTGCTGTAGATGCAGCTTCAGTTTTATAAGCTTGGTTCTGATCTGTGATGGATGGAGTTAGATAGTAAAAATCCTGCCCATCTTAACATCTTAATCACAATCCAAAAAGCCTGCGCTGCGGGCTGATGCTGTTACCAAGTTTTTCAAACTGAACATAAAACCTTGAACCATTCTGCCATCGATCGATGTTGTCGACCGACGATCGATGTTGTCGACCGACGGTCGATCGATTGGTCTTGTTGACGTTGACGTTTTATTAATTATAGTATTTTTATAATAAAAAATAATAATTAAAAACTCCTTACAAAACAGGTGATTCACTAGGTACAGTGGTGCCCTCTAGCGCTTGTACTCTGGCCATTAGCTGCTCATTCTTACGTTGCATGTCCACTATCACAGAGTTTAGGAAACTTACTTGACCGTCAATCATTTCTTTTTCTTCTGTATTCCTGGAAAAATAAAAAAGCTTATAATGTATAAGTTTTGTTTCGGCGCGTGGAGGTTAAGCGTAAAGGATATTGACCATTTTGGCCCAAGTGCTGCCCAGGTTTGGGAATACTTACATTGTATTCCTTACATCACCAGACATATATAAAAATAAAAAAAATAAAAAAACATCCACGGGGTTCTTGACAAAACTCATTTTTCTTCAAAAGCATTTTTGTCTATTTAAGGTGCTGTAGCGTTGTCAGTATACTTACGGTTTGTCTGTATAAACCTGTCAGCACTAAGCTAGTTGTAGCAGCTATACCAAGCGATGGTATGAGGTAGATATTGAAGTGAAAAGAAGAATGATAGTGAAACGAAAACAAGAAAATGAAGAGTAATATTTACATAGATAAATTACTTTTTATTAATTAGGATGATTAACATATACATATTATGATCTATTTAATAATATAAAGCAATAAGCTGTGTAAATGTATGAGAAATAAAAAAATAAGAGCTGTCCCGTAGCCGAGAAGAATGATAGTAAAACGAAAACAAGAGAATGAAGAGTATTATTTACATAGATAAATTACTTATTTATTAATTAGGATTAACATAATTATACATAAGAACTTTTTACTAATATAAAGCAATAAGTTGTGTAAACGTGTGAGAAATAAAAAAAAAAAAAAAGCGCGGTCCCGTAGCCGCGTCTCTGGTGCCACGCCGTGCCTGGTACAGAGCGCTCCACCTGTACTTTACTTACTAAGTACATTTGACGTGAATAAATCACGAATGTGCACAATTTTCCGGTGGCCTGTTGAGATTGTGAACGGACGATTAAAACGTGATTTTAAGATATTTCGTCATGAATATTGCAATAATGCAATAAGTCACTTTTTTACAGACCTAAGAATCGCAGCAGCAATAACTAATGCTTTTCACGTAGACATTATCGACAATGCAAATGCACAAGAATACATCAGGATAGCCAGAAGCAGGCTGAATGTTGACAATAACTTAGCTGAGTATGTTGACGAAAAACGGTTAACCCGAAACAGAGTCAACTTTGATATTATTTCTGTGAGCGCGGAGAACCTTTCCTTTTCCAGGTTAACACTTGAACAATTGACTCTCTTTGCTGTAGGGACGTATCAAATAAAACTCCCACCTAGCTATTACAGCGAGCATATACGTACCACAGAGTCATTTATTGTTCAGAAGTACAACGGTCAACTCACGGATCTAACTGTCTTTATGATGCACTCGACCAATGTGCTACTTATTCGTGCGCACATAAAGAGCCGCCATACATCGTCAAAAGTGTACCATTGCTTCATTTTAATTGACGAGAATAAACAGGGTCTTGATTCTGTGGGGGTTGATGATATGTGGGATCCATAATCAAAAGCAGAGGAATAATAAACTATATTTACTGGTACCAGATTCATACTACAATATAATAACAACTACCTAAAGGCTGATTTACACAGGGTCAGTAGACAAGTCAGTCGCAGCGCCAATGTCGGCGCCGCGACTGACTTTAACTGTTTACATTAAGAAAGTAGTAGTGGTGCGTTTCTCACGGTGAGCACACGTGTGTGAAGTCAGTGGGAAAAATGAATTCGCGAAAACAACTGAAGCGAAGATTTAATTATTTGTTGAAAAAATTATCAATTTTGCTGTTCAATGAGTTAAAAGAAATGGTAGAAAATGAAATAACTAAAAATAAACGACCATGGGTAAGAAAATGGATTGACGATAGAAACGAAACTGGTGGCTGTGCTTTGTTGCTGAAGCAATTGCGATTTGAAGATCCTGCGGAGTAGGTACAAACTGGCTATGAGGATGTCACCACAGAATTTTGACGAATAGCTGTCAATTATATCGAGCTCTACTCAACGACATGATACATTCATGAGAGATGCTTTACCAGCCAAAATTAAACTGGAAATAACGCTGACATTTTTGGCTTCAGGAATGAACTATCGGTTCCTGAGTCACTTTTATCGTGTCTCGTTTTCGCTATATAATTGCACCAATTTTAAGGTTTCGTCTTCGCTAAGCCGCTTCATTTTGAAAAAAAAAAACGTGGTTACTCTACAACGCAGCGGCAGTGACAACCACGCAATGACTTGTCTGTTTACACAGGGTTTATTTGGCTGTCACGGGGGTGCGCGGGTGGCGGGGGGCGCCAACTGACTTCAAAATATTCGTGTGCGAATATTCAAGTCAGCGCTGACTTCAAGCCACTGTACTGACTTCAAATCAGTTTACACGGGCTTTTTTTCGAGTCAGCACTTACTTGCCTCGAATTTGAAGTCAGTTACTGACCCTGTGTAAATCAGCTTTAACTACATGATGGTGGGGAGACGACTGCTGGGCGACGCTAATACAATGGCGCGCCTGTAAAGGTGATTTGTCAGCAGTCACTCAAGTTACATGTTGTGTCCCTACAATTCCATTACACACTACTGCTGCTCATGTTTTACTGGACGACGAACTATCGGCAGTTGTAGCCACGTGGTGTGTATTGTTTGGTATTTGGGATGGGCTAGGCACCAAGACGCTGTGACGCGCCCTGCTTTATTTTTAGATTTTATTTTATTTATTTATTTATTTAATTCACAGCAAACTTAACAGCTACTTAATGCTACTTTACAATTTTAAATCTAAAAACAGAATTAGCCAATAATAAAGTTTGTCAATTTACATTTTGTATGGTGAGACATTCAGCCATAAAAACAAAAAAAACAGTAACTTATAGATACACAGAAAAAGAAAGTCGTGGAAAAACTAAATTGAAAAACAACAAACAAAACTAGGAAAGGCTTTAAATTATTTTATGAATTTGTGTGTGTCTGTGGGAGTGTGTGTGTATATATGTGTGTGTGTACCTACTATGTTCTGCTCCTCGTCACCCCTCCACTGCTCTAGAGGGCAATGATTCCATCAATATTATCAAGCAATTAACAAACATACCACGATCCAATCCAAAAATATCTATTTTATTAAATTTATTTTCATAAGCAACTACCGCTCTATGCATGACAGAGTTTTTGGCGTAATTAGTGTGAACCCAGTCAACACACAAACAACGAGCGTGTCTAGTACGACGGGGCGCAGTGAAATAGCCTACGCGCTCTGTCAGATCTGGACAGTCCAAGCGCGAATTAACCACGTCGTATAAGAGTTTAATATCATTAATAAGTCGCCTATCTTCGAGTGACATTAAGTGGAAGAAAATAAGTCTCTCCGGGTAATCATCACGCACGCCCAGTCGGTATCCCAAACGTTTAGTAAAACCACGTTGAACTGACTCCAAGCGAGCGATATGAGTAATATAGCTAGGAGACCAAATTGGAGAAGCATACTCCATAATACTACGTACATAAGCAAAATAAAGGATTATTAACGAATACACATTTTTAAATAATCTGAAGTGTCTATAAATAAAACCCAACATTCTATGGGCCTTATGTGTTATATGTTCAAAATGTTCAGTATACAACAATTTACAATCCAACATTACACCGAGGTCGCGAACAAGCTCAACCCGTTGGATTGGAATCCCTTTAAGGTTATATTTAAATTTTATTACGCTACGTTTTCTAGTATATGTAATTACTTGACATTTTTTAATGTTGAGATCCAATCTATTAACTATACAATATTCCGTGAGTCTATCCAAGTCCGTTTGAAATCTAACGCAATCATTCTCATCCTTTATAGCCGTAAATATTTTTTTGTCATCAGCGTACAATAATACTTTAGAATGCTTGAAACATTCCTCTATGTCGTACATATAAATGTTAAATAAAAGAGGTCCCAAGTGGGAACCTTGGGGCACGCCAGAGGGAATTTTTTTGAAGGAGGACTTATGTACGCCGATTCTCACGGCCTGTGATCGATTCTCTAGGTAAGACGTTAACCATCTGAGGAGATCGCCATGCACACCAATAGCCCCAAGCTTAGAAATTAAGATTTTGTGATCTAAACGATCAAAACATTTGGAATAATCAGTGTACACGACGTCCACACTACTGGTGACACTCTCCGTAAAAACAGCAAGATTCGTGACAGTTGATCGCCCACGCATAAACCCATGCTGTGACACAGGAATGTATGCAGCTGCTACCGGATAGAGTTGGTCGTAAACGATGGACTCGAAAACCTTTCCTAATACAGGCAAAATTGAGACAGGCCTATAGTTCTCAACATTTTGCTTAGAGCCGCTCTTATGAATGGGAATTACATATGCTTCCTTCCACGCTGAGGGGAAGATACCTGTTTTTAGTGACCGTTTGTAAATAATTGTCAGAGGTAGAGATAGTTCCCTCGCGCACATTTTCACAAAGTAGGAAGGAAACCCATCACTCCCTGCACCCTTATTGGGATCCAGTTTTTTTAAATATTTTTCGACTAAATCTCGCGTGACCTCAATCGACTGAATAGGGTTTATATGGTTAGTAGGAGCACTGGGAGCGCTGTATTGAGATGCAAATTGTGAACTAGTATATGTAGACATAAAATAACATGAAAAAGCGTCACATATGTCAGAACTGCCGTAGGCAACGCTATCCCCGTAAGTAATCTGTGCTGGAATACCTCTGTCTCTACGTAGAGAATTTATATAAGACCAAAAGCTCTTGGGCTTTGCTGCAAGAGACTGTTCGTTATTCGCCATAAAGCGATTCCAACATTCACGCTGTACTAGCTTTTGACGAGTTCTAAGCAAGGCAAAGGCATCATAATCTAGTTGATTGCTATATAGTTTCCATAACCTGCGGTATTTATTTTTTTCTTTTATAATTTTTATAAGAGGTACAGAGAACCACGTCGGATAATTGCCACCGCCACTCATGCGACTAGGCACCTCCTCCTCAATAACCTCTCGCAGCTCAGCCGAGAACATACTCACTGCTTCGTTAACATCTATACAATTAGATAAACACTGCCAATCATTATGAATCAAACGTGATCTAATGTTAGCGTAATTAGCTTTTTTAAATTTATATATTTTAAATTTTGGGTTTTTTAACATACTTCTCTTAATTAAATTAGGTATTTCTATGTCGATTGCAGGGTGATGAGGTAAATCTTCTCGTGTTATGGGAAGTGTACAACGTGAAGTAGTTAGCTCCAAGGTGCTAAACGCAAGATCTAAGTAGCGATTATTATCGTTGACCACCGAGTTGTATTGTTCCAATCCTAGATCGGAGAGTGTCGTAAGAAAATACAGCTGTGACTGATTATTACAATTCATAGGTGTACGAAATGGGTTATCCGGGTCGACTATCCAATCAATATTAGGAAAGTTAAAATCTCCTAGTAACATAAAATCTGCACTAGAGCTATAATGCACGCGCATATAGTCTGTTAAGTGTGTGACTTGGGCGTCGTGTGCGTGTCCTGAGCCGGGCAAGTAGGCGCACAGAACATGTAAGTCGCGCGCAGAGCGCAGCGCTCTAGCCGGAAGCACAACGTGGACTAAGTCGTAAGCGACGTCTCGCGGGGTAACTATTTCGCGAGCGCATAAGCCTCGACGCGTCAACAGCATCACTCCACCTCCAACAGAGCGCGCACCGCCTCCACGCCGCGCGTCGCCACCTGATGCTATTCGATCTTGTCTATAAACGTCGTATTGTCCGTTCCCTATCTCCGAGTCACGCACACTGTCTAAAAGCCAGGTTTCACAAATAGAAATTATGCTGTAATCGTGTAGAAAAAGCCCCTGATTAAACTCAATCAATTTGCCGCGAATACTACGGGAGTTTTGAAAATAAATATTAAAAGTAGAGTTTATGATTAATTATTGTCTAACAATAAGAGAATATTTATTGTTAGTTCCCGCAATACACGCAGCAGGTAATCGTGTATCATTGGAAAAGAATGTACGAAAAGCAGAACTATAATGTAATGTAAAGTATGAGTGTGTGTGTGTTTGTAAAATGTGATGATTGTGTAGGAAAATAAAATTTCTATATAAGCCAAAATATAAAAATTACTTATGAAAAACTTATGTAATATAAAACTAGGAATTCTCTTAACTAAAAACTTTAGGCGATAAATAATGTAAGATATTATTCTTGATGTTTTTTTAGCGTATCTAACTGTTCCAAGTTGAATATACGACGAGCTGGGGATTTGTCGTGGGCCCTTACGTATATTTTGGCATTGCGTGACCACATATAATGAAACCCCAACTCCTTACATTTTAGTCTAGTTGATTTTAGTAAAACCTTATTGGAAGCCGTTAAATGTTCGTTTATGAATATAGGCATAGATTTATCCTCTGACGAGCCAATGTCTAGTGTGGAAAGTCCACGTTTCTTTCGGGCCGCGCTTAGTATCGCATCTCTGATTTGCATAGTCTTAAGTCGAACAATGGTTGATCTAGGTAAAGTGGTATTCTTGTTACGGGATGGAAGTCTAGAGATAAAATCAATGTCATCTTTGGTCAACGTAATGCCAAGTACCGATGTGATCTTACAAATAATAGGTAGTAAATTCTCCGTTTTTTTCTCCGGTATACCAAAGATCTCGAGGTTGTTAAGATAATATTATTATAGATGACGATGAGGATTGAACAGATTATTTATAATAATAAATACATTATTTTCTAATATACAACCTTTTATTTTTGAAAAAATAGTTGCTCCATAAGCTGATGCTAACTAAACAAAATAATAATTATTGTTTAGGTTTTACATTGATGAGATAGTGACTGTTGTCGCCTGTAAAACCTAGACAAAATATTTTTTTTCTAAATACTCCTCGGATAGATTACGAAAAGCTTTTGGTTACAGATTAGTATAAGTCTAAGGACCATTATGAACTATGTCTTAGTAGTGGGCAGCATTTGGGCCAACGTTCATACAAACGTGGTCAATGTCCTTTGATTTCGGACATGGTTTTTGGTAAATTTCTATCTCAGAAGTCTGTGTTGTGCTCATCGCATTTCTATTGCAAACAAGCCTAAATACGGACCAATGTTCTGGTAAGTATAAGTAGCAGGGATTGTTTATCCGTTGTTTAATACCCAGAGTTCAAGTTCTGTTTTGTTTAGGATTAGACGGAGTTATTTATGTGGTAGAAATAATGTAATGTTCATTTTAATAGGTCACGCATCGCCTATCAAGTAGTAAGTCGCGATGCCTCTTAAAAAGTATGTGTAAAGGTTGCATCGATTATCCTCTCTCTTAACTCAATCTTTAAGGTCACCTCACTATAAAGCTGCACGCCACATGTGACATATTTACTGGAATTACTATAATTGTTCCTCTTTCAAGACTTACTTTTGTGGCACGGCATCACCTTGTCCTAAAGTTCCTGTTGCGTTGTTGTCATTTTTATCCACAATAGTTTGGCCTTTGACAGCCACTTCTTTTTGTAACAGTATCTTCTCGCGTTCAGCTATTTCTACTTTGGCTTTTTGATTCTGAAATTTAATAAAACATTATTTCAGCTTGTTTTAGGTTGACAAGCGCAGTGTAGAGGCAAATAGAGCCTATACTTATATTAAAAACACGTTTCCAATTATCAAGAACAGTTACCTTAATTTCTTCCTGTAATCTAATTATCGTTTCTTCTTTTTGCCTTAAATCTTTAACTTTATGTTCTATGTCCGCTTTAAGGTTTTTCATTAACGTTTCGTTGTTAGCTGCCGTTTCAGTTAAATTATTTTTAGCTATTCGTAATTCTACTGTTAACTTCTCCAACTGTTTGTCCTTCTCGGCATCACCACTTTGTTGTACCGATACCAACTCTAGCTTCTGTGACAATTCTACAATTTTATTTTCAGCATCCTTTAATTTTTGTAGTAATTGATTATGTTTTTCTATTTCAGCTGCCATTTTCTCTTTTGTTTCTTTCGATTCTTTCTCATATTCATGGATTGTGCTTTTATATTCATGTTTAGCTCGCTTAGTATCCTTTTTATATTCATCGAACTGTGTTTGTAACTGTTTGTTTAGATCTTCATAGTTACGTTTTTGAGCTTCGTTTATGTTCGTTAATTGTTTAATATCTTTCTCAGATTTATCTAAAAGATTTTTAAGTTCCACTACTGCTTCTTTTTCTTTCTCCTTTTCTTTTTCATTCTTGTCTAAAAGCTGTTTCATTTCTGTTACTTCGTGTTTAGATTGCTTTTCGGATTTTTCAAAGACTTCTTGTAAAGCTGTCATTTCATCTTTATATTTATGAAGTTCTTGAAGTTCTTTACCCTTAGAATCTAAATCTTTTAGTAAACTGTCTACTCTCTCTTGTAAAGATTGTATGCTACGCGCATTATTTTGTAAAACTGTGCTGTTGTTTTCACGATGAAGTGTAGACATTTCTAATAATGCTTCGTGTGTACCTGACTCCAAGGCAGCATTCGTTTGAGCTATATGTTCATCTCTCTCTTGTATTAGTGTATCTCTATCTATTATATCTTGTTTTAAGTGAGCTACCTCTGTAAATAAGTTTTGTAAATCAGTCTCATGCTTTTCTGTTTGAGATTTTATTATCATGTCCTTGCCCTCCAAAGCCCTAGTCAACTCATCTAATTTCCCCAAAATCTTATTGTTCTTAGTTTCTAATATTTGTTTATCTTGAACCAATACAGTTAATTCTTTCCGTAAAGTATCTAATTGATTAAGTTGTTCTTTCAGTATACTTTCTTCTGCTGAAGAATTTGCCAAAAGACTTTCATATCGTTGTTTCACTTCTGTGGTTTCCAAAGCTGCATTGTTTAATTTATCTTCCAGCTGCTTCTTGTTATCAGTTGCTTTTTTGAGTTCTTCGTTTATTTGAGCTATTTGACGATCTTTTTCTGCAACAATTTCTGTATTGGATTTTAAATCAACTTCCAGCATTTCTAATTTTAAAGCGAAATCTTTAACATTATTTTGTTTTTCTTCTAAAGCTTCTGTCAATCTTATTTGTTCTGCTTTATACTTATTAGATTCCTCTACAACCGAAGTCAGTTGATTTTGCAAATGAGTTATTTCCTTTTCATATTGAGTCTTTTGGTTATTTAACTGAGTAGTCATATCGTTTAAGACCTTTTGCAAAGAATCTTCTTGTTTCCTTGCTTCTTCTAATTTGTTATTAAGGTCATTTTGAGCTTCTGTTAACTGATCTACTTTTTCCATTAGCTTGACCTCTGATGTAGCACCTTCCGCTTTTAACATTGATATTTGTTCTTTATAATTATTTATTTCAACTTCTAACTTTTTGCATAGAGACTCATGTTCATTATTCTGTTCCTGCTCTTTTACTTTGAGAGCCTCAATTTCTGTTTTTAGCATAGTGTTATGGTCAATAATATTGTCATTATTAGTTTGTAGATCTTTTAATCGACTGCTTATGTCTATATTTTGGGCTTCATATTCTTTAGCCTTATTGTCTGCCTCTTTTAGTTTTTCAATGTTTTGATTTACTGACTCTACAAGTTGCCCACGTTCCACTGAATAATCTTCTTGTACTTTAAACAACTTTTGTTTTAATTCTTGTTCTGTTCGTGCATAGTTGTTAATTGTGTCTCTGTGTTTGTCTTTAAGATCCTGTAGCTCTTTTTCAGTCTCTTTCAGATGTTGAGACAATTTATTAAATTGTTCATTGGAGTCTGTAGTTTGGCCAGTCAGATTCAGATATTCCGACTCTACTTTTTCTTTAGTTTTTTGTATTTCAGCACACTTTTCAGTGGCACTTACGAACTGTCGCTGACATTCTCCAATTTCTAATTCCATTGAGGATATTTTCGCTTTAAGGTCGTTGTTACTTTGTGTTAAATCAGCCACCGATTGTTTCAGTTTATCATTTTCTTCTTTTAAGGTCTTCAGTTCGTCTACATTTAGAATGAACTGAGAATTTAGAGTCTCAAATTCGATTTTACTTTGGTCTACAATTTGTTTGTGGCCTTCAATTTCTTTCAAAAGCTGGTCTATTTTGGTATTACGTTCATCTATTTCCTTTCTATGCTCTTCAGCAATTTTGCTATGTTTGATGTTGAAATTAGCTGTTGTTTGTTCAAAGTCATCTTTAAGTTTTATTATTTCTTTATCCCTCTCATGAATAGTTTGTTTATATTCTGTAACCAGTTTCTCTGAAGAACTAGCAGATACATTTAATTCAGACATAAGCTTTTCATATTCTTTGGTCTTCGCATTTAAGTTTTGTTGTAATTCAAACATTTCTGTTTTATTCTTTTCATTTTGCTGCGTAATTTCACTTAGTAAACCTTCATATTCATTTACTTTATTGTTGTATTCATCTTTAATACGATTAATTTCTTCTTGTAAATTCTTAGATGCCGTTTCTTGTTTCTTTTTATGATCCTCTAATTGTTCCAAATCTAAGATTTTGGCACTGAGTTCCATCTTCAGTTTGGTATTTTCTTTAGTAAGGTTTAATTCGTGTTCTTTGTTTACACCAACCACTGGAAAATATACAAAAGTTAAAATTAATACATAACACTATAGATACATACACACTAATGTAGTTTTAAGTTTAATAATATTACCTTTATTTAATTCCAAGGTTTTATCATCTACAGCTGCTTGGAGTTGAGTTAACTTAGTATTTAAATCTATAATAATTTGGCTGTTTTCTTTATTTAACCTTTCTAAGTTTTGCTTCTCATTTTCTAACTTTGATTCAGCTAATTGTAGTTTGGCAGTTAAAACAGTAACTTGAGTTTCAAATTCAGTTTGAGCGATAGCCATCTTCGTTTTAGCTTCGTTCAATGCTCTTTCAGACTCATTCTTCACTCGAGCTAATTCATCAGACATACTTTTACTTTGTGAATCTTTTTCGTTCTCTTTTTCTTTAAGAAGAGCGTAAGCTTCATCTAACAACTTCTGCAGCTCGAATGATAAAGCTGAAATACACAAAGAAACATATTAAATATCAGGATCTTAGGTTTACAAATTCATCATACCCACAAATAGTTTATTTTAACTCAATGAACCGTCTTAATGTTGACACGTTTTCGTTAGTGTGAATATTCTTCATTTAAAATAAATGATATTAACTAACCTTGCGCGGCATTAAGTTCTTCCTTATGTTGTTCCGCTATTGCAGTGGTTTCTATATTACGCTGTTCCTCCATCGTCCTTATAGCTGCACCGTTCGCTTCGGCTCGAACTGTTTGTAAATCTACTTCTGCTTCCAACTGACGAATTGTACGCTCACGAACTTCCAACTCTTTCTACAACGACAATTTTTTAAACATTAAATTTATTTATTTCATGAAATATATATTGATAACTAAATATGTAAAAGTTCTTATTGGTATACTAAATATCGTTTTTTTTTTGCTTTACAAAATCCGAATGTAAATACGATTCGGCTCTTGGATCAACGCAAGGCAATGGCAAAATTATGAATAAAATAAAATGACAAGGACTCAGGTGGTGTAACGGTCATATTATGCATTTGATGCTTTTATTCAGAAGGCGCTATCCTGCAAGCTTCCATTTTTTTATTGTCTGTTTGATAACGCCGCCAATTGAAAAAAAAATATAATAGAGTGTTTTTGTTATATTAATAGAGTATTTTTGTAACTTACCTCCATCGCTTCCTTGTATTTCTGTAAATAAATAGGAATGTTGTAATAACATAATATTAAAACAATTATATTAGGTCCTAAACTTTCTTATGAGAACGTAAAGGATTATTAATCTAAAATTATGATCTAGTTTTATTTTAGTATTTATTTATTTTTAATTTTAAAATGAACTGTGATGTTTTAATCAATCATTGACTTTTAAATCAATAGCCAGTAGGCACAAGAGTAAAACAATGTGAATATACGATACAAGGTTTAGGGAAAGGGTTAAAGATACAAATTGTATTATTTATACATATCATACAAATAGGTCAATATGGACGTTTGCCCCTCCCTAGGGAAAAACCAATCTCCGTCAATCGTGAAAGTGGAAGCGATAAAGATTAGAAATGTATTCAATTAGACAACCTTCTTCGTTAGTGACTACGTGATTCGAATTCCACATAATTAGGATTAATACATTTTTATTTAAAGAAAACGATACAGTATTTGTCTTTTTTCTTCCTCGTAGTAATTGAAACTTCTTCTTGAAAGGGTATTCATAAATACACCGTTCTATGAACTCAAGTATCAAGTAAAGGGCTTCACACACAGCAGCTATAATGCATATTATACCCTTTCCACTATATTTAACGACATTTGACAGCTTGACGTTAGTGACGTTCAGCAGTATCTCGAATGTAATGCCATTCGATTGTAAGCGATTTCGCGATTTTTCAAATTACTTTATTTTACACATTTGGCTCCTTACATCTCATCACTTACATTATCATTTTATTATTGTTTCTTTCTTTATCTCTGTTAAGAGAATTAGCCTATAGCTTGAAATGATAAAATTATAGTTAGCTTAGGTATTATTTAAAATACATAATTTATCGTGACACATTCGCGGGTTATAGCTAATCTAAAATATCATATTACATTTTATAAACGTATTATGAAGAGTTCAGGTTTATTCATAGCATTTATTTCTACCGATTATTTGTAATTTGTTTCATAATGGTGGTAATCGTTATGAGTGTCCATCACTAAGTAACCATGGTAACTGAAAAAAACATGGGTACGTTCATGAAATACAATATTATTTGTTCGAAAAATAAGCGGAAGCATTACGAAACTTCATGGACGTGAACTGTCAAAAAGCTAAACTTACGCTGGAAGGGGTATAATGTAATGTATGTAAAAAAAAATACACATTATAGCTGTCGTGTGTGGTCTCCTGACGATTTTCATGGAAAGATGTAATGAGATGTATTGTGCTATAATGTATATCTTTACATAGCTGCTGTGTGTGAAGCCCTTTATAGGTAGTAAGAGGTGCTTATAAGAATGTTGGAGTACCATTGCAGAGTCTACATAAACCGATGGGTTTTGTGCTAAGTTTTTCTTTTTTGTTGTTAAGCAGTAGTCGTTCAATTGCTTCTTACAATAATTACAAGGGTTGAGACGGGGTGGTAACTGGTCACTCCCTATAAGACCTAATCTTAGCATTCCATGGATTCTCCGTGCGGGTGCCGGGTCCATCGCGTGATAGAGGGCGGAACACTGGCGTAACAGCGTCTGGGACTTACGACCCAGATGTAGGTTTAAGGAGGCCCCCTTACAACGCGTTAGCGGTCACCTTCACTGTCTGCTATGTTCCGTCCTCTACCTATCCAAATTTGGTAGGAACCTAACAATGCCGTTTTGGACATTCGTGATAGTAGAGAGCTTACTGAAGTTCTCGGCAGTCCTAGTTCTTTTAATAGATTGTAGAGAGATTTAGCTGGTGTACCCCTCGCACCTATTTCCACGGCATACAGAGTAACCCTATAGCCATTTCTGGTTATCTCATTTGTCAAGTCAAAGTATTTATTTGTCTTAATTGCGTGGTCTTTAGGGATGTTAGTTTCCCACGGTACCGTGAGCTCAATAAGTACTACACGCTTTTTCAATTTTGAGTAGAGGAATATGTCTGGTCTCAACGGCGACACGCAGATATCCTCCGGGATTTATTAATACGTCACAAAACGCGGATAAGAAACTTATCTAAGGTAAACTTTTTAGTCAATTGATTAGCATAAATTCTTATATTTTTGTTTGGTTTGTGGTTGGTTTTCCTAATAAAAATCTCGCTAAACAGTGATTAAATTTAAGAGGCGTTTATGAGTAAGGGGGTAATAGCTTACTTTAACAGATATTAGTTAGTAAAATATCCAACTTACATTATAGTCTTCCCTATTAATATTCTCTTCTTCGTTCCTGAACATGAGATCTTCAACTTTTTGCTTCTCATCTTCGAGCTGCTTGGTTATCTTGTCTAATTCTGCTTTCAGCTTACTGTTTTCTGTTGTAGCCTAGATAGTAAAGTAGTTGATTAATATTTTATTATTTTGTCATTTCTAGGATTAGCCACATCGGAGCATTCATCATAACAGCCCACTAATATCCCAGTGTAGAAACGGGCCTCCTCCCTTGACGGAGGGATACTTGGCCTAAGACGGATTGGTATAGGGTTTAGTTTCAAGTTTTCCTTCTTTCTATGTAAAAGTAATATACCCAGATAGCCCCTTAGTCGGTTTCTACGACACCCATGGGATGAGATGGGGTGGTGACATATTGTATTCTTACTCCGTCACCACACGGATAAATAGGAGCATTGTCGTAAGACAATAATCGAGCAACACCAAAGATCAAATAAAGTAGTTGGGGATAGTTAGTTGCCTGTATTGCATGATATAGACCAGACCTAAGCTAATTACCTACTTTTATTCTTACTTTTCTCATCAACTTTTGTAACAATCTTGCGTTTAGACGGAATGTTGATATAAGTTAATTGCTTTTCGCAAAGTACGTAATGTGTTATAGGAAGCTTAGTACTTTTTAAAGTTGATTGATGATTAAGAACTATAAATTGCTTAATTTGATGTATTCATCACAAGCTTGCATAACAATTTCAATTTTTTATCGTAAATTATTGCTTTTAATGTTGGAATAAGCTTCGCGCTATAAATATTGGCTTATGTCCTATAAAAAGAACGGGTACCAATATCGCCATCAGCATCAGGTAAGTCGTAACCAAACACACATTACCTTTAAATCCAAAGCTCGTTAACTTCAATAGGATTATTAAATGAAACAATAAGTTCAAAATAAAGACCTGTGTAGCTTCTTTTTTGAGTTGATTAATAGCGCTTTCAGCACGATCTGCTTGAAGGGATATCTTTGCCATTTCAGCTCTCTCCAGTTCACGTTCCCGCAATAATCGTTCCAAATGCTGCTGTTTCTCTCTGAGTAGTTCCTGTACACAAAAACATGTACATAATTAAACAATCTGATTCGTATTATAATCAATAAGTAATTTGACCAAGGCTACAAAACATTCATGTGGTCATGTTCCGACAAAAACACCTGTTGATTATAGAATTCAATATTAAATTATAAACAGCTTAAAATGAACAAAGAACTTAAAATACTGGTGACATAATTTTTACTACTTATTCTAACAACATAAGCCTAGATGAGACGCAGTTTAAGCAGCGGTTTGTGGTTACTCTTCTTTTGATAAGACCGTCCTTGCTCGTATTCTGAAAAATAGAGTTATATAGAAATCAACAAAGATGTTTACATACTTATGACTAAGTATTATTCGTATTTTATGTGCTAATAAAAATGACCGGTGACTTACTTGTATTAAGAGTTGCTTACGTAAATAATCCGTAAAACATGATTCAAGTTGATATTGTTTCAATGTTAATCGCTTACGTACCTACTCTTCAAGGTCAATCTAGGGGTAACAAAATACTTCGTCCGTAGCTTGGTTGTAAAATGGCCGTTTTTAACAGTTTGCCTCAGCCATCACACATAGGTAATGTGAATGATATCATATATGGCACACGTGACAGGGCAACGGTTAATTCATCTTTCTAACGCAAAAACTATTGATAAATTTAAGCAACGGATTTTCTTCAGAAAATGCTCGTTGAAAGAAACCATTAAGTAGCTCTTTTGGTAATAATTCTTTCTTGGATGCTTTCTAACGAAAGCAGAGCCTTGCAACTCGTCGTCTTTATGAACTAAACGTAGTTACGGTTTATACGATTGATAGTGCTTACTCCTAAGACACCTGGGGCAACCGGGGTAACGTAGACACAGTTGGGAGGAAAATCAGGGGAATTAGAGGGATTTCCTAAATACAGCTATTTTGGGTCTGTTACTTTAATGAATAGAGCGAGGAGTAGCATCAGAGTATGAAAAATAGATCTGTATCTACTGGAGCCGCGTATCAATTTAACGCAAGTTCCTATAAGAAACTAACTAGTATTAGAGGAACTAATACCTTCTAAACGTCATAGTGATAGTCATATCCATGTTTATATACGCGTCTATACCTATTGTAATGTGTATAGGTATATACAAAATGTATAATACAAACCAAAGCATAACCTTGAGAACAATTCGTTTCATTATCGGTTACAACGTTATATTTAGGAACGAATAGTCAGTAAAGTTGAATTAATAGTGTTTACGATAAAATTTGTTCTAGAATACATTTATTGGCTACAAAAACCTAAGTTCTTTGTTTTTTTTAAGGAAGTACCACGATGTAGATAGAGCAAGAGTCAAAGTAATACTGAAATAGTCTACAATGAATGAGGTAGGTAAGTTTCTAAGATAGGATGCGCATATCAGCCAAAAGAGGTCCAGCTGCTGCAAGAGGACATCCAACTCTTCCTACCGCGCTCGACGGTAGGTACTGTGATTTAAAGAGAAATGAGGAGATCCAGAGGGAAATCAAAGTAACCAATAAAGCGCTTTAAGTAGCCAGATTAAAATGGCAAAAGGCACACAGCACGTAGAACCGATAGCCGATATGGGGGAGAAAGCTTCTGAAATAGCGACCGCCAGGCCGGAAATATTTAATGAAAGATTTTCAAATATATTCTTTTACAATTTTTTTTCTAAACTTTTATTTCTCTTTATTACAACACTAACGACAGGTCTATCTATTTTATTTTATATGTATGGTGATAAATAATAAGTATCGTATCTGGGATAGGTATACCTACCCTCAAAGGTACAATTTTATATTGAAAGTAAAGCCTTCAAATATAATTCGTATAAATTCATATAATTCGTTTAATTAAGTTTAATACTTTGAAGTTGTTATAATATTATTTAAGTCCGAAATGTGTCCAAATGTGTTTTTTATAATAGTTTGTATAATTTATATTGAGTTAGAACTTACATACCGCGGGCGAAAATAGAATAGAATCCGTCCTAAATGGCCAGAAGGAAAAATAGTAGACAAGAAAGCCTTTATAAATTCATCCCTTAAATATACAATTGCGTAAAAAGTAGGTACTTAAATACTTTTAAATAAATAAAAATATATTTTTTCATATAATCACTTAAACCACAAAACCTATTTTTGTATAGTGACAGAATGTTTTCTAGAATTATCTATGGTTGCGTCAGTCCCTTACAAGGTCAGCTCTACTAAGCACTAGGTACTTTCATGTAGTAGTGGGTGATGGTGATCACTGGCATGACTTAACTTGTACGTAGGTAGTTCGATTCATGTCCACTACCTCCATTTATATTAATAACCGTAATTAATGAATGTATCATTGGATAAATTGCCATTTACGTTTCTTCTTGTAATCAAAGTAATAACTCGTCAACGTTACGAGTTGTGTTCGAACAAAAGATGTAAGAATGATTTATCGTTCACAATCACAACAATAATAAATTTATATCTATATTGCCAATACTTTTACAGTTATGAGTTTTAAAAATAGCGCGACTTATTTAACTCCTAAGGAAAATAATTATTTCGTAACACATGAGCATAGAAATTTCAGGCATCCCTTCACCATTGTCTGGTACGTACAGAAAATTCATAGATTAGGTACTTAAGTATTCTACTAATATTATAAATGCGAAAGTTTGTGAGGATATATGGATGGATAGATGTTTGTTACCCTTTCACGCAATAACTACTGGACGGATTTTGATGAAATTTGGAATATAGGTAGCTTAGGTTAATATAGGTAGAATAACATTTAAGCTACCTATACCAGCAGGCATTAGCTAGTATTTTATAAAGTTTTCATTATTTATGTACAAAAGGATTTGGAACAAGGTTTCAACTGGTTTGGGCAATACATTAGCATCCACTACTTACAAAATAAATAAGTTTTAGGGATTTCTGTCGAGTTAATTCTGTTCACTACGCCTGCCCCTATAATCAATTAATTACTAATTGCGTAATACATATCGTAATGGCGAAAGTATTAAAACATTAAAAGAGCAATCGGTGAAACATCAGAATACGTTGAGCGGCTCAAGGTAAATAAATAAAGTGTTTACCTAAAATCTATACGCGTTAATATTATTATAATAATAAAATGAAACGCGAAAGCTATAAAGTTAATATTAAAAGAACAGTATAGCACGTTTTACTAATTTACCGTGTCTAGCAAAAGTAGCCATACACGCGGGAATGACATTTCGTCATAGTGGCATACCTATGTTGATTTTAAATGAATATTTATAAAGCACCATTATTGACGCCTAACTTGTGTCTTCAAGACCTAAACTTTGAGTAATTGCTCAGTAATTATCTTCTTTGTAAGTTTAATTCAATGACAAATGACGATGTATGTTTTATATGATTTGTTGATGTGATATTTCTCCAACTTCTAATATTACGTATTTAGGATTAGTCAGAAGTCATATAATCTCGAAAATAATTCGTTTTTACTTCAGAAAACAATTTGCTCTTAGTTTCCGCTATAAACAAAATCCTTTGACATGTTTTATTCACGTAGACTGTTCCCGATAGTGTTGCAGAACTATCGATAGTTTGACTATCGATAGTTGACCTTGTAAAATAGTCACAGTATCGATATGCATATCGATAGTATCGATAGTTTCGATACTATCGACAGTATCGTTAGTAATTGAGATCCGATAGTATTGATAGACATCAATACTATCGATACTATGCTTACTATTCTATAGCATTACTTTTTGATAGTATCGATAGAATCGATAGTATTGATGTTTTATAATCAATACTATCGATAATATCGATACAATTGATGATCTCATTTCAACAAACAATCGATACTATCTATAGTGTTTAAAACTATCGTTAGTATTGCACTATCGATAGTTTGCCTTATTAGCCTAGATACCTTTGCATTATTGTACGTGGCCGATAATTACTGTTGTAGACGAGGAGGAGGAGGAACTTGAGGAACTTCAGGAAAAATAATGTAAATAATTAATTTTGTTCTGATAATGCAGTTACCACCACGTTAACTATAATGTAAAAGTAATACTATTGAATTTTTACATACTATCGATAGTTATAAAAACTATAGATAGTATCGATTGTTTGTTGAAATAAGAGCAACAATAGTGTCGATACTATCGATAGTATCAATAATAAAATATCAATACTATCGATAGTATCGAAAACCAATACTATCGATAGTATTGATGCCTATCAATACTACTGTATATCAAATACTAACGATAGAATCGATATGATCGATACTATCGATAGGTCTGTCGATATTGTGACTATCGCCATTACAATCGATACTATCGATAGTACTATCGATAGTTCGATATATTGTTGCAACACTAGTTCCCGATGGAGATGGCAGCATCTAGGCTAAAAGCTACTGTAATATGTAAATGCTATTCTAAATATAAGAGATCTAGTAGCTATCTAAATAAGGGGTTAAAATGTCCGCAAACATAATCACTTTCGTTCTAAAAGTTACTGGAACGGGGACTACATGCATCAAGGGTAGTCCTTATTGGTAAATGACCGTAAGAGAATCGATTTTCCGTCAAAACCGTTTACTTATGTAATTTAAGGCTATCAATCATTTATTTAGACGCTCAGATATCTTAAAAAATAATTTAGAAAAACTATGTCGTGCATGTCACAATAAAGGTTATACTTTAACTCAGTAAG
Source organism: Schrankia costaestrigalis (assembly GCA_905475405.1). Lineage (NCBI taxonomy): Eukaryota > Metazoa > Arthropoda > Insecta > Lepidoptera > Erebidae > Schrankia > Schrankia costaestrigalis. The sequence goes on from FR997832.1 coordinate 6,558,333, forward strand.
TCTAGGCTTTTAGTCTAAAATTGTGTAACCTTCTTTTGTACTTAGACATAGAAGTCTATGCGTGTTTAGAATGACCTTGACTAGTCAGCTATGGAACAGATAACTGGAGTTTTAGTTGAAATACAGTAAATGTTTATTATTAGCACATGTAGGTACTTTCGATTTGAATAATTAACGCCTATAGTCTACCAGGTAGTACACTACACTACTGTAATGTGTTGGGTTTACGTTGTTGCAATATTTGTTATAGACGCGGCAGCAACCATATAAATATAGGTATAGATTTAGGTATTGGGTTAATTAGGGGTATTGGGGTCAAGATATGTTTCTGAGGAATGAACTAATATATTATGTCAGCCAGCTATTTTATGGAACTGACAATACCAAATTAGCTATAAAATATTTAAACCTTTAGCTACCTATTATTATATTAAAGATCAGTTGGCATCTTTCAGGCTGACAGCGATTTCGAGCCTTGTAGTAGTGCATTAGTTTAAGACAGGTATGCATTCCTATTTAAATTAATATTGTACAGTCACGAGCAATAATATGTACACATTTTCAAATTTTCTAAACTATCTGCACGTTTATCTAGACATTACAATATCAAAATGAATTCGTAATTTAGAAGAGGTTCCGTACAGTTTTGAATTAATCTTCGAATTTTCAATTTTGGATTGGCAGAACTTTAGATAACTGGTTTACAAAATGCGAAAATGTGTACATATTATTGCTCGTGACTGTACTACTTGTTCTATAAATTATATTAACACCGTAATTACGTAATATATTCACCATACTAAACCAGCTAAACAATATACAATATTCTACCTTTAGTATGTACCAGTGTTTGGCATATTGCCATACTTAGTGACCTTTGTGCATTTAATCACTAAATACAAATAATGCAACTTGAAAAAAATAATGATATGTTTTTAAAACGGTATTCTAACATTATAGGAATGATTTCAGAGTTATGTACTTATATCAATAGTGCAGTAAAGCTAGCCAGTCGTAGATGTAAGTACCTACTAAAAAAATAAGTAAATAAATGAGACTTCCAAATATTGACCAATACGATTTTAGTGACTCTGTAAAGTAAGAGCTACATATTGAGTTTGCATCTTTCTGTGGCAACATAAACCGCTATGTAAATTTCTTTGGAATAAGAGCATGTGGGGTTTTCGCCATGATTAAGGCGATTTAAGGCGATATAACGCGCTAGACACTGTGACACTGTGGACAGGCAATGTGTATGTCTATCTATGTAGATAGCCAAGAGGTTACCCAATAACCGCTTTCTAGATTATGGTAACCTTTTTGGTATCTATTATAGACTTAGCTTATCTTTCCTTGACGCTTTAGCATCAAGCCAGTACTTGGCAAATCCAACGTGAAGCAAACAGTACTCTATGCTGATTCTAACTAGGATCTCAGATCGTCAAACGCAGCTATTAATCAGTAAAATAAGTTAGGAATCCTATGCGGGGTATTTAGCGTACAGCCATGGCTGTGTCGCTTTTGAATTGTTCAAATAAGGTAACATTTATAAGACCTGTGTTTAGCTTTTGTGCAATAGTAAAAAAGTACCAAGAAAAAGCAAACAGTGATAGCATTACTAACGTCCAATCAAATCATCAATATACAAATACTTACCTACTTAAATATTTACCTATACCAGTTCCAAAGGCAGTATAATATCATACATATGCCACATTGAAATAAAATACACCCTTCCCTTCATAATACATACACTAGATACAGATTCATGCAAAAATTGGACTCGTGAATGAAAAGCATGTAGAAAAAGAATAAGTAATATTCATTCTTTATATTTACTTGATTTGAGAGTCGGATTTACATATTAACTTTTTGCTCTAACAATTATTGATATGTTGGCTTAAGTTGACAATAAAAAAATATAGGTAGCTAGATCTTTTGGGCAACAGGGAATTATGTATTTAGGAACTAATATATTTTCTAGAAACGGGATAAAATTCTAGTTCTTACTATTGTCATTATTATCTATTTTTGTATTTACTATGATCATAAAATGTATGACATTATAATATGATATGTAGATATATTGTAAGAGATATTTGATTAGATTATTTATTTTAGTTTCCGGTGTATGTAATAAAGATTGTAAAATAAATTTAACTAAAAGGTTTTTCTAAGAAAACATAAACAAAATTGATAGCGCAAGTTATTCAAAAGATGATAACGTTTTTATATCTGATAACTGACATTGGTTTAGAGAACATATTTCAATATTTTATTATTTTTCGCGTTGGAAAAAGATCCATCAAAAAGCTATGTAATAATTTAGGTGTGTTCGTAAGGTCGTGTTATTTCGAGCCGTATATCAAGCTGAATATCAAATTACTTTAGCAATATCGCGCGCAACCAAGGTCAGGGCTTAAGACAGGGTTAAACAACACACTGTCTGTCATTCCCGAGTCAAATTTAACTCATGCATGCTTCCAATATGAACTCTATTATTTATGATTCTGACAGATAGTACGAATAATCAAACTGCAAAACATTTGCTGAGGGTAATTCGAGACATTTCAAATACGCTTGAATATGGGGCATACTTAACGGCTGAAGAATACTTTATAATATATGGGATGGAAGTTTAGGTTTGATATTTCATTGAGATCTTGTCTGTCGGAATCATAAGTAAGAATCCTTTATAAGCTTTACAACAAGACAATAATAGGAAGAGAAATAACGTGAAATAAATCAAAGAGTAGAATAAAATCTGTCAATAATTTTATTAGTCTGTCTGTACCCTACAATAACACGTAAAAACATTTTTTTGTTACAGAGGAACTTTTTATACAAACTTTTATCTTCCTATTATCGTAAAGTAGTTTTAATATAATACAGCATAATAAGTAAGCAATAAAACAACTTTATACATATCTTAATTATTTAATATCAACACGAAATACATTCCAGGGTAGGGATGATAATAATACACATTATTTTTCTAAGTATACTTTATTTTATTCTATCCTGCCAAATTATTGACTATGGATTCTTATTATAGACAATTTATGTATAAGCTTACATATGACTATGTTATTCTAATAGTAGTTAATATAATAAATACTAGTTATATAAAAACAATAATAATACTATTATTAAAAAGTGAAAACCCTACCTAAACAGCAAAGGAATGCTTGTATTGAAAATGAGTCTTTATTTTATGAATATCATCATGACTTACAGGCACTGGACATTATTAAAAACTAACATAAAATTATAATAAAATGCATCTAAAATATAAATAAAAAATTACATATTTCTTGATTTTTTTTTTATTAAACGTAACCAAAGAAGTATCACAGCTATGCCTATGCATTGTATTTTTTTTCTGACATTTCTAAGAAGGCAATTTTATTGTTGATTTGTCGGAACATGATCATCATAAAAATAGGTATGTTTGTACTCTGCAGTGCGTTATAATTGGCAAATATTTTCTATGAAATTCTATCTGGACCCTGTTTGATTACAGGACGGTATAATACTAAATAATGTTAGAATTTTAGTTTGTAAGTATACAAATTCAAAAATCAGGCAAAAACAAATAAATTACAATAACATTCGTTGTCGTTTTAGTATAAAGAAAAAACATCGTCTTATACTAAGCTGCTCGAAACTCAAAAACAATGGGAGACCCTATCGACGGCGGTATGGTTGGTCGTTCCATGACAATACTAATGTACCAGATATAAAACCTACTTACAATAAACGTAAGTGTTGCTAGTTTTAATATTTGATACATTCGTATTGTTAGTGTGGCCATTCTACCGCGCGGCGATAGTGGGGTACTGTACCTGAAGGGCGTTCTTGGCGGACACAGGCGTGGAGGAAGCTCTGGGACCACCGACTCGCTGCCGTCGTCGTGCCGTTAGTGACAGTGCGGAAAACGCAACAAACATGAGGGAAAACAACACGCGTTAACAAACTAAAACTTCCACTAGTTAAGGTGATCTCACACTGATACATGCTATACAATATGATCTGTTATAGAAAATCACATACCTATACGTACAATTTTAGTAACATTGAAAACAATAAAGTGTAAATTTAATCATTCATTTTTGATGTTACTGTACAGTATTTCTTTGATTGGGGGGTAATTCATTTATAGTTAGGGTCACCATTATTTGCACTAGAACATGAAAATCCCACATTGAAGTTTCAGTGTCTCATCAATCAATCAATACACGTCAGCCCAAGGCTATAACGTAAGTCCGATGGTCATCGGAACTACAAACTAATACAAGGATGTTTTTTTTTAAATACAAATAAAGACTATAAACCTGCGTCTAAGGGAATTTAACTAACAGAAAAAAACATCTAGGCTTAGAAATTTATTTATTAATTTATTTATCCTAAAATAAAAATACCGTTTGTATGCGATATACAAACGGTATTTTTATTTTAGGATCTTAAAAAAATTGAAATGTTGTCCATTGTCCTGTGTGGGATTCAAATCCTCGTAAGGCGAATAACGCGACGAATAAATAATAAAAATCTGCCCGAATACTTATGTACATCTTCTAAGACGTTCGAAAACGAGTTCATGAAAATTCTGACAAATGGCAACCCTAATTATTGTGTAGTGTAATTGAATAGCGTGTATCAGTATAATTTATATTTTAAAGACCATTTCATTGGTTTTTATCACCTTATAGTGGTATATACGATAGATGGTGTGTCGAAACATACCAACTGCCGTACTTATAGCAAATTAAATGAAGCCAACTAAAACTTAGTCTACACGTATACTCTCTAATGAATGTGCTTATATTGATTTGAATGGGCGTACATAATACATAGACATAATATAATAATTAAAAAACAAAAGAATGCTATTTATAGGAGGAGACGTAATTTTTATAGAATATATTCAAAAGCCAAATAAAGGACCGTACAAGTTATATTAATTCTGCGCAGACAAAAGTAGAAAGACTTGACATAAAACCTTATACTTACGCCAAACTATACATGGTAATAGTTGATCAAAAATATTCGAGAGTAAAAAGTTACCATGATGATAAAATATTGATAAATACTTGTAAATAAATAAAACTTATTAAACATACATATATATAGAAATATCTTTGGATAAATAAGTCTTTGAAAATATTTACTGAGATTCAGACTACAAAGGTATAATAAAACTAGTCTCAAACAAAGTGCACATAATGGCCAAGGATTAGTTAGCACATATGAAAGGAAACGTTAATGCACACGACACTAAGTTATACTAAATAGGGGGACATCTTAAAATAATATCACAGTCTAGAAAACACGATATCAATACCGCAGTCTTTTGTAAAACTAACATACTAAAAGCCAAATGAGATGATTCACTCACTACATCCATATTAAGTTTGTTCTCGATTCACTGTTCTATTAAATTATAACTAAAGAAAAATGAACAAAAATATAGTGAATAGAAAACAAATAAAAACGTAAATAATAGTTAAAAAATTAACACAAGGGCCAAACCAAGGAGTGCCAGCTACAGATATAAATAAATAAACTTGTTCTCATGCAAAAATAAGCATTTTCTAAATTAAAAAGTTACTATTGCTTTCGTATGTCACTTTGTTTCAATAATCAGTTTAAATATACCGATCTTAGAAATTAATCTTAAGATCTATTTGAATTTACCTTTTAGTTTGAAAGCAGCACTGTCCGCTTTATCTTACCTAATGTTAAGCATCCAGTCTTGGAGGTATCAAACAATTATCTAAAGAATTCAATTTACAACCTTTTCTAAGCTACAAGATATCATGTTCTTCTACAATAATAGTTTTCGATTTTAGGAACTTGCCTCTTTTGTACTTTATAATTGAAAAAACTGTTTCTAATATAAAAAAAATTGGAAAATTATATATAACGTCTCTCAATCTTTGTAATATTGGACAAGGTTAATATAGCTGTTCGCTTTTTTGCATTCATATTTAAGTTAGCTCATATGTAAACCACGTACGGATATGTGAATTGAAACGGTGACACACAAGAGAAATGGTAACTTTTCCCGAAGCCTGAGAAGTGTGTGCGCGACGGCGGCATCTCCACGAAAATATCAGTAGCTGCGGCGACCCCGCGGCTGGCCCTCGTCACCGCGGCCGGCCGACCCCCCCACCGCACTACCTCACCGCCCCCGCCCCTCGAACCTCTAGAACCTCGCGATACCGTACCACTAGCACTACTCCCGCTCGAATCACTGCGCCCTGATCGCTCTGAACTACTCTGAAAGCTTAAGACGCTTTCCGAACAGCGCCAAGATTTGGGCAGCGTTTCACTAGCCCATCTCCGTGGATTCAATTCCTTACATTTATCGTTAGATCTAAATATTATATCGTAATAAACTCGCGGTTGTGGTAGAGCGATAATGGCGCAGCGGTCGCCTTCGACGTGCTTAACAAGTAGCGTTTTGTCGAACAAGCTGGGAGCGCTGCGGTGTGGCCTCGCCCGGGCCGGGGGCAGAGGTGAGCGCGGCGAGCGGGGCTCAGCCGACCGTGCGCGGGGCTAGCCTACCTGAGCGCCCAGCGACGTCACCCCGAGCCTCACCCCCACGCGAGACGACGCGATAGATGTGCCCAAGGAAGTCAAGGATTCTCGCGAATTAGATCTTCTCAGAGGTGTTGCCCGTCCATTGCTGTGGATGGCGCACGCGCCCGGCTTACGGTTCGATGGTGACCGCGAGACCTTCGAAACTGGCGCGAACAGACCGAAACGTGGTGAACAATCGAAATATCTGCAAATTAAAAAGACATTGCAAAGTCTGTTGTAGGCCAACCGATCACCAGTAATCAAGTAATCCCATTATGTACCTCTTCCCATCAACTGAGCCATCATTTTTTCCAAGAGGATCGTCGAGTTCTACACCAGCCCAGATACCAGTTGCAAAATCGGTAACTCCGACATAACGCAGAGTGCCAGCTTTGCTTCCGCGACTACTAGAAACAATCACTCTGTCACCTACGCGGACATCTCCATTTGTAGTAGTTGAAATTGAAGCATCTGTGGATATATAACAAGATTTAGTGATAGTTCTGGACTAATATTTCACTATCGTCATTGAAAGTGATATCTTACTCATTTTACTACTGACAATGCTGCGAATGCTGCCATTAGGTGAGAGTGCGCGTCTGCCCCTGGTGCCTGAAGGTGGGCGTTCGAAGACGCTGCCCGCGTCTGAGATCGGTGATGCATCGTGTGGCGCATGTGTTACTAGCGGCACACGTGTCAATCTAGTTAAACGGGAGAATACTCCACGTTTTTCTTGACATTGGAAATATCTTACTCCAGCTACAGATCCATCATTTTTACCTGAAAAAAATAATAAGGTTAGGATGTAATAAATAATCAAAAAGTGACTGATTGATGAGACTACTGATTTTAGTAAACGTACCAATAGGTTCATCGAGAACGATACCAGCCCACTCTCCCGGAGCGAATTGGGTTTCGCCAATATATGCTATTTGACCGGGTTTTGTGCCACCCACCCAAACTCGTTCGCCAATTATAAAGCTATCAGTATCCTCTGTTAATACAACACTATGATCTGAAATAATAAGACGAATTGGTTAATAGTGCAATATTTGCAAAATTTCCTGAAAGCCATCGTATTAAGTTTTTACCAAAACTTTTAAAAATATAATATAATAAATCGATATGGTTCCTAAATAGAAATCTTTTATAAAGAAAGTTTATAATCGAACAAGTATTGAATTATATTAAATTCTGCTTGAATATGTATGACCTCCTTGCCTATGCAGCTCATATAGTACAACCTGCATATATGAGCTGTACCGTACAGTACCGTTGTATGCAAGTGCAAAGTCATTTGTATCACTTGCAGACTCGTTTGCATAATGTTACAACGAAATTATAGTACCAGTTTTATATGACATGAACAAACTGCATTTGACTACACCATCCGCGTCTACTTTCTGTAAAGAAAACTCAAAAAGAAAATCCATGCTTCCAATCATCGCAAAGTAGCGCAACACCATAACAAAGCATATAAAATGACTACGACATCTAAAGACAATGTGATGGGTGCTATCTATGGCGGTATTCTATAAGTGTATAGTGATAACATCAAAATGTAGAAAACCAAAATTATTTCCACGACAATTTTATTGTTATGTAAGTAACGAATAGAATGTACACGTAGTGTGACGTCAAATCAGTTAGCGCTTTAATAGTCGTGAGAATATTGCTTGAGGAGTATTGTCGTGGAGAATAATTTGGTAAGAAAAAGCGTGCTGCGTTACCTGATGACCTCCTGAGGCCAGCCTCGCTGAGGCGCCGCGGGTACTTCTCCCACAGAGTGTCCATGGAGTTGACACTGAACGTGCTGCTGGCTGCGATCACACATAAGCGACACACACATACACATTAGCCACATAGACAAAGTAACTACACCTACTTCACACATTGTTTCGTAAATGTTATCAGAGTATTTTGACTTTAATTATGTGGGTTTCATTCATTCGTTGAGGAAAACAACAAATATTTTTATACGTATTCGCTCTACATTGTTGATTGTTTTCTTATGTAATAGCTTCATTTTCAAGGAGTCTGCGAACCGTAAAACTAGATTGAATGTTGTTTGGTTAAATAATTTTGTACATTTGTCTATGACACAGTTATTGTAGAATGACATAAACAGCACAAGGTTGCACATACTCAATTAACAGGCAGTATTAATAGCTTATTCATCATTATGTAATTAATGTTGTTTCTTTGTACATTGAAGCAAGTTGGGAGAAAAAACTCAGACAATACATAGGAATTATGAATCGATTTCAAGACAATGTCACTAATTAGTCGTAGGCGAGCAGTCAGAGCGAGTATTTGTTGACATATTACACGCTATTTACGCTATGCACGGTATTTCAGGCTCGGAAATTTTAATTGTTAATCAACACGCCATGACCAACACGACTTTGCGTTGCATTTCATATTAAACTGGTTATTAAGTCATTAGTCGATATTGTTAGCTATCATTGATCCCCTGATACCATACACATTAATATTAAACTTGGTTGACATGCACTTTCAAGACCTAAATCTTTTTAACATGAACTGTTTATAGTTATTTGCTTAATAAAAGAAAATAGATTTATATATTGTTATGTATTTTAGTTTTATTTTACAATTAGGTACAAAATACTCGTTATTAAGTATGTAGTTATTACTTCGTCTAAAGCATTCCTAGTGGTACTAGTATACAAAAGCTGATGTGTCCAACACCGCATACACTATTATTTACTATGCAAACCTTCACCGTAACTGTATTTACTCTATCCTTAGCATTATTGTTAATACTTACTAGATGCCTTACGGTACGATCGCGGTCTCTCCGGTAGACTGCTGGATACCTCGTCCTCCTCAGCTTCTATTAAGTCTGCTCCAAGTGATCCATACAGAAGAGTGACAACATTATGAATAAGTGACATTAAAAACTATGTACATCGAAATGTTAGAGACGATTATGATTGATGATGAATATCGTGCGTAGTGCGTGCTCAAGTACTTAAACGAGAAGCATTGATCATGCACATTTGCTGCGCTCATGCAATCAGATATAGTACCTACAGTAATCGTTGCCGCCTATCCTTGATTTTATGCATGAACTTACCGGATAAATGTTTTCTCGAAGAGTCGTCGCTGAGTTTCCTTAGCGTGTCCGTAGAACTGCCGTCTATGACAACAAAAAACAAATACACATAAAGCAAAAAATAAAACATGCCGACAAAAACTTTGATGATATAAAATTATCTGGAGATACATAGCGGAACTGCGCTTACATGAATATGTACATTGCACTTGAAATGATTTCGAGAGAATAGAGGTGACATTTTGTCTTATGATGTTTATATGAAATACAACTTATAGCCAGAGTTATAGAGCATAAATACACCCACTTGTGTTTAGAGTAGGCTCGTAAACAAATGTGGGAGATAACTTCAACACTTAATCGGAAAATTCATTTTATAATATTTAATGTATAATATTTTAATGAATTTAATTAAACTCAATGAACAATTACGATTTTGTTAGGCAAGATAAATTTTGTTTGATTTTATTGTCAGTTAAAATAATTGATGGTACACTAATTAATAGATCGCGACACTTAACCTGCACAAATGTAAGTTTAGTCAAGACACGTGCGATGCCGGCCGACTAGTCCTCGCGTATGTCCGGCAATGATCGTCCGAAGCAGATTAATCATCAGAGGCAATTGCGCAGCAGCCCGGCCTTGGGCAGCGCGTGGGCAGAACATCATAACACAGTTTTAAGATAAGTCGCTCATCATCTTCTAATATCATTAACCGGGAAGTCACAAAAACAAGTTAAGATAACTTTCGTTCTAGAAGGTCATCATTCATTCAAATGGAGCCTAATTAATAAATGAATATTTAGCAAAATTATATGCAATTATTGCCCCTTAATTTCATCAATAAATTAATAATAAATTGTAGTGTAGACAATTATTTGCAGCAATTTACCACCACTTACAATGTAATCAATAATTGTGATCAAATTATCGCAATTAAAATATGCATACAATCACGCACCTGCTGTTAAAGTCGAACCTTTTCCGCGTGGGGGGTTTGTCTCTGATCATAGCCACTTATACGATAACATCATCGCTAATCATTTTGAACGCATAACATCTCGTCATAAGGTATTATAACTTGTTGTTAGACAAATTATAGATGGAACGCGTGCACTGTAGACGGTTGGTCATAAATAATTTAACTCTTTAATAGACTCCGACTAGTCGTTTGATTTATTATTACCAGTTGCAAGTTTTCCCATTATTATTTCGAGTATAAAAGGCAAACTATGCTAGTACTTGACGAATACACTGCAGTTTGTTATGTTGTAGCAATTGTTGGAGTTTTTCCAAAACCTGGCACGCTCAATAAGTATTGGCTCCGAAATACGAGAAAAGTTAAATAAATCTTGGTATTTAATTGAATTGCTACAAATTCTGCAAGCTAAATGTACAACTAAACTTTTTGTTTGGATGTCAACTAGTTGTCTGAAGTGTACCTATTACTGATAAAATAAACAATTGTTGCCATGTTTTTACCATCCACCATTCTGTACGTTTACCGTTTTTGATATAAACACCAGCCCTTGCACGATACCTCATCGTGTCTGGTTATATTTAACTCGGTTCAAAACTTTACTCCATTAAAGTTTTTTAACTTATACTTATGGTAGGTGTACACTACTATATCGTCATGTGCAAAAAGAGATATTCTTTTCTGGCTAATACCTACATACACAATAGCTGTTAGTAATAACTTTAATAACATAATGGGCTACAAAGTTGATAGTATGTAACAAGTTAAGTAAGATACCTGTCAAAGTGTTTAACAATAGGTACAGACAAAGTACACGTACAATAACAAAACATATGTGCCTCAAAATATTTATTTGGATTTTATAATTAGTTGGTGACGCGGAAATATTAAGGTCGATCCATATGTTATTCCGAAATACATAAAATTTAATTGGCATCGTTAACATAACAAGTAATATATTTGAGAGCCGTGTTACGGGCAAACTGCGGACTTACATTGTCATGTAAAGAGGCTATTTGTCATTATTAGGTATTGAAAACGTACAATCAGATTGAGATCCAAGTGGCAAGGACATACGGTTGACAGCAAGAGACAATGAGTAACTAGGTAGGTAGAGGCAGACGTATCGACAAAGTGTCAATCAAAAAGAATAAACTTGTTACTCACAGTTTACATAGATTTATAATGTACCGATACAAAGTCTTTGTTCATTCTGATGTTAGAAATACTGGAAAAGGTAAAATGGAGTTATCTCTATGTCATAAGTTTACGACACAACACAATGCGACAATCAGAAATAATGTCATACCTATTACAAAATGTTTTATCATTATTGCATATGCGTCAGAATTCCGTGACTTTTTACTTTATGCAAATTTTATGTTATACTTGCCTAAGCATTTCAATAATAAGTAATATGTTTGAAAATATAATTTGTTGCATGTATAAAAATATCGGAAATGCCTTCATGGGCTTTAATGGTATGGAAAGGAAGGAAGGAAGGCTTCAGAAAATAGATAACACAGTTTTATTGTGGAATTGGCCTTGTCACTGAACTGAATTTAAATTAATATCTTCGAATTGGCACTATCACTTCTATCATCTTATAATTAGTATCAGCAGGAAAAAGCTCTAGTATTATCAACTTAACGTATCAATTTGCAAGTGATAATGATACAGTGATTATATGATAGCAGGTGTGATGTGACACAGTATGATCCCACGCTAATGGACGTATTAACCGACATGCCACAGTATGGGGGCGACTCAATCTAGTTTTAGGGCCACTTGGCGAATCGTATGATATACGTGCCTCTTGATATTTTATTGGGCATTGAAGTTAGTTAGGACTTATATCATTTGATTAATATGAACCTTTTTTTTACTTTATTTTACAAGGCTAATACTACGAATATGTTTTTTACACAAAATGTCATTTTATTCAATTTATATTATATTATTATAATATAATAATATTATTATAATATATTATATTAGTGAGCAATTTCTAACTTTTAAAAACTAAAAAAGTTGCATCTAAATATGAATTTTATCTTTGTGTTTTTTTTTAAATAACAAAGTATTTACAACAAATGTTCAAATTATCTATCAATATTAAAACAAAACAGAATTCACATTCAATACACTTAATAAACGTAAAGTAAGTATCAAGGGGCATACCTAATCCGTAAAGCAGAAATGGACGAGTAACACACATACCTAATACTGTAAATTTAGGACACTCTATTCTCAATTGGTGTTGCTAATGTTTAAAATGCAAGACGGATGAGAATCGAGGGCTTAGGCTAATGGCTAGAGATGGACGTTTAAACCATAAGCAATTAATAAAACGAACTTTTAAAAATAAGCAATTAACCTCACTTTCAACTATAAGCAGTTAAGGTTATTAGCTTTTTACAATGTACTTAAACGACAAAAATGACATTGACATTAAATGCATTAAATTTTATTTTAGTATTGTACTTGACTTAAAAAAGCAAACAACGAACAACGACGCTCGTTATCTGCTGCTCGCGCGTTTAGTGCGTTAGTTGCTTTTATTAAATTTTATTAATTTTTAGTGTAAATTTTTTGCGTTTTTATAGAAAGTAATAAGTAGATAGATATTAGAGATTAGATATACCACGATTTTTAAGATATAGTAATAAATAATAAAATAGGAAACATTTGTTAGATTTGCAGTGCGTTTACAAAGATAGTAATAAAAATAATTAAATAGGAAACGTTTGATAAATATGCCGTGCGTTTATAAAGATTGTAATAATATTTTTTTATTACTATTTTTTTATACGCACGGCATATCTAAAATACGTTACCTATTTAATTATTTAATAATAAAATAGAAAACGTTTGTAAGATATGCCGTGCGTTTATAAAGATAGTAATAAAAATAATCAAATAGGAAACATTGTTAGATAATATGCCGTGCGTTTATAGAGATAGGTACTAATGAATTATGAAACGTTTTTAAGATATGCCGTGCTTTTATAAAGATAGTAATAAACGTTTCCCATTTTATTATTTAATAATAAAATAGAAAACGTTTGTAAGATAATGCCGTGCCTTTATAGAGCTATCTCTATAAACGCACGGTCAAACGTTTCAAACGTTTTACTTATTAAATAAATAAATAATTGATTCACAGTAGTATATAAATAATAACTTAATTAATATGTAAATATAAATAAAAGGCTTAAAACAATGGACATATGTTTTATTTTAGAAATAAAGCTTAACCAGAAAAATAAAAACCTCTCCATATTGCGGAATTTTTAAGAACTAATTTTCGTCATTCATACTTTGATCATAACATTGACAATTAAACACGAAAGCGACTTCCTGTCATGTTTTTTTTATATTCCTGGTAAGCCTATACCACATTTTTTGAAGTAAATTTAGGATTATAAAAAATCAAATATATTATTTTAAAATCTATAAAGATTTTATTAAAGATTTTGTTGAACGAACGTAAGCTCAGGAAGTAAACTTCATGTAAAGAACCAATAGCGTAGGTTAAACTACGGTTTTTTAAATCAATTTAAAATAAAAACGAAATAAGCAGATAAGCAAATAAGCAATTAACAAAAGTCACTTTTGAAAAAAAATAAAACGATAAGTTCGTTTTTTATTTTAAGTCGTTATTCACATCACTGCTAATGGCAACGAATTATGCAACCGAGGAGAAACGAGTTTAAGTTGGTACAATCTAATATGCACTTATATGAACCTTAATTAATTTTCTAGTGAACCCATTGACATACCGTTGTGTTGTATCTGAATGCCATAGCACCTGTTTATCGATGCACTTTCTAATAGACCTATAAACAGCTCTAAGTTTTTGTCCCTGTGGAAGAAGAGGTCCTCTAAGGTTTTGTCCCAAGAATTTAAAAAAAGTAAATGTAATTTTGGTAACACAAGGGATATTTATTTATATATTATATTTATTTCGCCTAACATCAATCTACAATATTATTCCAACTAAAATTACGAAACAACATTATTAATGAAAGTTTATTACTTATGTTTTCCAAGTTCAAAGCAAGCCTATTTGCCTTTAAACAATTTGGCTTATGATGTAACTGCTATTATAAACACGATCATTATTTATCCATTTTATTAACACACAGATTACTTACGTTGTGCCAAGTATTTTCAAAGTATGACTTTGCTTTTTGGTCAAGTTCAAGTTGACGTAGTCGAGTATATAATGCGGACTAGAATATTTATTCAGTCTTGTGTATGTTTTTGTAATCTCATGTGTACGTTTCACTCGTTATTCTTAGCGTGTAAATAGAGTTCAAGGGAGTGCAAACAAAATGTTTGTTGTCATAGTACAGACTAGCACAATCATTCAATATTTACTTTATCTTAAGCTTGACTTAACCATAAAATTGTCATATTAATTTCATAGCAAACAAAAAATTGGTATGTTAAATAGAATCTGCTTATTTACATAAAGCAAAAGATTTCCTGCGATAATTCACCTTTTAGTAGATATATTTTAAAGTACAATCGCAAATGAAAGAGTATGTATGTCATCACAATGCCCCAATTAATTTATTTGTGTAGGTATAACACTTTCCCGACGAATAGAGACTAATTCGTCAATTAAGGACAATTTTGCGGTCACCTCTTTTACTGTAGCCGACCTCCAATTGATGCAACGAGTTAAAACTGCAAGACCGATGCAATTTTCAATGGCAATTAGGTTGTTCAGTTAATAGTACAAAGTAGAATCTCCCGTCCAATTTTTATTAATTATAACCAATGAACACGATAAATTTATTTGCTAACTGGGTATATAGATATGTACTAAACTATAGAAAGCGTTTTATTTTTATATCTCACGCAAAATAATGCACTTGTTGCGTGATGACCAAGTTTCACTCGTCAAAATAATCGTCTTCCACCATAAACGTTTATCATGTTAAAACTTTGTTCCAACTTTCTGTTTTGGAAACGAATACCTTTTCAAGGTCATTAATGTTGATTAAATAGGAAGTGTTATCGATACAGTTCACTAAACTTTGAAAGGAAAATACTCGGCTCGACCGAGTTGGCGCCTCAATCACTGCCGCGATCCTACCTACCATAACAATAAGTAAGACTGGCACAGAGATAGTATCGCGAGTATCAATAAATACCAATGAATCATCGACCTCATAAGAAATTAATTATAGTAATATTATCATATCCGAAATATTTATAGGTTCTGTTGACTAAATATGAAAAAAGTAATTGCGCAAATATTTATTGATACATGATGAGTCATCAACAGGTAGGTAACATGTTATGGAGATAGTGTAGATGTTACAAAATAACACCACGCAAGTATAATAACAACAGAGACGCGACACGCCAATTTGCATTCCCTGACAAATGACAATAAAGCTTGATCATACCTTGTAAGGGCTATTTTTTAAAACGAAAGCAGTATTTTTAAAATTAAAAAGAGGACCCGCTTAAACGTATGACCAAAATAACTGTTAAGTTATGTCAGTCAATGCTACCGGTTTTTAATACCAGATTCTGACTTGTACGACGATTTATTAGCCATTGTTTCAATTTTAATACAAAATAATGATAATGTACGGTCGGGGTATTTGCCGCATGCGCCGCGTGCCAAGCGATTCTCGCCTAAGGGTGGTCGAGCGGCAAATACCCCGACTGTACATGACCAAGCTACTTATTAAAGGAATATGAATTTCTGAGAAAACCAAGTATTTAGAATTGTATTAAATAGGACGAGGTCATACAACAACATACAGAATGACTTATACCTAGTGTTTACATAGAATAAACATTTGTGGTTGTCATGGTTGGTTAAATTTAACGGTATATTCGTCTGTAGGAGTTATCTATCTAATCGATCAATAGTCATTAGAGTACTTACAAATAATTAAGTACCTAACAATGAATAATTCAGTGTTAAACACTGATCGAAACCGCCGCCCAAGAAGGGCACAGAATATAAGGAATGAAATTCTTTCAACAATCTGAACACGTCCACTCCGCAATAATGATTCGTAATGAGCCACACAACTGCACACCTGGCATGCTAATTGTGAACGGTCCCATAAGTTAAACGATAACAATTAATCTGAAAGTAATCAATTCGTTGTAATCTTGTCTACTTAAGGACATCATACCTTTCGTACTCAATTAATTGTAGAAAGTAATTGACAAAGAAGGAAATTAACTTGCGCCATTTCGCTATAACAGATATTGCTAAGATTGGAATAACAATCTATAAGTTATCGAATTAATGCAGAGAAAATACGAAACAATTCCGAAACAGAAGCAAGTGGGAGCAATATATGGAAAGTCTATAATGAAATTCTACGCAACAAGAAACTAACAGATAGTTTCGCGAAGAAATAATTTTGGCGACAACAGGCTACAATAACTGTCCTTAGCTACAATACAAGCACATTGTTGTTTGCTGAGAATAAGCAAATAGCAGAAAACCGGTTATTAGTGACAAAAATATTTTACGGCCGCTACTACCATTTGAAAAATTTACAAGTATAAACAGCTGAGTAGGTGTTGTCATAGACTAATATGGCAAAAAGTATAAAATTAGACTGAATAATAAGCTATAGAATGGATGTAACTATATGTTAAATTGTGAAACATTGGGTGATAACATTCTTACACTTAATATTCGTAAATTAATAAAGCTAAGGAAAGCTACGAACTTCCCCTAGAAGCTTCAAATAAGGAGTGGAGATTTTAACTTGAACGAGTCCGAAAAGAACTTGAACGAGTCATTTGTCAGTGTTTACGTCAATTTGCACATAGCATTCCAATTATCACATTCCAACAAGACATTACTGTCATTTCTATATCATTACTACGAGATATATCAGTAACATAACTGGCATTGGCACAACGAGAACCAATACAAATGGGTGTAGGTCTAGACCTTAGTTACGAAGTTCTCACGAACGCAGACAAAGCGAATTGATCTTTATCTAAACCAGTGATAAATGCATCAAATAAAGCAAATGCTTCCAGGGCGTTGGAATAAGTTATCTTTATTTAGTTACGTGACTGAAAGGATGAAATTTTATACGTTGATATTTAGTACATAAAGAACACGCGATTTCATGCCATATAAGTAGCTGATGTTGTTTTAGCATAAGGTAATGGTATCTATTAACAAGTGTTAATGACTACTATTTTTGTATGTGGTCAAAGAGACCGCCTATGCATTGTACTCGTATTCTAAATCTTTCCATAGAATGACTACATCAAGTATATTTATGTTATAGTTTTATCTCGTCAGATTCTGGGGCAAGCCCTTTAGACATGGCTTAACAATGTTAGCACATATGTGTACAATGGGTAAACAAGGTGAATCAGAGGTGTTGCCACATACTTTTGCTAGGGCTACATGGACTTAAACATAGAGTTACCAACTGTGTACACAAAATTGTTTCATGATTCATGTAAAGCATAACTTAACATTAATATTAATAGCATGCGAAATATTACAATAAAAACGCCTCTGTTTTTGCCAAAAATGAACCAACTTAGCATTAAATATACATCTCACATGTCCATATTAGAGGAATAACACGAGTGATAGCAATTAGCAGACTTGCCAAACACCTGTCTCCTTGAACTTGAGTACGACTCAAATACTCATCTGACGTAATAACTTTGTCAATAAAGCAATTTACACTCTCGTCGTATAAAGTACCTACATTATTATGTGCGCCTACACCGCTAAGAGATAAATTACAATCACAATCGATGATACATGTTTATAAATTACTTTGAGGTACAGCCCAAAAGAGGATATCGTATGATGTTCTCTGGATAAAACAAATAAAACATCTTGTAAATATAATTGAGCAAGAAAAAATGTGATCGTAGCTATTATAATGTTTCTTACTATAATTTTTGACGGTCACAGTGCTCGCATATTCAAATGACATGCGATAAAATTTCTAGCGATGATGTCGTCTTTAAAAACATACGTCGCTCTATTTTTTAAACAAACCATTTGAATCGTGGCAAGAGCGCAATCAACACTTTACTTTAAGTATATGGCAAATATTCTAAATTAGGCCTTGGAACGCTGCAAAGCAATTTTAACATATTAGTTATTCGAGACATTGCGTTTACTAAACGCAGTTTCCAATCCGTAGATTAATGAATGTAGATTATGTAGTAGGTCATAAATACTCTTAAAGATTAAAACCTTCCATTGATTGTAAAGTACACCTATATCAGAAGGGCAAATTCCTCAATAACCATTATATTACCTTACCAGATACGTTAACCAACCTAATCTAGTAAAGCAATCGTAATTAAAGGCATCGTAGTCTGCATACTTGCCCTTAGAATGAGTCAATGGTAATGGAGTGACTCTAGGTGCATTTATGCGAAAGAAAGGTCACTCCATTGCTATCTACGTACTATGAATTACCTGTAACTAACATTGTAAATGCCAAACTTTGTGAATGCGTAGATATGTTCCCCAAACTGTTTAACAAATTTGATAAGGACATAGCAGATGATCTGACACATAAGCTACTTGTACTTTGGAAAAAATGGTGCTTCCGTGATATACACAAGTTATTCAATAAGGTCGGCGAAGGACTGACTTTATAAGAAAACAGGCAGGTTGATGAAACAAGGAAAAATAGGGCCACACTCAGTAGAAATGTTTAGAGAAGTCCTTTTTAATGAAAATGTATGATTAAAGCAGATTTAGAGTAACACCTAGTGTAAGATAATCTCCAATAATGTAGTTTAGGAATTATCCACAGCAACTATTTAGTTTGATAATGAATTTCTTATTTGGAGTAATATAGTCTATAATTTGCGGAGGAGTATAGTAGTTGCTATAAGCGGTTGTTAAATCATGCTAAGGTTAACTTGTGCGTTCTATAGAATATTTAATATGACGCCTCTGCTGTTCTATTAGTAAATAATAGATTATGTAGATGTAATCAAGTGTTAATTAGGTATGTTATTTTATTGATTTTGGTTTACTGTTCTTCTGTTATACTATCTATCTTGTAAGTATATTAGCAGTGTTATATTATTGTTAAAGCTACCATAATATTTATTGTCGATCAAGCAAATAGTGTCACATGATAATTGTTATCGTTACAGCCACCATATTTGTCAACTGTTATTTTAATTGAGGCAGTCAATGTTTTTAAATTTCTAAAATATAATACTAAACATAGAATGAAAAATGATTTTTAAAACTTTTTACAAGGATATGTCGTAGACAATTATGTTCAGTTTAATCTATTGCTTGTCTATTTTTTATTTGTGCGCAATTAAGGTAAAAATATGTACTAGAGAACACGCTAATTATAAGTGTAAAGCCACAAAAGGCATTCGTACGATCGTAAACACAGGTTATACGGTTTGTTCGTCACATAGTAAAGATTTGTTATTCAATAAATCAAGATATGAGTCATAAACAAAGTTGTGAATAATAAGTCATAAGGACTAATTGCTTAATTAGCGAAAATATCGCTTTAGGCGACTGAGATTAAGGTTAGAGACGTTACATTTAGGAATGATAAATTTAAGAACTTGATAACTCAATTTTAGATTATTCGTTTGTGATGTATAAACATGAGATGGTACAAGAGCGTTATGTGGTCACATAACTCCTAATGTAATAAGTAAATAACTTTTTGTGCCTCCCATTAAAACTCTTATGCTTTTTTTATTTCGGTATACAAGACAGAGTTTTTGTATTATATTTATTAACTTATTATTATGACATTACTTATCACAGCGTTACTACGATTTCCATGAGGAATATAACTTAATGTATTAAAGCATAGTTTGTAGGTTACCTGAAAATAATAATGAAATGGGAAAAACTTATTTTACTGAAAACGATTATGACGTGTCGGACAACATTCACCTGCCTTTTCTCAGTTTTTATTTTCTCTCTTGTTCCAAGGCGATATGTAAAATTACGTCCCTTATACTACAGATATCTTATGACCTTTATGGGTCCCCTAAATCGGTAGCCAATAAAATTATCCTTTACTGATTGTTGTTATAGATAGAACGCCTAGATCACTTACGATAAAAAGCAGGTGGAAAAAATATATTTACTTACGTCGTAAAGTAAAACTTCAAGGATAATAAGTTTTTTAAACAAAATTACTAAGAGAATTATAGTGTAGTTATGACAAGTTAATGTATATAAATTATTGTTTTAATATGATCTCACTAACAAAGTCATTTAGATGACAAAGTAATTACAGACGCAAAACTTAAGAGTGGAAATACTTTAAATTTAATTGTTTAATATTATTACATTTTGAACAGTTTATCTACCGTATAGTTACTTAGTAATACGTATGACAAAATAATTTTAATTCTATTTAGATATTTAAGTCTAGATAGATTAATAACTGTGTCACCACTCATTCTATGAGATTTGTAAAAGCCTACTAAGAAAAAGTCCGTAATTAAAAGTAGCAAAACTTGAAATAATACTCTATCAAACCGTTCAGGCCAGCATGATATTAGTAGGCTAAGTTTCCCTCCGGAACTGGAGAAGGTCCGTCCTAATAAATGAAAACATTCATGGGCTATTAGGGTGATTAAGTATGGGAATTAGAGGTGTCGAAGATCTAGTGTAATTGGCTAGTCCCTTTCACGCTACAAGGAGCAAATTGCTGTTCAAATATTTCGGATTTCAAAGCCTCTAAATCCGAATAAGAAATAAATAGATAGTTTCAGGTGTCAAGCTACTTTGGCTTAAAGATTCTTCCAATTAATCTTAATTCGTACATCACGTTCATGGTAATTATAAAATAAATTGACTAAACTTTAAATAACAACCTATCTTATTTTATCTACATCGTCATCTTCCACTTTTAATTAAGCATAGTAATCATAGCTCAATTAAAATCAAGGACAAAGCTAGCAATTACTCAGCCTCTTATAATCTCTACCATCCCTAGATAAACGAATCGGTTCATGGCTGAAGGTACGACGGCACACTAATAAATTAACGTAGATAAAGTGTTCTAGATACTAGGCATTACTTTATACATAGAATTTATGTCGAGAAAGCTAGTGCTAAAGAGTAATAATAAAATTAACAAACACGACGACCAATGCGAACTATTTTCTCGTTCAATAAAAAAATGCATTCACATGAATGGGATTCGTTCGGGAACTTTCAAGAGGCGGGATAGTCTAGACGTATCGGCGCCAGTGTAGACAGCTATAAATAAGTTGAACCTATACGACCTACTCTATAAAAGATACGTACTGTGACTGTACTTAAATGTGGACAATTTGGAATTTGTCCAAAATAGGCATTGAAATCTGGAATAATAATACATTTTACTTCAGAAGTTGTTGTGGTTCTGATTAAGTTCAACGTCCCGAATACATGAATTAATAATACATACAATAGAAATCGCAGAGTGAGCCGATGTTTATTAGTTTAGCTGGTGAAGTATTTAGAACGAATTAAATATCTATATAAACTAAAATAAATTACTTGAAAATTAAAAACACTGCTCTCTGCTGTTCTGTTTCCTCTCTTTGGTTAAAGATATGGGGAGCACTAGATGTTAGCATCCTACCTTATCCCATGGGCCTCGTAAAGCAGACTCAAGGGAAAATTAACAGATATTTCTTCACTAAAACAAATGAAACAAAAACGTTGGCCCAATGAGTTCAACTGGTCATTAAGGTATTAGAAGCCCGAGATTTTTTCATCGCTGTATAAGTCTCCGTGGACTAACTTAAATAATCTGCTGTGATAATATTAAATTATTGTCGCAGCAAATTGCGTCAATTACAAATAAAAATACAAATGCACAAAGTCAAGCAAAGTGACGAATAAGCATACAATAAAACAGCAAACCTGTATCAACAATCTTTTATGAGATCTGCACAATAAGTTGTGCGCAAAAAGATATTTTGCAATGTTCTTAAATATGTTATGTTCAGAGAATACGTTGTTGTTGTCACGTGTAAGTTTATTACAAAAATAAATTATCATACAGTAGATTAGGAGGAAAACATATCAACGATGTACGTGAGCTCTTGTGTACAGACGTTACTACAAACTATCATCATAACAGACAAACTAATCCTTCACTCTATATCTTTTATTAAAACTCGTAAAAACGTAGAGGTTCAAGAAAAACAAAAGATTAAGTTGGCGATTGCCGCGTCGTAACTGGTAATTGAAAATAATGAACTTTTAAATTACGTAAAACATTTAGTGACCATAAAAGAGATTCATCCCGTCGCAAGCAATAAGACTTATCCGTATTACATGGCAACGATGACATGGTTAACAAACGGGATATCCCGCTTCATATCTCTAAAGATTTAAATGGACAACAGGATTACAGTACAAATTAAACTGAACTCAACTTTAACCTACGTTTAACCCTTCATTTTATGTATGGACGTAAAATCTGCGCAGTGATTAAGCTAATATCTCAATTTCATAATAAAAATATCATGTAAAACAACCCGATTAACTATTGATTACCGAGACATGTTTCGTTCGGTCTGATACGCTCGAGAAGAATCGCTATCCACGCGAAATCGAAACCGTGGTTCAAGGCAGCAACTATACCTACTATACCAGATGATTTATTACGATGACAAAACAATACATTAAAAGACTTAACGACGAAGTAAAAATAAGGAAAATAGATGTAGCCTCGAACATTCAAGAATTTACATGAGACGAATGTCTATTCGTGATGCAAGGAAACATCGCATAACGTGTGCAGGTCGCACTTGTTCTAAAGTTTAGCTATGGTTGAGTGACAACAATGCGTATTCATGTACCTAATTGAGCGGTTCCGACACGAAGACCATATCTCCGATAAGGATAAGAGACAGGAAGTTGGCAGGGCAGGTAAGCAATTTACTTTTGCCTTAATAATCTGACAGAGACATGTTAACACAAATATAAGACGTGACAAGATTATAAAATTGGCGTGAACACAACGAGGAAAATTCTTGAAAGCGTCAATACAATTATCCTTTATCTATTTTAGAGACCATTTAGGAATATACTTAAACAGCACTCAACGCGATTACCTGCAGAGGTGTCAGATTTATAGATTGATTCTTATAACACTTCAGCCCTTAAATATTCTATTACAGAAATGGCCCTCTTCTTCTCTCTTGTGTAAGACAGACAGCCGTCAATCCTATCCCGTCACCATGTAAAAACTTATTTTCGTCAAGTCATTAATTATTCTAATTATACCACACAGTTTTTTTTTTTTCAATAGAAACGATATCGATATTCCGTTTAAAACAATTTAATGCGCAGCTAAAAAATAGCATACAATTGACAACTGCATGATGATTCACATAACTTTGGAAATGTAAAAAAGTGAAAAATGTAATAAACGATACAACGTGACGTTACAAGAGATATAAATAATAAACATGATTAAAATCAATATCAATTAATGTCTGCAACTTAATGGAAATAGAAATAACTGCAAGTAATTAACATTGATTATTATAGTCCTTAGAATTTTAGTGTCCGTTAAGGAAGGTGACCTTGTATACTAGGTGTATGATTTTTATCGCGCAACGGGCATAATGTTATAATGGGCAATACCCATAGACTATATGAATGGGTAACATAAGGTTGTATTATTAAAGAGTAAGCATGACGTGTGGCACGCCATAGTCGAATGTAATAATAATATAAACAAGTTAAATTATTACGTAACACGTATGAATTAACAAGGCTGCAGAATAAATAGACATTAAACACAGTGAATGGAGTTAAATATATTTGCACGTTTCGCTTCAAATTTGACTTACAAAAGCAGGCATGACACCTGAAATTTTAGATGAACAAACTGTTTTGAGATTTGTTACTAACTACGAGTATATAGTTTGTTTATGGAATACTGCGTTAAATAAGTTTTGGTGTGTAGAGATTGTTGTCTGTAGGATGCTGTACTTTTCATAAAAAGAAACCGAATAAGCACGTTGTAATACATAAAGGTAAGGACTAACCATCTTTCGGGTACAAAAAAAATACATAAATACAACACCCGAAACAACACATGGACTGTATTGCATTACAAATACGGTCAGGTTTTTTAACATAACAAGTTCGATAAAAAGGAAGGAGGAAATATTGAAGACCGAAAGGGTAAAGGTATGTTACCAATTTTCACAAATTTTGTAAAACTTCCGATTGCGTATGAATAGGGTTTAAAAGTGACGCTTCATGACGCTACCGTCTTAAACGCATATTCTAAGAGATTTTAGTGCTTGTTTCTAATTATAATGTTAGCTTTTAGTGACCGAGCTTAACTAGCCGTTTCAAGTACCTATTCTAAACAAGGTTAAGTGCAAGCCACACCGGTAATAGTAAAATCTTAACAACACTATAAGTCCATAGGAACAACGGTCACGGTTAACGTCTAACAATATACGAATGCTTAGGAAATAAATACCGACCACCAACATAGACTTCAAAAGGCTATAAATAATTAAGGCAAGTTTTTATTATGAATCATAAAAGGTTAATCATTTGGTAATACTGCAGCGACAGTGCCCATACTTATATGACACTGTCCTTTCTTTATGTTATATGTTTACATAGATACATTATAGTTATTAAATAAAGTTTTTATACAAGCTAGTAAATATTAAATTGCCCGTATGTTAGTCATAGACGTAATTTCTTGAAGTTAAAGCCTTATAATATATGAATTAAAAATAAGTGTTTAGAGGTTACCTAGAAGGTACAGTTATCGCAATGTAGGTAGGGTAAGGGAGGCAAGGAGAAGCGAGGCAAACGAACACGCCCCGCAATTACTCAATTGAAATTGTAAAATTTAGCAAATTACGCCGTTCATACAGCCACAATGTAGAGTTTTTAATGACCTGTTAAAACATAATGTACCAGCTTCCATATTGGATTGAAATAATAGATTATTATCTCGAAGGGAACAAACTTCAAGTTATTAAATATTTAGATTTTTCTCTGTAGCGACAGGCTAATACCATTCATAGGTTGTGAACAAATACGCAAAACGTTTGGACAGATAGGTAGAGAAATAATGTTAATCCAACTAAAAGACATTTCTTTTATACAAATTTCGTAAGTTTTTTTATTATCGTACGATGTGTGACTAAAGTAATAACAAATTCAGATAAAGACTGATAACTAAATAGATAAATTTCAAAATAATTTAAATGAATACAACTCGCGTCAGTCAATAAGAAAAAACTATAGAAGACTGATTTATATTAATTTTTTTTTGTACTTCAGTCTTTAAAATTTCCGTGCCGTAGTAAGTAGTGGGTGATAAAATACGTAACAATAATCCATGACATCATTTATTATTGTACATATGCAAACCACAACTAGTTTCTATTAACAATATCATTGAAAATATAGTTGTTACACTTGAAATAAACTTAAATCGTAAACACCGGTAACCATTATGCTAATCCCTATCTCTTAACATATTTAATCTACCTCCAGACCTAACGTTTAAAATTTTATTAAAGGACTAAGGAGTGTCAATAAAATAAATCAGGTTTCGTACATTCCTGTTTTTGTATATCTTTGCTTTATTTTTTATATCGGTCTGCAAAGATATCCTTTTATAAAACCCGCAGTCAGGTTTATTTTATACAACCGCTTTTAACATTAGGCGTTATAGCCCTAAACTCCTCAGGTAACTAAGTAGAGTGTGTAAGAGTATTTCGAACAAAGTATTTTAACAAGCCTAATCAATATTGTAATTCCGCAGCAGGACTGCATTCTAAACACTTAACACCTATCAATTAACACAATTTTATGATTCACGAACAAGAAATATAAAAAGATAAGCCTCTATTTGAAATTGCATACAGTTGACAAGTCCACACGACACCCGTGTTTACATAACGTTAAGCACTATTTGAAAACAAACCGTAACAAAAAATCATCAAGAATGCCAGGAAGTGACCATCAATGACAATGATAACTTGTTATTCATTCATATAATTAATTCAGCGTTTATTAAAAAATATTATGGTGATTTTTATAATGGATTATTTATTGTAATTTAGTTATGAAATAAATATTTATAGATGTATGTTAGTAAACTTTTCACGAAACTAAAACTGAAATAGCTTAGACTTACCGGAAAAACTAATTTTCGTTTCGACGGGCATTTTAAAATTTTCCTTAGTCTACGCGCAAAATAAGAAGAAATCTTGTACTCTTGATAGAATACTTCACGGTGTTGAAGAGGCGAAGCTATTATGATTTAGGAGTCGGTATGTCCTGCGCGATGCAGATGCGCGGTGGATGTGATGAAACGCGCGATAGAGTCGGTTGTCGAATGTGCACTGGCGGGCGGTCGGCGCCGGTCGCGCCGCTGCCCTCGCTTAACCAAACGTCTACGTTACTTTGTTTTTGTTTTCCCGGCGCACCCGGCACCCCCCAGACGAGCTGAAGCCCTTTGAAAGTCTGAATGCTATCTGTTACATGAAAATTCCTTAGACTTTCTATGGTGGTATTTATTTGTAGAGATAATACATTGCATATTATTTATCTGTTTATATTTTTGTCGAATAAAACTGCCTGGTCCTATATACTATTCTGTTAAGAAGTTCAAGACTAGTAAGAATACTACTATAATTATTGCATTTTTACGAAACGCGTCAACTATGTAATTCCTGTAATTCACCGTCAACTGGTTTAAAATCGCAAAATATAAGATCAGAAATTATTATTGATCGTGAAACCTTCATTCTTCTCTACCTGCTTTTCTCATATTCCTTTGAGACGTCACGAGTATCACTTTCTCTTTCACACTTTGTAAATACGTTTTCGTATTCATACCTCTACACTTTCCTTTACCTATTTTCTGTCCCTGTGTTACCTATTTAATTGCATAATTTGTGTAATTTAAGGGAGATAGGAGAGGAGAGATAGAAGCCATACTCTCTGATTACTGATATTCACGTTATTTTGCCTATGTGATTAATCATTTTAATATCTACCTCTTACACGTTTTGGCACAAACTAATTATCCTATTGTTCTACCGTGAAATATGTAGAAGCCTTACATCTAAATTCAACATTCGTATGTATAATAAATTTTGATTAAGTAGTAATTCCTTTAAATCAGTTGCAATTGAATATTAACTTAATTAAAACTGAATCTTTATCATCATCATATTGGCAAAAGACGCCCACAGTTTGACATAGGGCTCTACCAGCTGCTTCCATTTTTATGCAAATTGCTGGTTTTAACGTAAAAACACAATTAAATTTGCGATATACATTTTTTTTTATTTTAATTTACCCACTTACTTATTTACTCTTATAAACTCGTAATATATCAAAATAATAATAACACGTAAGAATTAACTAAAAACAACAACGCCATTACTTAATCATTCAAAATCGAACGAAAAATAGGAAACAACGATATTATTTGTATTTTCTATAAATAGCGATAAGATTAGGTATATTAAAGAGTTATCACTATGGCACGATAAGATGTGTGCTACGAAAATGTTACTCATCGTAAAGGAACGACAACGAGGCCTGTTGAACAAAGAAACATTTCACTTGAACGTGGTATTTTAAATAGTAGGCCTTATTAATAACATAACAAGTATAATTACATAATAAATAATATTATGTAATTATACTTAGCTACTACACTAAACGTTTGATTTGCTTTACGAGTACTTTACTCTAGGTAGGGCTAATGTTTAAAAAAAGTCTGTAGCATATATACCTGGTATTTAATTATGTAGAGATTATGTTTTGATCTAAACATCTATTCCTTAATACTTAACTGGACAGGGTTCTATTTAAGTCACAAAATTAATGGTATAGCAGGTATTTAATTATGTAGAGATTATGTTTTGATCTAAACATCTATTCCTTAATACTTAACTGGACAGGGTTCTATTTAAGTCACAAAATTAATGGATCAACATGAAGTGACAGTACGCCGATCATGTTTGTATAAGCATATATCGCAGATGGAGTAAACTTTTTTTTAAATTATGACTGCGAACGGCCAACCGTTCGACAACCTCTACGGTGGACAGTTAGATTGTTAGAATTCAAGGCCTATGATATATTGCAGGGTCTATATCTAGAGTGGGCTTCTCAAGAATATATAGAGATTACATTTATAAAGCACAAGGATAGTAAAAGTTGCAATATTCTGAATCGGTGGAATTTCCCATTTAAAGTTTTCCTTATCACTACAAATTTATAGTTATCCTTATCTCTATAAATTTAATTAATATAAATGCAAAATACCCCTGATTCACTGCATAATTGAAAGATGGAGTAATACATAAGTACGAGATCATAATTTTAACTGATAGGGAAGTGTATAACTAGTGTTAATATAATTAGAAGTAGAAAACAAGATCCACCTAAATAAAGCAAGCATACATTTACAATTAGGTACTTCTCTAACCCGAAGTTAAGTGCTCAGTTAGTTACATCTGTTATTACTAAAGGCCGAGGTAAAAGAAAGCAACATAGAGGTTGCATGATTCATTAAAACGATCACATCCCGGGTAATACCTACCTAGTCGAGTGACCTTTAATTTTCCTTAACTACTACACAAGGTGCCTGACGTTTTAGTCGTAAATAAAATATACCTTTCACTAGTGAACTAACAATAAACTAATTTATCGTCAGAAAGTAAGCTTGGGTAAGGCAGAGGGAACGATGTTATATTTTAGATTGGTCAGTGCGCTTATGTAACAGCTACAGTATACAATAAACTTTATGCTTCCTTTCACCATGGTACGATTGTGAACACCAATAAAACTTGTCTAATAGGTCTTTAATTGCGGATTATTGCATTATAAGCATTGCTTAAAGGAAATCAGATGAAATTCGATTTATATTTTTCATCCGCTGTTTATTATACAACTGCATAGCATTGAACTTCAGCATGGCTGCTTAAATGACGTCTGAGAGGTTTAACTTTAATTTTTTATACAGGAGAAATATTATTGTGGTAAACAAATAATTATCGTAAGCATGACTGTGTTGGATTTCGTTTAACTAATTTTTGAATCATCATATTAAGTTCAACCTGAGAAGGACAAATTTAGAAACAAACAAATACTTCTTACATTAAAATTCTGGGAATTAGGAATAATATATTATTATTTTAACCTCTATGTATGCTATGAGGAAGCCTGTATACTTCAGTGGATTTTTTTTGCCTGGCGGTTATTACTTGCAGAGCTGTAGGTAGAGACAAGACCTGGTGAAATTGCAAGCTTTAAAATAAGTAAAATGTTCACGTAGACACAAAGACAGAAAACTGAAGCCTCGTCACTGGTAGATAGTCTCTGCAGAGGGACATTAAGGGATTTAGTTGATGAAGTTTACAAAAAAATATATCTCAAGGCGTTTCAATCTCAATCTACAGTCACAGACATTACAGTAGGTATCATAAAAGCAATATTATTTTTATCGTAACGAAATGTGGCTATTCCATGGCTATAAAATAGAAGCCTCTCTATAAGGCAAGCTAGTCTTTCAGTAAAGTTGACGCAGCGGTTATTAACCCGAGCTTGTCGCCCCTCGAGGCACGGAGGGGCTTTTGAATTATCTAAGCATAATATCACTCTACAGTTTGACACAGTTCGCATCCCGAGGGAAACTTTATGGTGGATAGGGATATTTAATACATTGTGTTATGTAAGACTATAGTTCTAAGTATCTACATTTTTTATTCATTGTTCTCTATGTTTACTGTTAGAGTCATATTAAATATATTTTAAACACCTTTTAATATTTTTTTCTGATAATTTGTTTTTTAGGTCGGACCGTTGTTAGTTGGTGACTAGCTACTAGGTTCAGGTAAGTATAATCAAGGCACATAATATCATTTAATATCGGAGAGGCCGAGCTTTATAAAATGCTAGGCATATTTTTAGTGAATACACTTAAATGATAACAAACATTGATATAACAAACAAAAATAATTAGGAGTACTAGTTATTATAAAGAAGTAGTACATTATAGTAGCATTATTGGGCTGTTGATTGGGTTATTGTCACCTTTAACGTAAGGTTAATGCTAAAGCAGTTCTGTATTAGATGCTGTTTTCAAGCAGGATTTAAACCTTCAACTTACTTAGTAAAATCTCACAGCTCGCCCTATTAGTTTGCATGCATTAGCCTCAATATTTTTGAATAAGAAAAAATGTGCTTACGTGTCTTGTACCATTCGTGCTT
The DNA here is from genome assembly GCA_905475405.1 of Schrankia costaestrigalis. Classification (NCBI taxonomy): domain Eukaryota; kingdom Metazoa; phylum Arthropoda; class Insecta; order Lepidoptera; family Erebidae; genus Schrankia; species Schrankia costaestrigalis. The sequence goes on from FR997832.1 coordinate 6,589,233, forward strand.
GTAGAGAGCAAGTAACTAACTTACAAGCTACACTTCAATTTTATTCTTTTATGCAAATACATACATACCTATCGTCACCTATTACACAAATCGAGTTTTTTTTTCTGTACGTTTCAAATGATCTCATCAGTTCTAATTAGGTTAAAAGCCATTGCCTGAAATCAGCTTAAGTCTTTAAGGCATTTGGCTCTATTATTATGACAGGTACTTAAAATAAATTATTTGAAGCTTTACAAACTTAGGTGCAAATATTATAAAATTATCATAGTAAGTACCTACATAAATATTTATGAACGTGGTACTATGTATATTTACTTATTAAATACCGCGTAGTCATTCCCGCGACGTAAAAACAAATGGTGTGTATAATCGAGAGGTTTCGGATTTTCCACTGTCCCGAGTACCAAATCGAACAAGTTTTCGGAAAATAAGTCTCGCCTTCAATAGGTATTTTGGTCTATAATGAAGAACCTGTTATTTCGTCATAGGATTCAAAACATTAAGTAAGGTACTAATTTAATTTGTTTATGTTAGACCCTGTATATACGCAAAGCGATGGCATATACTAATTCTAGAATATCATCCGTTACCCTAATTTCTGGAATTTAACGTTCACGCTTTCCATCACGTTTAATATAGTCGTATTGCGAAGTACTACTACGGGCACATGCTACTTAGAGACACGTGTTATACCTACCTATAAATGCTTATTATTATAAAATAATATTACGTATTGCTTAATTAGCGTTTGTAAATATTATATACGTCTATTAAGAATTATAAATATTATTGACACAAAAAGGGCTTTGACCGACAGATTGGATTCTAAACATCGTGAATCGTAGCCTGAGTTTACAACGGAAAGCACGTAGCTCTCATATTCCATACCAAGAGTCCATATAAGAAGTAATTTATAACCAATTGAAAGTACTACTGCAGAAACAGTCGACAAGCAAATTGATTAAAAAAATGTAAACAATAATAAAAAAAATGGGGCCGTTGTAGTTACTCAGAAATTTGGTATTCCCATAACGTAAAAATGTTTTAATTTGACGTGAATGAATGTGCAATGTTCGGTGGGAAAAATAATGAAGTTGAGAAAGTATTTATTAACTAAATATGCGTAAAACTTTAATAAAATAGAAAACATAGAGTTTCCGTATAAGGAAATTTATATAGTCCGTGCGGGGGTGGGTAAGAATAAGGGGTTTTAACACTCCTTAAGACTTAAACTTAATAATCAATATTTTGCTACAGGAATACTTGTCCGACCTGTGTGGTGTTTGTAAGACAGATCTTCCTTTGGATGTGTTCCTATAACAGTCTGAGCTTAAAGAGTTTTAGTCACAATTTTGCACTCAAAACAAGTTTGTCTATCTTTATCAACCCATTAGGGCGACATAGTCATTGTTGACCGAGTCCCATTAAATAAAGATTAAAAAAAATCAACCCATTACTATGTCTCCTTGTAGATCAGAGGGTCACTTTCTCTAATAAAAATACGCTGCACAGCTGCATCAGTATGATTTCTTGTCCCGTCACGTTACCATGGTGCGAAAAAGCATATTTGCGTGGAGAGTAGCAATAAAATAAAGTAGAAAATCTCTCTAGGTTCGTGTTTTAGTAAAAGTTATATTTTACTTTCTCTACAGTTAAGTACCTCTAAAATACTTATAATAAAATCATAAAATTAATGAAACATATTATAAGTAAAAATATATTATAAATACGAAAATGTGTGAGATTGTGTGAGATTTACAGGAAAACGATTTTCTTTAATTTTGTAGTAATGTAGCTAAATATATGACAATATAACACATAGTCTACAATTTGTTAAAGAACGTAGGAACTGTATCGGTAGGTTAGCTCGTTAGATGACAGAGATAAAATGTGACTAATATTAATACTTCTCAAGTCAACAGGCGTGATCCCTGACACCTAACTCTATACCATGCAGTATGTCCAGCGTGGTCATATTAAAATAAAGTATCCTCTGTCATTGGGTAGATATAATATATTGGTAAATTTATGAATGAGATATTGCTAGCGAATTTTTATTCAAAATAACAACAACATATTTTCGCATTCGATATTCATACAGGATATGAGAACGATGAATAAAATATAAACACTATTTTGTAAAACAGCACAGATAAATCAAAGTATTGACGTCTAACAGGATACTTTCCAATTCAACCTATTTGTTTGTAAAATATCTTTGTGACAAGATGAATAGCTAACTTATGTTGATATATTTATGCGTACAATCTTAATGCACATCTATTGTTGCGACGATTTTCCACACCTGGGCTGTCACGCCGTAGATATGTCTGACAGAGCGTAACACTTTCCAGTAAACATTTCAACACACTCAAGTTACAGGAATATCGAATCGCACAGCTGGCAACATCAGTTCGCGAAACACCAGGATGTTGCCAACGCCCAAGTAACACACAAGCAAGATAATAGTACACGTTTAGACAACTTAACAGTTCAAAGATGAATATCGTTGGTATAAGAGCCTTAGAAATTACTAAATGCTGAATAAATTTGAGTTTGAGCTCTTATTATACTTAATGCTTAATAAGTTCTGTGTCGTTGTACTTTATTTCTTTAAACTTAATAAACAATAATTTTAAGACTTTTACACAAACTTTATAAAGCGTTCCGCTTTCTAGGTATCTTAAAGCTGAAAAAAGGGCTCTATGGAAGCATTCATCTGAATAATCATAATCGGTATTGCTATTATTCAATAATTACTAAGCTAGTAGCGTTTGAATGAGCTGATTGCTGAATAACGTATAACTATCTGAATAAAGCTACAAAATAATGCTTTTATACAGCTTGATACTGAATAAATGTAAAGTGAGCTAATTATTTTATGGTTTAACTGAATATGATATCATGTTTTACCAGTTATTCAACTGCTGAGTAAAGAAGATTATTTAGGCATTTATTAAGTTTTCACCTGCATAACAGTATGTTTTAAATTAACTTATTCAAATTAAAGACCACAGGTACATTCTCTCAGCGCAAATAGCTTAATATAAGCTTTGTTTAACACTATTGGGACTATTATTCATATTAAAGGCCACATGTGCGTTTTATCTGAGCAAATATCTTAATATCAGCTTTGTTGAAATCTATTTGAATGCTGTTTTTGGATGTTGTTTGCATTAAAATGGAGCAAAAACCGTGGAAATAGCTTAAAAGAACTGGTAATATTAAAAGAAAGATAAGTTAGCGTATTGAAATAACTTTATTCAAGTAAAAACTTATTAACTAGATACTTGTGCACTTTTATTCAGCAATAAAAGAAGAACAAGTGATCGCCATTATTTTTTTGTGCGAATAATTATAAACACAAGAAAATTCACCAAGATTATCTGAACCCTTAATCTAACAACTATTTATATTCAATTGTATTTATCAAAGTTGCATTGGAATTGCCAGAATTAGAAATTTCGCCATAAGGTTTTTAGTCAGACCGTGCATGCATATATAAAAATAATATTTGCAATTGCTTATCTTGATTATACATGCAGCGCATCAAAAATAATCGTAGAAATCATAAACTATTTACGACAAAATAAATTCCGCACTAATAATTAACATGTAGCAAACTTATAACTAAAGTAAAAAAACTTATATTTTGTTATAATCAAGATTCTCAATTATTTGACTGACATTAAAACTGATTGCCATTTGCATCTAATTATTTTCACGATTTGTAAGAAAGAAATCTGTATTATTGTAAACAACAGAGTATAAAGCTGAGTAAATTCTGAATCCAATGATCAATTCGAAGTATAACTGAATATATTATGTGTACAGGCTTAATAAAAGCAATATCAGCTGTTATTCAGAAGTTACTAAGATCATTGTCTCATTACTAAGCTTCTTTTCAGATGTTACTAAGTTTTATGCATTTATTTTGGGGCCTATTTTGTTTGAATAACATCTGAATAGATGGTACTCAGACGTTAGTCAGCTTAGTATTCAGCTTATATTCTTAATGATTGCTCATTCTCAACTTTTATTCAGCATGTTTGTGTTACTTGGGCGTTATACACAGAATTAACTTACATCAGTTAAATAAAAGATACTGAACGTTGGTTTTAAATAAATTGCGAAATGTATATAAAAAATCCAAGAAGTTCTTTTCATCAATTAATTAACAGTCATAAAAAAGTTAACATTTATATTAGCTAGTATTGATTGATGAGATTTATAAATACTATACTGTTTGTTTAGGTACTTTTTTCCAAATTTAAACAAAAACGCATAAATGTAAGGTGATATTATTGCTTAAAGTAATGTTATTATTTTACTTACTTTACTACAACTAAATTTTCAATGAATAAATTAAAATGTTTTCATCTTTCTTTTAATATCTCACTAAACAGAGTACCTACCTATAGGACATATTCATTCACATGAAAGTTGAAGACATCCGTTTTATCTTTAAGTATTTGAAGTGATTATCATTTATTTTGGCACAATACCCATGTATTGACCGACCTAATTCAACCGGGAATGTATTGATCTTGGACTTTGCAGTCAGCTTTCCTCTCTCAGTTTTATTTTCTACCGTCCCTTCCAGGTGAATATCTGCAAACTACAGAACCTCTATTTTTCGTTTGCACAGGCAACACTCGTAGAAGGAAATCGGGTACAAAGTTAAAACTAATACTCAAACCTTTAACTACTTGTTTCAAAGGCAACGCTTTATCATTAATACAAGAAAGTGCGTTTGGATATTTTCATATAAAAGGTTTACTATTAAACGGGTATGTACAATCATATACCAATAAAATCGTAACTCAAGTTTCCAACAATGATTATTTAATCATAATTCAATAGCTGTTAACCTATTGTTCAAACTAGACTTAACTAAATGTTAAAAAGATAAAACTTAACAGCCAAACTTTATCATTGAGTACAGAGTACCAAATACTGAACAGCGTAATGTCAGATAATTTTACTAGTTAGCATAATCCTACATAGAATATTCTGTAGGATTGAGTATGATATCACTGGCGGACATGAATAATGCAGATGCGGCCTTGAATTGTTAAGATCTAACTAATGTCACAATTTTCTATACACAGTAGGCATTTGAAACTTAAATAGCTGTAATTTAAATGAGAATATACGTTTTGTTATTTGCGTATTAACATTACATAAGACTATTTTAATATTCTTTTCGGTTTTTTAGACATGTTTGCGTTACAACGATACGATGTGGATAAGATTCTGATGTTCTTACAAGAAAATTAAGAATGAAGAAATTTTCTTCATAAATGATAGGTATCGATGAGGTTTGACCAAACTGTTTCCTGTATCTGAAAATGTATAGTGGGACTTATCCCATCCATATTCACATAACTGCGATATCTAATCTGTCCCTATGATGTACAAGTATTTGATGGAACATACATTCTATAAAAATATTTATATACATTCTATAAATGTATCGTCACTAACCTCCGAACGCAAGAAGCAATGGAGGTGTCCGGACTGCTGTGCTTCGCAGAAAAAAGGTGGTGATAATTCTCTTACTCCAATCCGCGCAGGAGGTGACAATGTCACCCAACGAAAGAAGATTGAAGTTCCCCTGGAGCCTGTAGAACCTAACCTGAACTATCTCTCAGAACAGCTACAACAGCTAATTGGCGCTTTCTCCGCCCTCAAGACGCAATTGGAGGAAGTAACTGTCTCCCTTTCTCATTCCCACGAGAGAATGGATGACCTTGTTCTTCAACTAGGAGCCGCCGACAAACGGTTGAAATACCTAGAAAAACGTGACGAAGAGGTAGTAACCCTGCAGAACATGGTTATTCAACTGCAAAGTGAACTGAGAGCGGAGTCGCAATCCAATCTCCGTAACGAGCTTGAAATAGTAGGAGTTCCTGAGACCATCAGCGAAAATGTTCATCATATCGTACAGGTTGCAGCAAAAAAACTAGGAGTAGAGCTAGAAGATAGGGATGTGGATTGGGTGGCACGTGTCGGGCCGCGACGCCCACCTATGGCCGCAGTTTTGCCTGAAGATGGAGCCAGAATGCCACGTCCCATAGTTGTCCGACTTCTCCGTCGATCAAAGAAAGATCAATTTCTCAAGGCTTCTAAGCAAAGAAAAAATCTCAGTAGCTCTGACCTGGAGGTATATAGTACTCCATCAAAAAAAGTTTTCTTTAATGAAAGATTAACTAAGGAAAACAGAGTATTATTTCGTGCCTCTAGGACTCGTGCGAAGATGCTTGGATATACATTTTGCTGGTGCAGTCAAGGAGCAATCTTTGTCAGGCAGAAGGAGGGCCGGCCAGCTATCCACATACGATCGCAGATTGACCTGGAACATCTTCTCCCGCATTCCACAAAAGCAGATGAAACAAAGGACGGTGAGAGGCCTGCGACCGATGCTGTTATCTCTTAGTCACGAGTTCCTTACCGGCCTAAATTTAAATTTAAATTTATTTTGCAATTCAACGATAAGCGCACTTCCCCTTAGGGTAACATATTGCACCTCTCTGGTACGTAATTTCTTGAGTATTGTGATAAATATCACCAAAATATTTTTAAGTAATAATTTAAACTTTTCCCTATATAATAGAAGTGGTAATCTAAGCGTAGGTTCACAGTCTTGCGACCCAGCCGGCCAATTTTTGAGCTGCTTTGAATCAACAACTTTCTCTTTGCCAAAGTCTTCTAACTTTAAAATGTATTTTAAAAACAGTACTGAGAAACTTTGCAAATGCAGTGTCTATCTTACTAATACTGTAGTCCTTTTGAAAACCAACTGTTTATCAAAGACACAATGGTCTCTGTTAATTGCGTCTATGTTTTTGGCTTACTGCTTACTCTACTCGATACACACAAGCCATGACCTGTACTTAATCCTAGCAATAAATAATAATAAAAATGACCTATTAATAAAAATTGATAATGTTTACATTGATATTGTCTGCTTAAGGTGGGTTGGGAGACATATCTATACTTATAATAAAACTGTAGAGAGATCAATTCTGTACATTGAATATATGTTCAAAATTAATATTGGAGGATGAATGGTGATCGATACTAATGCCAAAAATGCAATCAATAAATTTTTTGTCTGTCTGTCTGTCTGTCTGTCTGTATGTGCACGCATGGGTCAAAAACTACTGAAGGCATTTTAACCAAACTTGGTACGATTGTAGTCCATACTCCCGGACAGGTTATAGGCTGTATAACATAACGCTAAGACACATAGGAGCTGAGCAGTGACGAAAAATTTGAAGCAAGTCAGTTGACAAAAAGCGCGTTCTAGCTCTTATCATCGCATACGTTGATCATACGCCAAAAATATGTATTACAAAAATAATGGTCTTCAAAAGATGTACAAAAAAGTCTTGAATAGTATATATCTATCTTTTATATATTAGCCACAATAACGTGTTTAATCGTTAGGGTTTTCTTCAAAGTGTATTAAATACATAAATATATTGTAATTTGCATAGACATATCTTTTTCAAACTCCCATATTTCAAAAGTACACTTTAATATCTTATTCATAAAAAAAAAATTATAGAAATCGGTTGATAAACACACAAGATATAGATCATTTTACACATTATTGCTATTTGTCAACAATAAAAAAATACAAAACTGACAATAAAATAAAGAAATACAATCACAAAACATTAAATTATTATTCAAAGTGTTTGTGTTTATTTTATTAAGTAATTCAAAAATACTGCACGCAGTTTATCTATAGATAATAATATAGTCGAGTCTAAGTTTAGTCAAATATTTTTTGCTAGATGGTAAAAAGGTGTGAGGTACAATAATTTATTTCAGCATTTTTTTTACAAAAGACAAATCCCACACTAGCCTTTAAAAATATCAATTTAACGGACACAAAGAACATCCAGACTAAGGACAATAGTTTGTGTATCACAATTGTCCTCCATGGGAATCGAACCCGCGACCTCATGCACGCCAGCCATGTATCCGTGTGGTGACGGAGTAAGAATACAATATGTCACCTCCCCATCTCATCCCATGGGTGGCGTAAAACCGACTAAGGGACTATCGGTGAATATTATCTTCCAATCTATCCGTATATTATCAACCAATCCGACTGGCCAGCGTGGTATTAGTAGGCCAAGTATTCCTCCGTCACGGGAGGAGGCGCGTCCTTGCAGTTATGATGAAATAAGCGATGTCATTTATTTTAACTTACAAATTTGACAACAGATAGCATTGTGCCTGTGACGTCATTTTCAGTATCGCGGTGTTAAGATTTTCCTTGAAAGAATGACGTTCGCTCATGTCTTTCAGTATAAGTTTAGACGCAGTCTTCATAGATATTTTATTTACTATTTATTTACTTTGAAAAGGTTTTGGTTCGTTCGTTAATTTTACAATTCGTTTGTAATGTAGGTATATCTGTTCGTTATAAGGTTTTAAAAACGATTTTTCAGTATTAAATCGAATTGCGAAGTAAGTAACATCCGCCACGCGAACGAAGTCGCGGGCACAGCAGCTAGTTTTATTCATAAAATGATAATTACTGATGAACTGACAGTTGAACTAGATTCTATTATGATAAACTGTGTAACTGTAAATGATCCATACTTATGCAAGAAAGTCTTTTCATCCGAACATAATTTTAAATTACTTTCAATCAATATAAGAAGCATTCAAAAGAACTTCGACGCTTTACAGGTGGCTTTGGCACGACTAGATTTTAATTTGGATGTTGTGATTTTGACTGAATGTTGGATTCATGAGTCGTCAACTATTCCGAAAATAACTGGATATAACTCATATAACACGCAGAGGCAGACTAATCAAAATGGGGGGGTGGTAGTGTATGTGAAAGACAGATGGAACGCTACAGCAGTAGAGCCTCCAATGGATGAAGTCGATTGCTTAGCGATCCATATTGCTAAGGTTATTACTATTCTCGCCGTGTATCGCTCCCCTTCATTCAGAAAGCTAGATAAATTTCTATCTTCACTCGAAATATGGTTTGATGACAATAATTCCTTGCCAATGGTTATTGCTGGAGATATGAATATAAACACTATGGACACTTTTGGTAATTCTCTTAGTATTGAGTACCAATGCTTAATGGCTGAAAATGGCTTTCTTCCAGCAATAACACAGCCAACTAGGGAGTCATCATGCCTTGACCATGTTTTTGTTAAAAATATGGGTTCCTGCGAGACAGTTGTTGGCATTGTGTATCAAACGGACATAACGGATCACTACCCTGTCTTAGTAGGTCTGAGTGTAAAGGGACAAGAACCATCTATCCGACTAAATCGTCTCGTTAAAAGAAGCGATTTCAGTGCTATTAAAATAGATCTTCAACTTATAGACTGGTCCCTTGTTACAAACACCACTGATATAAATAAAGCTAACGAAATTTTTACAAAGTTATTGTTGGAAATTGTTACCAAACACACGAACACTATTAAACTAAGTAGATCCAAATATGCTTTAAAACCCTGGATAACTCCGGGCTTGATGAAATGTATGCGACACCGAGATAAACTACACCTACGCGTTAGAAATGAACCATCCAACTTAGTCCTTCTGAGAATTTACAAGCGTTATCAAAATTTTTTTGTTGATCTTTTGCGCAAACTTAAATCAGAATATGAAAATAAGCTACTACAATCCAATAAAAACAACCATAAAAAACTTTGGCGCTCTATAAAAAATATCTGCAATTTAAATAAAACCTCTAGAGACCCTGTCGAACTTCTTAGGTTAAATGGTTACCAAAATGAGCAACAATCCCTTAACGCGGTTAATAGCTATTTTTCTACGATAGGGAAAATATTAGCAGATCAGATAATGGATCAAATCAACAAAAAAGAAGTGGACCTTTCTGGTGCTGTTAGAATCAGTCAGTCTCCTGCAAACTCTTTCTTTATAACCCCTACTAACTACGACGAAATCGAAAGTATAATTAATAACCTACAAAATGACAAGGCCCCCGGAATAGACGGTCTTAGTAATTCGCTAATTAAAGACATTAAGAAAGAAATTATAACTCCACTAACGCATATATTAAACCTCAGCCTTTCGCTCGGTATCTTCCCACAGAGTTGGAAGACCGCATTAGTTTGTCCAATAATTAAATGTGAACCAAAGGACATCTGTAGTAATTATAGACCAATCTCTCTTCTCTGTGCTTTCTCAAAAATACTGGAACGTTTAGTTAATAAGCGTCTCGTGAACTTTCTGGAATCTCACAATGTGTTATCTTCTAAACAATTTGGTTTTAGGAAAAATATGAGTACCGAAGATGCTGTAATTCAACTGACAACATTAGTATCTTCACATCTTGATAAAAAGCAGTGTTGCATCGGTATTTTCCTCGACCTGGCGAAGGCCTTTGACACCGTCTCCATTCCTATACTCCTCAACAAACTAGAGGCCCTAGGAATCAGAGGAATTGCCCTAGAATGGTTCAGGAGCTACCTAACAGAGCGGAGACAGTGTGTAAAGGTTGGCCAGTCAATAAGTGACTCACAATTCGTTCCTTTTGGTGTGCCACAGGGAAGTATACTGGGCCCGACTCTCTTCCTTCTATACTTGAATGACATCTTTGATATCCCAATTCAAAATTGCGACATGCTGTGCTATGCAGATGACACAGCTTTAATATTTCATGGTCCAACGTGGCCCACAGTGTGTTCTTTGGCTGAAGAAGGGTTATCACTAACATCTCAGTGGCTGCAACATAATCTACTGACGCTTAACACTAACAAGACTGTGTTCCTATGTTTTCAAAAGACTGCTGCATCGGCCCCAAAAAATGTTATCAATATTAAAATCCACAATTCCTCCTGTGGTGAGTCTTCTTGTTCTTGTGAAAAGATTAAGCGAACCGACTTAATTAAGTACCTTGGCGTGCATATAGACGATACCCTATCCTTCAAAAAGCACATTAGCAAACTATCGGCTAGAATTCGTAAATTCATAAACGTGATAAGAAATCTACGCGACGTAGCAAGTTTGGACACCCTTAGGACAGTATACTATGCATTATGCCAGTCTTTAATAATATACTGCATAACATGCTGGGGTAGCGCTGCTAAAACCTTTATGATCCAAGCCGAGAGATCCCAGCGCTCTGTACTAAAGGTAATGCTCAAAAGGCCGTTCAGACATCCCACCTTTCTAGTTTATAAAGAAGCCGAGGTGCTTAGTGTGCGTCAACTTTTTATCCACAGAACGTCTCTGGCCGTGCATAGGGCTGTTCTTTCTTCCAGTTCTTATGAATTACTCAAAATCAGAAGAGTATTCCGCCTACCCGTTCCATCTGTAAACACTGCATTTGCGCAACGTTTCGATCCGTTTGTTTCTGCTCATGTGTATAACAAGGTTGTCAGGCACTGTGATATTAAAAACAAAACTGTAAAACAGGCTAAACTCATTATAAACCAATGGCTAAAAACATTAGATTATGTAAAAACAGAAGATCTTTTGAAAATTTTATGTTAAATATGGTTAAAATGTCCACAATTGTAAGATTGTATACCTAACTTCTTTTGTATTGTTATTGTCCGCTAACGCTTTAGGTTCTGTGCTACTCTTTTATAAGTATATTTAAACAGGTCAATGTACACATCGGGTTTCCTCGATACAGGCTACGCCTAGTGAGGAAACCATAGGTAATCTTATTTTATTACACTATTGTCTCTGCAAATTTTTTTGTAACTATATATTAAGTCTTGTTTCTGTTATCATGCTCTGTGTATATTTTGCAGTACTTAATAAACTATTTTTCATTTTTCATTTTCATAATAACATCTTCATAAGAAATAACGTTCAAAACAACGGTGCATAGTAATTTTACTAGTGAAGCTGCCTAGTGAAATATTCACACGGTTCGTGTTTACCGTACAAAATATGCCCTTTCCTTATCGATAACGGCATACAGTTGATTATAGCTAACTCTTTACGCTGTTCACATTCGTATTAAAGTTACATTTGACCAGTTAACTTTGTAATGTACTATAACACATACCTAAGTATATCCAGCAGTATTCAGTACTACGATTTGCTAACACCTTACCAAAGAGATAGAATCATTAGAACGCTAAAACTATGTATACAACGTATCGTAAAATTCGTCTAAGGGAGAAGTCATGCAAGCAATCACATCTAAGAGAATATCATTTTTTTAATCGAACACAACCTTAAAATTACGTTTTAGTCTCGCTAGAGCGATAGTTTTAATTTCAGTCCAGACGGAGAAAAGGAAACCTTTGACCTACTTACCTATGGCCATGTTAAAGTACAAGTTAAAAAATAAGATGTATTATGTTTCAGAAGCGACACGTTTACTGAAGGGAACGAACAGGTACTCTATAATCCATATTTAATGATACATTTAAAAATCTATACTAGGTATATGGACAACTAAATAAATTTGATTTGTTTTTTTTTAATTAGTGACCTTTTAAGGGAACGATCGTACAATAAAGCATTAAATCACAATCTTTGTATTAATTTCCCGGTAATATGTATAATTCATTGTGCAATTTTTTCATTGTTCTCATTATATACTTTGGACAATAACTGTTTAGTAATATTATGTCACTGCAAAAAGATAATTGTTGTGTGTTTTATCTTTCAAATCAGTTTAAATTGCCATTGTGCAAAATAAAATCTGCCAAATTATCATTACAATAATATTTATTTTAATTGTACTTATAAAATATATTTATATACGCAGATTTATCATATTAGGATATAAAGGAGACATGAGGAATAGTGTAATGAGAAAGCTGTTTAATATTTTTACTGTTGCTGTTAGCCCATATCGTCCCACGGCTAAGCAAAGGTGTGTATCCCCTTGACTTGACACAGGTTTCGGTCCATCATTCTGGTCCAATTGTCTTAATGCAGAATTATTCCACTGGAGAAATACATCGTCGGACCTAATCAAGGACGTGTCAAAGGCGAACTCTACGTTATTTTCTTGACACCTTAAAATATTTAAGCATTAATGTATCATTCCTCCGTGTGGTGACGGAGTAAGAATACAATATGTCACCACCCCAATTCATCCCATGGGTGTCGTAAAAACCGACTAAGGGACTAACCGTGTATATTATCTTAACGAAATAAAAAGAAGGAAAACTTGAAATTAAACCCTATACCAATCCGTCTGGCCATCGTGGTATTAGTAGGCCAAGTATCCCGCCGCCATGGGAGGAGGCCCGTCCCTGCAGTGGGACATAAATGGGCTGTTATGCTGAATGTATCATTCCTGAGAAGTGACGTCGAAGTTTCTGTACGAATTTTAAATAAAATGATTTGCTACATGTCGTACATTAACGTTATTAGCATACGATTGCAAAGGAAGGAACAGTAATTAAGCGCCTGTGCGCAATCACTAGTTACGAAAGATTAATAGGTTTTTTTATGTGACGAGGTCCGGCAAAACGACGTTGATTTTAAAGGTACCTAACTCACTTACTTAACATCCTGCCGGATCCTTTCCGAGGTCTACAGAGTATTAAAAATAACACTACTTAAAAGAATAATGACTAATGACGAGTTGACTTTCTCAGTCGAAAACCTTTTGTAAGCATGAGTGAAATATTCATTTGAAACTATGTTATGTATCATTGGTAGAGAAATCGTATATCTTTTAGAAAAATACCATATTTAAAGTTATAGTATTTTGATAATACTAATACAGTAGAACCCGGTTAAAACGATCACGCCTAATACGATTTCACTCATAATACGCCTTTTTACGCCGGTCCCTGCAATTTGAGACATATTTTCATACATTTCTTAACGCTTAATACGATTCGTCATCCCGTTTAATACGCCCGCGCTCAGGCCCTACAACCGCACTTGAGGCCAGCCGTGGGGCCCTTTTAAAGTTGTTTTAAGAAAGCCGGTTCTTGAAATAACGTGGTTGACGTCGTGCTGAAAGAAGAACACGGGTGCTTCTTCCTGAAATACCAGGATTCAGGAAAACTCTGCAGTATCCCGAGATACTGCAGGGTTTTCCTGAATGGTGGCTAAATATTCAGGCTGGATATTCTTCCATTGATGACAATGTAGCACGAACGAAATTCAATCAATATCTTATTGAGGATGTGAATAACACACCAAACGAGGTCCCTATCCCTATGCCTAACTGATAATGATGAGGACGAAGATGAGTTAGGCATTATCGGCTATTAATGATTTAATGAATGAATAATTTGCTTCTTTGGATGAAAGTGATGACGCGGTGCAAAAGTTGAAAATCCTGTTATTGCTAATGCATCAAAATCTTTCTGTCAAACCAAAATAAGTGATTATTTTTAATAATGTATTGAATGTGGGTACATAATTTCAAATAATAAGAACAAAAAACATAATAAATGTAGCACGTTTTTTTTTTATCCCGCTTAATACGCTTTCTCGCTTAAGACGCGATTTTGGTGGGGTCCCTGGAAAATCGTCTTAAGCGGGATATACTGTATCTATCTACCTTTATGGGAACAAACCATGAGCTTAATGTACTTATGCATAAGTATATAATGAAGAACACCAACAGATACAACGTCGCAAATTTTCAATGTTCCTTTCTTTTAATTCGTCTTGTCATTACTTGTTATAAAAGTAATTGGTTAAAGAGTTTAAGCATACAATCTAACACTTGGCCTTTAAACCCTGCGTCACTAGAGTCATCATGACACGTGACTAGTGTTTATTTTGTTCGCTTCATTATAACACGAACTAAATCGCCCAAGAACACTTAATATTGCTTACTTGCATCGTTGTAATACTATCACATACTTAGTTAAATAAAAAAATAAATAAATGTTTACAGTTTAACATAAAATACACATAAACTCATGCCTTGTGCCCATAGGGGTAGAGATTAATCTAATGAAACCTGCTTTGTTTTGTCTATTATTATTGTCAGTATGATTATGCATTTATATTTAAAGATCTAGCACTAAGAGTACACAACACTTGTATGAGAGCTAACTTTTGTGATTGTTTGCCAAGCGTACAATAACAAAGATTTATTTGTTATGAATACTTTATAAACAAATATGTATCTAGCCATCGCAAGAACGAGTGCATTCGTTATTCAACTATGTATCAAATTTATTGCAATATAAAGTGCAATCGTGAATTCATGACATTCCATAAGTACGTAACATCTTAGATAAATACTATATATTTGTTTGGAAATACCCGCGTATTGGTCGTGGTAAAGTCACATTGGTGGCATTTAAAGGAAATGTCAGTTATAAAGTGTTTCATTTAGTTAGAAGGTTTTATGTTCAAGGCAGACAACTTGTAGGATGAATATTGTCGTGATTGTGGACACGCTCTAGCTGAAGACCTAGAACCAAGAGAATGGTAATTTTGTGTACCTATTAATTAAATACAGTCGTATTGCTGTTATCTTACTCGACTGTACGCATCACCTGACCAATTAGTTTTGTAAATGAGGCTACGTGTCGAAAAGGACTAGGAGAAAAGGTCACCATCGGTTCTCATAGCAAATGATGTAATTCTAGAAAATCTATTTCTATTACTAGGCCACATTTGTAGCCATCACAGTTGAGACGTCCATTTCGTGCAAGGAAACATATTCGACACAAGAAACGTATCTACATCGTCATCTGTGTTTTTCTTGGCTGTACTTACTTCTTATCCGTAAATTAAGATTATTTCAAGTCTCTTGGGTAATTAATTATATTTTAAAACAACAAAACCGAGAGCACCTGGGCCTTTACCTGAGCTAGCCTCATTTTAACAAAACTGCTTAACTTTCGCATGATTGGTCTATGAATATTTTTTAAACCACAATAAAGCTCCGACAACTTCATTCATTATTTATTTACTTTTCTAGCATTTTTTTTCTAGGTAACCATTTCAAGAATTACGTCATCATTCGCATCGTAAATGAAAGCATAGAGGCACGCTTTCGCATTTATAATATTAATAGCCCATGCGAGCTAGATAACATAACGAGGAACGTAAATAAATAGAGTAGTAACAAACATGATTGAGTTTATCTGTCGGTTACGATCAAAGCGGCATCACTTTATGAATCTTGATTACTAGAACCGTGTGTATTATGTTAATCGATCGATACATTTATAGTAAATAATGAAATACGCTTAAAGCTATGTTTGTATTGACAATATGTTCGGAATGCAAGATCTGATACGGAATTGTAATTAGCAGGAAAATATGATTAGATTTATGAGGCGGTTATTACTTTATTACAAACGGCTGCAATATACAGAAGAAAACTTCCAAGGAATTTATGATTAAAGACATCAGATTTCTGTTGTTATCGGGAAAAATGGAATCGGTATTTAGAGGAACCACCACATGTCCATTCCTCACAAGTGCTACTCATGTAGGTCAGAATCAGCACCGCGAAAAGCTCTCAAGATCCGCAACCGATTTAATTACAAGAAAATGAGGAGTTGTGTAAATATCCCTCCGGCCCATATAAAAGACTTGAATGCTAAATGATTCAATTAGGAAGAGTGGCATATCATGTTTCATCTTGTACCACAGTAGTGTAATGTGATCTTTAAAGTTTTGGTTTCTTTAGGGTTCCCATCGGCGGCGGTGATTAATACTACCACTAGTAGTAAGTACTAGTACTATTGTAGGGTCGGCAGACTAAAGAACATAAGTCTTATAAAAATTTTATAAGACTTATGTTCTTTAGTCTGCCGACCCGACTATTATTTACTACTATTATTAGCATTAGTAGTAATTAGCACATGTATTTTTAACCAGATGTTTACATTCGTTAAAGATCATAGAGTCTATTATTTTAAGCTTTAATGGAACAGACAGCTCTTAATATCAAAGCAAAGTAGCTTTGTGATTGTTTGATTTTTAAAAATGGCGTTTATCAGGTTAGCCTTTCTATATCAAAAACACGAAATCAGTAAAAGTATATCGAATTTAATATTCGATATACATTTTTATACTTTCTCTAATTTCGTCAATACATAATTTGGCTTCCAACAAAAGAATAAGTACTTCGTGCTGGTTCGCACTACCAATTTTAATTATTATGTATTGGAAATGTATCGATAAAATCATTTTATTTATAGACAGGAGATTAAAAGTTATGTAAGACAGTGGTGACGGGGAAAGAATACATACTGTGACCACATGTACAGAATACACTATGTATATTAGCTCTATAGAAAAAAAAGAGAGATTTTGATATAGCTTTTTGAGTATTGGCTGTTAGATGATTACCAGTGACCAACAAATGGTCGTTAAATTATAATATCGGCTTCAACAGAACATAAGACAATGGCATATCATTGAGAAAGAGACATCAAAAACTTTCTATTCCAAAAATAAACTTAGACTTAGATTATTTTAACTATACGATTTCGTAAGTAAACTTTTTAAGTGGCATATTATAAATAATTTAAAAATACAAATATGATTTGTAAGAAGCTTTTGTCTGTAATAGACGAACCTATGTCACAAATAACCAGGCTTAAACTACTTTCTACCATAAACTTCTTCAGAGAAAAGAATTGTTGAGTGAATGAACACATTAACGTATGTAGTTAAACTTTTAAGAATAAAAAAATATTGTCAACGCACAATGTCGTTCAAACGTAAATGGTAGCCACTACACTGAACTGTCAGTCATGACAATTGATTGATGGCGTACCTTGAACAATAAGCTAGAAAGCCTTACAAACTATCTAACAGACAAACTCGTTAGCTGTTCCCGAAAAGTTGACCCTCTTTTGTAAATTAGCCATATAGCAGGAGATGGCTTCAGTAACGAATATAAGCTATAGTAGTCGAATTTGCAGTCGATATTGATAATGAACTATCGAAACAGCTAGTATATAGTACTTTTTCAGCAGTACTAAGAATACGGGGGTAATTGTTCCTTCTCAACTGCAGAAATACCAGGTAAGTAAAAAAATGTGTAGCAATCTTGCTCTAAAACTTAGAGATAAGATCTTAGCAGTAAATATGTGCCTATTTTGAAATACTGTCAAGTCATAGAGATACTCTTAAACCTAGTACTAAGCGTTGTTTTTGACACAATATTTGCGATAACGTGATAAGGGCACTTCAAACATCGTAATCTGATGAAGTAAAGTTGCGACAATCTTAATTCATAAATTACGTACTGAAATTACAGCTGCATTCCAAAGAAAAGGTGTTTGAAGGATCAAATATGTTTGGTTAAAAAAATAGTTCAATGGCTATATTTAGAGGTGAGCATCAGCCCTTTAGGATGATGTGAAAACATTACTGCAATCATTTTATGCAAGTCAATCTTATACGTAACTAGCTACCCGTGCCCACTTTGTTGGGCGGCGAAAAAACCGAGTCCCTTTATTAAACATATTTCATTACTGATTCACTCCTATTAGTCATAGCGTGATACAATATAGCCTATGACACTTCCCGATAAATGGACTATTCAACACAGAAAGGATTTTTTTAAATCGGTTTATTATATCCAGAGATTACCCCCTACAACGTCACAAAACACACAAACTTTACCTCTTTATAATATTAGTATAGATAAATAAAGTTGAAGCGTTTGTTTCGAAAAATCAGTGCAAATCTAACTGCTACTATAGAAGTAATTAAGGCTACTGTTCTACAAAAAAAATATAAACAAAAATAATAATAGAATTCTGCCGAAAAAAATCTAAGAAAATTTTCCCAACGAATCAACTTTTCCTGACGAAGTTGAGAAGTAACAGTTTTAAATCATTATCTAGCTATGTAAAGTAGACAACTTGCTTACTATCCCCTATCTTTTAGATATTTCTTAGAAATTATTATTTTGAAAGATCAGGGCGTGTTTAGCGGTACAAATCGGGATGGGGCAGCTGCAGTAGCCGAAGGTTGCGTAAGAATCATGGTTTCTCCTAGTAACGGGCATATTTAGCGTCAAACTTATCCAGCATTGATAATTAAAATGCTTGTTTAATGGATGCAAAATAGTTTATTGTAATTTAGATTGTAACCACACACACACACACACTAAATTTGTATGTAGATATTACTTTTCGTGCTTAAAAATAATGAACAACATGTAATTAACGTTGATTGCTCACTACTCACCTACTTTTGGTACCGTTGTAAAGTTTACGACTTTTAGTTTCACTGATCAACATTTTAATACGTTACATAGACTTTACTGCCCCGGAACGCGTAGTCGTGTACCAATGTGTTTGGAAATTTTTAACAGGATCTACAACTGATTGTTCTTTGTATCCATTCATTTTATGTCTTTAAAAGTAAACGCGGCACAAGGTTTGACACAAGGTTCTATTGTGGGTTATAGTATCCTTCATTTAACAAGATTATTTGACTTTCAAGAAAATTTGGAATAACTGCTGATCATAATAAAGCGCGATCATGATCATGCATGCTGATGCATGGTATAAATCAGAGAAGTAGTACAACAATATAAGGCCCTAGCTGTCATTTATATAAAATGTATTTGTAAACAATAAATTATTTGCTGCATACTTCGCCGTTAGCTTCAATTGTCTATCATCGCATATACTGAATAAATAAACAGCTTATATTGTATCCAATTCCCCGATCATTCGTTCCGCACATAGTTTGTATCTACAGCACTTCCAAAAGAGGTAATGAGAATAAACAAATTCTTAATAGGAATAGTTTATCAAAGTAACGACCAGGCGACTGCGACATGTAAGGTCATAGGAGTAACACGACTTGAAATAAGACCTAAAGGTTAAACGAATTTTAGATTAGCACACTCGTGACCCTCGAATTTACTTCGTCGTTCTTCGTAAGAAATAATAAATAGTCTCGTGTTGTGACACAATGTCATCTACGGACCTAATCAAGAGTCCGGATTACTAGAGTTGAGGTTTTCAAGTTACGTCATAGCCGGCTGATCTGGCTTGAGACATGCTTAGCTAAGAAGCGTTCTTCTACCACGCTCGCTTCTACACTACGCACGCTAAGCGACTGTACCTTTGTATTAAATCTCAATGTTTCCTAGATTGTCTGGGGAATATCTGCCTGTATGCGTAAAATAAATTTACAAAATCATATACGAATACAAATTGACTTAACAAATAACGTTTTAATTTAGCGGATGCTACTAATTGTAATATTCAATTGGGTTATCGATTTTCGCTACCAAGTGTATTTGAGTATGTATGTTCAAATAATTCTGTTGGTAATATATTTCTATTATCCAACTGCCTGTTAGAAGAAAATGGACGTACATCTATTTTATCCTACTATCCTAATAATATAGCGAAAAATGAATGCGAAATTTTGTGAAGATGGCTGGATGGATGTTTGTTACTCTTTCACGCAAAAACTACTGAACGGAGTTTGATGAAATTAGTAATATAGGTAGTTTAAGGTGTAGAATAACATTTGGGCTACCTAAACCACGCGGGTGAAGCCGCTGGCATCAGCTAGTAATAAATAAATATATTAGAATGATAAATTCTCTTGCATTATTTGCAGTTTGTTTACCTTTTGGCTAATCTAAATATTTTTCATTTTATGATTGGTCTGACTGCATCAAGTACTTTCATGCGTACACAATAATATAAAGTAATGTAACTGACATAATGCATTCAGTCCGGGCTGGGATTTCCTTTCTGCTTCATTCACTTCCTGTGACGCACAAATGGAATGTAAATACATAAGTACAAACAATCTTCAACGCTCATGTTAAAGCAAAGAGACGAAATATTATTGTAAGTTTTGTTTTATTGAAATGTACCTGAATAATTAAGTTAATATTTTTTGTGCATTCTTTTTTAAAGTACTTTTGCATTATGCTCAATTCACACGATGTAAGTTGTACGAACTGGCTAGTTATATTGCTACAAAACTATCCGACTAGTCCGCATACGGTAAATCAAGAAGAAAGTATGCTAATTGATTCTCTTATCTCACAATGTCTAGGATGCTTAAGTTAATTGTCAACCAAAGTAACATACATACAAAGATATAATGAAGAATACCGCATTTTGTTTATAACTTTACGTATCAATAATGGTTCTTTCACCTGTAGAATACGAACACGATGATATAGTATAAGTAACACCGTGTCTAAGAATAGCATTTTCATGTTTTGTTTTTAAGGCTCTTACTATTTGTATGTCTTCATTGTCTGTGTAGTCGTTTCACTTTCTCCGCCAGCGTGACGCGCGCCTGCGCAGCCAAAAGTGTTTATCTGGCGCTTTGTTACATTAGCTACATTCTTTCTACTCTAATTATTATTCAGATAAAAATAGTGGAAGTCATTTGATTTCTATACTTCTAAATAAGGATGTTAAAATGTATCGCGTTTCTGGTTTAATATCCTTCGTGCAAGAATATTATAAACCACCCTTTAAAAAAATTCTTGGTTGGTAAAACTGATTTTGACTGTTCGAAGCCTTGTTTAAAAAAAATAGCTTGCTAGCTTAGCTTAAATAATAGTCTCGAGTAACTCTTAACTTTATATTCACCGACTCTCAACGGATGCAAATAATATGAACAAATCAGTAAGTTCCTTAAAACAATAAGGTTAAACAATACGCTCCGAATACCGTAGAGATTAATACCGTTCATAACTTCCTAGTGATGATAAAAGCAACGGTACCCGTAGTTATAATAACCTGAACAAGCAGTTATGAAGGTCGTATCGAGAACCAGTATAGGTATAATACTATAACAGGAATTATTTTTTGTCATGT
Organism: Schrankia costaestrigalis; assembly: GCA_905475405.1. NCBI lineage: Eukaryota > Metazoa > Arthropoda > Insecta > Lepidoptera > Erebidae > Schrankia > Schrankia costaestrigalis. The sequence continues at coordinate 6,610,973 of FR997832.1, forward strand.
TTAGCCGGTGAAGCAAGTTCGAAAAAACAATAAACATTGTACGTTTATTTACAATCGGATCAAGATATTTTTTGTGAAGAGAAACTGATTTTAGTAACCGTTATAGTGTTGATACTGTTACGCACTAAATGTATGTCACGGTTAATATACGAATTTCATATCAGATATGAGTTTAAGATGCGATAAGGATGCACGTGGTTTTCTTATTCTTTAAATTAAGTAAATGACTTACTTCTTAATTTCATTAAAACTTTTAGATTAGTGGGTGGAACGTATAGTAAAATAGAGTAGACGGGAAACATTTGAACATTGTTATTTGACAATCATAAATTTAACAAAAAGCGCCAAAATACAATGATTTCGCAATATATAAACAGATTTAGAGTATTATTTTTATCAGATAATGCCAAAAACTGATGATACCTGACATGCCCTTGCTTTTCGATATGGCAATATTGTTTTGCTCGACTTTTACGTTAGCATTTTGTTCCAGCCAAACTAAACTATCACAGGTCCAGAGATTCCTTATTAATATTGCAAGAACGATTCTTTCAAGCGAACTTGGAATCTAACGGTTACCTAAGCGTTTCCTGAATATAGAGATTTCCGTCTGAATACGTATCTAAAGTATGGACCTTATTAATAAATCAGGAAACTAAGTGAGGCGTTAAAGCCTTTACAAGTTTATACCAAACTCTCAATCGCTAATGAAACTTATTTAAGCGCTATTGGTATCTTCCAAAAGCCGAAAGATCAAATGTCACTGTTTAAAAAGCTTACTCATACAATTTGAAGTGAAAACGATGATTGCTACAACGAATCAGGCAACAATGATTGGTGGTGCTCAGTCACGAGCCGGCGCAAATCGACCATCGGACACACAGCATCGCATCGGTGAAACTCTCGATAGGTAACTCGATTATTCTACGAATAAATAATATACAATAGGATCGTAACATTTCACTTTCGTTTTATGAGACGTTATTTTTGGCAAGTTACATTCAGCAATATTTAATTATGCTAATATGTAATATTACGTTTTAAAATAATTTGCTATGACATCTGTATCAAAAGCTAAAATAACCATAAAACTTGTTTCATTACGTTCAAGGCCGTTTAATTTTGATGAGCATTCTATGATAGCCGGTGATACTGGCTAGTAGAGGTCGTATTCGTCCTCATCGATATTATAAGCTGTGATGACCTAATGCAAATAATTGTACTCTTGGACTTTCCTTATCTCAGAAAAGATGTTAGGTAACAAAGTTAATCAGCTATTTGTGAATCTTTTCATATCTCAATAATGTTTTAATCTTTCGAGAAAATAATACGATGCATTCGCATACGATCGAGGATAGAAATAATGAAAGTATTAGAAAAACACGTACACACATTGTGACCTTTATCTTTTGTTGTTTCCATCTGCAATCTACGCTGTCTAAGATTGTAACATTTTATGCATATTTATGGATCATATCTTAGAGTTTCCCTTATCTAATTGCAATAATAGTATAATGCAGAAGAAACGCAAACTGCGATAACTACGCCGAATTAAAAGAAGAAGCAATAATTTTTCGTACTAATGACTTAATTAAGTTTGTTCTTTCTATTTGTTTATTATTAGAAATTCTATCTCTCTTGATATTTAAAACCATACAGTATATAATATATCAATAAAGGCAACACACGCGCAGTTTACACTGCGCCATATTATCGTAAAATGCATCTGCAGTAACTAGGTTACTAATACATGCATAATCCACATTGGCATAAATAATATCATAAGATAACATTAAATTTTGTTAGCTAATGTAAAAACTACCTTTGGGAATATCTTATAATTTTACTAAATGCAAAGGTTGTTAGAAGATAGGTAATAAATTGGCCATTCCTGAATGGCCTTGCGACTCATTAAGAGTAGAAGCATTGTAAGATCAAATATGCAGTCTAACTCTGGCTATATGATGTAAGAAATTATATGAGACATTGCGAAATTATAATAAAATATTAAGCAGAGGCACCATTAAAATTCCCTAAGATTATACCAAGTAGGGCAAATCTTGTCACATTAATTGTTACATCTTATTCATATTTAGATGACATGGAAAATATGATTAAGATTTTGTTTTATTTTTATTGTAACATTTGAATATGATACACTTAGTCACCTCAACCGACATAAATTCATTTATTTGAATCAGAAATTTAATGTGATAAATTTTAAACCCTCTTGTATAATCAGCAGAACCTCAAATTATAAATTGTCAATTGCAGTTTGTAATCAGAACAATATTTACTTCAGTTTTGTAGGTAGTACCTATTAATAAAAACAAGGTTACTATATAAGGATTAAGATTACTCACCAGTTCTAGGAGATATAGGTACTGCAGGCTTTGGTGCAGAATTAGAGCAGAGCCGCCCAATCTTGGAAGGTGGCTTCAAGCCGGAGGGTTTGGGCAATGATGTTGGTCTAGTGGAGTCAGCGGGCTTGGTAATGGTGGAGGTAGCAGTGCTGGCAAGTGATGCATTGTCAGAAGACGTGGATGATGGTGGTGCTGGAGGTGTTGAGGCTGCGTCTGGCGCCAAAGTCTCTTGAGGTTCACTCATTTTGTCACTTTTATTAAACACTCAAAACTTTATCTTCCCAGGTTTAACTACATTTTATTCTGAAAATGATTTAGTTTCAAAAAACAACGGTCCACGACGCACCGTAAATCATTGTGCGACTAATATCCTAAAAATACCACGAGTTCCCGCGCAATATGACGACACGTAATCTGGATCACGGCCAGTGTTACAGTAAATTATAATAAATACAAATATCTCGATGTGTGGATACAATTGAACAAATCTAAAACAACACGTGTAAATAATAATATTAGATAATAATACTTCAAATTATTTAAGTTCTACGTGTTATTTATTTGTATAAGTTACTGATAGTAACTATGCAAGCGTGTAAACTAAAAAACATATATAACGGCATACCTGAAAGAAATGGAGCACGAAAAGTGCTACCTGTGAGGCAAAGAAAAACTCGCGAGATTTTTACCGCTCGACGAGACCAGCTGAGCTTGACCGTTGACGTTATCACAACCACTACACTCACATTAACAACATTAATTTAAAAATTTAAATCACTATACTCATATTGTTTACAAAACATATGTCTTAGTAAATACACAGCACTCCTGACAGCAAAATTTAACAAGCTGCCAGCTATTAATTGAAAACAGAAAAAATTACAACATTACAACAAAATAATCTACGTCCTCTGTTCATCCAGCTTTCAAAACCAAAACTTCAAAGAAACGTTTAGTTCTTCCGCTGCGTTTAAAACTCACCGAGGCATTGAACAAAGTACGTTTTGTTTCACCTTCTAATCTGTATCAAATACTACTTCTTGAACAATATTTTATTTACTTTATTTTTGCTTATTCCCTCGTTATTTAAGTTTATATTGAATACATTACAATCATCATCAATATTTTAATTCACCACAGGTAACACAAATAAGTAGGAATATTCAGAATCGCTTCCGTCATAGATTCATTGATTTACCCATTCTTACACATATTTATATTATTAACTTCAGTACTCTATTTTAAAATTAAGCAAATGAATATTTTCATGGGGTAAAATTTAAACATATATTTATTTATTTGTATTACTATAAAGCATACGACTATCGTAGTTGGTATTAACCGTCTTATTATTATGGCGGTAATAATAAGACGGTTAATATTTCTGGTTGTACTTCAGTCATCGGGTCTTTTATTAATTTATTCAGTCTATGGCATTATTTTAATGTTTAAGTATGAAATGTGATTAAAAAAATACTTGAATTAAAATACACTCTCTAGATCCCTGTTAATATGTGCTTAGCAAATAATATATCTCATTAAACTATAACTTGCCATTGTGTTGTTGTAAGGCTGTTCCGCGTATATTGTGTCATAGCCAGGACTCCATCGTTTTTGATTTACTTATTTATTTGCACAACTCCGTGTGGTGACGGAGTAAGAATACAGTGTGTCACCACCCCATATCATCCCATGGGTCGACACCCATACGACGCTTTTACGACAAAGCCGACTAAGGGAATCCCTACGCAGATGTTATCACTGCTAGAGAAGGAAAACTCGGAATAAACCCTTTACCAACCCGTCTGGCCAGCGTGGTAAAGTAGGCCGAATAACCCTCCAAAAAATGATGACAACACACCAACATAAACGGCCCCCAGTCCCCGGTCGCTCCGCTATTCCTGGTCAAGGTAGCGGCCATGGTAACGGCGGAGTAGGGGGTGCGAAGAATCTCCGGGGGAGGTCAGGCTACCAACACAACCGACCTTTGGCCCTGGCAACATACAATGCGCGTACACTGCGGACCGACGAGAAGGTCGTAGAACTGGAAGAAGAATTGAGCAGGTTACGGTGGGACATTGTCGGCTTATCTGAAGTCCGAAGACAGGGGGAGGACTCGATAACCCTTAAGTCTGGTAACCTGCTCTATTTCCGGGAGGGCGACCAACAGTCCCAGGGAGGTGTCGGGTTTTTCGTCCACAAGTCACTCGTAAACAACGTGGTGAAGATCGAGAGTGTGTCTTCGAGGGTTGCGTACCTTGTCGTCAGAATTACTAAACGATATTCGTTAAAGGTAATACAGGTTTACGCTCCCACGTCAGCTCACTCCGACAATGAGGTAGAAGAGATGTATGAGTATATTTCCGGAGCCATACATAACTCAAAGATCCAATACACTGTTGTCATGGGGGACTTTAACGCGAAGTTGGGCCCTAGAAGTGGAAATGAGTGGAGAGTGGGGCTCTTTGGATATGGACAAAGAAATCCACGAAGCCAAATGCTTGCGGACTTCAGGGAGAAGGAGGGACTTTTTATGATGAACTCCTTCTTCAAGAAGCGTAATTGCCGCAAGTGGACCTGGATTAGTCCTGATGGTGTCACTAAAAATGAGATTGACTTCATCATGTCGACAAAGCGCCATATATTTAATGATGTCTCAGTGATCAATTCGGTAAAAACCGGAAGCGATCACCGGATGGTTAGAGGCACATTAAATATCAATCCTAGGCTGGAAAGAAGTCGGCTGATGAAGTCTACGCTCCGACCTACACCAGTCCAAATCCCCGAGAACTTCCAACTCATATTACAGAACCGCTTCGAGAGCCTCAGCGAATGTGTCGATGTGGACGAATACCACGAAAGGTTTGTGGAAACTGTCCGTACAGTCGGTTCCGGTGCTTTTAAGACCCAGCACCGGAGAAGACCAAGAAAGATCTCCGACGATACTCTCTCGCTCATGGAGCAAAGGCGTAAGATGGCACTGCAGTCTCCAGACGACGCCGAACAGTATAGGAGGCTCAATAGGCAGATCTCTAAGTCACTAACTCGCGACCTTCGGCACTTTAACAGTCTGTATTAAAGAAGCCACTGAGCGAAACAAGGGCTCAAAAGTGTTCGCCAGAGATCTGTCTCTAGGCCAGAGTCAACTATCTAGGCTCAAGACTGGAGATGGCAGAATAGTGACGTCCAAGCCTGAGCTTCTAGAGGAGATTGAGAAGTATTACGGACAGCTTTATACTACAACACAGCCACCTAGCAATCTAGCCGTCGATCCTAGAGCTAGACTTACGCGACACCATACCGAAGAAATCCCGGACGTCAGTCTGTGTGAGATTAGTGATGCTCTCCGACAACTTAAGAACAACAAGGCACCGGGGTATGACGGAATCACAAACGAGCTACTGAAGGCCGGTGGAGAACCCATTCTCAAGGCTCTTCAGAGGCTATTCAATTCCGTTATACTTGAGGGAAAAACGCCACAGGCATGGCACAGAGGCGTGGTGGTACTGTTCTTCAAGAAGGGCGATAAAACGCTCCTTCAGAATTACAGACCCATCACTCTTCTGAGCCACGTCTACAAATTGTTCTCGAGAGTCATCACGAATCGTCTCGAACGCAGACTGGACGACTTCCAGCCTCCCGAACAAGCCGGTTTCCGAAAAGGTTATAGTACCATAGACCACATTTATACGCTGCGGCAGGTTATACAAAAATCAAATGAGTAGGTATAAGTGCGCTTCGCGGTCCGAAGTGTTGCGGTGCTTATACGAAAACGCCACCATGTCGGTTCGTCTTCAGGGTGGATTATCAGGCCCTATCCAGTTGCAGCCAGGATTAAGACAGGGTGATGTCATATCCCCGAAATTGTTTACCGCTGCACTGGAAGATGCTTTTAGGCTTTTAGACTGGGACGGATTCGGCATCAACATAAATGGCGAGTATATCACGCACCTTCGATTTGCTGACGACATCGTGGTCATGGCTGAGACCATGGAGGACCTCAACACGATGCTCAATGGCCTCAGTAGAGTCTCTCAACAAGTGGGTCTTAAAATGAACATGGACAAAACCAAGATCATGGCAAATGTCCATGTTGGACCCACTCCAATCACGGTTGGAGGCTCTACACTCGAAGTTGTCGACGAGTATATCTACCTGGGACAGTCAGTCCAGCTGGGTAGGTCCAACTTCGAGAAGGAGGTCACTCGTCGAATCCAACTCGGATGGGCAGCGTTCGGGAAGCTAAAACGTATCTTCTCGTCCACATTACCGCAGTGTCTGAAGACAAAGGTCTTCGATCAATGTGTGTTGCCAGTGATGACATATGGAGCTGAAACGTGGTCGCTGACTATGGGCCTTCTCAGAAGGCTTACCGTCACTCAGAGGGCAATGGAGAGAGCTATGTTGACAGTTTCCCTGCGTGATCGTATCAGAAACGAAGAGATCCGCAGGAGAACTAAAGTGACCGACATAGCGCTCAGGATTGCCCGGTTAAAGTGGCGGTGGGCAGGGCACATAGCGCGGAGAACAGATAGCCGATGGAGCAGAAAAGTTCTCGAATGGCGACCACGCACCGGAAGGCGCAGGGTGGGGAGACCCCTCACACGGTGGACCGACGACCTGGTTAGGACGGCGGGAAGCCGATGGATGAGGGAGGCACAAGACCGCGCCGAGTGGAAACTTTTGGAGGAGGCCTATGTCCAGCAGTGGGCGTCCATAGGCTGATATGGATGGATGGATGGATTTATTTGCAAAATCCTTTTCAAAACTATTATAGATTAGACTGATATATTCTGACACCTTTGTCTCGAGTCTCGATTGTACCAATTTTACTTTTTTGGCTAAAGGTTAATCATAACAGCCCATTTATGTCCCACTGCGGGGATTGACCTCCTCCCGTGACAGCGGGATACTTGGCCTACTAATACCATGCTGGCCAGACGGATTAGTAAAGGGTTTCATTTTCAAGTTTTACTTCTTTTTATTTTGTAAAGATATTATCTTTACGAAATAAAAATAAGTAAAGTTCACGGATAGTCACTTTCAGCTTGTTGTAGGATTCTTACGATTACGATGAACTTGATGGCTAGATATTACCGCAAGTAAGTCCTGATGCTTAAAATTGTATGTTGTATATAAAACGCGTTCAGATTAAAATCGAATTAAATACATAAATACCTTTTTTTTTGTAAATACATACTTAATTATACATAGAAACACTCAGACCAATGCAAACAATCATGTTCATGCACACAAAGATTTGCATTGAGAGGGAAACGAACCCGAAACCTCTGCGTAGCAGTTACCTTAAATAACCACTACGCCACAAGGTCGTCCTAGTATAGTTCAAGTTTACCTCCTGATTGATGGGTATAGCTTCAAATTATATGCTTTATTCAGGGATTATTTTCTACGGCTACATACGTATAACCAAGCATAAAATTATTTAGTTTTGTTCTGTTCTGTAGGCTGAGTTCATAAAAAAAACTTATATGTAAGTAGTTTTAGTTTTATTGACTTGAGTTACTATTTGACAAAGTATTTCGCTTGGTCTTTAAGTTTCAAAATAATTGCTTTGCTGCGATTGCCGCCATAGACAGTGCTATTTACTAAACTATAATAAATGACCATAATCTTAAAAAAAACTAACCATCGTATAATTATATTTATACATTAATTTTATACAATGACTAGCGGCCTGTCCCGGCTTCGCACGGGCATTATTTTCCCGCTTTTCTGTTGAAGTTTTTCCTGAATTTTCTTTGCTATAAACCTCACGGAGCCCCAGACCTTTCCAAAGAATGCAAAACCGTGGCAATCGGTTCGTGCGTTCTGGAGTTATAGCGTCAGGAAGGAAAACCCGACTTATTTTTATATAGTAGAAGATTTTGTATTAAAAAGGTTTTCTTTTTTTAAGTTTTCTTGTAGAAACACCACCTTTCGATAGTCTTTGATTATGAGTTTTGACATATTATATATTATTGTCTATGCTTTAAATTGTGTTTTCGTTTCTCTCTCGTCGTCATCGAAAAAAATGTTGTTTTTAAGTTGGATTTCTTAACATATGTATATGTATGATTATAAGATGGAATGGTAACCAACACTTGTAGTAAAACATGAAGCTGGTTTACAAAAATATTGAGAAAGATGGCTGCGGGTAATAAGAAAGCTATAACTATTTATTTTGTATATCTTGGGTCGTAACCTATAGGGACAGACACTGGAGCTTGGTAACTGTAAGAGAAGGAAAAATAAAACTCAAACCTTAGTAATTTATACACTAGACCACTGTCTTTTAATTACTGAAGAAGGCCAGTTCCTGGAAAGTAACGTAGGTATATGAAGTGATATGATGAGATGTCTTTTAAATTTCACTGTGTACTTTAATGTAAATTTGTATCTGTCTATATGGAGATGAACTTAGCATACAATGCGCCATCTTATTCTGAGGGTGAGGCGACTAAGAGAATAGTTAACAGCCAACTAGGAAAACTTAGAATAAACCCGATACCAACCTGTCTAACCTAGTATCTGTTGACCAAGTTCCATAATGCAGTGGAACTTTCTTAACTAGGTATCAACAATTAAATATCAACGTTCTAACTTATTTTCAGGAGCATTGCTCTTATACCTGAAGAGCCGGAGGATATGTGGCACGCCTATAATCTTATAGCATTAAGTGATGCCGTAACGGCTTCCACAGTACGTAAAGTACAGACAGAGTCATCTACAGGCTCTTCAACTAGTAGTAGAGTTAGGACTACTCTCACAATTACTGTTGAAAATATTGATTTTGATACTCAAGCATGTGTACTCAGGCTAAAAGGACGCAATATTGTGGAGAATCAATATGTAAAGGTATGTACAGAACTAAATAAACTCTTTGGTGTAAACTCTTTTGTCTGTATCTTATAATATTTCCTATTCAACATTTCAGATGGGAGCATATCACACTTTAGATTTAGAATTGAATAGGAAGTTTACCCTACAGAAACCCTTGTGGGACTCTGTAGCTTTAGAAAGAGTAGACCAGGCATGTGATCCAGCCACAAATGCTGATGTTGCAGCTGTTGTGATGCAAGAAGGTCTGGCCCATGTATGTCTCATTACACCTTCTATGACATTAGTAAGGTCAAAAATTGATATAACTATTCCCAGGAAGCGGAAAGGCTTTGTGCAACAACATGAAAAGGTAATTAACATTTAGACTTATAAAAAAATGAAATTAATGTCATTTATGGTTGCCCCTATTAAATATTGGCCCCTTTTTATATTTACATAATTTTAAATAATGTCACTTGTTCCTATTGATTTTGTTTTAAATATTGAAGTACCTAATAGTTATGTACTTGGGTACAAATTCCCTAATACAAATATTACAGGAATTCAGTTATAGGAATACTGAAACGTACATGGGGGTTCTTATTAAGTTGTAAATATTACTTTGTTTTTCTTAACAGGGCTTAAATAAATTTTATGAAGCTGTGATGCAAGGTATTTTGAGGCATATTGATTTCAGCATTGTTAAATGTGTGATCATTGCCTCCCCAGGATTTGTAAAAGACCAGTTCTTTGATTACATGATACAACAAGCTATCAAAACTGATAATAAAACTCTAATTGAGAACAAAGGCAAATTCTTACTGGTGAAAGCTTCATCAGGATTTAAACATTCATTGAAAGGTATGAACATACTGTGTATTAATATTGGTAGAATAATTTTATCTCCACCAGCCTTAATGATGACTGGCAAGTGCTTGTAGCTTTTAAAATCTTTACTGTTTTCCTCTTTGGAGACATTATGTTGGTCTGTATCATCTGCCTTTGATGCTTACTCCAAATAAAGACCTACAGAAAATCTGACAAAGAATAATTGTGATCCATTAATACCCTTGACAAATCAAAGATCTCTTTTTTTTAGTTTTGTAAATGTCAAAATAAATCAAATGATTTTGTCTGCATTCCATATTATTTTTTGTCAAGTGTGGTATTAGTAAGTAGTCTAAATTCTCTCCAATGCTAGACACTTACAGTGGGAGTATTGTTTATGAGTCATTATATAAAATTTCATAAACCAATTTACAGAGGTATTACAAGAGCCAGCGGTAATAGCTAAAATATCAGATACAAAGGCAGCAAGTGAAGTAAAATTATTGGAGAGTTTTTACACAATGTTACAACTTGAACCTGCAAAGGCTTTCTATGGACAGAAACATGTTCAATGCGCTAATGAAGCACAGGCTATTGAGATATTAATGATATCTGACAAGTTGTTTAGGTAAATGTTTTAATTTATTTTGTAGTAGACCTTTTCAAAATTTTTTAAAATTATAATAACAATTTGGGCTTGTGCCTATTATTTGAATATAATAAATTTCATATAAGTACTTGGATTGTTACCACAAGCACTGGACATTCGGTTATAACATATTAAAAATGTTATGATTATTTTTCAGATGTCAAGATATACAAAAACGGAAGGAGTATGTTGCTATTGTTGACACAGTGCGGGATAATGGTGGTGATGTGCGAATTTTCTCTAGCATGCATGTATCTGGAGAACGTAAGTTGTATCTATCTGAATCTATCATTAAATAAGAATTGGCGCAAGCAACCGCTGTGCACCAGGTCGCGGGTTCGGTCCCCTGGCTGTACAATTATTTGCGAGATCCATAAATTATTGTACTAAGTCTGGATGTTCTTTGTGTGAGTTAAATTGATGTTTGGTAAAAAAAAGACAACTGCTGCTCTAGGGATCATGCCCGTTGTCGCGGGGACTCTTACAAATAGACCCAAAGAACTTCCAAACTCAAGACAATAATTTGTTAAAGTGTATTATGGAGATGTAATAAAAACTTTACATGTATTTTTCAGAATTAGACCAATTAACTGGCATCGCTGCGATTTTGCGGTTCCCTATGCCAGAACTTGAGGACAGCGACGCCGAAAGCGACCAGGATTCCAATTAGAATAGGACAAAATAAATATTTCGATCTGCTCAGGCTAGCATTCTATATTTTCATATTTGGTAATTTTACTTCTACTATCAGTGTAATATAAAAACTACCAAATAGATCTTGTTGCCTTTTTATGACTTTTGTATAATACTGGATTTTCATTGTTATTTAAAAAAAATGGTGTTTTGTTTTATAATTGTATTGTAAATATTATATTATAAATAAATTAGCACAATACAGAAATAAAAGATAAATATCAAGTATTTATTGAATTGTTTTATTTTTGTTGGAATAATTATAATATGTTTCAATTCAATTGGAAGCTTCCAGTGCTTGTAACTTTTGCTGGCGTTTTGCAGTTTTCGTTTCCTCCTTAACTTTCTCATCATGAAGACGCCTCTTCTTTCTGAGTAACCAAATATCCTTCTTGCGCTTCTCCTGTCCTGCTTTCATGCTCTTATAAAGATTCCTGTGCTTTTTCCTAACAAGTTTCTCTCGTAACCTGAATGCCTGTTTGTCTTCAATTTCCTTTTGGTATGGATGTTCTTTATGAGGCACACCTGCTGTTACAGCCATGGCTTTTTTCTGAAAAAGGATATATTATGTTAAACATTAAATTGAGATAATAAGGCCATAGTATAGATATACTAATATTAGTATAAAGAGGTAAAGTTTGTGTGTTTTTGACGTTGTAGGGGGTAAACTCTGGATCTACAAAACCGATTTTAAAAATTATTTCTGTGTTAAATAGTAAATTTATCGGGGAGTGTCATAGGCTATATAGTATCACGCTATGACTAAGTGGAGCAGTAATGAAATATGTTTGAAAAAGGGACGCGTTTTTTGCGCCCTTTTACAGGTTTTGATACTATCTATGATGAGTAAAATAGAGTAAACATTACAAATCATTTTGTAGATCAAACAATCACTACTAATAATAAACAGTTTCTAATTGATTAATTTCCAATAAAACATATTAATTTCTAAATATCTTGGTTGACAACCACAGTTGTAATTAATGATGATAGTCATACCTTTTCTTTAGCAATTTTCTTTTTCTCAGGTTCCACAGTATCATCATCATCAGAAGCAGAGTCTTCTTCTACTTCTTGTTGGTATTGTTTAGCTAGAGCTGATTCAGCATCACCATCCTCAGAGTCTGCCTCTTGGTCATCACCTTCTTGGTCCTCATCACTTGCTTCTTCAATTTCACTACCAGATTGGTCATTATCTACAAAAAAAAAGGTTGAGACTCTACTCACTGAACACAATTATTTCACGCTTGAAGAGTACAATATAGTTTGTGTTCCTAGAGAAGTTATAGAACAAACCAAATAAAGTAAACAAAAACTAAAGAAAATATGATTACATTTTTGTTTGCTGTAAAGTTGAAAATTCTGTGTAATACAGCTAAAGAATTTAGCTTTTTAAACCCAGCTTTTAATAATGACTGTTAGAATCTAAATCTTCAGAAAGTAATAATTACATATAATGGTAATTATTTAAGATGTGTTTTATGTGTAAAGATAAATAAACTTCTTTTTAAATTTTAGATTGGTATGATACACTTACCAAGAGGTTTGAAATTAGGATCATTAAGTGCCCTTGCTTCTGGTGGAATATAAACTTGATCTTTAGTTTTGTCAATAAATGGTGACAAATGAGGAGGCAGCACAGTTCCCATTAAGTACTTGTTGATCGGCAGCAATGTCCTTGTATTGACACTGTCAAATACCCATTGAGGTTGTACATAGTAACGAGATATGTACTGCTTATCCATAGTTGGTCTGTCAACAATCTGGTATGCAATACTTTCATCTGATTCATCAAATGAAGCTCCAACAAAATGGTCTTTGTCCCATGACACTTCACCACCAAAACAGCGGATAATGAATACTAATGGTTCTCTGGGTACCTCCCTATTAATGAAAAATTTCATTCCTTTGAATAAAGTTTTAAGTTTTTTAACTTTTTCTGCTTCTTGTTTAGCTTCTTCCAACTTCTGAGGATCTTCATCCTCAGTGTTAAATATGTCCATTTCTGGTAATTCCTCAGCTTCATTAGAGCCTGCTACTCTGGTCAAAGACATATTCATTGCTGCAATTCTCTCGGACACATATGCATGTTCATCAATTAGGTCTTTTTCTGAGTCAGCTGAGAATGTTGCGGATAGTTGAGGTGGATAAACCAAGTTGAGTGAGTGATATAGTTTGAAATTTACGAAACCAAGTAATGTTGTGTAGAATTCAACAAATGTAGACATGATTTTAAAGTCAACTTCATCCTTGCTTTGGGGCTGAAAAAATAAAAATTGAAACATTATGTACAGTTAACATAATTATTTTGCCATTATTTTCTAGTGCAAGGAACCAACATCATATAGAACAGTGGGAACAGGTAACAGCCACACATGGATTTCAGCAATACTAAAGGACAACAAAGCTGTTAACTACCTTTTTGAAGTGGTAAAGGCATGAATTTTTACACTGTCACTACATAGAGCAGTCATAAATATTTGGATAGATACATAAAGGTAAATTATACTATACCTGGAATGAGAAATGATGAGGCACTATCCAAGTAATAGTCTGTCCTTCAATTTCAACCTGATAATAATAACCTTTCACAGATATAAATACTCTTCGTAGAGCTTTAGAAGCTATAACAGCGTGCATAAACTCTACAGTCAATCTTCTGCACAGCATTGATTGATCCCTAGGTACTTTCTTCAATGAAGGGAAAGTGCTGAATAGAAAACATAATGTAAGACAATCATCCAAGTCTCTTAAAGCATCCACGAATGTGGGATATCTCTCTTTGACTATGTGATCAATATTTATTTCAGGATAGTCACGTAAGAAATTCTTCATCTGTTTGTATTCTCTCATAGCTCTTGCACGACGGATCTTTTGTTGATAGACCTATAAAAAAAAGATAATATGCTGTAGTTTCATAATAAATAGGTAATAAAAGTACTTAGGTACTAATTATAAAGTCAATACTTACTTTTAATTCTCTTAGTTTCCATATTATGGGTTCGTGAAGTAAAAATTTGATGTCCTTTGTATGATACAATGTTTTTATACCACCTGCACCTTTCTGCGCTCTTTTACGATTGCGTGGCTCTCGCGGATAAATACCTTTCAAAATGCAAATACGTCTGAAATCCTTTAGGGATAACTGTAATTTCTTTAATGCTGCTTTTCTAGTCATAAACTGTGCACCCTCTCCAGTTGAATACTGTAATATTTATAAAAATAAATGTTGTTTTATTAATTATAACCACACTACAGTAAACACGTGTTTATATTTAGATGAAATATCAAATATACACGCACCTTCTTTTTTTTCTTAGAAACCATGTTTGGTTAAGGATTAATTAGGGTTATTTAAATCACTTCTTCTACTATACACTGTGTAAAAACTTGCTTTTTTATAACTTCGCAGTTTTGAAAACACTAGCAAGCTGAAGGAATTTTGAGGTAAAGAAAGATGATCTATTTGACATTGACAATCCATACGGCATGCTCTTTTTGACAACTGTGTACTGTCATTGTCAGAATAAATTGACAGTGTATTAATGGAATGGCATAGGCAAAAGACCTTTTTAGTGTACAATAATTTTTTATTTATCTACCACCTAACTATATTGGTAATCTTATTTTTTGCCTTTTAAACTTTTAAAATACAATCTTAATTGTTTTTGTAATAATCCCTACACGTTAGACTAATCCAATGTAGGAATATTGTAACACAATATACAATCAAAAAGTAAAAATTGGTGCACTTTAACAGACCCATTACCCTTCTTGCGCAGTCGGTCGAAAGTTTACTTTCCATAAATTATATATCTTTATTGTTCCTAAAAATATATGCTTATTGCGGTAGGTAATATGAACTACTTAAAAGGTTATTTTATGGAGACAAGTGAAATAGCCATTCTTCTTAAACATTTATTGTAATTTGTAAAAAAATAAATAAGTATTTTAAAATTATTAATGGTGCATTACAACGGACTTAATTTATTCTTGTTCTTGGCTGTTTTCTACTACTTTTTCTTCTTCATTTTCTTCTGCAATATCTTCTTCATTTTCTTCTGCTTTTTCTTCTGCCTTTTCTTCTGCTTTTTCTTCTGTAGGTGGCTTCAAAGTAGACGTCTGTACATCAGTCGGCGTCATCGTTCCATTGTTTTGAGTACATGTGCTTGGAGCTATCATCACATACATGGGGTACGCGTAAGGTTGCCAAGATGGCGTAGTCTGCGTTATAACTTTATTAGCTGAATCTTCACTAAACCCGGTATCTTTAAGGATGTGCATTGCATTAGAGTAAGCCGACATTATTTGAGGATAAAAATAATGATAAGGAAATTGATAGTGGTGATGCGCAGTGGCTGGTTGATCACATTTCGGTGATGAGGATTCCGCAGGAGTCGACGATACAGGATAGGCGTATTGGTAGGTCACCGGATTATTCTCACTTGATGGTACAGGAACTACATACGTGTATTGAGCTGGAGGACTGGCAGGTGGAGTCGTTAATGCCGATTGCTTTTGGGCTAAGCTGTCATCTGGAGTTGTAAGTCCTGCTTGAGGTATTGCCGTTGCACCTTTTAAGAAATTTAAAGGAGCAATCACTGAGTTCACAGGACTGTCTTCAGTTGCTGCAACAAAGAGGTCTCCTCTTCCATTATCGCTAGAGTGTTTGACGTATACTCTATGAACCGGACTTATATTTGGATTATTCCAATAATTTGGGAAAGTTCTAACATAACTTAAAGTTAGAGTAATAGTAATGACACTTAAAACAGCGTTCATTATGACTTATTTTAATAACACATGGATAACTAATGATTTTAAGTAATTCATCGGTTTATTATATACTAATTGAATATTAGAGAAAAGATAAGGATCAGAAGAATTGTTATGTTTAGATGAGATGGTAATTTTGCATAAAGCACGTTCAGATGTCATCTCATAGATTCTTTGAATAACAAATTGCTTTGAATAAGAGATAAGATACGTACTTCATCTTAGTGTCAATCGTTATCTATTAAAAATATCAAATTCTTGAGATATTTAGGTATACTTGAAACAATCTTATAGTTATTTTTACTATTCATGTCACATGGCTTTACTTGGTTTTTATTTGTGAAACTTAGCTGTATCGTTTTATTGCAAATTTGATACCTGCTTGATCAGAAAAGACCTCATCGATATTGGTATTGACCTGTTTTAAAATTTTAAATAAAAAAAGACTACTTTATTAAAACCTGAAAAACTATAGAATTATTTATTTTTTAAGTAGTTAGCTGACGAACTAGGGATCTAGCCATGTTTCACGGAGGCTTTTACTGACACAAAGAACATCATTAATACTTACACTCGTTTGTGGATTACATACCTAAATAATAATCTTGTGTGGTATTTCATACCAAAACCTCGCGCATTGCAGCTTCATTCTTCTTCAAATACCTCTTTGCCCGCGAGATTCCAGATATTTTTATTTTTACTACATTATCTAATAATAACCAAATTAAAATTCAACAGATAAACGTATTTAAATACTTTGTTTATGTAAATACATTACATAATTATAATATAGAATATACGTTAGCACGGCGGGAAACCGATGGATGAGGGAGGCATAAGACCGCACTGGGTGGCAATGCTTGGAGGATGCCTATGTCCAGCAGTAGACGTCGATTGGCTGATATGATGATGATGATACGTTACCTAAGTCTAATGCGAACATAGTGTTCGATATACAAAGATTTGCGTTGAACGGGAATCGAACCCGTGACCTCTGCGCATCAGTTATGTTCTATAAGCACTACGTCACAGCCGTCATTAACTATGGGTAGAATATTAGAGACAACGGAAAACAAACTTAATATATTTTTTTTTGTAATAAACCAAGTACTTAATTAGTTATACATACCATCAATGAATTGAATTAAATTATTATCAATCAATTGAATAAATTAAAAAAATATCAATAATTTAAAAAATCATAACTAAATAATACAATCCAATTGCAAAATTGAAAGTTTCCTAGATGGCGTTGGCGTTCGGCATACATGCGGTAGAGTAAAAAAAAAAAAAGTTACGCGGGCTAATGATATCGTGGATAGCAATGGACTAATTTGGTTAACTGAGATTGACTCGGGTGGCTTAGAGATTAATAAATAATAAATAAATAATCCTCACACATTCACACAACGTCATCTAGTCCCAAACTAAGCAGAGTTTGTACTATGGATACTAGACGGATAAATATACTTAAAAACATTTTTTTTTGTAAATACATACATATTATACATAGAAACACTCAGACCAATGAAAACAATCATGTTCATGCACACAAAGATTTGCAATGAGCGGGAATCGAACCCGAGACCTTTACGTAGCAGTAATTTTATATAACCACTACGCCACAGAGGTATAATGATTATAATGATTAATGGTATCGGAGGCGTATTTTCCCATGACGCAGCTCGAATCGAGAGAATCGAATCGCTCGAAAGAGGCTGTTTAGACATTATCTCTGTATAAAGCAAATCCCTCAATCAATACATTGACCCATAGGAGTCATCATCACAGCCCATTAATAAATCCCATTGCAGGGACGGACCTCCTCCCGTGACGGAGGGATATTTGGCCTACTACCACGCTGGCCAGACGGATTGGTACAGGGTTTAATTTCAAGTTTTCCTTCTTTTTTATTTCGTTAAGATGATAGTCCCTTAGTCCGTTTTTACGACCCCCATTGGATGACATATTATGTATATTCTTACTCCGTCACCACACGGAGAATAGGCCAATTTTTTCTCCGTTATTAAAGGAGGCTCGTCTTTGCATCAGGATAGTAAATAGTTGTTATGATGAGGAATAAAAGGCGATGTGTTAAGAATGTGTCAAATTGTCGGACTTTGAGCAAATTCCGTGTGAAAATTGATGACATGATAAATTAGATTAAGTTAGTAATAAGTGGAATAATGCTTATTTCGTAATGTCACGTAGGTATTTCGCTTGCCAAGGTTGTTAAATGTAGCACATATTATTGTGCCATGTTATAATAAATTATTGATTTTTATTGAATCATCATCATCATCATAACAGCCCATTAATGTCCCACCGCAGGGACGGGCCTCCTCCCGTGACGGTAGGATACTTGGCCTACTAATACCACGCTGGTGGATTGGTGTAGATAGGGTTTAATTTCAAGTTTTCCTGATTTTTTTACTGAATATTTACGTTTATTGCTAATATCTTTCTGATCTTTGATCTCAGGAATACATTTGATAATATTAATATCTTATAAGAAGTCTTCTTGATGAATAGTTTTGAGGGAACCGGTTTAAGGTCACATTTAACCAGTGTAGAATTGGCCTACACTGTGTACTCCTGAGCTTTAATGTTTTCTGTTATTTTACTTAGGCTCTCCCTTAATTTTTGATTCGATCACTCAGGTTAACTACTAACACTGTCCTCTTCATTGCCGGTAGGTGATTATGAGCCTTTTGATAAGGCCCATAGTCAAAGACCATGACTCAGCTCCATAATTCATCACAGGCAATATGTACATATTGTCATCAATTTAAAGCTACTTAATTTAAGTTTACATATTATTTTAAGTTTATCAAACTTTACCACTAAACTGATATTGACGCCAATAGTTTCAGATAATGTAGTAATATGAATAATATACAATAACGTAAAAATATATAACAATGTTTATATTCCTAACAGCAATAAGTTGAATATTTTATTTCAACTGTAAAAATAACAATGTTGGTATCAATTTCATTTATAATGTTTATATTCAAAAGTGTTGTTATGTATAGAATATCTTATTGCGTTGGTGATAATGAGGAGTTCTCTTTGTGTGATTGGAAATGTCCAGCTACATGTGTTAATATGAAATTAATGGCAACAGGTACGATAGGAGACGTTATGGATGTTCCCTAGAAACAAGTCATCTACTATTAGGACATTTGACGACCTCTGTGGCGTAGTGGTTATACAACATGACTGCTACGCAGAGGTCTCGGGTTCGATTCCCGCTCAATGCAAATATTTGTGTGCATGAACATGATTATTTGCATTGGTCTGAGTGTTTCTATGTATATTATGTATGTATTTACAAAAAAAAAAGTTTATTTGTACTAATATCCGTTGTTCTGTTATCCATAACACAAGCAGGTTAAGCCTAGCTTACTTTGGGAACAGATGGCGCCGTGTAGAGATGTTCGTGAATATTTATTTATTTATTTGCTATTTTTTAATTTTTATGGTCTTGGTGGTTCGTCGGACTCTCATGAACTCGTCTACCGACTAAAATGAAAATGTTAAGAAGCCCCAAGCATAAACCTAAGCCTTGGGAATGCGTAGTTTAACGCTTCAGTTAACGATAACAACTGCTGGATATACCTATATAGGCATTCTCTGAATATTTTAACTTGTTACCTCATTTACTGGGTTATTTACATTGCAGGTTTGAATTCCACGCAAGACATTATTATACTTATGTGTGATCCATAAATGAATATTTTATGCTTAGATGAACTTTGATTGTGACGTGCCGTGCCATTCCCGGTTAGAATAGGACTGCACCATATCCTCCATACCACCTCGGGTCAACCTCCTGGTAGGGAGTAAACCACCAACAACAGCATTCCCAAGGAGGGTTGGCCTCAGGTAGGCGGCCGGCCGTAAAATATAGCCAAAACTTTTAGCAGCATGTGGAAGAAGAAGACATGCTGCGCTGACACCAAAAAAAAAAGAATAATAAGACGGGATAAGGGCAGGGGAATGATGATATAGATAAACTTTGATTTCACGTCTGTCAAAACCTCCGCGAGACAGAGCTCTATTACATGTTCAAGAGTTGGTTAAAAAGAATGAAGAGTTATAAATTAACTACTTATTTACTTTTAGAGTTATGTCCATCAACATGGGAGTGTCGTGTCGGGTGCCGTTGTTCTCCAGGCTACGTGAGAGAAGTATATTCAAACGAGTGTATATTAGTCAAAGAATGTCCAGGTAAAACAATATTTATAATTCATAAGTATTTAGAATAGATTGAGACATATACGAGTACTTATGGCTTCCGGACCTTAAGTAGGTATTACCTAAATACTAGCTGACCCGTGCCACTTCGTAGGGGGTAGAAAAAAAAGCGTCCCTTTTTTAAATTACTGCTTCACTCCTATTAGTCATAGCGTGATACTATATAGCCTATGACACTCCTCCATAAATAAACTATTCAACACAGAAAGAATTTTCTAAATCGGTTTAGTAGATCTAGATTTAATAGTAGAATAGAAGTAGAGATTACGCCCTAAAACGTCAGTAACACACAAACCTTATCTCTTTATAATATTAAAGTATAGAAAGTTCGTTATAAATAATATGATATCTAACTATTTGAAAACTAAGCAAGAAAAATGTGAAACCTGTATTTATCTCTTTAGCCAATATACCTACTTAGTATATTAGTAGGCTATGGGACCCTCCGTCACAAGAAGAGGCTTGTACCTCTGCGGGCCAACAATGAGTTGTTACGATGACTGGTTAAGGCAAATAATACCTAGAAGAAGGTCATAAGTTCAATGTTTACAGAAATAAAATTATTGTACTTTGATGAATACTCGTAATCATCACCCATCACCATATCGCCAAATGACGTCTACTGCTAGACATAGGCTTTTACCGCGGTCCTCTGGCACCTTAATAATCATCATAACAGCTCATTAATGTCCCACTGCAGGTACGGGCCTCCTCCTATGACGGAGGGATACTTGGCCTACTAATACCACGCAGGCCAGACGGATTGGTATACCTAGAGTTTAATTTCAAGTTTTCCTTATTTTGATTTCGTAAAGATATACTCACGGATAGTCTCTTAGTCGGTTTTTACGGCACCCAGTCCCATGGAATGAGATGGGGTGGTGACATATTGTATTCTTACTCCGTTACCACATGGAGACCTTATAATAATTTTGTCGGTAAACTGTGTGAGGAGTCTGCATACTTTATTAAATACTTACCAAATTAGGCTTGCTATTTCTATATGTCATATGGCTTAGATTGACAGGTGCAGTGATTAATCACCAATAAGCTTATTAACATCTCATTGTTTAAAAAAGGGAACAACCGGTAGTAGATCTATGAAATCCATCCATACAAATTATAGAGACGTCTAAAATATGCTGCTTCAGAGTTTGTTACGCCGCTTCTTCACTACTAGCGCCTTGGAAGCGGTGGTAGTTTGGAAAACTTTTAATATGTAAACTTAGAGTAAGTAGTTTTAAACTGACGTCAATAAGCTGTTATTTTGTAACATTATGTTGAAAAATAAAGAAACTGAAACTAAATCTTCACCTTAGAATGGTTTGGCTCTACCAATGCCTTTAAAGATAAAGTTTTCAAAATCAGGCCTGTTATTTGTACAAACATTTGAATTTTCTTTACATGATTCAGTCGTTCACATAATAAAATATGCAATTGTGACGAGTATAGGTAGGTACTATCAAGGCCGTACGTGTTGTTATGTTACTCTCAATCGTATTTATGTGTTACGTCGAATCAGCTTTATAATTTTTTTATTCGAACAACGTTGCTTAGTGATTGTAAAATGTTTTAATTTATAAGCGGTTAAAACATTCTTTACAGAGATAATCAGAAACGACAGGCATTTTTTTTTAAAAGACAGCTCCCGCATTAGGGATCATGCCTTGTGTCGCTGGGACTTTTACAAACATCTATTTAACGGACACAAAGAACACCCAGACTCAGGACAATAATTTGTGGATCTCACAAATAATTGTCATGCGTGGGGATCGAACCCATGATTTCGTGCACGGCAGCCGCTTGCGCTACCGCTTCGCCACCGTGGTCGTCACTATTAAGATACGAGTGTGTGTGAATGTAGACGAAGCGAAGCAGATTTGTATGGACTGTAGTACTTGGTGCTCAGTAGCCTTTGCCTACCGTCATTAGAATAAGGCGTGAGTTTATGTATGTATTTAGGTACTCTTTATACCTTACTACCGTAGCCCTTAAAAGTCTCGGTGCCTTCTTTAACGTTGGAGAAAAAAATTGTCTACTAATACTACGCTGACGAGACTAATAAATTCTACAAATGTCTCAGTCGAACAGTGGTTGTGTATGCGGCCGGCGGCGATCGTGCGCGGGGTTAGAATCCCGCTTGAAATAATAATTTCTGCGATTCAAAAATGAATATGATGCCTGTAATATTTCTAGATTGTGTAACTATGAGTTTTTCTGCAGCCGCAGCGACGCACGGAGGGGTTAAGATTACCGTTACGCGAGCTGTTTATTCGTTTCGTTAAGAAAGCTTATAGCCCAGTCAACGAATGACTCAAAGGGGGGTATAGAGTGCGTGAGTGGGAACCTAAGTGATTTCTACAGAAACTTATTCAGGGTACTTAGAGAGATAACATACTAAAAGTTCCCACTTCTAGGAGGTGAGGCGGAGGGGGGAGGGAGGGTCAAAGGTTTCAATTTTAGGTTTTTTGCTAATATCTCAAAAATGGTGCGTTTTAGTAATGCATTAAAATGTTTTGACTTTGTCTGGCAGGTAGCAATAATTATGAAAAGAGTAACTCTTTAACAAAGTGAATATTAGGGCAAGGAAAATGTGTTATCTTGAAAAGTTTACCTACTTGAATAAACTTTTCTTTTTTTCTTTGACGACCTCTGTGGCGCAGTCGGTATATAACATGGCTGCTACGCTGAGGTCTCGGGTTCGATTTCCGCTCAATGCAAATCTTTGTGTGCATGAACACGATTGTTTGCATTGGTCTAAATGTTTTCTATGTTTAATATGTACATATGTATTTACAAAAAAAAGTAAGTTTATCCGTTGTCTTGTACCCATAGTACAAGCTTTGCTTAGTTTGGGACTAGGTGGCGATGTGTAAATATATGAGGAATATTTATTTATTTATTATTATATTTATTTTCGTGACGAAGACGGGGTAACTTTATTAACTAGTATTAAAGTATTTAACTTAACAATAATAACATTAGTAAGACAGAATATGGCTATAAGCACGCACTAGAAATACATGGTGACACAATATTTATTTTATATGTTATAACAGTTATTGTGAAAACTTTTAATTGGTCATTAATTACTACGTATTTCTAACTATTTTATACTGATCAGCTGTAAGTTTTCCAAATAAAAAAAATAATAATTAAAAGATTCCAAATAGAGCTCGGTTTTTTTTATGGGTAGTTTGTGCCTCAGAATAGAACTCAGTTATTTCATAAATAACTGAATTATTAAAAATGCTCTTTTTGTGTTTTTAAAAACCTGCTTCCTAGTTCCCATAGAAGGCTCTATTAAAGTGCAGTCATAAATTTGATTTTTATATCAAAACTATTTTTTTAAGATTAAGGCTAATGAATTATCTATAGGAAAATTGTGAAATAATATAGGAAATATGTAATTGATATTATAGTCGGTATCAACAATCTAGTAATTGGGTGGAATTTTAAATTAATCATCATATCGACAATATAACTATAAGACATTTGTTTCGCAATCGTTAGAAATACGTAGTAATTAATGACCAATTAAAAGTTTTCACAATAACTGTTATAACATATAAAATAAATATTGTGTCACCATGTATTTCTAGTGCGTGCTTAGCCATATTCTGTCTTACTAATGTATAGCAGCCAATGTTTTAATAAATAAGTAAAATAAGACAAAAAGCCGTCTGGCCCTGCAGCGGGACATTCGACACCCGCTTCATGTAAGATAAAAAACGACCACTATAAGGTTGGTAAGAGGTTTACCATGAACGGATTTATTGTGATTGAAATATTTACGCCACAATATTATTTTAATTGAGGTGTAATCCCGAACTAAGCAGAGTTTGTGCTAAGTAGTAGACAAGAGACAACTGTAATTTTTTAACTTTACTTATTATTATATATACATACATATATGTATAGAAAATCCACATAAAGAGGCAGGAATTAAACCACTTGAAACCTACTGTAACCACTACGCCTCGGTGACTTTTATTGCTCTACTGCAAACATGCCCGTACTTTAGTGATATAGGAAACCATAGCTTACTAATATAAGGTGGCAATACTTGGAGAAGGCCTATGTCCAGCAGTGGGCGTCGATTGGCTGATATGATGATGATGGCCATCAGTATTAAAACAGGGATTCTTTTTAATTATCTCTAGGCAATGACAATGTTTTTCAAAACTGCCTTAGTCGTATTTTACGACGCTTACGAGACGAGATGGGCTGGTGACATTTCGTGTTTTTAGTTCGTTACTACACGAACGACGCACGTCATAGTTAATCCGGATTAAAGATTTATTTTTAAAGCAATCTCTTCTTAACAGCCCATTAATGTCCCACTGCAGGGACGGGCCTCCTCCCATGACGGAGGGATGGTTGGCCTACTAATACCACGCTGGCCAGACGGATTGGTATAGGGTTTAATTTCATGTTTTCCTTCTTTTTATTACGTAAAGATAATATTCACGGATAGTCCCTTAGTCGGTTTTCATGACACCCATGGCATGAGGTGACAAACTGTATTCTTACTCCGTCTCCACACGGAGGTTTTTTAAAGCAATATTACACTGAAATATTAACTTTATAAACGCTACCAATTTGGTGACGAGCTTCTGTGTACGGTTTCTGTGTGCACATGTCGTGGGTTCGAAAATCAAAACATCAGAAAAATCATTCGAGGGATTCTCAAACGATTTAAATGTATCTGATTCTCAAATCATATCCGTTATTTCGCAAAAGCTCCGCGGTAAATATCTGGGTTGTGTAGAAAAAAACCTTCATAGAGGAAAGCACATCAATACAGTATAACTAATTAGATATAACTTTAGGAATGTTAGTGGAAATAAGTATAATATAAATAAATAAATAATCTTCACACATCGCCACCTAGTCCCAAACTAAGTAAAGCTTGTACTATGGGTACTAGACAACGGATAAACATACTTAAATACGTTTCTTTTTGGAAATACATACATACATATTTTACATAGAAAACACTCAGACCAATGCAAACAATCATGTTTATGCACAGAAAGATTTGCATTGAGCGATAATCGAACCCTACACCTCTGCGTAGCAGCCATGTTATATACCAACTGCGCCACAGAGGTCGTCAGATATTACAGCGTTATGAGACTTAACAACTTATGTCTAGGGTAGGCAGCGTCTTCGCTGTGTTATCGGCTGATGTTCATGAGCACCAGTTACCCCTTCACATTAGGCGACCAGCTTGATGGTCTACTCCCTTAATGGAATAAAATGTCTCGACTACACCATAAGTCTACGATTTTAAATTTAAGAAACAAAGTATTATATGCAGCCCTCATTTGAGACAGGATCATTCCATCCTCGCAGTACCATATTCATGGATATTTAAATTTAAGAGATAGATAGTATTAAAATTTATCTTTTTAAAAGTACATTAGTTAAAGTGTCCCAATTTAACACAAAACTAACGCCAAAAGCTGACAAAACAATAATATGTCGGTCAAACATCGTAATGTAGATTGCAAGCCAAGTCATTTAGCTTACCAACATGACGTACAAATGCCAACATTATATCTTGTATAAATATTAGTGCCAATTTAATCTTTTACATCACTTCACTGTTGCAATGGAAGCCTTACTTTTGATTTGCAAGTTCGCAACATTCCTGCTAGCTGTTGCTGGCGCTCCATACACGTCAGAAGAAGAACACATTGCAATTGCAAGATTTCCTGAAGAATTTCATCAACAAGAATTGCGACCAGGATATGGACAACAATACATAACCCCATGTGCTGCAGCAAATTCGATACGAGGATACGGAACACGCGGTTACAACCAGTTCCAATTACCAGGATATGGTGGCGGCATACCTCAATATGGAATAGGATCACACTACCGTGCTGCAGAAGAACAAACACCTGAAATGCTGTCTTTTTCAGACATGGATAGACTTCACCAAGACCCAGCTCAGTTGACGAACCACATGCCAATGGCCAGAAATTCATTCGGCGCTCCTTTTTCACCTATATCATCAGGATATGGTCTCAATGGTCCATATCTTAACCAGGGACCAGCGTATGGAGTATTCCCGAATGCTAACGTTGGTGGTTGCAACGTTCCTTTGCTGTTTAGCTGCTCGCCGTCGATATCATCCGGACGTATTGTCGAATCACAAGGCCATTATGGAGCTGGAGGTTCCCAGTTTTCCGGAGCGGCTCAGATAGCTGGAGGGAATGCTTACAGGCTAGTAGAACAACCTCGTCATGAAGTCCATGAACATGAACATTCTGAAGAGATAAGCAGTAGTCATCATGAAGAGTCTGTGCATGAAAGCGGTCAACTCCAAGCTCATACGTAGGGTCTTTACTGCAGTGTTGTAAATTAAAGTTAGGTAATCGAGTGATAGTTTTAATTTAGCTAGTTGTTAATGTTATTTATAATAAGATTTTTTATAACCTAATAAACAAACTTTACAGTGAATATTTTATTTGTTTGATTTTATTGCCAGTAATAATACTATGAAGAAGAAGTAAGTATGTGGGCTTTGGTTTGTCTTATACCTATCTGATGAACAAATAATAAGGTATGTTGGTGCCATCCGTATAAATGTAGTAACATAAGGATACTATAACAATCCCCCAGACCTAAGTTTTATCATTATCATATCATACCAGCGACGTCTACTGGAGGTAGGTTAGTTATAGGTCACCATCACCATTGCAGAATTCTGACTTATTGACTAGCATCGACCCTGTGTTCTCGCCCATCGTAAGAGCTATATCGGTCACTTTGGTTCACTTATGGTTCTTATCTAAGGACCTACTAAATAGCCTATCTATATGTAGACCGAAATCTCGATATTAGCCTTACTATACTATACTTATAACATCATAATGTTGCATATAAAATATTACATACCTGCAATAAATATAGGTAGTTTTCATTGCCTCGGTAGCAAAGCGGTTGTTTTTGTTTTGCATGAGATCGTGGGTTGAAATCCTACGCAACATAATTTTTTTTTTCTACATTTCACACAACGCTCTAGTCTATTTCAAACTAAGCAAAGCTTGTATGTACTATGGGTACTAAAGAACGGATAAACATACTTAAATAAATACTTTTTTTTTGTTAACACATAATATTGTACATAGAAAAAGCCCAGACCAATGCAGTGCCTCGTTGGCGCGAACGGTCGTGTAAGCGGCTGCCGTGCACAAGGTCGCGGGTTCGATTCCAATCCAGGACAATTATTTGTGCGGCGAACCACAAATTATTGTCCTGAGTCTGGATGTTCTTTGTGTCCGTTAAATTGATGTTTGAACATAAAAGTCCCCGCGACACAGGACATGATCCCTAGTGCGGAAGTTGTCTTTTTTTAAAAAAAAAAGAAAGATTTACGTTTATACACACGAAGGTACGTTTATTACAACATTGAACAGGAATCGAACCCGAGACCTCCACGCAGCAGCCATGTAATAACGCCCACACCACAGAGGTCGTCAATTATCTAAGTGATTCACAAAGTTGTTTCAGCTTGTATGTTCTTTGCGTACAAAAGCGAAAGTTGTGGTTTACTTATCCAGGCTCAAGTGCAACCCTAATTTAGGTAAAATTGAGACGAGGGAGGTAAGGAGTACACTGACTGACTATTTAATGGCATATGTTTTCTATACTACTATACTATACTAATATTATAAAGAGGTAAAGTTTGTGTGTTTGTGAGTTTGTGACGTTGTAAGGGACATTCTCTGGATCTAATGAACCGATTTAAAAAAAAATCTTTCTGTGTTGAATAGTCCATTTATCGGGGAGGGTCATAGGCTATATAGTATCACGCTATGATTAATAGGAGTGGAGCTGTAATGAAATATGTTTAAAAAAGGGACGCGTTTTTTTTCGCCGCCCAACGAAGTAGGCACGGGTCAGCTAGTAGAATATAAGTCGCCTTCTCTACCCTAAAAAGAGAAAGACCAAGAACCTTTTGAGCCTTGTGGTAGTTTACCTAATGTTCGCCAGGGTAGCAACCACCGTGACATTCAAACGTAAAGCTCGCCTAACAGTTTGAGCTTGCATCAATATGCATGCAGACCAATGTATGTGGTCGGAGATAGGTAGGTGAACATTCAGCGTACATGTGTTTGTGTAGTCTGACCGGCAAAGAGATAGGAACCATTTCATCCATTGCCTTTATTCCTAAACAAGCTTTAGCCTGCGTATTCGCTCGCGTTAAATTCGGTGTAGCACTGTTCCCCTTTCCCTAGACACAGAAGAAAAAAAAAGTCGCCTATGTTACTCTCCATCCCTTCAACTACCTCCACTTAAAATCACGTCAATTCTTAGCTCCGTTTTGCCGTGAAAAAAAGACAAACAGACAGACATAGTTTCCCATTTATAGTATTAGTATTGATAGTATGGTTCCATCAGGTTCAGGATAAAGGGTACCGGTCTGGTTTTGTGCTTTCCTGAGGGAGAGTTAGTAATTTGATGGTTATGGTTATGAAGTCCGATCAGGATTTCCAGACGATACATAAAATAGCATAAAGAATATACGTCATTAAAAAAAAATCAGGCATTTTTGTATATGTACTTTGTAATAAGTATGTTACGTGATATTATAATCAATTCGACCTAACAACGGTTGATGTAAAACGATAAAGAATTTGCTTAGCTTGCATTTACCGATAAAACAATAATAATTTTATATTGTAGAGAATAGCTCGAAACTAATATGCGAATGGGCACGTGCGTTTCAAAAGACACGCTTCGTTTTAAAAATAGATTATTGTTTTAGAACTAATACAAAAATTAAAGGTTTTTTTTAAATATGGCACAAGAAGAAATGGCCCACTTAATGGTAAGCCGTCGAAGAACCATTGCTTATAGATGTATATACATACATACATAAACTTACGCCTCATTCCGTCCGGAGTAGGCAGAGACGACAGACAGATGTTAGCAAAGCTAAGTCACTGCCTACCTTAAACATCATCTGTTAAATCTTATAGTATTGTAATTTTTCTATCTACTTTCCCTGCCTCCTAAACACACCACTATTTACATGCTTCATTATAACAGCTCATTAATGTCCCACTGCAGGGACGGGCCTCCTCCCGTGACGGAGGGATACTTGGCCTACTAATAACACGCTGGCCAGACGGATTGGTATAGGGTTTACTTTCCAGTTTTCCTACTTTTTCTTTCGGAAAGATAGTATTCACGCATAGTTCCTTAGTTGGCTTTTACGACACTCATGGAATAAGATGGGGTGGTGACATAATGTATTCTTGCTCCGTCACCACACGGAGAAGTGTAATATTACTAGGACAATATTCTGTTTATCGCTAGTTATTATTATTGACCTGACGCAAGTATTGTGCAAGCACTTTTGTTCTAAATGACGCAAAGGTATTACAAACAGTATTCCACGAATGAGTAAATCTGCACGAATGGATTCCCGCTGTACGTTAATGTAGTCTGTTAACCAAATATTAACTTTTCTCGTTTTAATTAGTCACAGCTTTCTGGTACGTCATTGAGCATCGTTTTATATGGCATGAGTATTAAGATGTATACATAACACCCATGGGATGAGATGGGGTATCTCATTCCATGGGTATCGTAAAAACCGACAAAGGTAGTCCTATTGTCGGTTTTTCCATGAATATTATCTCTACAAAATAAAAAGAAGGGAAACTTGCAATTAAACACTATACCAATCCGTCTGGCCAGCGTGGTATTAGTAGGCCAAGTATCCCTCCGTTACGGGAGGAGGCCCGTCCCTCCAGTGGGACATTAATGGGCTGTTATGATGAATATTACGCTGCCTTGATGAGCTTCTCCCAGCTTTATTTTAGATTTCCTTTAACGAAGTAAATAGTGGTTATCATTGATTTAAGTCTTGTGACGTCACAATATGGCGTAGGCTCAGGCACATTCTTATGGTGGGCATACACGATCCTTCCTATCGTCCAATCGGCATGACACTGCAGGCTTGATCTAATCTCAATCAAAAGAAACAAAATTCGATCATGCCATCAATTCTAACTGTCATGCCGATCCACTCGCATACACGGTCAATTGTAACTGATCCAATAGGTAGAGTCATGCCGATTGGACGATAGGAAGGATCGTGTATGCCTACCATTATTTGAAACAATGAATATAATAATGTAGTATAAAGTATACTAAAGCCAAACTCCATGTGAAATCTTTGTAAACAAACTATACTTATGTCATTGACATGTAGAGTTATTACACCATTCCAAACTATTTGAATCAGAATTTCATTAGTATTTCCGTATTTTATGACATAATTTAGCATCAATATCTGCTATCAAGACGACATGAAGTAACTACGGCGCATATGATGGGGTTTGGTATTTGCCCAGAAAAGTAAATTAGGAAATTTCAATTTTTTTTTATAACAATGAAAACCCTACATATTTTGCCTGTAGGTAATGGTAATGGTTGCTAAGCATAGGCTTGTTATTAAACATTTCACATCGACTTTGGCTTTAGTATAGTAAGGCAGCCTCTTATGCGACCGTTGCTTCGCCGAGGCGGAAAAATCTAGTCCCGAAATTAGCTTACAGTGTGGGTAGGGTGTTCTTGTAAATACATACATAAAACACCCAGAGCAATACAAACATTCAAGTTCAAGCACATAAAGATTTGCATTGAGCGGGAATTGAACCCGAGACCTATGGATAGCAGCCACTGTCTGTAACCACTACGCTATAGTGGTTGTCATAATAATAAATGTCTACTTGCAAAAGTTTTATAATAAACAATTTTATCATTTGAAACTATCGTAAAATTGCCGTGTTGTGAACTTACAAACATAATACATAATCATACAACATTTTCTTATGTATTTCGTTGGTTATGTAATATGTCAAGCGATTTTATGTTAATAATAAATCTGATGAAAGCCATGTGGTGACCGATATACACTATATAGTGTAGGTCACAGGCTCGATTCCTGAGCCTGTTAAGACCAATTTTTTCAATGGTTATAATTATAATATTATCCCTGGATGTCTTTTGAGTCCGTTGACTTTATGTTTATAAAAGGCCACGCTGTCAAAACTAGGAGTTCTTGGTACCTAACGCAATTTTCGAAATAAAAAAAGCCTCGTAAAACAGAGCGTTGTTTTGATTATAATACGCAATTTCATCGACTTGAATTATGTACAGATATTCTAATCCTGTCAGTTTTAAAGGCCTTTAAAAAAAATCATAATTCGCAAATAGGATCAATAATGCAAAATGTTGGTAACGAAGTTTTAAAAAAAGGCAATAAAGTATTTGTGTAACACACTCTCAACACTTTAAATGTTTTTCAAATGACGACCTCTATGACGTAGTGGTTATATAACATGACTGCTACGCAGAGGTCTCGGGTTCGATTCCCGCTCAACGCAAATCCTTGTGTGCATGAACATAATATGAATTTATTTATAAAAAAAGTATTTAAGTATGTTTATTCGTTGTCAAGTACCCATAGTACAAGCTTTGCTTAGTTTGGGATTAGATGGCGTTGTGTGAATGTATGAGGAATATTATAAATATTAACATGTGTTACTATTGTGAATGGATCATTTAAAAAAAAATGTCTTGCTTGGGATTCAAACTTACGACCTTATGCGGTAAGCGACGACCGCTTTGCCTCCGAGGCTGTCACTGAAATAACAAACAACCGAATTTAAGCATTGCCCTCTTTTTGAAGTCTACTTACTTGGTAAAAATAGAGTATATCACATCTTAACCTAAGATTGTCGATAAAGTAGACTAAGGGTTAACTATACCCTATTCATTTCAGCGTGAGAAATAAGATAAACAAATTAGAAAATGGGCCTTTTTCTGTAGTAACGAAGAAGAAACAAAACCGTTTCATAAAAAATATAAATTTTGTCAGAATGTAATTACTCCCTAATCGACATGATAAAATAACCTAAAATAGTACTGTTTGTCAAACTTATTTTGCATTAATAGGTATGTCATGTCATGGTAAGCTGAAAAAATAACATTAAAAATTGATGTTTTTAGATAAAAAATTGTGAAAGCATGTGGATTTTTGCCGTTTGAAAAGTTTGACATGTTTATATTCTTTCTCATGCTATCTTAAATAGAGTATAGTAAGTAGTCATTGATTTTTTTTTATATGATGGGAGGCAAACGAGCCGCGAGCAGGAATAATGAATTGATGACCAAGTTTTGTCAAATGAGTTCCTTGCATCTGGGATAAGAAATAATATGGAACTGTATGATATTCTGCATTCATTATTCCTCTGTGGCGTAGTAGTTAAAGTCCATGGCATTACAGGCTATGCAGAGGTCTCAGATTCGATTCCCGGTCTATGGATAACTTTGAGTAAATTATATTACTTGTTTATGCAAAGCCTATTTATTGAGGAAAGTCATGAGCTCCTTTTGTGACTTTGAAACTTTGTAGACGTTATCTTCATAAAAATAAATGAAGGAAAACTCAAGCATGATATTAGTAGGCAAAGTTTCCCTCGTTCAATGCAGGAGGTTCGTCGCTGCAATGGGACATTAATGGGCTGACATGATTAATTATAAGACATGGATAAAATGGTTTCCTCTATGAAATATATTTAAAATAAATATATTTGTATGTCAAACGATTATTTAAAATATTTTTAATAACAACTGTAATTAATAAAATTCTTTGTAAATACGTAACAGAATGTACCGTGCCGGAAAGTGATGTATCAGCTTTTCTGCCTTATTATAACGGGAGCACGTTTTGTTTTGTTACGCGACTGCTCGTACAAAAGTATATGAACTAATTTAGTATAAATACCATATACAGATTCATCCCAGTATCACACCTTCACATACAATGAAGACATTAGTAGCAGTATTTGCTTTGATATCAACTGCCTTAGCAGCTCCTACCTTACAAGAAGTAGGCAGCGATACGAAAAGCCATGTCCCGGAATTGCCTCAACAATCGCGCTTGTATGTTCCTGAGTTAACGAGGGAGAAAAAATCAACCTTGGAAGGAGCATCTGGTTCTCTTCACAAAGAAGCATCAAACATTGAAGCCCTCGCTGATGCAGGTTCTCTGAAGCCAAGAAATTCTGCTTTGAATAAGTTATACATCGTCAAGAACAAAGAACATGGTGTTCGTTTTTATCGTGATTCCGAAGAAGAGAGAGCTCACGCTGATTCTCAAGAGACTTGCGGCAGACAAGTCAGAGTAAAACTGTGTGATGGTGAAGAAAAATTCAAAGAAATGTTGAAAAAACATCACGATCAAGAACTGAAGAAACAAGACGAGGAAATGAAGCTTAGTATTAAAATGGCAAAGGAAGCTGTTGAAAATTTACAACGAGATCTTCTGAAAATTGAACATGACAATCCGGCGATGAAGGTGACTCATGATGCTAATGCTGACTCTGATTTACATCATGATATTGAAAAAGCCAGACAAGCTTTGGAACAAATTGATCTTAATTTTGGAAGCTTTGATTCCATTATGGATGGATTCCATGCTGCGACATCAGGGGATTCAGGAGCTATACATAATTTGCCACTTAACCTAGCAGCACCAGAAGAAGAGAAATTGAAAATGGCACAGTGGAAAGAAGCTATGGAAATCAATAATGAAAATGATGAGATTTCAAAAAATATTGAAGATAGATTTAAAGCAGCAGACACTTCTTCACATCTTGCTGGAACAGGACACACGCCAAATCATCATGAATCACCAGCAGAAATTGCTTCTCATGAAGCCCTAACTGAAGAACATAATCTTCGTAAAGCCGATACTCCATTTTCTGAGATGCTGCCGGTACAAATTGAATCGAGTAATGATGATTTGTTAAGTCAGCTGGACACCCTGAATGATTTACATGCTAGAGTAAACCAAAATAGTGAAAGTGATATGCATCCTTCAGCTTCCGAACCTGGTGAAATGAAAACAATGCCCATTGATAATCACAATACTTTAAATAGTGAAAACCTTCAACAGGGCGCCCAGAAAGAACATGAAAAAGCTAAAGAAAACATCAAAGAAGAGCACAATAAAGCAAATAATAAAATTGAGAATGAAGATAGCTCAGAGCTTTTAGGACCCACACTCATAGATTTTTCATCATCAGAAGAAGGTGAAAGCGCAGAAATAGAAAAGGGAAAAGACTCCCTGCCAAAAACAGCTGAAAATAAAGAAACTTCCCTACATAATGTTCCTGTTACAGTCACAAGTAATGCTGCTGATATAATTAAAGAACATCAAAGATCCGCAGAAGAGAAGAAGGTAGATGATAAAATTGAGCAACACTTACACCATGAAAATAGCTTAGATGGAATTGATAATTTAACTGGGTTAAATATGAAATCAGCTGAGAATTTTGAAGATAACCATCAAGATAAATTACACAAAGAACCAAAGGATTTCATTGAAACCAAGAAAGCCGCTGAAAACTTAGACAATGAAGACTTTGATCTTGATTCCATTGAAATGAAATCAGCTAGTCATAACCCTACTGAAGAAATGGATCTCAAGGATTTGAAAAACCCCTTAAATATTGTACATAATGTGCACAATCATTTACACAACATGGCTGAAGAAAAAGAGAATTTCATGAGAGTTGCCGCTCAATTGGTTGAGGATCAACGCAAGTATCACAATATCGATTCTAACAAACCAGAACACAAAGAGCCAAAGGATTTCATTGAAACCAAGAAAGCCGCTGAAAACTTAGACGTTGAAGACCTTGATCTTGATTCCATTGAAATAAAAGCAGCTAGTCATAACCCTACTGAAGAAATGGATCTCAAGGATTTGAAAAACCCCTTAAATATTGTACATAATGTGCACAATCATTTACACAACATGGCTGAAGAAAAAGAGAATTTCATGAGAGTTGCCGCTCAATTGGTTGAGGATCAACGCAAGTATCACAATATCGATTCTAACAAACCAGAACACAAAGAGCCAAAGGATTTCATTGAAACCAAGAAAGCCGCTGAAAACTTAGACGTTGAAGACCTTGATCTTGATTCCATTGAAATGAAAGCAGCTAGTCATAACCCTACTGAAGAAATGGATCTCAAGGATTTGAAAAACCCCTTAAATATTGTACATAATGTGCACAATCATTTACACAACATGGCTGAAGAAAAAGAGAATTTCATGAGAGTTGCCGCTCAATTGGTTGAAGATCAACGCAAGTCTCACAATATTGATTCTAACAAACCGGAACATGATGCACTAACAAAAGAAGAAGGCCAGGCAGCAATGAAAGCAGACGAAAATACTTGGCATCAAGAACAAAGCCAGGCAGCAATGAAAGCAGCCGAAAATACTTGGCATCAAGAACAAAGCCAGGCAGCAATGAAAGCAGCCGAAAGTACTTGGCATCAAGAACAAAGCCAGGCAGCAATGAAAGCAGCCGAAAATACTTGGCACCAATCTCAACCCTTACATTCAAATGAACGATGGGCTAACGGACAAGCGCGTATGCCTTTACCTAAAAATGCTGACGATATGAAGAACTTCCATGCTAAGGATCATTTAAGAGAGGCCTACAACGAGCATCATTACGATCATATGGAACATGAACCTCATTATGACCACCATCATCATCATCCTCCTGGACACCCTGATTACATGATGCCACACCCACACGATATGCACCATATGCACGATAGTGATATGCATGGAAACCACCATCATCCAGACTTCCATCATCCTAATATGAGAGAGGCGATGGACGATTTTAGTTCTGAGCGCTCGTACCAATGGTTGCCTTCACATGAAACTGCTAGGAACGCATATGGAGGTAGCATTTCAAGCGGTATTGGTTCTACCGTTGGCCTTTTCCCTAATGCCAATGTAGGGGGTTGTGGGATCCCTCTGCTGTTGAGTTGTTCGCCATCTGTAGTATCAGGTAGCTTGGCTAAGGGCCACGCTAGCACCGGCTACGCATCGCCTTCTTACAGAACTGAAGATGACTTCGGCTTCAACAGTAAACGTGATGCCAAGAAGCCAAGGAGTACGAACATTATGCGTACACCTGCTATTGGTAAGCTGAGCAGCAAAGGTCTTCAAAAGGAACGTACACGTGCACTGTGAAGTGAAAATGGACGATTGATGATAATTTGACTACTGCTTTTGTACTCTTTTTATACTGATAATATTTATAAAACATCACAAAAATAATAAAGCATTTTTAAAGCAAATATCTATTATTTTTATGCCTTTTTAACTACTAATCTATGTAACGTTACCTAAAAGACAAGGATCATGTAACGTACCTACGGACATTTTTGACTAATACCACTTTGAACTTTTATATCTCTGTTAATAATTAAGGTACTTAAGTGGCAAATACTTTATTCTTTAAGGCATACAATCTGCAACAACTGAGTTTTATAAAGAGAAGCATAAGTGTTGCTAGATGTTTTTTATATATTGTTTTCTAAAAGTGATCATTTTGTCCTAAGGTAAGTTACATGTTTACATGTACCTTGGGATACAACATTGTGTACCTTGGGACAAAATAAAACAAAGACATAATATTAAGTCTAGAGAAGTCTTGTAATCAGCTCAAAAAATGTTTTACTTAACAATCTAATCTGAGGTATCAAGTGGGAACACTTAAACTAAATATCAACTATATAAATCTATTTTGCGGCTTTAACTATGTTAAATAATTCTTCACCCCAAATTCTTTGCTATTTTTCTTATGTTTCCTCCTTTTTTTACTTTATTTACTGCTAGTCTCAGACGTTCAGGACTAACTGCATCTCCGTGGCCCTATTAAGAAGAGTTACAAGGACTAAGTATTATACATTGCCCATAGTTACAAACATTGATTGTTCCTTGGAACGCGTCCCAAGGTACAAACAAAATCATGTCCCAAGGTACAAACATAGCAAAAATTTTATAAAATAGGATTAGCTTGACTTTTAGGCTAGGAACTTGTTCCACTATTAATCATGTTGTAGAAAGAAAGTAACAATTGACATTATCGTTTTATATTTTTGTCAATTCTGCTCTCATTACAAACATAATACACGTCAAAAAACTGTAAAAAACTTACTTTTGGCTCCAAAAAACTTAAAGATGTCTTTACAACTCGCTCGACGCCGGAATGATCACATAACTCACTAGTTTTGCCAAGCGATGAAAATACTATCCATATGATAGAATTGAATGTCTTTAATGTTGCTAGTTTTTGAGATAAAATTAATGTCCCAAGGTAAAAGCGTCCCATGGTACGTCACATAACCATACATATTATACTTTCAAGTACAAAAAGTAACTTTTATAAAAACACAAATACTGCTTTTAAATATTTGAATTAGGCGCTTAAAATCCACCATTTAGATTTTTCCTGTTTTTCATAGATAAACTTAGTGTTATTCATTCACCCCCTTACTCATAAAAGTCTTTAAAATTTAATCACTGTATAGCGAGATTTTTATTAGCAAAACCAACCTTATGCCAAACAAAACCGCAAGAATTTAAGCTAATCAATTGACTAAAATTTAAGCGACGTTTATGAGTAAGGGGGTCAGTGAATACAAATCTTACGACACCTCTCAAGCTAAAATCAATCAAACCGAAATCAATATTTTCAGTAAATGTGAAAAAGTGCGTTTAAACAATCATTTATTTACTGTCATAAATATAAATACAACAACTTTTGCAATATTTTAACCTAAATATCGTAGCACAAATAGCGCCCTCCAAAATCATACCAAACTAAAACTGATTGGTGATATTTATTTAAGTATTCATGTTATCACTTTTTTAATTTAAAGGATATTAAGAAACTTCAAGTACTATAAAATATTAATGTAAAGAAAACCACATCCTGACTCTATTTATATAAGAGCTAAGATACTACTTACATGCAGACACACTAAGCACACAACCTATCTAAGTACATACAAAAAAAGCGTTGCAAAATAGTGTATAATTGCAGCTATTTAAAAAAAAACATAAAATGAGCGGTTTCCAGCGGTTAAAGAGCTACTAGGTAGCGAAGTTGTGTAAGCGGCTGCCGTTTATGAAATGCCTGGTTTTCTCTTTTCCCTGAATTCTTACTTGTAATATAATTTTCTTTATTTATACTAAATTTAAAAAAAGTAGCTTCCTTTTTATTCATACATACATACATACATGCATAAACTCACGCCTTATCCCGGCCGGGGTAGGCAGAGACGACAGAACGCTACTTGTCACGATCCTGGCAAACAGATTCGGCCTCGTCCACATTCATTAAGCGAGTCATACATGCGCGTCGGTTACGAGTGCTCTTTATTTGGCCCTTCTCCAATATGCAACCTATCTGGGTCACCATATGTTTTCCGGGGCCTACTGGCACCGACTCGTCCTTTCACACTAGCCTTGTATACTTGTTTCGTCAAACGCTCATCATTCATTCTCTCAATGTGACCAAACCAACGCAACATTCCTTTCTCGATTTTGGTCACTATATCATCTTTCATGCCGCAACGTATTCTTATCTCATCATTCCTTACTTTATCTATCAGTCTTAATCCACATATACTTCTCAGTGAACGCATTTCTACCGCATTAATTCTACTTTCATGCTTCTTCTGCCATACCCAACTCTCGCTACCATACATTAAGGTTGGTGCTAGCACTCCCTTATGAACAGCCAGACGAGCTTTAGTAGTCACGTTCTGGCTTTTCATAAACGAGTGCAGGGCACCGTTCACCGAGTTTCCCTTTTGCACTCTTCTCTCAATATCCTTATCATTCATTGGTGGTAAAAGATACTTACGTATCGGTAAAATAACTTTAAAAAGTATTTAACTTTAAAAGTTAGACTATAATATTTTAAGTTATAATTATTTAAGTAATAAAAAAACCGACTCTAATTTAAAAACTAATTAATTATAATTAATTAAAACGTTGACACTGATTAAAATACTTACTGATGCTATTTCAATACTTGGATAATACATACATATAAACATATCTTATCAGATAAAAAATTATTTAAGTTGAATACTTAACCAATTCGGTATGTAAAGTAAAAGTTTACCTATGTTGAATCCAAAACCATTTAGAGATTTTAGATCGATAAGTAATAAAGTCATATTTTTAGCGCAAAAAAACGCAAGATTGTGTTTATTTTTACAATTATTACATAAATTACTTTGTCTTTCATTTGACGTCTAAATGACATCATGTCGCCCGGTTCAATAGGAGTATGTTTCTGCTTTCTTTGCTCAATAACTAAAACAACTAATTTGAGTACTTTTGCCCTCCCACCTACAGTTTATTTGCAGTAAACAGCCAAAGTAAGTAATTCGACCGCATGTATGACGTCATAGATGCGGTCGAATTACTCACTTTAACTGTTTACCACAAATAAACCACAAGTAGGAAAGCAAAAATACTCAAATTAGTTGTTTATAGTTAATAAACCTTTAAAATAAAAATATAAAAAAAATACCAAAAAAAAACTTTACATACCGAATTATGATAAAATTTCTATCCGATTACTTTGGAGGTATACACTTTCTAACAAGTAACGATTTCAGTCAAGAAATTACTAAGTTTAGGTCAAGAAATAAAAACAACTGAATTAAAAACTCTTTCTCTTTTTGGAGACAGTTATAAAAGCCTAAGCACTTTTGTTTAAAACAATTAAGGGTCGTAGCACATATTACGTAACGTAAACGGATCGGCACCGTATCTACTCGAGCCGTTCAGTATTATTTGTATGAAACTCCTTACTGCAACGCACCCTGATCAGAATCGTAACGTATTTGGATTTTTGATGTTTGACACGGAGGAAAAATGCTAGGCGGTGCCGATCAGTTTACGTTACGTTATGTGCTACGACCCTAAGAATAGAACTAACGTCTTCAACGATATTTGACTACATTTCTATTAGAAAGGGAAGTAGTGGTTATATGACAAATACATGTTGTTTTGCTCTCTTATTGATTTTAATATTCCATTGCATTGTAATACCAAGCCGGGGTAATCGCTCAATTTTGGCTCGTTGAATTTCGCTTTTTAACGCACCCTGATCAGAATCGTAACGTATTTGGATTTTTGATGTTTGACACGGAGGAAAAATGCTAGGCGGTGCCGATCAGTTTACGTTACGTTATGTGCTACGACCCTAAGAATAGAACTAACGTCTTCAACGATATTTGACTACATTTCTATTAGAAAGGGAAGTAGTGGTTATATGACAAATACATGTTGTTTTGCTCTCTTATTGATTTTAATATTCCATTGCATTGTAATACCAAGCCGGGGTAATCGCTCAATTTTGGCTCGTTGAATTTCGCTTTAGTAGACCCTTCAGTGACAACCGACACCGACTCCGTGTGGGGACGGAGTAAGAATACAATATGTCACCACCTCATCTCATCCCATGGGTGTCGTAAAAACCGACTAAGGAAAGAAAAAAAGAAAATAATTTATTTTGTTACACACAAGGCACTATCCGTGAATATTATCTTTACGAAATGAAAAGAAGGAAAACTTGAAATTAAACTATATACCAATCCGGCTGGCCAGCGTGGTATTAGTAGGCCTAGTACCCCTTCGTCACGGGAGGAGACCCGTCCTTGCAGTGGTACATTAATGGGCTGTTATGATGAGACCCTTCAGTGATAAAGGGAAACTTGACCTGCTATTATCGCAATGGCTATACAGTAGAGTGTCTTACGTCAATTTGGCCATTCTACGAGAAATAAACGCGAACAGCGCGCTCTTACTTTTTTTACTAAGTATTTTACTTTAAAATACATACATCTCCCGCACCATGGATCATCCCCTGTGTCGCGTGGTGTTTACAAACATCAATTATTATATTATAATATACCTCACACTTCACACTTCCTCACACAGAGAACGCCACCTAGTCCCAAACTAAGCTGAGCTTGTACTATGGGTACTAGACAACGGATATACATACTTACATAAATACTTTTTTTTTGTAAATACGTACATACATATTATACATAGAAACACTCAGACCAATGGAAATCATCATGCTCATGCACACAAATATTTACATTAAGCGGTAATCGAATCCGAGACCTCTGCGTAGCATTCATGTTATAATATAACCACTACGTCACAGAGGTCGTCCAATGTAACGTACACAAAGAACATCCGAACTCAGGACAATAATTTGAAGATCGCACAAAAAATTGTCTTGCGTGGGATTTAAACACGCGTCGCCTCGAGTTGTATTTTTAACATCATTGAAAAGACATGGGGTGACATTAGTATTATGTCATATTCAATGTAGGTAAATACCGTTTTGATGATTACTGATCACGCATTAATAATGCAGCACAGCGATACAACAGAAATTGTAAACTGAAACCTAACTTATTGTTCAATGACTTCAAAAAATATTGCTGAGTACCATAATGTGGCGTCTGTTATGTACTAAATTATATTAAAATAATTTTAGTGTATAATTAAAAAGCATTTGGTTAAAATGTCGATAGTGTATTGTATATTATTTGTTTGTATTGGCTTTGCTTGTGGTGTTCCAATAAATAAAGAAACAAATGACGAACGTTTGACTGAAAACAGTAATGAAGAATGTTTCAAAAAAGTATCGGACGACTTTTTTAGAGAAGCGGAACTGTTAAGAAGTAGGTATCCAGCAGAAGGAAGTTCTTATGCATCATACTACAACGACAAAATATTCTCACCTTCGATCTACAGTGACATCAACGACATTCCAGGGAGCTCCTATTTTAACTTCGAAGATGGTAGAAAAACTTTAGATAATGTTTACATTGATTTCTATAAAGATACACCCGTACATGAAGAAACATACATACAACCGTGGAAAGACAGTAATGAAGTTTCCTATGACGAACCTACTAAAGTATTGATGGACATCGAAATGAACAACTATGATACTGATGATGATCTGCTACCGAATCCTGTGCTGCCATTGTATTCTGCGCCGAAAACCGATTCAATAGTCATTCATGACAGCATTCCATCTTTACAAGACCGTGTGGTACACAATATAGATGTACTGAAACCAGAAAATACTGAATATCTTCAAGGGAACATAAGAGACAGTCGTTCTAAGACTGACGATGACTTCATGACTGAACTGGCTCATCAAGCGATGCTGAACAATATATTACCGACTATTCCATATCTCCGGGGTTCGGAAAACTTTCAATCATACCCTAATGAATTGCCCCTTTCTAGTTTAAAATCTAGTTGTAGGATTCCTATTTTTATACCCTGTAATGCAGACTACAATAGTGCTTTGTGGAGTGGCTTGTTTCCAGAACATGCAAAACAAGAACCTGTTGTTATACCACATAGGGGCGATATTGGTGTGGATATTGAGACGCCAGTGTCTAACTGATTTTTAAACGAGTTTATTTTTTTGAGGCTTTGAATGATTCACTTGATACTGCTGCTTAGAAACTATAATTTATTAAAAAGCCCTTGTCAAAGTATATGTCAAAGCATATCTTACCTATGTGATAACGATAGGTATTTTGTGTACAATTACGACAGTGTTCATTTTATGGCGTGCCGTTTAGTATTATAAGTGATAACGCTAATATATAAAGTGAATCATTCATTGTTTCTTCTAAATAGAATATAGATTTTAGATTAATGGTAATTGTTTTGAAAATATAGATATATAAAAAAAGTTCCATATAAATGTATGATTATTATCAATAAATAATATGTTTAGTAAACGTTTTGATTATTCCTTACCTTATCTTATTTTATCTGAAGACACATATACTTAAGCCAATCTTATATTTCATTGCCAGACATAACTAGTGTCATCATTACAACAGCCTGTTAATGCCCCATTGCAGGGATGGGCCTTTCATAGTCTACATATATCTCAACAATACGAATTGGTATAGGATGTATCCTGATTCTACTTATCTTTTTTTCTAGTTATACCTTAGCTTTATACTTATGGGTAGATAAGTATAAAGCTAAGGTATAACTAGATAAAAATTATTTCCGGATTTCATTTATGTGTCGTCCTAAAAGCGACAACAGGAACTTATTGGTTCCTTATAAATATAGTAATAAGAGTTCCTGCGATACTAGAGGGACGAATGGAAAGTTGGCCTAATTCATACTACGCTTAACCCACGGTCTAGTCAAGTTATTTATGTTAAGCTGATTTTTGTTCTCGTGAAAAGTATTAGCTGTCGATGAATATTCGATATTTTGCCTTAGTCGGTATTTATAATACCCATGATGTGTACCCATGTAAGTATTCTCATTTCACTATAATAACATCATCATAACAGCCGATTAATGTGACAGACGGATACTTGGCCTACTAATGTGTGACCCTACCTAGCACGACCACGGATGATAATCGTAATTTTAATGCGGTACATATTCATGAAAAAAAGTGTACTTAATTGTACTTATGAGTTTAAAATTTGTGCTCATATATTTTCGCTGTTATAACAAATTTATTGTGGTCGTGCTAGGTAGTACCTTCCTGGCACGACCACAATACATTTTAGGTATTTTTGTAAACTTTATGATGGAGAAATAATGTAAATAAATTGTACTTAATTGTACTCTATTTTATAGATAATTTTGAGCAGTCTTTATACAGTTTTAAACGTTTTTTTCTGCGGTAGCTACATCAATCGGCAGAAATCCTATTTCTATGTCCCTACGCCAAATCAAATAACCGTAATAACCAGACTAGCCCGATACCTTTGCCAATGACCATAACCACTAAGCTACAGAGGTCATCATCATAACAGCCCTTTAATGTCCCACTGCAGGGACGGGCCACCACGCTGGCCAGGCGTATTGGTATAGGGTTTAATTTAAAGTTTTCTTTCTTTTTATTTCGTAAAGGTAATATTTACGGTTAGTCCCTTAGTCGGTTTTTACGACACCCATATGAGATGATGGGGTG
The DNA here is from genome assembly GCA_905475405.1 of Schrankia costaestrigalis. Taxonomy (NCBI): domain Eukaryota; kingdom Metazoa; phylum Arthropoda; class Insecta; order Lepidoptera; family Erebidae; genus Schrankia; species Schrankia costaestrigalis. The sequence continues at coordinate 6,655,288 of FR997832.1, forward strand.
GTGACATATTGTATTCTTACTTCGTCACCACACGGAGTAGGTACTATACTAACATAGTGGCAGTTGATTTCTATGCCTATCAGTTTAGTGCCCGTAGATTAATTCTCTAATCTATTTATTTTTTACCTTTACAGATAATGCCAACTGTCCACCAGGGGAGTTTTTGGGCTCGTTCTTACAATGTAACCCTATAAAGAATAGAGTAGATACTAATGAGACACACTGGGCCTATTATGATTCACATTAAAATAAATTTTAAACAACTAATTTTTTCTTGTTTTAATTTTTAATTCTTCAAAAACAACGTATTTTATACACCATGTCACGGGCTTAGAGCAATATTGTAAATAGCTCAAATAGTTAGTCCTGCATTGAATTCGAACCCAAGACATCGTGCACTGCAGTCGAATACCTGAAGGCTGCGCTACCGAGGCCGGTAACAAGTAAGGAATATCCACTTTTTGGTCTCTTTATCCACATTTTGTCATACTGCAGGTCAGCGTGGCAAGTAAGGATTTTCTCCAGAGACTGAGAAAATACGATCATTGTAGGAGAAGGTAATTTAGATGCAATACCATACCCAGTCTAGTATTATAATAAACGATTTATTTTTTATAGTCAACTCGCGTACTAAGCCGATGTCGCAAACAAAATCTTTGTCGCGGTGACTCTTAAAGATATAAAATTACCAAACACAAGGAACATCCAGCCTCTAGACAATATTTTTTTACCATAGAGTCATTCTGGTAGGACAATTAATAAAAAAAAATATGGATCACAAATAATTATGAGTATTGCAGCCGCAGGTACACGACCGCTTTTTCAGTTTGTCACCTAGGCAGTTTGGTTTCAACATCTCTGTAGAAAGACGGTTATAGGTAATATTGTTAAAAAGAGTGTCCATGACGAAATTATCAGTATTTATAAGATACAACACTGTCGCAATAGTAGACTCAATGGCGCGATTATATTTCTAAGAAAAGTTGATATAAAGGCGATTTTATTCTATGAAAACCAATCATTTCCTTGAAGTTATAAACACTGCGCATTGCCCCTGTTTGGAATGACAAAAATAATATAATCTTTTATTTATTTTTAATTTTAATAGGTAAGTATATATTTTTCTTTACATAACTGACTAAGTACCTATACTGCATGAAATATTGACGACCTCTGTGGCGCAGTCGGTATATTACATGGGTGCTACACAGAGGTCTCGGGTTCGATTTCCGCTCAATGCAAATCTTTGTGTGCATGAACATGATTGTTTGCATTGATCTGAGTGTTTCCTATGTATAAGATAACAAAAAAAGTATTTAAATATGTAAAATACGGTATAAAATTGATGAAGCACTACTTAATAGATACGTATTTAGTCGGATCGGAGTTAAATCGCAGAATTTAGGTATCGGTACTATCGGACCTATGGGTATTATTATTGTATGCTGTCCTTTCTCCTAATGAATAGTAAATCATGTTTTCTCTTTAAAAGCATTCTTTATTAGGTTTGTGAATCCGATGCCATAATGGTTTCCTACAAATAGCGTAATTTCATCGGTAATCATAATCGCTTTGTCCTTATTTTATGCTTTTAGTGATTTGTAAAGGAACTAAGTCGATTGTAACGAGGGCAATGAGTCTACTAATTATCTTAGCTAAGTATTACATATTTATCTGCTTTCAAAGTGTCCTACCTAATCATTGTTTAGGTATATTTTTTTCTCAACTGTTCTGGAAGGTACAAAAGTCTGAAAGTTTTGTTTAAACATGAACCAACCATAGCAAAATAATATTTCCTTACGTAATCTATTAAAAGTAAAATTATTTATTTGACTGCTATCACGTAGACATATCATACACACCCTTTGAATTGCACAATAATGTAGATTAAGAGGAATTACGATCAACGTCCTCTGACGTTAAATAACATGAAAAGTAAACAGGGGAAGTCGTCGGTTAATAAGTAAATACCAGCCAGCTTGTCACTTAACTCTATGACGTAAAACGACGGGTTCACAGATAACATAAACTGCTTAAAAGGCGGCAAAATTTATTGAACACTATCAAATAAGTTTTTGAAGCAAAGGGGACTACACGTTAGATTGTAAAATCATCCAAAATGGCAAAGATAACGATAATACTGTTTGTGTTCTGCGTGTTTACTGTTATTTATGGTAAACATATACATCCAAGAAGTATAATACAGATGGAAGAGGATACTGCTGACTCGGATACTATTGCTGCTGATTTAGATGGAATTGTAAGTTATAAGTTTTATGTTATTCTTTATGAAATAACCTGGCCAGAGTGATATTACTCGTAGTGTGGCAAGGTTCCCTTCATCACTGAAGGAATAGAGATTGATATGAAAGATAAATATGATAAAAAATATTTTCTATAGTATATTTCGTTCAAAAGAGATCGTTCATAGTGTACTTATATCTTGCAAGGTATTGTGTTACAAAGCTTAATTTTGTATTGTAGTATCTAAATTATGTACAATGTATGTAATTTAGATACGAATTTTTCTAAGAACGGGTATAATTCTCGTTACATACAAGCAAACGACGATTAGGCAGAGGTCATCATTTATAACATTTTGATACGCATAAATAAAGTAAACATCCCTAATCATCCTATATCATCAGTAAGAGAGTTAGTTCATAATACCTAAGTTCTAAACTATTTATAAAGAGCTCTTTCTAAAGAGAAATTAAGTAGAGCTACATTCACTGCATGTTTCGACATTCAGTGGTACGACGAGGAATGTCAATTCCTTCTCGTGCCACTGGTGGTACAAGTTGGTGGCACGACCCTTTTGACGAGGAATAACCCATAAAAGCAGTTTGTTTACTTATCTTGATCTCGATTTTTTTTAATACGTTCATAAGCCTTATTCTTATGGGGATAGGCAGAAACCACTAAATGCCATGTACGTGCTTTGACATTATACACATCTAAATTATGTTTAATAATATTATTAATCTAAAAAATTAGGCCGATATGGAAAGAGTTAAGTTAAACTTGATAACCTCAGGAACTCGAACGACTAACCCTGGTGGTTCATACACCACTTTACCTTTTACAAGGTTAGTTCCTACAGAATGTTAATTCTCATAATCTGTTATTTTTTTCAGGAAATAATCCGCAGAATAAAACCCAGCAGATTCGTACCAGTGAACAATGTGCTGTTCTTCCAAAGGTTTCCTCCTTGCGAGGACGGTTACGAAAGGGACCTCCTAGGTGTTTGTAGGGAAGTTTGGGAGTGAATTGACAAAGAACATAGTGGCCTGAACTGAGGGCATATGAACTGAACACCAAACAGTATAATCTCCTTGTGATATTAGTGATAAGTGAGGATTAGATCTAATTATAGAAAGAATATGTATTGATAAGATATATTGTAAGTATTAAAAATTAATAAATAAAAAAATGATTTAATTACTTAGTTTTGTTATTCTAACTTATGTTGCGTTTAGGGACCCACCATCCCTACCACTGTTTCGCAAAGTTAGTCATTGTTTTTAAAAGCAACAAGCTATGAAAATATAAGTAACCTGCAACAAAAGAAATATCTTATTTTAGACTTTCTACGTAGCTATTGTGATTTGTCTTAATGTTATTGTTAACATAAAAAAGTTTAGAATGTTTTTAAGTTAAACTTAATTTAAAAAGATTAAGGTCTGGTTGATGATTTAGTATTTTAATAAAATTACACGGCTATATATATGACCGCACCAAAAAAGAAAGCAAACTGCTAATACCTGGCTAGTCTTAAAAAATTACTATCGCCAGCACTTTGCTAGTGTGGTTCTTCACACTAGGTTTAAAGGAAATGTGAGGTGGTAGATATTTATAGGTAATAAATTAAAAATCAACAATGTAACTGTTTACTATTTATTATAAGAAACAGTACATACACAATTTAAATCAAACAACAATTTACTCTTACGAATCACAGTACACAAGTACATAATGTAGGTACTAAGCATAAGTACTAAACTAAAACGTACACATCACAAGAAAACTAGAATTTTGAATTGCGCCTAAAGAATTGTTTTATCTGTGATTAAACTGCTTTATTAACTGACTTAAAACGAAAAAGATTATATATGCCAAAACGTTATCTTTGCGGAAGAATAAACGCAAAAATCATGTAAAACATGAAAGCCGATCAAAAAAAACAATGACTTTCAGTCAAGATTACGGCCGCGGTAGTATAGAAAAATACAGACATGATTTTAATAACTGGCTTCTGTACTATATATAAACTATAGATACTTTTAACAGTTTTTACAACGGTATATTATATAATAAACTATTATATATGTAATATACTACATAATTAATAATAAGAAAGTAAAAAAAAACACTTTAAAGGAGCCGTTTTCTTGAACGTATATGATATAATTGCAAGTTTTTAAAAACAATATAATAAGTAAAACAGAAACTTTGATAAACAGTAGACATGAATATTTACACAGACATGGAGAAACTATTAACAATTTTATGACATCAACTCTATTCCAAGGTCAAACTTTTCTTCTACCTATTGCACCATTTATGAGAAGGGAAAAAATACAAATAAACTAAAGTTTTCTTTATCTAGGACTATTATTGGAATAATGTCTCTCTTTAATTTAGACATTAAAAAAGTTATTATAAATCAATGGCTCATAACTAAAACAATGAAATAAAATTAAACTTAAGTAAACTTTAAAGTAATTGTTTTAATATTAAAAGCTCGATTGAATAAAAATCACTAATATAATTTAGATATCACATCTCTATTAATATTGTGCAATGCACTTAAGAATCTCTACCTCTTCATATCACGGTAGATTTTAAAATAAACTTGAAATTCAAACAGCCGCAAAATTTTGTAGCCGGACGCAAAGACCTGTAAAAAATAATGATGTCAAGGAAATTTGTTTTACGAGTACCTTTGGTAGACGAAAGGTATTGGTGAAAGATGTATGATTACAAATTTTAATTGATGGTTTGTTAAGGAATCCGTACTGTAAGGTATCAACGACGATTTTTTTATTGACTTCTTCCTTATTAAAGATTGTGCCATGTGTGTGATGCAAGGACATAGGTATGAAATTAATAGACACAACGTATATTTAATTTGTGTATCTATAGAATAGTATTGCGAATCTGTGAACTCGCCGTTAAAGGTTCGTCCGTCTACTTTATCACCAAGAGATGTTGCCCTAAGAGACAGATGCAATCATTGTTTCTATACCATTGTTAAATTTTATTGACACCATTGTCTTGTGGCTAATTAGGTGATGATCTATCTACTTTAAATACTCACTTACCAGCTTGTTACATCACATGAGGGATGCAGGAGGTAATGTGACAGCACCATGACCAGATAATGGCGAAGGCAGCGTTGCTACGCCACGGATCCAGGCTGCCCTTTCACAGCAAAATGATTCCACGTTGTTCAAAGCGCGCATGTAAATTGTTGTCACTCCACCTACAATAATAAAACAAATAATTATGTGAAAATGTGAACTTGAACTTACTATACCCCTTCCAGCGTAAGTTTAGCTTTTTGACAGTTCACGTCCATGAAGTTTCGTAATTCTTCCGCTTATTTTTCGAACAAATTATATTGTATTTTATGGACGTACCCATGTTTTTTTTCAGTTACCATGGTTACTTAGTGATGGACACTCATAACGATTACCACCATTATGAAACAAATTACAATAATCGGTAGAAATAAATGTTATGAATAAACCTGAACTCTTCATAATACGTTTATAAAATGTAATATGATATTTTAGATTAGCTATAACCCGCGAATGGTCACGATAAATTATGTTTAAAAATGTAATTGTATAAATAATACTTAAGCTAACTATAATTTTATCATTTTAAGCTCTATGCTAATTCTCTTAACATAGAAGAAAGAAACAATAATAAAATGATAATGTAAGTTGATGTAAGGATCCAAATGTGTAAAATAAAGTAATTTGAAAAATCGCGAAATCGCTTACAATCGAGTGGGATTACATTCGAGATACTGCTGAACGTCACTAACATCAATCTGTCAAATGTTGTTAAATATAGTGGAAGGGGTATAATTGAACAATCTTAACCTAAGTTAAGCCCGATTTACACATCGACAAGTACAGTAGCGAGTTAAGTAGTAAGTTGTTGATTAAGTTGATTTTAATAGATCTACATCCTATTTTTTGGCGAGTTAAGTTGGCGAGACGCGAAAGAGGGGGCTACTTCGTACTTAACTCGCCAAAAAATAGGATGAAGATATATAAAAATCAACATAATCAACAACTTACTACTTAACTCGCTACTGTACTTGTCGATGTGTAAATCGGGCTTTATAGCAAAAACCGAGCGCCGAAGCTTACATAAGTGGCAGCATTACGTAGTTTGATAGATGAGGGAGGCAGAGGCCTATGTCTAAAAGTGGGCATCCATTGGCTGATATGTTGATGATGACGGTGAAAACGTGATTGTACTTGAACAAAAACTTGCATGATAGCACAAACATTAATAAAATTATTTATTATTCTCCGTCACTCTTGACCCACAATTTGGAATATTTAAAAGGATAATATTAATCGTTACGAAATGTGCATGTAGTTAAATTTCCTCACAAAACCTGCAAGAGTCACGTAATTGTAAAATTACTCATCTTCATTAACATTAAAATTTGTTTAGTTAAGTCGATAATATTCTCAGAAAACAATACCTCTATGTTGGCATAGTTTGAAATGTTTTAAGGAAGATGGATGTCCCCTAAATGTTATGACGTATAATTACGGTAATTTGAATGATTTTCCTTAGCCTTATCCATTAAATTGGTATTTGTAAAAATACTCCGTTCTAGGCATGATTCCTAATGAGGAAGTTTTGAATAAATAAGTATGAAATATGCAGTAATAATAATCATTATGAGCTTGTTTTTTTTAAAATTTGTGTTTATTATAATACTGCATAGAGATCAGATTAAACCCAAAGTAAATAATTACTTTGGGTGTGGTTTTGGGTTTAGGATCAGTGGGGTTGTTTTAAAATGATTTCTAAACGTCATGTGATATTGAAATACTATAAAAGATTGTTGTGATAGTAGATCACTGCTCTGATTAAGCGGATAATCTTTTGTTATCACAAGAATGCACTAAATCCCCTTGACATTGTCAGTTTATTGTTAAGATACAATCAATAAGAGACATGATAAACATGATGACATCTCAATACTATCCTTATTTATCTTGCTTTTTTTAAAACAACAAGTATTTGTGTGTGTGTGTGTGTCTGTGTGTAATATAATATGTACTAAGGATGATGATTATAGTTAATATATTTAAATAAGTTGCCATTACTTGCGATTGACTATATCCTATTCGCGTTTAGAATGCAGTGAGTTGTCATTTTCCGCCGACCTAGCCCCAATCAAATCTTTTAAAATTCAAATTAATGGAATTTAAAAAGATTTTATTGGTTAGACTGCGGGGCTGTCACTGCATTCTAAACGCGAATAGGATATAATTAATATACAATCTGTCCGTGGTACGAGTCGTAAAGTCAATAATCAAACAGTGAAAACACATCAAACTCGGTCCAGTAATTTCGGAGATTACCGCTTTTAAAATGTCATTTTTGTCAACGCAAATGAGATCGCGAGCAAATGTAAGGAATGTATAGAGATCACGAACGTATACTATAACAGGACAGTGCACTGCCAAAAAACAAACGAGCCGAAAGAGAAGTTTAGAGTCGTAGTGCGTCCTTTTCTATAGGCCGACCGTTTAACTCCACGAACGTATACTATAATATGTCATTTTCTAGTAGGGTATGCATAAAATATAATTTTCTCGGAAAGTCTGCCATGATATTTTTCTTTAATTATGTAGGGATGCTCTACAATGCTGTAAAATAGATTGTCAGTGCGGATAGGTACTACTGCTGCCGACGACTGTAGGTGTGATTTAGTTTTAGTTATTGGATGGGATTGCCAAAGGAAATAAAACAAGAAATTATTGACAGAACTTTATTAACAACTAGCTATTTTATAAATGATTATTAATAAACCGGTCAAGTGCGAGTCCAACTATCGCACGATGGGATGATACTGAAGTGACCTACCTATCTTAAATTATTTATTTGCATTATTGTAATACCTTTTTATTTAGTACGAGCTGTAAACCGCGACTTCGTTCACGAAAAAAATGTACAAAAGTTAACCATTTTTTATTTTGCGGAACCCTATAAAAAGGCCTATGACGTGACATAACGACTGTATCCTACAACGACAACTGGGACCGGAGTTTTGTCCCCTCCGAAGCACGGTCAGATGAAATACCACTAAGTGGTCGCCCATCTATGGAATGACATCGCCGAAGTTGCTTAACCACCGTTATCGTTTCTAAATCAGTGATCGCAACAGGCTGTAAGTAGCTGCCGGAAAAAAATATTTTAGAAAAACAACATTTTATTCTGCAGAACCCTAAAAAAAGAAGCATTAGTCCATCACCACCATCTGATGTCAAACATCGAACAATTATATTAATTTCGGCTAACATTCTTAACGCAGTAGAAATTAATTGTGCCTGAATTTCAGCAGATATCTTATCTACAAAAAAATATCCTATTGGACATTTAAATTTTTTTTCAGTGAAACGATTTGAAAAACTAATACTTCTGAGGCTAACTTCTCAGCATCAATGGGAACGATACCACCAATATCTATTTTACCCCACCATTTGTCATTTTTTTCGTCATATCTCTTGATTGACATTGAATCAAATATAAGAGCTACATTAATTATATCCTTAGACTGGTCTGCTTTCACTTTATGAAAATTAAAGACTTCGGACATGACATCCTACATTACAGTTATGTGTTGATAACATTCTTCGTAAAGTTGCAGGGTGCGGAAGACTGATTTTATTTCTTAAAAACATGTAAGCTTTTCCTGAATAGTAGTACAAACTCAAAGCAAATGACTTTAAGCCGTCGCTGTATCTAATTCCTCGGCTAGATTTTGTTTCATTTATTTTTTCGTGAATATTTCCAAAATTCAGTTCGATCATGTCTTTTACTTCCAAGTAACTATTACATTTCTTTTTTATTAATGAAAGTAATGATTTTAGGTTATTAATTTTACTATTCCGCCTTTTCAAACGCTGAGATAGAATTTTGATATCCCTTTTTAATTTATTTTTTCGAGGTGATGATACTAAGTCATCAGTTTGAATAGATTTTTCCAATTTTTGTTGTATTTTCTGCTTTTTCTCAGGAGGTTCCGAATGTTCCGATGTAGAAGGTTGAAATAATGTTATGTTACTAAGAACATTAATAGTCTTCTCAGCAGCAAAAACCTCAAACAATAAATTAGATAAAGTGACTTTAAATAAAAAAAGAATTAATCAATTTACAAAGTATTTTATAATAATATTATATTGTTTTCTGAATAAAGAAAAAGTTTTGAGCGTTTGAACCAGCGCTAAAATTTCACCGTAATAATAATAAATAATAATAAAATAATATTTCACCGTAATAATCAACTTTTTATGAAGAAAATGTGGTTCCTGCTTACCTTTGGAAATACCGACGGCATTGCGTTGTTTTTCAAACGTTTTTTTGACTCGCTGACAAAATCTTCATTTTTAAAATGCAAGTTGCATACAACTGACGTTTTAGTTAATTTGCCAGGTATAACTTCTTTCCACTTCTCTGCTACAGACTCATTCTTAGGAATCCTGTACAGCAATAAAATTTACATGAAGTAAAAGTATAATATTATCCTTTTTTGCGCGATAGTGTGGTCACTCTACTTCAAACTAACGATAAATCTTAATAACTGACTTACCTATGGAAAGATACGCCACAACCTGGATACCATTCTGTTTTGCAACCATTCACGCAACAAAAGTGCACCATTTTCACACGAAATACGTCAAAATAACACAAAATCGCAATATGTGTCGACCGAAAGGTTTTAGGTTAGCCTGACGTAGGGGAGGTGGACCTAAAACGGGTACCCCGCCTAAAACTTAAGTTTTTTTTTGTAAATAAAAATAATAATAATTGCATTGCATCCTTTGAGATGCACTACAATAGTTTTTGCACTTGGCAGGGACCATCTCTGGGTGTATCATATTGTGCGTTCAGAGATGGTATCTGCCCTGCCCATTACCAGATTAAATATCTCTTAAAGGGCCTCTTTGTCTTGGCTTCGGCCCGATGTATGCCTTCCAAAGAACCGGGTCTCCAATAGACCCGAGTATTATGGACAAGAGAAACATAATAATAATGCATTTATTTGTCAGAATATGGTTACAGAGATATTAGGTACCTATAACAATATTATAGCGCCATGATATTCTGCTGTTTCCAGCGTACAAATATTTGAAAACATTTAGCCTTATTTAAATTAATTGGAAATATAATTAAAGGTACATGTCAAATATTGAAACAAATTCTCGTCAGTAGTAAGTCATATAGATTTGTCATGAAGAAAGTCTTTAGTACAATAATAGCATTTTTCAATAAGTAATAGAAATAATTTATTTTTGAAGGTGGTCAGATTCAGACATTTGTAAAAATCAGGTAACTTGTTATAAATACGTATTGACATGCAATACACATTGTTAGAAAATAGGTTGATTCTTTGTTTTGGTACATTTAGTTTATAAATTCTACGACTAGCTCTGGTTACCACGTCATTGTGTTTTTCAAATAAATATCCATTTTTATGTACAAATATACAGGTTTCAAATATATATAAAGATGGCAGTGGCAGGATCTTTAGTTTTTTAAATAATGGTACACAACTATCGAGAGGCTCTGATCCACAAATTGACCTAACACATTTTTTCTGTGCTTGAAAGGCTCTAGTAAACTCTACGGAATTACCCCATATCACAATGCCGTAGCGCAGTACAGATGATACATAACCATGGTAAGCCAGCAATGCTGCGTCTGCGCCTGCCACACTGAATAGTCTATGTAGTACATACACAAACCTGTGAATTCTCGAGCATAAATCGTTGATGTGCGCTTTCCAGTTGCAATGCCTCTCCACCACTATGTTTTATGTTTTTGTTGAAATTTTAAAGATAATGTTTATGTTTGTTCTTATTTTAGGTTGTTTCTTAATTACATTTTTGAAAAGTAAAAACAGAAGTTCTAATTTTTTTTCTAAGACATTTTTATTGTACTTCTCCCTTAGCGTACCCGTTTTAGGCCCACCTCCCCTATTGTTTTTGTCTAACGACAAATTTTGAAAGAGGTAATTCTACAAAAAGTATCAATGAGCTTATTTTTATTATATGTTTCGCCTATGCACATCTACATAAGTGTAAAAAAATGTATCAATTTATAGACATATTTTATTGGTCAATATTAATTAAAACGTACTATTTCCGATTTTGAGAAATGTACCATTCTACCACAACAGTTTTTATTTTACACTGGCATACTTGCTAGACAAGGACGCATTACGACTTCAGTCCTCTCACTTGGCTCGTTTTTCTACTTTTACAATTGATAGCGGAAAAGTAACCATATGTCTATCAACCTAGAGATCAAATTTGTAATCAAAAGAAATAGTAGTAAGCGATCAAGTTATAGTATACGTCCGTGATAGAGATAGCAAAATGTATAATATCGTTCAATACATGGAAATAATTTTCTAATGTTTGTCATCGTATGTTTCACATGTGCTTTGTCATCGTTTTCTACAAAATAGCAGACTAATACTTTGGCCACACTTACATTAAACATTAAACATACCTTCTATGTTAAATATTATGTTTAAGAACTTTACAAATAGAAACGTTCATAATTCAATACATAAACAACAATCAATACATACGTAAAACACAATGTACAAATAGTTCTGTCGACCTTTGTAGCTTAGTGGTACATTATATATACATGATTGGTTCATTCCCGCTTAATACAAATAGTATTTAAATGGTCGACTATACCAAATGAATTAATCTTTTTCTTACTTTTTCATAGTAATTAGGATATATAAGTTACCTATGATAATAAGCTGCGTGCCAAGATAAGCGAGCGCATGTCCATGCCTCGGCATTGACATTTCAGTCTCTTGTTTCCACTCTCGATCTTTCCAGTCCCATACATCGATCGCTGCTACGCTGCTGGCTGTCTTATCCTATACAAAAATGTAACAATCAAGAAAATTTAAGGCAGAACACATTCCTGTATATTTAAATAAGGCCTATGTTCAGCAGTGGGCGTCCGTTGGTTGATATGGAATATTCCTGTATCATGTGCAATAAAACCATGCTGTTTTAATACAATCATTAGTACTGGTAGCGACTTCGATAATTCATGGAACGACTCAATGAAAATATATATTTTTTTTATTATGTATCTAATATTAATATTGTATGAACCTGGTACACTTTTAACGTGACACGACAAGGCAAGGAATTATTTATTTATGTACAAAGTAATTATTTAATCACAACATACTCGAAGGTATCACTTATCGGCCATTACTAGCCTATTACTATATAAAAATAGACAATTTGTATTAAATCTCACCTTTTCTGACACCTTGCCGGCACCACCAACGATGTACAGTTTATCGTTCATGGCAAACATTGTCGAAAAACATCTGGGAAAACGTAGACTATGAATTTCTGTCCATCTGAAAATTAACAAAAAGATGAAGAAAAGGCAAAACAGCACTATTAAGAAACAATAGGTGCAAATATTATAAATGCTTCAATTGTTGGGCTAATCCAACAACTAATTTAAATATTTTTTTCCAACAGCGATTTTATATATTAGGTGGCTGCTCTGGAGGCCTACATATATACTGACCAATATCCCGATATGTAAGTGCAAAACATTTAGGGGCTTTTTGCTTGACCTGCCACCAAGGATAAAATATGCATAACAACCCCTACAAGTATGGAATAAAAGCCTTTTGGCTTTTTTCTTTCCTCTTTTTAAAAGACGAACTCCCTCACCCTACTGCAAAGCACCGTGTCGCGGAGGACTTTTATAGTCATGAAATTAACAGCCACAAAAAATCTAGACTCAGACAAAAATTTGTGGATCGCACAATTAAGACTATGCGGCTGCCCTAAGACACCGAGACAATATACAACACAATCAAAATATTGTATAAAATATGGTATAATTTTGGCTTTAATTCAATATAGTCTAGTATAAAAATCGACTTACTCATTAGTCTTAGAGTTATAGCATTCTACAATCTTGCAAACTGGCTTCTTTTTCTCCCCAGTCATTCCACCTGCGACCCAGATGTATTCTCTATACTTAGCACATGCAATAGCCATGCGGGCTACACTCATAGATCTCACTTCAGACCACGATCCAGTTTTCGGGTCAAATCTCTCCACTGTACGAAGAACCCTGTTAAATAATATAATATGAGACGATGTTGGGTTACTTTTAAAGGAGGATATGCAGAGTGGTTTCAAAGCCTTTTCATAGTTTTGCTTGCAAAGAATTGTGGGTTAAATTGTCAATAAACCATAGTCTACCGTCATAACTTTTAACCTATCGTGTTGCATGATTCATCATCATCATCATATCAGCCAAACGACATCCACTGCTGGACATAGTCTCCTCCAAGTATTGCCACATTGTCCGGTCCTTAGTTACGAGGTCCTAAATTGACTGAGTTAGTTAGTCAGTAGCCACATTAAAATTGTTAGATAACAAACCTGCCCTTTTTATCTTGACCGCCTATAGCATACATAGCCATTCGATGTACAACCAGGCCGAAATTCTTCCTCGGTGTCATAAGACCGTTCACACTGAACCACGACCGCGTCACAGGTTCAAAACTCCAAACAGTCGAAACTACCACCGACTTGCCTCTTACATCGTCATCTCTGGGATCTGCTCCTCCTAAAAACATAATCAGTATTTGACGGAAAGTCATTTAAATAAAATTTAAGCCTCTCTGTTACCATTGCGTTGATACTAATTATACTCGATATACATAATTTCAATTGCACGGTTATCTATAATGACATAAGTTTGTAGATTACTAATTTTGATGATACGTTTAAGGAAACTACTTGAAATTATACCTTGGGTGCCTTTCAAAACAAAACGAAAAAAAATATATATAAATCAGTCAAGAAATTACTGAAATCTAAGGTAATAAACATTAATTAATAAAAATTAGTCACCCAGACAGAGAACCTTCTCGGAGTCTGGACGATTGGAATGCAGAGACCATTATACTACTGTCTATATTATTATGTAACAATGCTAACCAACTAGATAAACTCTTCCTCCTAGAAATGCAACAGAATGATGATGCCTTGGTTCCGGAAGATCTCCAACTAAATCCCAAACATTGGTAACGGGGTCGAACCTAAAAGTGCATAACAATTTGTTGTTTTAAGTCACCTTTCATTGTGTAGAATGTAGAATAATTTTATATGAAATTGGATTAAAATATTACTAAGGCAGGTGTCAATATTTATTTTGCTAAAAATAGTGTGTCATCACATCACCCATTCTCATCTCGTGAATGTTCTAAAATTCGGCATGTACAAGCTTAAAAGATGTGACACTACGCTTAGAAGATAAAAATGATCTCTACAATCTCGGTCGCCTCATACAACACCAACAAGTACGGAAGGGGAGAAGGTAAGTTTTATAGCCGTCGTCTTTCAGCTAATATCGACTATACAACGATACTACAACCCTCGAGGCAACGTGTTTTAGAAGACTATATCACCCTTTTTTGGAAATTGATCAATCCGTGCACTGGTATCGGGTAATAAAATGCATATAATCTCCACTGATCGCCAAAGTGAGCGTGCAACCCTAAACCAAATGCGTTTTAATATAATTTTGTTGCATAATATTTAACTTGCAGCTGGCTGACAAGAAATACAAACTAGGTAAAAGGTTACCTACATTAAAACCTAAAAGAAAATAAATTCAACTTCCTCGATGGAGGAGTTAATTAACTATGCAGCTCTAGAAATTATTGTTTGTTACTTACCTGTAAATAAATTTTCCCGTATTTCTACCAAATCCGTAAGTTGTATGTGGGTCTATTCCGCCAAAAACTAAAACTGTCTCCCTGTCCCAATTGAACAGCGAGCCTTCGGGTATATAGTTCTTGTTCGAAGGACCCAATATTGATGTAGACATTTTGTTCCTGATACAAAAACGAGAAGAGCATAAAGGTTCAGAATAATCAATTATGGTTCACATAAGCAAATAAAAAGCTTCCAGAAATGATGAATTTATTTATAGCATGGGACGTATATCTTTAGAAGTTTCATCTACTATATAAAAATAAGTCGGGTTTTCCTTCCTGACGCTATAACTCCAGAGCGCATAAACCGATTGCCACGGTTTTGCATTCGTTGGAAAGGTCTCAGGCTTCGTGAGGTTTATAGCAAAGAATTCAGGAAAAATTTAAAAAAAAAGCGGGAAAATAATGCCCGTGCGAAGCCGGGACGGACCGCTAGTTACTGTATAGTAATGTTGACTTGAGTACAAATAAATCCTTTGCATCCGCAAATATCCCTATATCACTTGATATTATAGAAAGATAGTTTTTTGCAGCATTTTGGTTAGCTGAAGAAAGCGACTACGCCTGCTAAGACGTAAAGCAGCAATAAATATGGAACTGAACTGAGTTGAAGTTTCATTGTGTTATTTACTCTACTACCTCTCCGAATTGTTATTTAACTGAGTGTACATTAATTTATATTTAAATTGTATGTTTTCGGAGTAACCGGAAAATGCCTTACTAACCGGTTTAAATACAGATCCCTACTTACAAAAAAATCAACACCGTAGCAAAATATTATACTTTTACTCCAGATAAGCGAGAAATATAATTTGAAAGTATGTTCTTACATGTTCATCTTAATCAGCGACTCCTTGGACTGATTGTAAACAGAAATTTGTGGGCTATCTACATTCATAGTAAGCGGATTGTGAGCTATTGATCGTGGTGACACATCAGATCGATTTGTGTTGGTATTCATTTGTTGACGTACATTCGCTGGGTTTTGCGATGCCCTGAAAATAATAGTTACATTGGTAGTATTCTTTATTCTCGCAATGTATCGAAGTAGGTACCTACCTAGACAAAGGGGATGTCCAGCTGTGGGCGTCTATAGGCTGATATGAAGATAAAATATATACACAAGTACATATTTATACATATTTAGTACATTTATGAAAATAAGTTTTGCAATTAAGACTGCCTATGAATGATACATTGCTTAAACTACTAAGCCATAGTCTAACTATTGCTAATAAGTTGCTATATGAGAAGACTTGTCTGACTGCAGCCTCACACTATCATTTACGGAGTATGGGATCTTACCGACAGCGGTAAGTAGGTGATTAAACAGCTAGAAAACATTTCTATACGTATTTTACATACAAAAAGTTTTAATATGTCCAAAACGGCTTTGTTAGGTTCCTACCAAATTAGGATAGTTAGAACGGACGGAACATAGCAGACAGTGAAGGTGACCGCTAACGCGTTGTAAGGGGGCCTCCTTAAACCTACATCTGTGTCGTAAGTCCCAGACGCTGTTATGCAAGTGTTCCGTCTTCTATGATCGAAGTGACCCGGCACCCGAACGGAGAATCCATGGAATGCTAAAATTAGGTCTTATCTTTATCTTTAATACCTCTTGGTTCCAGCAAGGGCTGCAGTAGCGGCCGCGAGATATGTAGCAGCAACGCTATGTCTTTTCTCCATTTGTTTTCTACCAATGAATTGGTTCTGAAACAAGTAGTTAAGCAATCTTGCCTTAATTAGCTGTCAACGATATTACTTTACGAGTAAGAATTACTTAATCGATATTAATCTAATTTGTATGTGATCAACTTGGGGATAGAAACAATCGAAAAAGCACATTTTCTAATTGGACCACAAGCAAACTCTGAGGCAAAAAAATTAATAAGCCATACAATCGATATGAGAGCCTACTCTTTTTGGAAACGGTTAAAAATACACTACAGACAGATACTTTTCCTAACTAAGTAAATGGATGGCGGGGCCATGAGGAGGGTGTGTTTTTTTGTTCCTGTCATGCGCGATCTTCTCTGATATCCAACTTCAGGCCGACCAAGTTATTCAGCCAGTATTATAAATAATAATAAATAAATAATCCTCCCACACATTTACACATCGCCATCTAGTCCCAAACTAAGCAAAGCTTGTACTATGGGTACTAGACAACGGATAAACATACTTAAATACTTTTTTTTGTAAATACATACCTACATATTATACATAGAAACACTCAGACCAATGCAAACAATCATGTTCGTGCACACAAAGATTTGCATTGAGCGGGAATCGAACCTGAGACCTCTGCGTAGCAGCCATGTAAGACACACCTCAACGAAGTCTAGGGATATTTTGTATAAAGTTGTGAAACTCTTTTTAATTTTTTTTAATCTTTTGATGAAAACTTACTTTGTTAACCTTTTTAAACCATTCGAAATTGAAAAATAAAATTAAAAATAAAAGATTTACGCGGCCTAAACTTATGCAAGTTCGAAATTTTCATTTACCAACAGTAAGTTTTGACTGCTTTTTTGTGTAAAATTTAAGTTTTATAACAATTTAAACATTCATTTCGAATGAATGATATTGTGTGCATCAAGCAGCGGCGCCTTTTCATCGTAGATGAAATGTTAAGGGCAGTAGGCATGCTTCCAGCTGCGGGTACTAAGCGGAGTATTGCTGAAGAGATTGGAACAACACAAAATATGATATCAAGGTTATGGTCATGTTGTCGTGCTACTG
This sequence comes from Schrankia costaestrigalis, assembly GCA_905475405.1. Classification (NCBI taxonomy): domain Eukaryota; kingdom Metazoa; phylum Arthropoda; class Insecta; order Lepidoptera; family Erebidae; genus Schrankia; species Schrankia costaestrigalis. The sequence continues at coordinate 6,673,088 of FR997832.1, forward strand.
GTGAAGTGGTTGAAAGATATCACAGCAAAAAGTCTATCACTACTCAACATGATAGATTTTTGCATGTTTCCGCGAAAAGACAGCCAAATGTTACTAATATGCAGCTGGTTTACAGGCTCCAGCTCTTGCTGGAGCCTCTTGCGGGTGACCAAACTGTCAAAAGAAGTCTGCATAAAGCCCACCTTTATGCTCGCATACCGCTTTGTACTCTAGCACTACGCCGAGCGAAACGCGCACGACGACTAGAGTAGACTCGTGAACATTTGCACTGCAAAGATATCCTGTTATCTGTAGTGGTGTTTACACTTGGGTCCCAGTTTGGTTTCCACCCGGATTCACGTAGAGAACGTGCTTGGCGAGTTCCTGGTTGTGATAGCCGTCTACAACATCCTCAGGAAATCCATTCATACCACGATGGAACAATTATGGTTTGGACGGGAATTCGTGTCAGTCGAAGAACAGAGCGCGTTTTGATCAGAAACACCATGACGGCTGAAAAATAACTTAACGAGGTGCTAGTACTAATAATTTAATCTATCCCTGTAGACTACAATTGGGCCAAATGTTTAGCTCATGGACGATATCACCCGTCCGCATAAAGCGAGAGTGATGACGAGCTGGTTGCAGGAGCACGACGTATCCATTTTATGCTGAACCACTCAATCGCCTAACCTCAAAACCATAAAATACGCCTAGGACATGTTCAAAAGGGCTTTGATGAATTTTTTTGCATAAAATTGCGATGGAAGGGCAACTTTTTTTGTGTCCTAGTCGGACCTGGAACAATATACCGCACCAAGACATGGATAACTTAATTCAAGCATGAAAAACCATTTCAGGACAGTTAGTTACGGTTTTTTAAATGTACTGACTACTGATTACTCGCATAACAGTTAAAAACAGATTATTTTAGCTTATTTTCACTTTTGCTTAAGAAACACATTCATTGTAAGTTTAACTAATTTTCCAAACTTTTGAATTATTTGAATTAAAAATTACTTAAGCAAAAATAATACTTTTATTTAATTCTGGACTGTAGCCTGATGAATTCCCTTTATAAAAATATAGACATGTTGTATGTTATCTTCAATAATTTTGGAGTTAATTGAGTAAATACCAAATATCCCTAGACTTTGTTGAGGTGGGTATGGGCGTGTATAGGTGTGTATGCCACAGAGGTCGTTTTGTACTTGTATTGTATTGTACTTACTTTTTCAGTCAGGCTAGTATCCGCCGACGCACTGCTGGTTTCACTTGCTGTATTCTCTTGCATGTGACACGATACTGTTTCCTCAGCCGAGTCTTTTTCTGGGGGCTCGAATATTTGTTCATGTTTTTGCGACAGTGGCTGAAATATTTTTTAAGCTTTTATAATATTTTTAGTTTGTTATAAGTAGATAAAATATTTACAATGGCTTGAACCAGGTGGTATATTAAGTAAAACTTAAATTGTTGTTATGTAAGATTCAAATCCACGATATAGTGGCAACCGGATACCAGACCATCAACAATCTTAGTAATCCAGTAGGTAGGCTAGGTACTAGATAATTTTGCGGGGATCTGTGTTGGTGAAAAAAGTGTCTTTGTGTGTTGGCGAAAATTGTTGATAAATCAAAACTAATAAAATATTTTTCACAATAACGGCTCAAACGTCTGTTAAAGTAAAGTGGCGCTTAAACTAATAATTATCATACAAATGTCTAGTTTAAGCGCCGTTTTAATTAACAGACGTTTGAGTATTCAGCCTTTAGTTAAACTTAATTTTAATAATATTTTGGGCTCATTTTCTACGAATGAAACTTGTTGTAAGATCGATTTAGAATTGAAATATTAAAAATAAAATAAACGAGCTAAGCTACAGATAATAAAAAAATAAAAATAAGTACATGTTGTTCAATAGTGCACATGTGAATTTGTTGTTGTTTGCGCCGACTCTGTTGAGCTAACTGCATTCTCGGCGTCAAGGGATCAACCTGCCGCCTTTGCTCCTAAAATGTACAAAAAAGTAAATAAAAGCATATAAAATAATAAAAAATAAACTATACTAAGTATCTCCGGAACATACTTCATACGGTTTTTGATTTTTGTACATTGTTTCTGGAATACGCCTGCATTCTGAATGTAATGGGTTATGTACCGAAGCATTCATGTCGATTGACGGTGGTGATCTACTAGATATCGGTTGACCGGCATCAGTATTCTGTGAAAAAAATCGTCAAACATTAACATCGACATCAACCTGCAACATTATTGTCATGATGAGTGATTATTAGTTAAGTTTAAGTGGTCATATGGGTGAATATCAAAAAGTTTAATTTTTTGTCAATTTTGGTGGCAATTTTTATTTTTCAGTTTTCATGAAAAATAAACACGTAATATGAAAAAGGAAAGTCTACTATATAAGTTACTGTAAGAGGGCCGTCTATATCTCGATAGGTTTTTAAGATATTTAAGTTTAAAGTCTGTAGTGACCACCAAAATTGAAATTGATACACCAAAATGGAAATGCCCACTGAATTTGAAAATAAGCAACACCAAAATTGAATTTTTACCATTTAGACTCATAAAGGATAAAATAACACATGATTTTACATAGTTAAGATATTTACATTTAATATATTTATTGGTTTTTCAATATTACGTCAATAACCAGGAATAACTATTTTTTAAATCAAATTATCACAATCATCAATCACTAGGAATCACATAACATTTAAAATGATCAGAAAAATTACAATATTTTGAAAACAATTGTTAAACAATTATACTATTTAAAAAAACTAAAACATTAATAACTAAAATAATCCCTTCAATCCAATAACTAGTTTAAAAAAAAAACAACTTTTTAAAATTATTCATTACAATTTAACGAAAACAATCAGTCTTTTTTACTCTTAAAATATAATTTTACGTAATAAGCCTTATTGAGAGTGCCTAGCTGTCTCTGTTCGTGGCCTAAGCAAATTAATAGTCGGAGTCATAGAAATGGCATCTTCGCAATCAGAGGGTTGAATTTCGGCATCTACATTGTCATTGCTTGGTAACCTGTAAAAACCCAAATGCGTACCATGAAGGCATTCAGTAGAGCTGTATAAGCGCTGAGGCTCGACACAAAACAGAAACCGTAATGTCACTGGATTTTTGAAATATTTGGACCAAATAGCTTCGTGCACGTTCATGGTAGAACCATGAAAAGGTTTTAACGAATTAGGAGTAAGCCAGTCCTTTTCAGTGATTCATAGTCTTATCAATTATATTATCTGTCATTTGATTATCTATTTTTTAATAGCTTACTAACATTTTGTAATCTTTAAACGTGTTTCCTGTAAGTACAATTATCTCTTCTAAGTTCTGTTATTCTAAGTCGTAATAAATTTAGCTCCTTAGCTTTACCTTCTTGATATCGTCTAAATTTATTCTTAAATTCACGTTTAAAATCTACTGAAGTAACTGATGATGAATTTGGACTATCTAGGCACATCATAGGGACAGTCAAAACACTAATACTGCTAACACGTGGCGAAGTAGGGCGTGATTGTTCCCGAATTTGAACGGGACTGCTCGTGCGAAGATATAGATTTGAACTACTTGTGGTTGTTGGTAATTTTCTAGACCGTAAGCATTTAGTAACAGTAGCATGTTGATTTATACTCTCTTCATCACATTGGACAGACCTTGTTACATAACTGCAGCCTGAAGAGAGTCATAGTCAGCTCGAACATTACCTGAGTCTTGCTGTGGTCTGCAGCTAGTATGTATAGTAGTATGTACGTGCTAAGTTGATGCATTTGATTCTTCTTCTACCAGTCTTTTCAATGCTTTTTTCTTTGGTAATATTCATTTTGGTATATTTTATTTATTTCTTTGTAAAGCTGAAAGATCTCGTTCCGACATTTGTCGCTGTAAAACAAGTTTACCTTCTTGCTTTTTTTGGCATCTTTCCCTTTCTTTTTTTCTTAGAGCTTCTGCTTCTTCAGGATTGTTTTTAATTTTTGCTTTTCTCTTTATTTCTGGCATTCTCTTTTTAAGCAGTCTCTCTCAGCAAGTATGTCAAAACGGAGCACCGAATGCTCCGTTTTAACATACTTACTAAAAAACATGTAAGTATGCTCTGCAGTTTTAACATAGCATCACAAGTCATAAAAATTACTATTGTAATCAAAATTACTATTGTAACATTTATGGAGTGAATATAACTATGAAATAATTTTTCTTCATTAATGTTAGGCACGCGACCGTACAAAACTAGTATAATACGTAGGCGCTTCATCATATCATCCTATAGACGCCCACTGCTGGACATAGGCCTCCTCCAAACGTTTCCACCCTGCGCGGTCTTGTGCCTCCCTCATCTATCGGCTTCCCGCCGTCATACGTACGTAGGTGCTTACAATAATGTGTCAATTTTGGTGGCTCGTTTTCAATTTTGGTTCCATGAAAATGCCACCAAAACCACCAAAATTGAACCACCAATATTGAAACCAGACATAAAAATAATCAGAAAAAATAGGGGGTTAAGGTTACCACTAAGTGAGTGTAGTTAACTTAAACATTATCTCAATGTGTATCTTAGAGTTAGTTATTAATCCATAAAACAACAAATTGAATAAAAAATCAATCCACCAAAAATTTGAAAAATCTTGTCCCCCATGCCACCAAGGTAGATAGTTACCTTTTTAGCGGGAAATCACAACACTTATACACATAACTGCTACATGCAAACGCGGGCCCACAACTGAGACACTCGACACAATAAAACGCTATACGCATATGTCGTACAAAACTCGTGGTATAGTCAGTTGAATAAATGCCACCAAAATTTTAATTTTTCTTGAGACAAACTTTGATTAGGTATTTCGTGTATCTATAATAGATATATTAATACATCTTAAATGTTTTTAAATTGTTTATTTTATATATTAACATATATAATTGCGTATTTAGTAAAGTAACATGAATTGTAACCGTAGCGAATGAAATTGTATAAAAATATGGAGTTGGGACAAGCCACCTAACTAGAAATTTTAAGACACTTTATTTTTTTTTTTATTAGTTACATATTTATAACAAAATTGGATCATGGCCCTGAATAAATAAAGTTTCGTAGTGGATTACAAAAAAATATCAGAACTGAAATATTATTTTACACCTAGATTCTCAACGAAGACACGAAAAATTCGCCCGTTTGATATTGACCCATATGTCAATAGCGAATAGCTATCCGCTGCCAATAAGTCAAGGAAAGAACTTCCTGGTTCGCGCTGTACTAAGCCTGTTTACCATCTCCAGACTGTAAACTACCGTCGTGTATATCCGTGCGCCTTTATCCGTTTAGCGTGCTCCTTTATACGTTAGAGTGACAATAAATTATATTTTTATTATATCGAGCGCATTGAATCTGTACAGAAAAAGTTCCTAAGATACTTACAGTATAGGTGTAGGTGCATCGATCATGGGTATGATGCAAGATGTAAGAGGTATCATTTTATGCCCCTACAGAATAGACGTACAATATCTGATGTTGTAACAATTGTAAAAATTGTCAATGATGGGGTCGACTGCCCAACCCTACTTGAAAAGCTAAATATTTGGATCCCTAGGAAACTGCTAGTTAGGCGAAATCAACCCTTAGTACCACCCTCAGCCAACACTAATTTTAGACAGAACTCGTTTCTCATTCGTGCGAGTAGTTCTGTTAACAGCCTAGCCAAAAGGCATAGCGAATTCGAAATATTTAGGTCTAAGCCAACAGTGGTAAAGAAATTATTTACTACAGATTATTTTGGTCCCAATCCCAGAGAAGCAACAAATTAAATTCACAATTTATTTTACTATTTTTTCTTTTTCCGTCATGCAATGGTCTTGCAAAGGTTTTATGTTAAGTTTATATTTGCGAATACCTGTTAATAGCTGTGTATAAGTATATTTATGTATTAACTGATTGTAAATTATGCTGTTAGTGTTCCGAAGAAAATAAAATAAAAATAAAGTGGTCATAACAGGAAGTGGACGTCTTACTATCTGGTCGTAGAAAAAGTGGTCAAATTCGGATATTGTCAATGAATGGACAACGGCAATTAATAATCAATAAATACTTATAATCTATACTTCTTATTACTGGATTGAGATAAATACGAGAATTAATATAAGTACCTTTCTTCTGTGGTCAAAAAATTCACTCATTGTTGGAAATTTGTCCTTATCACCAGGCAGTCCTTTCAATGTTGAAGGTAAAGGGAAGTCCATTTTAGGTCTTCTCATTTCCATTTTCTCTCCATCTAAGCCTCGCATCGTGCCTGCTCATCAAACACATACACTTTAACATTATAAATCATATTGCTGTTATAAACCTAGCAGGCGTTACTGTTTGTCGAATTAATTACAAATGAAATAAGTTATCATCATCATCATCATGTCAGTCAATCGACGTCCACTGCGGGACATAGGTCTCCTCCAAGTATTGCCACCTTGTGCGGTCCTGTTAAGTTATGACTGCAATCAAATTTCTAGAAAAGAGTAAGGTTTTTCAGCAAGAGGCCATCTGTTCTCGAGTATGTTGTCCATCGTTGTTTAATTCAGATTTATCTCTACTCAATTAGGTATAGTGTCTCTACCTACTGTAGATTCCCGTTACGTGCTCATACTAAAGTAACAATGTTTTTTTACATATTTTCTCAAAAATTATGGACAGTTTCTATGTATAAAATGTGCCTATGTAGTTATTTACGAAAAATAGATAGACGTTTGTTTGTAAGTTACTAGTATCTAACTTAGTTTCGGATTAGATGGCATGGTTATGGTTGAAGATTTTACTTTTGTCTCTCCTGTAGAATCCAGTGTCTACAGAATATATTATTGTCTACAGAAGAGATGTTATATAGATTTAATCAGTTTCTTTATTGTAAAACAGCATTGCACCCGTGCGAAGCAGAGGCGGGTCGCTAACTTATGATACGAGTATAATATTTTATTTACCTGGTCCATCGTCGGTTCTTCTAGATAGTTGCATAACAGCCATTTGTTGATACATCTGATCTTTAGGCGCCATAAACTGTTCCAAGTACGTCAAGAACTCTTTGTATGTTACATGGTTCTGTACAAAGTACACAGAGTTTATTACAGTAAATAATTTCATAAAGTATTAGTATTTTTTAATTAAGCAGTATTACAGCTTCACAGATGTATCGCATTCGATTCCCACTCAATGCGATTCAAAGATACAATATCCTTACCAGTCGTTAATTATCACGGTATATACACAGCAAGGATAAGAAACCTTATGGGCCAATGAAGATTACGTTTCTTTTACCATTTAGACAAATGGGTAAAGCGTTTTAAGTCAAGTTTCCTTTCTTTTGTTTTCGTTAAGGTAATACTTATCAAAAAAAATCTTTTAGGTTTTTATGCGACACTCATTGACATGTAATAACAATAGCAATACATGTTGAATTTATGTGTTGCAACCCCGGTCCACCACCGGATGGAAAATGAGATCCTATACCAAACCGTCAAATGAGTTGAGAGAGGGCGCTACTGTGCGTGACGAACAAGTTACTCCCCGTATAAAATAAGTTTAAAAATAGAAAAAGCGAACACACAAGGACAAATTAGTGTAAAAAGTAAAGCTAAGTTGATACAAAGTGAGTGGCATATGGAGTACAAGTGAATCGTTCAGTGATATAAAAGAATCGAAAATATAAAGTGAAAAATAACGATCTATGCTGTTTAAAAGTTAGTTATCAAATAAGACAATATCTTCAAAATTTTGTGAATTCCCGATTGAAATAGTGTTAGTATATAGAGAAAAAACAAAAAGGTACTTGTATTTTATGATTACATCTTATTAATATTAAAAATCATAAAACATAACAAAAATTGAAAGTCATTGTTAAATATTGCAAACAGCGCCATCTTTGGAAGATTTGAGGAACTTCTTTAAAATAAAAAGATGGCGCCAACTACACTTTGCGCAGGATGTAAACAAAGATTGCCCATAAAAGAAAATCTAAAATGCTCAATATGTAAATGTAAATATGATTTGGAGTGTGCAGGGGTACTAAAAGAGAATTTTACTAAATCTATGACCATTGATTGCAAAAAAACATGGAAATGTCAAATGTGTATTTGTAAAATCCCAAAAACTGGGAATATTGATACTCCTATACGATCTTCAATGGGCCCAAATTATAGCCAAATACTTTCTCCTTCAGAAAAAAACAATGTTACTTCGAGGACTAAACCACAAAATGTACACAATGATACAGTTAGCTCCGAAGACACAAGTTTGTTAGGGGAAACAATACAGTATGAAGAAAAAATCCCTAATAATAATAATAACGTATCTTATTTTCAACCACAACTCACCATGGAGAGCTTAAGCGAACTAATAACCCTACGTTTGAAAGAAAATAATAAAACAATTATCCAAGAACTGCAAAACACAATACACACAGAAATTAAGAGAGCAGTCACTGAACTTAGAGAGGATTTTAATAACAAAACGAGTTCTTTAACTGCTCAGAATGAGCAACGAATACTCGACATAGAAATGATTAATAAAAAAATAGAAAACCTCCAAATAGAAAATGGAAAATTATTAGAAGAAATAAAAAACATCACAACAGGGTCTCTACAAATACAATATGAACAAGAAATAAACCACAAGAGAATAGTGCTTCACGGCTTAGAAGAATATTATAAAGAACCAGAAATTGAACTTCACAACAGGCTAGTTGAACTATTCCTTAACTTCACTAACATAGACTTATCAGGATACATTGAAAGTATTCATAGAGTTGGAAGAAGAGGTGTAAAAAATCGCCCGTTAGTCATAGAGCTGATCAGCAAAAGAATGACATCTTATGTTATAAATAATGGCCATTGCTTCCGAAATACTGGACTCTACTTATCGGAATTTCTAGACGCAAAAGCTAGAAAAGAAAGAGCTGAATTGAGAAGAAAAATGTTGCAAGCTAGGACAAAATTAAATGGTCACCACGCCGTCATAAGAAAAAATCTTCTATATATTGACGGAAAACCTGAAACGTACCATATATTGCCTAACTTGTATGACAAAGGGGATATCAAAGGCACATCAAGGGGTAGCTTATCAATAAGAAGTGCTTCAAAAGAATCAAAAGAAAATAATACATTTCGCTAAAAAAGATCAGCCATTTGCAATATTTTTCCAAAATATACAAAGCTTGAACAACAAAAGCACAATTCTCGAATCATTTATTACTCAAAAAGCTTCCTACGAAGTATTGGGCATCTCAGAAACATGGCTCACAGAAGATAAGCTAGATTTAATCCAGTTTAGTGGATATACGGTGGCATCATCTTACTGCAGACACTCGCGCCCGGGCGGAGGCGTATGTATTTTACTAAAGGAACACATCAAGCATGTACACCGACGTGATATCACGAGGATGTCTATCGAATATGTATTAGAATTATGCGCTATCGAACTTCTTGAATTGAACTTATTAATTGTAACTATGTATTGGAATAGAAGACAGGAGGAAGTATTTTACCAACAAGTAGAAAAAGTTTTAAAATATGTAAGTAAAAAATATTCAAAACTAAATATTGTTGTAGGAGGAGATTTCAATATTAATACTTTGTCTAACGATTTAAAATCTAAACGATTTCTAAACTTGATGCAGGAATACAAGTTGACACAACACATTGACACTCCCACACGTATTACACCAAACACCTTCACATGCATAGACTTAATTTTCACCAACTTCCACTACAAGGACATGTTTACAACTGTGGAGGACTTAGGTTTTTCGGACCATTGCGGTACAATATTACACATAAATCTCCCACATAATTCAACACCAATAACATGGACTATAAACAAAAGATTATTTACTTATAAGAACATACAAAAATTTAAGTACAATCTTCATGAAATTAATTGGAGTTCAATAATAAAACCAGACCATAATATTAACGAAAACTACTCTGCATTCAATGACACTCTTAGAACAATCTTAAACCAATCAATACCACTTCGAAAAATTAAATTAAAACAAATATGTAAAAAGCACTGGCTCACGGTGGGTATCAAAAAATCATGCCGAACCAAAAGGTTATTAAAAAGTTTTATTAATAAATCAAATAATCCTACTTTAACAAACTACTATAAAAAATATGAAAAAATATTGAAAAATACCATTAACACATCAAAGAAACTATACTATAAAAATAGAATATTTAGATCAAATAATAAAGTAAAAACAATGTGGAGCATAATAAATGAATGTACTAATAAAAAAATAAAACGCGATGAGAGTAACATAACGCTACACATGAATAACGTAATAACGTCAGAACCTAGGAAGATAGCAAACATTTTCAATGACTTCTTTGCGAACATAGGCGAAGCTACCATCAAGGATTCTGTATACTCACAAAAAGATGTACCTAAAATAACTCCCACCGAAAATTCAATTTACCTAAAGCCGGTAGAGCCTTACGAGGTTAATAAAATTATAAAGAACTTAAAGAACAAAAGTAGTCATTGTGTAGACGAAATTCCTCCCTCCTTGATTAGACAATGTGCAGATGACTTGACATTACCGTATTATTTATTAATAAACCAATCCTTTGAAGAGGGCAGTTTCCCAGGTCTCTTAAAAAAATCCCTTATAAAACCTGTTCATAAGAAAAAATGTAAATTAGACCCAAATAATTATAGGCCTATAGCTCTATTACCAACCTCCGCCAAAATAATAGAAAAAGCTATGTGTAACAGAGTCTATAGTTTCTGTGAGAAGTATAAGATATTTAGTGAATCACAGAATGGTTTTAGGAAAAATCACTCCACCATTTCAGCGGTTTTTAAATACATACAAGAAGCAATAAATATAATAAATTCAAAAAAATACGCCATAGGTTTGCTATTAGATATGACAAAGGCATACGATAGAGTTCAATTTGACATATTGTTAGGTAAATTATATACAATAGGAATACGCGGTAAATGTTACGAGTGGTTTGCTTCTTATCTAGATAATCGAGAACAACAAGTTGAAGTTGAATCGTACAATTACCAAACACATGAAATGGAACATGTCAGATCCGATATCAAACCAATAAAAGCCTCAATACCACAAGGTAGCGTACTGGGATGTTTCCTGTTTATTGTATACATAAACGATTTGCCAAATATTTTAAAAGAATCCTGCGTATTATTCGCTGATGATATATCCATAATTGCTTCATGTGATAAAGATACAAACCCCCATGAAAAGCTACAATCGATACTGGCCGACACAACAAACTGGATGATGAAACATAATTTAGAAATTAATTACAACAAAACTAAAGTTATCACTTTCCATCCTAGACAAAAACCACCGTTAAATATTAAATTAACCTTTAGAGGTAAAACCTTAGACGTAGTAAACAAAGCCACACTATTAGGAATTGATATAGATACTCACATAGACTGGAAATCTCATACAGATAAAGTAATGGCTAAACTAAGTTAATTTACATATGCCCTGCGAGAAATTAGAAAATCCACGGACCAGAAAACAGCCTTGGTTACTTACTATGCTTATGCACATGCTTGGTTGAAGTATGGAGTAATTCTATGGGGTAATAGTACTGGTATTTCAACGCTATTTATACAACAGAAAAAATTAATTAGAATTTTAACTAATATTAAACAAGAGGAGAGCTGTAAACCTCACTTCCAACAGCTAAAAGTCCTAACTCTGCCTTGTATTTATATATTAGAACTATGTAAGTTCGTGCGTGAACATCCCGAAATGTATAATACAAGAGAAGATGTGCAAGCTAAGTATACTTTAAGACATAAGAATAGGTTAAATTTACCGCAATCACACCTTACAATACATAGCGCTAGCACTCTAGTGATGTCTATAAAGGTCTATAATAAACTTCCAGAAGCTGTAAAGAACGAAGTTAAACTAAAATATTTTTATCTATAAAGTGAAACAGCTATTGTTAAGTAAAGCGTATTATAATATACACGAATATTTTAGTGACAAATTAGTATGAATTCATGAATCTATTATTATTATTTTATTAAATGAAAAATCTAAAACATTAGTAATTTTTATCCGATCATTGATTAATAACATATTTATAATTCTGATTTTAGTAGAATACTAGTTTATTTATACATAATATAAAGTAGGGTTTTTAATATTTTGAAAATGTTGTCTTTAATGTATATCCTAACATTTAATGGCGTTGTGTGAATGTGTGAAGATTATTATTAAGTAGGTATTATTATTATTATTTAATCTATAACATGTATATAAATAAATAACATTTGAAATTATTTCATTAATCTATATATATCGATGATGAATATTTTAAATGAATTAAGTATTAATTTTATGAATATTAAAAAAAAAAAAAAAAAAAAAAAATCGCGAAACGCATAAATTGCAAGTAAATTGGTAAACAATTCTTAAAAAATAAATTGGGACACGAAACACAAAAACAGGGTAATTAGATACACACTCTACATCATACCAACCTTTCATACTTACCAAACATAAAAGAAACCTAAATAATACACGAATGAATGCTCCTTTTATAAATATTTACAATGAAAATAGCGCCTTTCCTCCTCTCTCCTACAGTGTGCTGTGCCCGAAAGGGTCCATATATTGATACTTGTAAGACTATGGCCATCTTTTGTACATTATGGAATGCAATAAAGAATATGAATATGAATATGAGTTTATTGTTAAAGTCAAGATTTCTTCCATACCTGGAAGACTTCAGTACATAAACAAAGTTGTTACCTTCTCTTCACCAATCCAGTTCCGTTCAGCAGGTTCAGTTAGACCGAGAACATCAATCCAGTGATAATAATTCTTTGAACTGTTCCCATACCAATACTTTATTATTACATATCTGAAACGGTATATCTTGTTTAATTTTATACCTACATTAAATGATGTGATTATACTATTACTAGTGAATAGATTGTATGTACTTTTCATTCAGAGGTACAGGAATTGTTTTTGGTACTACGCAACGTTCTGGTAGTAGATAATAATCCTCTAATTTAACTCTATTTAAAATTTTAGTTTGAAATAGCGTATTACATTTAGAATCAAAGTTGTGATTTTTGAGTCAGTTTTTTATTAGATATCTATGTTGGAAGGACTACGAAACGAGGAACTAGAAATCTGACGAATAGACAATTTTATTAGAAAGCTATTGTCTATTTAATTCGGTGGGTTAAGGAGCTGGGCGTCAATTTTACGATCAATTGCTATCAATGGCAATAGCTTTCTAATAAAATTGACAATTCGTCAGATTTCTAGTCCCTCGTTTCGTAGTCCTTCCAACATAGATTTCTAATAAGTTATCCTATGATAACACCAGTGAAATGGATATTAGAAGGCACAACATCAGTAAGCTCAATATACAAAGGCTGCTTTTACTCAAAACGCACTTACGCAAGCCCATCATCAACCATCTGTTGTACCTCAGGTTCGTTAACAATCTCTAATATTTCAGCATTGTCCGGATTTCGCTTGATGTCCACAAGTTGCCACGGAGAGATAAGACCGAAGCGAACGCATCGCATCACTTCTACGGCATACTTGCGGCGTGCTGCCCAGTCGCCGTGCAACCATCGTATACCAGCCATTAGTACTTCTATCTCGCTAGAGTATAATGTAAAAAAAATATTAAGACTATCGCCACGCCATCTAATCCTAAGCTAAGTTGAGCTTGTATTATTATTGGGCAATGAACCAAAATACTTACATACTTTTTTAATAAATACAATCCACACTCGAGACTAATGCAGCCATTCACACAAATATTCTCAATTATTTATTTCGTAGCCTGCGCAGAGCAATTACCATTAACCACTCGTCTGGCAAGTCAAAATGGCGGAAAATTGCACATCTGACCAGCAGCTTCTCGCCAGCCTTGCCAGCCAGGGTTAAAATGCTGACTAAGGTTTGCAAAAAGCACAGACGAGTGGTTAATGAGGTGATCCCTAACTTTGCAATTTGTCATATATTACCTTGTTACCGATATGTAGTTAGATTTAAGAAATGTTATAGTCTCGTCTGGTTCTAATCCAATGAAGTCACTCGATGCTACCAGTGGCAGGAAGAATCTCATCACACGAGGAACCTAAAATGAAATAAAGAGGTCTGTAGTATATTCTTAATGTCTATGAGTAATATCTTCCCATGCGACAACAGAAGAAGAAAATAAACCGGAGAATTGTATAGGTATACAATCGTCACACCGATGGATGAGGGAGGCACAGGAACGCGCAAGGTGGAGCTATTTGGAGGAGGCCTATGCCAACAGTGGACGTCCATTGGCGAATGGGTTGATGGTATAGGTAGAGTATAAATTATACTACTCACCATTAGGTCCATAACCGGTGTCATGCCTTTATTTCGAGCTTCTCTAAACAAAGCAAAGGCCGTGTCTTCCATAAATAGTGACTCATTAACTATAAATGCCCAGCACTGGTCTTCAAGATCTGTAATAATACCAAAATGCAACTTGCAGAATGCCTGCACAGTTCATAAACTAATACCCATTTATAAAGTAATTTTTAACGTCATATTGGCCATAGTTAAGAATGCGGCGTTGGCTGGACAAGGGGTTGTTTTCTATATTTATGTCATCCTTAGACGGCCTGAAAGACCTAGAATCTCACTAAAATGTTCGGAAATTGTTTACTATGAGAAATCATCAAAGCCAGACCGACAAGAAAGTGGCGAGCGACGGAGTCAAATATTTATTTAATAAACTTTATATTAGTAACGGATACGGATCTCCGTATTGAGAAAGGAGATTTTATACTGTTGCTCTTTTTGGGATTTGATTGTTGTAAAATGGTATTACTTTGAGGATAATTATTAAGACTAGGCAAGAGACTTTAATCTTATGTGGCACTCAATGCTGTGTGTAATTTCCATCGTTCTACTTCAGCTCTCTTCCAATCAAGACAGGTTAGACTAAACCAATATAACCAGACAAATGCAAATAAAACGTTTATTATGATAAACATACCTTTAATAGCAAGATACTGTGCAGCACTAAATAAATCTAAGATGTTACTCCTTTTTAATAACTTATTGCTCTCAACACCGCTAAATATCATCCATTCGTATATTAACTGAAAAGCGACGGGGGACACATTTGCCTGCAACAAAAAAAGGTTTTAATTAAATTGATGAAATTCTGTAAGCATTTTTTAGGTTTCTGTTTGAGTATAATCTGTGCGTGTTTGAGAAGTAATACTAGATCGGGAAAGTGTTGTTTGATAAGGCAAATTTTTCTTCCTTCCTGGAAGAGACCCGTACAGTACCCGTCCGTTTATATTACACATCGACCTGTGGAAAGAGAGAATCGGTCAATTTCGGCTTCGTAGAGTGTCATCAATTACAAAAGTCGATGTGTAATATTTACGGCCGAGTACTGTACTTGGATACCAAGATTAGTAAAGTGTTATTTCGGGCATTTGTAACGTAACCCTATATCAAATGCTTAATCTATTCAAAAGCTAGTCTGTCGTCAAAATATAATTATTTAGTGACTTACTATGGGTAACTCGATTTCTTTTTGAGGGTTCATATCAAAAAATGATGAGTAAACTTGTAGTACTATGTGGTGACAGTGGAACTCTTCATCGCCGATATGTATAACAGCGTCGGTATTTCTGAAAATATTCACACAAAATGTTCTTATCATTGTTTTACAATGATTGAAAGGGATCCTGTAACTTAAAGAATTTATCCGCTTAAAATCGTACCTTTATTTCAATTTTGTTTTACTCAAAGGAGGAGACTAAATAATGGAAAAGAGAGAGATATAGAGAAGAGAAGAAGATAAGAAGGTCTAGAAATAGCGCATAATATTATTGTAAGAGAAGGAATTGATAAGCCAACTACACCAAATTATTTTTCTCCATTAGCTCATTTTAAAAATACCACAGAAAAAGCAACAGGGGATGTATGAATAAATCAATCGGAAACCGATATAAGTCTTTCTAAATTTCTTTCCCACATATGTCTTTGCTTATATAGTTTAAAGCAGACAATTATAACAGAAACTCACATATAATTATGAATCCTTCGATAAAACTCTTGTAACAAATCTTGTTTCTTTGGTAACTGAAGCCTCATCCAATCAATAGGGTCTGCATCAGTGTATCCGAGACTGCTCAAGTCTTTACCTATATCTGGTTTCAATTCAAACTCCATCTGCATATTACGACCATTAGACAGTGTATTTTGAGACAAATGATTATTATCTCTTGGGCCAAAATGTAATATATTATGTTCTGAATCCACTTCATTTACCTTACAAAAAAAATTAAAAAACAAAATAGAAAAAAAAGGTAAAAGCAAAATAAAGAAAATTAACTAAAAACAAAAACCTTGACACGCAACACGTGTTTTTAGCTTTTAATTATTCTTACATAACGTATAAATATTTCTTACAAAACGTTGAAAATATTATGTACAAAAACCAATAAGGAACGCTTGACATTAATCAATTTACATTTTGGTTCACTTCTAATAATTTACCTAAAGGGTTATTTGGCTGAGCGACGTCTTTATTACTGAATTGTTTATGGATGTGATTTGGTGCTCCCACTTTTATGTACTACCTGCATGACGCTACCTTTATCATTTTATAATAAAATCCTTCGTTGTATGGATATGTATGGTATACAATGGTTGCAGCGCCTGATTACAGTTATCTACAATGTAAAAAAATTGACGTCAAGAAAATGCAGCAGTAGAGTTTGTTTCGCCGCTTCTTCTCTACTAGCGCTTTGGAGGCGGTGGTAAAGTTTGCTAAACTTTTACATGTATTTAAACTTAGATTAAGTAGTTTAAAGGACGTCAAGAAATATATAATGAGAATTGTATTTATCTTGATTAAAGCGTTTTTGACTTTTGACTTTTGACTAGAAAAATACAGGTACTTAGTATTTTTCCACTAAGTACATTTTAAAAGAAAAGTCAGGAAAGTTTTTCAATATATGCTTTTGTGTGAGGATACAAAGGTGACATGACATTTGTTAATGTAGTTTCCGAGATACAGCTTACAAGGAGGTCCCCTGTTAGTCTACTTCAATGGAAACGTCATCACACCACTCACTAACACTTATAAAGGTGTATCATTGTGGTGACGTAGTAAGAATACAGTGTCTGACCACCCTATTTCACCCCATGGGTGTCGTAAATACCCCCTCAGGAGCAGTTCACCAGATTCTCAATTTACCAGATTCGCAATTCACCAGATTCTCAACTCACCAGATTCGCAATTAACCAGATTTAGTACCATCAAACAGAAAATGCATTGCAGAATGATAAACTATAATATTATGCAAATTCAATATATTACAATTAATTTTAATAATAAGTTTGTCGCTGTTTAGTATCAGCAAGCCAAAGCTTTTCTAAAGTGTAAGGGCTTGACCTTGGCCCATCAGTTTCGAAGCCCGCAATCGCTGACCACAGCTCGAGTAATTCACGTATTTTCGCTATCCTGGCGTTTAATAGGTAAGCGAGGAACACCGTAGGTTTTAGTGAGTACTTCCATCTTTTCAGGTGCCTAGATCTAAGGCGCCCTTTAAAAAGTTTTCAAATGTAAAAAAAGCACCTGACTTCAGGCTTAGGCGATTGGTATAGGGAAGGAAAACATGAAATTAAAGTTTTCCTTCTTTTTATTTTGGTAAATATAATATTGATGCAGTCTCTTAGTCGCTTTTTACGACACCCGTGGGATGAGATGGGGTGGTGACATATTGCATTCTTGCTCCGTCAATACAAGGATGTTTTTTAATTAAAAAAAAACGTATTCTTAAAGTCTCTTTCAAATTCAATTTGTGTTTGATTATACTTCTGGTCAATTGCGAATCTGGTGAGTTGAGAATCTGGTGAACTGCGAATCTGGTAAATTGAGAATCTGGTGAATTGCTCCTAAGGGTACATTGACTAAGGGACTACCCGTGAAAAATAATCTTTATCTAATAAAAATAAGGAAAACTTGAAATTAAACCCTATACCAATCCGTTTGGCCAGCGTGGTATTAGTAGGCCAAGTATCCCTCCGTCACTGGAGGAGGTCCGTCCCTGCAGTGGGACATTAATGGGGTGTTATGATGATTCGTAATAATGGAGTTACAATTATATCTGATAAGTTAAACTATTATTAGTAAGGCTAACATATTTTACCATATCTTCATCGGGTTCTCCTGCAGCTTTGCCTTCAAATTTAACTTTGACTTTGGCTTGAGTAGGATCCGCTAAAAGTACACCCACTCTAGATGACTGGAATACTACCTGTAAAATATTAAAGATAACCTTAAAAAGTTCAATATTTCAATCAGAAGATTTGATTAGTAGGTATAATAACATTTATGAGGACCAACCTTTCTCCGTGTGGTGACGAAGTAAGAATACAATATGTCACCACGCCATCTCATTCCATGAGTGTCGTAAAAACCGACTAAGGGACTATCCGTGAATATTATCTTTACGAAATAAAAAGTAGGAAAACTTGAAATTAAACCCTATACATATCCGTCTGGCCAGCGTGGTATTAGTAGGCCAAGTATCCCTCCGTTCCGGGAGGAGGCCCGTCCCTGCAGTGGGACATTAATGGGCTGTTATGATGATGACCCTAATTCAATATAGACATATACACGCGATCAAATATAAGGGCTTTTTTAGTAACAATCAAAATAAAATAAGTTATTTACTTGATTTGATTGAACTTTCAAATTACCACTAGGAGTTGATTTGAAAGGAAACGCAGCGCCTTTCTGGATGGCTAACTGATCTGCGCTGTCAGTACTGAAACCAAGAATATTACATTACTTTTTCAGTAGTAGGTAATTTTTAGGCGTCATTCTTTTACCGTGCACTCTGGAAGCGTAATTTTGTTTCGATGCTTCTTTGTTAGTTCTCAAAATAGAGAAGGGTGTTAGGTTTGACTTGTTAGTCGTCAAAATAGAAAAGAGTGCTAAGTTTGACGGGTCTGTGTGTCTGTAACGTCATAGTTCTTAATCCAATAGACGCATAGTTATGTTTTTTTTATATTATTAAATAGCTAAATCGATATTACACAAATCAGTTTATTGTTTTTGCGACGTGTTGCTATTATTATTATGTGAGGGGCTATTTGAATAGTTTAGATTTTTAGTAAAACGTTCATAAAAAAATAAAAAACAAAAAAACAAATGTAAACAAATGTTGGCAACTCTTAATAAATAAATAAATAAATAAGCTGATTGCATCCGTAAAGGCCTACGGATTCAGGAAATAATCATTCAAGGTTCCAATCAAGTTATTTTTTAATATAATTCTAGGAATATTCACAGTAATAAGTCAGGTAAGTTACCTAGAATTATCTAAATATGATGATGGATTCACGTCGGTCTCCTCTCTCTCCCTGTGTATTTGGTTAATGTACTCATTAGCAAACTTTGAAGTATACGACTCTGGAGACATGTTAACCGACTTCTTCTTCAGCTTTCTGAAAAGTATTTACGGTAACTTTAATAGGAACTGAAAATGTAGGACTGTCTTTCCATAATAGCATCTATTGAGTTGTCCGGTCAACCGGACTACAGAACAAAATAAATTTTACATAGTCCGTTACATAAATAAAGCTTACATAACCGGACAACTTCAATGTACTACGGGTAAAGGATGCGAAATAAAATTTCAACGCAATTTTCATCTAAAGAAATAGGGATTGTCCGTGATCATCACAAAGAACAAAAAGATTTTAAATAATAAATGATAAATAATGTCTTTGTATTTTTATTAATTTCAAACTGCCTAGATAAGCTAGTGTGTTTATGCCAAGCTTTATCTTTTCTAATGTAGAGATAGTTCGTAGAACATTTCAATACGGGTTCGGCATGCGATAATGACGTTTTTGGGCATTTGTGACTAAAATTATTATACCAATGCTAACAACCGTTAAAGCATTTGCAACGTCTGGAGTTTTGGATGTATAAATGAGGGACTTACTTTCCTTTATAGTTCCACGACATTAATGTGTCAGTCTGTTCCACACAAAAGGGAGAGACCGCGTCTCCGCCACTATTGTAATATAATTCTTTATTTGTAGGATCGAAGTACTTCTTCTTGAAGTATTCTAAATCTGAAAATAGTTGTAGTTTGATAAAAATGGTCTCTAGTTTTTATCAAGGGAACCATTTTACAGTCAGTTCAAACATTTATCAAAATTAGAATGTTAAATAACTTTAACTATAAAATGAAAGAAAGAAGAAAGAAAAATTTTTATTTTGTTGCACAAACGAAAAACATACAATAAAATAAATTTAAATATAAAACAAATGTACACAAAATAGGACCTAACTCAGCTAATTGCTGTAGCGTCATGCGTCATAGACAATATGACACTACAGCGCTGGTATTCTGTTAGGCCCATCTACGGAAGGTATTCGTTAACACGCGAAGCAGCAGTCAATTACAAGAATAAAAATATATATTTAATATATACAAAAGAAACATAATTATAAGAATACATAATAAAAAGATACGATTAAATATAAACGATTAAATATAATACTTCAATAAATACCTCAACAACTCAAAAAAAGAAAAGAAAACATTTTATGAATACCTAACTTAAATAAATAATGACTGATGCAATGAAAACTGTCCAAGTCAAATCTAACCTACTTTAAGATGTCACACTTTTAAATAATCGCAATTGTTAAATGTATCCAATAAAACATAATAGAGTTTAATAGGTATAAATACATATTTCGATTTTCCATAGGACCTGGCACTCATTTAGATCTCCATTCTTTTGACAGCAAAGCCAACAGCCAAGTATAATTTTTGTTTGAACTTGGCTCTCCTTTTTTACCTTTAGGTTTTTAGTAAGATAGTCTAAACTAACTAATGCTTTACTTACTGAATTCACTTGTTATGGCTGTCAAATCCGATAAAGAACTACTTCTGCACAATTTAGGCTTAATTGTTATACAATAATGTTCGAAGACGCTGCCCACAGGCCGGAGTCTTTTTCTTTGAGATTTATTACTACGGAAAATATTAGAATACAAGATTACTTTAAGCTTCGTTCCCGTTCGCAGTTTGCGATAAAATTTGCACAAGTCCAATACAGTGTTTCTTTTCTTTATTCGTTAAATGGCATTCGAATCTGCCGTTTAAATAATCTGCCATTTACAGAATCTGCCATTTAATGAAAAAAGTTTATATTGTATGAGTGGACAATAATGGACATTAATTTCATTGCTTATTTTGCTAATTTGGAATGGGGAGCAAATGTATATTTATTGCACCATGATCTACAATTACATTAAGCAAAACATCTATAATTTTTTTTTACTTTAGTGTAATATTCGAAGATGCTGCTCTGAATTTCTATGTAAGTATGTATAGAATCATGCCTTACTTTACAATAATCGTTCAAAAAAAAAAACGCAGAGGCCAAGCACAGAGGTTTTAATTTGTAAGTTTCTACCTTACGACTAAGCTAATGCTCTACATAACAGTTAGCAAAATAGACTTACTCGGGTGAGTTTTTGAGATTACTGTTTTTTGCATTTGATAGTGCTTCTGTACTATTTACCTACAAAAATAGTTGTATTGATTACTAATAATATTACTTTAGGTTTTAATGGAGTCCAAAAAGAAAATTCAGTATAATGGTATTTTTTTTAATAGTGGTTCCTTAAACTGGGGCATTTTATTCACCAGTTTAGAATTATCTGTTTTTGTTTATAAGGATTTACTTCCATTTCATCTCAACAAACTTACCTGGTTTCGTTTTTATCTAAAAAAATAGGAATTTTTTCGTCATCAGCTCAACTGCATTAAAAATCTGTATGAACGCTTTGGTTTTGGAGTCGGTTTTTAACATGAAAATATTTTAATACAACTTACGTTATGATCCAAACTTAGACTCCTTATCATTTCAAACTCATTAAAGAATTATTTCTGAAACATGAACCATATTGTGTATAGTAATGTTTTGAAGTTTATCAAAAATATTCAAACAAATTCAAAGGAGGCCTTTAAAATTTTTTGACAGTAGGTTTTCATGTCTTTAGTCAAAACTTCAAGCTTCAAAATATTCTAAACATTAACAACAACAAATGGCTACCATATATTTAGGTATGTAAGTAGGTTGCATGCTTCCAATAATGTTACGTTGACATAATTTGTAAATAATATTTATTGAACATTTTTCAAATTAAACTTCCGTTTTTTTATATAAGTACTTAGTATAAACATTTTTCGTACAATATAATATACCATCTATCTTCTAATAGAAAGAATAACTCCAAGGTCTATACCAGTCGCAAACGCGGAGTTTATACAAAAAGGTTTTAGTTGTTACACAGTAAAGCTCTCGGTCCGGATGTTATGTCAGCCACATACTCGTAGCTTTAGGCAAGCTCTCGGAAGTATTATACCTATTTATAACATGTCCTTTGTTCCTAGAAATGTTGTATGACATATTAACTTCGTTCATGGTGCCATTCAAGTAGACACAAAAAAACTCAAACGGAAATAGTAATACGTCATACATACGATTTTCTCAGAATAATAATAGCTAATGTTACTTAAAACAGTTTAAAATATTTGCTTATTTTTCACACATTGTGTTCTCGTTGCTAGATTAGTTTAAACATGGTATGGATGAACGGTGTGCTGGATGTACACCGGGGGATTTCCAAGCACGATTTGTAAGGGCAAACCGTTTAGGATGATGATGAAATAATGGCCATTTAACGTAACATCAATCTCAAACGAAGCAACTGGCCTCAAAAACCTCGGTCATTTATGGAGACGGATATAGAGGAAGTGTTTTCTAAAAAAATGTAAAGTTCCTGTACAAATTGAATGCAGATTAGCATGCCTGTAATAACGACAACCTTCAAAATTATATCTTGTCTGTAAGTCCCTATTCCTAGGTCACGTCTAGTCTAGTAAGTGATCGTAAAATTATATTAAATAGTAGGTACAACTTATAATAATGATAATGTAAGCCCTTATACGTAATAAGACATTTATAGACAGATATCAACATTTATAACCTTGCTTGTTGACTAATATTGAAGTATCGGTCCTGATAAGGTGCTGATAACAATTTGTGCAAATCCCATAGACGATATTGAAGTATTTTAGTTATATTATAAGGATAAACTACTATTAGTTTCATGATTCGTTATCGGAATTCGTGTAAACGGTTATTCATGTAATACAAATATTTTGTAATGGTTTGGCATACCAAGATGTTTAACTCTATAATTTAAAATAGCTACAGTGCATTCAAACACGATATAACACTCTTAGACGTAGATACTTCGAAGTCTAAAGATGCCTCTGTGTTGATTTTTTGATAATATACCTCATACAACGCCACCTATGTGCGAACTATCATTGTTATAAGGGATACTATATAACAGATGAATATATAATACCTTATACTATTTTCTCTAAACATTTCATACCTGTCCTATGTAGAGATGCAAACATTCATGTTCCGGCACACAAAGTGTTGCATTGAGCGGGAATCGAGCCCAAGACCTTTGCGTAGCAGTCATGATCCACAACCAATATACCAAGTAGGATGTTAGTTTTGTATGTTTCAGGAAAGGATCTCCTAAAGTCTGGTATAGTTCACACCTTTGCGCTTCAAATGACTTTTGCACCGTTAAGATGTTTTATTGTTCTTTTTATAAGGCCCATGGTAAGCAAAAAAGCTTACCGTGTTTTAAATAATCACTATATAACAGTCTAAAAAAAACCATAAATGCCTAAGTACTAAATAATAATATAGTCATCGAATAATTATGAGATAAGAGTGATTTATTGTTACATAATATTGTCTAGTGAACATTTTAAATGTATTCTTCAGAATAGAATAGAATAGAATATTTATTTATTTTAAAGTAAAGTCTTTAAGAAGACAAGTATCGATGACATGTTTTAAACGACTTTTTTTTATTCGAGTAGTATTCGATCGAAACACAGAATGAAAAACAGTCAAATAATAGAGTTTGTACGTATTCTTTGAGATCTTACGTTAAGTATACAGTTACTTTTTACATAATATTATAATGATCTGTTTTTTTCTTTCTTTTCCTATCTTTATTCAAATGTAATACTTATGAACATAGAAAGAGATAATAAAACATAGACAAGACCATATCTCTGTTTAAACCAATGGTTATCGATAAGCGCTAGTTTAGTCGTAATAGGACTGTGTAATAGGATGACAAACATTTAAAAATATTGACATATTATACATTCTAAGTAAGGATTTAAGTAGGTAACCATATAGCATACCAGTGACTGTTTTTTCTTGTTATGCCATAAATCGCAAACGTTTGATATGTGCGGCACACATCAAACATATTATGTGTGTATCAACATGGGTGTTTTATTTACATGGTACATACCCGTGGGGGCGAATCTTGGTCTAGATTTACATCTTTCGAGCTTGATGATTGGTCAGCTAATAGCCATCTGGATAGCAACCGCCCTACACTAGAGGGAAGAGTCCCATAAACAGTTTGCCCTTTAAAATCATGTTTGGTAGCCGGTGTAGGTACATCCAGTGCAAACGTGTGATCAGATAGGTAAACTGATGGCAAAGGAAGTAAAGACATTTCATTTCAAGTTCTAATTTTTTTTTTTGTATATCCTTGTGTGTCTTGTGTCTGTTCCAAAATCCAAATATTTTTCTTTCTTTCTTTCTTTAAGACTATCGTCCATTACCTTCATCTCTAGACATTTACGGCTTTCCATCAGGTTTGACTTAAAGTTCTATAGGTCTTATATAAAAATAACAAGTTAAACGATTTAAGTAGAGTACATGTCTGCATTTGAAAGTAACTCCAGATTAGGACGTAGTTCCCGTTCGTGTATAATAATTTACAATGCACAAGCAAAACATTATCATTGACGTAAACCAAGCTCAACAGCTTTCTATAATAGCTTTCTATAACTCAATCACTTTCTAGTTAGTATCTTGACCATAAACGTTTATTGAAACAATATTAATAAAGCGAATTATCATTTCCAAGCTTTGTTTATAAACAAACATTAAATCATTAATAATAGGTCTTTACCTATGAAATTGGCGTTTTATTTATTATTATGTATTGAGACTCTAAAAAGAATTATATTGTTTAAATATTTTTTGTTATTTAATAAGTAAATATAGGATTTTACCAACATCTAAAGAAAAGATAATGAATAAAAATAATTAATATTTGCATTATTATTAAGCCTGTGAACATGGCTCTCATTTAAAACAGCGGATTTTCCCATTTGTTTAATTGTAACTTCTTCCCTGATACTTTTTTTTCTTTTATTTAAACACAATAGTATTACTTATAGCAAATTTCATTCTATTATGTTTAATTATTGAAAAATCTAAAAAAACGTTATTATGAAAAATCTAACTTCTGATAAAATTTTCATATAAAACGGCAATTTCATAGGTAAAGACCTATTATGTTCAATACTGTATAATAATATGCATGTCTGTAAAAACCATACATCTGTAATTAGCCGTGACGGCTTTGAATACATCTCGCGTCTCCTTCGGCCTTCCATACCCGTGGGGCTTGTAAGATGTTACCGAGGTTCTAGAGACCATTTTTCATCTTTTAAGCTTGCTAGCAGGTCAACTAATAACCGCCTAGGTAGAGATAACTGTACACTCGAGCGGAAAGCTCCCCAAAAAGTTTGCACTATTGCTTAACGTGTGCTAGGATCAGTCGGCCATACATTATGCATACGTGAAGTCCCAGTAACATGATGACACCTGTTGATGTGAAATGTAATACAGTCAAACACTTCTTTACTTGAGATAAATATAATGCTAGAACTGCCTACTAGAGCCGTAATAATTTTTTCTTTAGATTCTTATTTCTTTAAGTGGGGTGCCCAATGCAATACCTAAAACCGCCGAAGTAAACCCCACCCATATTATTATTGACAATTATGGGAATTGTCATAATGTTTACCATTCATAAACTCTACTGAATACTTTACTATCTAACGGGTAATAAATAAAAAGGAAAAAAACACGGGAAGGATGTTTGAGTATAGTTTCCGCGAATTGTGTCTGAAATATCGTAATCACAGACATGACGCGTAATAACCAGCTGAGGAAATTGAAGGGCATTTGATAATATATTATATTTCCTAAATATTGACGCATATAATGTATAAATAATATTTGCTAATATAAAGATAATAAAGTTAGTCACTTAAATGCTTTATCCTTTGGCGTCGTTGATAGAGGAGTGTTCAATTGAAGTGTAGATATGAAATGATAAAATATCGTCATCGAACGACTTAAAGTATCCTACTAATAATAAAAACGCGAAAGTTTGTAAGTTTGGATGAATGTCTATTAGGTACTCTTTCACATAAAAACTGCTCAGTGGATTTTAAGGAAACTTTACAATAACATAGCTTTTACTTTAGAATAATTCGGCTACAATTTATAATGATAATAGCTTTTGCCCGCGGCTTCGCTCGCGTTAAATTCGGGGTAGCACTGTTCTCCTTTCCTGGACACGGAAGAAAAAAAAAGTAGCCTCTTCATCCCTTCAACAATCTCTACTTACTTAAAAAATCACGTCAATCCGTTTTGCCGTAAAAGAAAGACAAACAGACACACTTTCCGATTATTAGTATGGATTAAATTTAAAATAACTATAGGCTACTCGAAATTCTAATGCGCAGACGAAGTCACGGGCACCAACTAGTTAAAGATAAGTTAATCCATAATTTCATGGAAATATAGAACTACTTTGAAAAGTTTTGTAGTGAATCATGTTCGTTTTACTCGGCGGGTTTGTTTACGATACAGTCTTGTATGTCCGTATATATCAGCCAGCCGGCCGGTATCTGCATCAGTCGTAATCTGCTTGTTGAAGCTAACGTGTGTATACGAAAGTTCTTCTTACCTTTGGAAATAAATAGCATTTTATTAAATGTGAGTACCTTTTTCTTTTGTTTATTTTGATATTTATTTATAGCTTGTAAGTTATTTTGTGTGGTCGTTGATTTTAGGCATAATTACAATATAGGTCTGGTACAGTTTTTAGTAAGTCGCAGTAGGTATGTGTATGCACTTTCGATAAGACTATATCAGACGCTATCTAACTCCTTTTGTACATTAATCAACAGTCATTGTTTTCTTTTTAATAACTTTAAAAAAGAAAGAATTTCACAATTCCTTCGAAATCTATTCGATAAATGGATAAAACTCTCTTTTTGTTTAAAAATATATACATTCAAATTGATCCCATAGAAATTTCATCAACATTGGTTGGAATTCAGAGTCGGGTGTTCATTATATTGCTAAGTATGTATATTTAGTAGTTTACCTCTATTCATCTCAATGAAACTACTTAAGTTTGAACGTACAATATCCTTATAATTAATACATACACTATTTACACTTCATATACTTATACATATACTTAGTGATTATTTGGACTTACGTACTATACCTATAGTTATAATTATTTAATCACGATCTGGCGAAGTGGCAACTAGATCCTTTTCATGCCGGATGTCGCCAGTTCTATTGCCGTAGTGTAGTCAAAAAATTGTGTAATGAATATGGCTGTTTGATTCGGGTTGGGTGTTTGTTATTTGTGTATAAGGACATAAAAATTGTATATTTTATGGTTGTCCGGTACCCATAGCACAATTTCTGCTTAGTTTGGGATTAAATGGCGTCGTGAATGTTTGATGAATATTATAGTATATACCTTACGTTTATATTATTGCTTCCTATGTATTGTTTTACGTTTTCAACCTATTATTATATCGTTATAGACCTTTGATGATTTCCCATTGCAATGTAAAACCTCTTCCAGTAATAGAATATAATTGATATAAGAGTTTATTATTATTAAGCTTTACTTCTTTTTTTTTTGCATAGAAATGGTATCTAAATATTATCTCCCTTATAACCCTATAAATTAATAATCTATAAAAAATATGAATATTTTTCATTTACATGTCTACTTATGTCGTTAAGAAAAATGTGTATACTTACTCAAATAAACTCCATCGATCACTCTGTATACAAACGCAATACGTTCATTAACCTCACAGTTTTGGCCTTCGCAATTCTCAAGTATTTTTTTGTCAATTAAGGGTAATGTTCCGTGTTCTTCAACAATACTACTTACTATAAAAACTCTCATGGCCTACATTAATTACACACAATAGTTTTTAACATTAAAAGCCTTTGTTTGAAGTAAAGACTTCTGATTTACTTTATCTTCGTTACATCCTTTATATAGTTTCCAACTGCATGGTTGAGTCTTCTTTAGTGATAGAGGAAATAGTGATCTTATTATACCATGCTGGTTGGTTAATAGATTGCCTGTCCCAGTCGACTTAATAATTAAACTGAATGAATGACACAAGGGACAGGGAAAGGGTATAAGTTCGTTTGTTTTCACGTCAAGTTTTTCTTCTTTTTCTGGTGTCCATACAAACATTCCCTTAAACGGCTTTTACGGCCTTCAAGGTATAACTTTTGAAGGAGACACTGTGTAGTATTTCTACGTCATCCACAAAGAAAACTATACATATACTCCGAAAGTTAAGCGCCGATTACACTAGACTACATGTTCCATGTAATTGTTTTAGAAATGGAAAGACTACATGTAGTGTCCTACAAGATGTAGTGCCCTACAAGATGTAGTGCACTACATGTAGTCTAGTGTAATCGGCGCTTTAATCCTAAAGTTAAATTAAACTAAACTACCAAATTTTATTGTTTCATTTTGACTTATGTTTGAGTTTGATAATTCTCTTAAAGCTTGTGCTTAGGTTTCGATACATATACCTATATCTTCGTTCCTCTATAGTCTGAATTCCAGACAAGAAACAGGTTCTTGCCTTGATGGTTGGAAGACCTTGAATTTTATTTTAGGATTTCTTATTAGGTAGCCTGTGTGTAGTTTAGCACGATTTCTTGTATCTATACTTCCAAACTCTGTGGTTACGGTTAAGCAGTGATATTATAGTCCGCGAGGTGATTAGGTACGTAAGAGTATACTGTATGAGTGTCGTAAAAGCCAACTAAGGGAAAAGGTTTCAGATCTAAGGATAATCACCATAAAAAAACTTGATATAAAACACTATAGCACTCTGACTGGCTCAGCATTTTATTAGACGAGCAACTTTTCTTCCATTAAATGACGAATCCGTTATCTGTTGGTGAAGTTCCAAGTTTTGTTATGAATATTAACAAATTATATTATAAACTATTTCTTATGTACCATAATCATTACCAAATTTGCTTAATAATGTAATTATTTCAACTTGTAATTGCAGAATAATGGCTGACTCTGATCGTATTGTATTCCCTGATGAAGTAGACGACATCAAAGCCGCCGCAGCTGACGCTAAGAAAGACGTTGGTGGTGAGACAAACACCATCGATGCAACACCAGAGGAAACATCTGTCACCCTCAGAAATGTCATCTCAGTACCTTCTAACTGTCCTCCAGGCTACCAGATGGGAGCTGACGGCGTGTGTCGTGAAGTCTTTAACTAATAGACATAGTTTTTATTTTTTTAGGTTAATGTATTTTTAATGTGTCTGCTAATGCATCAAACATGAACAAATTAATGTTTAAAGTACATGATGTTATTTGATTTAATCAGTATTATAGATTCGAATTAAGAAATAGGTTACTATTGTTTTCTATATTCAAAATTTAAGATGGCGGCGCATAGATACATTGTTTTAATCTGTTGTGTTCTATGTTGTCTATGTTTTGAATAATTTTTTGTTATTGTGATATAAAAATAAAACCAATTTGTTTTCTAATAATTAACGATCATTTACTTTTAAAATATTCATATAATTACATAATAATGGCCTAACTCTGTGATAATTAAAACATAGGGTCTAAGATAAAAAATTAAATATTATTTGTTCCTATAACCCTGACATCATAAAATATTGTTGATATTCGCCTACAAAATTATAAATAACCGAGCGTTGCATAAGTTTTAACAAATGGAGCATCACTCTCACAGGAATTCCTGAAAAAGAGAAAATAATGTTATGTCAATTATCTTATAAACCTAATTGATTAAATTTTGTGCTTTGCGTCTTTCTATTCAATGAACGAATTCGTTTTACAACATTTACTAATTTAAACACTGAGTCCAATACCATAGCGTTACTTTCAAAAGTAAAACCCTACTGAAAGATGTTTAGGTACCTACTTAAATGACAATTATTTACAGGTAGGTATATAAGTTACAGATTCCACACAATACAGATTATTTTCATCAATTAAATTAAGTTTAATTTGACAAATCATGTCACTTAGGTATTGTAAACCTTTTTTCTTCTTCTCGTCAAATAACTTTATGAAGCAACAACAAAATAAAATAAACTAAAATATCTAAAAAAGACTAAAACTAAACTTGATAACATTCCGTGGTTTCTTTTTGTCTCATGGGCCATAACATTGTTCACTTTAATGATTGTATGTTATATTATTTTGTAACATACTTGAGCAAAAAATATTGTTGATACGCCATAATAATATCGTATTGTCAAGTTGCTAAACAAATAGAATGAAGGTTCTTGACTATTCAAACGTTTAATTTGCTCAATACAACTATATAAATATGTAAGAAGTCTTACGCAATGCGAGTACCTACTAGTATACCTACTACTTAGATATTTGTACAAATAGCTTTAAGTATTTTAAAATTGTCTTTCGATAAAAATCTCAATAAAATTTGCGCTCTGAGATCAGGAAGTGATTCAGTAAGCAGATTTAAAAACACTTACTAAGATTACAATGTTTTTAGACTATTAAGTTGTCATTTAGCACGAAGAACGGACAGCCATTGGGACAGAAATGTTCTGGAATTGTGACCGCGTACCGGAGGATGAAGAGTGGGAAGACCTGTCACACGGTGGACCGACGACTTAGATAAGATAGCGAGACACCAATGGATGAGGGAGGCGTAGGACCGTGCAAGGTGGAGATATTTGAAGAGGCCTATATCCAGCACTGGACGTCCCTTGGCTGATATGATGATGATAATGAAGTTGTCATTTTGGGGCTATGTGATAATTGCATGGCCAATAATGGTCATGCTTTAATACTTTCTCTCTACAGAACAGAGAAATAATGTAAATCGGGGTAAATATTTATGTAGTATGGAAGAAGAAGACATGCTGCACCGACCCCAAATAAAATTGGGATAATGACAGGCGAATGATGATGGGTTATATATTTAGTTGCAATCTATGTACTCGTACATAATGTTGGACCATAAAGCATCAATAAAGGAAATGTTCCACTGTCATAAGCATAGGGCTTTACGCCAAGATATATCTAGTATTTGGAGGAAAATAGATTTAGTTGTCAATTATTTTATAACGTCATTTAGTTGAAATACTCGTCAGATAGTTGACGTTATGTATCTTTAGCGTGCGTGTCAATTCTCGTTCCTAAAAATTCGGTTAAGTTAACTTTTAGTTGTCAAATTGTCACACTCTAAATAAAACTTTAACACGACCACAAAAGGTTACAATTGCAAAAGCAAAAACAAGACAATTTGACAACTAAAAGTTAACTTAACCGAATTTTTAGGAACGAGAATTGACATGCAGTATACCTAATAAATTATTCGTCTTTTAAAATGCCATTAAGTTGAAATAGGATAGTTGACATTAAGTATGTATTTTTTGCCAGCAGAATATAGAGGCTACATTGCTTAAAAGTCGTTTAAATTAAAACGTTTATTATTTCATCAATTTAATTTGACACTAAAAAGCTTTTAATCCTATTTAAAGTACAAAGAGTTAAGTTAAAAAGTTATTAGAATATTTGTTTAATAGGTATCTAGACGTATTAATTACGAACTAATTATTGGCTTAGATTCTTGGCACTTTTACATATATGTTTAAAGCCTACTTGAACAATAAGAACCTGTCAGGATATGCGTTCCGCGGTCTTCACAACATTTCGGTCATTAAATATTTTGTAAAGATGTCATTTGCTCGTCTCGGCAGGGTGGTGCACTATTAAGTTATGAGATCCTAACGTCACAATATTATAACCATTTAAAAACTAGAGCCAGGTTGTGGAACATAGTTACTTGTCTGATAGTTATAGGGTTTATTTTGAGTTTTACTTCTATTGCAATGATATTACGGTTGGCAGTTGCCTCATTGCCTATACCCACCTCCACTAAAAACAACAATTTTTACCGTTTTAAGCAACACTGTATTTCCTGTATATACGAAAAAAGTTTACAAATCCGGATCCTCAATAGTACCTACTTTAGTATTATTCTTGCATAGTAAGTATTATTAAAATACATTGATTCTATTATTGAGCTGCAAAATTTTAACGTAATTTTTCAGTACTGGGTTAAAATCCTTGAATAGGTAGTATCAATTTATAACATTGTATTGGTATTGTTCATTTACCATGTTTTAATAATTGTTAGAAGAATAATAAGTAAGTATGTTTGTATAGTTCTCCTAAGCAGGTATTGAAGTACAAACATAATAGATAAGATACTTATGCACAAGTAAACTAAGTATGAGACATATCACAATCTGAAGTAGATTCCTTTTATCCTAACTAACAAATACTGGAAATGAATACTAGCTTTAATTACACCAGGAAAACTCAACTAAACATATTTCTAAGAAAGAAACAATTACACAGAAGTAATTATTGACAAAAAAATGGATTATTGAGTCCTTATTAATTACATTCTATTCATGTAATGTAATGTTAATAGATCGTATTAACATTCTTTAGGAAATGAGTAGCAGAATATATGCATTCACGTAAGTAAGTACATACGAGTGTATTTTAAACCTATTTTGCTTTAAGATTTTATAGTATTTTGCAACTTAAAATAATTTCCATTATACTTTGTGCTATAAATATTGTTGACGATTTAATAAAAAGTACTGATGTGATGTAGTACCTATAGGTACATAGAAGTCCATAAGTGTGACCGTCTAAATAACCAGATGAATTCTCAGTTGCCTTAGAAACATGTGTATAACTATTTTTGTATCTACAAAGTGCAAGAAACATAACGTTTAATTAATAAGTCAATGATGTAATTTTTTTTGATTATCATTATATTATGTACCTACCTTTACCATTTTATGTATTTTTTTAGATGTAGGTAACTAATTAGGGCGTATATAAACAATGAAAATTGTTTTTCATTTAAATTAAATGTATTTTTCTGTTACTAGCTAACTACATGTATCTATTTAAGTTCATAACGTTTATTGAAACTTGAGCAGCAGAAGTAATATAGGTACATCTTTTTCAGTAAATATAACAGTCGCTGCGTAAATATTTAATAGTGATAGATCACTTCGTGATTACTACGTGTTAAAACATGCAAAAAAAAATACAAACCAAAATAATAACAGACATAAAATATTTTATTGTAATATTTTATCTACATTAATCATTATATACAAAGAAAATTCACAAATAAACCAAAATAACAAACTATAAACAAATATGTCGGATGGTACATACATGTAACTTATTAACAAAATATAACTAAAGGGGTGCTTAATCTCCGAAATCATCTTTTGTGGACCATTAACAAGCATTCACTCAAATTCATATCGCGGAGATTATCATGCAGGACAAACTATACACCAAAGGAGACTATAACCTAGGAGTACCTAGAAGCTAAGTCGACACGTGATGCTACAACACGTGGTGGCCGTGACTGCACAATCCATTCATCCATCAGTTGTGTTACACATAGCGTCTACAGGAGATGGAACAACACAAGGATATGCCCAATAAACGATGCACAAACTAAACTCACGAGTACTTACTCGTCCTCCCATGGACATATGTCGTTCCGCTGCTTACGCTCACCGATGCCTTTATTATCACGCTTAACAATATTGGTTTCAGAGACCGACGTCAGTTCGTCTTTATGAGCAATTGTTTTCGTCGCATCCGCGTCGGACGCTCTGGAAATTTCCGAGACCCTTTGCAGTGGCACCGAAGGCACTTTGTCTACGTTGTCATCGTCGACCCCAATGTCCTCGCAGACGGCGAGCGGCGCCGGCCCCGAAGTGTCTGGCACCGGCACAAACGATTCCGTTTGCGAAGTGGAAGTTACGGGAACCGTGGCAGAAATTTCCGGCATCGGCGGCGCGACATATTCAACTTTCTCAGTCTGTTCAGGCTCCGTGATAGTCAGTTCTACAGCCGATGTCGAACACGTCGCTACTACTACTTCGGTATTCGGAAGGTCGGTTTTGTTACACGTATCTTTACTTGAGGCCGGACTGGTTTCTTTTATCGTTGACGGTTCACGGGACAACACTCGACGCACGGACACAATGTTGTCTTCGGACGATCTCGTTCGATCAGTCGAATCCCTTGAATCAGATACAGCTGACTCGTCGCAGGAGTCGATAGATGGGGCGCCCATAACCGACGATGACGGTCGAGCAGACGGACCTTCTTTGGGTATTTCCTGCGAGTTTTCACAGGATTCATCAGAATGGATGGTCTCGCACTTAAACACATGTCGTACTGGGTCAGTCGGCGTCGCGTCAGCAGATGCGAATACTGAGGAGGGTTCGTCTGACTGTGCGATTGAGCGTGGCTCTTCTGGCGAACCTGTGCCGGATTCGTCGTCAGGGGCAGAGCTGACGCTGATGGTCGGGGTTGGGTGAGCTAAGGGAGGTGGAACTGGTGGTGTGGGATGCTGTACAGGACGTGGTGGTCGGGGAGAATGAGGAGGAGATGCGAGAGGAGTGAGGTGTCGTGGCTCGACAGCAGATAGACGTCGCAGCGGGGGTGGGGCACCCCGCAAGCCTCCGTCTAGAGTGCTCTGCTGAGGCAATCGACGTAAACGTTCGCCTGCTGACACTGCGGCACTAACATCAGACGACGAACTGCCAGAGTCTGCAGCAGAGTCTTGCCTCCGTCGACTAGTGCCGCCATAGTCACGTGATGAGCACTCCCACGGTAAAACATCCGCGGTGTCATCGTCCAGAGGGTCTCTGAATTTAAAAATAAAGAATACATTAGTTAAATAATTAATTCTCTTACATTTAAATATTGTAAATAATAAGTATAAAACACAGTAGGTAAGCTAGAACGTATATTTAATATATTCTAGCTTACCTACTGTGTTTATATATATTAAATATACATTAGTCTTTAGTAGAAATTAGAACAAAACCCATATGTTCTGGAATAAGTAAGACAAAATACAGGCTAGGAACCTTAAGGGTCATAACACATATAACGTAACGTAAACGGATCGGCATCGCCTCGCCTTTTTCTTCGGTCTCAAACGTCAAAAATCCGATTACGTTACGTATCCGATTAGTGTGTGAGGCAGTAAGGAGTTTCATACAAAGAATACTGAACGGCTCGAGTTGATACGGTGACGTTCCGCTTACGTTACGTTATGTATAGCACATATAACCCTAATGCTCAAAGTAAAATGTCTGATGTCTGGGAAAGTCATCAGCAACATGTTAAATAGTTAAGGGTTAGTGTATACCTGAACGGTATATCAGCGAGGTTAGACTGCGAGTGACTGTGGCTGGGCTGGTCGGTGGGGCGCGGCACGTGCGTGGCGCACACTGCCAGCTCGTGGGCAGAGCCCGACAGCGAGCGGTCAGACCCTCGCCGTCGCGCAAGAGACGTCACGCCCGAAGTGCTTGAACCGCCCGAAACGCTCACTGCACCAGGCTTCTTCTTCACTTGACCACCGAAGTTAAAGAACCTGGATAAAACGATTAGAATATTTATTTATTACTAATTATCTTAAACATATTATGGAACTTCAATTGTTCGATTGTATTGATCTATTACTTTATTGTTTTCTCAACTTGTTTTTTTTTCGGTTTTCGGCCGAAGTTTACAGTATCATAATGTGACGGTGTCTCCCTGAGCCTCTCAAATTATTTCTGCTTCTTTGTCGTCTACGAAGGGCACTAATCTTCGTGTTCACTTATCTCTATACACATTAGAATGACTAATCCTAAATGTACTTTAACCTATTTATCCATAATAAGGTGCTATTTAATTCATGTAATTATATAAAAAATGTCTATTTCATTGAGTAGTTATGACTATTTATCTAACCTCTAAACGTCACCACAATATCAAAATGTATAGTAGCCGTACAAATCCAACTTACTTCGCCTTCTTTTGATGCACGTTCTTTCCTTCAGTGAGTAGCCTCTGGAAATGGTCAGACCTCACAAATCGTGGGTAACAGTCCTTTTTGAGTAGAAGTCCGTAGACATGTTCAGCTGCGTGATCGAGGGCAAACCGCGAGCCACTTCGCATGCCCTCAGTCACGCGTTCTGCTGTCGCGCCATCGATGTTGATCTCGCATGGCGCGCCAGGCTTGAGGAATTCCCTGGTGATGGAAAATAACATCATACAGTCAGGCTGGGTTGTCATGAAACGATCAACATTGTAGCCAATAATAAGACTAGACTACTATAGAAGCATGTACGTAAAACCATAATACAATATTTGTTATAGGCCAAATCCTGGCTCAATTGAAGTTGACCTTAACATGTAAAAGATTCAGTTACAATTTTTTTGGTAACCTTTATACAATAAGATTCAAAATTGTTTAAAGAAATCGTTTTGATCACAACAATTTAAGTGTAAAGTTTTTGTTTAGTCCTGAGGTACCTACTAAACATTTATAAAAAGTACAACCGAATATACTTACTCGTAAATTTCCTCAAGCTTCTTAGGTATTTGTTTAGTTCCGCTTCGCCTCAAATCCATGACGGCAAGCCAGAACCTTATATTCTCATGCGAATACTCCTTGCGCAAGAAACTAGTGAACTCTTGCAGCCCAGTTTGATCTGACACTAACTCTTCTATTGAAAGTGCCCAGCGCTGTACTCGTTTTTCGCTGGGTACTTCCACTCTGTAACACAAATATTAACAAATTCGTATCGTAATAGTTAGAACGAATGGTGATGTTTTCGTATGCCCATCTAATTGGACATGAATTTAAAAGTTAAAAAGCTTGTAGTCTTTTAAGGTAGGATAGGTGTAGTAAAAATGCCGAAGATCAAAATAGTGAAGTATGTTGTAGGAAAATATAAGTAAATTTGAATAAAACTGAATTAACAAATTGTCAGGTGCCAATTCTCTGCAATAGTATTAAGAGTTGTTACATTACCTTTAGGTACTCTAAGTTTGTCAATATGCCAATTTTCTTATTACAAATCCGACTTCGAAATATGTTAATATATTGCTTATAATATCGATGCAATTACGAGTATGTTTACATGGTTTAAATTTCAATTTAATTATACAGGGTGTAATCGTTAAGTGTGCACAGGCGATTATTCCGAAACTATGAGAGATATCAAAAAATTTAAAACTGATAACGAAAGTACTTTATCTAATGAGTAAAATGACATCAATAACTTTTTAAAAATCAAACGAGAAGTATCCAAAATTTTGACATTAAACACTCATACATTTTGTATGAGATTAGTAGAAAGATTTTAGTTTCCTTGTTTTAAGTGGTCTAGTATTAATTTTGCCTTAATCATATTTTATGATTACGTATGATATGATAATTATGATTTTCAAGTAGATACACGTGTAGATTAATAACGTATCTTACCACTTAAACTAATAATAAACCCTGTTTCAATATCGCATTAATTTGAACTGGCTGAAAAGCAACGCTCTACAAAAATACCAAAAAAAAGTTACTTTTTGTTATTCGTTCTAAATTCAAAATCTTTATCGCGGGTTTTCGTTCCCGCCAATTATTTTTTTTTAATTTGCGTTAATAATCTTCATTTACTGGTTGAAAAATGGCATATTCCAATAGAGAGAAGAGGGATATGTTAAAAATGTACTACAAAAACTATTGTAACAACAGAGCGGCCATTATCGCCTACAGAAGAGAGTACCCAGATAGAGAAGTCCCTTCTGGTACGTACTTACGTAAACTAGATAACAATTTGATAAACAATGGATCTTTTAACCGTAAAAACATCTACTTTGAATACAAAATTTTCTAAAACCTTTTACTAATCTCATACAAAATGTATGGGAGTGTTTAATGTCAAAATTTTGGATACTTCTCGTTTGATTTTTAAAAAGTTATTGATGTCATTTTACTCATTAGATAAAGTACTTTCGTTATCAGTTTTAAATTTTTTGATATCTCTCATAGTTTCGGAATAATCGCCTGTGCACACTTAACAATTACACCCTGTATAGAAACCAACTGTTTAGGCAATTTTGATTAAATATCTATCTATTCTTGTATTTCAACTCACAATTTTGACAGGTTCAGTATAGAAGTAAACGTTGTATGTGTTAACAAAGTCAGAATCCAATACTACTACAATATTTTAATAGTGATCTAATTAAACAGTAGGTAGGGAGTATTATTCTACGTTTTACAAGTCTAATACTGAACTCACAGAGGGCTGTTAATTTGCCAAAATAGGGTGTCGTCGCTGACCCAAGGGTTTGAGGGCTGCGGCGGGGTGAGCCAAGGATCGTAGGGAGCGAAAGTCTCCGAGTAGGCCACGAGGGCCTCTAGGGCAATTGAAGTCTTCACTCTCGTACGGTCCAGGCTCGCTCTTAGATGTTCAATCTAGAAGAATTACAGAGTTTAAAAGAAGGTTGTAAAATTACTTCTACTATACTAACTTTGTTCCTATAATATACGTCTACTAAGTATAGAAATAGATCTAAAACTATTAAAGAAAGCATTATGAAATTATTTTTGCTCATTCTACCAATTTTTGTTATTCTGTTTTATTCTAGTTAAGTTTTCGCATAGGTAAGCGACAGTAAAAAATGCTTATTGCCAAAAAAAATCATTAAAATGTCATTATGTTGTTAAAATAACAAAAATTGGTGTAAAATGCAGTGGTTAAAGTAATTAAAAGATGATTATTTGAACGGGAAGGTTCAATAATTCATTAATGAATCACTTTTTTAAAAAAGAGCTCAGAAAATTTCGAGCAGTAAATACTGTACTGACCTCTCTAGTGACCTGATGTATGGTACGTTTCTTATTGCGATGGTGCCTGGCTCTGACCGGTATGGGGCAAGGCTCGAGCGCGCTGACCACTCCCGGAGGGGGTCGCGCCACGCGCCAGTAGGCACGCTCCTGACTATCACTTACTATCTTGTCCCCTTTCTTACGGTCTTTTGCTAAACGTACCTGAAATCGATGAGGTACCTTTGTACTAAGATCCCAAGAAACAAAAATATGGAACATATAAGCTTTATAAGCGAGTTGATTGTTGAAGAGGTGTAGTAAATTAAGAGTCAGTTTAAAAAAGTTCCACTCCTGGGCATTGAAGTCCTCTTGTTATGAAGGGAATAACTATTATTAAGTAAAAATACTATAACAAAACGCCAGTCGGATTGATTCAGGGTTGGATGCCGACACAACATTTTGGTTGATCATTTTTTTTCTGATCTCTGAATCTGAAATCTGTTTAGTGAGATCATAGTAGAAAATCCTGTCACATTTAATAGTCTCTTAAATTTGGTGGCCTTTACTCAAGTGTTAAAATTTTTTTATAAAAAAAGTTATTTTCAAGGCAAATTCCTTCCTTCAACCTCTGTTGGAGGAAGGAATTTGCCTTGAAAATCATCATAGGCTGTCTAGGAAGCATCCCAACAATAATTTACTTATTCGTTGTAGATACTTTAAGAATTTATAATAATAATCTACGACTACTTAGTACAGTTGAAAACCTAACTGACCTGTTCTTCAGCTTGCATATTAATAAAATCCCACTTGGCAGCGAGATTTTTCTTGAGGTTAACGAGCGCCTCTTGCTCGTACTCCTCAAGGCCGTGGCGCTGTTTGTTGCGCAGTGTTCGCTTGACCAGGTAGATGGCATACTCCACGTTGTCTGGCCCGAGAGTGGGAGCGCTGGCCCCTCCCCCGGCCACACGTGGAGCTTGCCATGGCCAATAGTATGGACTCTACGGTAAAACATTAGAATGTGAAAATTAACTTAACAACTACCCTTTTTTCAAGGCTTTTAGCACATTTTTATTATTCTTATAGAATTTTTTCGTTAAGAAAAAATAAATTTTCTAGTTTCATTACTATAATCAAACTAAAAAAGTTTTTCTCAAATTTTGGTCTGATAACACAACACAATTGTTACTCTTTATATTATATAATACTTTATAACTTTTGTATGAAACACATTTGTGGAACGCAATAAATATTTGTGAATTAAATTAATCCTTTACCAGGCCTGAGTTCATTGCTTTTAAACTTTATTACTTGTAGGGTAAAGTTCAAAATGATGCGTGAACATCATTCCCATTGCCTGGTAAATCGTTAAAATTGAGATTTTCTATGTTTAGCGATATGTACTGTGTAGCTCTACATTATATAATTTAGTATAACTATTTTAATTTCACAACATATTCTTAGCTCGTCAAAACAAGACGCCATGTTCCACGCCAACTTTTAGAAGTACTCGAACCTTTAACCTCAGACCAAATAAAAAATAAAGACGTAGCGCTGCGAACACTCGATTGAAGTATTTAAAACTACGCCTCGCTCTATACGTACAAGTTCACACGCACACATTTACTACCCAAACTACGCCTTATCAGTCAGTTGGCGCTAGTTTGTCAATAGAGTATGACATATAAACATTTTTCATTATTTATTCTGGAAAATGCCTAATTGTAACGTAAAAGGGTGCAAAAACATTAATTGTTCAAAAAATAAAAAGCTAGATGGAATCACATATCATACGTAAGTAAATATAAAAACTCATAATTTTAACTATTAATATTATTGACTTATGATGACGGCCTGGAACACAAAACCTCAACAAGTGTTGGCACTAGTAAGCGTCAGAATTTTCCCCGTTTATAGGGTAAGTACTTGTAAGTTATAGAAAAAGTAACATTAGGTATATAAATAAAAAATAAAAGAAAAATATGGCAATGCATTTTCTCTTATATTCTCTTTTATCATAATAAAATATTTACAAGAAAATCCATTGCCGTATTTTTCCATCATCTGTTTTTGACAAGCCTCATGTCAGAGTCTCTTGTTTTAGAATAAAACTAAGTATAGTAAAAAGGTTCGTTTTGCTTGTGCTCGGATTAAGATTGTTACCAAAATCGGTACCATATCAAGAATTGATCTAAACGCGGGAGTTGTTTAAAGAGAACATGTACATTTTTAAGGTTTCCTAGTCGAAATAAGATTGTAGCAGAGAAGTGGATTGAAGTCATTCGACTTAGCCGAAATGATGAATCATGGAATCCTAAGGCGCGCAGCGTAGTTTGTGCGACACATTTCGATAATGGTGACTTATATTATACACAAAACGGACTTCGTCGTGTGCTTAAACATGGACATCCAAAGGATATTTCCAATATGGTTATTATTGATTATTTCATTTAGTAACAGAAAAAAACCAAACTGTACATTTTTCCTTTTGTTTATGTTTTTCCAGATTCCCTGAAATAAGTAGTTTAAAAATTGCTAGTGCGGTACTTTTATTTTTTAGTAATCCAAATTGATTAGTAATTAAAATAGAATAACGTTCAAGAAATCCACATAACATATTAAGTATAACTTTTTCAAATATTTTTGTAAAACTTGGTAATAGGTCTTTAATTATTAATGTCATGTTTTGGGCCTTTCTTATGTAAAGGTTTAATAAGGGCTACCCTGTCTGGAAACACTCCAGATTCTAACATACATGATTATTCATTTAATAACGATTTGGAATAATAATTGTTTTATTTTTACCCAATCTTGTCGGACTAAACATGCTATTATACCACCTCTTAAAAGGAAAATACCTATATACAATTTTAAAATTAAACCTATCCATGAACTCAATCAGTCTGCCAGTACTTAGCCAAATATTAGGGTAATTAGATTTCACTGCATGGCAGCACTCCTTAAATGCACACATGTTTACAAAACCGGCTTCATTTTTCTGTTGACAGCGCTACGTCTTTATTTTTTATTTAGTCTGAGCCTTTAACATCATGTAGTACTGCTTACAGCGAATACTAAAACCATTGAAATATAATGGAATACACACAAATACTTACTTGAAATCGGTATAGTGAAGAGTCATCCTTTAACACAAGGTTTTTTAAATCGTTGACTGGAAAGAAGTAACCGTATTGGCAGAGTTGATTGGCTAAGTTTATTGCTTCAACTGAAATTTTAAAAAAATATGATAAGTAATATAATTCCATTAACATAATAATATTCATTCACATACACAACGGTCACCATAACCAACAAAAACTTTAAAGTTAAGATTGTTAACATTTGCGTTAACCAGGAATCGAACCCAAAAACTGCAAGCAGAAATAGACTAGTTATAACCGCTACGCCAGAGATAATTTTGTTAACTTTACCGAATAATATGCGTTTTTATTAATTTCCTAATAACAGCTAAGGCTGTACTAAGTATGTAAAAATAATTTGATATTCTATTATTTTAAATAACTTAAATAGACAAAAGACTTACCGTTGCTGGTTTCATCAAGATTGTACCGATCCATAAGCCATTCGACAAGATCATAACCTGAAAGCAAACGTAATAATATTAATGTATGCAATCTCCTTCTTGAGGAAGGCACAGGAGTCCTGTCTTTGTGCGGTCCTATTACAGGACCAAGAGGCAATATTTAGATGAGGCATATGTTCAGCAGTCCATTGGCTGATATGATGATAGAAACTCTTTCTACCTATCATCATAACAGTCCATTAATGTCTCACTGCAGGGAGGGGCCACCTCCAGTGACGGAGGGATACTTGGCCTACTAATACCACGCTGGCCAAACGGATTGGTATAGGGTTTAGTTTCAAGTTTTCCTTCTTTTTATTTCGTAATGATAATATTCACGGATACTCCCTTAGGCAGTTTTTACGACACCCATGGGATGAGATGGGACACACTGTATTCTTACTCCATCACCACACGGAGACCTTTTTACCTATATCCAATGATAACACAATGAGAGTACATAATCTGACCAAAGTAGATCATCATTGCGTGAATATTGTTCAAGTCCACTAAGGCAGAACTGGTGCAGTTAAGTATTAACTTTTTGCGGGCTGGTAAGATAATCTATAAGTAATTACGTGCACATTTGTCGTCTTCCGAGATAATGGAGCAAAATTTCTCGTCTTATGCCGAGGATATCGTAGAATGCCGTAGAAAGTGTTTATTACTACTTAAATGAATATTATTCGTTTCTTTTATGCTTAAGTCTATGAATATGCTATGTAGGGTAATGGCTCCAGTGAATGAACACCCCCCAGTGAATGAACAAAACGCAGTTTTTTCCAAAAAATAAGAAATTAGGGCATTTCTACCAAATAGAGTATTTTTTTTAGTAATAGTAACGATATTCCTAATATTATTAGCAACATTGATTTCTAAAATCACTGTTCATTTCAAAACGGCGAGCGTCTAAAGCGGTAGGCAACGTGACACGGTGAATTTGTTCGAGCCGGAATTTACGTCTCAGGTATTACGAACCGTTTATGGTTCGATATTATAACCAAACCTGCAGTATTTTCGTCAAGATATTTGTTTATAAATATAATAGAATAGCTAAATAATGCATTTTAAATCAATTTAAACATGTATATATTCCGGTACAGTA
The DNA here is from genome assembly GCA_905475405.1 of Schrankia costaestrigalis. Lineage (NCBI taxonomy): Eukaryota > Metazoa > Arthropoda > Insecta > Lepidoptera > Erebidae > Schrankia > Schrankia costaestrigalis. The sequence goes on from FR997832.1 coordinate 6,716,837, forward strand.
TAATATTAAGTGTCCCAGCATTGGAACTCAAAATCTTGTAAAACCCAATTAATGAACGGCCGTTCATTCATTGGGTATTGACGATTTTACATTATCGTAAACAAATGTATTTTATTTAAATGCTGTTAAGTTCAAATTTTTCAAGTCATTTTATAAATCGATTTCAGATCTTTTGGCCAGTATTGGGACAGGGGTGTTCATTTATAGGTTTTTAAAATCTAGTAAATGAACCAACAATTTCCATTGTGTTCATTTGCTAGTTTTAAGTAAGAAGACATAACCATAAAACACGAAAATGAGTCTTATATTCAAGAAGGTAAAGATTAAATTCATTTGTTAGTGTTTACTGTTTGCTGGTTGTTAACCAGTAAATGAACATTATTTTTGAAACTAAATTGTACATTAAAATCCTTCAAATCTTTAAGCTCTTCATGAGTGCAGGTGTTAGGGCATCCAGGACGTGATGAGAGGTGGGCCATAGTTTGGGGAACATCGCACAGGCAACTCAGTCCGCAAATATTTGAAAGGCCCCACCGGAGCATGTTCTCCTTGCTTCGTCCTAACTGGGACCGCAATGTGTTTAAGGACTTCCAGGTAGCCCATGGTAACTCATGTCTGGGCGAAAGCCTCACAGAGAGTGACACAAAGGGTTCTGGTAATGACACTATTTTCGCGCGAAAAGTTGCACCTCCCGTGTGCTGGGTCGGTACTTAAAAGGTAGACGTACTTTATAAAGATCTTTTACGCAGCCTTTGCTGCACTGGAACATAGCCGTGCATTGGGTGCCGATGGTCGTCATCAACTTTGCTCCTTTCAAGGGAGGCCGCCACATCCCTACGGACATCGGGGGGCGCCATGCCAGCCAGTGGTACAGCAGTCTGACCAGTGTAGGTTTAAGGCAACCTGTAATAATCCGGGAGTTTTCGTTCAAAGCTGTATCCACTAACCTACCATGAGCTGATCGGTTTCAGACTGCGCACGCGTATTCTCCAGCCGAGAAAGCAAGCCCCGGCCCAGAAGTCCGCATTACAGGGGGCGAGGTTCCCCATTTTCTGGAAATGAGCCGTTGCTACGAGTTGTTGCGAGAATGCACCTTCTGTTTATCATTCTGACAGTGTTTTTGAATGACAGTGACCTGTCCACGGGGATTCCGAGATATTTGTGGGAGTCATTATGAGCTATCGGGATACCTTGCCATTTGATATTTAGCTTACGGCCGGTTTCCTTGTTCCAAAGGTGGAAGGAACAGGATTCAGTCTTAGATGGATTAGCTGAGTTTGCCTCATAGCTACGGCTCAGATTGTTAAGATCTGAGGTGAGATTGGACTCAACTTCGATGAAGTTTGTTGCTTGGGAAGCTAGTGCGAGATAGTCAGCGTATAAGAAGCGGAAGAAGCAGTAAATGGTAGAAAGAAGAGGAGCCAGAACGCTACCAGGTAGGCCATTCTTCTGTGATCTCCAGCAACTTTGGTTTGAGAGAAGGAGGATCTGAAAGCGGCAATTGTGGAGGAGCTCACGAAGTATTGCGACGAATTTATGGTTTCCACTTTCCACAACAGTTGCCTGAGGCTCACTGTGTCATAGGCCGCCGATAGGTCCACGAATACAGCACTGGTTACTCTTCCCATCTCAAAACCACCTTCAATGTGCTGCGTAAGTTTGAGTGTCTGGTTGCAGTACGATTTCAGCAGCCTGAAACCTGCTTGCTCTGAGACCTGATCCCATTCGGGTCTATAACCTTTGTGAGCCGGGTCAGCAACAATCTTTCGAACTTGTATGTGTGGCACAGAAGACTTATGGGCAGAAAGTTTCTAGGATTGTCAGCTGATTTCCCCGGCTTGAGGATGGCTATGACCTTGGATTTTCTCCAGAGACGGGGGACTGAAGCGGATTCCAGGTAGACGTTAAAGAGGCACAACAGCCATGACACCGCAGCAGGGTCAAGGTGTTTAATTTGAGGCTTTGCCATTCTTTAGGTTAATAATATTAAATCGTTTTTTTCTGCTCTTGCCCATGTATCTTGTTTTTCTTTCTTTCTACCTATGCAAAATTTAATAATTTTTAACATTATGAAGTTTTTTTTATTTTGTTTGCTGCCCTAATTACTGTTTTATAGCATAATTAATAAAAACCAAATCGTGTTCATTTACTGGGTTTTTTGTGTTCATTTACTGGAAATTTGCGTTCATTTACTGGGGTTTTGGGGTATTCTTCTATATATTGCTAAATATCTTACAAACTGAGTATCCTAAAAGGTAAAACGAGCCTGAAAAATATTTTTGAATAAATCTTCTAAACTAAAAACTAGCTTTGGGGACCTATGCATAAGGAAAAATATATGTTTTTATTTTTTGAAGTTTGTAAATTGCTTAAGTGTTCATTCACTGGAGCCTTTACCCTAGCTATCAATATTTTAATTTAGAACCTAATAGGTTACCTAATAGCCAAGTTGGTATAGGGGATATGGTATATCGCTATACAAACTTGGCTCTCAATTTCGTTCAAAAAGTAAGCGGCTTACTACCCATACTTTTATTTAATTTATTATTTACTGACGAATTCCAGCGACATGAGAAGCATTACAAATGATGATAGATTAAATTTTGAAGCCAAAAACATCAAAATGAATATTCTTCATAAAACATCAAAATAATAAATAAAGAAATTCTTCGTATTATTGCTGTTTACCAAACCAATTTATTCGTAATTATGCTTTTAAATCTAGTATTAATAAACAAGTTATTTAAATAAAAACAAATGTATAATAGGTTTACCCATAATAAAACTAATATGTAAGAATGTTAATATGTAATAATGAATAAATCTATTTTCAAGCATACAATGAAAATGAAGTTATATATTAGTTGAACGCTTGTAATTAGCTGTATCCGGTATGTGTTACACGCGATGAAATGTAACAAAATAAAGAAATTATATTGTTGCTTAATTCCTAGAACTGAATCAACACAAACGATTACCTGACGTTCTTCTCACGGCTATTAGAAAAGTAGCATTTTTTTTAATTAATTTTTATTTTTTATTATTCGATTACCTACAAGTACCTAACAAAAGCTATGCTGTCAAATTAGCTAAAGTAAGTAACAGTTTATAGCAAAAGAATACACTTTTAAGTGTCAATCTGTGCTGCTATGGGCTGTGTGTTGGGATTAACGAATATTTTCATGTCTGGTTTTAATGTTTTTGAATACCTATAGTTTGAAAAAAAAATACAACCGAATTAAGAACCTCCTACTTTTTTTGAAGTCGGTTAAAAAACCCTGTCTTCACGATTAACATGTTTTATGTTTTTTAAACACTTCACAATTAATGTTTGTTTATATTATACTTAAACATCTTCTCATAATCATAATCGTTCCTTTTTCGAATTCATTTCCATACTTATGCTCACATAAACCCCAGTTTCTTGTAGATGCTTATAATATGGGTTATTGTGTTCAAGGCACATTGGTTCAGAGGTTTTTATGACCAGTTTTGAACATCAGATAACTCAATCAATACAAAACATTATAGGTTTGAATTTGATTGACCGAAAACAAAAAAGATTCAGGGCACGATTTGGTGCACGCTACGAGCGACGCGTAGGGCTCACTATTGGTGTTAATAATGACATAGTAATTCAAAATTAAACCATGCTTACTTACTAATATGATTGTTTATTAATCGTATCACAAGATTGGATACCAGTAAAATAACAGTCGCAATATCAAAAATTTTTCTTCTTACGTCAGAAATCCTATCCAAAATAAATGGTCATATCGCGATCTATCAGTAATAATAGCCGGTACAAAGTCCGCTTCTATATGTACAATAAGTAAGAAAGTTAGTGTAGTATCTAGAAATGTTACCTATAAAAGTACACCAGTATATGCTTGCTATTGATTTTGTAATCAAGACGGCAGACACACCCACTGGATGGGGTTGAGTTGGGGCTACTATTTTTGTTCAAAAGCGAATCCTAATAGATTTTCATATGTTGGTTTTTAAAAATATTATCCTATTTTTTCTATAAGCATAGTTCGTTCGCAATCTATACGTAGTTAGTTCGATCAGCATTAATGAAAGTATATATTATTCCCTTCAATTCTAATCTATCTCTGAAATTCTTACAAATAGTGGAGACAATCATGCCTCTACAAATATTGAGGCTGGCATGGTGCTCGCCATTCTTGGACTGTATTACAAGATACAAGATACTTTATTTGCATAAACATGTGTAGGTACATAATAATACAAAATATTTATATTATTACATGACAGATGACACTTAACATTAGGCACCATAGATTCATTTTCGTAGGCCAATTTAAAAAAAAAAATACTCAATATTTCATCGATTGTCATTTCTTGTTTACTGCTTAGGTACTAGAACTAGCCAGAGTTTTGATCGCAAAATCAAGTGCTCCCGGCATTTTTTTTTAAGTGTGTCAAATTCAATGCCCGGCCCGGGTCGGTACACTTAACCTTATCATAATATATTACGGTAATCAATTTAGTATTCATTTCGCAATTTCGACGAGCATAGTCCCTGAAGTCACTTCTGTTTTCCTATGTTTTGGAAGTTACTTCAGCCAAGATAAATGCAGCTGTAAGATTCTCGTCAAAAACTTTCAAAGCCTAACATAGGCAAAGTAATAATAAATACTTTATGTCTATTAAAGCAGAGGTTAACGCTTCCATGCGTCTCGATCGATACAGTATAGACTGTTATAGATAGCCTATACATTAATAGGTTATTTATAATATAGTGCAATTTTATTATGAACTAGTATATTTACCCGTAGTTTCAGTTGCATGGTTGTAAAAATACTATCATATAATTTACCGATTATAGTTGTAAAAAAATACCTTGTGCTCATTTTTTGTACACAAGTTGTCATCTCGACCCATCGCTGTCTTATCTTCGAACAGACTAACAACTGTCTTGTGTAGGATTTAAAACAGGGACTTGAAAGGCCGTACATGGTAAGACCACAAAAAAAGGTAACGTTTAGTCGATAAATAGTCCAATGGAGAAACGACTGAAACGGTTGCAGAATCGAACCAAAATTATACAATTTTTTGATTGTATAAAATATCATTGCTTTACTTGCCTAGTGTGGGGCCAATGACTGTTCAGAAATATGTAAATAAATTACCTATGTTTTTTTGACTTAATAAACTATTTTTTTTTACTTACCCATAAATGCAGACGGAATAACACTGAGAAATAGTTTTTGACTTCTTACAGGTACACCCGTTTCTGGATCTTGCATTTCTCTAATCAAACTTTCCATCTGTAACATAAAGAGGAAACACAATTTTAATAAAAGCGCTAATTTTTGTTTATTTTTTTCGATTGTGTCATGTCGTTATTTCATTGTGGTAGCTGACTAATGGGTTAAGTCACTATACCTATACTTGGCAACTACACTGTGCTTAATTAGAAATCAGTACAGGATTCGACTTTCCATTCTATTTGAATTTCTTTTGCATGTTTTAACAACACCCGTTCGAAGAGAAAGAGTAATCCTACTTATAATATAATAAATTTTCTTTAACACAAAATCTACAGAATGGATTTAGATGAAATTTGGAATATAGGTAGTTTAGGGTGTAGAATAATATTTAAGCTACTTAAACAACGCGGGTGAAGACGTGGGCATCAGCTAGTAATGTTATGTATTCTGAATCTATAACCACGCCAGTAGGAAGATTTTTTTTTAATAGCCTTAAGTGACAGCAGTGACAAAATATATACAAAACATAATTGAAACAAACAAAACCAAACTACTTAAGTCAAATAAACATATGAAAAACATTTAGTTGTGACTAAAAACATCAAAAAGTTACTTCTAATATAACACAACAGTCCTATGCAAAACAAATACCTAAAGCTCTATCTTTAAAACAAAAGCTTAAAAACGATTATGCAACGAAGTAGGCTAAAACGGGTAAGAGGTTTTAAAGACGGCCCGTTGACGTCATTCGCGTCCTTTTAGGTCAACGTGCACTCGAGCTGGCCTCTAGAGGTACTGAGGGGCTGTCCACAAAGGTAAGTGGCTGACCCTGCACTGAATGCTAGTTGAGAGCCTCTCCTATCTATCGAGAACATCCATCACAAAGCCGATGCACTGCACTTAACTCAATTTAACACGATCGAGGGCGCTTTTCACTCTTTAGAATAGATTTTATATTCAAACAGAATTTTACGATGCAACTACTGGAAAATTTTGATATGGAGATATTCTGTACCAAGTTCTCTCGTGGCTATTGAATTTGTCATTAAAAATCTTCAATTTATCAATTATTTACGGTTGAATATTAAATAATAACGATTCTTAGATAACATAATCAGTCATTCATTTAAAATAAGTATACACAATATACCATGTGACCTTTAAAACGAAGTTTGTAAAAGTTTGCGCGAAGAACTCACAGGTTAATCACTGAGGTAAAAAATATTCCAACTACACTAAAACCTCCTTCCTTTTTTTAATTCGTTCAAAAATAAACTTGATTATGATTTATGGTGACTTTTAGCGCGCAAGGCATGCTATGTGCCACGAAATTTTAGCATCGATGAAACAATTCACAACAATAGCAGTGCTCTTACAAAAAATGTGCTGTTATGTTTATTTTTCATTCTGAGTACTTACGTCAAATCATAAATGTTAATAAAATCGTTCAATCCATCCATCAAAAGAAGGAAAAGTTGGCACAGAACCATATTTTATCTGACCATCAAGATTAATAAGTTTCACTTTTACATTTAATATTTAAGGGGAAACAATTCAATCGCAATTCCATACAAACAAAGAAAGTTAATTCCTCCTTCATTAGATAATAAATACTCAAAACTATAGATGATATCGTTTTGTCTCGTTATTATCTAGTCTTATTGATTAATAAAACAGTAAAAAAAATATTCATTTACAAGTTATGAGGCTTCAAAGTTCATAATTCTATGCACATTTTATGACAACTTTTAGCGTAATAAAATAGGATTAAACGTTTATGAAGGTAAATATATTTTGGGACTAGGAATAGATTATTTATTCGAAAATTCAAATAATTTTATATTGACTAGATACATTCTAAAGTTTGTACGCAATTACCTTTTTCCCAAAACCATTTTAGGAAATTTTACCGTGCTCGTTTCCGCCATCGACATCTTGCATCTCGCCTCCACTTTCTGCACCCCTCGGGTCGGCGGAGGGGAGGTACGACAGCGAGCCGACCGTCGTCGAATGTTACCGAATATTTTTTTTTAAACTTCAATAAACTTTAATTTATGTCATTTAAGACAATTACGTATCGCTTGCCAGTAAGAAGTTTCGTAATTTCTTTTATCAAAGAGATCCAATTATTATCAGATGCATAACCAGTTAAATAAAATACCTACATCAGTGACATTCTTGACTAAAATCAACTGTCAAAATTCACCTATTATTACAATAGTCAATAGAGCATAGCTAAGGCTGTCACATTGCACAAACTGTATTTTTTTTTGTAATTCATTTTGTATTTTTTTTTAAATATTTACGTGACTCACCCCCGCCCCGGTATCTGAATCTGAATGACTGATCAAGTATCATTTCTTGTCAACTATCATTTCCAGATTTTATGATTATTATTTATTTTTAATAAAAATAATCAAGAGTTAGAACTGGTCAGATCCTGGAGACCACCGAGAGTCGAGGGAACACCGACGACCTCGGTGGTGCGACGGTAGCGCAATCGGCTGCCGTGCAAGAGGTTGTGGGTTCGATCCCCACGCAAGACAATAATTTGTGAGATCCACAAATTATTGTCCTGGTCTGGGTGTTCTTTGTGTCCGTTAATTGATGTTTGTAAAAGGTCCCCGCGACACAGGGCATGATCCCTAGTGCGGGAGTTGTCTTTTTAAAAAATAAAAAAAAAACAAGAGAAAAGAAAAAAAAAAAAAAAGAAAGAAAGAAAGAATACCTCAACGGCATATAGTAGCTACCTTGTGTTTGGGCTTATTTTAATTGTATTGATGAAAACTTTACACAACTTTACACAAACATGATCTGATGATGAAGACGACTGAGGGTCGAGGAAACTTTTCAACGGTATATAGCAGCTACCTAGTGTTTGGGATTATTTTATTCGTATTAATGAAAACTTTACACAAACATGATCTTATGATAAAGACAACTGCAGAAATTTATTTAATACTAATCTTAGAAATTGTAATCAGCATGGTTTTTAACCGACTCCTGTTGAAGTCGGTTTTTTAATTAGAAAATTATATGATTTTTCTTCTTTTTTTTAAATCCAGCTAAAATTAACTTAATGTACAGTATGTGAAGTAAGATATTATTGTGTACTGTATGGAATCCCTATTAACGATGCACGGTCTAAAAAACTGCCTCAAGAATAAACAGTTTAACTTGAAAAAAAAAAAAAATTATAATGTTTTACGGTGTCATACCTACACCACTTACAAGATAAATTGATGTCTCGCTTAGTGTGTCTTCCGCAACAAAACTTACAATAAAATATTTTTTAAAAACCCATTTTAGTTATCTTTATTTACTCCTGATTTATTACTTTTTGAGTAACTACCTACAGCTAGTATTAGTGTCAACCCTAACAATCAAGAAGAACAATATTTATATTTTGAACGACATTTTGATTTGTAATAAATACAATCGAGCGCGTGTGCGTGTGCATGTTTCTTACTGCTTTTCTATGAGTTGTTCTCTTTCTCACGCGACGTTTGGTGAAACAACAATGTTTTAGGCTTCGCCGACAGCTGAGTTGGTTTTGACAGAATGAGCCTTCTTAATAGCCTAAGTGTAATTGTTTTTGTCTCCTTTTTTAGGTAATTGTAATTTCTGTTTTTACGTGGTCGTTAGCGTTACTATGTCGCAAACACAGTGAAACGGGGTAGCTGAAAATCAGCGCTACCCAGAGTAACCACTCTGTGCAGCACAAGCTGAGCTATCTCCAATTGCTTTTAATATTATTACTTTTGTTGTATTTTCTTTTTTTTTCCGGGTTTCTTAAAAGCAAAAAAATATTTTATATTTTTATTTTATTTTCACTTCATTGTTGGAAGTAGTTGTTAAAGTAATGATTATAAAAATGTGTCGGGCATGACATACGAATAACATGGCTTCTTATGATAACATAATGGTCTAAGTCACTACTATAATTTAGTAGTGGTGAAAGGGCTGCGAATATGAAATGCCTTCGGACATTTTCATCCTGTGCGATTTGATTTCTTTCATTGTGATCGCACGGTGAGATCACACCTAAAATACAAATATAAATTATATCATATAGATTGCTAATAAACCAAGCGTGCTGCGACCTAACTAAAGATAGGACCCAAACCTAACGCAGAATCATCCAATGAACAGATCTTTAATGAATACACAAAATTACCTTGCTACAGTAGTAAAAAAAGGCATTAAAAAAAAAGTAAACACAATTAGGTACATGGCTAGACTGAATAAGGTGGCAATAACTTTGCTGTATTACTTTGATAATTAAAATTATTATGTAATACGCAATAACAACATACAGTCCGTCATAACAAAAGACAGAGTCCATCATCTTTAAATATTTGTTATGATATGTATTGCAATGGGTTGAGGTTGATTCGTCCTCTAAAATAAAACTAGAAGGCTAAGTTGGTGACGTCACGGGTGCTATCGATCCGCCGCCGAGCAAGGGCGGGTGGGGGTTGGTCACATCTCGGCGAGGTTCCGAGCCCCGTCTTCGTAGCAACCTCGGTCGACTTCGCCACACCGAACCTTACACGATTCATTACACCTACGGATTGTTTGGATCCCATGTTTCGTTTATGAGAAGTCGCTAGATTTGACCTTCAAAAGTGTTTGAAGGAATTGGGTAACAAAATATTTTGACTGTCTATTTAAAACACTCTTTGAGAAAGTAGCATTGTTTACATAAATAATGGCTACAGCTATTACTGCTTGTTCACAAGTTTAAAAAAATTTCTGACTTCTCATACTATTTAAAACTACGTTGATTCAAGAAAAACTCGACAATTAAGATATTCAGCTATTAATAACATGAATTACTTTAAATTCTAATAGAAAATATACTTATTATTTCAAAATATGTTTAAAAAGAGATAGTTTGACTGACATTTTCTCTTTGGACATTTATAAATCACTCTGTATTCTGCATATTTGGCTTTGATTTTCTGCCCCCAGAACTATATCAATACAATAAAATTAAATCTTCTAAAGATTAAAGTGAAAAATCTTGACATAAAACCCGTTACCTAACTTCAGCATAAGTTGAGATGATGACACCATACGAACAATGTGTGTACCTACTTTATTTCCCGAAATTAACCATTACGTCACAGAAACGCAACTTTAATTTAAAATTCTCTGCCCTATATGAGACTCATGTATGTGAGTAACGTTATTTAATAATGTAAGTGAAAAGCAAGCATAAAATAAAAGTAAATTGCAAATGTTACAGTTAATGCATTAAATTCTGTAGTCAGAGGGCGTTCGTAGCGTGGGAGGGTGGCCTCGAGCCCTTTTTGGATTTTCGCTGAGTCTTCTTCAATTAATAAAATATTTTCACCCCATGCTGAAATGAAATCCAACGAGCCGACAGAATGGGTACTTACTGAGACGTAGGTAAAGTAAAATGTAGACAGTTTTCATACTTTTAGATTGAGTACAGGAATAACAGCCTAAATTTCCCACTGCGTGTAGAGGCTTCTTGTAGTAAGGTAGGTATAACTTAGACTAACAATAGCATGCTACGCAAAACAGATAGGTTTAATAATTTTTTTTAAGGGTTTTCCTCTTTAAGAAACCTCTGTTAAAGAAGTTTTCTCTATTATATTGAATCTAGAATCTAGAATTTGCGGAGGGTAGCCATTTATGCCAACGCTGCGGTATCGGCAATCTTAGGTATGACCAAAGTCGAAAAAAATAAAAGTAAAAAAAAAAAAAGAAGAGAAAACGATTACAGTTCGAGACAGGATTTGAACCAGTGGAAGTGATCTAACCTTGGCTGAAGACGAATATATAGAAAAGCTAAGCTACATAGCTTATTTATTCAGAATAAATACTTTATTTAATTCGTAAAATACGTTACACATACTAAACAGTATTCGTAAATTTCGTACGCCGTTCGTATTGTGTACGCCCCTACACGATAAATACTAGGAGGTCGCATGGGGTTCATTACAATAGGAATAATCGCAGTAACTTGTAAATCAGTGTCGACACGACTAATTTCTATTGTTGAGCAAGTAAACAGCCTCATAATTGTTAATTTGATATAATAATTCTCTGAGTTTAACAAAACGTATTGTTAACAGTTATTGCTTAAAGGTTGCGGATAAGCAAGCTCGTCTGATGGTACAATCAATCAATCAATCAATCAACTAGCCTATTGCAGTCCACTGCTGGGCATAGGCCAATCCCCGCCTGATGGTTGGTGAAAAGTAGTGCTAGAGCAAAGCCAAGGCGCTCTCTGTCCTAGAAATAAGTTTCTAAGCCTCAATGCCTTGTATTTCAATAGCTACTGTAGGGTACTGCACCCTTCCTTTTAAACACAGAAGTGTTTTCTTACTACAGCTTGTGTATTTAAGCATATACCTAGCTGTTTTTAGGTAATGTTAGAACATACTATTTTATTATTTTTTTAGAATTAGAATTAATTAGAATTATTTCTTATAATTGATTTTTTGTTGAAAACTACCTATTATACTATTATTGTATTATGTAGAAAAAAAGTGCATGAATCGTAATTCTATTCAACCATATCGCGACATAATTCGCTCAAAATTACTATGATTTATGTCAAATAATGTGAACTCTATACGAAACGTTAAGATTTACAGTAATTCTGGTGCATTTTGAGTTATGTTCGAACATAAAACGTTCATCTCCGTCTACATAGTATAACCACGAAACAGAAAGGTGCAGAAGTCATAATTCTTAACTGCCTTGAATATGTACTGGCTTTGTAGATTGTTAAGATTTATACAAGGAGAGCAAAAACATACTGTAAATGGCATAATAATATTCCGAAACGATGCCTGGATCAAATATCTGGATGTTCTGGTATGGGCTGAGCTACGTAAAGCAAAGGAGCGCAACTACAGGAGAGAGGTCATAGGCCATGTCAGAGGAGAGGAGAGACGAGAGGAACGATATGGGAGAGAACGAGAAATTTAAAAAAATATCTTGGGGCACTTCTTGATAGATAGATTTCATATGCATGAGCGGTGCTATATGTGCGTTGCTTCAAACTTCTTTCTTATATAAACTTCTGTAACTTTTTCTGTTTAATGGTATAACGTACGTATACAACTCAGTATTTGTAAATAATGCACAACGTACTTTGATGCTTTTACTTCTGATGCTGTTCTATATTTAGATGTATGTGAGAATGTACTAACGATTTGTTGTCTTTATTATAATTATTTAGCTTCATGTTATAAATGAAGCCTTGCTTAGGCACCAGTCTCCTACAATATTTATAAAATTGTTAAGTATAATTGTAAAAAATGTCTGTAATATGTATATTGTAGAGAAAAATAAACTATTTGATTTGACACATTTCCACAGACAAACGACATAATCAATCTATACGGTAAACGACAGAGGTAAGCGAGGAAGTGATTCAGTATGACAATCTGAGTTATGTTTAAAAAAAATACTACAAAATACCGCACTGGTAATCGAGCCCTATGTCGGGGACTTGATGGGGCGATGATGAAAGATGGGACTATCAGGCACTAACCAGTGCAGAGCATGCAGTGAGGATTCTGATCAGATAGCGTCTCTACCATCAAGAATATGTCTTCCAGTAACGGAATTGGGGACATAGTATTATTAAATATTTTCGGGAAGTATATAAAAAAATATTGAAAATAAGTGGAATTGTAAAGAATCAGTAGAAAATACTTAATCAATTTAGATTGGATATAATTTTTACATAGTGTATACCACGTGTTTATAAAGTAAATTATGTATTTTTTGGATAAGAATGGCTACTGATTTTAAATTAATATTTCGAAGTGAAAAACCTTTTTATTGCTCTTCGCTTTGGTCTAATTCGTCGACATGGCTGGGAGAACTGTTTTTAGTTACCACTCATATCAACATTTAATAAGAATTTTAATAATGAAGTCATAAATATGCAGAAAATATTTCTTTTTATACTTGTAAATTGTATCTGAATCACTCGATATACAATAAATCTACGTAAAATGGAAGGCATTTTTGGGAGGATCTGATATATCAGATCAAAACAGAAAGGTAGAACAACCTTGTACCAAATATAGGAAATAACTTTATAAGTTATATTCCATCATGGTCCTTCAATAATATATATATAATATATATATATATATATATATAATATAATATACTGTAGCGAAGGGATTGACTGTTACGGGAAAGTTATAGCTTCGGACTGAGATCATGTCGTGTCCACCATCTGTCGCCTTCATTAATGCACTGGATTTTCGCATCCATTAGGTTTGATACTGTCACGATTATCATTAGATGAAAAGCCTATATTGTCCCACATTTGGGCAAAGGCTTCTTTTCGGCCTTCCATTTTATTTAAATCGTGGTTTATGTTTGCCATTATTTTCGAAGGCATCTTAAATCACTTCATCCCGCCATCTCCTTACAACAGAACAGTCACATTGCACAAAAAAGAAAGAAGAGTGAAGGTTCTTACCTTGTCGAAGGCGAGGGGTCGGTGTCGAGGCACGTCAGCGAGTTCCATGGCTTCTGCGGGGCGGGGCGGCGGGAGCGGGCGCGGGGGCAGCGCGCGCGCCGCTAGCCGACCTCCATGGGCGTCTGCCGTCGGGGCCGCATGCCGCTCGCGCCCGCGCTGCGCCCCCGACACCTAGGAAACAAATACACAACAACACGAACACGTTAACAATATTAAACAACAAACTGCATACTCGATGGCGAGGCGTTCGCGGTAAGCGGCTGACGTGCACAACTCGCAGGTTCGATTCCCACGCAGAACAGCTTTTTGTGTGATCCACAAATATTTTTTCTGAGTCTGGATGTTCTTTGTGTCCGTTAAATTGTAAGCGTCCTTGCGACACAGGGCTTGATCCCCAGTGAGGTAGTTGTCATTAACAAAATAAACGAACAAAGCCACGAACCATACATTACAATACATTGCCAAATGAAACTAGCTTTCTCGATGCGGACGAGTGCAGTTGATAAGATCAGACTGTTAAAATGTATAAATGCATAGATCACTTGCATTTAATTGTAGGTTAGACGCTCGTTTACACTAACAATGTGGTGATATAATCTGGTGCGTCATCGCGTACATGATCCAACAAATCACTTATAGAAGGACATTAGAAACCTAAGCCATTATTATTAAAGATATTATGAGCAGACAATTTTACTATAGGAGAAAAATTGGTTATGGTATTTTCTAACCTAACTTATTGGGGAAATTAGTATGAAAATTAATATGAATGATTACGACGGAAGGTCAATATTAACTGTTAATTAATAAGTTACATACTCACAGTCTACTGCATTCTAAAGTTAATTAATTATAAAACTACAGCCGTTAAAACTAAAGCATTTATTTGTGCTTACATTTTTGAAACAACAAAATGTAAAATAACCGTCTGTCTTCATTTTATGCTTTATTAACTATGAATACAATAATAAAATAATTTTATTGAATGTTTCCTGACAATACTAAATCCAAAGTATGACATCAGGACATGACGAATTTCTATTTTAAACGTCCTAATATTTCTTACTCATGGCATAGATGTCTGGACCCAATTAAAATGTGTATTACTCGTATTTAACAACTAATTATTTTAATGTCATACTGCAATATTATTTCGGTATCGTGTATGAGTATATTCTCAAATCTATCAAACTACAGGTTGGTAGACAGAGTGTTTTATGAGGGTATCATTTTAGGTATAATAAGTTTAAGTTTAATGCAAAGTTCCTAAAATACAATTCTTATCTAATAGTAATAGTATCAATTTTATCCGAATAAATAATTTAATTTTAAAGCCCTTTTCAGCACCTGTCGTTTAATTTTAAAATTAGAGATTTCTTTAATAAATTACCGGAATTTGAAACCAAAACTTAGTGTCATTCAATTTATCATTCATTGGTCGAACAATAAAACTCTACCGATAGAAAAATATACCCATGCGAAGTCGGGCCAGGTCGGCATGTTTATAAATGGAACAAATGCGGAAAAATATTCAAGAATATTAATGCGTGTGTATGATATGACGACTATATTACAGAATACTAAAAAAGTATTTTCGGTTTGCGTGTTCCCCGCACTGAATTCAACCTCATTAGCTTTCTGACATGAAACCGACATCGGAACACGGAACGACGTTTTTTATCCAGCAAACAAATGATTTTCATATTTACATATTGTTTTGAATCCTCCTATTATAATGATGACTAGAATAGTCAAGTTGGGAATATTTTCTTTTATTGTTTTATTATTTATTGAATAAAAACAATGGTATACCTACAAACGAGTACTTACAATAATAATTATATTTACAGTGACTCACTAAAGATACCTAGCTGTCCTGTGAGAAAGGCTTGGCGAACAAGCAGTTTATTAGCTGTATTGATTCTTTCTGCCCACATAAGCTGACATAGTTGTTAATTTAGAGTACCCACTTTAAAAATATTTTTAGCGACTATTTAATAGTCATTTAAGTCTACCTCAAAGCAGGTTGCTAGTTCGATTAATTTAGACTATCTCAAATTTACCATTTCAGTGGATGACGATTTGGTTTTTAAAGTTAAGTATTTTTTTATGATTCGTCGAAGTTTATCACTTCATGTGATGAACTTTCGCAAAATAAAGCCTGATATAATTATCTTTCAATAAATAATAACATTATACCTTCGCCAGCCATGTTGGAGAATTCACGAACTCGTCTATGGATGACATGTCTCAGTGTATTGTTTTTCTGAAAATTTACAGGTAATAATGTATTTGTTAACCGACTCCAAAAAGAGGAAGAGGTTCTCAATTTGGTTGTACTTTTCAAATGTTTGTGTCCTCTGATATTAGTTATTTCTTGAAAAATTTAAATAAAAATCTTTTTGTTTGAAAGAGTATGCTTCAAAGATGGTCGCATATAAATTTTATTGAAATTGGTTAAGTAAATAAAATCTGTGAATCATTAATGTAAACGAAATTACGTACGTGAAATAATCGTTTCAGTTTGTCTATCTGATTAGAATCTGTTTATTAATTACTTATTAAAATATTATCGATATAATATTATGCGTTCTCAATGTCTGCAGGGACAAGCCTTCTTTGCTGATGCGGGAAACATAATGGCCTACTTATCAGGCTCCGCGGTTTAATTTAGGTTTTATGTATTTTGAGTTCTCCGCTTTAGTTATTACTGTTATATCTCCCTTA
Source organism: Schrankia costaestrigalis (assembly GCA_905475405.1). Taxonomy (NCBI): domain Eukaryota; kingdom Metazoa; phylum Arthropoda; class Insecta; order Lepidoptera; family Erebidae; genus Schrankia; species Schrankia costaestrigalis. Next base: position 6,733,286 of record FR997832.1, read on the forward strand.
GTCGACTACGCATTGTAACATTTGCAACCCTTTCCCACTGGGTCTGGTCTTATAAAACCATAACTTTCTTCCGTTTCTTCATTTATTCATAAATACATCATATCAAATCATTCTTGCGTTACGTTCGGCCTAATTAACTGATACAGGCCTATTAACATAGTGACATTTATACATATCCTCCCCACGCAGTTAGACGCTACATGAATTTCAATTTTTGAAGAAAATTTAGACTTCTATACCATGCTTATGCATATAATGATAGAGCGTCAGGTAAAAATATCAAAGTAAATTATACCAAAAATTACTCCACAGCGTCCCCTAAAAAATGACTAGGAACAATAGGCATAACATCATTGAAATGGAAGGAAAACTCAAAGTAAACCGTGTACTCGCCTAAATAGGTCTAGATTTCCGACATCACAAGAGGAAAGCTGACCCTGCATTAAGACATTCAATGCCAAGTAATCATTACAAAACTATCAAAAAAAAATGTTAAGGAAAAATAATATTAATTAAGTACTAACCTTATTCAATAAATGACATCATAAACACTAGACATCCTTCATCATCGTAAAACTCAATGATCAAGATTTTTGCGACAAATCCACAATCTCAAGATCTCTTTAGGCATATTTCCTTATGTTTATCTACGAGTATGTTAAACTATCGACATAAATTTATAAAGAAACAATGCTTCTGTGTTCGACAAAAGTATTGTTTAGCAACCGGCAGACGCCGAACGACTCACTATATCTTGTGATAAAAGAGATAACAACGCGTCCGTTAAATCACCTCAAGTCGTAAATTTCTAGTCATTGGGGAATTTTAGGAGGCTTAACCAACTTAAGATAAGTGAGATAAGTAGGCGACATTGTTAGAGGTACCCCGTAAATGAATGTGTTAGATCTAATTAATATTTAGTTCATAGAAACAGTTTTATTTAATAAAAATTCTACTCAAATGTTAACCTTGTTTTTTACCTTTGTTATGATTTATATCTTGTCATTTGTTCACTATCTTTATATAGTTTTTGTTCTATCTAAATCTCTAGGCGATTTGTTACGAAAATAACTATTCTTCTACGAGTATTATATTTTATAGTATGTTATATGGACGTGTAGATGATGTGACGTAATTTTACATAACATGATTGTGTAGTTTAATTATGAACAAGATTTTTTTACCAGACGAAATGTTTGGGTGCGCCAAAGTTCACCTAAAATTTCAACTCCTATAATTGGAAGTCCGAAAATGTTCTTCCTAACATTTTTCATCCTAACAATCGCAATTCCTAATTTTTTTGTCTCTAATGTTAATAATCCGAAGCATTCAACTTCATAATTTCAGTAGCAATAATCATCTTTTAAACTATTATTTGTTTTCCTATATTTTCTCAACATAACCATCTTTTGTACTATAATTTAAAGTCATATCTTTTTTGTTTAGATTTATTTTTATTCATAATAATTAATATTATTATACATTAATTTTGCGTAACTTTGTTGACAACATGTAGGTATAACATAATATACCAAAGACCAGAGCAAAACCAGAGTCCCGCTTTAATCATTCACATTCAGTCAAGATCCAGAAACGAAATGGGTCCTATTCATAATTATTGGTTTAGGTTATGGTAGAACTGTGACCCCAACGCACGAGCCGAGCGAGCGCAGCGAGCGTGCCGCGGTAGCGGCCGGCGAAGTGCCAGAACCGAATTGGTCCTTTACTTATTGGTTTAGTTACGGTTACGGTAAACTCTCAGGCCATAAGCATAACCGTGAACGAGTCATGTTTTATGGATTTCATACATTTAAGCCAAAAATATTCTAATAATTTTAATAAACAATAATTTAAAAAAAATGGTTTAATGTAAAAAGTTGTTAAGTAAAATCACAAGAAATAGTATAAAAACAAACCTTTTTATTACTTTCACTTGGTAAATATTTTTTTCTGAGTATGAGAGAAAATATTATGGTGAAAATGTATAGGGATAAAAGCGTTATGACAAAAAACATTAGGAGTTTAAATATATTTACATAACGATATTATTAATAACGATTTTCGGAAGCATGAGTGTTATGAACATCGCCGGTAGCAATACAAATAGTATGAATGAAAACTTTAGGATTTAAAATTTTAGGAAGAGTGATCATTCGGATTACAAATCGTTAGGAAAAACATTTTCGGAAGAAGAACTTTAGGTGAGCCAATATGGACCCGAAATGTTTAACGTACTTTTATTAATTGTTCACGACATACGTGGCTACGAAATGTCTTGTGTAAATACGAGTATACTAAAAGTGAAGTAGTTGGTAGGTTTATTACAGTTAGAACACTACTTCGATTTTGCTTAGACGACTTCGGTACCACCATAGATTGTTCTCTTATTACGAGTGTGTTTCACAAAATTATTTTATCATTATTTTCAATTATAACTTCGATGATATGATGATGTATTATTACGCAAAACTGGAGCCTGACGAACTGATAAACTAAGTATGTACCTTTTTATTTGACCCTTTTTGAAATAAGTACTTAAGTATAATAATTTTAAGGTAGTATAAATCTGTCTACAATGTCTAAGCGTTTAAAGAAGCAGAATGTTTAAATAAAAACCTAATGTTATAGGGTTAATGATATAGGCGAATTTCGGTTAGATGAGTGTTAAATCATCCTTGAGTCATAAAATGTTAGGGGCAGTTGGTATACTTACATATTCATAGTACATCATCATACGAAGGTCTGCGGAACTAATCCCGATCATCTTTTCAACAGGGATGATTTTTAACGGAAAACTTTACGAAATATGTGACACTCCATGAAAAGAAATAAAAACGTCTTGAATTTCTGATTCTGATTTGAAATTATGATTTGACTAAACCTGCTGTCTACGAATAGTGACTTCTAAGCAGCATTTTACAAGCTTGACGTTTCCAACCCCTTGAAGCGCTTAAAGATCAATCAGAAGAAAGTAAACGATTTCACTGTAAGTTTATCAACACTTGCTTGTAGTCGATACAAAATGCTATACAGTAAGTTATACAATGACTTCAAACAAACATGGTATTGAAACAATAAATCGATCAATAAAATAATACTCGGACATACACGGGCACATAACCGTTGCGTCAATCACATCACTAACATTTATGGCTCAATGGTCAGTTACTAGTAATAATATATCACGACAGAGTATTGTGTTTACAGAAAAATCGTTTAGCGGCACGTCGTAAAGTCTCTGTAAATGGTCGTGCAGGTATCGATTTTAGTTTTATGTTCGAACCAAATGCGATTGTTTGAATTGGTTAGACGATGCTAATGGCCAATGATGTTATGTTAAAAATAATATAATATAATTGCATAATATGGGACATTCGGCAAGAACAAGCTAAGACAAGCAATTACTAGGATAACAAAACAGATTTCCGGAGTTAATGTACAAAGATCTTTGATTGGTAGTAGTATACAATATCGGGACAGTTTCTTTCTCTCTCTCTGTCTGTTTATGGGCATTTACAGTAGACACTGACTTTATAGAACCTTAATAATATTACTACTATAAGTGGTCGTATGCTTTTCTCATCAATCAGTTTCCCGCAAACTTTATCAACTCGTATGTCTGTCACTAAAAGGAGACTCTTACAAAATAGAATATATATAATATGATATCACTTAGACCAATGTAAACAATGCATTGAGCAAGAATCGAACCAGAAACCATGTACTTTTTGTTTACTACTTACTCAAATCACTACACTACAAAAATGGTTGAATTTCCTACATAATATCAAATGTCGAGGTACGGATAAATTATTTGTCATATTGAATAATTTATTAATTGACATTTATAGCTGTCCTATTCAAACTGATTTCTACGAAATTTCAGCATGTTATATATGTAAGAAACTTGTAACCGATATCAAAAATTTACTGACTAAAGTGTGGCCTGATTTCTTGACCACGAACTTTCGATCGTCTGTTATACAGATTAAACTATAATAAAGTAATCTATAAAACTAACTGTGACTCTACTGTCTACTATTATTCCATATCAGCCTATGGACAGCTGGACATAGGCCTCCTCCAAAAGTATCCACCCTGCGCGGTCTTGTGCCTCCCTCATCCATCGGCTTCCCGCCGTCCTACCAGGTCGTCGGTCCACCGTGTAAGGGGTCTCCCCACCCTGCGCCTTCCGGTGCGCGGTCGCCATTCCAGAACTTTCATTATTATATTATCTATTCTATATTATTCTTTTAATCAAAGATTATACAATTCAATCGATTTACTCTGTAATGTGCTGAATGTGTTTCACAATAAACAACAGTAGGTTGATACTAGGTTGGTATATAATATGCAAGGTTCATTCCGTGATATAATATACTTAGCAGTACCAACAGGTTCGAATGTAACTACGTGTAAACAATGCAACGCAGTTCTAATGGTTAATCATTCGAATCGAATCATTGAACCATTAAGCGCATTAGCACCTACTCCTATTCACAATTGCTAATATCAAATGAAATGGATGACAGTGTAGACTATATACTAGCTGTCCTATACCTATACCACTGCTACCTATAAGCTGTTTGTAACAACTGTTGTGTTAACAAACTTAAATATGTATTTATGAAGTTTCTATAAGGTTTCTGCTAGCTATGTCCAAAGTGGCAAGTTAGGATCTTACTAAGTTCGGCTACGTAGGGAAAAGAACATGGTAAATAGTCAAGGTGACCGCTAACGCTTTCTAAGGAGGTCTGCATAAACCTACTTAGAGTCGTAAGTTCTTGACACTGTCATGTTCGCAAACGTAATTATGTCATATTATGTTCTATCTGGGCATGGAGATTCCATGATTCTATTTGCAAAAGTTTCCAAATTTTTACTTTGGAGGACACAAACTTTATTTGGATAAGTTTTGGAACTGATAATAGAGTTTTTTAAGTACTTTTAAGCAAGTAATATGTAAAAGAAAACTATACACTTTAGTTAGTGTATTTCTTTTAACTTTATCATGTTCGTTTTCATTATTCTTTCTTACATTTAAGGATACAATTATACAGGTAAAACCTTCATTGTAAGAGACGACATAATTACATAAATTAAATACAGGTTTGTACGGTTTCATCACCGTACATTATTCTGCTGATTCGGTGACATCATTTCACCCTACTCACACATAGGCATTACTAACATACAACATAGTAATTACTAACCAAATAATTGTGTATAAATAAGATAATAATAAGCATTTCAATTGTAGACCATTTATAGCCGTGGTTCTATCCACGTTACTTAATAAACTTTACTGAAGTTTGTGACGTGTTTCAACTTATCATCATCCAAGATGTATGGTACCTTACAAGTACGTACATTTTGGTCCTTCGAGCATCTGTGTGTGTCTGTGTCTCTTAGTAAGGTAACGAATCGGTCAACTGGTCTCCCACAAGCGGGTCGCCCCAGTTGTATTGAGAAGGTGCCATACCTTTAAAGAGTATAGGCATACATTACCAGCAACTTTACCAGAAGAGCTATACGAAGACTTTCTAACAAAATGAAGACTTCAATAACATTAACTACGTGGACCCTTACAACAAGAAGAGTTCACTGTGGAAGAATCCTACAACAAGAAGGGGTTCGACCACATCAACTATAACTATGTGGACCCTTACAACAAGAAGAGTTCACAGTGGAAGAATCCTACAACAAGAAGGGGTTCGACCACATCAACTATAACTATGTGGACCCTTACAACAAGAAGAGTTCACAGTGGAAGAATCCTACAACAAGAAGGGGTTCGACCACATCAACTATAACTATGTGGACCCTTACAACAAGAAGAGTTCACAGTGGGAGAATCCTACAACAAGAAGGGGTTCAACCACTACAACATTAACTAGGTGAACACTTACAACAAGAAGTGTTTACTTGTGGAAGAGTCCTGCAACAAGAAGGGGATCTTCTACTACAAAAACTATGAAGCATTCATACGAAGACTTTAAATGACTACAAGAAGTCTTCAAACTACTATAAACTAATATTATATGAAGAATTCAAGTTACTACAAGAAGACTTTGATTATCTTCAAATTAAATAATATGTTACAATATGAAAACAACGATAAACTACAGTAACTAGGTTGCGCATAAAGCCTAAACTGCAATTCTGCACATACTTCACACACTTTAACAATATAACAACGCAAGCACAAATACATATGTCTCAACGGGTCAACGGTCAACACTTTGGTCAACAACCTGCAAGTGAATTAGAGCTACCAAGTTTGATGTCGATACTTGTCTTCATCATTGCGAAGGAAGTTCTACTCCATTTACTTCCATTCAGCTACAACCCATGAATCTTCGAGCGTGAAGAAGCATTTATATTCAAATTACAAGAGCCAACATTCAACCAATGCATTTATCATCTGAATACATTTCCGTAAACTATATCACTAAGAAATGAAGATTATAAGCAATCTACAAACAAATAAAAATATATATTTTATGTAACATGAAGACATCAGTATTTACAACACAAGAATGCACCTTGAAAAGCAAAACAGTCGAGTCAACGAAATAATACGTCGTCGCCTTGTGACGTATTGAACGTGTCATGCTGGGTCGAGTTACTATCATCAAACAGCTGGCTTGTTGTGTGCTGTGAAAGGTGCGAGCTACGTAACTACTGTTTACAACAACGACGTAACTTCGCAAACGACTACATCATCACCTACACTTCCCAAAGCAGCGAGGAGAAGACAGCAGTACAAGGACATCGGACCACAACCAACAGGATGAGGCGGCTAAGGAAGGCGTCCATCATTTACCCACTTGTCCATTATCACACTTTACCTGTTGATAACATTCTCTTTACTTTAACTTTATATAATTTATTCCCTTTTTTAATTTTGCAATTGCTTTATATATTTTTTACATTTAACTTTACATTTACAAAACTTTTACATTCTTATTTTACACATTATACTCTTTTTGGGGTTGCCAATATGTACGGTTTCATCACCGTACATTATTCTGCTGATTCGGTGACATCATTTCACCCTACTCACACATAGGCATTACTAACATACAACATAGTAATTACTAACCAAATAATTGTGTATAAATAAGATAATAATAAGCATTTCAATTGTAGACCATTTGTAGCTGTGGTTCTATCCACGTTACTTAATAAACTTTACTGAAGTGTGTGACGTGTTTCAACTTAACATCAGCCCACATGTACGGTTCCTTACAAGTCCGTACAGGTTTGTTAATTTCTATTTACTGTTAAACAATTTGTATTTAAAAATAGAACAACAATTATTACAAATTCGCTTTTATAGAGTTGAAGTTCAGTGTCATTTAAAAAAAGAATTTTAGATGAAGTAGGTTGCATTACGAAACCGTAGAGATAGAGAACGGTAAACTTGTTTCCTAATTTATCCAGTTGTCTTTACTAATATTTGTGCCTTCTATTTCTCTTAAAAGCCTCTCTCACAGCTTGCAACTCCGAAGTTACATACGAAAAATCTTTCAAGTCACATAATGTCAATTACGAGTAACAGTACAATAAAATTTGATCGTTATCTATATTTCAGAGAAAGTCGTTGTACTAAATAAAATTAGATTTTTGCAATTAAAACTCTTATTATATCACCGGAAACGTAGTGTTAATCGTAAAAACACTGTTACTAACCAGATAATAAAATATTTAGTTAGTTTTAAAAACACAACATTAGTTAGTGGTCGTTATGGTTAAGATTTCAAGTTGTTTACACAGCCAATGTTTACGTAAAGGTGAATCAGATGTGTTACTGTGTTTATCGTAAATACTAGTAATAAACACTTGTCTTGCTTTTATCTCGTAGTTAGAACGTATATTATTGGCATCAGTTACGAGATCAGAATACAGACGACTACTTTATATACCACAGAATATAGGTTCAGCTACTTGAGTCCATTGCCAGTTGTTCTAAAAATATTCAGTTTATGAATGAGTTTCTACTACTGTATGATAGTTTATTCTTTCTTTCTTTAGCAAATATTTTTTTACCCACATACAATTAGATACAATTATATTATCTACCTAGCATATATCTTATTAAATTCTACAGAGGGACATTTATGCCGCATCCAAATATTATCGCCCCTCTACATGTTGAAGATAGTTTCATCTAGCCTTTAGCCACGTTTGCATTCATATTTATTTTAGTTTTGTTTCCCTTAAAAACCCGTTATTTAAGCCAGTAAAGCAGTATATTTTATGTGAATGCTCGTTTTTCACATCGAGCTTAGGTATTTATTATCAATTCTTAATGACGTATAAAAAATAAGAACAAAAAAGAAGTTTTTGATAAACTTTTCGACCTTTTCAAGCAAAGTCATCTTGTCCCAAAATAGGTAGAGCCATGTTGTACTATGGGTACTAGACAATCGATAGACATTAATAAACATTGTTTTTCTTATAAATACTATAATTAAATCTGTTTTAATTTTACAACCTCACTTTTATCTTAATTGTTTGTAAATAATGAGCCTTTCCGTGTGGTGACGGAGTAAGAATACAATATGTCACCAACCCATCTCATCCCATGGGTGTCATAAAAACCTATTAAGGGACTATCCGTGAATATTATCTTTAGGAAATAAAAAAAAGGCAAATTTGAAATTAAACCCTATACCAAACGTAGGCCAAGTATCCCTCCGTCACGGGAGGAGGCCCGTCCCTGCAGTGGGACATTAATGGGCTGTTATGATGATGATGATGAGAGCCTTTCGCCAAACCAATATCTAGTTAACTTATATTAGCTTTACCTACTAGTCCATGATTATGATGTTCTGAGAGTGAAATGTGTAACCACCCTATCAATATGAGGGTGTTTGTAAAAAAACGTTTCAGGGACTACCCCTAAACCTTAACAGTGTCCTTATGAAAGGCAAAAACTACACAAAATTCTATACCGTCCATTCTGGCAACCCTGATATCTATAGTTTTTAATCTATACTAATATTATAAAGAGGTAAAGTTTGTGTGTTTGTGACGTTGTAGGGGGTAGTGTCACGCTAAGACTAATAGGAGTGGAGCAGTAATGAAATATGTTTAAAAAACAGACGTGTTTTTTTCGCCGCCTTCTGTAGTATTTCATTGACCTTGAATTCTGATTGAATTCATTCTAATAGAAATTACGTAATAACTTGTTTAATAGTAAAAAAAACTAAATATAAGGCAAACAATTTTATTAATTATAATTAACCTTTTTTGTTATCAGATAATAGTTCAAGTAGAGAAGGTAGAGTCAAATGCTTGTTCTAGTAAAAAATTAACCATAATACTTACTATTTTGGTTTATTTTTCGATCTTTGTCAACCAAGAGATGCTATACGGAGATAAAGGTGTCATACTAGAATTTGGGAACATACGACAACGACTTCAACCACAGGTCCGTTGGAGTAGAGAAGATAATGTGTTTTGTTTAATTTTATTTATTTTAAGTTTCTTTGAAATAAACGCTATTTTATTGTTATTTATTCAGTATGTTTTGTTTTAGTAATAATAATATATTGTGTAGATAGAGTTAAGCTTTTAGAGATTTGATCACAGAAATTCATATAAACATATCTGGGTATACCTACATTCTTTATTATAACAAAATCTATTCCGTACAAAAAACACCGAATCTAAAGTAACCTGAATGCATTTATACATTTTGTAGACAATGAAAATGATGAAATCAGCTGCTAATGCGTACAATTTATTTCATCACGATAAATCGGTTAAGCTGCTTTTCAATTTAGTTGAAGGAATCATTTTGGCGTCGTATCACAATAAATAGACACACATATACGAGTTCGACCCAACATATCGTTATGAAATCTCATAATCGATTATGGCGATGTGCATGAATCTTTAAGTCGTCCTTACGTGGAATAATCAATTCAACACGCAATAGTTTTCTCTATGTACTAAACACCAAGTGATTCTTGTTGAATATACTTATAGTAACAATGAGTTGATACAGATAAACACTTAAGCAAGGAGTGTATTCTCTATAATAGAACAGAGAAGAAAGGAACATTAGCACACATAGTGATAGTATAAAGTGTTGGTGTACCTCGCATCTGGGAGGGGTTCCTCCGATCCCGCACAGCGACACGCGCCTCACGAGAGGGACGTCTCTTCCCATGGACACTTTCGCACATCTCTACACCCGGCCCCGGTGGACTCGCTTAGAGTCAATTAACACTGATTACCGCTAACTCGACCTCTGTGTGTCTCCATTGTTTGCGTTTCTTCGACTGCCTTTGGGAATAATAAGCAGCTGTAACGCGCTATCACTCAAATCTTAGCATTCTAGGATTTATACAAATCGATAATCTCACTACATGGTCAAAAAACATTTTGTCGAAAGTTATTTTAATACTTTTGTAGCGAAAAAGCTAGTTTCATTTGTGCTCGAGCCTCGAAATATTATTACATTGTTGAACTATATAATATTTTATGTCAGAATAATGTGGTAGCAAATCAGTGTGACGAAGATCAGTACTCCATAACAGTATATTGTGCCGTAGCGTCAACGTACGGCACAAGATAATATCAGTGGATCAGACAGAGCGAGAGCTCGGTACGCCGAGGTGGACGTGTACCAAGTCCTCGCTCTTCAGATCCACTCATACTACATTATGTAACACCCATCTACAGACAACTACTTATATACTAAATCACGTACCCATCTACTTGCTAGCAAGTTAAAATATATGATATGATCTGTGGTAGGAGCACTAAAATCATTTAATAAAAGTAAATAAAATCTTTAATAACTAACCGATAGAGCATCGGAGCTGTCAGATGCGCAACACACGACCGTCGGTTACGAGTAGACACCGGGACTCAAATACAGGTTCAGTTCAGATATTCGATGTTGTAAGGTAGACCTCGGCAGAATTATAACAACTGTTTTCGTACTCGATAACGTTACCTACGTATCGTCATAAACGGAGGGCGGGCGGAAAGCGCGGGGCGCGGTGAAGCGCGCGCGACGGTGACTCTGCAGAACAAAGCGCGGCCCAACACTGGGAAACAGAGAGGTCGGCGACGGCCAATACTTCACCTAGCGGCGGAGTGCGCCGCGGAGGTGCGCGGAGCGAGTCGGGCGCGGTCGGTCGCTGCGGTCAGCGGTCGCGGCGCGGCGCGGCCATGTCGGCGGCGACGCGGGCTCGACGGCGACTCGCGCACTGCCGCCGCGCGCCGGCCGCGCCCGCTGTCTCCGCGCCCGGGCTCGCGCACGCGCCCAACACATCCCCCGAACACACAATTGATCAGCCGGATCCTCGATTGCAATGAAATTTATGACAGGTCGTGGATCTATTATCGACGTGATAACACTCAAGCGACCACCAATTATTTTGAATCAGTCCGATAAATGAACTAATTTTAATATGGAAAGTGGTCACCCATCCCTTTTTACTTTTGTGAAAGTTATATCAATACCTAATTTTCCTTTGTTATTTTTTATTATTTTTTTACGTGGATGATTCTCTCAAAGTTTATAAAATCTAATCAAAAGTAGTACCTAGTAAATAAAAAAAAACAAACAATAGTAGGTAAGTATAACAGCTAAAAGTTCTACCAAACCTTGTTTTAGTAATCCAACTTATCACAAAATAATCAGCAAATTGCACACGCTAAATATACTCCTATTAACATCGTCGTTAATTTTCGTTTCCTTAGCTAAACTTAAAACAGGTCAATAGGTAAATTAATCTTCATTCGATGTACCGTGAGTCTTCAGGAATACAGAATTTGAATATATTTCTAGAAAATTAAAAAGGTTCTTTTATAGCATTAGTGGTTGACAAGAGAAAGCGGATAACCTGGACCTGAACGTAATGCCCGATTTACACATCGACAAGTACAGTCACGAGCAATAATATGTACACATTTTCAAATTTTCTAAACTATCTGCACGTTTATCTAGACATTACAATATCAAAATGAATTCGTAATTTAGAAGAGGTTCCGTACAGTTTTGAATTAATCTTCGAATTTTCAATTTTGGATTGGCAGAACTTTAGATAACTGGTTTACAAAATGCGAAAATGTGTACATATTATTGCTCGTGACTGTACAGTAGCGAGTTAAGTAGTATTTTAAGATTAAGTTGATTTAAATAGAGTTCCATCCTATTTTTTGGCGAGTTAAGTACGAAGTAGCCCCCTCTCTCGCGTCTCGCCAACTTAACTTGCCAAAAAATAGGATGGAGATCTATTTAAATCAACTTAATCTTAAAATACTACTTAACTCGCTACTGTACTTGTCGATGTGTAAATCGGGCATAAGTGATAACCAGTTATCAGAGACGTCAGTAAGGCCAAAACACATTAAAGCCTCGTCTACCCTGAGACACAAGCTTTTCATGAGTGTCGTAATTTTTGAGTTATTTTTTTATATGATACGGGTTTGTAAAAAGATAGAGAAAAAGTCTAAACTAAGACATATTCTCTATTTGTTTATTATTAAACAATTAGGGCGTATCTATATTGTACTTAGTTCACGAAAGTAAGCAATTATGGAACTTGTAAAGACTTCTTTCAGCTCTGTTACCATTAACTTGTCCGTATGGCCAAATGCTTCCAAAGTACAAGTATATCACAGAAGGCATTATTACGCATTGTAATGGTCACGTTAAAATAAAACCGCTACTTAAACATTTAGAACAGAACGGTTTGGTCAGGTCGTTTAGCTCTAATGTGTGACGGGACGGTGACGGCGACCATCTGGCGAATAATGGTACTACTCTTCAGAGCATTGTTAATGGTATTGGATTCAGCAAGCTTACTATAATTCCTAGAGATGGAAAACACATTAAAGCCTCGTCTACCCTGAGACACAAGCTTTTCATGAGTGTCGTAATTTTTGAGTTATTTTTTTATGATACGGGTTTGTAAAAAGATAGAGAAAAAGTCTAAACTAAGACATATTCTCTATTTGTTTATTATTAAACAATTAGGGCGTATCTATATTGTACTTAGTTCACGAAAGTAAGCAATTATGGAACTTGTAAAGACTTCTTTCAGCTCTGTTACCATTAACTTGTCCGTATGGCCAAATGCTTCCAAAGTACAAGTATATCACAGAAGGCATTATTACGCATTGTAATGGTCACGTTAAAATAAAACCGCTACTTAAACATTTAGAACAGAATGGTTTGGTCAGGTCGTTTAGCTCTAATGTGTGACGGGACGGTGACGGCGACCATCTGGCGAATAATGGTACTACTCTTCAGAGCATTGTTAATGGTATTGGATTCAGCAAGCTTACTATAATTCCTAGAGATGGAAATCAGACCAGAGGATGGTAGATACTTTGACGACCTCTGTGGCGCAGTCGGTATATTACATGGCTGCTACGCAGAGGTCTCGGGGTTCGACTCCCGCTCAATGCAAATCTTTGTGTGCATGAACATGATTGTTTGCATTGGTCTGGGAGTTTTCTCTGTATAATGGTGTATGTATTTACAAAAAAAAAGTATTTAGGTAAGTATGTTTATCCGTTGCCTAGTACTTATAGTACAAACTTTGCTTAGTTTGGGACTAGGTGGCGCTGTGTGAATGTGGGAGGATTATTTATTATTTATATTTATTTATTCGTAATCCAAGTCCGACCCTTAAGCAAAATGATGTTTAGGTCGCATTAGCGACTGGCGCACACGAGGTCACGGGTTCGATCCCACGGAAGGTAATTATTTATGGACGACCCACCTAAGGTTAGGTACTATCTAATAACAGTAATTCCTTTAAACAGTTGACTTTAAAGTAAAATCTACTGTTTTTTACATTTAAAGTTAGGCACACATCTTGTTTACATTAGCGACTTGGTTTTTTTGCAATTTAGTTGCTAGTAGGTTCAGTTAATAAACTATACCATGATTAAGTACGATTATTTCTTGAAGTTACTGAGATAGAATCGGATATTTTCTTCAAAGAATACGTAAAAGAATAAGTATCAAGGCATTGATTTATAAAAAACCCTAGATGCACATTTTCAAACAAAACTAACAGCCAAAAGTGTCACCAAATTAAACATACGCAATAAATACGTATAGTAATATCGTAAACATATTTCTTTTTTCAAATTCAATCTTACACGCATGACATAAAGTTGTATTTAAAAAGTAATGCACATAAAGCAATAAAATTTAATGATTGACGTTTGCCGGTAGAACAACGCGATACTAATTTAAAAAAAGTGCACAATGCGCCCATTTGTTGCGGACGTTTTTGGGAAGTGGAGTGTGTATCTTTGGTTTTTTGTAAATCAATGTATCAAGGCCATATTATTTTCATAAAGTAGGCATCGAGTATTTATTAGATAGCTTTTGGAAACTGCTCGATCTAATAGACTACTATGGCAAATGTAGGCTAGGCGTAATCGTTTTATAGGAATCACGCAAACCAGCAGTTTCACCACAACAACTATTTGGTCGATACGGTCAGTCATAGTCATTTGGAAGGCTAACAGCTTACTGCGATTCACTCGCGATTTATATCTAGGCGTTTATCTCTAAGTAGAGGCATCACGCGAACGTGCTTTAGGCTGGACATTAAAGTCTATTTATATTAATACTGGCGTAAATATGCTTTTTTAAAGATGAGTTATCGTGAAATGAATTTACCGAATATTAAGTTAATCATCTTATAAACGTGCGTACGGTTGTTGATCGCTGGCGAGTGCAGGTCGTCTAAAAAATATAGGTACATCCACTTAAACCTCTTTAGTATTTAGTTTAGTCAAACACGTTAGCAGTCTACGTCATTAAGGTCCCCTTAGTCTTTAGTAACGCCATTCCAGACGCTATGGTATGGCCTGCCGTGTAAACTTACAACCGAGAATTAGGTGATCCTGCTTGCTTTGGTGTTTATATTTGTCTATGCACAAGATGAATTACGCAGTGCACTTGTGGTTTGCAACTTGGAGTTAGCAATGAACCGATGCTAGCCTAGACCTACCGGATTACCGGTACCAGATTTAAAGGCAAATGGCGTGACCTGTATTAACACGATATTATTATTATTTGGTAAATATTAAGTAATAATTTACCTTTGAGGCTCTCGACGTTTCGGCCAGGTTACACCAGTCATGGTCACGAATAGACTGATGCAGCGATGTCACACACAACTCCGTCTCCGAGGAAGAAGATTTTCTTTCTACCCTCATTTTGCACACAACACTAACCGTGTCCCTATTCTGATGTTTCACCGATTGCGAATCAAAGTGAGGTAATGTTTTTTGAATCACTGGATTCCATGTCGCGGATAACTTATAACCATCTTCTCTATTGAAAGTCTTATGTTTTTTGATTTCAATCGCTTCTCGTACGACTCTTGAGTAGAAGTACCTAATTTTAAAATTATTTATAATTTTAGAATTAATTATTATTAATTATATAAAATGAAACACGAAAGTTTTAAAGTTAATAATGGCGTGAACTGATTCTTTAAACGTTCCTTTTTCTTTAGTTAGACATCATTGAGTCTTCAGTAAGACAGCCTCTATGGCGGTCGTGGAAGCAGTTGCCGTGCACGAGTTCGCGGGTTCAATTCCTACACATGACAATTCATTGTGTGATTCACAAATTATTGTCCTGAGTCCAGACTCACAGAACATCCAGATGTTCTATGTGTTCGTTAAATTGATGTATGTAAACGTCCCCGCGACATAGGGCATGATGCCTGCAGTCCAGGAATTGTCATCTAAAGAAAAAAATATATTGTCTAGTTTGGCTCCTTTGCGCGATAATGATTTTCTTTTATTATACCAGAATAGCGAGAAATGCAGTCGCCACTTGTACCACGATAATTATAGAAGACTGCACCCTTGTTTACTACATCCAAGAACACAAACGTTCGGCATCCAAATGATTTTCTATCATAAAATATAGACCTTATAAAGCACATCTTATAATGGTTTTATTTCAAGCTTTCCATCTCTTATGTAGTACTTGCATAGTACCTTAATATAGTTAGCATAGTACTTTATTAAAGTTGAACCTAGACAAAGTCTCCCTTGGTCAATAATGACGTTTTATTGATGATTTAGATACTTCTTGTTTAATTCTTATGTCGATGGCAACATACAATAAATGCTTCTGGCCCAGTGTTCAGCGACGCGAATAGCATTTATTTGGCCTTCCCTTGTAGGTACAAACTCTCAAACGTACACGACGCTGGGTTTGTACGTTAGAGCACATTTTTGAATCTTTAGAAGTAGTTTAGTTAGTAGAGTAAAACAAGAATTATTTGATTATATTTTTATATTCTAATAATAGTTCTTAATAAGTAGCTTATATAATTTGAGCTCAACAATTGGTAATATACAGAAAATTTATAACAAGTTAAATAATTTAAAAATCGTGTAACAAAACGAAATTGCTTAACAATGTGTTATTGCCATAGGAATGCTAAGTCATATTAAATACAAATATATCACAAAACCAATATACATCTAATCACATATGAATCTTAACGAAATAACACTAAGGTTTAAAATTGAACTTTAATTACAAATTGTAAACAAATGATGTAAGACGCGAATTAAGTTACATTTACCTTCACCCAATTGCTTACAAATAATATGTACTATGTTGGTATAGGGTACATAGTTAATAGGCATAGAATAATATACGTAAGGTTAGATTTTATTAATGCAGAGATAAACTCATCGGCAGACTTAATGTGAGGGACCAAGAACCAGATTTTGGATTGTTTGAAGGAGGCCTATGTCTAGCAGTGGATGTGTTTTGACTGAGATACTTGTGTTTGAAAAGTAAAACCGCAGCGCAGGTGTAATAATTTTAGTTTTTGAAAGTGAGCTGCTCAAATAAGAAATGGTTTTTAAACTACCTTACGGTGATCAGATTTGAAATTGCTTTACTTAGAATATTGGACCCAAGCTATCAAAATTAAATTGTCAAAGTATTACAAGATTTAATCAATAACTAAAATCTATCGTAGTGATTACTAACAGGTGCACGTTTTAATTTAAAAAAACCTGAATAAAGTAATTGTAATAAATAAGGAAGGTGGTCTATGAAATAGGTTTTCAAACACAAAACTTTTAATGTTTTTCGATAACACTGCGGGTTTCAGTGTAACTTGTATATAATCAAATTGTCACTTCATCGAAAATGAGTACAACAATATAATATCATAATTAAGCAGAAATAACATAAATCATCTTAAAATTAAGGTTGACTTTTATCGACCATAAACTAATTTTTCGCTCTCGACTTGTCAGACTTAATAAACTTGTCTAAATCGGCATCGCTTGCTGGGTCTACTTGTGACAACTGAACGAAGCTTTCATCATCAACGAAACAGATCTCATGGCCATCAGGATCTGCTAAGATGATAACACGGACCGTTGCCTTGCCTGGTGTGTCTAGAGAAATGAGGGGAGTCAATATTGTACCGCGGACTCCTTGGATCTTCTCGTCTATGATTGGCTGCTCGTCGAAAGGACAGGAGAATGCAATGCGTCCGTATGCCTTTGCTCGGTTTATTGGCTCACCTGTAATTTTAAATTTGGAATAATTATAAAGAGAGTCACAGTAATCATCGGCAGTAAGATTAGATTAGGTATATAATAGGGTAGCAATAAAACGAGTGACTGTAAATTACAATTTTAAGTGTGAAAATTAATTAATTTGGCTTATATAATTACTAAGTGAGCGACTGACTGTAAGTGATGAGAAATCAACAGAACAGTATCTTACAAACATTAATTTGAGTTACTTATAATACAAAATGAGCAGCTTCATAATATTTGAGCGACTTAATATTTGTTTAAGTGTCAACGTTACGTCCTGCATTTTTTTCAATATTTGGCAAATGTATTTTTTATATTGAGCGGCATTTTATCTTAAATGAAATGTTACGAATACAAAAACGGCGAGTGCAAGAAACATTTTTTTTATGTAAAACTAGAATATAGTAGGTATTACTATATTCTAGCCTTCCTTCCGTCCTTTGGTCACTGTACAAACCTAACCTAACCAACTGTTTCTGACTTTTGCCTTATTATTGTATTTTTGCCATATATAATGGCTAGTTAAGGTGATTAATTCTGCGACATTTATCACTTTAGCTAAATTGAGTAGCCCTTATACATAATGGCTAGTTATTATGTACAATATTCATATTTATTACTTTCGCTGTAACATTTGTTATTATTTAACTATTTTAATATAGAAGTTGCCCTCTCTGTATTTCCAGTCGCTCATTTAGTAATGTAGTCGCTCGGATAAAATATTTATATATGAAATGGATTAATCACAATCCACTTTTTGTAAGCTCGTTCTGGATTTTATTATTAATCAATATTCGTCGTTAGTTTAGTTATTTTTTCGCTTACTCAAATTCATACCGCTCAAGTTATTAATACAGTATGTCATCATCAGTCGCAAAGCTTTTTTTTAATCGCTCGTTTTATAATTCCCCTATATAATATATGTTTGTTAAGTGTAGATCGTTACTCCAGTAAATTAAAAAGCATCAAAACATGATCATTTTATCAGTCAATAAGTATCCAATGCCCATCTTAATTTCTTAGCATAGCAGTTCCAATAACTTCCATCGTTGATATGTAATTTGACAAATAAAATAACATTATTTGATGCATTACTTGAAAACTTAGCTTATAGTGGCTTAGTTGATAGCAGTGTTGTGTTACAGTATGGTAATACCGTTGTTAAATTTCTACCTCGTCAAATTTTCATACTTGCATATAGCATAACTAAATTACAATATTTACTAAAATATATACAGAAACTGAATAACTTCGCTACGGTATTTAAGTTACTGTTTGTAATAAAAGTCACCTTGCGTATTGTTAAACACACGTATTTATCCATAACCTTTACAAGTAATGTTCACATAGTTTAACAATCTCGTCAACATACCTAGTCATTGTTACTAAGAGTATTTTATCACTCAGTAGCATTGTTCAGCATTATATGCTATAATTGGAGTTTGTACTTCTCGAGTCACTTAATAACTTTGGCTGTCTCTACTGGATGAAATAAGAATGATTGTCTATACGTATTATTCAGACACATTCAAGTAATATAACTATCATAGGACCGATGGTCGTTAAAGCAAACGTACCCTGTAATGGAGACCGCGAGACTTGGCAACCGTAATGGAGGACGCGCCCTAGAGAACGGCTTAAAAAAGGAAACTGGTTGGATTGGACGCGGAAGGCGGAGGACTGTGTTCTGTGAGAGGCATTTGTCCAGCAGTGGACAGCGATTTAGGATAATTGAATGATCAATATCATCATCATGACAATAGTTACTAATAGATCGAAAAACTGTTATCTTTAATTGTAAACCGGAAAAACATACAATAACAACTAATTATCCTCTCTAAATTCAACGAAATTCATACAAAGATAGATAAAAACGATCGCGCTTTATTTTAATTTTCTTCAAAAAGGAAGAAGATAATGACATGTTTACTAATTTTAACCCTCCACCAACCAGAACTGAACAAATGTTACTGTGTTTAGGTGTAAAGGTACAGTAGCAAGGTAAAATACACATGGGCCTTAACGATTTGTTTCCCAGGTGACAAGCGTATAGCTTATCATTTGGCGAGTGTGACTCACCGATTAAAAAGGGGTGATGAAATTTTGTACTCCTAGACCGTCACCACACAGACAGTTTATATTACACAATAATATAATATTTTTATAAGAGAACATATTGTTTGTGTATATTTTTCTTTCATAATCTGATATTCAGATGTTATCAGATGCACGTAGTTGATATCATGACAAATGTTAGTACATATACTAATTTAATATTAGAATAGATTATCATGTTTTCAATTAAACCTAGGTACATGTTGTTACTAACTACGTTAGTGCGGTGACTGGTCATAAAGCAATATCACTGCCTCAATAAAAAAAAAAGTTTTATTTTTGTTCCTTACATGTCTTATAACATAACTATACATACATTTAAACATATTACGGAAGTTTAACAGAAGTAGGTGCATAAGTCACGTGAGGTTCAAAAACTAGGACAAGTCTCAGCATCATGCTGCAGCTAATGTGGTAGCTTACAGCGCTGTTATTCTGACTGGCATGGCCCCTTAATAGGATTAGCTATAGTTTCCTGATGGTGTAATTGCTAAGCATTTACTAACCAATGATTTTTTAAATTGTTTCCTTTTGAACCTTCTCTTTTTGGATTTAATTAAAAAGCATCTCCATAGACGGATAATTCAGTCTTTAAAGGTTTTATTTATGGCATAGAACTCGCGGGCTTTTAATAAAACCAGATAAGTTTCAATCATTACAAATACTGTCACCTTTACAATTATCTACTATCGTTATACACGTGGTTGTATTTTGTCATTATGTTTCAACAATGTAGGTATACCTATATACTAGTATATACTCTCTAGCAGTATCTTAATATACATTGTATATTTTAGCAACAGTAAACTTAATAAACAGTTAATCATAGCATAACAAAAGATAATATTCTTTGTTTCATTACCACGTTAAGTACCTACTTATACTATTATTTTAAATAATGATATGATACATTGTAATTACACTATTGTACCTAAAGACACGAAAGGCTCAGGCACCATTTCACGAAAATTTCAACAAGGTACCAATTGTAAGTACCTACAGGAATTTTATGTCAAATATATGAGAGGCCCAAGAGCACCAGGTGAAAATATGTATTTGGAAAAGTGGGCATCCATTGATATACATTACGATAATGTGGAATGGTTTTATTTCATACCTTGCATGTATGAATAAATGCACAAACTAAAAATAAATAAAGGTACTTACTTATTTGTACTAATTCCAATTTAGCCTGTGATTCAGCAAAACCAAGAAGAGCGCTCTTCGCTCCTTTGTCGAATATCTTCAGAGTTAATAAGCCATTCCAATAAGCTATGGATTTCTCTAAATCTGAACACGCCAGCGCTACTTTGACGACTGGATCTGTAAACAATTATATTAACTGCATTAAAACCATACTCCGTATGGTGACAGAGTAAGAATACGCGGTGTGATATATAGCTCTGTAAAAGCATACTTAGGTAAAATTCGATGATATTAAGCCTGTGAAAACAATAGGACGGAAAGGACAAAACACCCTTTTGGTCCACTCGTTCAGCTTGGTATTAGTAAGAAAAGTTTCCTGTGTCCTATTTAGGACAGCGATACGTTGACAAATTAATTGGAGAACTAGAAGCGCATAGTACTTATATGGCGCCAACACCTCCATGCAGTTCATTGTTGCACCGTGAGTCATCATAGTATCGCCCAGAAATATATTAATTTAGAGCATGCCTTATTAGAGTAAGATTCGAGTTTGTCATCAACGTACTAGTATACCCGTACCTATACTGAGGATGAAGCGGTACTAAAGAACTATTTAAATTATTCGCAATGATTGTAGTTAAAACAAATTGGTACTAATGTATGAACGCACATTATTCAAAAAGAATTAGACACACTGAGGACAACGCGTAATTACAGGAAAATACGATAGAAAACTATTCTGACGTACAACTTGAGATTTTGCCGTTTACAAGGAAATAGTTATAAATAACTGTACGTTATAAACGTGCATTATAAACTATCTTATACGTCATGTCTACGTGCATCCAAAAGCCGCTTATTTAAATATCACTGAATATCTACAAACCAAATGCAATGTCATGATCAAAACTAGATCAAAAACAAGCAGGATACTAGATAAATTTCAAGAAAAAATAAACGATTTTTCGATCAGTTTGCAAACGTAGCTGTAAAGCTAAATATAGGTAGGTATTAAGTTAATTTTTGACTACAATCCGAGGTCTTAATTTCTGCTTCAGTCATTAGTGCTTTCCATCAGGTACCGATATGGTCATATACATTATTGCGATGTCTTTATAAAACAAAAGATAAATTGAATAACTTCCTTTATAGAATCTGTTAAAATCAACACAAATGATATTCAACAACCAATACTTTGATTGATAAAAGATTAGTTGATAAGGTAAAATGCAGTAATCAACTGTCATGATTGTAAAGATTATCACAGACTACCGGCCTCCTTGGAACATTATTTGCTTCGCTTGCTAGGTTTACCTACCTGTTTTTCGGCAGATGGGTTTATACAGATTACATTTTCAATATTTTCCTGCGTATACTTTCTAACACCAATAGTATAAGAAGTGTGTGTGGCAACCCTGCATGTGGTTGGCGCGATTGGTTTACTATTTACACACTACACAGTATGATTGCAGTTAGAATTGATAGAGAAATTTATAGTTATATTACTTTGGATTTTATTTTCTTACCTTGATGTTTATAAGAAAGAGTGGCTTAACAAACGTCGTAAAATAGCAACAAAACCAATAACGCATTATCTCTACTGTGACCCGTATGCGATTGCGAGGATTGTTTGGTAACATTCGAAGATGATTACCTCAGAAATTATTATAATTATTTTAATCAAAAATTCGTTTCTAAGCTATTTCGATGAAAGGACCAATAAATCTCTTTGTGCAACCAGCAACGATCGCGGGATATTATGTACGAAACACATAACATTGTGACCGTAACTTGCACCAATGCAATTCAAGATTAATGTAATATATTTGTTTCAATTAATCTTACGCAGAACAGGAGAAAATTATCAGTTTCATTAAATCTCGACAATGATAAACATGTACCATTTACAACTATTGTCATTAATGATGAGTGTATCATTCGGTAGTTACATGATACCTACACAAGCAGAATGACGGCATTGTTTTATCAGCAATAGCATCGCAGCGACGCATGATAATAAGATCTCAAAAGATCTCTGATTACCTTATCATTTCACTTTGTTAATGTTATTGATGATTATTCCGACACTAAATTAAGTTTACCTTCTTTATTTTAATCTATTTATTTCCACAATAGTCGACAGTTATTGGACTTTGCCTTAGTGTACCAATACAGACTTCTTTATACGAAATTATTGACAGTCTCATAAGAATGAAGGTATTCGCAAAAAAATTGCTTGAGAGAAAACACTTTGCAAAAATGTTCTAGGAAATCCGGTCTAAATGCTGTTTTCGATAATCTTTTTATTATATTTCACTATAAAAGAGTAAAATTAAGATCTTACCTTTGTCAACTGGCTGTGGTTTATCAATAACGAAGAATTTGTAACCGCCAGGCGCCTCAACATACTTCACACCATCCTGTTCTTTAATGGGCCAGTTATTTGCTGCTGCTCGCTTAAGACTCTCACTTGATTGAATTGTAAGACCAATGAAGTCATTTCCTTGTTCATAGTTAGTAATACCGTAGTTATATGTTAGTTCTACAACGAAATGTGTATCTTCTGGTCCGTAACCAATCATTGTCTTGCTCCAACGGTTTGCGTAAGGTCTGGAAATTTTAATTTTTTTGTATTAGTACTAACTGATTGATGCCCGTGTGGTGACGGAGTAAGAAGACAATATGTCACCACCCCATCTCATCCCATGGGTGTCGTAAAAACCGAGAAAGGGACTATGCGTGAATATTATCTTAACTTAATAAAAAGAAGGAAAACTTGAAATTAAACCCTATACCAATCCGTTTGGGCAGCATGGTATTAGCAGGCCAAGTATCCCTCCGTCACAGTAGGAGGCCCGTCCCTGCAGTGGGACATTAATGGGCTGTTATGATGATTGATGTTACAATTTACGTTTAGAAGAACCTATAAAAAATGTTTATTCATGTACCTACTTATAATGGACCATGGCTATGCAACAAGTGCCAGTCATGGATTCTAAGGAGCAAACACTAAAATTCTGTCAGAATTCTTAGATACAGATCTAAGGATTGAGAATACTGTCATGAATTGAACTATCCCTACTAGGAGCACTGGAAAACACACTGGCTACATTTTTAACTTTATAGTATACAGTCTATGATAAAGAAAGCTAATCATATATTGACAAGTCGGTAGAGTCTTAATTACGCCATTTAAAGGCAGACTTGCTAAGTTTTTAAAATTATCGTATTAATGTCATTCTATTTAACTGTACCCTTTTAAACCCCCAGTTAACATATTGTCAATTATTATTCAATAAAAGACATAAGTACAGGCTATAGTTGCTACAATATCTAGGTCATCTATTGATTTCTTGTCTGAATGACATCTACTAAGACTACTAATGAAAAATTAGTAGAATTTCTTATTTATTTATTAGTATTTATTATTATTTTATTGTTATTTTAAAGAGACTTCATGGTCCCCACATATACATTCACACCTTCTATCATGTATCACAATAAAAGTTGAGAATTCATTCATTCATCTCAGCCAATTTATGTCCACTCCTGGACATAGGCCTCCTCCAAACACTGCCACCCCATGCAGTCCTGCGCCTCCCTCATCCATCGGCTGAATGATAAAAGGTGAGAATTCATTCATTCATCTCAGCCAATTGATGTCCACTCCTGGACATAGGCCTCCTCCAAACACTGCCACCCCATGCAGTCCTGCGCCTCCCTCATCCATCGGCTGAATGATAAAAGGTGAGAATTCATTCATTCATCTCAGCCAATTGATGTCCACTCCTGGACATAGGCCTCCTCCAAACACTGCCACCCCATGCAGTCCTGCGCCTCCCTCATCCATCGGCTGAATGATAAAAGGTGAGAATGATACATGGTAATCATCCCTATAACAGTGATGGTACTGCTGTAGAGGGATTTATTTTATCAATAAGTTTTACTTACCCATTGCAAGCAGCTTCACAGCCTTCACTAAATTCTTCATGACGCAGAACCTGTTCACAAACATAAATAATTAAACATTTTCAGAGACAGTATTCAATTTTGTCAAGTAAGTAATCCTGTTAATAGGCAATAATTTGGCACCTTTGTATTATGAAGGAAAAGTTTTACTCCACATACAGGAGAGGCTTATCAGTGCACAAGGACAGTCTTTGGCAATTTTCGGGTCACGGGACTTTTCCAATTGCATGGTAAGCTGCAAAGAAATCTAACCCCCTTTTAAATATAAAAGCGCGCCAAAGGGGTGACATTTCTTTGCAGCTGATTGTACTTTAACTAATAATATAAATAGTCTAAGGTAGCAGAGAGTATGCTGTACATTAAAGACAAACAAGCAATATACATTAAAATTTAAAAAAAGAACAATACTTGACTTAGTTTTTACTTTAATCTACATGAACTATGAAACTTTTAAGTCAAAGAAAAATGCATTTTAATTAATAATCCATCCAATGGACATCCACTGTTGGACATAGTTCTTCTCCAGACATCTCAAGCTTGCGATAATGAATTGAAATAAATATATTATACACCTATACACATTTATATGAATACCATACTTATAATAATTCTTGTTTCATCTTAAAATTTGTTGTTACCCAATATTATAACTCATATGAAAGTACACAAAAATATAACTTTTTCTTGGGCAAATAATATTATAGTAAGATCAAGGAGAACTACTATATTATTTTTAGCAAGCTGTACTTTTTAAGCTTTATTTGGAAATAAAGTACTGTACAATTGTTCAACAGTACTTAATTTCCAAAAAAAATAAGTACTAAACTAATAAATAATATGAAAGAATTTTTTTAATAGAATTGCTTTTTTAGGTATTCAAGAAACTAATATTTAGTTCATACCAGTGTTACTTTACTCAAAGCATTGTTATAAGTAATTTATGTATTCTTGCCGGTTCCTTTACAAAAAAGATAACCTTGACATTGTTTAAATTTTAAAAACTTGAATTTGTGCGAAATTATTTACCTTCATGCCAAGGATTTCCCGGTAGAATTTCGCAGTCAGAGTTCTGTCGGCTACTTTGAACACATAATGTAGAGCACGGCCGTTAACCATCTTGGCAAGTTTTAATGAGATTACACTAACAAATAATACGTGAATTAAACTGAAACACTTGACGACTTTCACAACACAACCGTTCGCACCATCACACAAAATGACAAGATTGATAAAATTGTTGTGAAGTCGGTTCGTGTCACTGTCAGTTTTATGTCATAATGACCATGATCAGTATGATTCGCGTATCATTGTGCAATGATAACGTTACCCTATTTATTTATATCAAACCTATTTAAATTAAGTTTAACAGCGAACTAAATCAAATTTAGTAAGAAAACAGTATTTAAGTTTATGACATAACCAATTTAAATCCTTTTAGAAATTGAATGTTGCACTATATAATATACCTCTTTGAGAATTAGTCTTTACGTGTAGAGGAGCGTTAATAAAGTAACTTTGTAAGCAGAAAATACTTTTTTCTTATTATTTTAAAAAGACAACTCCCGCACCTTTTACAAACATCAATTAACGGACACAAAGAACACCCAGACCAGGACAATAATTTGTGGATCTCACAAATTATTGTCCTGCGTGGGGATCGAACCCACAACCTCTTGCACGGCAGGCGCTTGCGCTACCGTCGCGCCACCGAGGTCGTCATCTATGAAGCTTCTTCTTAAAATTACTTCTCGCAATCTATGAAGCTTCTTCTTAAAATCACTTCTCGCAATCTATGAAGCTTCTTCTTAAAATATTAAGTAATGGCATTTCACAGGCATAATTTATTTTTAAGTAGGTAAGGCAAAATATTATAAAAAACCATAAACGGAATGAATGAAACGAAATCCTTTCTCAAATAGATTCCAAATGTTTTGTAGGGACAGGGGCTGACATGACATGAGGCATTTGAAGATACATTTGGGTGGTAAAGTCATGCTGTTTATAGCATGAATGGGCTGAGTCGACCGCGGCAGTACCATACTTTCACAGAAAACCAACTTAAAGCAGTAATGCCTTTTACTGCTTCTTCGCTCGGACCAAATATACTTAACTAGAACTACTCTTCACATCCTATCCTATAATCTCTTGGAGAAGGTAGAGAGAGTGAAAGTACTTTTGGTTGCTTTGGGTCATAAAGTAATACTAGAACAAAACATAAAAAATAACCTACACTATATTAGGGTAAGGATGCCTATTATGAGATAGGTGCTAAATATGAGATAGGAAGGTATTGACTAAACTATACACGTCAGCCATTTGGCGGTAGTGTCCCCCGAATCGACACATCAACACCACTAAACGTATGCCAATGCATGCCGGCCACCGGCGATTTATTTATTAGAAGCCGAGCTGGAAAGTTATTGCAAAGAAATGGATAGAAAAATTATAAATAATAATTATTGTGAACTCATTTTGAAGACTGATGCTAGTCTATAATTTAATAATTAAAGTACCAAAAAACTTATTAAAAATATTCATAATTACAATAAAAATGTGATTATAATGACATTAATATTGTTTTTTTATTAGTTTACCCCTACAATTTTAAGGAACCTAATATGAGATACTATCTTATATTAGCAACCCCTAATATCTCATAATAGGAGACCATTTGCCTTGGACTTAATTTCTGATTTTTTTCACTTTTTACAGCACAGTCAGAAAAATATTGCATTTAGCACTAAATAGCTATTACACATTAAAAGTAGGTACATTAAATTTCCTATCAAAAACTATATCTCAAAAAACTTCAAATATAACAGTTTTGTTTTTATAGTTAAAAATAAAAATGGTATCTCATAATAGGCATCCTTACCCTATGTAGTACCTACCTATAGTATTAGGTGGCATTATGGTAGAGTTCAATTTATTTTAATGAATTCAGGTAGGTAGGTACCTACTCGTATTTCATAGGGACAAATTATTTAATTTCATACTTCCTATCCTACTAATATTAAAAATGCGAAAGTTTGTGAGGATGGATGGATGGATGGATATTTGTTACTCTTTCACACAAAATCTACTGAACGGATTTTGATGATACTTTAGGTACAGTAATATAGCTTAAACATATCACCCTTACTCATAAACGCCTCATAAATTGAACCATTGTTTAGCTAGATTTTTATTACGAAAACCAACCTTATACCAAACAAAACCAAAATAGAATTTAAGCTAATCAATTTACTAAAATTTAAGAGGCGTTAATGAGTAAGGGGGATAGGCAACAAATCATAAAAACTTTTAATCCTTAAGTTACCATTTACGACATTAAAGTAATGAAAAAATAACTAAAAATAAAACCGCGTAGTGTTTTTATTAAAACACTACGCGGGCGGAATATAATAAGTAGGTAGGTACTAAATAATTCATTGTTTCTAATGTTTACCTACTCTAATTTTATATCCTTTTTTTACGAAAAACGTACGTACATACATAAAATTGGTTTGTGATGTGTACCTATATAAAATAGCTAAAAATATCGAATATTTTCGATATTCTTATAAGTAAGTAAATATTTTTTCTTAATGATTTTCTCACAATCAAATAAGATTGTGTGATTAGATTAGATAGTCACCCACACCGCACAACGATAGGTAGGTAGGTTCTACCTAAGAACTATCAATACCTACTACAATACCTATCTATATAATTACAGTTTCCGTGTGCATTATTTTATGACGACCTCTGTGGCGCAGTCGGTGTGACAACTCGTTTATGATTTGATAAAGGCATGATACATGATACGTTTTTAGAGATTTGATAAAAGCTTCAACGAAATATAAAGAGAAGAAAAGTTAAAGTACTTTTCTTGAAAACTCGACTAGTAGGTAATACCTACCTATGTAAATAAATATCATATCGTGAGCTCTGAATTACAAATCAGGCATAACAGTAGGTTTACATTAAACTCGATTATAAAAGGAAATATGTACTTAGATTTTAAGAACACTTCTTGTTTCTGTGAGGTGATCACGTTTGGTACCTAAGATCTCAATCGAAACATTTTCCGATAGGTAGCTTAAGTAGCAAAGCAAAGCTTAGCTAAATATTCATTAACATTTGTCCTTTCTTTAGAAATGCAAATGTGCAATTAAAACTGCCTCGGTGTGGCGTAGTGGTCGCGTATTGGTATCCCACGCAGTAGGTACAATGGTTTGTGCGATCCACAAATGATTATTCTAAGTATAGATGTTTTTAGTGTCCGTTAATTTTATTTATAGACAAAAGACCCCACGTAGCACAGAGATCAATTTCTAGAACGAGAACTTGTAGTAAGTATTTACAAACTAGGATAGAGCATAGATCCTATGCCTTGTGCTACTGAAAATCACGTGATCGTGGTCAGCAAACAGCAGTGACCATTGTGCTTATGATGTAACTCTGCTTGGCTGCAAGTATAATTCATATGTAAATAAAGCTTTTGGTTAGGTACATTTGTTGTGTGTATAAAGCAACTAGAGCATCTTCATGTTACCAGCCGAAACCATTGGCTGTTCATAGGTTTCTTTCAAGTTTTTTCATCTTGTAGATCCAAGCTAACCTGCCTGGCCACTGTACTTACCTACTTTCATCAGCTGCCTTTCTGTTAACTCTACTGGATCGATTGTAACTCATGAAAAGTTTCGCTTTCTTGCTTCTTTACCTCTACATTATAAATAAGCCTTTATAAATAAAGGGATGTTATAATTTTAATGCGTACCTAAGTGTAGAACAGGAGTAAGGATAATTGATAGGGTAATTAGGATACTTATATCTTATTCCCTAAAACAATTTAATCAAAATCCATTATTCAATCATTCACATAAAAACTACATATAATTTCATACAGAAATACGGTTAAATATATTTTCTCTTATAACTAGTTCTACATCCATAATTTCGTGGGTAGGTTTTATTTTTTTTTACATTTTCCACATAATATGCAATAAATATATCTTATATAAATCTCGTACATAACACGTATTAGTATGTCTCTATTATTTCTGCTACAATCTGTAAATATTTTATTTTGTTCTCTTTGATTATTTTTCATCAGGTATATCGTTCTTTTAGGATATGAATCGGTGAGACAATATGTTGCTCTGTCGTTTAAAGGCTAAGTAAATAAGTTGCAAAATGTAGATATAACAATGTCCTTACATTTATGACTTACAAGACTTAAAGATACGGTTACTTAACACAAAGCAATAAAATTTCAATAAGTAGGTACCCAACATTAATTTATCTGTAGGTAGGTTAGTTACAAAATCTGTACCTAATTTTGACCTGCTGCTTAAAAAGTACTACTAAATAGGCAGACGATTTTAAATTAATTATTTTGTTCTAAATAATGTGACTACATAGCGCTATATACTTAATGATAACTTTAAATTAATATTTCACTGACTAGTTCAATTCACAAGATACGCATTTAATGCATTGAAAATATTCTAACAAATTTTCAAATATAAAACAACGTCATGGACCATAGAATCAAAATTATAGAACGAGGACTATTTTTTTAATCTGGCGATGACTTCAACAATTTTTTAATTAGTCGCTTCGTTCCATTATAACAATTACAAAGTGCTGTAAGCAAAATTATTATAATCTTTAGCAAACAATGTTATCAATCCTTTAGATACTCTAACAATTGACCTTAACACCAACATTCCAATAAACAAGCTTAAATAAAAGTTATAACAAAATACATTTGTGTCCTTTTATTTCTTAATACAATAGATAGGCGCATTCTGGAGTTACCTTAAGAAAATATTAAGGTGCATACAAACTGAAGCATTAACAATTCTCTATGCTACCAACAATTAAAAAGTAGTAGGTTTAAAAAAAATGTGGGTAGTTGAAAAAATAATTATAAAGATGAACTAATAATGAACACAGGTGCTTAACAGCATAAGCTACCTATATGCTTACAAGCGATCATCAAAATGGAGAAACAACCAGTAATTAAATAAATTCTAACAATATTAATGCTTTAGTTTGAATACAACGTAAAATTGTAGTAAAAAAATAAATGCCATGACTGCGGCGCACATTGTTGAAACAGTTATTAATTTTGAATTACTCACCAGTAAATTAAGAAATCTGCAATAAGCTACCAACACATCGATCCAAGTTAAGAATTTCTTACTAAGTAGGTTATGTAAAACGGTCATAATGACACCTATTTGATTCAACAACAGTGGGGTTTTTCACATAATTAGCTAAAAACAGTTGTTTTGCTCAAAAATCTAACCAGCCAGCACTTTTAGTGTAGTGCAATGAAATTCTCAACTCGGAATTACATAAGTTACATTAATTCACAATAATAGAATACAATAATAATTTATATACCTAAAATATAAGGTAAACATAAGATTTCATGATCAGTGCGGGGTGCGTTTAGTTGGACTTTTCCTTTGATTCAGTGTTGCCATCTTTGTCTTTTTCCTTTTCTTTTTCCTTATCTTTCTTATCCTGAAGCTGTTGTAGGTGAGCTGGTAAAGCCTTTAGTATGGCGTGTACCTGTGAACACGTTATTACAATAACATTAGGTATGACTGAATAGTGTCTCTAGTAAGTAAAGTAATAAGATCGGTACCTATACCTATTACATTTGATTGAAGAGTTATTTTGTAGTTTTTAATAATAATTAAAACATCTTCAATACTTTTACGGTAAATAGACCCATAATTTAAAATTGTTTTATCTAGTTCTACCAAGAAACAGAACTGGAAAAACTACTACTAAGTAACTTGACGTAACAAATTCTGGCAAAGTGCTAAGTATAGTTTTAACAACCCAAATGCACACTTAAAGTTGGTTAAAAGGCGAACTAGGTATATTAAGTCACTTTTGTGAGTCTTACCTCTTCAGCGACGGCCATGAGTACAAATTCGAACTGCTGCTTGGTAGCTACAGTACGAACACGTTGATCACGGATGTGCTCTAGTGTGGCTGCGATGTCGATCTCCTTGGCACCCTTAGCCATGCGGTTAAGGACCATGTCGATTAAGCAGTATGTGCCTGTACGTCCAGCTCCGTCACTGCAAAGAGTATGTTATTCTGAATAGCGTGAGGAGTTACCCGTATGTTTCCAGCTGTTACTTTTAGTCATCGTAATAGCCCGTTAATATACTACTGCACAGAAGGACCACTTTCAGTGATAAAGAAACGGTTTGTTCTTCTAAAACTAAGTAGTCTGGCCAGAGAACTGCGAATTAATATGAGTCACGAATTAATTTTGTCAAGTTTTAGTAAGATTATCTAATAATCTACTTAGTAAGTTTGCAATGTTAACTTTTACGATATCCGAGGGATGAGATTTGGAGGTGACACTATGTATTTTAAATCTGCCTTGACAATGATACTGTCTTATGAAATAGCAAACCCTTTAATAGGAAGTTATGTTGCCTTTAGTAACAGGAGGAATAAGTACCTATAAGAATTAACTATTATTGTAGGTATCTATTTTACTTCCTATTTTATAATCATCAATGGAAGGGTAATTAGCATAATTTTTATTATTGATAAATCACAAATATAAAATTACGAACCTATTATAATCTAGGAAAACAAAGATAGGATCAATAAATGTGATATCAAACACGTACGTAGTGCTATATCATTTATAGATTTGACAGTTAATTGTTATTTAATATTATCTTATCTTAGATTTTGAAAGTGATATTTTGTACACATGCGTACCTGTTTATCTATGTATCTGTTTTTGTAAGGAACTTGATCATACCTACTATGTAGTTAGAACACACGAGTAATTAGAACAAACAACATTTTCTGCCACAAATGGCCACCTGTGACAGATTGGTTTCTCGAGTTCCTCGATTCCAGGAAGGTTTCATAAAGTAATGAGTGAGTCACTTCACACGGTCACATGCACCAAGAAAGCAAGTTTCTAAGTTGAGAAAATAAATATTTTCTCTGCACTCAAGAATTTGAAGTTGAGTCAGTATTGCGAAAATCAAGATAAAGCTTTACCTGCAGTGAACCACGATCGGACAAGATCTTCCTCGGTAAGATTTATTCACCTTTCTGTAAAAAAAATATTTTAGTAATTAGTAATCGAAAGATACCTAAAAAGCTATATTGAAGAGATCGAAATCGTCAGAAATATGCAGATCAGCGAGTTAATATTGTCATTTTGGTTTACCATTTTGGATAAACCACTTAGGATTGCCCGTCCAAGTGGCAATAAACTAGATTTATGTACAATGCACGCAGAATGGTTGATATAGCATAACGTGGCCTAGAGACATGACACTACAATCAGATGCGTAGAGGGGGTGGATCCTTTTAGCAGTTGCGGAAAGTCTAAAAGGATAAAGTAGACAAAAAACTGGATGCTATGCAAACGTTTTTCTACAGATAGGTATATATTATATAGTATAGTTTAATAATCTTTACGTGAAAATAATCAAATAAGTACTTACCTCCTGAATTCAAGCAGCGCCTTGGTGGATGAGGGCACGCCGTTCTCAGGCCAAGATAGGAAGTGGAATTGAGTCACAGTACGTGTCTCTCCTGTGCGCTGGTTCTTCAGATAGAAACTTCGTACGAGGTAGTCGTCACACCATATGTGCTCGCTTACTAGGTGCACCTGTGAAATAGGGTATTAACTTTTAATATCATTCGGACTTGTAGCAAAGTTTCTCTGTACCACCCACCTTGAATCAACTTTTTGCAGTACAATCTGTTTGTCTTACGTACGTGATAGATTCTGGGATATAACTACCAATTACGGTGTTACTCGAAAGCTACTGACGTAGCGTTCAAGAATAGAATAGAATAGAATAGAATATATTTATTTGTCAGAATATAGTTACAGATGGTGTTACATTATACATTTTGTCCATTATATTCTACCGTTTCCGGTGTACAAATATTTATAGTTAACATTGGATTATAATATTGGAATATTTGATTAAATAACATGATATAAATTAATAATATTGGATTAAATAACATGTCAAATGATAAATTAAATTATTTAACAAATCAACTAAAATTACTAAATTACAATGATTTAAATAATAAAAACTAGACATTATGTCACCAAATATAGACATGCCAAAAATAAAAATAAAAAACAAATAATAACTAATAAATACAATTTTAAGGTAAATTATGTCATGTACAAAGTAAAACAGCATTCGCTAAATTATCATTCAAAAAATCATTACATGAATAATAACACTTGCTCAAGAGAAATTCAAACACTTTAATTTTGAACAAGTTGAAATTAAGTGCCTTAAACACATCTGGGAGCTTGTTGTAGATGCGTATTGCCATACAGTAGACACTCTTTGAAAATAATGTAAGCGTTTGCTTAGGTACATGTAATTTATGAGCTCTACGACTAGGTCTAGCTACTACATCGTTGTGTCTTTCGAACAAGTTGATATGCTTATACACGAAGACACACATTTCGAATATGTACAAAGCTGGTAATGGTAATATTTTTAGTTTCTTAAACAATGGCACGCAGCTATCCAAAGGTTGAGCATTGCACATTGATCGTATACATTTCTTTTGTGCACGAAAAACCCTTATAAATTCCACAGAATTACCCCATACTATAATGCCATAGCGCAAAATTGATGATACATAGCCGTGATAGGCTTGCTTTGCTGCATCTATACCAGCCACCTTGGATAATCTATATAAGACAAACGCAAATCTTTGTACTCTACTACAAAGATCATTTATATGTGCTTTCCAGTTACAGTGTTTGTCTATGATTATACCGAGGAATTTTGTGTTTTCAACCTCTTCGATAATGTCAGTATCATATTGTACATGTAATGGAGTATGTCTTGTATTATAGGTTTGAAAATTTATCATTTTAGTTTTGTCCATGTTAACATGTAAGTTATTGTGCTTCAACCATTCCATAATTTTATTTATTGTTTCATTAATTTCAGTTTGATGTTCAATGTAATTTTTATTTTCTATTTCTATGTTTAGTGTCGTGTCGTCAGCATAGAGTATACATTTATGTTTAGTAATGGTAGGTAAATCATTTATGTATAATAAAAACAATAGCGGACCAAGAATGGATCCCTGGGGAACCCCACTCGAATTTTGCAAGTATGACGATCTATGTGCACATTTATTATTATTTTTGTAGCCTGATATTTGAACACATTGCATCCGATTAGATAAATAGCTTTCAAACCATTTTAACGCATTTCCTCGGATTCCATAACGCTCCATCTTGAACAAGAGGAGTTTGTGGTTTACAAAATCGAATGCTTTAGACATATCGAGGAATATAGAAACTATTGGTTTTTTATCATTCAAACTTGAGGTTACCATTTTTATAAGAGTGAAACATGCCAGAGTTGTGGATTTATGTTCCCTAAACCCGAATTGTTCCTCTCTTAAAATATCGAATTGTGTAATAAAGGAATACAATTTTTTGTGCATTACTTTTTCGAATATTTTTGCTATAATGGATATAAGCGTGATGGGTCGATAGTTATTCATGTCAGTCTTGTCTCCTTTTTTGTAGAGTGGTTTAACTATTGATAATTTTAGTCTAGAGGGAAATATTCCTTCCGTAATGGACAAATTAATAATATGGCTTAATGGAGACGCTATAGATGCAGCACACTGTTTTAACATTGTAGTGTTTATGTCATCATAACCAGTAGAATTAGTGGAATTCAAGGAATTAATTATTCGAAATATGTCAATGTCATTAGTTGGGGTCAAGTAGATGCTATTATTAATGTTAGTTGTGAAAGATTTGTAATAATTGCTATTATGTAAAAAAGAATCATTAGGTTTATTTGTTAGGTCAATAAAAAAGTTGTTGAATTTGTCCGCAATAGTTTCAGGCTCTGTGTATGTGCATTTGTCAAATTTAATTTCTTGAATTATAGGTTGGCCACACTGATTTATGCAGTTATCTTTGATTACTTTCCATGCAGCCTTGCATTTATTCTTTGATTGTAGCATATATCGAGTGTTTTCTATTTTTTGGGCTTTATAAATACAGCGTCTTAACAATTTAGAGTAATTATTATACGTGCTTAGATGTATCTTTTTATTTGCGGTTGTAAGTTTGTATTTCAGATAGAGACGCCGTTTATTAATGCAAGATTTTTTTAATCCTTTCGTGATCCATTTACTTTTTAATGGTTTACATGTGTTTTTTACTGTTAAAATAGGGAAACACAGATCATAAAACAAAATAAGAAGGTCATGAAAACAATTGAAAGCCATATTAGTGTCATTTGATGGGTTTAACACATCTGTGAACGGTAGAGATGAAATATAATAAACAAATTTCTCAACATTCACCTTACAAAAATCTCTCCTTTTCTCAAACCAGAATTGTTTCTGAAGCACGTTGGTGTTTAATGTTGTTTCGAAGGACACGGATTGAGCGGTTTCGTGGTCGGATAATGCTAAGTAGTGTAATTCTGATTGCACGTTAGTCATGTTGCTAGCAATAAGGTCAAGACATGAGTTTTGTCTAGTAGGTTTAGTGACATGGTTTCGGAAATTAGAGCCAATTAAAACAGATTCTAATTCTTTGAAATAAGGACTGGCTTTCATAGCATCAATATTCCAATCACCGCATATTATCACATCTTTATTTTTCTTTATTACATGCATTAAAAGAGTTTCTAGTTTTTGTAAAAATATGTTAATACTTGAATTAGGCGTGCGATAAATACATATAATATATAACTTTAGGGTCACAATTTCTATAGCACAATACTCAAAGTTAAACTGTACGGGATCCATCTTTAGATTAATTTTTTTACATTCTAACTCTTTTTTTACCAATATACAGCTACCACCTCTACGCTGGTTAGGCCGTGAGTAAAAGGAAGCCAGTTTGTAATTTTTCAAAATTAAATTATTTTCTGTCCCTCTACGCATAAAAGTTTCACTGATGCACACAATATCAATATTTCGCCCATCCTTCTCCAACTCAAGCAATGAAAGCTCTAGTAAATCTTTTTTATTTAAAATACCAGCAATGTTTTGGTGGAGGAGAGTACATTTATGTTTTATTTTGTTCTCGAAAAAACAAAGGCTCATGTGTTGACTTGGACTGCTGTTTAATATTTAGTTCATTACTTTTTTTTTGCTTTTCGAAATGGTACGGGATTGTTCCCTTAATGTTGGTAGATCGCTTTTGAATGTTATGTGTACAAGTTTGGTGTAGCTTACGAGCCATTAGTTTACTATAATTAATGTTATCAATCTCAATGTTCAATTTAAAACAGACGAAGCGCTTCGAAATGTAGTTCTGATTATTACGTTTATACATATTCGCAGTGGTATCTACAAACATACAATTTAAATAATTTCTGGCTAACAGTTTCATGCTTTTATTTAACATATCAACGTTTAAGTAATCATTATTTACGACATTTATTAAGAAAACCTTGTTATTTTGTAGTTTATGAAGGAGTATACAAAGCTCAGAAAAGAACCTAGTCGGATTTTTCTCATTACTTCCAATACCTAGAATTACAATGTCATTACTATTTAAAGTGTTCAATATCTCGTGTGTATTATTTAATACCTGAGTAGTTGTTGCGTACGGCTTTGTAATTCCCGAAACAGAGTACACATTGTTCCATTTGTTTGAGTCCCGTTGTCGACGTATTTCTTGAGCATAACCACGTACTTGCTGGTCGCCTAGAATAACTACTTTCGGCGAGTTAATCGTATTTTGTTGAATGTCACTTTGCTTTACTGGTTTGTCAGTTTCAAAAGGGCTTAGATATGCTCGATTCTGATTCAATGGATGATTCATTAGCGTGGCATCAATCATCCCCAAGTTATGATCTGATTTTAATAAAAGATTTTTACATACGATGGTGTCAGAGTGTAGGGGTGAGAGTCTGGAAGTTTTCATTTGTATGTTCAGCAGTTTCTTATTCAGTGGAGGGTAGCTCAATAATCGTTTCCCTTTGGGCGTAGTAGTTATATTCTCAGATGTTACCTTTTTCAGGGTGGTAATTGTTCTATCTTTTTCGATCAAAAGACTATTCAAAATCTGTATCTGAGTGTTTAGTTCTGCTATTTCATTATGTGCTGACTCGAGTTCAGACTTGGCTTCAGTGATTTGCTGCTTAAGGCAATCTACCATGGAGTTGTCAATATTAGTTTGGTATGGTTCACTGTGGGCAGTGTCATCTAGAAAAGTTGAATTTAGGATAGACCTGTTAATTAATAGACCCTCATCCGAGTATACTCTTTTATGTTTACGTAATGTGATGTTATCATCGTCCATTTTCTCTGTGTTTCAAAATTACAACTTTAAACTATCACCGAAAGCATCCACTTAAATTACGTGCGTTGTCGAGAATATCAGCCAATTAAGCTACGATGTCGAGAATCTCAGCTGCTGTCAGAATGTTATCGAGAATACCAGCCACTCTGGTCTATGGCAAAGAATTTAATGCTGGCAGCCCCGCGTCAAACTCGACACTGTCACTTGCATATGTACCAATCAGCTGTTTCTTGCAGGTTATATTTCGGCAAATAGAAAGTTATTTCCTTCTCTAGAGAAAGACAGTAATATATAAATTTAAATAAAGTAATCGTTATTTTAGTTTCTCACCGATATTAAAATGGTGTTATTGTGTTGTTTGCGGGTTGTTTCTTGTTGTACTGTTGACGAAAAGCTTAATAAGTCACTCTTCCAAATATCCACAGTTGTCACGGTGAAATATTGTGATATTTAACAATATAATTGTAATATTTTGGGCAGCACGATCACAAGTAAGTGTTTCTTGTTTACTTTCAATACCGGAAGTTCTACAAACGCAGTTTGAGGAGCTCTCTGGAGCTCTAAATTTGAGAGTTTAAGCACTTTGGTAGCACTTGAGATGACAGATATTTACAGTTGTCTCTCATCTGGTGATGGAAGCAACTTGGATTGTAAAAACCAAGCTATCTTGCCACTGGAAGGTAGCTTGGCGCAGTGAAACCGAATAAAGCTGACAAATCAATCTAAAAGGTAACTAAATAATATTTACTTATGTTATTGGTATTACCTTACTCTTATAGAAGTTACGAATAAACAATAAAATGTTAAATAGAGAGATGTAAGAAACGTTAATTCAGTAGGTACAGTCAAGGAATTTGATTCACGTACCATTTCAATGATTTATTGTTTGAACCATTAACATATCGTAAGGTTTATATTCGTTTAAATAAGGGAAAATTGTTTTACATTTTAATGATGACGTATGTTCGGGTGAAAGTTCTGCAAACTTCAACCTTAGATAATGTGTGTTAGATTAATTTTACAATATCAAAGTGTCTTCTCTGAATACTAACCTATTTGTAGTTTCGTCTAATAAATAGAAAAAAAAATGTTTTTGGTGATGTCAACTTTTTGACACAGTTCAATGTCAAGCTATTGTAAAACTTAAAATTATACAACAAAAATTGTTAAAAATGCATCGAAGAAATAATACAGAGCGGAGAAGTCAAATTCATCAAAGTCAACATTGCATGAGCAGGGCCACGGCATTCGTGACATAGCTCGGTTATTAAATATATCCAGAACAACTGTGAGACTATGGATTACGCGATTTGGAGAACTCGGTAAACAAGCATGTCATACTACGACACTGACGTCATTTTAGCGTTGCAAAGAAAGATAGTCCTTATCAATATCGATTGTCATTAGCAATTTAGACTTAAGACGGTACGCGAATCAAATTCCTTGACTGTACCTCATAGATATGGTATAGTTCAGATCCTTCTTCGGGCCAGTAACGATGACACAGCTGTTGTCCATTCTCCGTGAGGCGAGTCAGCATGACCATTACTACGCTGCCTTGCTCCCAAACCATTTGCCAGAAGTCAGGCGCTGTGTGTGCCATTGGGCCGGCGGCTGCGATGTAAGCTGGGTTCCGAGGGTCGTGGTCAGTCTGGAAGGCAGAACAATGCTATGTATACATAATCGAAGACTTTATTGGTTATTCCATAGTAAAGCAGCAATTGTTGCGTGCTGTTTTCACCGTGCGGCGGCTTTAGAAAGATTTAATATTATATATGGACAGGTAAAACGTCATCACTACTAACATCAGATGTAACTAGAGCTTTTTAAACGATTTCTCATAACATATTTAATAATTAAAATAAAAGCTTCAAACACGTTGCAGTATTAAAATTTTCTTTCACAATGTCTAAGTAAATTAATAACGTTTGCTAATTTAAAAAAATCTGACTATTATTGACTGACTATCTGACTAAGTATTAAACCACGACAAGCTCCTACAAACATAGATAAAAAGAAGAGAAATGAGATGAATTGTAAAAAAGTTCTTATAAATCATTACCTATCTTTATAAGTTAGATTTTTGTACCGAGTATCGTGACTGAAGTACCACTGATAAACCGTGCCCGGTTTTTGTGGTAACTCAAACTGTTTAACCAATGTACTTTTTATGTTTTAAATAAAAACCTTAAAAAAAATGAAAACTTACGATAGTAGAAGCATTGATGAAGTCAGATCCAAGATGATTCGAAAGCGTGTTAAGTGTCACTCGAGAATGATCGTAGGGCAATACGTCAGAGTATCGGTTTTTCCCAGTATTGTCGGCCTTATTAGCAGCATGACTAGCAGACGGCTCTGCCTCGTATGCGCAAAGAGCGCGCCATTCTTGTTCTAAACGATCCTTGTTGCGGAGATGATCTTCCATGTATGCCTGTAAAATAACGCAAAACTGTAGTTAAGACCTTTATAGATACTTTTATGATTTCAAAGAGTAGATGGTTCACCAAATGATGAGTGACTTACGTCGCCCATAAATACGTTGTGTAAATATTGTGATTTCTTAACTTACCAAGACAATATGTCCAGTGGAAATATCCATGTTCGTAAGGGCTGGCTCCTCACTCCTGTAAAAAAGGCAGTACAATTTATTTCTTATCCGTGTGTCATCCATGATCAGTCGATGAAATGGCAATATAGGTATTAAGATTAAACGGTAAAAACTTATCTTTGTAAAATTGTTCTCGCAATACACCGTGTTGCGTAATTATTATATGGAATGTTTTTTGTGTCCGTTAAGTTTCATGGATCATTTATTTATATTTGCATTTTAAAAGATACACATATTATAAATTATTATGATGTCCGTTAATTTAATAACAATTTTCTTAACACCGGGTTTGGGTGACGTAGTAGCCACAACAAGGAAGATGACTTTTTTTAAATATACACCTATGTTACTTACCAGGAAGAAGTGCTAGATCTTGTCGAAGGAGAATTCCCTTCAGCAGGCTCACGAGAGAGAGATGTTATACGCTGAGGTGCATCTGGATGAGGTGACGCTGCCGTGGTTGTTTGTTGCCCCGACCACTTTCCTGACATACGGGCTCGGCACAGTTCCTGAGAACACACTCAATATTAAAGCAAAAGCCAAACATACAGGTCCAAAAAGTTATAGGTACCTATACAATTTTTTTGGTCTACATTCTACATATTAACAAAATATCAATACAAAAAACGAAGTACCTAAGTATATCAATTGTATGAATAATATTTTTGTTACAAAAAAGGGAGAGCTCATATAAAGCATTCTGCTAATGAATCATTAAAATGATTTCAGAAATGTCTAATTACTAATTGTAAATAAAAACCACATACATTTCTCAGTAAGAAAAACTACGTCCTGTTGAGAATAAGTAAGAAAATGGTACTTTTTCTAATACAAATTAATATTTTGAGACTGTTGGGAAGCAAATGAAGGTGAGGAAATATCAAAAAGTGCGTATTACGGAAATGATCAGGTCAGGTTGCAAAACTATTTTAAGTTTTATGTTTAGAGTACAAAATAATTATTCACTGACATCAATTGTTGGACATTTTACATTAAATAAATAAATAATCAATAACAAGGTCTCACCTGATAGTCCATTTTAGCTTCTGCATCAATTTCAGCAGCTGATGATAACCCCTGCATTTTCCTCTTTGCACTCATATCCCTTTTCAACAATACGGCGAATACCGTAGCTCCTATCAACAGCACTGATAAGCTCCCAACTAAAGCCAGCATTACTGGCAGATCCAAACCGAAGAAATATGCTTCAGGTGATTCCACGTGCTTACTTATTGGTTCACCCTTATTCTGCAAAAAATAATATTGGTCTTATATTAAAATGCTTAAATTAAATAAACATCTTCTTAGCCTTTGGTAAGAATTTCAGTTCGTTAAGTCAAATCAATAATAATCAAAAACCGAGTACAAACAGTGAAGTAATTAAGTTGAAAAAATTTGTCAGATTATATGAATTAAATATTAAACGTTCTTACCAAACCACCAATACCAGTAGCCAGTATCTGAGCCCCAGTCAGACGCCGCACGTCATCCTTCATGTCATCTGAAATTTTGTTGATTACAGAACCTCATCTTATCAGCCCAGTATAGACGAAAATGAAGTTAAAATGTAATGAAATGTGGTAGAGTCATTTCGTACGCTGCCCGCTGATTCCAGCACTAAAGCCAATTCGTACAGTGGAATTGAAAGCACGATCAAATCTTTATCATATTTTTCTAATTATACTTTGTATGTGAATTATTGTGAGAAGGTAGGTAGTATGTAAACGATAAAATATTAAAAAACGATAGCAGTGTCACGAGTTTAAGATTAATAAATTTTGGTGTCAGTTGTAGCAGTAAAATTTGTCATAAAATGCCTGTTGCGAGAATATAACTGATAGTTAGCTTACCAACGCGCTTTGCTACTTCCGCGGCGTCATAACCTTTGCTGTTAGTTTCAACTTTAAATGTAACCTCAGTGGGGTCCACTCTGGAGCAAATAAAATACATTCGTTATCAATGTGCATCATAAGCAAACAAATAAAGAAGATTGTAGAAAAA
The DNA here is from genome assembly GCA_905475405.1 of Schrankia costaestrigalis. Taxonomy (NCBI): domain Eukaryota; kingdom Metazoa; phylum Arthropoda; class Insecta; order Lepidoptera; family Erebidae; genus Schrankia; species Schrankia costaestrigalis. The sequence continues at coordinate 6,776,029 of FR997832.1, forward strand.
CAATGATTTTAAATCAAACATTCTACTCTAGGTTTTAAGTAAGTATTTGTTATAAAGAAGAAATTAAGAAAAGTTACCGGGGATGTGTAAAAGTGTTTTTCTCTAAACCAAGCATTTCTTCTAATCTTGATATAAAGGAGGTGCCTTTCTCCCAGTTCGTTAGAAACCTGAGGTAAACCAGTAATAATGTCAGTTGGACATAGCTTATAATATTTAGGTATTATGTTCTAGACCTTGCATAGACCTCACCTGTTGTTAAATTTCACGTATGCAAAGGAGGGATCAATATTAAGATTATGATCTGCAGTTTTGTCACTTGCTTGAACATGCTGAGCTCCTTGCGCTGAAACATAAATTCACACAAAAGTTGACGCTATCGAAGAAACCATGACATTGTAACAACATCGAAGGTTACATTTTGAAACATGCACCATTTGCATTGTGTGAAGAATATTTTTGAGTTATTAAGTATAAGATTTTATATTGCAATAGAAACAGTCAGCTTAGAAAAAAACTTTACAATCAGGTAAAAGTGTTTATTTATTTTTCAAGCATTTTTTTAAATGTGAAAAGCGCATAAAAACAAAAATATACAGCTTTTACAAATGCATAGATATAATGTATTTCATATATTATATAATTATAAAAACAAAGCCGACCAAAACATAAGTACGAAGATTTACATTCGATGGGCAGAAATAACCCATAATAAACACATAGAAAAATATAAATAAAACTGCCTTAAACTAAAAACATTTAGACTGATTGACATAAAGGCAACATTTTATTCAGAGGACTATAATATTACAGCCCATGCTTTGTGTTTCACATAAAATTAAAATGTGCTGAGTTAGGGAGACACTTAGTGCGGTGTTCTATACAAATGAAGTGCTATTAGTAAAAAAATAGTACGTCCAAGTCTTATTTGTTGCCTGACTATGTTTGAGGGAACATCAACGATCTAATACAGATATTCAGGCCAACGTGACACTAACCTGTCACTGATTTATTGTGGTATAAATTCTTTAACAGTGCTATATCCGGGCGTGGCCCAGGCTTTTTTACATCGTCTCTTTCCCTACGCTTAAAGCCCCATTCGCTATTAAGTAAATCTTGAATATCCTCGGGATAAAATTTGGAATTTTCACCTGAAACATCGTTGGTATTTGTAACACCCTGATTTTGGTGTAAAACTTTATCACGTTATTCATTTCTTCTTATAAAGGGGCCTTTACAAAATAAAAGGGTTAAAAAACAAAAAAAAACACATTATTTAACTAAGTGAACCGAATGTTAGTAATTCTATACTTCAAACAGAATGTGTGAAATAATGTTGCTTTTGTACCTACAATGCAAAATTAAGCCAGAAGCAACACAAATTGCCTTCTTTACATGGAACTTATGCTTTATTTAGCTAAATATTTATTCCATTGGACTCACCCTGCAGCTCTTCTGGTTTAAGTGGACCTCCTTCAGCGTAAATAGCGTCAAGAGGTTTTGGCTTAGAACCAATAAAATCGCGGTATAAATTCATTATATACTCAATTTTTTTTGCATGTTTAGCTTCATTAACTGGAGAATTATCTAAAGCAAATAAATTATCATCATTAAAAATACGAAATAACTATTTTTATCAATAAATATATATTATTTTACCTTTTAGATGATAAGGATCAAGTTCTCCGCTGCCAGCGTCAATGGGGTATTCTTCACCATCTTCGTCTATATAGACTCTGGGCTCAAGCAAATCTCCTGGGTTTTCATATTCAAAAGGAAAATGTTTTTCATCAAAGCTGTGCTTGTAGTTTTTACGAGCGTTGGAAAATATTTCTTTGTCCAAGGGAGTAAATCTGTTGCTTGTAATGTATTCAGCTGTATTCAGTGGAGCTTTAGCTTTAAACTTACGGAAGTGAGCTCCTACTCGTTCTTCATCAGAGTAGGCCATATTTGGTTCATTTTCGCCTGGAACTTCAGGTAAAGACTTTTTCTCTTTATCTATGATAACACTGGGTGCAGAATCGTCAGGTATTGATTTAGCTTTTTCTTCAGCTTGGATTCTCTCCCTGAATCCTGAAAATGGTAATATAACTGGAGATTCTTCATTTTCATCCAGTAGCATGAGGTCACGTATTTTATCGCTTGGAGTTTCAATGTCGGGTAATTGGTTTTCTGGAATAAATATTAATCGAAAATTAAGCATCAGTATTTTTCATTACAAAACACCTTTTTTAGAATATGTAATAACAAATAAGTTTTACCTTTAGGTATTACGTATGGTGTGGGGTCATCTTCAGGAGTAAAAGGTGGATTGTAGACTTCATTTGCGAAGTCTGAAAGCGGTGAGTTTGGTGTGAACCGAACGTACGCTGTTTCATCAGGTTCAATCTGCATAAAATTACCATTATGTTACGTTTTTTTAATCTTCATGTTTTAGCGTTAATTATATATTAAAAATGTAATTAAATATAATTTTTATTTTATATTATTTATAAAACGCAAGCAACACACTTATTCCATCTTCTAGAATTAGAAACATTTTATAAATTCAATAAAAGTTCATTATTTGTATCACACCCATTTGCAAGTACTCATCGTAAAGTAAAATTACTGAAACATGTACCTACTTATTTAATCAGTCGATGTAGCAAAAGAAACACACCATTATTGTTGACAAATTAAGTTTAAAAACTTACTTCAGGATTTTCTTCATCATCTTCTACCGGTTCTCCATCTAGCTTAGGATCAGCAAAATGGTCGCATATTTTTGTGTTCACTGTTGCTGGGTCCCTAGAAAATAGATTCAGTTGTTATATACCTTTTATGCATCTCTAAATAAAGGTATCTTTACTACCTACTGAGTAAGTAGAAACAAACACAACCAATTCGATTTTTTTTCATGGGACACTTATAGTAAGTATATTAACATCCTTCCCCTTTTAGTTATGAACGGGTCATTGTCAGACATAGACCTCTCTAAGACCGCGATGATATGTAATCAAAATTTCCGGCGGTCGGTTTTTACGACACTCATGGGATAAGATGGGGTGGTGACATATTGTATTCTTACTCCGTCACCACACGGAGAAAAAAAAGTGAATAATAGCTACAGTAAACTTACAAGGTTTGTCTTAGAGTATAAAGCATAGCTTGGAGGACACACTGCGTGTAGGCATGTTCCCAGCGGTAACCTCGCGATGCCAGTCGTTGCAGTTCTCCTTCGAACCACTGCAGTTGCTCCGAACCCATATCATATCTATAGACAAATCAATTATTTAATCAGCATGTTAATTCTCGTACCTTAAAATCGTTAAAAGTTCGGTTAAGTTAACTTTTAGTTGTCAAATAGTCTTACCTGTTCTGTGACAATTTGACAACTAAAGTTAACTTAAACGATTTTTTAATGAATTTAAGGTACGAGAATTGACATGGAGAACTTATTTCAAGACTAATCCCACCGATTTTCCCGCAGCTGGAGATCCTAATAAAGACATTAGGAGACATCATTAGGCTTCTGAGTGGGATAGGTATCTCTATCTCCTAGAATATCTCATTTTGATTTCATGTAAGTCATTGATATTTTTTTATGTTTATTTGATCAAACGATACAAAGGTATACAACAATATAAAAAAATAATATTGATAAGAGAGAAAATACTCCTTTTACTCTATACGATATACGATATAAACGAGGCGTTTAATAATACGCTCTGTATTAGTTTTTTTGCGTTCCTGGTCCCTTACCCGATCTGCCCTTTAATTACGTTGAAGAATAAATATTTTTTATACAATGGCAGCCTTTGAAACTCGAAACTCTGTCTCTTTAATTAATAAATACTGTTAAAGTATAATATAAAAACCTAATTGAAAGTACCTTAAAATTAAAAATGTCTCTACAATAAAATTCATGATGTTCTAATTAAAAAAGTAACTTCAGAAACTGAATTGTCTAGTACCTAGTAGAAACATTTTCTTTTTAATTTAAGGCTTTACTTACAAGAATGTTTAAGGAAAAAACTACTCTATGGAAGTAGAAATCAAAACCTCCATCTTAGATAGCAGCATACCATAGACAAACCTAATATAACCGTTATAAATTAAAAATATAAACTTACTGATAGAGAGCTCCTTCCTCAGCTTCCTCTTCAAAAACCGGTATGCATTTACCGAAGGCGAAATCTAAAAAGCAAAGACAAAATTAACATTTTCTCAACTACAAAAATCTAAATAAACTATATCAAAAACTAATAAATTAACGTTGAAAAACTACAAACAATAACATCGTAAAGATATTTCTTTAGATAAGAAGATATTTGATATTAATATAAAAAGTTATCATATTAAAAGTTGTAAAGTTACCGTCGTAGCACCATTCCACCCCCTCCACGCATAATGATGCGCTAAATAAGCAACCTGAGGAATAAATAAGTTTAATCAATACTTCACAAGGCAGAATAGTCCTCTTTCTGAAAACGTTCATAATTTAACAAGCTTTTATTTTAGTTTTAGTAATTAGGAGAGCTTGCATACAAGCAAGTTGTTATGGAAGTGTAAGGAAGTGTTTGCCACCAATTAGTTAGTGACGCTCATGCCTTTACGAATAGAGACATATTTTTTTGTTATTTTAGTATATACGACATAAAACTATGCAGTACCAGCATTACAGCTGAGGCAGAGCCCTATTGGCCATTTAGACTTCGTTTTATTGTTTTGTTTTTTTTATGTGTAGGTATTTGTTGTGTGTGTTATTTATGGCCTATAAAAGCTTTTTCTTTCTTTTTTTATATTCTCGTCTATACTTTAAATTTCGTACTTAGTGCAATTGAACTAAGGCATCGATATAGTTACCTATGTTTCCATCGGCATGCGAGGGCGCCAGCGTGCAGAGCAGTGCCAGCGCCCACAAAGCCTGCCGCACTGTCAGGCGGCACATCACATCTATACAGACAAATACACATCATTATTAATAATTTTCCGTGTAATAACAGTGTAAGAATAGATGGTGGGTATAGTAATCTCAAAATTCTAACTTATTCTAGGGTAAAGTATACTTAGCAGATGTTAAGTAAGTTATATCTCCGAAAACATAAGAAAATTGAACGTAGTTGAAAAACCCTACAAAGTTCTAAGTATTGATTGGGATTCACAAGTGAGAGAACGCAGGCCGAATTTTATATACACACCTCAACAAAGTCTAGGGATATTTTGTATAAAGTTGTGAAACTCAAAAAAATTGGTTTGTAATTTTGTTTTTTTTTAATTCTTTTGATGAAAACTAACTTTGTTAACCTTTTTCAACCATTCTAAATTTGAGTTTGAAAAATAAAATTAAAAATAAAAGATTTACGCGGCTTAAACGTAGTCAGGTTCGAAAATGTCATTTACCAATAGTAAGTTTTGACTGCTTTTTTGTGTAAAATTTAAGTTTTATAACAATTTAAACGTTTATTTCGAATGAATAATATTGTGTGCATCAAGCAGCGGCGCCATTTCATCAGAGAGAAAAGATTATGGGCAGTAGGCATGCGGGTACTAAGCGGAGTATTGCTAAAGAGATTAGAACAATACAAAATATGAAATCAGGGTTATGGTCACGTTATCGTTTTACTGGTGAAGTGGCTGAAAGATACCACAGCAAAAAGTCTATCACCACTCAACGACTTGACAGATTTTTGCAATTTCCCGCGAAAAAATACCCAAATGTTACTACCATGCAGCTGGTGTAGAGGCTCTAGCTCTTGGTGGAGCCTCTTGTTGGTGACCAAACTGTCAGAAGAAGTCGGTATGAAGCCCACCTTTATGCTCGCATACCGCTTTATACTCCAGCACTACGCCGAGCGAATCGCGCACGACGACTAGACTGGGCTCGTGAACATTTGCTCTGCAAAGATAACCTGTGATCGGTAGTCGTGTTTACACTTGAGTCCCGGTTCGGTTTTCACTCGGATTCACGTAGAGAACGTGCTTGGCGGGTTCCTGGTTGTGAAAGCCGTCTACAACATCTTCAGGAAATCTATTCATACCACGATAGAACAAATTATGGTTTGGACGGGAATTTGTATCGGTCGAAGAACGGAGCGCGTTTTGATAAGAAACACTATGACCGCTGAAAAATAATTTAACGAGGTGCTAGTACTAATAATCTACCCCCGTAGACTACAATTGGGCCAAATGTTCAAGTTCATGGACAATAACACCCGTTCGCATAAAGCGAGAGTGATGACGAGCTGGTTGCAGGAGCACGACGTATCGATTTTATGCTGAACCACTCAATCCCCTATCCTCAAAACCATAAAATACGCGTAGGACATGTTCAAAAGAAGGCTTTTGGTGATTTATCCTGCATAAAATTGCGATGGAAGGGCAACTTTTTTGCATCCTAGCCCGACCTGGAACAATATACAGCACCAAGACCTGGATAACTTAATAAAAGCATGAAAAACCATTGCAGGACCGTTATTTACGGTTTTTTTTATGTGCTGACTACTGGATTACTCACATAACAGTTAAAAACGGATTAATTTTTGCTTATTTTCACTTTTGCTTAAGAAACACATTCATTGTTAGTTTTACTAATTTTCCAAGTTTTTTATTTATTTGAATAAAAAATTATTTATGCAAAAATAATTCTTTTATACAGTAAAGTCGTGCTAGATCCGTTAAGGGCGTGGAGTATCCATCATTTCTGACTTATTTTACTATGAAACACCCTACCCTAAACTTAACCTTTTTCGAGATATTCGACTTTTAATTTTTTTATGAAAAATTGCTGATTCTTAGGCTACTAAATTTATCTTTTATTTTTTTGTGTATGTTAACCCTACAGTGCATGATTTTTTTTTTCGGGTTAAAAAAAATATATTAGGTAGAATATATGATAATATATCTCGGAAAAATATTAAAAAAAATCGTAAGTCAAAAGATACATACTTATGTAAGTTTTTCCGTATGTCCCACATCTGGCACATCATGCAGTTTAATGTAAATCTGAACCATCTATTAGGAATAGGGATGAATGAAAAAAAACATAATAATCAAACTTTTCTCATAAAAACTATATGTTTTATAATAACTATTCTAGCCTTTGGTTATGAAACCTTACAATCAAAGTATTTGTACTTATAAAATAGGAAATTTTAGTAGAACATAGGAACTTTTACAGACAATTATAAACATTTTGAGAAAAATCGCTAAATAATAGTAAATATGTAAAGTAATTATGGAATAATAGAAAACAGTTCTAACTCTTGTTGGACAGAGTGCCTGGTTACATAACTGGCAAATTACAAAAGATTGCCCTTTACAAACAGGTAACTTACATCGCTTTCTAACGTAAGACCAAATAGCAAAGTGTTCTATTCCATCAACCCTGATAATAATATCTTTTGGTTGAACATTAAGGTTTGGCTTTTTCTTCATTCCTTCTTCAAGCATGTCTGATACAAATGAAGAGGGTCTACCTCTCCTTCTCGTCATTGACAGTCCACACCAACACAATGCTTTGGCCACCTCCAGTCGAAATTCTCGTAACTTCATAATTATGTGTTTGTCTTTGGATATCGACTCTTTTTCACACAGAAGCCCACTGTTAATTGGCATCACGAACACGACAACACAAATGACGAAATATTCCCATGTACCATTGAAGTATGTCGTAGTTTCAACTAGACTCTTCAGCAATGTAATCAAGTAAATCGTTAATACAAAAGTACTGTAATTGTGTTTCATACGTATCATAATATGGTTCTATTAACTTATCATCGCCAGCAAATGTGGTGTCAGAAGGCTGAAATTCCATTTTCCTTCATAGGTCTTCTCTCTTCTTAGATTTTGCCCCAATAGGTCTGAAAGCTGTGTGAAAGGTGAATAGGTTTGTAGGAAGTGCTTGACATCGTGGTCCTACTCGCCTGGATCTGAGATTTGTCTGCATGGAAGTACTAAATTGGGGTGTAATGTTGAGTGTATTAGAGAAAATGTTTGTCGGCTGAGTCACTAACAAGCTACTGCTTGACTTTGGACTAGGTATGCTCAAATTTTCATAAACATCATCAGCATGTGGCACTTTGGGGCAACTATCCACTTTATTTAGCACTAAATGCTGAAATCTGATCAAGTTGTCATAGCTATCCTCATGAAACTATTTCAGGTCATCTTCGGAGTCTGAAGGTATATCAAAAAAACGTTGAATTTCATCGCCATACATATCTTTCTTTCGGTGCATCTGTAAGAAATACATATATTTTGAGGTCACTAATTGCATAATGTACCACATCTGTCACATACTAAAATTACGTATTTTTATGTACTATTTATTAACGAAATTAAAAAATATCAAGTAAAACAACAAATAGAAATGTTAACTTACCGCTACTAATTATTTCGTATAAGAAAAATACAAATTAATTAGTTTTTTTGATTTTTTTTTCACCGCTAGTTGACCACTTTCAAAATACCGTCATTATTGGAAAAAACCTAATCAAAAACCTTTTGCTGAGACATCTTACTAAAAATGTTGGTACTAAATTTGATTGACAAACTCTTCATATTTAATTTATTTTTTACTAGGTGACGCTACCTAATTGGGATATTGAAATGCAGGAGGTTTTTTGGTATGTACCATATGTGGGTCAATATGCGCTGTAGGGTTAATATTATTATTATTGCATTTTTACATGGGTAATAAGATGCCTTAGGACGTCAATAATTAAAATAGTGCATAAGTTAATTGAATGGACCGTAGTAGATAAGTAAAAGTTAAGAAAAACAAGAAAATATTGGAAAGTTTATTTTTCTCTAAGCCATAACTAAAAAAAACATTATGGGAATTGTTCAGCAGATGTTTTCCTAAATATCTACGTTTCATCAGCTATCTAACGAGGTATAACAATGTAGGGTTTGTATAACATTTCGTGGAAAAAAAGTCGTTTAGACGCTCCAGGTACCAGGTCTAACGGTCCCGCGTTTATTGTCCTTCAAGTTGAAACCAGACAAAGTAAAGATTTATGTAGGTGCGAATGAAAGAAAAAATATGGGAATACAACAGGGGGGGGGGGTATTGTTTTGGTTGTCAGTCTGCTTTTGTGCTTCGTACATAGTAGATGTGATATCGTTTTGCTCTTTTTCTTGACTTGGCTGTGATTCTGGACTATTTCTTCTGATTTGTGACTACTGTGCTTGTTAACCGGACTCTGATTTGTACCTGTCTGTGATACGGAAGTGTTGAAGACGACGTCCTACACACCTGAGGAATATGCTGATATGCTTATTTGTTACGGATACTGCCGTTGTGTCTGCGCAAGCTCGCAATGAATACATAACTCGCTACCCTGATCGTCGAGTACCGGATGTGGCCGTTTTTGACAGAGTTTATCTAGCCGAATCCAGTTTCGTCTGTAGAAGACTTAAGAGAAATGATTGTGGATGCAGCAAACAAAATAAGGATCACGTTGACCACTAGAGTAGTGAAGACTGGTCTCCGTAGAAGGATGCGACAATGTGTCAGAAATAGAGGTGGCCATGTTGAACATGACCTGTAAACAATAAAAACTTATGAGAAAACCTCAATAAATAACATTTCATGCTCACGTATTGTTTTATTTTACTATTTAGGGCTAAGTAATAATTTTCTTTCTTCTTCTCTGTCGCCTATAAAACTAACTTTTTTTCAATGGAATTGAATAAAACTTTAGACTGTTATACCTCGTTAGATAGCTGATGAAACGTAGATATTTAGGAAAACATCTGCCGAACAACCCATAATGTTCTTTTTAGTTATGGCTTAGAGAAAAATAAACTTTCCAATATTTTCTTGTTTTTCTTAACCTTTACTTGTCTACTACGGTCCATTCAATTAACTTATGCACTATTTTAATTATTGACGTCCTAAGGCATCTTATTACCCATGTAAAAATGCAATAATAATAATATTGAGATACACCAATAAATAAAAAATATATTTAGTAGCCTAAGAATCGGCAATTTTTCATAAAAAAATTGAAAGTCGAAAATCTCGAAAAGGGTTAAGTTTAGGGTAGGGTGTTTCATAGTAAAATAAGTCAGAAATGATGGATACTCCACGCCCTTAACAGATCTAGCACGACTTTTCCTGTAACCCTGTATAATTCTGGATTGTAGCCTGATAAATTATCTTTATAAATATATAAACATCTGGTATGCTATCTTCAATAATTTTGAAGTTAATTGAGTAAATACCAAATATCCCTAGACTTTGTTGAGGTGTGTATGTCCATTAAAATTGATATTTGATAAAGTCCCCGCGATGGAAGACCTGATCACTAGCCGCACTAGTAATCAAGTCCAGCGTCGCGTTGAAATGTCTCTCAAAGAAAAATAGACGCTTGTCCCATAGGGAACTGTTATGAGAAGAAACGAGAAAAGAGTGTGGGAATCGTATCCTTTGTGCGTCACATAAATTTATACTTAATAATAGGTCTTACCTATGAAATTGCCCTTTTTCGGTACTGAACATTTCAAATCAAAATACTTTTTTTTGGCTAATAATTCTAATTTCAAATTAATTTTATTTTAAAAACATGGTATTCTGCTTCCAAAAGTAGTCATTTGTTTATTGATTAGTGTTACGTTTTCATCGCAATTCAATCGTTTTCGTTGTTAAGGAAACGTTAAAAAATCGAGTAATTTTGGAATATGAGTATTGTCGTGGCAGCAACGCGGCACGCAACATCAACGACGTTTACGGAGCTAACACTATAAACAAACGCACCGCTTGTTATTGGTTTGCTCGCTTCCGTTTTGGAAATGTTGACCTGAAAAAGAACCTCGTAGTCGTCCGAAGACTTTGGTCGACAATGACGAATTAAAGGCGATTGTGGAAGCCGATGATACACAATCTACGGCTGAATTAGCAGCAGTTTTCGACGTTAACGTCAAAACAATATTGGTCCATTTGCGTCAAATTGGCAAGGTTAAAAAGCTTGACAAATGGGTGCCCCACGAACTAAATGATTGCCAGCGCGAGGTACGCGTCGAGACCTGCCTTGCACTGCTCAACAGACACACAAATGAAGGAATTTTGAACCGCATTATTACTAGCGACGAAAAATGGATTTTGTTTGATAATCGTAAGCGCTCATCAAGTTGGTTGGATCCTGGTTCAGGACCTAAACAATGCCCTAAACGAAAACTTACCCTTAGAAAAGTGATGTTTACTGTTTGGTGGTCTAGCACCGGTGTGATTCATCACAGTTTCTTACAAAACGGGGTGAGCATTACTGCGGATGTGTACTGTGAAGAACTGAACACAATAATGGAGAAGCTGACACATCTCCATCCAGCATTGGTCAATCGCTCGTCTTCGCTGCTACTGCACGACAAGGCGCGACTTTATACTGCACAGCAGACGATCTCCAAGTTGCAAGAACTAGGGTTGGAAGCTCTCCGTCATCCTCCAGACCTTGAGCCTTCAGACTACTACTTTTTCCAAAATTTGGATAACCTTTTGGCTGGGAAAAATTCTATATCCAAGAGGCAGTACAAAATGCCTTTGAAGAATTTGTTGCCTCCCGTCCAGCTGATTTTTTTAAGAAGGGCATTAATAAACTGCCGCTGCGTTGGCAAAGATGCATTGATTGCATGGGTGCCTACTTCGATTAAAACAAATAAAAAATACTTTAAAAAAACGTTTAATTTTGTTCATACAAAATGGCAATTTCATAGTTAAAGACATATAATATTATAAAGAGGTAAAGTTTGTGTGTTTGGGGCGTTGTTGGGGGTAATCTCTGGATCTACTGAACCGATGTTAAATATTCCTTCTGTGTTAAATAGTCTATTTATCGGGGAATGTCATAGGCTATATATAGTATCACGCTATGACTAATAGAAGTGGAGCAGTAATGAAATATGTTTAAAAAAGGGACGCGTTTTTTTCGCCGCCTAACGAAGTGGGCACGGTTCAGCTGCTAGTATCACATAAATATAACTAAAAAGAATGACTAGACTATATAGGTAAAAAGTAACTACGAGTATAATTACATAAACATTATAATTAAAGGGTCGACTCCGCAATCTGTATATTACGTTCAACTACGTAATTACCCACCTTACCCTTTTAATAGTTTGGCAGTACATTATCCCTTTATAATTTATTTTTAGTACACGCACCACAACTTAAGGTCTATTTAGTAATTAAACTATGCCAAAAAGGATAAATTAAACCGTATGTTATTCCTAAAATCTAAATGGTAAAATATATAAGTAAAATATACACTTCCCATCAAAAAAATCGAAACACACTGCAAGTTTGTGTTTTGTAAGAATTATCCGAAAAATGTGTATATTTAGGAATATGTGTTATATATCATTTAATAGGGAATTAAATGAGGTTTTCAAATAATAGTGTTAATGTTCCAAATTCAAATTAAATATTCATAGATTTCGTATTTTGTTTAACAAGTCGTTTTTACCCTGTACGTAGTTTGACGGAAATTGATAAAATTACGCACGTAAATAAACAAAAAGCTAGGAAACGTTTATTTAATAACTCGAATACCATCCCCGACCTCTCATTACTGCTTCTGTACGGTTTTTCATCGATCGGATAAGAGTCACGAACAAAAATAGTGGCGCTCTATTCCGTTCCCCTTGGATTGCATTTTAAACCTGGCTAAGTGTTTTGAGGCAAAGTCTTTTACACTAATTCGTCTTTTTTTATTAATCCTATAGATGTTTAATCGGATTCATGTACGGGCTTCTTGCTGGCTAATCAATAATAGAGATATCGACTTCGTATCATAATCTCTTACGACGCTCGCGGTGTTTGCCCTAGCATCCTCGTACATAAATGTCAAACCTGGGTCAAATAAATATGCACAGGGCATCACAAGAGGTTCAAGATACTGTTCAATGTACCTATGACTGTTAAAAAAGGGTAGACGGAACCCAAACACAAAGACAAACTCTGTCTTCTCGTTGCCACTAATTTCTCCTCAAACAGTCCATGAACAGCCACCATGGATGGCCTTTTCTTTCAATCCTGCATGTTGCAAAGCGTTCTCCATCACTTCTGTAGACCTTAGTCCTTCCATCGTTACCATACAATACAATTTTGCACTCATCAGAAAGAAGGAAGCTGTTCCAATAGACCGTATGACCAATTTAGGTAATTACGTGAATAGTTAAGACGCACTTTTCGATGATCTGCAGTAGATTTCTCCCTATTTGCTGGCTTGTACAGTACTAGTCGACGTTTCTTCAACCTTCTTCTAAGTGTAGAGTCACTTACAGCCACCATAGGTTCATCGTGAAGCTGCTGCTGCGGTGGAAAGACATTAAAGCGTAGATTTTGTAAGAAAGGTGTTACTATAAATCGATCTACTCGGTCAGAAATTACCTGTTTTCTGCCAGATCTCTAACGGCGCCTGAAAAAACCAGTCTCTTGATAGCGTTTGCAGATTCTATGAAAAGACGCCAGGCTAAGATGCAACCTTTCAGCCGTAATAACCTGACTAAGTCCAGAATTCAGCAATGCCACCACTTGGCGGTTTTGCGGGTAAACATCGCATGGACGCAGTAATAAGAGGAGCGAGGAACTCTGGGTGATACGGGTTATTAAATAAACGTTTTCTAGCTTTTTTTTTCATTTACGTGCTTAATTTTATCATTTTCCGACAAACTACGTACAGGGCAAATACGACTTGATAAACAAAATACGAAATCTATTAAAATTTAATTTGAATTTAGAATATTAACATTATTATTTGAAAACCTCATTAAATTCCCTACTAAATGATATAAATATAACACATATTCCTAAATATACACATTTTTTAGATAATCCTTACAAAACACAAACTTGCAGGCTGTTTCGATTTTTTTGATGAGAAGTGTATAACAGTGTAATAAGTAGCACTCTTTACAAAACATATTTTATCATCATCATACAGGTTGGTGGACTGACGACCTCATAAAGGTCTCTGGGTCAGACTGGATGCGGAAGGCGCAGGGCCGAGTTCTGTGGCGCATGTTGGGACAGGCCTATGTCCAGCAGTGATAGATCCAGATCCAGATTCAGACTGCAATAGGCTAGTTGATTGATTGATTGAATTATACAGGTTGGGTTACAACCGACGACGCCTATGTCCACTGCTTACCGAAGGCTTCAAATAATTTCCACTTTTTGGAATCCTAGATAGTTCAACATCAGTTTCACGCTGACTTGTTATGTTATAGACCGAAAATAGGCAATAGGTATTCGTCGAAAAGTCATAGATAGTTTTAAAACTTCGAAATCAATTTTCGTATCGAAATAAAGAAAAAAATAATTTTCGTTTATACATTCGACTTAAACTTAATATGTTCGACAACACATTTAAACAGCTTAACACTACGACAAGTTGTGACGACAACTCTAGTATTTTTCTTGCTTTCTATTTGAGGAAATTGGAAGATTGCGATAACTATGGTCTAATAATTATTAGATAGTACATAATTGCAAGAGGAGAGGACCTTGAAGTCAAAACCGTAGCGTCGTATAATAACACTTTTGTCTCCCATCAACGGAGGACACACGTACAAATGTAAAGGGCACAGGAGAGCAATCGTGGTACTTGAAAACTACAGCATAATAATAAAAGTTGATGCTACCCAACAAATTTTGTAGAAGTAAAAGCTTCTGTGTGTATGTTACTAGACAATCAAGGGAACCAATTTAGATAAAATACCATACTTAGTAGTATAACTTTACGGCGCTTGCACACGCTAAGAAAATTTGCCGTGTCTACGCCAGACAAGACAAATCATCGTGTAGACGTCAAGAATTTTGTCTTTTTCGTACACGAAAACTTTTCTTGTCTTCCGCAGACAAGACAATTCGGAACGTGTACACGCCAGAATTTTTTTCGTACAGTCGTCAGACGGGCGTAGGGCGCGCAAGTAATAACAAGTGTGATAATCAGTGTGAGTTTCCTTTAGTAAAAATGTTAACTAGAAAGCAAACAAGGTATGATACCCTACTACACCGCTCCCCGCCCCTCCGCAACAACGTTCGCCGTGTCTTGTCTTGCGCAGACAAGAAAATTTTCTTATGCATCGCCGGCGCTGTGTACACAGGTCGTGCTTAGAAACGACACGAATTCTTGCGTAGGCCCGGCGTTTTCTTACCGTGTACAAGCGCCGTTAGTTGTCAAATTGTCTTACCTATTGTGTGACAATTTGACAACTAAAATTAACTTAACCGAATTTTCAACGATTTTAAGGTACGAGAATTGACATGCTGAACCAATTAGATAGTTCTTTATGAGCATGGCATTAGAATAACTAAAAAACTGATTTCGGAAAGAACAAAAGACTATGTTTACTGAAAGAATGCTAAAATAAACATACAAAAATATTAATAAAACGTATTGAATTGAAATGAAAACCTAAAACGCTTAGCCTTGCTATTGTTTATCAAAATAAATTGCAGAACAAGGAACAAAATTAAAAGCTCGAGACATGTTTTGAAATGGCTTCTTCTGAATGCTCACCTTGACCGCTAGGCCAACCGAATCTTTACCTTTCTGCCCAAATTTTTGGCAATGCTTTTGGGATGTTATGATACGATCCCCAATATCTTTATTTAAGTAGTTGAATCTTTGATTAGTTATTGTCCAAAACTCCAAAACAAAAGGCTTAAAGTTATTCATCTCATTAGGCTGGATCCCACGACACAGGGTATCCTAGTGTGGGGTCCAGAGAATTTGTAATATCTAGCATGTTAGTAATCATTTATGTACTTAGTATAGTTTAGTAATAATATAGTATTGTAATCGCTTGTACTAATTTTAGTTTCAAATAAAGATTTTCATTTTCATCTCTATCCCACATTTATACGACCCACATGTCTTATTCAGAAATTACATTTTAGACGCGGTTAAAGAAGCGTTGTTGAGTTTTAAACTTAAGCCGAGGTTGTATTTACGAGTACAACATACAACCAAGAAACCATAAAGTTTAATAAAGTACCTCGTTCGAAGTTAATTAATAAATTTTGCAATATCGGATCAATTAGCATCTCGTAAGAGTGGTGGAAAAGCGGTGGGTGAGGGTTGCTCAAGATTGTAGAATATATAAAAAGGAAATAATTCCTTAGGGAAAAAGGTAAGTCTAACACAAAGAGCAAAAGGTGGAGTAATTTGCCTATTTCCAGCCATTGGCAGCCCATTGGCTGATATGAAGATGATAGACGAGACCAAACGAAATAACGACTAACGATAGACTGACTAGTCTAGATTCTGCTTTTTAAGTAAAAAGAATTAAAAAGAGTGAGTAAATAATAACACAAAACATATTATGTACGATAAACGCCTACAATTGTATGGTGGTAAGTTTTTAACTGCTTCATAGAGGCTTTAATTCCTGCTCAAAGAAAATTATATTGTACGAAACATCCATTTACCGAATATAAAAATCATCCAGGTTTAGGTCAATAAATTGTGGGTTGCAGAAAGTATTGTCCTTGGAGTGAACTAAACCCGTGACCTCATGTGACAGCTGGTACCTCGTAAACCGAGGCAACAGTTATTAATATTTTACAAGAACAAAGTTGTAAATTAATTGCCTACACACCCAACAAAATGACAAAGTGCCATTCAGTTAGGTGAATGCTCCAAGTATTGATTACGACCGTGGATGTTATTGTACTTGACAGCTACAAAGGCGTCATTTGATTAGTTAATTATTATAGAATTCAGTCGAACCCCAAAGGTAAAATTAACCTGGTAGAGTCACTTGTGTTTATAAATGCAAAATGTCAACACGCCTTCTCACCCTGTAGAGTTGTCGTAAAAATAGATTTGGTAAGAGAGTTTCGACACGAATATTATTTTGCAGAAAACGCAAATTTCAAAAAATCTTATCCAATCGCTGTTTTCAGTTTGAAGGCGAATTTATATAAAATACGTTATAAATAACGTTTACATAAAATAGACCTAACAACACAGTTCCAATATACATCCATACTGCTTACTTGCTCTTAATGCTTGAGAAACATTGCGCTCTTTCTGATATACTCAAGTAAAACCCCAGAGGTTTATATCGAAAGAGGTAACAATAATTAATTTGATTACGTTCGTACATTTTCAATCAGAATAATGATCACGTTGAATAAATTTGACGTAGGTAGACTCCTAGTAAATTATGAAGGCAGGTGCTGTTGGAATTTACGTCAATCAATGTCTTGCAACCCCCACGCTATTCTATTCTAATAATAGACTCATTTAATTGGTAACGTTTATTTGCTATCCTGTATTTTACTGTAAAGAGGTAAATCTTCTAGGTTTTCTAGGATATAGTAGAGTAATTAGTAATTTTCAGCCTACTACAAAAAGTATCTGCTTAGTCTGAGTCTATTTCAGAAACGTTTTTCCCTACCGACAAGAAAAACAAGATTGCGCGCGATGGTAACCTTCACAGGTGCCTCTGTAGGTTCCGCAGTAGACGTTTTTTGACTGATTTTATGATGATGATGTATGATGAATTAGTAAATTATTTTGACTGTTAGACTATTTTAATTACTAGCAGATTCTCGGCTTAAATTTTGTTCTATGACTAGGACATTTAATTTTTTTTTTCTCTAATTTCGAGTTTTCATTGCTTTCCGGTTCAACATAAAGGCCATACCTACCTATTTACCGACGGTTTTATTTTATTTTTATCAGTGTAGTGCAAATAGCAACCGAAACAAAAGGTATTCACATAATTTCGACCGTCTTTTCCAAGTATGAGAAATAAAGAAATCCTTCTTTAATACAAAGAAACGAAAATATACGTATAAGAAAGTTAATCCAGATAAGGATCCGTCCTTTCGCAGTTTGAAGGACCCAAATTTATTAAGGACACGGCTTATCCCAATTTAAACAAGGAAAAGTATGAAAGATACGAACATAAATGTTTTTCCACAACTTGGTAAGAAAGTCGCAAGTACTCGTAAGAACTCTATAATTAGATTTAATCAATATTCTATGAGATAAACGTAACATATTTGTTAGGTCTATTTTATCTCGAAAACGAAGCAACTTTGCTGGAGTAAGCAATAAGCAATAGTTAAGAGACTCTCTCTCTCTATCGGCAAATAAATAAACATTATTGGATATCGATCAGTGACTTTACACGAACTTGCTAGAGCTTTTTGTTTTAAAACGTTTCTCCCGCACTGGAGATTGTACTCTGTCTCCCGGGAAATTTTATAGCAATAACAATACAAGAATACAAGATTCTACAAGAAATATCTTTACAACTATTTTCATTAGATTTCCATGTCACGATCCTGGTTCATCCCATGGGTGCCGACACAGGGAAATAATGCAGATAGCTCTTAACAAAAATTTTGACTAATCCTTCTGGACAGAAGGATTAGTCAAAATTTTTGTTTTTTCAGCTAGTTGTTTGTAGATTAAGGGCCAGATTCAGAGACCGCACTTTGACTTTACTTTAGCAAAGTCTAGTTATTATCTCTGAATTTGAAAAACTTTATTGTAATCTTTTCGCATAAAAAGTTTACTTTGGGAAGATTACTTTGAAAGAAAGTAAAGTCACGACTCTGAATCTGGGCCTTATATCTCAAATTCAGAGAAAATAACTAGACTTTGCTAAAGTAAAGTCAAAGTGCGGTCTCTGAATCTGGCTATGAGTCTGCTTAGGAAACTGAAGTATGCAACGCACCGTAAAATATTAGTGAGAATGTGTTTTTTAGCTTTTAAATCGTAAATACGACACCATAATAATATACATTATTACCTATATACTTAGTAAAAATCTGATAATTTTATGTTACAGTCGGACACTTTAATTTTAGTTAACTAAGTAATTAACTATATGGAAACAAAATTATTATGCAATAAAATTGTTAATAGTTGATGATGATAAATACAAGAAATAACAATAATTTATGTTTTCCATCACCTACATTTAGAAATACACCACACCTCAAAGCAAGTTAACCTCGAATCAGTTTGCAATAAGCTCAGTAACCTACATATGGAGTCTCCCATATCACATTTGACAAGCAATATCGGGAAAGCTTAAGAGCATTCCGTTTTCTTACTACTTATATGCGAACGTTTATTTAAGTATCTGCTTTCCCTTACATTGGTAAATGTGGCGATGAATGTTTATGGTATTAGGCAGGGGCCAGGGGTCGACATTTCTGGAAAGACCGTGATGAAAAAAGCTTAGACAACAAAATTGTAATTTACAATCACGATTATGTAAATTATGTGTACTTATATTTTTTATTTATGATAAAACTGAATATGTTTTGTAACAGACACAAGACACAATCTAGATATAAATATAACATACAAAACAAGACAATTACAGCAACATAAAACATAAAGAGTTAAAAAATAAGAAAAGTACAATGAACATAAAAATAAAATGTCTTTTAACTAAAGCACAAAAAAATAACCATCTCAGCATAATGTCAGATGTGTGCCTCTACCAGTTGCTGGTTTTCAGGTCCTTTGTTCCCTTAGTAATGACACGAAAGCATCTAAAACATAATACAAAAGAAACAATGGATGGGCTTACAAGGTTTCCACAAAAACGAAATGTTTTTTAGACTATTGTTATATTTACAGCCCATATTTTACTTTAGGGACAAAAGTTCTCTATATAACGCAGGAAAATTAGCTTACAGCTGGCCAGAAAGAATAACAGGTTTTAAGTCAAGTGTTTTCGATTGAGTTTTTATTTATCAGCGTTAGTTGAGGTTTCTATGCTTCATAGAACTGATACGTCAACTTAATTGTGTCAATTTATCTCATGAAGGCAGTGTCATTACGAGGAGCCATTTATATTGAAGCACGTAAAGATTGCCGACCAACATCAAACAACAACAACAACCTCAACCTCCCTCATCGATCGGTTTCCCGACGACCTTGTTAGGACGGCGGGAAATCGGTGGACGTCGATTGGCTAATATGATGATGATGATGAAGACGCAAAGATTTTGATTGACTAGAAATCAATATCAAGACATCTGCTTAGTAGTCATGGATAATAACCATTACGAGAAAGGAATTTAATATAAGTGCTTATATTAATAAAATATTTGCATGTACATTGACGTAAACAGTAGGTATGCATATAAGATGGAACTCGGTCATAAGCTGCAGCAGTTCTTAAAACTAGGCTAAGTTAGTCAAACTTAAAGATAAATGTTTTTGGCACTCGAACCTGATATTGCAGGTTTCTGTTGACCTATTTTAAGTTAATTTAAACACCGATGTAATATTTTTTGTTTTATTTATTGACATTGACTACACTTCCGGCTTATTATTTACAGACGTACCTATTAACCTTTTTCTTATTTGTAAATTGACAATTTTATAATGTATTGTTTATTTTGGATTAAATACATAACATCCCGGGAATGGCTTACTGCAGTGATCGGCTTTCCTTTAACCTACCTGCTAATACGACTGAACTAGGGAACTTTTTATTAAGTATGTTATTATCACAGAGTAAACATCTACGAAATTCTACTAAATCCGCTTTTCTAACAACCATGAGATGATATGAAATGGTGAGAATGACAACTAAATTATATATAAGTATGTATTCTTAATCCGTCACCATACAGAGAGAATACCTTCTATTATGTATATTTTATTCAAAGAGAAGTGTGAGTATTCAATGCAAAATGCGAGCTGTAGGTAGGTACTCCTTTCTATAAACCTTAAGATGGTTGTAGAGTTGTATACAAACGTAGCTATGAAACTCAAAGCTTATTGTTGCACGGTACTGCATTAATGTCTGTGTGGGCGATAAGGGAGGCTAACCCCCCCTAGAACGAATATCTTGAAGGTTTGACGACGATAAATGTATTTTGGTCTTACTAACATGTTTGTACCTAAGGCTAGTGCACTCTTGTTTTGTAAACGGTAGGTTGCACTTAGCAGAGCATTTATTGGAGCTATGGTCTGTACAGAAATCGCCATGAGTTCGACTCAGTAACAGCCCTTAATATTATAAAGTCCGATCGGAATTTTTACACATTTAAAAAAGGTACTGTACTGGGAGACGAAGTAATTAGTATATTTGAAACTTTGAAAAGTATTGGTTAGATCATTTTAATAAAATTATTTAATAACTAGCTGCTGTGCCCGCGACTTCGTTCGCGTGGCGGATGTTACTTACTTCGCAATTCGATTTAATACTGAAAAATCGTTTTTTAAACCTTATAACAAACAGATATACCTACACACGAATTGTAAAATTAACGAACGAACCAAAACCTTTTCAAAAACAGATCTATGAAGACTGTGTCTAAACTTATACTGAAAGACATGAGCGAACGTCATTCTTTCAAGTAAAATCTTAATACCGCGATACTGAAAATGACGTCACAGGCACAATGCCATCTGTTGTCAAATTTGTAAGTTAAAATAAATGACATCGCTTTTTTCATCATAACAGCCCATTAATGTCCCACTGCAAGGACGCGCCTCCTCCCGTGACGGAGGGATACTTGGCCTACTAATACCACGTTGGCCAGTCGGATTGGTTTAAGGTTTAATTTCAAGTTTTCCTTCATTTTTATTTCGTAAAGATAATATTCACCGATAGTCCCTTAGTCGGTTTTACGCCACCCATGGGATGAGATGGGGAGGTGACATATTGTATTCTTGCTCCGTCACCACACGGATAATCGCTAATTAATTATGAATGAATACATTTGCACGCCACGTTATGGTGCGGCAGAATAACCTGCCTCGGTGGCGCGGCGGTCGCATTACATGGCTGGCGTGCATGAGGTCGCGGGTTCGATTCCCATGGAGGACAATTGTGATACACAAACTATTGTCCTTAGTCTGGTTGTTCTTTGTGTCCGTTAAATTGATATTTTTAAAGGCTAGTGTAAAGACTTATAATTGATATTACACATACGATTCATGGTTAATTTTATTAACATTTAAAAGGAATAACTTATTAATAGCACTTAATAATAAAATAGTTATATATTATTTAAAAACTCATTTATTTTATGATTACTACTGGTAACGCCATCTCGTGAACAAAAGAAACGAAATTTAAATTCATTCAACATTGAACCAAATCCATTTTTCATGACCCCTGATTTGTATTGGACTGTTCTAATAAAGAGATCTAGCGATATCTCGAGTATTACTTATCCGATTCCGATTGTTTTATTATAGTATAGATAGATACCTACTTTAAACTTAGTACCTAAAAACTACGTATCTATGTATTTTAATATCTAAAGCGCGCTTATCCCGAGAAGAGTCAATAAGAACCACGTCCGTTCGCATTAAGAGTCAATGTGAATGAAATTATATAGATGCACCGGTTGGCCGTTTCGGACGTTAAACAAAAATCAACCGTACAGCCGTACTCATACTGGCGCGGCGACATTTGGAAATTTTCTTTCATCTATATCTTGTGTGTTTGTAAACCGATTTCTATAAAAAAAAAATTATGAATAAGGTATTAAACTGTACTTTTGAAATATGGGAGTTTGAAAAAGATATGTCTATGCAAATTACAATATATTTATGTATTTAATACACTTTGAAGAAAACCCTAACGATTAAACAGGTTATTGTGGCTAATATATAAAAGATAGATATATACTATTCAGGACTTTTTTGTTCATCTTTTGAAGACCATTATTTTTGTAATACATATTTTTGGCGTATGATCAACGTATGCGATGATAAGAGCTCGAACGCGCTTTTTTTCAACCGACTTGCTTCAAATTTTTCGTCACTGCTCAGCTCCTATGTGTCTTAGCGTTATGTTATACAGCCTATAACCTGCCCGGGAGTATGGACTACAATTGTACCAAGTTTGGTTAAAATGCCTTCAGTAGTTTTTGACCCATGCGTGCACATACAGACAGACAGACAGACAGACAGACAGACAGACAGACAGACAAAAAATTTATTGATTGCATTTTTGGCATTAGTATCGATCACCATTCATCCTCCAATATTAATTTTTAACATATATTCAATGTACAGAATTGATCTCTCTACAGTTTTATTATAAGTATAGAATAGATAACAAATACTTAAGTACATTATTTTCTTTTTATTATAATAAAATCTTTATGTACTTTTTCATACATTACGTGCCAACGTAAATGGGTTTTAGAGCACGTAGATGTGTACAATTATGTATTATAAAAAGGCAACGGGAAAAAAAATTATGGTAATGACTCATTGATTTATAAAAAACCCTAGATGCACATTTTCAAACAAAACTAACAGCCAAAAGTGTCACCAAATTAAACATACGCAATAAATACGTATAGTAATATCGTAAACATATTTCTTTTTTCAAATTCAATCTTACACGCATGACATAAAGTTGTATTTAAAAAGTAATGCACATAAAGCAATAAAATTTAATGATTGACGTTTGCCGGTAGAACAACGCGATACTAATTTAAAAAAAGTGCACAATGCGCCCATTTGTTGCGGACGTTTTTGGGAAGTGGAGTGTGTATCTTTGGTTTTTTGTAAATCAATGTAATGACTACTTAAATAATATTTATACAAACTTCTTCTTTTATATTGAGAATAATTCTAATGCTACCAACACGAAAAATAAAATTATAACACATTCAAAGCACCAAAAATAACTCGACATAAACCATCCTTCTATGATTCTTTGGAACAATAAAAAGCTCCCACCTCACTGTATTATTAGCTATTGTGTGGGCGAGTAAAACCTTCTTAGCGGGGTTTTTTTTTTGCTAATAGAACGTGTAAAACGGCAATGTTAACGAACTGAATTTATAAATAGAATTGATACGTTTTAAGCTTCTATGCAACAGGTACTTAGAAAAGTTTTTATTATAAAAATAGATCAGGCTGAAAATACTTTTCTTCGTAGAAATGGATAAAAACCTTATGAGTTAATAGAGGTATTTATGGCAAAGAATATCCAACAGGCAAATAATAAGTAGGTATCCCTCTCTGCCTGCCCTTATCCCATGTACTTGAAGTTGCTGCAATCTACTGAAATTGTAGAGAAATACGGTTAAGATATTTTTAATTAAAGTCAGTTCTATTTCCTTTCAATTTTCATTTGTTGTAATGTTCCTTTTAAGTGGTATTGTTATATTGTGTGTTAAGTGTAAAGAACGTATTTTTCCTTCATAGAATGTGCTTTACGAGTTTTTTTAATGTATATCTGAAGTTATTTATAATTAGAAATATAAGCATAATGAATCTGTTATCAATACATTTATATAAAATTACCGCAAGTATAACGCCATGTATAAAATAATTTTAAGTAAAGTGTATACTTAGTTTAACACGTGAAGACTTCATTTTAATTGGATTCACAATTGCGTTAAGACCTCGTCTCACAGTAACGTAATTGTAACGTTATAACTAGGTAACGTGTTAACAGGCCCTATGAACCGATATTTCTACTACGTCGTAGTTACTAAGAAAATCTACTGGAATTGTAGAGAAATACGGTTAAGACATTTTCAATTAGAGTCTATTTTCTTACGTTTTTCTTTTGTTGATATGTTTCTTTTAAGTGGTATGTCATAATTGTTTGTTAATTTATTTGTAAAGAATAATATTAAGCTTTCATAGAGTGTGCTTTACGAGTTTTTTTTATTTAAAGATTTTAAGTGATGAGGGAGGCGCAGGACCGCACAAGGTGGCAATAATTAGAGGAGGCCTATGTCCAGCAGTGGACGTCAATTGGCTGATGATGATGATGAAAGATTTTAAATTATTTATGTTTAGAAATATTTCCATAATGAATCTGTTTTTCGTTCGAAAATCTAAACATTTATTGTAAATAAAATTGTAGTTTGTAATTGAGATCCTGAACTTTGTGACTTTAATGATTACTTACTCTAATTAAAATAGAAATATTTCCATAATGAATCTGTTTTTCGTTCGAAAATCTAAACATTTATTGTAAATAAAATTGTAGTTTGTAATTGAGATCCTGAACTTTGTGACTTTAATGATTACTTACTCTAATTAAAATAGAAATATTTCCATAATGAATCTGTTTTTCGTTCGAAAATCTAAACATTTATTGTAAATAAAATTGTAGTTTGTAATTGAGATCCTGAACTTTGTGACTTTAATGATTACTTACTCTAATTAAAATAGAAATATTTCCATAATGAATCTGTTTTTCGTTCGAAAATCTAAACATTTATTGTAAATAAAATTGTAGTTTGTAATTGAGATCCTGAACTTTGTGACTTTAATGATTACTTACTCTAATTAAAATAGAAATATTTCCATAATGAATCTGTTTTTCGTTCGAAAATCTAAACATTTATTGTAAATAAAATTGTAGTTTGTAATTGAGATCCTGAACTTTGTGACTTTAATGATTACTTACTCTAATTAAAATAGAAATATTTCCATAATGAATCTGTTTTTCGTTCGAAAATCTAAACATTTATTGTAAATAAAATTGTAGTTTGTAATTGAGATCCTGAACTTTGTGACTTTAATGATTACTTACTCTAATTAAAATAGAAATATTTCCATAATGAATCTGTTTTTCGTTCGAAAATCTAAACATTTATTGTAAATAAAATTGTAGTTTGTAATTGAGATCCTGAACTTTGTGACTTTAATGATTACTTACTCTAATTAAAATAGAAATATTTCCATAATGAATCTGTTTTTCGTTCGAAAATCTAAACATTTATTGTAAATAAAATTGTAGTTTGTAATTGAGATCCTGAACTTTGTGACTTTAATGATTACTTACTCTAATTAAAATAGAAATATTTCCATAATGAATCTGTTTTTCGTTCGAAAATCTAAACATTTATTGTAAATAAAATTGTAGTTTGTAATTGAGATCCTGAACTTTGTGACTTTAATGATTACTTACTCTAATTAAAATAGAAATATTTCCATAATGAATCTGTTTTTCGTTCGAAAATCTAAACATTTATTGTAAATAAAATTGTAGTTTGTAATTGAGATCCTGAACTTTGTGACTTTAATGATTACTTACTCTAATTAAAACTTCTATACAAATACTGGTTGCTTCTATACAAATACGAACTTGATTTATAATTTAGAATTAGTATCTAACGAAAAAAAACTTCGGCCTACCTAATACTATTCTTGTCAGCCTAATTATTTTATTAATGTCGTACGTATATACTATGAAAAAAGGTTGGTCATTTCATTTTAAAAGTGTAATACAACTAATTATAAACTATGATTTAGGTAAGGTAACGCACGACATCACAGCAGAAAACAATTTATCTTTTAAAACTAAACTTACCCATAATAACAATTACGTAGGTATACTTACGTTAAACAGTTCGATGTTTGTTTAAAGTTCTGACCAGACAGCTTAGTGTAGAGTTATGTTGAAGAAGGTAAATTTTGTTAACTTTAAAAAAAACGAATTACTTAATTCATAACATTATAAATCCGAGTAATTGCACTATACGTTTAAACAATATAAAATAAACAGATTTTATTAAAACTCTATTACTTCTCACAAATTCGCACAACACAAAATAGTTTCAACCAAAGTACGAGCTTTACCTACAGCTCGTACTTTGCGACCATCACAAACATTGCATGTTCATGCACACAAATAGTCTCAAGAAACTCAA
This sequence comes from Schrankia costaestrigalis, assembly GCA_905475405.1. Lineage (NCBI taxonomy): Eukaryota > Metazoa > Arthropoda > Insecta > Lepidoptera > Erebidae > Schrankia > Schrankia costaestrigalis. The sequence goes on from FR997832.1 coordinate 6,802,640, forward strand.
ACCTTTGCGTAGCCGTAATGGAATACCTACTACAATTACGCCACGGAGAAGTAATGGAATACAACAATTACGCCACGGAGATTATTAAATATTACATTGTTTACAAAATCAATAAGTACTAGTTGTTTTTTGTATTAAGACAAGGCAAATTGAGCATCAAGTCTAAAGGAAAATGCGAACACGTTACGGGAATGAAGGCCACTGAGTCATGAAAAGACTTCACTGCGTTGCCGTCGCTTTGCCGGTCCTGTCAAATGCTTTTCAACTACGACTATCTACGTGCTATTCGAAAACTCTCTTATGCCCGATTTACACATCGATAAGTACAGTGGCGAGTTAAGTAGTATTTTAAAATTAAGTTGATTTAAATAGATCTCCATCCTATATTTTGGCAAGTTAAGTACGAATTAGCCCCCTCTCTCGCGTCTCGCCAACTTAACTTGCCAAAAAATAGGATGGAGATCTATTTAAATCAACTTAATCAGCAACTTACTACTTAACTCGCTACTGTACTTGTCGATGTGTAAATCGGGCATTATAACATACAACACCACCTACAAAAAGCGACGTTGCCTTATCGCAAGCACGTACCTAATCTTTTGCAGGCATGATGTCTTTTATGTACCTATTCGTAATGGAATAAAGTGTACTGTAGCTACTACCTAGTACACTGTAGTAATATGTCTAGGTATATTATAAAAAACTTTGAGCTTAAATGTTTCGTCACGTAAATATGTATGTAGATTTCTCAAACACCTCCATTTGTCTCCTGATTAAATTCATCTTTTTTTTTTCATCTTTTAAAAAGACAACTCCCGCACTAGGGATCATGCCCTGTGTCGCGGGGACTTTTACAAACATCAATTAACGGACACATATAACACCCAGACTCAGGACAATAATTTGTGGATCTCACAAATTATTGTCCTGCATGGGGATCGAACCCACAACCTCATGCGCGGCAGCCGCTGGCTTTACCGGCGCGCCACCGAGGTCGTCGAATTCGTAGCGGGTTTCGAACTTTATAGTGCTTTTTGTGTTTTAAACTTTAAATGGTTTCCATAGTATTTCAATTTACTTCGTTAAGTAACAGAAAAAAGGTTTGTAGGTTAATTATTTTACTTAAATCGTTTTTTGTACTTAATTTAAGTAACAACCAAAACCTATTTTCATCATAGAATAAATTACTATTATTAAGTAGATTAGTCCTAGTCCTTTTTGTTATACTCGTAAAACCGTTGTTAGTCGTCTAGTGAAAATAGCACCAATTAGTTTTAAAATTTTATAAAATGCTGAACAATTTTCTCCTAATCTGATACTTTATTGAGAACAGTAGCGTTGAATACGAATTGTAATCTACAAATGACTTTGAATAGTAAAGCCTTAGATTGCAAAGATAATATAAATCCATTATAAGACCCACTTTTATCCTAACAGACACTGGAATAACATTAAATTTATAATTATGAAATGAAACGAAAGGCGATTTCTTATGACTGTTATTTTATAATTGACTATATTGTTAAATCTATACTAATATTATAACGAGGTAAAGTTTGAGTGTTAGTAAGTTTGTGACATTTTAAGGGGTAATCTTTGGATCTACTGAACCGATTTTTAAAATTCTTTCTGTGTTGAATTGTCCATTTATTGGGGAGTGTCATAGGCTATATAATATCACGCTATGACTAATAGGAGTGGAGCAGTAATGAATGTAAAATATGTTTAAAAAAGGGACGCTTAATACGTTTTTTTTTCCCGCCCAACGAATTGGGCACGGGTCAGCTAGTCTATTAATAAGTCACCGCTATTTTTTGTGGGTGCAACAGTAACTGTAGTTACTAGGTACCTGACGTTATAATGCTTGTAGTCTAAGCAGTGAGACTCAGAACTAATAACAAAGTTATCCTGTCATCATCATTGTCATTCCGGTCTTACCGTTAAGAAGCCAAAAGTTCATTCTAAGCGAACGGAGATCGAAAATTTAAAACTACCAACAACATCTTTCTCATTATTATCATATTAAGTTGGAAGTTTTACCGTGCGTTCGAATCAGAAGTATGGACACCCACACCCGAACCAAAGGGTCATAAAGCTCTGAATTTCGGGTCAGTAGCGGTAAGAAAATAGCGCGTAAAATCTACGCCCGTTAAAGGTGGGTGGGCAGAATATCAAGCTAAACTGACATAAAAACTGATCTTCAAGTCAATTTTCAGGGATCAGTTATTGCAAGTGTTTGTGTTTTTAGAACCTATGCCAAATTGAATATCATCAATTTACCAATGCAGGGAAGCTAGACCTACTTACACAATATTCAAAATGTTTTCGTTAAGATAATAACTGGCAAGAAATTTTTGACATATTTTATAGGGTGACAAGTGTGAAGGTAGGAAAAATAGATTATGTAGAGCCATGTACATACATACATAAACTCACGCCTTATCCCGTCCGGGGTAGGCAGAGACGACAGAACGAGACACTTGTCACGATCCTGGCAAACAGATTGGGCCTCGTCCACATTCATTAAACGAGTCATACATGCGCGTCGGTTACGAGTGCTCTTTATTTGGTCCTTCTCCAATATGCAACATATCTTGTTAACATAATGTTTTTAGAGCCATGTAGTGGACAGGATTGTCAGTAATTGATAAAGAAAGCAATGTTGTTCTTTGTGTTTATTCATTTCACTTACAAGCGACTGTGAAACAAAAGAATGCTTTAATGAATTACCTTATATATGTCACCGGAAAATAACAAGACTCGTAAGTTGATCAATTTCCTAGGTAGTTAATCAACTCTCGGAAAATAATAAACGGCAGTTAAAATGCTATTTAACGTATGTGTTTTAGTAAGTTGATTAATTTACTGCGTCTTGCCGTTAAATCATCCGACAAAGGCAAGGTGTACGTTGATTGGTTAAAAGACTCACGTGCTTTTATGCCGCTCCCCGCCACCCGGCCGCCGCCATTACCGGCTTAAACGTAAACAAATATATTCTAGTCCGTACTTGTTTTTCTATTATAGTAGTAAAATTAACAATTGTTGTTTTGTTTTATTCTCATTATAACGCGTCATTTTATTTATGATGAGTGAAATGGAGTCTGTAGAAATAAACGAACAATTGGTGAGCAATACTAGTTTTGTCGATCGAGAACACTTTGATGCAGAGTTACAAAAGTACTACAGTGGGCTAAGTACAGAAAATAAAAAAAATCAGTGGACAAGTGAAAAAATCCAAAATGTTATTCAAATGATAGAAGAATACAATCTAGCTAAAACTTTAGTAACAGGTGTAATTGCAAAAAAGCCAAAGTTTTGTGTAACTCTAGATGCCATAAATCATTAACATGTAGTAATAAGTAAAATACGAATACAATTATTAGATATTTAGACTGATTGTACTGACTGATTAAACTGATTATAATAATTATTATTAATATAACTTACAATAATAAAACTCTGAGCTCCAATATATTTTTAAACATTTTTCATTTATCTATATCTATACTTATAATAAAACTGTAGAGAGATCAATTCTGTACATTGAATATATGTTAAAAATTAATATTGGAGGATGAATGGTGAACGATACTAATGCCAAAAATGCAATCAATAAATTTTTTGTCTGTCTGTCTGTCTGTCTGACTGTCTGTCTGTCTGTCTGTCTGTATGTGCACGCATGGGTCAAAAACTACTGAAGGGATTTTAACCAAACTTGGTACGATTGTAGTCCATATTCCTGGGCAGGTTATAGGCTGTATAACATAACGCTAAGACACATAGGAGCTGAGCAGTGATGAAAAATTTGAAGTGAGTCGGTTGAAAAAACGCGCGTTCGAGCTCTTATCATCGCATACGTTGATCATACGCCAAAAATATGTATTACAAAAATAATGGTCTTTAAAAGATGTACAAAAAAGTCCTAAATAGTATATATCTATCTACACTAATATTATAAAGAGGAAAACTTTGTTTGTTTGGTTGTAATGAATAGGCTCAAAAACTACTGGACCGTTTTTAAAAATTCTTTCACCATTCGAAAGCTACATTATCCACGAGTAACATAGGCAAAATTTTATTTTGAAAAAAAATAGGGTTCCTTAAAATATTTGGGTTTCTCGGACACAAAGTGTAAAAAATCAACCAGAAAAGTTACTTATTTTGCGTACGCTGCCTAAACTATAAAAGATAGAAGCATAAAATGTTCTAATTAATTGAAGATCTTATAAATATCTACAAAAAAGTCCGCGACACACTATACCTATCTATGTCGAGTGAGGCACAACAACCATTTTTTTATTTAAAAATCTTAATTTTTTTTTGGACTACATTTAAACGCATTTATTTTACTCATGCTATTAATCCTTATCAAAATAAATTATTTCATCACTAAGTACAGTTTATGTAGATAATATTTGGTATTTAAAAGATTAAAATTGGACGTTTGGTTTTGAAGTTATGGCGAAATTAAAATATTACTATTTCTGCGTTGCGAAGTGGGCGTCACCAAGGCGGGGGTGCGAGTGCGGGAGGGGAGTTTAGATCTATGAGTAAGGTACCCGCGCGGCTCAGTCGCGCGGTCGGCTCCCTACGCAGCGGTCGTGCGCGAAGTCTAATCATTTTCGTTCGATTTTTATTAGACTTCATTCTTAAAACTACACCTACGCAAAAGTTCTTCTCAGAGCCAATCAACAGTTCTTTTCAGGACTAAAAAACATTTCTTTTCAGGACTAAACAACAGTTCTTTTCAGGGCTAAACAACAGTTCTTTTCAGAGCTAGAATATTACAGGCTATTAACATTTTCTTAAACATTTGAAAATGCCTAAGAGAGCCAGGTCCCAACTTTCTAACCATAGTTCTCAAGCACGGGCAGCAAGAATACGTCGTATGGGAGAATCTTCACCTGAACGTTCACAACGCCTTGCTGAACAAAATCAGAGAAACTCTCAGGCTCGCGCACGAGAGTCGAGTGTCGAACGCTCGCAACGCCTTGCACAACAAAATCTGAGAACCTCTGAGTTACGTGCACGAGAGTCGAGGCTGGAGCGTTCCCAACGTCTTCGTGAACAAAATGTAAGGACCTCTCAGTTGCGCGAAAGCGAGTCGAATGTCGAGCGTTTGCAGCGACTTAGAGCTCAGGCAGAAAGACAGCAGTTGTCCACAAATAGAGTTCGCAATCGAAGTTTAGCTAACAGCAACAGACTGGCTTTCAGATACGATCCGCAGGTTGATTATGCACAACAAGCGTCCGTCCAAATCGGAGTCATGAATAAGATCTGCTCTAACTGTTCTGCCAAGAAATGGGCGGATGAACCTAATGGTATGTGCTGTGCTTCAGGTAAAGTTTGTCTTCCTAACCTTCAGGAGCCGCCACAACCAATAAAAAATCTTTTAACTAATAACCATCCATTATCTGGTCATTTTTTAACAAATACACGTAAATACAATAGTCTTTTTCAAATGACTTCTTTTGGGGCTAAAGAAATCAGGGAAGGTCATTTTATGCCCACTTTTAAAATTGAAGGACAGGCAAGAACTGTGGGTTTTGGCCTGATGGTGGTAAAAGGCTACCAATGAGATTATCATCTCATCTTTTACCACCATCAGGCCAAAACCCACAGTTCTTGCAAATATATTTTATTTCGGATGCAGACCAATTATCGTTGCGATCAAGCATCGCACCAACCTTAAAAATGGATTTAATTCGCGAATTACAGACCGTTCTGAATAATCATAACGCGTATATACAAAGTTTTAAACAAAATTTAGAACTCAACTCCTCAGATAATTTAAAGTTAATTATTCATTCAGATCGCACTCCACAGACAGCACACAGAGGCAGATATAATGCTCCTACTGTAAACGAGGTAGCCGTTCTCTTAGTCGATGAAGACAAAGGTCCCAGGGATATAGTCTTACACGGGAGAGACGGACAGCTCAAGAGAGTTTCTGAGCTACATCGGTCCTATGATCCACTACAGTATCCCATAATGTTTGTGTCAGGAGAAGACGGTTATTATTTGACTATCTCTCAGCAGGGTTCTGCGCGTAATAAGACTGTTTCATGTATGCAATTTTATGCATTTAGATTAATGTTTAGAACTAACTCTTTTAATCCGTTACATTATTACAGAGACTTATTTAGTCAATATTGTGTTGACATGATGGCGAAAATGATATCTGAAAGATTAAATTATATTTCCCGGAATCAACAAAGACTGAGGGCTGATGACTACATTCATCTCAGAGATGCCTTAAATCATGACGCAAATGTTGACCCATCAAACATCGGTCAACATGTCATATTGCCATCGTCATTTACGGGTTCTCCGCGTTTCATGCACGAGAAAACGCAGGACGCGATGACGTACGTCCGAAATTATGGTAGACCTGACCTATTTGTCACTTTTACATGTAACCCTGAATGGCCTGAGATTAAGGCGGAGCTACTACCAGGACAACGGTCTTTCGACCGTCATGATATAATTTCCCGTGTCTTTCATTTAAAGATGAAGAAATTCATCAAATTATTTGTCAAAGAACAGATATTCGGTAAAACAAAATGTTATATGGCAAGTGTGGAATGGCAAAAGCGCGGTTTACCTCATTGTCATTTGCTGTTCTGGCTAGAAAGTAAAATACAACCAGACGAGATCGACAGCGTCATAGTTGCAGAGCTACCCGATCAAGACATTGATCCGGTACTACACAATATTATAACTAAAAATATGGTACATGGACCCTGCGGAGAGCATAATTTAGCTGCACCATGCATGAAGAACGGTGTCTGCACAAAAAAATACCCTCGCCGTTTCATGAACGATGCCCAAACCGGAGAGGATGGGTATCCAGTTTATCGTAGGCGCGATACAGAAAATGGCGGTCGGAGCACTACGCTACAAATTAGGGTATGGTGACGATAGATAATAGGTGGATTGTTCCATACTCCCCGCTACTATGTAAGACTTTTAACGCTCATATAAACGTGGAGTATTGCCACTCTGTCCAAGCCATTAAGTATATATGTAAATATATAAATAAAGGCTCAGATCAGGCAACTTTTAGCCTTAGGAACCCACAAGATGAGGTCGAAAACTATTTAAATGGCAGGTACATAAGCACATCTGAAGCTGTCTGGCGCTTATTTGAATTTCCCATTCACGACCGGTATCCTATGTGACGTGCCTCACGCGTCCATCTTCGCGCGCTCCACTTCGCTACACGTCAATAGCGCGAGGCGCTCGCAGTGCTTTCAGCCATTGAGCATTGGCGTTGCTATGTAGATAACGGTAAACCCCTCATAGTATATAGTGACCACGCAGCGCTCCAATGGTTCCTAAAGCTTAATAACCCAACCGGCCGGTTGGCTAGGTGGGGTGTTCGTCTTTCTGCTTATAATTTCGAAATAAGGCACCGTCGTGGTTCTGACAATGTTGTGCCGGATTTGTTGTCTCGTTCTAAAAATATTATGTGTATAGAAACGCAAAATAAATCTAATAACGTTTCTACTAACGATCCGTGGTATTTAAAAATATATAACGGTTGTTTAAAAACTCCTACTTCCTTTGTTGATTATCAGGTAATTGATAACAAACTTTATCGTTTTAAGAGAAGTCTCAATCCTCTCACTAGAGAATTTCAATGGAAGGAGATTGTACCGTCCGAGGAGAGAGCGTTGGTTATATCTCAGAATCATTCGTTGCCCACGGCTGGTCATCTTGGCATTTTTAAAACTTATAAACGTCTAGATCTTAATTATTATTGGCCAGGTATGTATAGTGACGTGGTCAAGGCGGTAAATTCTTGCGAAGCTTGCATTGCCCATAAACACCAGACACATTTAACCTTGGGTCACATGGGCGGTCCTAAGTCGGTTTCCAAACCCTTCCAGGTAATTAGCATCGATTTAGTCGGTCCATTGCCTCCAACGAGGAAGCAAAATACTTTCATTTTTGTCGTTTCTTGTTGTTTCTCGAAATATTGTTTACTTTTTCCCATTAAACGTGCAACAGCCGAGGTTATTACCAGAATACTGGAGGAAAACGTTTTCTTAGTTCATGGTATTCCTTCTACGGTCATACTCGATAACGGCAAGCAATTCATTAGTTCAACTTTTAAAAACTTATTAACTAAATATAAAATTCCAAACTTGCACTACACGCCTTTACTCCTCATGTAAATTCTGTGGAACGTTATAATAAAACTATAATCACGGCCGTTTCAACCTTCATAGATAATGATCACCGTGTCTGGGACACACTTATACCAAAGATTCAATTTGCAATTAATTCTGCGGTGAACGAAGTGACAGGTTTCTCGCCGTCGTTTCTTGTTTACGGTCGGGAGCTTGTAAATTGCGGCTCACGCCATATTGACTCTGACCCCAATATGGTCCATGAGCCGCGAGACTCTTACGCTGAATCACTCGGCTACTTATCTTCAATCTTTGAGAAGGTACAGGCAGCCTTGCTGTCGGCTCACCAGCGTAATTGTCAATCTTATAATCTCCGTCGTAAGCCGGTGGAATTCCAGGTGGGCGATGTTGTATGGAGACGTACTTTTTATCTTAGCGATAAGGATAAATATTTTTGTAAGAAGTTGGCCCCTAAGTTTATAAAGTGTAAAATCACATCTAAAAAGTCGCCTTTGGTCTATAAACTATCCGATATGTCAGGTAAACCGCTGGGTGAATGGCATATCAAAGATATTAAAAATATAAATTATAAAGAATGATATCTGAAATAAACATAAATAGATTTTACCTACATATAGTTGTTATTATTTTGTTTAGGCATCGTCGTATTACTCGCACTCTCGTGCATGTCGCTTATCGACTTTTATCCTTCACACCTCGGTGTAGTAATATTATAGATTTGTATTTTTATCTACAAATTACAAGGGTTTCGGGTTTCGGGAGACTGCGCTGTGGCGTGTTGTATTTTAACTTGTTGTTTTTGTTACTCGGTGTTCATCGAGCTGATTAAAAGAAAATATTTTTTTTACCCCATGGTACAGTGGTAGAAAGAGAGGTTTTTCGAACTTGATCACAGGTTCGATGCCTGAAACTCTTTATTTCATTAAGTAATTGACGGCGAAACTGCTCACTAAGTTGATATGTTTTATTGAATTATATTAAGGTTGTTTACGTTCTAAAATAAACATTTTAATTAAAATATTAGGTATAAGTTGAACCATTGGAATGCGGCCTCGCTCGAACGATCTTTTGTTCGAAGGTTGTTAACCTGTTCCTTGTGATTTAATTGACTATATTTTTTTTCTATAACACGGCGACAGCCTACAGCTGTTCTTTTGTTTGCAATATGGGTTCCGTATTTCAATGAATCTGATCTTCATAGTATACTTGAAAACTATCATTTATCATTTTTTTTTTTTATTACAATATCCGTACAGCGCTGGCTCGTCACGAGATAATACTAACTACTAACCCTAATTTTTTTTTAAAAATAGTTTGTAATGCCTTTTCTTTTGGCTGTTTCAGGTACCTCCCGCGGAGCTGATCTCATCTACCGCTCCTGCAGGGTGTTGGTGCCTGAACAGCCTGTCGCCCCCTGCTAGCAGCCGAATTTTCCCTAGGAAAAATTCTGGTCTAGCGGGGGGGGTATGTGACGTGCCTCACGCGTCCATCTTCGCGCGCTCCACTTCGCTACACGTCAATGGCGCGAGCGCGTCGTGGAGGGGCCTACACAGCGGCCATTATATAAGAAGACGCGGGGCGCGGCCGCTTCCCTTTTTGTTCCGGCTTGCTGACTGAAGCTAAGTGTTTGCCTTTCTATAGGGCAGCCTTCGAACCTCGTGCTTTGTAATCGAATCCTCTCAAAATCCTTCTGATTAGACCGGCTTGCTTAAACTATATTTGTGTTAACGTAGTGATTTCTAAATATATAGTGACAAACTAATAACATTGTATGTACTAAATTAGCTTATACCTATATTTGTGTTAACGTAGCGATTTCTAAATATATAGTGACAAACTAATAACATTGTATGTACTAAACTTTTAACTGAATAATACTACATTGTCGTACTGAGTTGTTTGCATTTATCTCCCTAAACTACCCACTACGTCACACCTACTGTAGTGCATTTGGCTGTTCATCTAGAGAACGGTCAAAGGGTGTATTTTACACCAGGGACAGCTCATCAAGTTATCCAAAACCCACGCAATACCACATTACTGGCATTTTTTGCTCTCTGTAATGAAGATGAATTCGCGAAAACTCTTCTGTATCATGAAGTCCCGCAGTACTATACATGGGCAAATAATAAATTCACTAGAAGGAGGCGTGGTGAAGATGTAGTTGGACATCCGGGGATAAAAAAAGATGCCGCTTTAGGTAGAGTCTACGGGATACATCCATCACAATCGGAGTGTTTTTATCTTAGGATTCTACTGCACAACGTACGCGGTCCGACTTCATTTGCATACCTCAAAACTGTAAACGGTTTTGTCAAAGTGACGTATCAAGCAGCTTGCCGTGACTGAGGTTTACTTGAAAACGATGACCATTGGAGTAATACTTTAAGCGAAGCTTCGTTATCACATTGTCCAAAAAAACTAAGGGAGTTATTCGTAGTCATACTTTTATTTTGTCAACCATCGGAACCATTGAAGTTATGGCATACTTTCAAAGATCAGTTCTGTGAAGATATTAGACATCGTATCAGACAACAAAATCAGGATAACACTTTACCCTTTACTGAAGTAATTTATAATGAAGGATTAATTGAAATAGAAAACAAACTTCTAGAATTAAACGACAAAAATTTAAGTGATTTTGGATTACCTTCTCCCGTTCGTACCCAGAATAATACTATTGACACAATGGTACAACAGTATAACAGAAATGATCTAACAGCGTTTGTAAATGACAATGTGCCAAAATTAGTACCAGATCAAAGACATGCTTATGAGACTATTGTGGATAGCGTGAACAATAACATGGGGAGATTATTTTTTTTGGACGCACCAGGAGGCACCGGAAAGACTTTTCTCGCAAATTTGATACTTGCTAAGATACGGCAATCAGGGAAGATAGCGATTGCAGTTGCTTCGTCAGGAATTGCTGCAACTCTCTTGAACGAAGGAAAAACTGCTCACTCTACGTTTAAACTCCCGCTATCTGTATCTTTAGATCAACGGTCTACGTGCTCTATTCGGAAAAATGGGCCTCTTGGTAAGTTACTGCAAGACGCGTCGTTGGTAATATGGGATGAATGCACCATGAGTCATAGAGCTCATGTGGAGGCCGTGGACCGTACTTTAAAAGACCTCCGAAGCTCTGCTAATGTTATGGGTGGTATCACTTTTGTATTTGCTGGAGATTTCCGACAAACGCTTCCAGTCGTCAACAGAGGTACGCGAGCAGATATTATAAAGGCATGTTTAAAATCGTCTCAACTTTGGACATCTGTTCAACATTTGTATTTGCGCACCAACATGAGAGCTCACTTACATGGAAATGCGCATAGCAATTTTCCACAACAGCTGCTGAAACTTGGAGAAGGAATTTTTCCATTTTTAAATTTGGGCACCAATTATGCAGTTACTTTAGATGAGTCTCTAGGCCAAATAGTCCATAATTTAGATAGTCTGATAAATGCTATATATCCTGACATCGAAAACTTACATCAAAATGATTTTCGTTGGCTGTGTTGTAGAGCAATAGTTTCTCCCAGGAATGAAACAGTCAACGAAATAAACAATTTAATTATGCAGAAAGTACCGGGTGAAGTTAAGTGCTATAAATCCATAGACACCGTCACTAACATCGAGGACGCAGTACACTATCCCCAGGAATTTTTAAATTCTCTGAACCCCGCTGGGCTACCACCTCATGAACTGTCGTTAAAAGTAGGCACGCCGATAATGCTTCTCAGAAATTTAAACCCCCCTAACATGTGTAATGGCACGAGACTTCTTATAAAGGAGCTAAAAGATAATTTAATAGTAGCGAAGATTATCACCGGCCCTGCAGCTGGTGAATTAGCTCATATACCAAGAATACCCATGATTCCTACTGATTTGCCTATACCCTTCAAAAGGCTCCAATTTCCAGTAAAAATTTCTTTCGCACTAACGATAAACAAATCCCAGGGCCAAACATTCAAATTAGTAGGAATTGATTTACGAAAAGAATGTTTTACGCATGGGCAACTTTACGTTGCCCTATCACGGGTCGGGGCTCCCGACCATCAGTATATTTTGTTACCAGAAAATAATTTAACGTCTAATGTTGTTTATAGAGAAGCTCTACAATAATCGCTTTATTTATCTATCCTAAAACAACCGGGTTACACTTCGGGACTCCCGGCAGAAGTGAAAACTTAGTATTAATTACATTTAAATATTTTCATCATTAACAACTTTAACATCCTCATAAAGACAATCTATGCAGCCTGTGGATAATGATGATGTCGTTTGTCCATCTTTCGCGGCAAAACGGAGTGATGAATTGATGTTTTTTTTTTAAGTGGAGATAGTTAAATAAAAGGATGGACAGTGACATGGGCTATTTACCACCAAACGAAGTGGGTGCGGGTCAGCTAGTCTACACTAATATTATAAAGAGGAAAACTTTGTTTGTTTGGTTGTAATGAATAGGCTCAAAAACTACTGGACCGTTTTTAAAAATTCTTTCACCATTCGAAAGCTACATTATCCACGAGTAACATAGGCAAAATTTTATTTTGAAAAAAAATAGGGTTCCTTAAAATATTTGGGTTTCTCGGACACAAAGTGTAAAAAATCAACCAGAAAAGTTACTTATTTTGCGTACGCTGCCTAAACTATAAAAGATAGAAGCATAAAATGTTCTAATTAATTGAAGATCTTATAAATATCTACAAAAAAGTCCGCGACACACTATACCTATCTATGTCGAGTGAGGCACAACAACCATTTTTTTATTTAAAAATCTTAATTTTTTTTTGGACTACATTTAAACGCATTTATTTTACTCATGCTATTAATCCTTATCAAAATAAATTATTTCATCACTAAGTACAGTTTATGTAGATAATATTTGGTATTTAAAAGATTAAAATTGGACGTTTGGTTTTGAAGTTATGGCGAAATTAAAATATTACTATTTCTGCGTTGCGAAGTGGGCGTCACCAAGGCGGGGGTGCGAGTGCGGGAGGGGAGTTTAGATCTATGAGTAAGGTACCCGCGCGGCTCAGTCGCGCGGTCGGCTCCCTACGCAGCGGTCGTGCGCGAAGTCTAATCATTTTCGTTCGATTTTTATTAGACTTCATTCTTAAAACTACACCTACGCAAAAGTTCTTCTCAGAGCCAATCAACAGTTCTTTTCAGGACTAAAAAACATTTCTTTTCAGGACTAAACAACAGTTCTTTTCAGGGCTAAACAACAGTTCTTTTCAGAGCTAGAATATTACAGGCTATTAACATTTTCTTAAACATTTGAAAATGCCTAAGAGAGCCAGGTCCCAACTTTCTAACCATAGTTCTCAAGCACGGGCAGCAAGAATACGTCGTATGGGAGAATCTTCACCTGAACGTTCACAACGCCTTGCTGAACAAAATCAGAGAAACTCTCAGGCTCGCGCACGAGAGTCGAGTGTCGAACGCTCGCAACGCCTTGCACAACAAAATCTGAGAACCTCTGAGTTACGTGCACGAGAGTCGAGGCTGGAGCGTTCCCAACGTCTTCGTGAACAAAATGTAAGGACCTCTCAGTTGCGCGAAAGCGAGTCGAATGTCGAGCGTTTGCAGCGACTTAGAGCTCAGGCAGAAAGACAGCAGTTGTCCACAAATAGAGTTCGCAATCGAAGTTTAGCTAACAGCAACAGACTGGCTTTCAGATACGATCCGCAGGTTGATTATGCACAACAAGCGTCCGTCCAAATCGGAGTCATGAATAAGATCTGCTCTAACTGTTCTGCCAAGAAATGGGCGGATGAACCTAATGGTATGTGCTGTGCTTCAGGTAAAGTTTGTCTTCCTAACCTTCAGGAGCCGCCACAACCAATAAAAAATCTTTTAACTAATAACCATCCATTATCTGGTCATTTTTTAACAAATACACGTAAATACAATAGTCTTTTTCAAATGACTTCTTTTGGGGCTAAAGAAATCAGGGAAGGTCATTTTATGCCCACTTTTAAAATTGAAGGACAGGCAAGAACTGTGGGTTTTGGCCTGATGGTGGTAAAAGGCTACCAATGAGATTATCATCTCATCTTTTACCACCATCAGGCCAAAACCCACAGTTCTTGCAAATATATTTTATTTCGGATGCAGACCAATTATCGTTGCGATCAAGCATCGCACCAACCTTAAAAATGGATTTAATTCGCGAATTACAGACCGTTCTGAATAATCATAACGCGTATATACAAAGTTTTAAACAAAATTTAGAACTCAACTCCTCAGATAATTTAAAGTTAATTATTCATTCAGATCGCACTCCACAGACAGCACACAGAGGCAGATATAATGCTCCTACTGTAAACGAGGTAGCCGTTCTCTTAGTCGATGAAGACAAAGGTCCCAGGGATATAGTCTTACACGGGAGAGACGGACAGCTCAAGAGAGTTTCTGAGCTACATCGGTCCTATGATCCACTACAGTATCCCATAATGTTTGTGTCAGGAGAAGACGGTTATTATTTGACTATCTCTCAGCAGGGTTCTGCGCGTAATAAGACTGTTTCATGTATGCAATTTTATGCATTTAGATTAATGTTTAGAACTAACTCTTTTAATCCGTTACATTATTACAGAGACTTATTTAGTCAATATTGTGTTGACATGATGGCGAAAATGATATCTGAAAGATTAAATTATATTTCCCGGAATCAACAAAGACTGAGGGCTGATGACTACATTCATCTCAGAGATGCCTTAAATCATGACGCAAATGTTGACCCATCAAACATCGGTCAACATGTCATATTGCCATCGTCATTTACGGGTTCTCCGCGTTTCATGCACGAGAAAACGCAGGACGCGATGACGTACTGTTAGATCGCGCTATCCAGCACTTATAAAAAAAAAAACACAAGGCTGGTTTAACTAAGCGATTTATTAATAATATTTACTACACTTTTAACTACACTTTAACTTAGGACTTAAAACACTTATTATTAGACTTGGTTTTTATTCACTGCGCGATTAACTCTAGTGAAGAGTTATTTTTAGAGAGAGAGACCCGGAGTAAGTCTATTTGCTCTAGGTTTGGGCTGAAAACCACAAGTGGGCAGCAGTTCTAAGACCGCTATTATATCAGCACTAGAGAAATAAACACTAAACTTAATTTACGAAAAAACGGAGTATTTATAATGAAATATCTGCTGAATTGCACTATGCAATTGACGTCAATCATTGAGTATTGCAATTCGGCAGTATTCGTAGGAAAATAGGGATGTAACACCTCCCCCCTTTAAAACGAAACATCCGAAAAATAGAAAAAGGGATGTGAGTATAAACCAAGTTTGATATAGTAATATTACATTAGTTATTTAGAATTAAGATAATGATAATTGATTAGATTTAGTAATAGATTTAGTAATTAGACATAGATTTTAAACATTATAAGATAAGATATCATAATAACTATAATTATAAGACAAAGGTAAGACTTATATCTAAATTTAACATTAAGAATTTAATATAGTAATTAAAACATTTAGAAATATTAAAATTATAATTAAGTATGCTTATTAGAATTTACAATACTTCAAGATTTCGTCTTGGTAAACTAAGATTGGAATCTGTACTTTCAGTATCATATTCTATGTTTGCCATGTGTACACTGGATCTAGTATGAATATTAGTTCTAGGTTTAGTCATACAGGTGTTTACAATTTTTACACAGCAAGAAGAACTTTTCTTACAACAAAAACATTTGTATATTTTATATGAAAAATATGAAAATACAGAGATTGATAATATAGATGTTATAATACTAAAATAGTAACTATACTTAATATGATAGGGTTGAGTTTCAATTTTAGTCAGTTCTTCATCAAATTGATTTAATCTATGTGAAGCATATTGCAAGGAGTCTAAATTAATATTTGATAATTTTACAGGAGTTAAATAAGGAATAGTATCATTTAATTTATTCTTTGAACAACAGTCATCATTAATAATATTAAAATCAGGATGAGGTATATAAATTTTAGTTTCAAATTCCTGAGATGGTATGAACTGAAGTAGCTTATGATAAGCTTTACAATATTTAGGTAGTTTTAAAATACCTGTACCCACAATATCATAGTCTTCTAAATTACCATTACAATTAATAGATATCTTTGTGATATCTGATTGGACATATATCCATTTATTATTACTAAGTTTTTGCCAAATGTCTATTTCACCATTAATTATCTTAAAATTACAAGAGTCAGGGATATTTTTAACATGTTCACTTAAAACCGTCACTTCACAAATCGGATTCGCGACACTAGATTGAATGTTTCCTAACCTACACAAATAGTAATTATTGTTTATCACTTTGCACTCACTTAAGTCTTCAAACACCGAGTACATTAATTTATCATGTGTTAATGCTAAAAACTTTGCAGATGGATTAATCAACGCAAATGAATTTATATTATTAATATCGTGAGGAGTTGGTAAGGAATAAATGTGGTATAAATTATAATCTACAAAAGATATAACTAAAGGAATTCTTATAGCAAATATTAACTTATCATTATAAATAAAAGATGAAATTTCGGCTAAATCTAAAATAGTATGAACATTATGTAAAGTTAAATGTAAAGGTAAACTGCCAGTAATATCGTTATTTTTAGAACTTAATTCGTTATATAATTGTATTGGACTTAGCACTGAAGGGTGAACTATATTTTGTTTCCCAAATAGAATTGCATCGATGAGGTCCTTTAAGCTGAAGTTAAGTATCATTAAAGAACTTTCTAAGGCACTGAAAGTCATAGAAAGATGTGAAATTATCTCTAATTTGTTAGCATTCTGTGAAACAGTATCTAGAATCTTACCTAAATTTTGTATATTAGAATTAAGTATATGTTCATTTTCATTAAGTTTAGAAATAGTATTATTAAATGAGGATATAGTAGAAGACATTATATGAATGTTTTCTTTCATAATAGCAGCCAAGTGTCTTTGATCATCTTGGACTGCATTAATAGCATCAGTAAATGTTTTAGCATCATCTTCATCAAGAGAGCCAAAGAGTTGTTTGAGTATTGGTCCACCAATACCAAACCAAGCTGCTCGTTTAACTTTACGAGTATCATTCGTATTTGTCAAATGAGATAGAGACAAATAATTATTTTGAAC
Source organism: Schrankia costaestrigalis (assembly GCA_905475405.1). Taxonomy (NCBI): domain Eukaryota; kingdom Metazoa; phylum Arthropoda; class Insecta; order Lepidoptera; family Erebidae; genus Schrankia; species Schrankia costaestrigalis. The sequence continues at coordinate 6,819,948 of FR997832.1, forward strand.
ATTTATAAATAAGCTTTCTAAAGGACTTAAAACATTCCAACAATCAGTTTTAACTTTAGTTGATTGATGGGAAGTACATATATGTTTACAAGTTTCCAGAATATGTTCCAGAGTAGAAATATGAGGTTGTATATAAGATAAATCAGAAAATGTAACAATGGTCCAATAATTATTATAATATTTCATAGTACCTATAGGGTCATAATAGAGACCTGGACTATTTACAATCGGCGTAGTTAAGTTGGATCTTGCGAAGAGTCCTGGCGCGAAGGCCCTGGAAGAGAATTATCGTGAGCTAGTTTAATTTGATCAAAATGATATCTAACATGTTTGCGATTAATTAAAAGAGTAACATTATTATTATTATGAACTTGTATAACTCTGAAGGGACCTTTCCAGTAGTATGATTCTTTAAGTTTATTATATAACCTAGTGGAACCAGCATGTCCACCTATAGGAGAATCATGATTATCTTTTAGAATAGTAGGAATTTGATTAGGTGTAGGATAGATTATTTTGTTATGATATATATTAATTTTAATTTGTGTGTTATGAAATAGAAAAGCAATCATTTCGTAAATAATAATGAATTGATGTTTATCAAATTCATTAGCAAAATCAGACATAGAAATTTCTTTGATGTCAGAGTGAAAAATAATTAACTCATTACGAAGACATGTTAACACTTTGAATATTTCTCTATAAGTGCATGTATCGTAATAATGGACTTTAGTAAACATATGAAAATAAATTTTATTATTAATATTAGAATATTTAATAGAATATAGTTCTTTCTCTGAATTAATAAAAACTTCTTTATCATTTAATAGTTCAAGAATTTCTTCACAATAAGGGTTAGATGGATCTAGGTCAATGGAAGTAGGATAGGCTATAGCAGGACATTGTGTTTTAAGTAAATGTTGATTATGTTGACAAATAATAGTGTCGAAATTTATAGGACTAGAACGTGATTTTAGAAAATCTCCGTATGTTAGGTTATTACTAAGATCTATATCATTAAGATTGTTTATAGGCGGACGAGATAATGCGTCTGCGTTTAAGTTGGTTTTACCGGATTTGTAAACAATTTCATAATCATATTCTTCTAGTCTTAGTCTCCATCTGACTAATTTACTACTTGGATCTTTGCAGTTAAATAACCATACGAGAGGTCGATGGTCAGTGACTATTTTGAATCTACGACCATAAAGATATGGCCTGAATGTTTTGACACCGAATAGAATTGCAAGAAGTTCCTTCTCTGTGGTGCTATAATTACCTTCGGCTTTATTCAGAGTTCGAGAGGCATATGCGATAGGAAGATCTTTGCTTACTTCTCCTTGAGAAAGTATAGCACCTAAAGCATAGTTTGAGGCATCAGTAGTAAGGATAAATTCTTTAGAGAAATCGGGATATTGAAGGATAGGAGCACTAGTTAACATAGATTTAAGAGTTATAAAAGAATTTTCTTGTTCTTGAGTCCAATTGAAAATAGTATCTTTACGAAGTAGTGAAGTCAGTGGTTTTGTGATTTTAGAAAAGTCTTTTATGAATTTACGATAATACCCTATTAATCCTAAGAAGGATTTTATTTCTTTTGGATTTCTAGGAGTTGGATAATTGGAAACTGCTTTAACTTTGTCAGGATTTGGAGAGACACCTTTGTCTGTAATTATGTGACCGAGATAAGCGACTTCTCGTCGAAGAAATTCGCATTTATCCGGTTGAAGCTTAAGATTATGTTTACGTAGGGCTTCAAATATGAGTCTGAGCTTACTAATATGCGTAGAGAGACAGTGAGAGTAGCAGATGACGTCATCGAGATAGATATAGCAGTGGAGCCCCTGGAGGCCAGATAAGACAGTATTCATCAATCTTTGAAATGTAGCAGGTGCATTTTTTAGACCAAAAGGCATTCGAGTATATTCGAAGTGACCATTCGGAACAGAAAAGGCAGTTTTAGGTGCATCTTCTGCACTCATAAGAATTTGGTGAAATCCGGACACCAGGTCTAAGGTACTAAAGTATTTACTATGACCTAATTGATCCAGAATGTCCGTAATATTAGGAATAGGATAGGCATCACCAACTGTGATATCGTTGAGCTTTCTAAAGTCTACAACGATACGCCATTTCTTTTGACCGGAAGCATCTTGCTTCTTGGGTACAACCCATATAGGAGAGGACCAAGGGGAGTCAGAGGGTCTTATGATATTTTGATCTAGCATCTTTTTAATCTGTTTATTTACTTCTTCTTTATGAACTTCAGGATATCGGTATGTTTTAACATGGATTGGTTGTGAAGAAGTAGTTTTGATTTTATGATCTAAAGTATTAGTATGAGTAAGAGTATCTCCTTCTAAATAGAATAAGTCAGCAAACTCAGAACACAGATCTAGTAAGGCTTCGGCTTCTTCGAAATTAAGATGTGAAGTGCGTATTTGTTTCTGCACTTTCTCACATCTATTTGATAATGTTTTATCATTATTATTATGATTTAGGGAGTTAGTAGAATTTATATTGTGTATGAAATCACCTAATAAGTCACAAGGAATTAATTCTACACAAAGACATTTTATGATAACGTCTTTGTTAGTTGTATTAAGAATAGAGACAGTAACATGATTATTTTCTTTTAAATTGACTAGACAGTTAGATAGAAACACTCCTGGTTGAATTTCAGCTTTGTTAATATAACCAGTTGTAACTTCAGGATTAAGTACATTACATTCTATAATCATTTCAGAACGAGCTGGAATAATATATTCAGGTTTAGTAAAATAAATTTGTAATTGACAACCATTTATATCTAAAATTTTTGATTTATAGTTAATGTTAGAATTATGAGAGTTAAGGTAATCGTTACCAATTATGCCGTCAAATTCTATATCGACACAGTCGGGTATTAAGTGAAATTTACCTAATATTGTTTTATTATTTTGAAAAGTAAAATCTAATTGAAAATGACCCAGGCTCTTTGAGTATTCTGTACCTTTGTCAATTCCTTTGAACTGTATAATTTCATGTACTAAAGCAGGCTGAATATCTAAAGAAGACTGTTTTATTAGTGATATGCCTGCTCCAGAGTCAACTAGTAGAACTAGTAGACGGTTACAATATTTAGATTTAACATACACGTGTGGGAGATGTATTCTCTTATTGTAACTTATTTCATAGACATTGGAGTGAGACTCAGAGGTAGGAAGAATAATTGGCTGTTCTAAAGATGTAATATTATTTGAGTTACAGTGTTCTGAAATGGGTTTGGTAGGAGTGGTAGATTTAGTAGGAATAAAATTATTATGTTCCGATATAGTAGAATTAGATTTAATAGAAATTATTTCATTATTTGATTTAGGACAAATAGTAGAATTAGTAGGATATAAATTATTATTATTCGACTTAGTAGATATAGTAGATCTAGTAGGAATTATATTATAATTGGATTTAGTAGAAATAGTAGAATTAGTAGGAATTATATTACTATAATTTGATTTAGTAGATATAGTAGATTTAGTAGGAATTATATTATTATAATTCGATTTAGTAGATTTAGTAGGAATTATATTATTATAATTCGATTTAGTAGATATATTAGATTTAGTAGAAATAGTAGATTTAGTAGGAATTATATTATTATAATTCGATTTAGTAGATTTAGTAGAAATAGTAGATTTAGTAGGAATTATATTATTATAACTCGATTTAGTAGAAACTTGATGTAGAAAGGCGTCGGTTTGTGTGGACAATTCCGTACGACGCGTAACCGGAATCCCTTTTAGTTTAAATGGTTATGAGAATCAGAGTTGGCATCATTCAGAGAATTTGAATAATCATCTACGTCGTTTCCTTCAGAATAATTATAAATTTGCCTATGCGAGTTATTAGGAGGGAATGTTTTCCTTGAGTTATTATATTGGCGTTTTCGACATTGCATAATGTCGTGGCCAGGACTTTTACAGTACCTACAAATATTACTCTGAGGATAAGTTGATGTAGAAGGTTGAGGAGAAGGTTGAGGTTCATGAGGAGGAATAGCATGAATAGGACGATTGCGATTAAGAAAGCAGGATCTTTCTGAATGTCCTAATTTACCACAAGTCCTACATTTTGGCCTTGAATCAGGCGATTTGGAGGTGGAAGACTGTATATAATTATGCAGTTTCTCCTCTTGGATAGCTAGGTTGATGGCCTCGTGTAAGGAACTCGGGTTGCGACATCTTAAAATGTTGGAAATATGGCTAGGCAATCCGAGTAAAAAGGTATGCAGCGCTAAGTCTTCTGTGCTGGCTATTCGACCTTTCAACTCACTTGGATCCCTAGTGGAATGCGTTATATCTGTTTGCAATCGCGTTAAAAATGTCTCTATACGAAGACTATATTGTGTAACTGACTCGTTAGACTTTTGTTTACAGTTTTGTAAGTCTAACAATAAATGGTCTCTATGTTTAGTCTCGCCAAACGTAGATTTTAAATATTGTTTCAGCTCAGCCCAAGTATCAAATATCTTAAGGGAACAAGCGGACTCAGCTTTGCCTTCTAATTGGGAAAGAATATATTTTAAAAGTACATGTTGTTGCGAAACAGTAGCTAAGTTCAAAGCATTTTCGCAATTTCTAATGAATGGTGATAGTTTATTCCTATCGCCATCAAATGATTTTATGAATTTAGCTAATACGGAGAAATGAAGTTCCTCCATGCCGATGTTATTTAAACTCGAACACGACTGAACGTTTTTTTTATCGAGTTTATTACTTTCAAAGGCCATTATAGAATAAAGCTAAAGAGTAAATGAAATAGTAATAAAAATAGGAAATAGAATTAAGGAATTATTTAAACAAAGGGAATAGGAAATTATAATCAATTAATCCACTCGCAAAATTATGCTAATAACACAAGTAAATCAATAATAAACGACTCACAGTAGCAGTAGTAGACACGACGTCATTGGCGGCGTCGAGTTACTGGCAGGAGCGGCGGCGGCGATGCGATGTTGGCGGAATGTGCAGCGTTGCAGTTACGGGTCGATGCGAAGTGTGTAACCTTGTCGTATTTGACTGCAATGTTTTTAATATAACATGCAGCACGTGGCTCGGTGCTGGGCAGAGAACCCTCGGGCACAGTGGAGCACGATGAAGTGTCGATGTCCTCTATATGGCGGCCTCGCAAGTCGTCAGTGAGACGGCAGAGACAGCAGGTAGCCTTCCCAGTGGTCTAAATGAGTGACCTTCGACTGGGTTGTGTAGCTGGTCGTCGTCAGGAGTAGGCGACCAAAGGGACTTAACAAATCCCTGTTTCTTCTGACACCAAATGTTAGATCGCGCTATCCAGCACTTATAAAAAAAAAAACACAAGGCTGGTTTAACTAAGCGATTTATTAATAATATTTACTACACTTTTAACTACACTTTAACTTAGGACTTAAAACACTTATTATTAGACTTGGTTTTTATTCACTGCGCGATTAACTCTAGTGAAGAGTTATTTTTAGAGAGAGAGACCCGGAGTAAGTCTATTTGCTCTAGGTTTGGGCTGAAAACCACAAGTGGGCAGCAGTTCTAAGACCGCTATTATATCAGCACTAGAGAAATAAACACTAAACTTAATTTACGAAAAAACGGAGTATTTATAATGAAATATCTGCTGAATTGCACTATGCAATTGACGTCAATCATTGAGTATTGCAATTCGGCAGTATTCGTAGGAAAATAGGGATGTAACAGTACGTCCGAAATTATGGTAGACCTGACCTATTTGTCACTTTTACATGTAACCCTGAATGGCCTGAGATTAAGGCGGAGCTACTACCAGGACAACGGTCTTTCGACCGTCATGATATAATTTCCCGTGTCTTTCATTTAAAGATGAAGAAATTCATCAAATTATTTGTCAAAGAACAGATATTCGGTAAAACAAAATGTTGCAAGCAATGGTGGTTCTGAACACTCACCTAATATACAAACAGGGTGTTCTAAAACTACTAAAATGTTAACAAAGTCTTCAAAATTATGTAAAAGTAAAAATACATTTATTGTCTCGGACAAACTGGGTGTTGGTTTGGGTAGTTTAATTAAGACTTACATAGATTGCCCTGTTGTTAATGTTTGTTCACCTGGAGCTAGTTTAAGTATTATAATGAATAATCTGAAAAAGTTACAACTTAACGAAGAGTCTACAGTTGTCATATTACTTGGAAATGGCCTTTCTATTACCAAGAAGGATGTAATTATATTAGTAGAACTGGTATTACAAATCCAGGCATCAGTAGGTTGCAAATTTATTATGTGTGCATTCCCATATTCTTATACACTTACTCAAGAACAAAATAGGCATATAGGTAAATTAAATTTACTATTATATAATAGTACACGTCACTACTGTGACATTTTATTTTTTGACTCTAATATTTTTATTAGGAACAGTTTTTACTTAACAAAAGATACCATGTATCTTTCTTTTTATTATAGAAAACAACTTGCTAATTTATTAGCATTTAATATAGGTATAGGTACAAGTACTAATAGAGTACTCATTAGTTTGGTAGGAGATAGTAGGTCCACTACTAATACATTTATTAAACCATCTAATAGTTTAAACTATTAGATAAGACAAAGGGTAGCCTTAATCTTTGTTTAGTTCATCAAAACATACAAGGTCTATCTGGCAAAGAACTAGAAATAGAACTGTTTTTAAACAAACATAATGTACAAATCTTTTGTGTTACCGAGCATTGGTTACAGTCACATGAATTATTATTTAATAATGCACACTTTACATTGGCAAGTGCGTTTGTAAGAAAGAAGGCTATACGCGGTGGCTCTCTAATATTTATAAGTAATAAAGTTGAATTTAAAGAAAGAAAAGACATAGCAAATCTTTCTATCGAGCGCACAGTCGAAATCTCTTGTGTGGAGCTTGAGCAACATGTCGTAGCTTGTGTGTACCGACCACCGCAGAGTGATTATAGTCTATTCGAGGGTGTTATGGAGAAATTGTTAGAAAGACTATGCTCAGGAAATAAATTTATTATAGTATGCGGGGACTTTAATGTAAATCTACTTGAAAAATCTTCAACTAGTGCTAGATTAATTTGTTTGTTTCAGTCTTATAATTTACAGTTTTTATTTAAAGAAGCCACTAGGATTACATCTCATTCTGCTACATGCTTAGATAATGTATTTTGCAACTGTGAATATGTTAATAAGGATATCTTAAGTGATTTAACATCTGACCACTGTGGGCAAAGGGTAGTATTTCCATCTATTACTACTCCCACAGAGAACAAAATCACATGCAGGCCAATTACCATAAACCGCCTGAATCAATTTAGTGATAATGTTGCAATCAAAGTGACTAGAATTAATCTTAATCAGTATAGCCCAGATGATATTTATAAAGATTTATTAGACATTATCAAGCTTGAATATGATAATATTTTTAAAACTAAGACTTTTGTTAGTAACTCTAAAACTAAATTCTGTGATTGGGCAACAACAGGTATATATAAAAGTAGAGCTCGCTTGTATGAATTGTATGGTATGAAACAATATAATACTCAACCAGATTTCATTCAATATGTCAGGAACTACTCGAAAACTTTTAAGAGGGCTTGTGCCATAGCAAAGTCTTCTTATTTGAGTAATAAGATAAAGGAATCAAACAACAAAATTAAAAGTACATGGGACATTATTAATGCAGAGACCGGCCGGATGAAAATTCGTGATACTAATTATGTACTAAAAACTCAAGATAAGGTTCTCACCAATAATGCTGACATTGCACATGCTTTTAATAATTTCTTTGTCAATGTTCCTATTCATACAACAACCTCCTTAAATTCCTCTCCAAACCAAGCAGAATTTTTACTAAAAGATAAAGTAATTGAATGTAAGAACCGCTTCAGTTTTAGGTCTATTAACCATAATGATATCATAAAAGCTTTCAAAAGTCTCAATTCCAAGAAATCTGCTGATTTATGGGGTATGTCTGTCAAGCTTCTTCAGGGTATTATATTTAATATATCTCCACATTTATCTATTATATTTAATAAGTGTATTGCCATAGGTGTATTTCCTTATCTAATGAAACACAGTAAGATTATTCCTTTGTTCAAGAATGGATCAAAAAGCGACCCTGGTAACTTTAGACCAATTTCAATACTACCTGTGATTAGTAAAATCTATGAGAAAATTATCTTATGCCAATTGGAGAGTCACTTTCATTTAAATAATATTTTTCATAGGCAGCAATACGGTTTTAGGAAGGGTAGCTCAACGATTGATGCGGGTGTTTCTCTTCTGAAATATATCTATGATGCTTGGGAAAATTCTATGGATGCAATAGGCGTCTTCTGTGATCTTTCTAAAGCTTTTGACTGCGTTGATCATGGGACACTTCTGTGCAAGCTTAGACATTATGGAATTAGGGATGCTTCTCTTGATTTATTATCTTCGTATTTAAGCAATAGGGTTCAGTATGTCGAAGTAAATGGTAGTAGGTCCTCTGGTCTTCCGCCAAGTATGGGCGTGCCTCAAGGATCCATTCTAGGTCCGTTTCTATTTTTAGTTTATGTCAATGACTTGCCGTTTCTTGCTCAGGGTTTGTGCGACATTGTTTTATTTGCAGATGATACTTCACTCGTTTTCAAAGTAAACCGTAAGCAAACTAATTTAGATGAAGTTAACGAATCTCTCGCACAAGTCCTGAACTGGTTTACTGCTAACAATTTGCTTTTAAATGCTGCCAAAACAAAATGCTTAAAATTCTCTATGCCCAATGTTAAAAGCCTTAGTAATAATCTGATTTTAAACGGTGAGGTCCTTCGTTTTGTAGACACTACTGTATTTTTAGGAATAACGTTGGATAGTAAGCTGCAATGGGGTGCTCATATATTAGCTCTAGCAGGAAAACTAAGTTCAGCTGCTTATGCAGTTAAAAAAGTGAGGCAGCTAACGAATATAGAGACAGCAAGATTGGTATACTTTAGTTACTTTCACAGCTTAATGTCCTATGGTGTTCTTTTGTGGGGTAGGGCTGCAGACATCGAATCTATTTTTATTCTTCAGAAGCGTGCAGTTCGAGCTATTTACAATCTTGAATCGAATGTTTCATTGAGAGATCGTTTTAAGGAAATAGGTATTTTAACAGTTGCTTCACAATATATATATGCTAATATAATATATATTAAGCAAAATATTGAACAGTATGATAGAAATGGCGACATTCATAGCATTGGTACGAGGAATAGGCATAAGTTGATAGGTCCACAACATCGCCTACATAAGGTACATAACACTTTTGCGGGACTCGGTATACGTTTATTCAATAAACTGCCTAAGCATGTAATGGATCTACCTTTACTAAACTTTAAAGCATTTGTAAAAAATCAGCTATTATCGAAAGGCTATTATACAATAAACGATTATATTAATGACAAAAACTCATGGGCTTAGATTTCAATTATCGTGATTTCATGTTGCTTGTTCCATGGTGTAGATTGTGGCTTAACCTAGGTAGTTGTGCGGATGTTATGTTACTACCTTATTACTTTCTTTTACAGTTTTATTTGTTATTGTAACGATAGAAATACTTCACTTGCATTTGTAAATGTATTTAATTATATTATCTAAATGGTATTCTATTCCATTCTCAACTACTTAAAGATTAACAAAATCAACTTGACGACACAAATGCTTGTGTGTTAATTTCTGTCGGATATCGCAGTGACGAGATGACTGATGAACGTGCCATGCAATTAAAGCTTTTTTAAATCAATTTATTAACAATGAAATTTTTTTTATCAATTAAACTTTAAATTGCTATGCATGTAAGATTTGCTTGCACACATCATTCTTCACGCTGCTGTTGGTAATTGTAACAAAGTCAAATTATTATTTTTGAAAAGAGTGGCCTGAGTTTCTTGGCCACATTCTTCTCAGAGCTCTACTATAGTCGTCTGCGAAAGTGGTAGTAGTTTGGCAGACATTTTTCTCTATACTATTCTACTACATGTATAACGATTTGCATGTGTTACTTTGTAACCTAAGTGAATAAAGCTATTTGACTTTGACTTTGTTATATGGCAAGTGTGGAATGGCAAAAGCGCGGTTTACCTCATTGTCATTTGCTGTTCTGGCTAGAAAGTAAAATACAACCAGACGAGATCGACAGCGTCATAGTTGCAGAGCTACCCGATCAAGACATTGATCCGGTACTACACAATATTATAACTAAAAATATGGTACATGGACCCTGCGGAGAGCATAATTTAGCTGCACCATGCATGAAGAACGGTGTCTGCACAAAAAAATACCCTCGCCGTTTCATGAACGATACCCAAACCGGAGAGGATGGGTATCCAGTTTATCGTAGGCGCGATACAGAAAATGGCGGTCGGAGCACTACGCTACAAATTAGGGTATGGTGACGATAGATAATAGGTGGATTGTTCCATACTCCCCGCTACTATGTAAGACTTTTAACGCTCATATAAACGTGGAGTATTGCCACTCTGTCCAAGCCATTAAGTATATATGTAAATATATAAATAAAGGCTCAGATCAGGCAACTTTTAGCCTTAGGAACCCACAAGATGAGGTCGAAAACTATTTAAATGGCAGGTACATAAGCACATCTGAAGCTGTCTGGCGCTTATTTGAATTTCCCATTCACGACCGGTATCCTACTGTAGTGCATTTGGCTGTTCATCTAGAGAACGGTCAAAGGGTGTATTTTACACCAGGGACAGCTCATCAAGTTATCCAAAACCCACGCAATACCACATTACTGGCATTTTTTGCTCTCTGTAATGAAGATGAATTCGCGAAAACTCTTCTGTATCATGAAGTCCCGCAGTACTATACATGGGCAAATAATAAATTCACTAGAAGGAGGCGTGGTGAAGATGTAGTTGGACATCCGGGGATAAAAAAAGATGCCGCTTTAGGTAGAGTCTACGGGATACATCCATCACAATCGGAGTGTTTTTATCTTAGGATTCTACTGCACAACGTACGCGGTCCGACTTCATTTGCATACCTCAAAACTGTAAACGGTTTTGTCAAAGTGACGTATCAAGCAGCTTGCCGTGACTGAGGTTTACTTGAAAACGATGACCATTGGAGTAATACTTTAAGCGAAGCTTCGTTATCACATTGTCCAAAAAAACTAAGGGAGTTATTCGTAGTCATACTTTTATTTTGTCAACCATCGGAACCATTGAAGTTATGGCATACTTTCAAAGATCAGTTCTGTGAAGATATTAGACATCGTATCAGACAACAAAATCAGGATAACACTTTACCCTTTACTGAAGTAATTTATAATGAAGGATTAATTGAAATAGAAAACAAACTTCTAGAATTAAACGACAAAAATTTAAGTGATTTTGGATTACCTTCTCCCGTTCGTACCCAGAATAATACTATTGACACAATGGTACAACAGTATAACAGAAATGATCTAACAGCGTTTGTAAATGACAATGTGCCAAAATTAGTACCAGATCAAAGACATGCTTATGAGACTATTGTGGATAGCGTGAACAATAACATGGGGAGATTATTTTTTTTGGACGCACCAGGAGGCACCGGAAAGACTTTTCTCGCAAATTTGATACTTGCTAAGATACGGCAATCAGGGAAGATAGCGATTGCAGTTGCTTCGTCAGGAATTGCTGCAACTCTCTTGAACGAAGGAAAAACTGCTCACTCTACGTTTAAACTCCCGCTATCTGTATCTTTAGATCAACGGTCTACGTGCTCTATTCGGAAAAATGGGCCTCTTGGTAAGTTACTGCAAGACGCGTCGTTGGTAATATGGGATGAATGCACCATGAGTCATAGAGCTCATGTGGAGGCCGTGGACCGTACTTTAAAAGACCTCCGAAGCTCTGCTAATGTTATGGGTGGTATCACTTTTGTATTTGCTGGAGATTTCCGACAAACGCTTCCAGTCGTCAACAGAGGTACGCGAGCAGATATTATAAAGGCATGTTTAAAATCGTCTCAACTTTGGACATCTGTTCAACATTTGTATTTGCGCACCAACATGAGAGCTCACTTACATGGAAATGCGCATAGCAATTTTCCACAACAGCTGCTGAAACTTGGAGAAGGAATTTTTCCATTTTTAAATTTGGGCACCAATTATGCAGTTACTTTAGATGAGTCTCTAGGCCAAATAGTCCATAATTTAGATAGTCTGATAAATGCTATATATCCTGACATCGAAAACTTACATCAAAATGATTTTCGTTGGCTGTGTTGTAGAGCAATAGTTTCTCCCAGGAATGAAACAGTCAACGAAATAAACAATTTAATTATGCAGAAAGTACCGGGTGAAGTTAAGTGCTATAAATCCATAGACACCGTCACTAACATCGAGGACGCAGTACACTATCCCCAGGAATTTTTAAATTCTCTGAACCCCGCTGGGCTACCACCTCATGAACTGTCGTTAAAAGTAGGCACGCCGATAATGCTTCTCAGAAATTTAAACCCCCCTAACATGTGTAATGGCACGAGACTTCTTATAAAGGAGCTAAAAGATAATTTAATAGTAGCGAAGATTATCACCGGCCCTGCAGCTGGTGAATTAGCTCATATACCAAGAATACCCATGATTCCTACTGATTTGCCTATACCCTTCAAAAGGCTCCAATTTCCAGTAAAAATTTCTTTCGCACTAACGATAAACAAATCCCAGGGCCAAACATTCAAATTAGTAGGAATTGATTTACGAAAAGAATGTTTTACGCATGGGCAACTTTACGTTGCCCTATCACGGGTCGGGGCTCCCGACCATCAGTATATTTTGTTACCAGAAAATAATTTAACGTCTAATGTTGTTTATAGAGAAGCTCTACAATAATCGCTTTATTTATCTATCCTAAAACAACCGGGTTACACTTCGGGACTCCCGGCAGAAGTGAAAACTTAGTATTAATTACATTTAAATATTTTCATCATTAACAACTTTAACATCCTCATAAAGACAATCTATGCAGCCTGTGGATAATGATGATGTCGTTTGTCCATCTTTCGCGGCAAAACGGAGTGATGAATTGATGTTTTTTTTTTAAGTGGAGATAGTTAAATAAAAGGATGGACAGTGACATGGGCTATTTACCACCAAACGAAGTGGGTGCGGGTCAGCTAGTCTTTTATAAATTAGCCACAATAACGTGTTTAATCGTTAGGGTTTTCTTCACAGTGTATTAAATACATAAATATATTGTAATTTGCATAGACATATCATTTTCAAACTCCCATATTTCAAAAGTACACTTTAATACCTTATTCATAAAATTTTTTTTATAGAAATCGGTTTATAATCGGTTTGTACACACAAGATATAGATGAAAGAAAATATCCAAATGTCGCCGCGCCATTATGAGTACGGCTGTACGGTTGATTTTTGTTTAACGTCCGAAACAGCCAACCGGTGCATCTATATAATTTCATTCACATTGACTCTTAATGCGAACGGACGTGGTTCTTATTGACTCTTCTCGGAATAAGTGCGCTTTAGATATTAAAATAAATAGATACGTAGTTTTTAGGTATTAAGTTTAAAGTAGGTAATCTATCTATCTATACTATAATAAAACAATCGGAATCGGATAAGTAATACTCGAGATATCGCTAGATCTCTTTATTAGAACAGTCCAATACAAATCAGGGGTAATGAAAAATGGATTTGGTTCAATGTTGAATGAATTTAAATTTCGTTTCTTTTGTTCACGAGATGGCGTTACCAGTAGTAATCATAAAATAAATGAGTTTTTAAATAATCTATAACTATTATATTATTAAGTGCTATTAATAAGTTATTCCTTTTAAATGTTAATAAAATAACCATGCATCGTATGTGTAATATCAATTATAAGTCTTCACACTAGCCTTTAGATATATCAATTTAACGGACACAAAGAACATCCAGACTAAGGACAATAGTTTGTGTATCACAATTGTCCTCCATGGGAATCGAACCCGCGACCTCATGCACGCCAGCCATGTAATGCGACCGCCGCGCCACCGAGGCAGGTAATTCTGCCGCACCATAACGTGGAGTGCAAAATGTATTCATTCATAATTAATTAGCGATTATCCGTGTGGTGACGGAGCAAGAATACAATATGTCACCTCCCCATCTCATCCCATGGGTGGCGTAAAACCGACTAAGGGACTATCGGTGAATTATCTTTACGAAATAAAAATGAAGGAAAACTTGAAATTAAACTCTGTACCAATCCGACTGGCCAACGTGGTATTAGTAGGCCAAGTATCCCTCCGTCACGGGAGGAGGCGCGTCCTTGCAGTGGGACATTAATGGGCTGTTATCTATACTAATATTATAAAGAGGTAAAGTTTGTGTGTTTGTTTGTTTGTGTGTTTGTGACGTTGTAGGGGGTAATCTCTGGATCTACTGAACCGATTTTAAAAATTCTTTCTGTGTTTGATAGTCCATTTATCGTGGAGTGTCATAGGCTATATAGTATCACGCTATGCCTAATAGGAGTAGAGCAGTAATGAAATATGTTTATATAAGGGACGCTTAAAAACGTTTATTTTGCTTCTACTGCTTAAACGTCTGGAGATATACTGCTATACCTTTAAAAAAGTTTTACAATTAAGAGACTTAAGATTATCGTAAAAATGCTAGGGTGTCGTAAAATGATAAAGGGTGTTGTAAAAGATGGAAGGGTGTCGTAAAACAGCAAGGATGTTGTAAAATGATGGAGTGTGTCGTAAAATGCATGGAGGGTGTCAAAAAATGATGGAGGGTGTCGTAAAACAGCTAGGGTGTCGTAAAGTGATGGAGGTTGTCGAAAAATGATGGAGGGTGTCGTAAAACTGCAAGGATGTGGCAAAACTGCAATGGTGTCGTTAAACTGCAAGGGTGTCGTAAAAGTGAGAGGGTTTCGTAAAACTGCGAGGGTGTCGTAAAACTGCAAGGGTGCCGTAAAATGATGGAAGGGTGTCGTAAAACTGCTAGAGTGTCGTAAAATGATGAAGGGTGACGTAAAATTCACGGAGAGTATCGTAAAACTGCTAAGGTGTCTTAAAACTGCAAGGGTGTCGTAAAACTGCATGGGTGTCGTAAAACTGCAAGGGTGCCGTAAAATGATGGAGGGTGTCGTAAAACTGCAAGGTTGTCGTCAAACTGCAAGGGTGTTGTAAAATGATGGAGGGTGGCGTAAAATGATGGAGGGGTGTCGTAAAGAGAGACTAAATGTTCTGCACTTAGTAGACATTGTTTTCTGCCCAGACTTAAGATTATATTATTTTAAAACATAATATCTATACTTCTATACTTAATATTAAAAAGAGGTAAAGTTTGTGTGTTTGTGACGTTGTAGGGGGTAATCTCTGGATCTACTGAACCGATTTTAAAAATTATTTTAGTGTTGAATAGTCTATTTATCGCGGAGTGTCATAGGCTATATAGTATCACGCTATGGCTAACAGAAATAGAGCAGTAATGAAGTTTTTTTAAAAAAGTGACACGTTTTTTTCGCCGCCCTACGAAGTGGGCACGGGTCAGCTAGTGATGAAATAAGCGATGTCATTTATTTTAACTTACCAATTTGACAACAGATGGCATTGTGCCTGTGACCTCATTTTCAGTATCTGTATTAAGATTTTCCTTGAAAGAATGACGTTCGCTCATGTCTTTCAGTATAAGTTTAGACACAGTCTTCATAGATCTGTCTTTGTAAAGGTCTGTTTTTGAAAAGGTTTTGGTTCGTTCGTTAATTTTACAATTCGTGTGTAGGTATATATGTTTGTTATAAGGTTTCAAAAACAATTTTTCAGTATTAAATCGAATTGCGAAGTAAGTAACATTCGCCACGCGAACGAAGTCGCGGGCACAGCAGCTAGTTTAACATAAATGAACTTTAATATCCCTATATCTAAAATATAAATATTAAAACAACATATCTAAATATTTGTAACTCTATGAAAAAATACTTGCTAAATTCTTATAATGAATGCTGTCGACCAATCAGAGAAAAGTGTATTATGTGACGGATAATAGTGTACCGTCAAATAGTACACTGGGCCACGATTGGTCTATTTGTGGATGATTTTACTTGTAGCAATATAGTTAATTATTAAATTACGGCTAGATACCGTAAGTTGATTAATTAGCTAAAATTCAATGCGTTAAATAGTACATTTTAACTGCCGTTTATTATTTTCCGAGAGTTGATCAACTACCTCGTAAATTGATCAATTTACGAGTCTTGTTATTTTCCGGTGACATATACATAGGTATTAATATAGAGACTAAATTAGGTAGAAATATTTTTTTAAATAAACGTACCCAGACAAAACTACAATAAATGAATCACATTGCTTCGAACTCAGAAAAAATAAACCAAAACTCCTAATGTTCAAAAGCTCACGTGATACTTATTTCTAACAATCATTAATCAAGTCGTATAAAATATTAATACCTAAACTACCTAGATGAGTTGACCCAAATGGAGCACATATGATACTTAAATAAATATAACAAAGAAGGTTGGGTCGAAAGCTCGTTTTTATGTTTCAATTCAATGTACAAACACAAAATTTGTTGGTGCCTACAGCCTACTGCCCGAACCAATAATCTCGGAGAGCTAAAAATAGCCGCTTTTATCGAGAAAGGTTTCTCAAAGTTATTATTTGATTCTACACAACCTTGTAACTTTAAACATTTTGGCTTAAAATTAATATCACGTGTTTTATTGTTTTTCAGTGTGAGATGGGGTGGTAAGTTGTGACAGTTGGCGTCCTTCACGTATGGTGAACACCGTCTTATCCCAAAGATGTCGTCAAGGGCAACTAGCGGACTACTTAGCCTACTAGCAAAAAAAATAGGGCCTAGAGCCCATAACTAACAATGTTTTTATGATTCGACGAAACGTGCTATCTACGAATAGTGACTTCTATTATATGTGCTTTCTATATGTGTCGTAACGTACAAGCGTGTTTCTGTTTGATGTTCCACACTTAAGAAGGTAAACATGAGATAAATGTCCATACCAACCCATCTGTCTAGTGAAGTTTCTCTAAGTT
Organism: Schrankia costaestrigalis; assembly: GCA_905475405.1. Classification (NCBI taxonomy): domain Eukaryota; kingdom Metazoa; phylum Arthropoda; class Insecta; order Lepidoptera; family Erebidae; genus Schrankia; species Schrankia costaestrigalis. The sequence goes on from FR997832.1 coordinate 6,837,014, forward strand.
AAGTACGGAGGAGGCCTCGGCCCAAGGATATTTATTTAATAGGCTGCTTTTATGAATCCCGTGTTTTATAGTTTAAAATCTGTTTCGTAGTCCACCATTAAAAAACAATATCCTTAATTAAAAAGATAAAGAAGGTTTTATTCTTCTCACTGCTCGTAAATGAGGTTGTGCTAAATTACATTTCACTCTACACTGGGAAAAGGAACGTTGTCTTGTTATTTTTTATTGTTGATTGTTTAGTCAATGGTGAGTTTTGTTTTTTTTTTATCTTAACAATTTTTTTTAGTTTTATACAGTACAATTACCAAGAAAAACATCCAAAATTCACCACCCGATCTATATTATAATTAGTCAATGTTTACCACAAGTCGATTTTAGTTTACTAAATTGAATTCTAGTTGCAGATATTATATTGAGCTCTAAGCCCTTTGGAATAGGAGTGAACATTGAACACATTCAGATTATTCTATAGTTTGTTATGTCGAATTCACTGACGTAGGCACTCATGCCCTTTGCCTCCCACGCTTACGGTACCTTAATTCCATTTTTATAACATGGTTCCTGAACAAACTGAACTGGAAACTGTACTAAGGCTTTGGATAATACATTTGGAATAAATGAGCTACCATTCCTTTAGGCTGTGTGTTTCTATCAACGTGCTATAAAGTAGGTAGGTCCATCAATGTGTACGTCAGTCAGGGCGACAAGCAATCGATCATATTAGAAACAATAAAGCTCACCATGATAACAATAAGAACACTAAGATAACGTTTTAAACAAACCTTTAGTTTATAAACAAACATTCACATAACGTACTGTTATGAAATATCGTGTAACAGGTTTCCCGTTAATATGCAGTGATGGCGAACGTAGTCTGAAAACGACACGAAAACTAATCCGGAACTTATATTAAAGCTAATGATCTATCTACGCACCGTTTAGAGCCGCCGAATACACTGGAACATTTTATATTAACAGGTGATACACTTAGTTCTCTCACTGTCGACACTGAGACACAATTGTGTGGAGTTGATAGCGGTCGCGAAGCCGCCAGCTGTGTACCGGTGGTAGGGACCTGCGCACTCAGCTCTATCGATCCTGCGCCCGTCCATTCACGTGCTGCCACTTCGCCGCCTACATAACGACGCACCGACTATGTTATACACTAATCATCATTAGATAACACGATATTAGTACTGGACGTTAGAATCTACACTTGAACCACTTCACTCAACTTACTATTAACTTTTGTTCAGATAAACAACTACACTTTTGTATGAAAGCTGGCTGCAAAAGATTATATGTTACGTAATATGTTTTATTCATTACATGGAGTTTAGTACGTATAATGTTAGAACTAGCATGTATTGGAGTCGACATAAAACTAAGTTGGTAGCAGTCGCCCACACTAAGTTATCGCAAGTAGGTACCAGCCTGCATTTTAATGACGTTGTTAGGTGATAACGAGTATTCGCGGTCGTCCCTTGTTCGGTTTATAGTCAAAGCTAATTCATTCGTTATTTATTTATTTACAGTTTTTTACTGGGTTTTATTCATTAAATCTTATATTACTTACCTAGCACAACCAAAAAAGTTTATTCAATTATTTCAATTCGAGTCTGAGTGTTTCTATGTATAATAATTATGTATTTACAAAAAAAAAGTATATGAGTATTAATATCCATTGTTCTGTTACCCCATAACACAAGCAGGATAAGCCTAGCTTACTTTGGGAACAGATGACGCTGTGTAGAGACTGATGTCCACGAATATTTTTATTTATATTTTTAGTATATTTATATTCTAGAATCCATAGGGTTGTTTAGTTTGTATTAAAAAAGTGATTGAAAATATCTAACAGTATTTAACTATAATCTAAAACGCGATGGAGTAGTAAAAATGATAAGGCACGCACAAGGTTATCTATTGATGTAAGGGTTACCTACTTGTGTAGGTAGGTGATTCTGGAGAGCCCCAACGTATGTAAGGTCATATCGGGCATAAAAAATAAAAACAACATCATCAGTTTCTTTAATACTTTGATAAAGAGATGCTATAATAACGGAAAACTTACCTACTACCACGCTCGTTAAACGAATTGGTAGAGTTAGGTGTCAAATTTTAAAAGACGTAGGTAGGTCTTTTAAAATTTGACACCTAAGTATCTTCTAAAGACTTTTTTTTATATGATAGAAGGCAAACGAGCCAGCAGGTCACCTGATGGTAAGTGATCACCGCCGCCCATGGACACCCGCAACACCAGAGGAATCACAGATGTGTTTCCGACCTTTAAGAAGGGAGTACGTTCGTTTCTTGAAGCTCCCCAAGTCATATCATGTCACACATCAGTCACACATGAAAATAATTATTATAAAGCAGGCGTTCGGGAGTTACGTAATTAATTATACCAATTCCCTTGAATTTTCACAACCTATTGTCATTATATTATTATAATTATACTTGGAGCAAATACATTTAGTTACAATATTTTTTAAATTTTAAATACCTTTTTTTATCTTTATATATACCTTTTTTATCTTTATATATATACTCGTAGCCTTTTAACTATCTAGGTATCATGTTCAAAGATTAATTTTAGCAGAAAAAGAAAAATGGACTTAAAAAGTAATTAAGTAAGTGTAGTACTATGTGTAATAGACAATGGATATCCATTGTCTAGTACACATGGTACAGGCTCTGCTTAGTTAGGTACTAGATTGCGCTGTGTGAATGTGGGGAGAAACAAACGTTTTTGTAAAAAATAAAGAAATACTATGTCGTAGTTTTCCAACATGGATTAATCAAGCTAAGCTATTTGATAATACCTAAGTATAGTAAACTCAATTACTAAGGCTTCCATTCTACATTCATATTGCGCAACGATGCATTACGTATGCTATGTGCAAATTAAAGAATAGTATTTTATTGCTGTCTTATGATCTATTAATAAAGAGTAGGTTCCTCAGACATTATTATAAAATATTAGTAAGTACGAGTAGGTACCAGTAAGGAAAGGCTCAAAGCACGCTACTTGAAAGGACCGACCTTGCAAAGAATTACTTGTAGACGAGTGAATCAGCTTTACAGACTAAATATTTATGCCCACTGCTGTGTTGGGTCTTCCTCAGTTCGACGACATCTGTGGCGTAGTGGTTATATAACATGACTGCTACGCAGAGGTCTCGGGTTCGATGCCCGCTCAATGCAAATCTTTGTGTGCATGAACATGATTGTTTGCATTGGTCTGATTATTTCTATGTATACATAATATGTATGTATTTACAAAAAAAAGTGTTTATCCTTTGTCTAGTACCCATAGTACAAGCTTTGCTTAGTTTGGGACTAGATGGCGTTGTGTGAATGTGTGAGGAGGAATATTAATAGTTATAGAGGGAAACTTGGCCTGCTAATAAAAAACTGACAAGACGGCTGGTAAGTTTTCTTTCGTTTTTCCTTAAATCAATTTTGTGACACCTATGAATTGAGAAAGGCTAAATACACAAAGAACGAGTTATATTTTGGTAACAGTATTAACATCCATCCCTACCATTAGTTTTAAAAGTTAGATAAGTTTAGAATTCTCTTTAACGTTTTCCTAAAACTGTATTATAATGTAGATACAAGTTCAAACTGAAATGTAAAAGAAAAATCTAAAAATTCGTTGACCTTTACGTCTTTTTCAGCATAAGTTTCTAAAAACGCTTATTACAATGTTGACTTGCTAACTCCGAAAAAAAACGTTTCGTTGGAAATTAATTTTCGCAGAACAAGATATTATCTTGTAAGCCTTAATTTCAGCTTACAAAATCTCAAACACAGAAATATATTTTATCATTTCAACTGTAATGACGGAGGAAAAAAAACGGAAGAAAAAAAAATTTATTCGGTCTCAATTAAAGTTTTAAAAATATACTATAATGTTATAAAATCAAGACAAAGGAGAGTAAGTGAATTAATGAATTACCGTGAGGTCAATTACCCTCTCTAGTTTTCAGTGGGCGTTTAAGAGCCTGTTTCTCAAGGATCGTACAATTTCTCCCACGTAAATTCAAGTTTTCTCTGCGGGAAATAAGTAATTCACTTAAATAAGAATTTATTTACTTCGTTATTTACTTCAGGGAAGTGTTTTATTTACTTATTTATTTTTACGATGTGCATGTACAACTTTTTAGAATATGCAGAGATTAATTTATTGTCAAGAAACAATTTTTATTTTTAAGATTTCATGTTCATTTGTCGGGTCTACTTCCATATCACTACGTTTAGTTTGCTTTTATAAATAAATAAATGTTATAACTAATTTAACACTTTTTCTGCGAGATCCAGCTTGCAAGCAGATCCTATTTTAGTACCTTTTCGTTGCTGTACATTACGATTATTCCTTAACAACACATGACTCTACCGTTTCCGCTTTATTATCTAAAAATACTGTACTCTACGGTATCTTTACCGTAAATGTTTTCAATAATAATGTATTTATTAATTTTACTTCATATTTTCATACAACCTCTGTGGCGTAGTGGTTATATAACGTAACTGCTACGCAGAGGTTTCGGTTTCGATTCCCGCTCAATGCAAATCTTTGTGCGCATGAACATGATTGCTTGCATTGGTCTGGGTGTTTTCTATGTATAATATATATGTATGTAAGTATACCTACGTTTCCCAATAATATTAATTACTAATGCTACGCTTAGTGTAACCCTTTAACTATGTCGGTAATGTAAAGCGGTGTCTGCTTCTTTGACAGGGTTAATTAACGACTAACAATTAATTATATTGCCTTACACATGCCTACACATAAGTATCTAATAGAGTTCACGTGCCCTTTGAAGGGTGGAGTTGTTACTGTAAGTTTGTAAGTCATTGAACATTGTAATTCATAATTTTAGTTTTTGATTAAAATTACAGAACACGCCGAACCATTAAGTTGTGGAACCAACTTCCGGCTCACGTATTTCTTCCATCGTATGATATTGGGTCCTTTAAACGTAGTGCGATTAAGCATTTGGCCAAACCGGCACGATGATGACGACAGATTGAAGTTATTTTTAGACTTCTATCCGTTGGCTTCATTTGTGGACTGTACTCGGGCTTTCCATTACGATCGATATAGTCATATTGCCGTGTTTTGTATTACAAAAACGGGATAAGAAAAACAATTTAATTGATTAGTTAGATTAGTGTTGGTCCTGAGCAACTGTTGGTATAGATTCATTATAAAAGAGTGTGATGTCTGTTAAATATATAATAATGTTGTTACCTTCGTCCTTGTTTTAACGTGTCGTAATTCCGGACTATACTGAAGTCAAATTAGAGAAATTTACCCAAAAGGTGAAAAATGGCAATTAAAGTTACCTGGTTATTAAGATTGCTACTGAGAACAATATTGGAACTAACTAGGAACTACTGCGAACTCAACCTCATTATTAGGTAGGCATTCTGTTGCACAAGACACAAGTAAAAGGGCATGACGTTAAAGATTAAAATTAAATGACGTAGGTACAAAGTATTAAAGAAAGGTTTCGTCAAATAACTCTGTACCGATGGCGGTGGAGAAATTGCACAACACATAACTTCTATTAAAGAAGAAGCCATATACGTCGATTTTCGACATTTGCAATCAGTCTATGACGTTATCAATTCATTTATAATTAATTTATATAAGTACCTACCTACAAATTATTTTTCGTAATACTGTTCATTTGCAAAAGTACCACCTACTTGTTTGCTCGCTTTTTCGGTGATTCTCGATTGACGTAGGTACATAATTACCTACTATTATAAACTTTTGAATAAAATTATATACAAATAAAAAGGGCCTAACAATCTGCCAGTAAATGACGGTAGGTATAGTTTACGAAATTGGAAAAGCGGGTAAATTTTTAAAATGTATGTCCATGACTGGTACAATTACAATATAACCGACATTGTTCTGTAATCTACTGGGTCTATTTCGTACTTGCTTATCATAACTGTACTTGTAATAGTTATCTACTGTCAAGGATGTATGTCAATTTCATGAAAGAGGTATACCTGGTTATTGTATTTTCTGTTTGTTGTCAAAGTGTTATGAAATAGTTTTACTTAACTTCCTTCAAGAGATGTACCTAGTGTTGATGATAAGCTCTTCCTCGCGGGAACTTTCACAAACATAGAATTAAAGGATACCAAGTACTTACATCCAAACTCAAGACCGTCAGAAAGTCAGACCATTTATGGCTGGTTAAAATTAAGGTAAAACCTTATACCAATCTGTCTGGCTAACGTGGTATTAATATGTCATGTTTCCATCAGTACAGAAGGAGTCCGGCCCACCATTCACGAATAACATGTAAGATTCCACTATCATCCATCACATTTAATGGGAATTAAAAACTAAATAAAAAAACAATGTTAGGATGTCAACAAGATCATTTATTAATCATCCAAATATGAAAGTTAAGCTTATTTACAAAAGAACTGTACATTTATACATGTTCGACATTTCGACGGATTATAATTTAAAATAGGTCATATAACAAGTCTGACATAATCATTATGTTACTAGTGTTAGTAGGATCTTGTTGAAAAAAAAACATTGAAACTATTACAGTGTTCTGAATAATAATTCGTAAAACAAAAAAAAATACTTTACGTAAAAAAATTAGTCATTAAATAAATTGACATTTAAAATACCTACTTATGATTATCTGTTAGGCATTAGAATTAACTTAAAATGTTCTGTATTTGTCATTCTTGAAGCATGTGACTTAAAATTTGTCTCTCTAAACTTCAGCGCGGCTGTCGCATTAGCCTATTATGAGACAGAAAGCCTGTAGACCATCATGATTCTATAGGCCAAGTTTTATACAATGCTTTAATGATGATGATGATCAAATACGAGTATAAAAAAAGTTATTATAAATTGCTGTAGATCAAGCAACTGTTAGAAAAATCTTTTAATAGGTTTTAGCACGTTGGGTAGAATTGTGTAAATAGTAAGTAGACTCAACCGTTTTGTTGCTTACAAAAGACTAAAAACCACATTCATTTTTATAAATCTAAAATAAATTATTCATACGAATTAAAAGGTTTTGATCGCGGAAATCATAGCAAAAAAAAAATTAAATCTCTAAGCTATGGGCAAGCGGCCGCTGGACGTTAACAGTATCATAGAACAGACAAAATGCTGCCAACAACAAGCTACTGACCAAATAAAAAACTTGCATATTTTTCTTGTTGATCATAATTATACCTACATGTTAAATTAATGAATGCACCTTTACATTTGGATCATACATTCGAGTATACGTCGCATTTATAAATAAAAAAAAGCAGGCTTATAAACTAAAAAACTAAAAGTAAATAATTAAAAAAATGACTTTTTTAAACTGACACTGAAGAGATATAATGTGACCTGTGATAAAACGTACTTGATCTGTAATGAAACATACGTGAGCTGTAATGAGACGTAAGTGGCTAGTGATGAAACACACTTACTTTACCTGTGATGAGATATATGTGACAGTGATGAGATAATATACGTGGCCAGTTATGAAACTGACGTGAGCTGTGATGTGACTTGAAAACAATGAAGGTGATGAGAAATAAATGTCAATGAATAGACGTATGTGACCTGTGATTAGACGTACGTAAATAGTGACGAGACTTATGTTGTGATCGAATAACTAGCAGGTACATTATTGGTGAGGCACCAAGTGATGTTGTCCGATAATTAACTAAATAAATAGCACAAAATGTTTATCCCCCTTACTCATAAACGCCTCTTAAATTTTAGTCAATTGATTAGCTTACATTCTTACTTTTTTTGTATTGTTTAAGGTTGATTTTACTAAAAAAATCTCGCTAAACAGTGATTAAATTTAATAGGCGTTTATGAGTAAGGGGGTAAGTTACAACTAAAATGAGTCAGTTAACTTGAAAGTTTGAAATATTTTAACATTTTTAACTTTTATTTCTATATTTGATATGCTTTGAGAATTAAATTCTGTCACGTTCGTATTTGAATAACTATTTGTTATACTTTAACATCAATATTATAGAATATTACAATTATAACTATATTTGTATTCGAGCTTATGTATAAGTATAAAATAAAAAAAAAGTAAAGATAATTCGCATTGGTTTGACCATTGTTACATTATAACGAAAAACAAAAAAAAATGTTTGTTAAACAATGTAATATTTCTCTTAAAGTTAATGAGCATATTTTTAAATATATAAAAACAGCTGCCTGCACCTATAGCAAACGTGTATAGATGATATACCATTGCTTCTTATTTTACATATTAGTCATATATAAATAACTCTCCATAAAAACTAGTTGAGATTAGAAACGGAAATGTAATATCATTATTTATGTCACCGATTATGAAACTTAATTAGGTATCTACCTATTTATGTAGTAATATCAGAAATATAAATAAGTAAAATACAATATCTATTTTTAAACAATAAATACTCAAAAAATAGTAACATTCCTTAAACAAAGCGTGAAACGCTTGAAATATTTATATTGTTTTAAGAAAATATAACGAACACCTTTATGATAAGAATAATAGCTGTAGATAACTGTAAATTTTAAATCCACCAAATAACGTCTAAAAAAAGTTTACGCTTATTTTAGTTTTTATGTTAGAAGCAAATGTACATTTTATATAAATATATAATCTGCTATTATATTGAGTACTGTTTTATAAATATAAATTGGAACACGGAATAACTTCAGTGCAGAATATACATTGTGTTATTTTTTTTTACTTACATCCATTGCCTTAATTTCTGGACTGTATTAGCGCGTTCCATCAGGCTTCATAGTCACAAGTTTTAGAACTGATGTATTAAAACATAAATAAAAAAAATACATTGATAATCAACTAATCAATAAACCCAATAAATCAATAATTACTTTGATGGTACAGTCAAATACTTAAGTTTAAATAATCAGCAAAAACAATCAAATAACACTTTTTACTTTTGACAAAGTCAAATTGTGACAAAGCTCCTTAAATAAAAAAAAAACACTATTTACTTTCTTCTCTATCAACATGATTATGTTTGAGCTTTCTTTTCCGTGCTCCAAATGATACTTAGAACTAAATATACATAATACGAAATTAATATGAAGAGATTCGACTAATATTAAACAAATAAAAATAATTTTGACAATACACACTGGGGTTGATTTTAAAAATGCCATCAGTCTTTTATAAATTGACATTTCAAAACATCGCGGCTTAGTACCTTTTAACTAAAATTTTTGTGTCTCAAATCATATTAAAAGTAGAGAATAAATCGTTAAAAATTGGTATAATAATCTATACGAGACATCGACAAAAAAAACTCTAAAGCTGCCATTTATAAATTTTTCCACGTGGACTTCGCTAGTCATGATTAAACCTCTCCGGCCTTATTACACCAAAGTGTTAAAGTAATGAAAATATTAATGTTCTGAAATGTCAACCCTTTAATCAGTCAATTATCTGCTTTACAAGACACAAAGACAATATCTTGGTAAACTTAAAAATAAAATACTATTGCCAATTAAAAATTAAACTATTGAAACAAAATCTCAACTGTAGAAGTTAACTTTAGTTAGGCTTAGGACACGGCGGCGCTGGACGATGCGGTCTAGGAACATCTTCATACACTTCGTCATACAAATTGGCATTAGAATATATAGGACTATAATAAGTACTAGCTGTATCGTTAACTTCGTCGTATAAAACATCTTGAGACGTTGAAGCAGCAGTAAAATCAACGTTTTGATACTTTAGCGAGGAATAATTCTTTGAATTTTGAACATTATCACTAAAATTTCTTAATTTCTCCGCTTCTTCTTCGTATTTAGGTACGTAAATGTTCTTCTCGTAATCATTACTTGTATTCGTTTTCGCCGGTGTTGAAAATTTTGTATAGTAATCTTTTGTTTCTAGTATAAATTGTTGTTCAACTGGGTTAGTATCATAATTTTTGTATACAGGTATATCGCTATATTTACTACTTTCAGCACCGTTACTAGTAGCTGCACTTGAAGTAGAAGGTCCGTTGTACGGTACTTCTCCATACATATAATCACTATTGTTGCTTTTTGTTCTGAGATTCAACGATTCTGAGATTCTATCGTCGAGCGACATTTGGGCAAGAGATGTTGATACACTGGGTACAGCATTTCTTTCTATTGAGAGAGCATTTGTGTGGGCGTAACCCCAATTTGGTATAGTTCCATACGGTGAGTTATTTTGTTGTGTATTATTGCTAGTTGATGGGGTATTGTTATAGATCGGTGAGGTTTCCGGCCTTATGGAGGTTGGGTGATTGTTCGTAGCGTAGCGGTGGGTTTCTTGATGTGGTTGACTATTAGAAGTATCTGGTGTTACGGAGTAAGTTGGTCTAGTGGGTGCTGTTTGTTGATTAGAGGGCCAGAATTGTGATGTATCGAAGGGATCTGGTTGTGTCGATTTAGCCGTACTGTAGTGTAGGTGTGTTGTAAGATTATCTAATGACTTAGCACCGTAGAGGTTATAGCTTTGAGTCGGGAGAGGATTAGCAGATATACCGGGCAGACTTTCTATGCTTTGTTCACCCCAGTCTACATCTAAACCTGAAATAATTTACATTTTGTGAGATAAATAGAATAGAAAAGCAGATAATTTTACAACACTTTATACCAAATGACGCAGGCGTCATTGACTAGAATAATAATTCATTTAGACAGGTCTATGTAGTTGCTTTTTTTTTAAATTATAAATTGACGCATACTTCGCAGGAAGTCAAACCAAAGGAAAAATAATGTGATAATTACCTAATTCGGGAACGTCAATGGGTGCATCAAGTATAGAGACGTTGTTCTGACTGGTCGGCGTTGGTTTTTTAGACGGCATACTTAGTCTTGTGGACGGCGGTAGATCAAGATCAATAAGTATGTCCTCTTTAACTGAAACAAATTAATACTTACATTAGTACGAGTTTATAAGCCTGAAATTACATTTAGGTGGTATTGTTATCAAGACCTACTTTAATGTACAGCAAATTTGAATCATCATCATTGTAACAGCCTATTAATTTCCCACTGCAGGGACGGACCTCACATGACGGAGGGATACTTGGCCTACTAATATAACGCTGGCCAGACGGATTGGTATAGGGTTTAATTTCAAGTTTTCCTTCTTTTTATTTCGTAAAGACAATATTCACGGATAGTCCCTTAGTCGATTTTTATGACACCCATGGGATGAGATGGTGATATATTGTATTCTTACTCCGTCACCACACAGAGAAAGTTTGATTACTATACATTAATACTAGTCGGCCTCTGCAATACCTACGAAATAACAGTTCTAAAGTATAAGCTATGTTCAAAATAAAAAAAAAAAAAAAAAGGTAAAATCCATTTAGTAGTTTTTACGTTTATAATACCAGTAGGATTTTAAGATAGTTACCTTGATTCATACTCTTCGAATGCGCCTCTCTAGTTCCTCTTATAGATCTATCCTGATTAAGCGCCGCAACTCTATCATTAGTCAGTTTGTTGTAGTTAAAGTGTTTACTGCCGGTGTTACCGCCGCGGGTTGTAGGAGGTTGTGTGGACTCGATCGTACGGCGTTTACGGAGAATCACTGCTGAGTCATCGGAGGCGCCGTTCGTTGATAATATCGTTGTAGGTGGCTGAACTGTAATCAAGTTGTGAGATTTTGTTTTAATTTATACTTTTACTTTGAGAAGTCGTTATCTAATTATTTGATTAGGTTGTGGCAGTACAATCGGATAGGTAGTATCGCCTCAAAATAGATAGAAGAGTCCAATCTTACCTATGTATGTGATTATTGGCAAAACTAAAATGACATTAACTGTCAAATCCTTATATTGATTAAAAAGCGCGGGAATAATTACCGGTATTATTTTAATTGTTATTTCAGAAACAATCGAAATGTCTTTTACCTATTTCTTAACATAAAAATATCGTTCAAATGTCGTATAACGGCGTTTTAGTTATACCAGGCAGTACAGAATGCGGGGTGAAGCTTGCTTTAACCCCTTGTTCATAACATCAACTTGTCATAAAGAAAAAATATATAAAATTAAGACAACGATTCAATGCCGTAATCTTTCTCTGTCGGTCACGTTAGAGAAAATGATGTGTTTCTGTAGCATATCTACAACTTGCAAGAGATCTTATGCCAAGCATAACATAATCAATGATAGATTTAAACAAACTCCTACCATTATAACTTTTAAACTATCGCGTTTCATTATTATAAATATTATATAAACGGGATATTAACGCGCATTTTATTTACCTTTATTTTACTTGATAACATTAGTCAGCTTGCGACCACGGCCAGTGCAACCTGTGCCGAAACGTCAAGTCAAATAAAGGTCCCGTTTATATAATATTTGTAAACTCCTACCATATTTAACATCATAAAGAGTAATACCTATATAAACTACGTTATATACGGAAACAATGTACCTAAGAGACTCGCACGCGCATCGCTAATGTGTAGTTTACTACGCAATACTGAGTGACGGGAGGATGTACTAAATTGAGGGTTACTTGTCTGGATATCATACCTACTCAGAAAATATTCTACATGATAGCAAATGTAGAAAAAATATTTGCTGAGTAGTTTCTTTCAGTCATCATAACAGCCCATTAAAGTCCCACTGCAGGGACGGGCCTCCTCCCATGACGGAGGGATACTTGGCCTACTAATACCTCGCTAGCCAGACGGATTGGTGTAAGGTTTAATTTTAAGTTTTCCTTCTTTTTATTTCGTAAAGATAATATTCACGGATAGTCCCTAAGTCAGTTTTTACGATACCCATAGGATGAGATGGGGTGGTGACATATTGTATTCTTACTCCGTCACCACTCGGAAAGTTTACGAATCGATTAGTTTCTTTCATTATTTCTTCTTAAATTATTTTTTGTACAACTGTAGAAATGCTAAACTGATCTCCATATTACCCTTAGAAAGCCTAACTCTACATAATCTATACTAATATTATATAGAGGTAAAGTTTGTGTGTTTGTGACGTTGTAGGAGGTAATCTCTGGATCTACTAAACCAATTTAAAAAAATCACGCTATGACTAATGGGAGCGGAGTAGTAATGAAATATGGTTATAAAAGTGACGCGTTTTTTTTATCGCGGCCTAACGAAGTGGGCACGGGTCAGCTAGTCAAAGTTAAAGTAAAAAAACATTCATTCTGCATAGAATCGTCAAACTAAGTCATTAAAATGAAAGACTGACTTGAGCTACTCATGCGGATTAGTATTGGATTTTCCGTCAAATATAAAATTGAATACTGCCTCAAACTTTAAGGCATCCACAGAATATTATTTAACAAGGAATGGTGACTTTTTACATTCTTACTCCTTTCAATCACATAACTTTAGTTTGTTTAGTGATAATAAAGTTATTTTCGTTATTATAATAGCTAATTGATCGCAGGTAAACAATGCCTAACCTTAATATGAAATCATTTAAGGGTATGGCAGATATGAATACCTTGTACCTACCACAGTCATTCTTCAACTATTTCAATATAGGGCGTCTTTCAGGAAATACCGTTAACTACACACCTTCTAATATAATAATACGATAATCCTAATATTATAAATGCAAAAGTTTGTGAGAATGTATGGATGGACGTTTGTTACTCTTTAAAGCAAAAACTACTGAATCAATTTTGATGAAATTTGGAATATAGGTAGGTAGTTCAGGGTGAAGAATACCATTTAAGCTACTTATTCAAGAGGGTGAAACCGCAGGCATCAGGGTTCAATTCTTTAAACTATAGTATCCTTTCCCTATATTTCCTGAAGTTAGAAACAGTTACTACAATTATTAATTCAAAACCTTAAATTTGCATTAATCGACCAAAAAACGTCTCGCAATTTTTTTTGCGTTTTTCAACTTATACGCAACAGTATTAAAATGTTATTCTAACCATGTATTACATTACTCACATACGTAAGTATATATAATACTACTATAGCGTATTTACCTCCAGTGATAATATATTCTGTTAGTCATAGATTAGCGATTTTCAATGCTAAGTAAACTTAATGTGACGTTTAAAGGCGTCGCTAATACGTGTGACTGTAAACCACATTAGTTCTATATAAACACATAACCTTCACACATTGGAAATTTAAATTAGATCGCTAGGCTAACGTTTAATTTAATTATTTTAACTTTTTTAGAAATTTTTGTGCAAAAGAATTAACGGGTCATATCATTCCCATTCATACTATTATCATATATTGCAAATACATTGTCAATCATCATAACAGCCCATTAATGTCCCACTGCAGGGACGGGCCTCCTCCAGTGACGGAGGGATACTCCATTGATGTCCCACTGCAGGGACGGGCCTCCTCCAGTGACGGGGGGATACTTAGCCTACTAATACCACGCTGGCCAGACGGATTGGTATAGGATTTAATTTCAAGTTTTCCTTCTTTTTATTACGTAAAGATAATATTCACGGATAGTCCCTTAGTCGGTTTTTTACGACACCCATGGGATGAGATGGGGCGGTGACATATTGTATTCTTACTCCGTCACCACACGGACACGGACATTGTCAATATACTTATATTATTATTTCTAGTATCTCTTTTTTTTTATTTAAGAAATGATCGAAAGAAAAATATTTGAAAAGGGCTATGTCTAGTTGTGGACGTTTCCTGCCTGTTATGATGGTTTAATGATACGAGCGAAATTTCGTCTAATAGGTACCATGCTGTCTAAGATAGATACAGGGATTTGAAGAACATATATAACAGAAAATATCTGCATAGTATCTTTCGTAGTCTATTTTTAAGACGTCTATATGATAAAATGGGACTAAATGTATAATTTTCCACAAAATACGACTACGTACTACATGAATACTTAATTAAGCTTAAAGGACATGTTAAAATGTTCTTCAAACCTTTGTTAAAGTCCACGTTACGGTAATTTAAGTACTAGACGCCAAGGCACAGAGTAAACAGTAATGTTACGGCCGTGACCATGACATACAACAAACGCAATGAAAGAGCACATTGTTAATTCAAAGATCGAGAAAATTTCTGTTGAATTTTTCCTCGAGTTATAAACACGACGTGTCGATATCAAATAGTTTTCCTTTTACCTAGAATCTTTACGTTACCTATGACGATGATCGATGACGTATGATGCTAAAGGGTATTTTTCTGTTTCCTTATTGTCTTATGGTAATTAATTTTTAAATATACTTATTCTAGGATAAATTGTTACACAATGAAACAAAACAAGATCTAAATGGAATTACATCATAGTCATCCTATATCGCCGCGTCAGTAAAACCAGACTAAAGGAAAGTCCGCAGATTTTATCTCTACGTAAGTATACAGGATTTTTTAAAATAAAACCTTTAATCAATCTGTTTAAAAGCTAGATACACTCCGTTACTAGAAGAAGCCGATCTATGCAGTACTATGTACATTATTAAGTTATTAAGATGATTATGATGAATGTTAATATTCACAGCGAAAGTAAAAGTATACTATAATATCAGTTAACATGGCGCGTATAATAAAAGTGAACGTGTCTTCAAATACGGTTAATCTATACATAATGTGTTACATATTACGTCTCATCACGTATGAGTTACAAGAAGAAATAGTTAAACTAGGTCCATATATAAAATTACCGTTCGACAGCTAAAAATTTTTTGTCGGCTCGGTATTGTGGGATTCGAATCTGCGACCTTGTGCATGTTAACAAAGTTTTAACCAAATATTCACTTTGACAACGATAGTACGTAAATTGTAGTCTATTTGAGATGAAGATTACATAGCACAATTGAATATGGTTATCGGGGCCGCACACGTCAGACATAGATCAAGGAAATGCCTCAGATATCTTAACACGAGTAAGAGATGTCTTAAAAAAAAACAAAAGATGAAAGAATGCTGATGCAAGGACATCGTTACGTTTTGTCTTTCATGTAATATCAGCGTATTTCCTTTCAATCGGTTATTTACGATACCTGCGTGATTAAATGGAGTGGTGACATTAATTACTCTTATTCACTAACCACATAGATTTAATAATATAAATAATTATATAGCCACTCACCTTTCTGTGCTTGAGATAGAGTCTGAGATTTCTTTGATACCGGTGTTACTTTGTGTTTGGATATAGTGACTAGCGTGCTGTAAGAAAAACAACAATAAATTATTCAATAAATACCGAAATAATATCTAAAATGATTATATTTAATTTAGTTAAAGATAGTAAGTAGTATTACTTTAAAGTAAAAAAAAACTCTAAAAGCGTCATTTTTATATACTTACTTACATTATGTAGATAACTGTCATATCAAAGCAAATATTTATCATGCACACAAAGGTGCATTGGTTGTATACTGTACTGAAATCGATGTTGTGGCTTTGCATAAAGTATACAACAATACTGGGATGAATAAATGAGACTACTAAACTCTGGATTATCTCTGAATTACAGCTATCAAAAGCTTTATGCCCACTGCTTCTTTTCCAGAGGTCAGTAGCAGAATTCAGGTCCCCTGTATTGCTGCATTTTAAGAAGTAACTAGGTATATGAGTCACTAATTGCTAAGGCCTTTACATTAAAAAATATCATTACCTAATTATAAACCTAATAGAAAAAAAAAACAGTACAAGCAAGCTTTTTACCTCGGGAACAGTCCCACTTCCAACGTCCTCTGATTCTGCCCTTTCCACCAATGTAACTCCGGTCTTCTATCTATTAAAATAATGGGGTCGCCTGCATCTATGGTCATTTTACTTGGTCGCCGGTAACTGTTGGAGAAAGTTTTATGAAGTCTGCATAAGTCTTAATTACAGTGGGAACAAATAACAATGGAGCTGTATTGTCGAGACTAATTAATAGCTAACTTTTTGTTATTATAGATAAAGTAAGTGAGTGGCTTACTCCATTGATTGCAAGAAAACTTGGCCTACTAATGTTACTGATAGGATTTTATGTATAGTTTTCTTTCTTTTGCTTTCCGTAAAAAAGTTGCTTTTTTATGTAATGGGAGGCAAACAAACCAGCAGGTCACCAGATGGTTAGTGATCACCGCCGCCCATGGACACCCGCAACACCAGAGGAATCACAGATGCGTTGCCGACCTTTAAAAAAGGAGAACGCTCGTTTCTTGAAGCTCCCCAAGTCGTAATGGTCCTATCTATACGAACTTATTTTCTTTCGCGACATCGACGGAATGTGACGCTATATCGCTTCCCATTAGGTACCTCGTCACCACTAGGTAAGAAGGTTATTTTGTAACGAAATCAGAGGAGCCGAAATACAAATTGACACTGAGATTATCATCATATCAGCCAAATAACGCCACTGATGGACATAGGCTTCCTCTAAGCTTCTCTACTGCGCGTGACCCTGTGTCTGACATTCATCGACTTCCCACTATCTTTGTAAGGCAGTTTGTCATGCTTTTTTCGGTCTAATAGGATAGAGTAGCAAAATCCTTCTAGTCGTGTACTCTCTTATAATATGGATGAAAGAAACATACTTTGTGTACAAAAACTATGATAACAAACATACCTATAACAGATTTATTCAATTCTGTCAATTTTTATCTATTGTACCTACTGTCTATTTAAAATTAGATAAGAAGTATCCTATTACCAAAATAGTTCGATAACAGAGCAGTCAAAATGTGATGTTACTTTGTTAAAAAAACGTCTACATAATACAAATTTTATCATCATCATCATCATAACAGCCCATTAATGCCCCACTGCAGGGACGGGCCTCCTCCCGTGAAGGAGGGATACTTGTTTCAGTTTCAGTTTCAGTTTCTTTATTTTTCAACATAATGTTACAAAATAACAGCTTATTGACGTCAGTTTAAAACTACTTAGTCTAAGTTTACATATTAAAAGTTTTCCAAACTTTACCACCGCTTCCAAGGCGCTAGTAGAGAAGAAGCGGCGTAACAAACTCTAAAGCAGCATTTTTTAGACGTCTCTATAATTTTACAACAATTTTGTAACTGTAACAAAGTGCTGCAACCATTGTATACCATATAAAAACTAAGGATTGCACTAAAGGATCAATATACATTTTTAAATATCTTAAACTAGAAGATTCGTCCTGTAGGTAGTACACAAAAGTAGGAGCACCAAATCACATTTATAAAGTTTTCTAGTAATAAAAACGTCGCTCAACTAAATTATCCCCTAGATAAATAAGTGGTGTACCAAAAATGAAAATTACTTAATGTCAGGGTCGACCGGTCACCCCAAGTAGCACCCGTTCACGAGTATAACGCAAAGGCCAGCCATCATCTTGGCCTACTAATACCACGCTGGGCAGACGGATTGGTATAGGGTTTAATTTCAAGTATTTCTTCTTTTTATTTCGTACAGATAACATTTACGGATAGTCCCTAAGTCGGTTTTTACGACACCCATGGGATGAGATGGGGTGGTCACATATTGTATTCTTACTCCGTCACCACACGGATAAATTGTATCAACAACATATAATATATTTAAGCATGAATTTACAATGTATTCTCGTCCTCATTGCATGGAGGGCCTCAGGTTTTGTACTAAGTACGACGCGTGCAAATGCAAAACGTTAAATTTAGCAAACGACTTTAATATAATAGCAATATGCGCAAGTAGTGTGCCCAGAGCAATACGGCAAGTTATGTATTTTTGTTACAAGGGGTTGATTTTATATAAGTAATTGTATTAACATAGTATGTAAAATAATCTTGTTAACGTTAAAACCTTGTCAATTAAATAGAAAGAAGACAAGAAATAGTTATTATAATTATCTAGAAAGAATATTCAATATTATATTATTAGATAAAAAACAATTGAACAGAAGAAAACAGTAACAGTATATCTAGAACTAACGTACAACCCGGCTTTGCACGAGTGCAATGCTTCTACTCTACATTATTATGCATGTATTACATATACCTACACTTGCGTGCAAAATAATCGGCCCACCTAATAGACATCGTTTTGGGACCTAATCACTCAAACATTTAAAAATTACTTTTATCACATAGTGTTAAAGGTAATTTTGGAGTGTTAAGGTAGATTATTCTTTAGCAATAAATAAACTTTCGACATTAGATTATTGATTGATAAAGAATAATTAATATAATAGTTCGCTTATAGTAATAATTAATTAAATAACAACTTTATTCAATTAATTATTACTTTAAGCCAACACCTTGAGAGTGGGTCGATTTTTTGCACACAAGTATACATAATAAACCTTCCTCTTGAATCATAAATAATCTTGATCCATAAAAATCCGCAACGAAATCCGTTGCGAACGCATATCTACGGACATACATCGATAGTGACTTTGTTTTATACTACGAAAAAAACTTGACAAATCTTGACTACTTATACCAACCCGTTTGGTTACTGTTTGCCAAGTTTTCCTAGATAGATATATGTAGGAGTTCCGTCTCTGTAATATCTGTAAAGGCCTACGCAGACCGGGACGGCATGGCAAGGGATTTTAAATTTTACTAATGGAAATTCAACCGTATTGTTACTGAAATACGACATTAATTGCTATGCTTTAAAATGATGCCGTGGCATTGAAAGGGATTTTATCGCACGGCATTTTTCATTTTAAAGCATAGCAATTTATGTCGTATTTCTGTAATATTGTACGGTTGAATGTCCATTAGTAAAAATTAAAATCCCTTGCCATGCCGTCCCGGTCTGCGTAGGCCTTAATAGGACAACGATAATCTTCTGCTATGAGTGTAATAAATAATAATAAAACTGAAATTACGTACCTGAGAGCAGCAATAGCAGTTTCAAACTTATTGGTCTCCATATACCGCTGTATGCCCACGAAGGTTGGTCGTTCTTTAGGATTAAGGTCCCAACATTGCATCATTAACATGTAAACGTCAGGAGGACACGCGTTAGGTGCAGTTAGCCGTTGACCTTCGCGCATTATTAAACGTAGAATCTCCGATCCATTTAAGCCTGAAGGAGGTCACGCAATCGTTATTAAAAATTATAACAAACGAGGAAATACTAAACAACGATTTCAAACTATCGAAACTTGAGTCAATTGAATATTAATTTTATTCAGTTTATGTAGCTGTTTTCTATACTAATATTATAAACAGGTAAAGTTTGTGTGATTGTGACGTTGTAGAGGGTAATCTCTGGATCTACTGAACCGATTTAAAAAAATCTTTCTGTGTTGAATAGTCCATTTATCAGAGAGTGTCATAGGCTATAATAATATAGTATCACGCTATGACTTATAGGAGTGGAGCAGTAATGAAATATGTTTAAAAAAGTGACGTGTTTTTTTCGCCGCCTAACGAAGTGGGCACGGGACAGCTAGTCTTTAATATATTTGGTCGTGGTTATAAGATTATCGTGCACGAGATCGCGGGTTTGCATCCCACGCAGGGCAATGGTTTGTGATAAGTGCGATGCAAAAATTATTGACCTTTTTGATGATTCTTTGTTTCCGTTAAATGTTTGTAAATGTCCCTGCGACACTAAACCTCATAGAACCCTAGTGCTTGTCTTATTAAAAAAAACAAATCACCAAAATTAAGCTAGTGTAGGACTTAGTCGTGTCTTAACAACTGTGTCACTACAACGACAGTTAGGACTTTTTATTTCCCCACAGAAGCACGTTCAGATGAAATACCACTTATTGGTCACCTATCTACGTTGCTTAACAAGAGGTATCGTTTATGAATCAGTTATTCCAACTGACTATGACCACCTCAATCAATATCACGATAGAAAGTAGACATCTTTGAAAAAGAGCCATATGCAGCATTCATGCAACCTTGAATACTAAGATCACAGAGAGGTAAACAGAATAAATATGTTAATTTTAGCGTACAGTTGGGAGTTTTTACATCATGGTGTAGTTTTTACTAGGCGTCCATTAATTGAAACTAACTAGTGCAGCAATTTAATAAATATCGGAAATTATGACAAACAGGCGGATAGTTTGGAATCAGAACCGCGTACTGGATGACGCGGTGGACTGACGACCTGGTTAGGTCGGCGGGAAGCCATCGGATGATAGGACCACATAAAGTGGAAATTTTGAAAGAGGTCTATGTCTAGCATTAAATGACTTTGTACACAAACCTTTTACGCCTATAAAATAAGATTGAAATGAATGTTCTTAATCAAAATGAAATAATCGGCATACAGAAGGAATTTTCACATGCATACCAATACAATAAAATTCACAAAAAAAATATTTATGCTTTCATTGGTATTACATGCGTGTTTCATATTAAAGTCATTCACAGGCATCAACAATTAACGTTTATAAATAAACAACACCTATTTACGTTACGTAAGCTATTGAATGCCAGAAACGGGAGATATATCGTATTATAAAATATTAAACAATAGCTTACACACACCACAAATTTTATTTAAAAAATTCCGGAAAGATAACAGAACATAAACCTCTTTTTTTTGTTTTGTACCTCCCTCACCAGGTGTGATGCACTGTAAAGAATGCTTTAACAGACATAACAATTACCGGTCACAAGGGAGGGACATCCAGGCTGAAGACAATAACTCCTGGACCCCATGCTCGGCAGCCACAGTCATGAAAGTTATTATTAATCCTACTAATATTATAAATGCGAAAGTTTGTGAGGATGGATCAGTGGATATTTGTTACTCTTTCATGCATAAACTACTACTAAACGGATTTTGATGAAATTTAGAATATAGGGAGTTTAGGGTGTAGAATAATATATAAGCTACATATACAATGCGGGTGAAGCAAAGAAGTACAACAACAAAAACACAACACATCGGGAGTTTTTCACTACTTGATCATAACTATTCAAAGATCCCAATGATTTTGATAATAAAAAAGTAGTCTAAATGTTAAATAGTTTCATACCTATCCAAGGTTCTTCACCAAAGCTGTACATTTCCCACAAAGCGACCGCAAACATCCATACATCAGACGCATGTGAGAATTGTCTACTGCGTAAAGATTCTGGAGCGCACCACGGAAATGGCACCCGACGACGTTCACTCATAACGTAACAGTCGTCAGCGTCGGGAAGGGCTCGCATGAGACCAAAATCACCTATTTTCACCTACAAAGAAACATAAATTTTTAGCCTAATACAGGAGAACGGACAGTCTTTAAAACAGAGATTCTAGTTGAGTAAAAGTATCAAAGATTACTCACCAGTTCTAAGCTTGCAAGTAAAATATTCCTGCATGCCAAATCTCTATGTAAGAATCTATGTTTTTCCAGATGTGCCATACCTGCAGCCACTTGCTCTGACCATTTAGATATATAACCCAATGATACTTTGCCATTTTGTGCTCTAATATAATCTAACAAAGCACCCATTGTAGCTAATTCACAAACCATCATCAATGGATGGAAAACAACACCGTGTAGTTTAATAAGATTAGGATGTTTCAAACTATGCATGGCCTCCACTTCTCTTCTAAAGTCATCATAGATACCAGGCTGAGAAAAAGCATCCGCTTTTAAAACTTTAACTGCTACAGGAACTGTTTGTGACGCTTGGTCTGATACTTTCCATTCCCCCCTCTTGACAACCCCAAATGAGCCAGTACCAAGTTCATTGTGCAATCTGAAAAATATACATTTGTAAATATTCTATGTCAATCATTAAATGTACATCTAGATATTAAGTTCAGGAAGAAATTACAAGACTACTTTCAAATTAAAATAAAACAATGGCATTCCTCACACTGGTGCAAGGACTTAAAAGGCAATTTATCACACATAAGGGTCAGGTCATCATTTGAGGATATGCATGTCATACACAACAAAGCTATTTAAGTATTTGTTATATTGAGGTTTCGGGTTCGATTCCCGCTCAATGCAAATCTTTGTGTGCATAAACATGATTGTTTCCATTGGTCTGGGTGTTTTCTATGTATAATATGTATGTACTTATTTACAAAAAAAAAGTATTTATGTATGTTTATCCGTTATCTAGTACCCATAGCACAAGCTCTGCTTAGTTTGGGGAGTATGAGAGGAGTATTTAATTGGAAAGTATCATTACATTTTTAAGTGAAGTCTCTTCAGTGCATAGTTTAATATTATTTTGTTTAGTTATAAATACCAAAAACAATTCCTGGAATATTTTATTAATTATGCCTATGTGGCTTTGGTGCACATATTTTCTGATCTTGAATCGCACACACAACAATTTTACACGATTCAACAATATTTCTTGTGTGGATATTTTTTATATATTCTAAACATAATATGTTTGTAAAAGACACCATGATATTATTTTTATTATAATACAATTATTATTTAATATAATTATCATCTTGGGTAAATAGCATCTAGATTCAAATAAATCCCTGTTTTATTATGTGTGCGTTTAAATATTTAAGGTGTGATTATGAATTGAGTACAATGTCACTGCATATTTATTACTTATGCCCAAAATTTAGTCTAAATATGGATTTGATAAGCCCAAGGAAATTCACATAAAATGAATACACTTATAATAGACTTACATTATATCCTTTTCAAGTATAATACAAGTAGTAGTAGTCCTAGCCTCAGCCTGTGGGCCTTGTTTCAGAGATAAATCTGTTTTCTCTTTGGAACCTACATTTGATGAAGACCCAAAGAGTTTATTCCAAAATTTTCTATTCCATAGCTGTAACTTTTTTTTCCTGACAGCATCAAACAATCTGCGGACACCAGGCTTACTGATACCAATTTTTTCAAGGTCTTCAGCATGAACATAATCAAAATGAGCTAATCTTGTTATCTAAAACATAAATAATTTAGTACTTACATTAATGAAAAAAGTGTGAGTAAATAAAAGTTGTCCACAAAGAGTAAACACAAAAACAATTCAAGAGTTTCAAGAAATTGTAAATAAATACTTGTTTACCTGCAACTGATCCCGAATTGGTAAATAAAATTGTTCCAATTGAACGTTTTGAAGTATCTCGCATAGCCAATCTGTCCCTGATTCCATTTTAAATCAATATGCAATAAAGTTAGGATAAAATAAACACATCTCGAGCAGGAAGTAATTGTTACGATTAAATAAGCTGCCTAGCGAATTGCTAATTTATTGTAAAACAAGTAGATACTTGCATACATCCACTAATTGATAATCAATAACGTGTTTTTGTTACATATTATTCATAATTACATTAGCAACAATACGAAATTCTTAAAAATCCGTTTGGCAAGAAAAGCACAATACATCAATCCAGCAACTTTTTTAATATTACAGCCGTTCTATTTACCCGTAAATGACATTCTTGACATATCTGACAGTTTCTGCCATTGAACTTCATTGTACTGGATGTCTTTAGTCCTTATTGATTATCTGGAAAAGTAATTGTCATGAAAAGGTGATGATTACGGATTGTGTGCTTTAAACCGAATATTTATTTATTTATTTATGGACTCGCTATCGATGTCAATCGTTGGCGTGGGGACCGAACCGAGCGAGCTTCACTATATAGCGTCATTCGGATAAAGTCTTTAAAAGTTAGGGACTCTATGGATTCTTCATATTTATTCTTGTCTATGAATTTTGACGTCTAAGATAGCGCTAATTTTAAATTTAATAAATTAAATAGATTTTGCGTTGTGTGATAAAAATTAATCTGTCTATCACGAATGATGTTGGAGTTAACTGGTGATAGTTTCTCGAAAACAAAAATATTGAATTTTGGCAGTATTCCTGTCGATACTGTAGCTGAAAAAACACTCACAATTACAAATAATATGAATGTTAGTAAATTGTATTATTATACTCTTACTAGCGGCCCATCCCGGCTTAACACGGGGATTATGTTCCCGCTTTTCTGTTGAATTTTTATCTGAATTTTCTTTGCTATAAACCTCACGGAGCCCGAGACCTTTCCAACGAATGCAAAACCATGGAAATCGGTTAGTGCGCTCTAGAGTTATAGCGTCAGGAAGGAAAACCCGACTTATTTTTATATAGTAGATTTATTAACCTTATAATTTAATTTTGTTTTTTATTTCAGAGAAGTCATTCATACAGAGTTACAAATATTAACATTCAGAACAACATTGACCGCGTGTTCAATGTATCTGTTACTTCTACGCCTGTTAAGCCAGGCTACTCTGCAGATGTCAAAATAATATTTAAACCTAATGTCGTGGGACAATCATTTACTGAATATTTTCTAATAGACGATACTGCAGATAATAATTATAGGATTACTGTGGCAGGGAGTTGTTATGGTAAGTTTACTTTTTTTAAATTATGTTTAAAATACATACATATCGAGCAATCTTACCTGGTCGGCCTGCAGATGGCCTTCAGACTTGTGCTGTACAGGAACTAAGAAAACACTATGTTTCACAAGCTCCCCTCCATTATGTTCCATAAATAACATCAGTGCAGCCATTTGCAACAACTTTAAGCTAGCCAACCTAGATTGCGCGTCCTGTACCACTTTGATAAAGGACATGAAAGGTAGATAAATGAGGGAAGCCCTGAATCGCGCGCGTTGCAAAACTTGGATTCATATGTGCCTTCCTATACACAACATACAATAAGTACCACGTATGTATGTACCTACACATACCTATCATAAAGTGTCTAGTTGAAAGTCTAAGGCTGGGTCTATCTGTGTTGGAAGGCCTGATACCCGATTATGCACTAAAACATTGCGGATATTATTTTTCTATCTAGTCGGTCCCTATTACTGAGGGTCGTGGTTACAAGAATCCATCAACCGAGCAAGTTGTCTCCATCGGTATGGCTAACGTAGATCACTCCACCTGGTAGAAATTGCAGGAGGAGTTAGCCTCTTTCATCATATCAGCCTAAGGACGTCAACTGCTGGACATAGACCTCCTCCAAAAACATTTCCACCCTGTCTTCTGCCTCTTTAACTTGCAGATATAACTTACAGTGTACCTATAAATAATATTCTTGCATTATTTCGTTTAAAGGGCCAGAAGTCTACTTAGATAAAAAGAAATTAGTATTTAGAATTTGTAAAAATGTATTGGAGCAAAGAAAAGAAACAATTAACATTAAGAATAGCTCTGCAATGGATACGACGTATCAATGGTACATGCCTTCTTGCGGACAAGGATATTTTCAGGTACTTAAGTTTAATTTGGATAGGACTACTAATTTTAAGTTAGTTCTAGATAGGTATGTCATATGTGTTTTCTTGTTTATTAAGTAAGTAGGTACATATTAAGAGCTACGAACGTGAATTAGGATAACCTACCAACAATATTGCTGTAGGTACATAATATATTTATACGTATAAGTATTTTTTTAAATGAAAACATCTCTTGCTCGCCGAAAATACGTAGGGCAAGGTTGTCTGCCAATTTAAAACAATAAAAAAGACTCGACAATAAGCACTTTGCGTTTCCTTTCGAAACGCAAAGTGCGCATTATCAAATTACTTAAAGGTAGGGTAAGTTATAGCTTACCCTACCTTTAAGTAATTTGATAATGTTATTTTAGATCTCAACAGGACAATGCGGCTTGATCAGAGCTTATGAGACGATAACCACGACCGTCTTATTTGTCGGAACGGCTCTAGGACTCTATACTGCGGAATTAGTTTGTCTTGTCCTTAATCAGGTAAGTATTTACAATTCCTTCCTTCAAGTCCTTATCTAGTGGTTGGGTGGGTTTTACAGTCTCTATCTAACTACGTTGTTTAGAAATTTAACCAATTTAAAAAGTATAAAACCCCATTTTTTTACTTAAAGTTACAATAGTTTTGTATTCATAGCTCGTAGAATCTGTAAAGCCCGATTTACACATCGACAAGTACAGTAGCGAGTTAAGTAGTAAGTTGCTGATTAAGTTGATTTAAATAGATCTCCATCCTATTTTTTGGCAAGTTAAGTTGACGAGACGCGAGAGAGGGAGCTACTTCGTACTTAACTCGCCAAAAAATAGGATGGAGATCTATTTAAATCAACTCAATCTTAAAATACTACTTAACTCGCCACTGTACTTGTCGATGTGTAAATCGGGCATAAGCTGAAGTGGCAGTGCGCTGGCCACGTCTGTCGCGAGATGGATGGACGTTGCAACAGACGTCTTTGAGTGGAGACCATCAATTGGTAAACCTACCGTAAGGCACCCAGCATCCGTAGGGTGGCCGGTTGTATGTGGCGGGCGGAGGATCTGATGAAGTGGCGCGAATTAGGGAGGCCTGTCTAGCAGTCGACCGCTCATGGTTGTACCTAAGAACTCTCAATTTAGATGACGACAGAATCAGGAAATTAATCTACTTAGTCAATTCTGATTTCAGGAACCTTTATTTTTAAACGTCTTTGGTACTGTAGTACTACCAGGAAACCCAATGTTTTGTATGCAAGATCACACTTTCATGAAGAGTTTTAAGCGAAAGTCTCGTTCTTGTCATTTTATGGAGAATAGTCTCAACCGTTTGACTTATATACCAAGTGCATCTGTGTTCGAAAGATATCTTGACTTTGGTATGGGAAGTGTGGATGATGTTGCTAAGAATATATCGCAAACTATTTGTGTTAGTAATCATGAATCCGTGGAGGGCTACATACAGTGGATGCCAGGTTTGTACATCTAAAAAGATCCTTAAATATTCATGAAGGTTTAATTACATGTACGTAGAGGAAGTGGCTTTCCTGAGCTTAATTGGCTCAATATCATAATTTTCTCGTTTTTCAGATCCCGATTGCATATTCTTGATGGATCCACTTTCGTCTGTAATTCCACCGAATGAATCTAGGCTCTTTACTGTAAGATTCAGGTAAGTTTTAAAGAAATTGTATTTTAGGAATATAGAGTATCTATACCGCAAGTAAAAACCAAGTTATGAAATTGTATGATGTATAAACAAATAGCGAAAGTTTAAAATCTTCTTGATATCAAAATGTTTTTACCGCAGGCCTAAAATGATTAATGACGTTTACGGATACCTAATGTGTGGAGACTACCAATGCAAGATTTTCACTGACGACGAATCTGACGAGTCGAAGTTTAAACACACTTGGTTTAGAATACCATGTACCGGACATACAAGGTTACCTTGCACTTCCTGGGAGACTGAGTGGGAGTGTCCTATTGAGGTTAATATAAATACAATATATTTTCTTTATTATAAAATATCAATATTTCTAGATATCGGTTATCAAATTGAGTTCAGAAGGCAATCATTCAAGAAATTCGCTAAATCAGTAGTAACCTATCTATTAGTATTTGGGGTTGTTTTGTGGGTTTAAAAAAAGTCAAATTTGAAGAATTGCTATGGCCAAATAAGCAACACAAATGGTAATAATTGACCACGCATATATGGTATGGTATCACCACTCCATCTCATTATATATCGTAATAAACGTAAGTAATATATTGGGTACCACTAGTCTGATATCGTCTGCAGAGAAGAAAAACTAGCTCAAAAGACGACTACTTACCTATTTTTTCTGCTTTTTGATTAGCAACGTGTAGTTCCATAGCTTGGAATCAACTCTTCTTTAAATTTATAATTAACATAAGTACACGTCTTTAGGTAATTTTACCTCCGACCGTACCTACAAGGACCACTTTCTCGAACTTCATGTTATCCAATAAATATGAAGTACCAATGCATTTCAAATTCGACGCTCCGTATGGCACGTAAGTACATATTTATTCTTTATGTTTTTTAAATTAACCTTACTTAGTTATTTCGCGTACCGGTAGACGCATAGTGTGGTATAGGTCTTGACCCGACGACTTTGTTAAGACGACGGGCTACCGATGGATGAGGAAGGCACAGGATCACGCAACGTGGAAATATTTGGAGGAGGCCTATGTTCACCATATCAGCCAATACTGGCCAATAGACGTCCACTGGTGGTCACTGGTCATAGGCCGATAATATACCTACTATGTCCCAAGTTAAATAATTGATCTTAAAGACGTGCTACTGTTTGAACTAAAACAGCCGGATTCTTGACGGTCTTTTACTGTCTATCGTCTTGTTTGCGGCGATTAAGTAAACCGATGTCTATTAAAAAGTCAATTAATAATGAAGAAATGTTCTTATTTGCAGTAACTTCGCAGTCATGCCAATATGTGGTATAATCCAAGGACGAGGATGGCAGATAATATCAGTAGCTTTGGAACCTATGTGTTTCGGAGATTACTGTGAAAGCTGGGATCTAGTTATAAATAAAGTACAAAAAGTATGTAAGATATCTCGTTATTTTTATCTTAATGGCTTGCCAACAGTATAAAGCCAAAATCAAATATCTCACTCACAAACTTCAAATGGAATAAGTATTTAGTCTAACTACTCCCACTTTCTTCAGACTTCAGACTGCAGTACCTACAGCTCTGAGTAAGTGCAGAAACGAACTATAAAATTAGAATGATCAGAATATTTGATGATATTTTGCATGTCCCAAATTTTATAAGTGTAAAATGTTATTATGTGTTTACTCGCTGTTTGAAATCCACGCATGGTAATTGGTTGTTCCATCCAGAATATACTTTGTGTACCTACTATAAAAGGCCCAGTGACACGGTGCATCATGATTCTTAGTGCGGGATATATTACATTGTCTATATCTATAAATAATATAAAGAGGTAAAGTTTGTGTTTGTTTGTTTGTGTGTTTGTGACGTTGTAGTGGGTAATCTCTGAATCTAATGAAGCGATTTAAAAAATTGAATAGTCCATTTATCGGGGAATGTCATAGGCTAAGTATTACGCTAGGAGTGGAGCAGTAATGAAATATGTTAAAAAAGGGACGCGTTTTTTTCGCCGCCCAATGAAGAAGAGGGCACGGGTCAGCTAGTATAAGATTAGGACATAGATAGTGAATCAAGTACCTACAAAAAGTTTTATATATCAAGGTCCGCATCAGCTTCACGGGCAATGCTGAGATGAGTCAAGTAGAAATATTATCACAAGGCCCGAACACTAATACACAAGCTTCACTGGAATTTCAACCAACCATCACTGGGTGTACTAATTACGTCACTTCCTACCTGCATAACGTCACTAGAATGGACATACAGTATGTATACTATTTACTTAAGCTTCTTCTCGCTATGGTTGAGGGCCATCCGCCCCACCACAGTTCGCGTAAAGTAGTAACTGTCGTCCGAGACAAACTACTCGTCCTCAACAAAAGAAAACTTCTCGTCTGTCGGTTGTCGTAGTAGTGATATGGCGACGGTCCCGTCGGTCCTACCAGTCGTATTTAAATACCTTTTTACGTAATATCGTTACGTAATGCTCCCTTTTATGGTATTGTTATGAAAATTTATATGTAAGAACTGGTATACAAAAGTAATTAATTATACCTACTTATACCATTAATCAAAAATATGGACCACGAATTTATGAGACTAATTTTGAATTATGCTAAAGCAGTCCATCCATCCATCCATATCAGCCTATGGACGTCCACTGCTGGACATAGGCCTCCTCCAAAAGCTTCCACTCTGGGCGGTCTTGTGCCTCCCTCATCCATAGGCTTCCCGCCGTCCTAACCAGGTCGTCGGTCCACCGTGTGAGGGGTCTCCCCACCCTGCGCTTTCCGGTACGCGGTCGCCATTCCAGAACCTTTCTGCCCCAACGGCTGTCGGTTCCCCGCGCTATGTGCCCTGCCCACCGCCACTTTAACCGGGCAATTCTGAGCGCTATGTCGGTTACTTTGGTTCTCCTGCGGATCTCCTCATTTCTGATTCGATCACGCAGGGAAACTCCTAACATAGCTCTCTCCATTGCCCTCTGAGTGACCTTGAGCCTTCTGAGAAGGCCCATAGTTAGCGACCACGTCTCTGTGCCATACGTCATCACTGGCAACACGCACTGGTCGAAGACCTTTGTCTTCAGACACTGCGGTAATGTGGACGAGAAGATATGTTTTAGCTTCCCGAACGCTGCCCATCCGAGTTGGATTCGACGAGTGACCTCCTTCTCGAAGTTGGACCTACCCAGCTGGACTGACTGTCCCAGGTAAATATACTCGTCGACAACTTCGAGTGTAGAGCCTCCAACCATGATTGGAGCGGGTGCAACATCGACATTTGCCATGATCTTGGTTTTGTCCATGTTCATTTTAAGACCCACTTGTTGAGAGACTCTACCGAGGCCATCGAGCATTGTGTTGAGGTCCTCCATGGTCTCAGCCATGACCACGATATCGTCAGCAAATCGAAGGTGCGTGATATACTCGCCATTTATGTTAATGCCGAGTCCGTCCCCGTCTAAAAGCCTAAAAGCATCTTCCAGTGCAGCGGTAAACAATTTCGGGGATATGACATCACCTTGTCTTACTCCTCGCTGCAACTGGATAGGGCCTGATAATCCGCCCTGGAGACGAACCGACATAGTGGCGTTTTCGTATAAGCACCGCAGCACTTCGATATACCGTTGGTCGACTTGGCACCGTTGGAGAGACTGCAACACTGCCCATGTCTCGATCGAATCAAAGGCTTTCTCATAGTCCACAAACGCTAAGCATAGGGGCCGGTTATACTCGTTGGATTTTTGTATAACCTGCCGCAGCGTATGAATGTGGTCTTTGGTACTATAGCCTTTTCGGAAACCGGCTTGTTCGGGAGGCTGGAAGTCGTCCAGTCTGCGTTCGAGACGATTCGTGATGACTCTCGAGAACAATTTGTAGACGTGGCTCCGAAGAGTGATGGGTCTGTAATTTTGAAGTAGCGTTCTATCGCCCTTCTTGAAGAACAGTACCACCACACCTCTGTGCCATGCCTGTGGCGTTTTTCCCTCAAGTATAACGGAATTGAACAGCCTCTGAAGAGCCTTGAGAATGGGTTCTCCACCGGCCTTCAGTAGCTCGTTTGTGATTCCGTCATACCCCGGTGCCTTGTTGTTCTTAAGTTGTCGGAGAGCATCACTAATCTCACACAGACTGACGTCCGGGATTTCTTCGGTATGGTGTCGCGTAAGTCTAGCTCTAGGATCGGCGGCTAGATCACTAGGTGGTTGTGTTGTAGTATATAACTGTCCGTAAAACTTCTCAATCTCCTCTAGAAGCTCAGGCTTGGACGTCACTATTCTGCCATCCCTAGTCGTGAGCCTAGAAAGTTGGCTCTGACCTAGAGACAGATCTCTTGCGAACACTTTAGAGCCCTTGTTACGCTCAATGGCTTCTTTAATACAAACTGTATTAAAGTGCCGTAGGTCGCTAGTCAGTGACTTTGAGATCTGCCTATTGAGCCACCTATACTTTTCAGCGTCGTCTGGAGACTGCAGTGCCATCGTACGCCTTTGCTCCATGAGCGAGAGAGTGTGGTCGGAGATCTTTTTTGATCTTCTCCGGTGCTGGGTCTTAAAAGCACCGGAACCGACTGTACGGACAGTTTCCACAAACCTTTCGTGATATTCGTCCACATCAACACATTCGTTGAGGACCTCGAACCGGTTCTGCAAAATGAGTTGAAAGTTCTCGGGGATTTGGACTGGTGTAGGCCGGAGTGTAGACCTCATCAGCCGACTTCTTTCCAGCCTAGGATTGATATTTAATGTGCCTCTCACCATCCGGTGATCACTTCCGGTTTTCACCGAATTGATCACTGAGACATCATTAAATATATGGCGTTTTGTCGACATGATGAAGTCAATCTCGTTCTTTGTGACACCATCAGGACTAAGCCAGGTCCACTTGCGGCAGCTACGCTTCTTGAAGAAGGAGTTCATCATAAAAAGTCCCTCCTTCTCCATGAAGTCCGCAAGCATTTGGCCCCGTGGATTTCTTTGTCCATATCCAAAGAGCCCCACTCTCCACTCATTTCCACTTCTAGAGCCCAACTTCGCGTTGAAGTCCCCCATGACAACAGTGTATTGGGTCTTAGGGCGCCTTCAAATTTGCCGCTAAGTGTCGCGCGGAGGCAGCGCGACTGCAGCGCTGCGGTCGCGCTGCCGTCGCTAGGTTTGAGAATGGTAGTGTTGTGTTTTAGTTTTACGATGGACTCAGACGATAATACACTGCTCGTAGTGTTACTATTAAAAAGAAAAAGTATTCTAAACAACACTAGTCGATCGATGAACGAATGCGGAGACGCAGCGCGGGCGTAGCGCTGCAGTCGCGCTGCCTCCGCGCGACACTTAGCGGCAAATTTGAAGGCGCCCTTAGAGTTATGTATAGCTCCGGAAATATCCTCATACATCTCTTCTACCTCATTGTCGGAGTGAGCTGACGTGGGAGCGTATACCTGGATTACCTTCAACGAATACCGTTTGGTAATTCTGACGACAAGGTACGCTACCCTCGAAGACACATTCTCGATCTTCACCACGTTGTTCACGAGAGACTTGTGGACGAGAAACCCGACACCTCCCTGGGACTGTTGGTCGCCCTCCCGGAAATAGAGCAGGTTACCAGACGTAAGGGTTATCGTGTCCTCCCCCTGTCTTCGGACTTCCGATAAGCCGACTATGTCCCAACGTACCTTGCTCAATTCTTCCTCCAGTTCTACTATCTTCTCGTCGGGCCGCAGTGTGCGCGCGTTATAAGTTGCCAGAGCCAAAGGTCGGTTGTGTTGGTAGCCTGACCTCCCCCGGAGATTCTTCGCACCCCCTACTCCGCCGTTACCATGGCCGCTACCTTGACCAGGAATAGCGGAGCGACCGGGGACTGGGGGCCGTTTGTATTGTTGTGTTTTCATTTTGGAGGGTTATTTGGCCTCCTTTACCACGCTGGCCAGACGGGTTGGTAAAGGGTTTATTTGGAGTTTTCCTTTTCTAGCAGTGATAGCATCTGCGTAAAGATTCCCTTAGTCGACTTTTACGACACCCGCGGGACGAAAGGGGGTGGTGACACATGGTATTCTTACTCCGTCACCACACGGAGCCTTTCAGGACCTTCCTTCTAAAGCAGTATCCTCATTGAATCTTGATGTAGGTACACATGAACTTGAAGCGAAGAGTGAAAATTCACATTTTTGGCTGGCTAGACAAAGTGCATTGATGATTGTGTCTCTTTTTCCAGTGTAAGAATATTAAATAACGTATCATGGCTTGGAGCAGATTTCGGAGGAACACTAGTGTTGCCACCAAAAGAAATTGTTAGTTACCACTGGTGGTTCTTTCCCAAAATAACAGATAAAGAATACAAAACTACGATAACTCTATCGTGCGTGTGTTTGATAAACGGAA
The DNA here is from genome assembly GCA_905475405.1 of Schrankia costaestrigalis. NCBI lineage: Eukaryota > Metazoa > Arthropoda > Insecta > Lepidoptera > Erebidae > Schrankia > Schrankia costaestrigalis. The sequence continues at coordinate 6,871,195 of FR997832.1, forward strand.
GGTACGAAATAATACTAAAGCAGAAAATGTTGTTCTTTATCTTTTTATGGACTTAAAAATTGGACTCCCTTGTAATATTTTCAGGCCCGTAGGAGAACCGACAGAAGTTTTCATGGATATCTCTGGCTTTTCAGAAAACCCAGATTTAAGGGTATGTATTTAAAACGTTAGACGAGCACTTGAGTTGAGTTACTGCTTGATGAAGAGATTTTTAACCAAATATTTATTCATATCTTTAATATTTCCTCGAAAAAATTTAGATTATTCCCGAAACAAAAAATGTGCATGACATTGTAGTTGGAGAAAGTTTGACATTTAAAATTGCTCTCCATAATCACGGAGTATGTTATTTCACATCTAAGCTGTATCACGAAATTAATGGTAATGGGGATGACCACAGTGGTGACCGATTGGATATCGATTCTACAGTTGTAAGTTTATTTCTATTACCTTTTAAGGTATTTATTTATTGGTAAAGTTTAGGTTTCTCCCACATTAGACGCCGTCGTGCCTCTGGCGTATGAGTGACGCCCACGCAGCGTCGCGCCGCGATTGCCCTGCATTAGCGTCGCATAATATACGTGACGCCTAACCCCTTTCAGTCAAATATTTTTAGAAACCATGCTATGACTGACTGGAGCAAAGCGATCAGCGTGGACAGTGGTCGAAGTGGTAAGAAAGCAACGCAAAACCCAAGGGGCGTCCCTTGGGTTTTGCGTTGCTTTCGTCAAATGTGGGGTCAGCCTAGTAAACTTTGAATTGTATATAAACTTAGGTTAAGTAGAATAATAAAAATTGCCGTCATTAAGTTAAAACGATATACTTAATTCAAATATTGTAATTAAAATTGAAATTTCATTCATTTTTATATTGACTCGGTCTTAATTCACCATTACTATTATGCAAGCAACTTTCTTAATATTACAGAATACACTAAAACCATCAGAGTACTATGACCTAACATTGAAAATAACACCGGACGGCGCTGGACCAAGACAGATAGACCTGACATACAGTGTGCTGTTCCGCACAGAGTTTGACGAAGTAGAAGAAATACAACCCATTACGAAAGTAATATGTACGATTTGGTATGATGGTATATATCCTACGATCAAGGTTTGTATAAAAATTTCAGGTTTTCGATAAATTATGTACCCAACTAATCGCAAATTTGGTGACGAAAAAACATTGTATCACATCTCATCATAACGGTGTCTTAAAATCTTGTGAAGGAAGTAGGTAAAACCTGATGCTAAAATGGGTAACAAGACTTCTGGCCAGCGGCGTGCGGCTAGTAGGCCAAAAAGCTATTTTGACCGTCTAGAAACAAGTTGGATCGAGAGAAGACATTTAGAGCAAGGAACCGGAAAGAGTAGCGCAAACTTGGGGACGCATATGTCCAGCAGTGTACAGGTCTTGGCTGAGAGAGATAGAATCAATTGCTATATATTTACCAAAGCCAGGGGGGGTGACTTTTTAAGTCGTGATTTTAATTATTATTAATATGGAGGGAATGAAAAAATAGTATAACATGTGTTATGAGTTTTACCTGTTATAACTGTTGAATCAGCGGCAGGTTAATTACTCAATCAAGTCTCAGAGAGTATTTTCTGTAATATTTATGGTAGAAAATACGAAGGGGCTAGTTCTGGGGGTTCAGATGTTTCCGAGGTCAGAGTTATTCATATAGGTATTAAGGCAAATAGTATTAACGAATATTATTTCAGGTAAAACGGACATTTTGTACAAGTTGTCCAGTGATTTTAGGTAATCATGATGTATGGAATATCACCAATGTTGAGGAGTAAGTACACTGTATTATAGTAGGTATCTATTCATCAAACACGATATTTTTATAAGCCTAATAAATGTTCATGAAGGTAAGGAAATGATCAGGAATTGAACCTTTTAATCAAGACATAAATTCTTGGCTGCATTCACAATTATGTCGAAAACTACTGAACTGATTTAGTTAGTCTGAAAACCATCCGACAGACTAAGCCCAATAGCTACACTATCTTTGAAATTACTAACACGTTACGATGACGAAAATTTAAGAGTCAATAATCAGGCACTGTCACAATCACAACCAAAAAAGTGGCAATTCGAATCACGAATATTAGTTTTTTTTTTGCTTATACATTGTTTTTTAGCCTGGATGAACCAATAAGGGTCATAACTGCTAAACGGATGAGCATTTTTTGGTGAAATTTTGTGTTCCTCTTTAGTTATGCTTTATCTTGTATTAAAATATATGCTCCATTATCATGCACATCCTGTATATTTAGAACCAATATTCTCTTTCCGCAGATTAAACAAAGCATTCGCTGATAGTAGACCAAATATACCAAAGACGGTAAACTTATACGGTCCAGACTTATGCACAGATAATAGCGAAGCAGAGTTAGTATTTGTTATGGGATGCGTTTACTCAGCCATGGTTCCCTGGAGTATAAGACGAGAAAAGATTTGTGATTGTAAAATGATCGAAATTAAAGTTGCTACCTCGCATTATCAAATGATACATGATTGTCCACATAGAGCTTTTGTTGAGTTGTATCCGTTGAATGGAATTGTTTCGGTAACTAATTATAACAAATAGTTCTCAAAAATTTATACCTAGATATAAAAATATGACACTTATATGACATTCTCTCCCTGTTAACGGACACTACGAGCGACGTCACTGGTCTTCGCATTTTGTAAAGTAGCTAGTGTGTAGCGACTAAAAATGTACGAAAGTGTTACCGATACACGAGTGACGGACTAAGAACTTAGAATGTCACCGATACATCTCATTCTAAGGGTGTCATTATCAGAGGTCGGAATTAGGTAGAGTTATTCATGTACTTACACTGATTTCATACAGCGAAAGAATAAAGTGGATATGCTACAAATCCCGGGATTAATTAAAAAAATAGAAAAATATCCCACGATTTAAATAAAAAGTTACATATTTACTTTTACACACTTTAAACTACTTACTGCACGCGCGACGTTGCCACACTTACATCAATGACATCGGATGCTCGAAGTTGCAAAATTTGAACAAAAGGAAACAATAGCGGTAATGCGGAACACTGAGATTGTATCTCTTTCTAACGCATTCAAACTATATCTTAGCAATAAATCGGTTTATTGACACAGCTCATTCGCTTACCTCGGTTCGTCGAATGCGCACACGTGTTTACTATTGTGTTTTGTGTGGTGAATCCTGTTTGACCCTGGATTGTTTACTGGATTCTGGACTCTACTTAATACGACTATTTCGGCACGCATTAACGGACTTTGATTTGGCCTTACTGTATTGGACGATTGGATATTTGAAGTTGGTGATATACTTGGTAAGTTTATTGTTCATATTTATATTAAATGTCCTTTACATTAGATTTTCCCAATGTAGAATGTTTGTTATATTGTCATAAAATCGGTGTTGTTTAACTCAAGATGTTCTTTGATACAATTAAAATAAAGTAGCAATGATTTCAAATGCTACTGAAGAAGCTTAACATACGGGACTCTTTTTTTAATTGCTTTAATTGACTATATGGTTAACGATTGGAATTAATTTTTCTGGTAATCTTTTACAGATTTTCTTTTTAGGTTTAAACTGATTAATTATGAATTAATGTGTTTATGTGATTATTACGGAAACCTGTCCTACTCGAGCGTTCTTGTATGTACTTCTGGAACAAGCGTTTATAGTATTTATATTAAATAGTGACAATTACTACATATCGAATGGGAAAAAACGTTTATAATAGGACGAATATCCCTTTGACCACTTACATTAAGGTGAAGAGTACGCAGAACTAGCGTCACTAATTTATTTCTTTACGTAACTCCTAAATCAGCTCAATTTTCAGTAATTGAAAGCCCAGTGGCACCAGAAAACATATCTAAAGTTTAATAAAACTCTATATACAATTTTTCGATTTGTATTTTATCCACAAAACAGGTTTACGCCCAAAGTAGCTTCTTTCCCCAAAGACTGAGCGAAAAGGAGTGTACAGTGAATCAATAAGCATTATTTATCGGTGTTTTTTAGTGCCCTTGCGCTTACTAAGTAGAAGCAGACACTTTAAATTTATACGTAATGTATGTTACTATAGTTGCTATAACAATAAATCTATATCTAAATATATAAAAATGAAACCCGTTTTCCGTTTTCACGGCATCACGCGTGAACGGCTGGACCGATTTCACTAATTCTTTTTTTGTTGTATTTGTTATTATTAGGAGAAGGTTCTTAGGTAGGTGTAGGGTAGGTTGTTGGGTAAGGGTAGGACAACGCGTGAACGAAGTCGCGCCGGGCCAACTAGTATAGTATAAAACAAAGTACCTACGCTTCCCGCCGTCTGTCTCTTTGTATGAATTTATGCACGCTTAGATCTTTTAAACTACGCAACTGTTGTGACCTATCTCTCACATACTTACAAACACATGCATACGGTTTTCTAAGATTGACTATTATTTTGCTCCAGATTAAAAATATTACCATGGCGCAGAGTTCAATCAAAGAAGCCACCATCAACAAGTGGATCAAAGATAATCCGGAGCTATTTTACGACCATGCAAGTGGATTAATTTACTGTTCCAAATGCGAAGCACATTTGAGTGCGACTCGTCAGAGTAACGTCAAAAGACATGTAGAAGGAGCAGTACATAAAGGCACGAAGAAAGAGCGCCACATTCCTTTAGAATTTTACTTCGACTTAATCGAATTTATGATTCTTTGTAACATACCGTGGTCCCAACTGAGCAACAACGCATTTAAAACATTTTTTCAAAAGTACATTTGTTGCAATTGCAAAAATATTACTCTACCTAGTGAATCCTTATTGAGAAAAGTTTACCTGGATCAGCTTTTTAAAATCAAAATACAAGAGATGCAAAGTAAGATTGTAGATAAAAAGCTATGGCTTTCAGTAGACGAAACTACGGATTTCTTAGGACGAGCTGTGGTACATTTGTTGGTGAGACCATTAGAACTTAGTAGGAACCATCGGCCTTACTTAGTGGCATGTAAAATGCTAGACACTGTAAATGGAACAACGATATCACAATTTGTTCAAGATTCTTTAAAAAATATGTGGGGAAGTTCATTTGAGAGCAAACTAGATAACGTTAGAATGTTATGTACAGACAGTGTGGCATACATGATATCAGCTGGTAGAATGTTAAAATCAACTTTTCCTAAAATGTTGCATTTCACATGTTTAGCCCATGCTCTAAATCTTGTTGCGGGGCAGATTAGAAAGGAGAATCCTAATGTCGATAGTTTAATTTCAAATTTGAAAAAAGTTTTTTTGAAGGCACCAAAAAGAATTAAAATCTTTAAAGAAATGTGTCCGGATTTACCTTTACCTCCTGCACCTGTAATTACCAGATGGGGTACTTGGCTTGATGCAGCATTTTATTACGCTAAGCATTTCGATGAAATTAAATCTGTATTGTCGGTGCTGAATGGTCAAGAGGCAAAATCAATAGAGAATAGTTTAAACATTTTTAATAATAACGACAACATTAAAGATGATTTGTCTCGTATTTACGAAAATTTTTCAATTATACCAACAGCTTTGACATCTCTTCAGAAATCCGATCTTTCTCTAATGGAATCATTTGAAATATTTGATGCAGTGAGATTAGCTTTGATATGGGCAAATTGCGAGAGCTTAAAAGATAAAATGGAAAAAGTCATGGATAGGAATCCTGATTTGGACATTATCAGAAATATAGCAGAAAAAATTTCTTCCTGCACTAATGATGACGAGGAGGAGGAATTGTATAAATTTGCTAACCTCACCTCAGTTGACGTAGAGCGATCTTTTTCAATGTACAAATGGATTTTAGACGTTCGGAGAAATTCATTGAAGCCAGAAAATATTGAAAAGCTAATGGTCATATATTTTAATTCTCACAAAAGTTATACAGAGTCGGAAGCGAACACTTCAAATTTTACTGGTAATGAATCTGACAAGGAAAATGATTCCGATGGGCCGTTTGAATAAGGAAAACTTCCCGAAATAGGCTTATGAGAATTTGCTTAAGACTATTAATAATTTGTATTGTAAATTAATGTAAACTAATAAAAACTGTATGTTAATAAATTATCTTTGTTTTATTGGTCTAATTCTGAGGTTTTTATTATTATTTATTTGTTTGTTGGCCACACGGGATTGTCCATTAGAAATCCCGGGATTATTCATCAGAAATCCCGGGAAGGTCCACATTAATATCAACATTTCGATGCAAGTACATAAATAACTCTACCTAATTCCGACCTCTGGTCATTATCAACGAATAAACTACTTTTTAGTCATAATATCTGGCAAACATGGAAAGTTAAAGACATTCGATACTAACCCGTTTGGTCACTTTCGCTTTTTAGGAAACCAACCCCAATTTGCTCTTTATTAAGTTCTATTATGGAGGTGAAGGCCTAAACACCTTATGCTTTGTAATGACAATGCCAAACGAAAGGACTATTTATATCAACATTAATATATACGGACATCTCACCAATAAAGGAGTCTTGACGTCATTGCGTAGGAACGTTGAATTCGAAGAATATTTAGCTGTATTGGATTGCGGAAAAGTGCCCATTAATAATTTGGATCCAGTTATAAGGGTATGCTTATTTTTATTTTGTGTACAATAACATAAATAAGTATTCGTGTACTATCGAAATAAGAAGTCACGATGTCACCATCCCATCTGGAGGAGGCGGGTATCTTTGGCAGGAATAGGGACGCTTTATTTGAAATTCTATCTTAATGGTTCTAAAAAATACATGAGAAACTTTTTGCTACCGGGGAACACAGTCAAACATCCAGTGATTTAAGAAACCTTGGCGTACCACGGGATCTAAATCTTCCCACGAGCAAATATGTAGCTTATTTTTTTTTACATGCTGGCCATATCTAAAATGGGAGTTTACGTTTCATTCTCAAAACGTTGCAGATTGTATGGTTATATAATCCAACACAAGTTTATACGACGTGGCGATTATTACGCAGTAACACGATCACTAAAGGAAGTGCGATCCGATGTTTGCTGTACTTCGCCGAAGTGCCTCCACTCTGCAAGTTGGCTATACCTATAGCGTTTTTGCCAAGCGAAATGATTGATTACGAGGTAAGTAAAGTTATGATAAAAATCATTCAAGAGATGTCAGTGTTCCTACGCTTCTAGTGAGCGTGTCTTTAGCGCGTTGAAAACTAAACACCCTAAGCCCTTATTCACACGCCCCTTTATGGACACACCCCCTTACACCTGCACACACCCACCTATTCAGTTACTGCCCCACGCTCCCTTACGCTCACTGTACCTCCCCTACCTACACAGGTAACGCCCTACGCCCAATTATAGACACGATCTACACAGTTAACGCCTTACGCCCCCTTACAGACATGCCCTACGTCTCCTTATAAATACGCCCACCTATACTCCATTAAAGACACGTCCTACGCCCCCTTATGCACACGCCTACCAATACAGTTAACGCCCTACGCCTCCTTTTGCGCAAGCTTAATTATATCACACACTAATTTCAACCCGCAGGCTATATTCTGCTCATCATTTGGGTACGATCCTGTAAAAATATTAGTAAAGGGACAAGGAGGCCTTCCCAATTGTATAGAAACACGACTTGACATCCCGTTGTACACGGAAAGAATTATTCGGGAAGCGTATCGGAAAGACACGGTATGTACCTCTATTACCCATTATTCTTGACTTATTGTTATGATTCCTAACATCCTATAAAGGCCTTCTCTAGTGACTGAGATAAATTTAGAAATTCTGCTAATAATTAGGTACCTATCCTGCCACACATGCTTGCAAACTTACACTGTTGAATTTTCTGTCAGATATTTTATTTGAGGATTATTTCACATAGCAGAATAGCAAAAAGTACATTTAACAGCTGCAATCCTCTAAATTTTAAGCATAATTAAAGCTACCTGCTAGTTTACTTTTTACTAACAACTGCCAGGACTTCACTATCGTAACTTTATGATAATAAAATCCTAGCGAGTTCTTTGAACAAAAATGTAGTTAGTCTTAATAATTTATTTTAAGGCTACACACAGTGCCGTACCACCGTCAATGTGTGTAGTAGCCATTACGTAACTTTTTCAGATATATTTATCCCTAGAACACCTAACATTAGCTCCAATGCCGACTCATTCTTTATCTCGAGATATATTGTGCATCTGCAATGAGACGGATCATGTCATGAGATTTATTTGGTTACCGTAAGTTGTTGCTCTACTTTATCATAGTCGCCCAAGAGATGAGTAGTCGCTAACATCCCCGACTTTAGTCAGATCACCAAACAAACAGTTTTTTTAAAGAGACCTACCGCTCCTAGGGTCGACACTTAAAAAAATCCAAGAAAATAATGGGCACAAGCTATTTCCAGACATAAGATTTAAGTGGTTTTGAATCTCGTGCACGGCGCCCTTCTTCGTCACCGGCGAGGCAGTTAAGTTACATTTAAATTGCCTATACCTACACAATTGTCAAGCTGTCGATAGGCAATAATGTCCTTGTTACTTTATGACTCTACATTCATGTATCAATATTTGTAACTAAAGGTATACATATAAACCTATTTGTTCATTCATTATTCATAGAGAAAGAATAGCAAATATTCTGGATGTAGTAATGACCCCTTGTTGGGGGGTGCTTCAACCAAAGAGCGCCGAGTGGATCACTATCACTGTTTACACACTTCAACAACCCGCTACTTTCACGTGAGTCACGCACTTTAATCAGTCCAGAACATAACATAAGTACACCTATAATATTCTAGCAAGAAAACAGGTCGATTACGAAAAATTTAGGGCAATAGAAAAGTTAATCTGTAACGCGTAACGGTGTAACTGATCCGTTCACCTACTTACTACCCGGTCACATTATCTCGAGACCTGGCGTCGCTGACGTCACGTCGCGTCGGACGTACTGTACTGATGCGCCCGTGGCGAGCGCGGGGGTTGGAAGGAAAACGGGACGCGAGGTTCGCATTCCAGCGAGGTCTCTAGATAACGTGACCGAATATAAGAATATTATTATACTCGTAACAAAAACTATACTCTTTTAAAAAGCAATTAATATTTTGAAAAATTTAAGCAAAAAATTGTCGTTGTTTACAATATTCATTTAATTTTCTATACTTAGGACAACAATAGCATGTGAATGTTTGGATCTTACTGAGCGGCAGAAATATCAACAGAATGAATTATTACGAAGAACTAAAATAGAGAAATGTAACCAAGAATTTATAATTACAGAGAAGGGTATTACATATCCAGTTAGTATATTACAAAATTATTATCTATTACTAGCTTACCTACATCCACTGCCTATTAGCTTAAGTTTATTCAAATTGAGCCTATAGAAAATTAAGTTAACTTTTTAAGAGTCTTCTTCTTGAACGGTACCTACGGAATTTCAGGCAACTTTCAAATCTTAGGATTCAAAACAAAGAAATGCTGCGCCATGTGATTTTAACCAATTATAAATCTGGTCTCCGTGCTTTGAAATATTCCTAAAAAGTTAATCCGAGTTGTTGTCCTAGCGAAAGCAGTGAAGATGCCATATATAAATCTATACCTCACGATATTAACCCAGAATAACTTTGAAATTAACGCGTCGCATGCGAAAAATAATAAACATAAATGGGAATTGAACGCGACATGCTATGAACCCGTATTTTGTTTGGAGTTTCGGCACAGGTTACACTGGCCGTTTATTAGTTCTCGTTTATATTCGCAAGCACTTGGATTATTCAATCATCATAGCCATATTTAATTTAAATAACTTCAGTAAAAACGGGAATACGAACATTTCAGGACATAAATGATTCGCCGCCTTACGTGTTGGATATAGAGAAGCCACGTCCGTTTTATTTAACTATGACATTGTCTGTGTCGTCTAAAGGACAACGTGATGGGTGTGCAAGAATGCTATTGAGACAGCTGTGGGAACAGGTAAATTTTATTTAATGATATATTAAATACTACATGCAAAGAAAGAAGGAAAACTTGAAATTAAACCCTATACCAATCCGTCTGGCCAGCGTGGTATTAGGCCAAGTATCCCTCCGTCACGGGAGGAGGCCCTTCCCTGCAGTGAGACATTGATGGGCTTTTATGATGATTATGATGACTGTACCTGCAGGGTAATCCATTATACCCCTTCCAGCGTAAGTTTAGCTTTTTGACAGTTCACGTCCATGAAGTTTTATAATACTTCCGCTTATTTTTCGAACAAATAATATTGTATTTCATGGACGTACCCATGTTTTTTTCAGTTACCATGGTTACTTAGTGATGGACACTCATAACGATTACCACCATTATGAAACAAATTACAAATAATCGGTAGAAAAAAATGCTATGAATAAACTTGAACTCTTCATAATACCTATATAAAATGTAATATGATATTTTAGATTAGCTATAACTTGCGAATGTGCCACGATAAATTATGTATTTAAAATAATACCTAAGCTAACTATAATTTTATCATTTTAAGCTATAGACTAATTCTCTTAACATAGATAAAGAAAGAAACAATAATAAAATGATAAATGTAACTTGATGTAAGGATCCAATATGTGTAAAATAAAGTAATTTGAAAAATCGCGAAATCGCTTACAATCCAATGGCATTACATTCGAGACACTGCTGAACGTCACTAAAGTCAATCTGTCAAATGTTGTTAAATATAGTGGAAAGGGTATAATAGGTAATGTTTAGACAGGTAGGTAGATATTTTTGAGTTTACGTGAAACCACGGAGGCGGTCATATCTAAATTTTCCCTTGTCTCTACCCTTTGCACGACATTGACTCAGTTTAATTTGTAATTTGAGTTTTCAAGAGGACTCATTTGACACCATATAAATTGACTTAATATTAATAATTAAAAGCAATTGGAAGGGCAGATAAGCCTAAAAAAGAGCCTAGAAAAATATTTTAAGCTCTAACATACTTACTCATTAATCATTGTTACCGAAGCAGTCCGTAAACCCCTTAATACGGCTCTCTTTAATTTAAGGAGTGAAACGTATACCTTGTTACAATATTTTTACTTTCCTTATTTTTTAATTAAATTTGGTTTCAGCCACCGCCCTACGATTTATTTACAACGGACTTTAATGCGAACCCAAAGAGCATGTCTCCTACCGGCAACAGTTTGGCATTAGTTGACATTTTTAGAGTTATAGACGGAATCTTGTGGTACGATTATTAATTAATTATTATTTTATAATATTAATAGTCTCCGTGTGGTGACGGAGTAAGAATACAATACGTCACCACCCCATCGCATCCCATGGGTGTCGTAAAAACCGACTAAGGGACTATCCGTGAATATTATCTTTACGTAATAAAAAGAAGGAAAACTTGAAATTGAACCCTATACCAATCCGTATGGCCAGCGTGGTATTAGTAGGCCAAATATCCCTACGTCATGGGATGAGCATGCGTCCCTGCAGTGGGACATGGGCTGTTATGATGAATCTTAATAGAATTATCTAATTATCGTGATCCAAAAATTAGTGTCTTGAGTCAAGATGTCAGGTTCGTGTTTATAAAGGCCCTGAAACACATAGCAAGCAAGAATCCTTACCACAAAATCAATATAGATACATATTAATTACAGGGATGCATTACACAATAAAATGCTTCAAAACCAAATTAGATATTATGCAAAAGAAGAAGTGCCCAATTACAGTAATCTAATAGAAGTATTAAAAGGGGAGAAACGGGCACTTTTAAGCCGAAGGTAGGTATTATAAAGAATATATCTTCGTATTTGTCGCTTCCATGTTGCTTTAAACCGGCAGACCTACAAGTGGCCAGTTTGATGGTAAGCCACTACCTCTCATGGACATCGGCAATAACAGTACTTATACAGTGATACTTTTCACCAATGAGTTAATGGAACAAGACATTAAATCATTAGAAGCTGCCTTGACAAGATAAAAGCAGACCAGGACTTTGACCAACCTCGAGATAAAATTCTCCGTGTGGTGACGGAGTAAGAATACAATATGTCACCACACCATCCCATTAATGTCCCTGCAGTGGGACATTAATGGGCTGTTATGGTGAGATAGAATTAGCTCCTCTACTATTTTATGCAGACATTACCGGACAACCTGACGTCAGGTTGGACGGACACTTAAAAAAACTTTAATTCTTTTAAACTTTGATGGATGTTATTCTCAATAAACTGAAAGTAAACTAAACCATTATGGCAGCGATTCAATTTTTTTAACTGAAGTTTCCCTTCTTAGGCTTCATTCAGTAATACATACATACATAAACTCACGCCTTATCCCGTCCGGGGTAGGCAGAAATGACAGAAAGCCACTTGTCACTATCCTGGCAAACAGATTGGGCCTCGTCTACATTCGTTAAGCGAGTCATACATGCGCGTCGGTTACGAGTGCTCTTTATTTGGCTTTTCTCCAATATGCAACCTATCTGGTCAACATATTATGTTTTCCGGGGCCTACCCGCATTCAGTAATCTTATCTATAACTATGTTTTTGTATATTTCCCAGGGTAACCTCTGGAATATGTGACGCTATAGTCAACAAGGCAGTATTCCACACACACAATCTCACTCCTAAGAACGTCATAGGCATATTGGAGTTGGATTAATCTAAAGGAATTGATGATGGTGACATTAGATTATGTAATTTTATTATAGTTCATCTCTCAATATGATATTATACGTAATTATGTTTCTGAATGTATTTTTTCAAACAAATATTGTATGAATATCTTAAGTTTCATTTCGCCATCATGTTAATTTTAGTTAAAAAATAATTAAACATATTTTAAATAATATATTGTTTATTCATTAATAAATGTAACACTTATACTAAATCACGATCAAATTATAACAAAAATTGTCATTAGGTACTAATGGTAAATCAGTCTAATATTTTGTCAAGTCTAAGTTGTATTTTTTTAGGTTTAGGTGATGCGATCACAGTGACTGCTACTCTGTCTCCTAGTTTAGGAGTTTGGTTACCTCCTAACTTGCTTCGATGAATGAGACCGTTGTCTCCTATGCCGCAATCGACGAAGCAACCAAATGGCACTACGTTGCGGACGACACCTGGTGGAAAAATATAATTTCTATATAAGCTCGTACGTGCGATGTTAATCATCGTAGAAAATTGATATGTTATTCTAAATATTTTATAGGTATAGCTCATAGCTTCTTTAATGTTAAAAGTATGTGTTAGAATACAGATAATCACCGTAAGTGTGCTTCTTACTAGTTTTTGTTGATTCAAAGGCCTTATTCTTCGGCCGTTCAGAGAATGCGTTCCTGACACGTCGCGATTGAACTGACGCAGTAACTTTGTAATGGCGTTGCAGTTACGATAAAAATATTTTTGCTGGTTGTTTATCGTTTTAACTATTGATGAGCATTAAAACAACATTATTATATCAATAATTAATGAATGTTATAATGTTGTGTCAAACTGAGTGTCAAATAACTTGGTAAACAATATTTTTCTAAATCTACACTGCGCTATTACAAGGTTATGTCAGCGCTTTATATTTGTAGTGCTGTGCCAACAATAACAGTGAATAATAGTATCGTAATCTGTTCTTATCGATACAGTTATACTTTATAAAATAATACGTTTTGTTTTTCTTTTCAAGAATTTGAAAATAATGGACTTTAGAATAACTTTTATTAAATATAAAAATAAAAGTACATTAAATACAAAGTAGCATTTTTATATTTAGGTTGAAAATGGTAACCCCAAATGGCGTTATGGGCCGCCATTTTGTGACGCTGAAACAGTCGTCTGTTGTCGTTTCGTGCGCATAGACCACGTTCTTCAAGTGTTTGCGATCTGTTGTTATTTGACTTTGATTGTGTCTTATATTGCGTTCTTTTTACTTTTGGTGCATAATAATGCCTAAACGTGGACAAACATTGAAAACTGGAGCCCGTGAGTTAATTATCAAGCTGCAAGATTACTTTGAGCGGGAGCGGCAAAATGGCGGACCCCTGGTTCCTGTCGAAAAAGTACAAGAACGCGTCTCTCAGGCGCTTGGAGTTAGCAAACGAACGATTACAAATATTAATAAAGAAAAGTTCGGCTCTACTGGCATGGAAGATAATATTTTACGTACTCCGAAGAAGAAACGTAGAACTAAACCCGTGACAGATATTGATACCTTTGACGCCGATGCAATCAGAAATCATATATATGGTTACTATTCCAGAAATGAATATCTCAACAGGATGAAGCTTTTGGCGTCGTTAAGAGAAGCTGGACTGTTTAGCGGGGGTAAAACTGCTTTAACGAAAATCTTAAAAGATATTGGTTTTTCGTATAAAAAAACAGACAAAAGAAAAATTTTATTAGAACGATACGACATCATTTTGAAACGGATAAGTTTCTTGAGAGAAGCAAAAAAAATTGATAACTGGGATAATGTCGTGTTCATTGACGAGACATGGCTAAACGCCAATCACACGGTTTCCCGTTCTTGGACGGATGATACACAAGCGTCGACGTCGAAAGTACCAATGGGTAAGGGGGCTCGTCTGATAATATGCCACGCAGGTACTGCAAAATACGGCTTTGTGGAGAACGCTTTACTGGCATTTCAATCAAAAACCACAAATGACTACCACGAGGAAATGAATGCCAGTACATTTAAAGAGTGGTTCCAGAACGTGCTTTTGCCCAGCCTACCAGAGCCTTCTGTAATATTGATGGATAATGCCTCCTATCACTCGTTTCAAATACAGAAACCACCTACCCAAGCTAATAAAAAAGAAGAAATGGTTGCTTGGTTACAAGCAAAAGGCATTGACGCAAATATGCAGATGCTAAAAGCAGAGCTAATTAAGTTAGTGAAAGAAAATAAAGCGGCAAATGTGCGATACGAAATCGATGAAATGGCTTTGGAGTACGGTCATCGCGTTCTAAGAATTCCACCGTATCATTGCCAATATAACGCGATTGAGCTAATCTGGGCTCAAATAAAAGGTTACGCCGCCCGCCACAATACTTCCCCGCCATTCAGCACGAAAAAGATGATGACCCTGTTAAAAGAAGCCTGCGGGAAAGTCACAAGAGATGACTGGGCAAAGGTTGTCGAAAAGACTAAAAACCTGATTATGGAACATTTTGACCGAGATATCAGGATTGATTCTGTAATTGATAATAATATAATTATACATGTAGGCGAAGATGATGATGAAGACACCACCTCCTCAAGCGAATCGGAGTCTGATTAATATTCTGTACGCACATTTAGTTCAATGTACTTTATTCCATAGAAATACAGATTGTAACTTTGTAAAAAATAATAAATAAAACAATTTTATTATATTAATATTCCCTTTTATTGTTTCCACGTAAAGAACTAAAATATAAATTTTAAATGATTCCGCCAATTTAAAACGGTCTAAATCTAATCATAAAAATAACGCGGCGGTTCATTTTGGAGTAACGGTAACGAACTCGGTATAATGTTGTGTCCATCACTAGTCGTGACTAACTGATAAGTGTCAGGAACGCATTCTCTGAACGGCCGGATTATAACACTTTTTTTTGCTGAAGAATATATTTTATCCTTCAGTAAGCGCCAACAAACACGGCCAGGCTGAAGTTAACTATGAACTAAGTTCGCGCATGTCAGGAACAAATAAAATACCCGCTCCCCACGCCCCCGCCATTTCAATCAACTAGCCTATCGCAGTCCACTGCAGGACATAGGCCTCTCCCAACACGTAAGCCAAGTTATTTGGCGAGTACTGTACATTTCAATAATATATGTTATTTTAATAAATAGGCCTAGAGCTCTTCAGGATAACGCATAATTCTAAAACCTTTTTTAACAAAAGTCAGTCGCAGAATTTTTGAGATATTTATTTATTTATTTATAACTTTATGCACAATTAATATTGTTGTACAATGGCGGGCTTAATGCCTTAAGGCATTTTCTTCCAGCCCACAATTGGGTGATGCAGAGATAGTAAGGTGGTAGGTGCAGTAAGGTTATGTTTAATAATTTGTTTTTAAAAATAAACATACATACTATAAAATATAAAAGAATACATATATTATATAATTTTCTAATTAAAAAACCGACTTCAACAGGAGCCGGTTAAAAACCATGCTGATAACAATTTCTAAGATTAGTATTAAATAAATTTCTGCAGTCGTCTTCATCATAAGATCATGTTTGTGTAAAGTTTTCATTAATACGAATAAAATAAGCCCAAACACTAGGTAGCTGCTATATACCGTTGAGAAGTTTCCTCGACCCTCAGTCGTCTTCATCATCAGATCATGTTTGTGTAAAGTTGTGTAAAGCTTTCATCAATACGAATAAAATAAGCCCAAACACTAGGTAGCTGCTATATACCGTTGAGGATTTCCCTCGACCCTCAATCTTCTTCATCATCAGATCATGACTGTGTAAAGTTTTGTAAAGTTTTCATCAATACAATTAAAATAAGCCCAAACACAAGGTAGCTGCTATATGCCGTTGAGGTGTTCCCTCGACTCTCGGTGGTCTCCAGGATCTGACCAGTTCTAACTCTTGATTATTTGGTAGTGACGTCAGAGATGCACAATGTATGACAAGATTTTACACAATGCGTCCCTACAATTTTCAAGAGATGCCCTCGATTTCTCTGGGATCCCGTCATCCAGATCCAGATCTGGTGACAATGGGACCAAATGGGAAGCATACCCATACAAACAAAAAAAATATTTTTCAAATCGGTCTAGCTGTTTTCGAGAAATCAGGTAACAAACAGAAAAAAAAAAATACAACCGAATTGAGAACCTCCTCCTTTTTTTGAAGTCGGTTAAAAATATATAGAAGAACAAATATATAGATAATGAAGATAGAAGAAGATTATTCCGCTAATAAATCAGTGCAAAGTAAGCGAACCTTGGCTTTAAACGCAGCACGGTTCGTGGTCGTCGATTTCAAGAGGGAGGGCGTTCCACAGAAGAATGGACTGTACCATGAAAGAAGAGTGAACCATAGCAGAAGTATGAGAAGGACAAAGAAGAAGGAGATTGTGGACCGAAGGTTCCTGTTGTGGCCAGAACAGAGGTATTGGAAATGGGGAGAGAGATAAGAAGGAGCATTAGGGGAAGTAAGCGGAGAGAAAAGCGTCGTGAGCGTATGAAGATTGCGTCGTTGACGTATAGTTAGCCACTTCAGTTCTTGACGGTAATGTGAAACATGGTCATACTTTCAAAGATTAAAGACGAATCAAATGCAGTTATTTAGAAGTCGGTCCATTTTATTAAGCAGATCTGCATTCAGGTAATATAATAAGCAAAATAAGGATATATATAGGATAACAAGAAAATATATAAAGGATATTTAACTTTCTTGTGCTCTTAATTATAAGAAAAAAATATTTACCTGTTAAACTGGTGCCTTCCTTTATTTGTTCAGCATTTAGCACAGCCACTGAATATACTGGTTTACAAAAAGTTATAATGTCATCTTCATACTTTTTCTGCTTGAAAGCGTTAATTATAAGTTCTAATGTACTTATATCTGTTTTCAATTCTTCACTTGTTTTACTTATATCTATGGCTGATAGTTTTCTTTCAACTAATCCAGGAAAATGTGATTGTGTTAGTTCCTTTATGTTGACACCTATTTTCTTGGCAAACCTGTTTTAGATGCATATTGTTAATATTATTTTTATAAGACATAGTAACGATACAATTCGTAAGTCGATGCAAAAACCTGTGCCTCGACCCCATAAGAAACAAAACATTAAGTTTCTTACCCCTGTCATTTTAGCTACTGGTTTCTTCTGTCATTTTAGCTACCTGTATACATTTGCACAGAGGGTATTCCAAAAAATAGTTTTAAGTGAGATGGCAGCACTGTAGCGTCATGTCCTACCATTCTGTCATTCTTGGTCTACTAATAAAGAGCTTATGTTTATGTAATGTTGTCACGGCAGAGATTATGTCTGTGTACCATAGTTGACAAAATTATCAGGATAAGATGGCATCGCTATATATTTAGTACGAGGCCAAACACTTCTCTTTTGTTATAAATTAAAGTAAATGCTAATACTAGTATTATATACATTTATTACAGTTCAATACTTACGATTTCGCTATACTATAACTTTCAGGGTGAATAATAGTAGTATCCAAAGGTTCCGAACTCCCGAGTACAGTTAGGAAACCAGCGCACTGCTGAAAAGTTATTTTTCCTATACCAGGCACTTTTAAAATTTCCGCTCTCGTTGAAAATCCACTGTTTTCTTGACGATAAGCTATTATCTTCTTAGCTCTACCTTCGTTTAAGCCTGAGATTCGTCTGTAAAAATTGATGTAAGTAATATTATAATACCTACTTACTGAATTTTCTATTACAATCAAGATTAAATAACACCTTTAAAAAAATAATAAAATGATTTATTTGGCAAAATGGTTTTATACATCTTAAGTCTGGTACCCCATTGAACTTTTGACCGCCACGTTAATAATTAAAAATTGCCTTTTATCTCATAAGGACAGATTCTCATAAAGACAGATTCGCAAAAGGACAGATTCTCATATGGACAGATTCTCAAAAAGACAGAAATGGTACAGTTGTACACACTTTCATGCAAGTCATTAGGACATGAAATCGTGAGCATCGCTATGAATAAAAAAAAGGAACGCTGTCAAAAATAAAACCGGTCTAGTGCGAGTCTGACTCGCGCACCGAGGGTTCTGTGCAAAATTTACCCGTCAAAATGTGATGACGTCACGACGACTTATCTGTAAAAATTCTATGAAGTCACGACTCATCTGTCAAAAGTTCAATAAAGTCACGACTTAGCAGTCAAAAATTACTTTCCCGCCAAAACTCTATGACGTCATGTCTTAAAAAATCAAAAATATAATATGATGGAACTAAAAGTTAAAGGTTTTCAAGTTTTTTCTTTAATATGTACTGTAAGACCTTGCATCAGGCCAAATTTTAAGTTTGTATGTAGACTGGAAGTATCCTGTAGGTTTTGATACCCTTTGAGTTTGAGCTGTATCTCTTGAATGAGTTGAATTAGAAGTTGGTTTTTTTTAACAGCTCTAAAACGCAACAGACTTTGGTAAAAATTTCAGCTCGGTACCACTATGTGTTTCTGAGAAATATGATCTTGACAGACAGACAGACGGATAAAAAGATGACTGAGATACTGATCCTAAAAATTAACGTCGACATAACAAAAACTTTAAAAAAATATTATTTACCTAGTCTAGCCATAAATATTGTTACGAAGAAAAAACATTTTTTTTTATTGCAAATAATATTTATTACTTTTACAGTGTGTTAGTTTAATACATAAATATAAAACAATTCAAAATATAAAAAGCTTATTCGAAGTGGTCTCCATTGGCTGCAACACAGTCCTTTAAACGTTGAGGCCAGTTATCAATAGAAGCACGCACTCTTTCCATGGGAAAATTCTTCACTGCCAATCGTATGGATTGTTTTAGGGACTCCAAATTATCATGGCGTTTAGAGCAAGCCATACTCTCTAAAACTGACCATAAATCATAATCCAGCGGATTAAGATCGGGACTAGACGACGGCCAGTCTTCAGCTCTGATGAAGTCCGAAACGTTCATTTCCAACCAAGACTGCGTGGACCGAGCTTTATGACCCGGCGCTGAGTCTTGTTGGAAGGACCATACTTGGTTATTGAACATGGTGTTGTTAAGGGGTTTAACTACCTTCTCAAGAATGGTATCTTGATACACTTGTGCCAATGTTTTGATACCTTTTTCACAAAAATATGGCTCAGTCACTCCTTCATAGCTAACACCCCACCAAACCATCACTGAAGTCGGATAATGCCCACGTTGCACTCTGTCGACTAATTGGGAAGCTTCCTTAGAGCTTTGAGCATAAATACGGTCATTTTGTTTGTTAAAATGTTGCTCAACTGTAAAGATTTTCTCATCCGTAAACAAAATTTTTCTGTGACCTCCCTTTGCGTACCGCTTCAGTAGTTGCTTCGATTTTACCACCCTATTCTTTTTTAAATTATCAGTTAAAAAATGACCAGTGCGTCTCTTATAGGCTGCAAGTCCTAAGTCATCTTTTAAAATGCGTGACATGGTTCTGGGTGCTATCTTCATCTCCCGAGATAAAATCTTTTGCTTTCGGACAGGATTTCTTCGAATTCTTTCCCTTACTGCTTTGACCACCATTTTCGTACGAACACTACGTGGACGGCCAGATCTTTTTCTGTCACAAACAGAGAAGGTCTCATTGTACCTATTAATAGCCCGGTACACAAACATTTGACTAATACCAAGCGTATGGAGAGTTTTAAAAATTACATTCGGCTCCATACCAACTTTGTGTAATGCAATCACAGCGATTCGGTTTTCTTTATCACCCCACTCCATTTTAATATAGCAAAATATTGTACAATGTATTGGCGCCAAAATTAGAAAATACAATGAACAATCGTATAAAAATGACAGATTCCAAATTCAAATGTAATATCTTTCTTATTTTTAATTGTAACAGTATTTATGGCCAGACTATGTATTTGATTAAAAATTATTTCATTATGTAGGTATAGGATAATAAATAAGTATAATATAACTAACTATTCTTTTGTTTTTTACTGATGCTCATTTGTTTTTCATAATTTTTCAAATTTTCCTTTTCTTCTTACTATTACTTTTGTCTTTTTGCGAATCTGTCCATATGAGAATCTGTCCTTCTGAGATTCTGTCTTTTTGAGAATCTGTCCTTATGCGAATAAAGGAAAAATTGAGTGTTCGTCGAATATGTTGAATATAGTTAAATTGAAAAAAAATATAGAACTATCATTCAGACCCGCCGTCCGGTGGCCCTATTTGCTATTGTTAACGTGCCGTGCCGGCCGGTGGCGTCGTAAGCACATTTTGATTTAACGTTCTAATAGGCGCCTGTGCCATTCAAAAGGTTAAAAAAGTACATAATTTTACCTTAACATAGCTTGAGATGCAGTGTTGATGTCAACGCCAACAAGACTGACTACCTTTTCAACGGCGCTATCCAAGGCTGTTTCAAGCATTTTTGGCGGTATATCATGTTGGTATAGACCTACTCCTAAGTTCTTTGGGTCTACCTGAGTAAACAAATAAAAATGTTACTTTAAATAAATAATCCTCACACATTCACACAACGTCATCTAGTCCCAAACTAAGCAGAGCTTGTACTATGGGTACTAGACAACGGATAAACATACTTAATTTTTTTTTTCGTAAATACATATGTACATATTATACATAGAATTCACTCAGACCAATACAAACAATCATGTTCATGCACACAAAGATTTGCATTGAATCGAATCCGAGACCTCTGCATAGCAGCTATGTAATATACCGACTGCGCCACAGAGGTCGTCAAAATGACAAATCCGTACGTGAAACGTAAAACACCTTAGTGCACGTTTATGGAGAAGCGGGGCGTCGGGCGGGGCGTTGAGTGGGGCGTAGGACGTTTTTTTCTGTTTACGCTGGGGCGGGCGTGAAGCGGCACGCATCATCGCACGCGTTAACACAAACTTATAGCAATATATGACGTTTATAGAGAAGCGTGGCGGGAAGCGTAGCGGTGCCCGTCGCAGAGCCCGCCGCGGAGTCCGCGGCGATACGTCAAGTGTATAGCGAAGCACGCTCGTAACGATCAAATCAAATAGATTTATATATAGCCTCAGCGAGAATTGACGCTGCGTACTCCGCAGCGTGCGACGCTCTATTTCAAACAAATGTGTCAAAAAACGCTTCTCCGTAAACGCACCCATACAACGCCATATATTTGAATTCAGTGCGATCCGCCCCGCTCAACGCTACGCCCTACGCCCCGCTTCTCCGTAAACAAGGCCTTCCTCCTTACACGCTTGTTGAAGTTGTTTTATTATGAAACTACAGATAAGGAAAGTATTTGGATAAATTAATTAGAACTTACCTTTATAAGCTCTCCTAAAGGGTCCAATACTCTTCTAGCAATTGACAAAGCAGAGATTAAATTAGGATCCATATTCGGATGTTCCTGCAAATTAAAACATTTTCATTTATATAGAAACTCGCAACAACTGCAGTTAATATGATAATAGGGTAAGGTTGCGATCATTGGACTAGCGCTTTGTTTGGACCACTTCAATATTTCGCGATCTATTCATATTTGAACCCAATATTTGCATCGAAACGATAGCTTTACAACCCCTCACACCGCCCTCCAACCGCCAGTACCGCAGCAGGCAGCATGAGGGATGGACGTACTTCGCTTTGTTTCTCGGACCTCAAAAATAATTTTTACGCAGCAAATAATAGCATGTAAGTACTGTTATATTAATTATTTTAATGTGATTTTTTTTACTAGTATAGTAAACTAATTAAGAATACTTACTATCGTTTATTTTTGTTGAGTAACGTGTTACTTTTTTTAAAATAAATATTTCAGTGGATGTTAGTGAGTTTCTATCAATGGACTGGCACGATGCTCTTTCATTGAACCGGTCCAATCATGGCAACTTCTATAATGTGTATTATTTAAAACAACAAATCTTTTTATTTTAGCATGGGAAAAAGAGGAGGAGAGAGAGGCGAGTATAAAACTAGCTTAGGGAAAAAAGAAGTTGAATTGGATGAGGTAATCAGAATGTTTCGAGTGCCCAAAGCGACGTTAAAGAGAAGATTTGACGAACCTGAAATATTTTTTTGATTTTGCATGCCAAATAAAGAAATATAATTAGAATCGACTAATTAATTTAACTATCTATTTATTTTAGAAAATGAAAGAAATTTGATAAAAAAATATTTTATTTTATTAATTTTTTTACATGCACCTTGAATGGACCAGCCACCTATAATGCTCTAAGTCCAATTATAGCAACTAAGTGGTCCGATGAAAGAGACGGTGGTTCAAACAAGGAAACCATCACAAAGATTTATTTTCTTCTTTTGTGACTGTATACATAATAAAATTAATTTAATTATGTTAGTTACCAATAATTGGATATACAGACTACTCGTTTACACAGATTTTGTTTTATTTCACGCTTTATTTTAGACTAGCTGACCCGTGCCCACTTCGTAGGGCGGCGAAAGAAACGTGTCACACAAACTTTACCTCTTTATAATATTAAGTATAGAAGTATAGATATATGTTTTAAAAGAATATAATCTTAACTCTGGGCAGAAAACAATGTCTACTAAGTGCAGAACATTAAGTCTCTCTTTACGACACCCCTCCATCATTTTACGCTACCCTCCATCATTTTACGACACCCTTGCAGTTTGACGACAACCTAGCAGTTTTACGACACCCTCCATCATTTTTCGACACTCTCCATGCATTTTACGACACCCTCCATCATTTTACGTCATCCTTGCAGTTTTACGACACCCTTCCATCTTTTACAACACCCTTCATCATTTTACGACACCCTAGCATTTTTACGACAATCTTAAGTCTCTTAATTGTAAAACTTTTTTAAAGGTACAATTCTCTAATACATTATTTCAGTAATATCTCCAGATGTTTAAGCAGTAGAAGCAAAATAAACGTTTTTAAGCGTCCCTTTTATAAACATATTTCATTACTGCTCTACTCCTATTATGCATAGCGTGATACTACCTAGTCTAGCCATAAATATTGTTACGAAGAAAAAACATTTTTTTTTATTGCAAATAATATTTATTACTTTTACAGTGTGTTAGTTTAATACATAAATATAAAACAATTCAAAATATAAAAAGCTTATTCGAAGTGGTCTCCATTGGCTGCAACACAGTCCTTTAAACGTTGAGGCCAGTTATCAATAGAAGCACGCACTCTTTCCATGGGAAAATTCTTCACTGCCAATCGTATGGATTGTTTTAGGGACTCCAAATTATCATGGCGTTTAGAGCAAGCCATACTCTCTAAAACTGACCATAAATCATAATCCAGCGGATTAAGATCGGGACTAGACGACGGCCAGTCTTCAGCTCTGATGAAGTCCGAAACGTTCATTTCCAACCAAGACTGCGTGGACCGAGCTTTATGACCCGGCGCTGAGTCTTGTTGGAAGGACCATACTTGGTTATTGAACATGGTGTTGTTAAGGGGTTTAACTACCTTCTCAAGAATGGTATCTTGATACACTTGTGCCGATGTTTTGATACCTTTTTCACAAAAATATGGCTCAGTCACTCCTTCATAGCTAACACCCCACCAAACCATCACTGAAGTCGGATAATGCCCACGTTGCACTCTGTCGACTAATTGGGAAGCTTCCTTAGAGCTTTGAGCATAAATACGGTCATTTTGTTTGTTAAAATGTTGCTCAACTGTAAAGATTTTCTCATCCGTAAACAAAATTTTTCTGTGACCTCCCTTTGCGTACCGCTTCAGTAGTTGCTTCGATTTTACCACCCTATTCTTTTTTAAATTATCAGTTAAAAAATGACCAGTGCGTCTCTTATAGGCTGCAAGTCCTAAGTCATCTTTTAAAATGCGTGACATGGTTCTGGGTGCTATCTTCATCTCCCGAGATAAAATCTTTTGCTTTCGGACAGGATTTCTTCGAATTCTTTCCCTTACTGCTTTGACCACCATTTTCGTACGAACACTACGTGGACGGCCAGATCTTTTTCTGTCACAAACAGAGAAGGTCTCATTGTACCTATTAATAGCCCGGTACACAAACATTTGACTAATACCAAGCGTATGGAGAGTTTTAAAAATTACATTCGGCTCCATACCAACTTTGTGTAATGCAATCACAGCGATTCGGTTTTCTTTATCACCCCACTCCATTTTAATATAGCAAAATATTGTACAATGTATTGGCGCCAAAATTAGAAAATACAATGAACAATCGTATAAAAATGACAGATTCCAAATTCAAATGTAATATCTTTCTTATTTTTAATTGTAACAGTATTTATGGCCAGACTATGTATATAGCCTATGACACTCCCCGATAAATGGACTATCAAACACAGAAAGAATTTTTAAAATCGGTTCAGTAGATCCAGAGATTACCCCCTACAACGTCACAAACACACAAACACACAAACACACAAACTTTACCTCTTTATAATATTAGTATAGATATCAGGTCTGTTTGAAATTAAGTGGTCCAATAGTCGCAACCTTACCCTAATATCGGGTATCATAAATTATCTTCACGTAGTGTAAAGATCAATTTGGCCAACTTGCCAAACTGGCAAGGCGATAAAAACAAAAATATTTTTTTAGAATTTCATACATTGCCTCTCCTGGACTCCTCTTATCGGAACTGTATTCACGATTTCCACCATGTTGAATACAGTCATAATAATATTACTGTGTATTATAATTACCTTTTGGGCCTCTTTGCTTATTGAATAAATGGACGCCCCTTGTTCCGGTACTATAACGATGGGCACATTTTCAGATAAATTATGACTTTTTAACCATAGTTCAGTCTCTCGACATGCAGTACCATTTCCTAAACTTATTAATGCTACCCTGTAACAAATGAAATAAATATGCATATAATTTAGAAGACATGTACTGAGACATAAAAAATATAGGATAATTATATTTTAAGCCTTATTAATTACATTTTTTAATGCAATAAGGTGGCTGGCGAGCAAGCAGCCTATCTGATGGTAAGTGGTAACCGCCAATAACAGAGGTCAATAATTACTGTAAACTAGCACCTAAACACATTACAGTAGAGTCCACCTACACATGGTAACATTTGCACACTACTGTTTGGAGATGAACTTAGTAGCCATAGGCATAAGGCACGGTGATACCGACTTAGACAAACCCTAGCTAAAAAGCCTTGTTTGTCCGTGGTGTCTGTGATCGTCCCTGCAGGGACCACGGGTAAAAGCAATCACCCGTGGTCCTAGCCGAAATTATTAGCCGACTAATTAAAATACGTTTTTATAAAGAACACTCATACCACACGAATACCAGAAATTCATAAACTATGTTAAAAATTCTGGTTGAGGTCAAAAAGCTAGTGTACATCTTGCCAATACCATCAATATCTAAACACTTTACGACCGTCTTTTGTTTTTTTTAACATGATGCACACCTAGCTAGGTGCACAATAATTGTATCAATACCTTCAAAAATAGCATTCCTTCCTTTGTTCTTATAATGAAAATACACATTATATTCGCTAAATGATGTTCCAACGTATTTTAATTAGTCGGCTTATAATTTCGGCAGGGACCACGGTTGATTTATTTTACCCGTGGTACCTGCAGGGACGATCACAGGGACCACGGACAAAAAAGGCTAAAAAGCTCTACCAGTTGGTCAACCACACAGTGGTGATATCACAAGAAAAGCTTTAGCTAAGTGCCTGTAACCAAAGCCAGAAACATTAAAATATTGATTTAATAGATTTATGGTATACCCATGTTTTATTAATAACTCCTGTAACTGTTTAGCTGCAACATCATTGGATCTATGCTGTCTTAAATCTGGATGTATAGTGCACGCATCCAATTTCTCGCCATTTGAATTTATAATACCCACCTAGAAAGAAAATTATTATATTAGCAATGTTATTAATTAAGTTTTATTTTAGAACAACCACCAAAGACGCTTATGAGTCAAGTACAAGGCTGATCCTTTTAGGCACCTAGTGGAATTATTGACCTCAACAGGATTGTACCAAACAAGAATATTATATTCAGATAAGTAATTATTATTTTTATGATATAAATATCGGGAGTCAGCAGTGATGTTCACCACACATTACGCCCACAGGTCGAAAAGAAAAGCAGGTAGTAGAGTGCCGGTTTGGAAAGATCGTAGTAATTGGTGCTCAGTAGTCTCTAGGTCTATGCCTTACGGGAGAAATGCGTGAGATTATGTATGTACTACCCGGTCACATTATCTCGAGACCTGGCGTCGATGACGTTACGTCGCGTCTATGTGACCGTGTAGTATGTTATTATCTATGGATGGTTTAGATTTTAGTAAACTATTATTTAATTTTAATATTACCTTACAACCAGCTCTGAAACCAGGATCTAAGCCAACAATTGTTCTGTTTTTAATTGGTTCAGTCAATAAATACTTCTCCAAATTTGTTGTAAAAGTTTTAACTGCTTCTTTTTGAGCACTACTTGTTAGGTCAGCCCTAACATGCCTGGACAGCCAAGGTTTGATAAGACGGCTGTAGGCATCTGCTGAACCTTTCCGGACCCAAAAACTACTTTTCCATAATGTCAAACAGAATCTGTTACAATAAATGCAATATACAAATATAGTAGTCATTTTAAAGAATGCTTAGTTGCTAACACTAATAGCTATATAGGTGTTATGCTGACACTAATAGCTATAAAGTGGTGTGAGGAAGATGCGCAGCTCAAGAAAAGCGGCGAGTGGAATGACGCTCATACATCACAATAAATTATTTATATTTTTGCTTTGGGATGTCTACTTTTAGCAGCAAACACAGGCCTACCATAGGTACTCTGCTCTGCACATAGCTACATAATTTGCAAGCACCCATAACATGCATTCATCCAAAACAAAAAAATAGTAGCTTAGTTAAATCCTACAAGTGCTAAGCGATGTGCACCAATGGATATGATTGACTAAAAACAAACACATGCACAGCTTAGCACATCTCTAGTGGAAAAGAACATCAGTTTATCTATACTAATATTATAAAGAGGTAAAGTTTGTGAGTTTGTGACATTGTAGGGGGTAATCTCTGGATCTAATGAACCAATTTTAAAAATTCTGTATTAAATAGTCTAATTATCGGGGAGTGTCATAGGCTCTTTAGGCTAGTATCACGCTATGACTAATAGGAGTGGAGCAGTAATGAAATGTGTTTAAGGAAGGTACGCGTTTTTTTCGCCGCCCAACGAAGTGGGGACGGGTCAGCTTGTGTATTATATTGGAGCTTGGAAAACACAATTGGCAAGGTGTCTAAGGTGTTCTAAATATGCTTTAAGCTTCAAAATTTTTAATATTATACCTTTCAAGTTTGTTATAAAACCAATCAGGAACAACTACTTTGACAGATAGTATCTTTTCATCTTCACCCCTATTCAAAGCTAAGGTTTGATGTGCCTTTATAAACTGACTGGGACATTTCCATTCAAAATACAACTTGTAAGTTTCAGGATCTGATTTAGTATCAAGTTTCTTGTCTTGATCTTTTTCTTTTGTTGAACTCTTAGTTCTGCTACTTTGTATTGTGAACCTTGTTTCTTCTTTCCTGAAAAATATAGATGTGTATAAATGAAAATAAAAAAATTAACCACATCATGATTTAATATTTTTCTTATACAGTATGTAAACATAGGCAATACTTTAGGGCGTGATAGATAACGTTATTTAATGAAGGAAAAAAAATACAAAATAAATAAACATTAAATTACTACATAGTAAACGACGTGTAAAGCTTAGCCATGAATTTTACTAATCATGGACACATGGACATGGACGCAGCGAGTGATCGGTTCGCCAGCTGATACCTACGACGCGCGGCGCGGGTCAATGCACCGAGTCTCGAACAATATTTTAGCGCAGCGGGAACGTGTCCACACTTAGTTCATTTTTGGGATTTTTTCGTCAAAAATTAAGTACCTAATTTTATTACATAATTCGGATTAGAATCACGTACAGAGTCACCTTCTTAATTATTGCCGTTGACTTAAAAAAACTTGATGTATACAATGAGAATAGTATTAGAGCCTGATTAAACTTGATTAAGTTGAAAATCTTATATACACAATAAATGGTTGGAAATTTCTCTTTAGCAATCACTTGATGGCACTGTATCCAGCATAGAGTATATATATATCCATATATATCCATGAAGTGGAATGCAAAGAACTAGTCTAAGTCTCACAGTGCTAGCTTTTGGTATTATTTCCAGGAAAACTACATTTACAACCCAAAGAAATTGTAATACAGAGATAATATTAACAAAATAAATAAAAAAATATATATTACAGGGTCCTCATTTGTTCTAAAACTCTTGTGTCCTTATAAATAATGTCTGCAATTATATGAGTGATATGAGCTTCTACTTTATCAACTG
Organism: Schrankia costaestrigalis; assembly: GCA_905475405.1. NCBI lineage: Eukaryota > Metazoa > Arthropoda > Insecta > Lepidoptera > Erebidae > Schrankia > Schrankia costaestrigalis. Next base: position 6,900,293 of record FR997832.1, read on the forward strand.
AAGCCAGTTCTTCATTGTCACTACAAAGGTGATGCAGGTCAAGGTATCCTCCATTCAATGCTTGTACTGCATGTGACTCCAAGCCAAGATTACGAGCCCGCTCAGCAAGTGATAATGAATGTGTTTTTAGTGGAGCATACTGAAATCATTGAAAGTATTTTATAAACATTTATTTTAACAGTAATTATTATGAAATAAAAGTTTTTAATTTTAATTGTCATTCCTTGACTGGAGGTTCAGTATGGAAATACCTATATACCTGTATTTCCATACTGACCCTCCAGTAACATTAGTAAATATACAGCTTTGCCATTTAAAAAACTAACTAAAGGAAAGATTAACATTATCCGTGTGGTGACGGAGTAAGAATACAATATGTCAAAACTGACTAAGGAACTATCCGTGAATATTATCTTTACGAAATAAAAGAAGGAATACTTGAAATTAAACCCTATACCAATCCGTTTGGCCAGCGTGGTATTAGTAGGCTAAGTATCCCTCCGTCCCGGGAGGAAGCCCGTCCCTGCAGTGGGACATTAATGGGCTGTTATGATGAAAGGAAAGATGAATTTAAATAAATAAAGTATTTAAGTATATTTCCTTATCCCATATCCAGTACCCACATACAAGCTTTTGGTTATTTTGAGACTAGATAGTGTTGTGTAAATGCGTAAGAGATATTTATTTATATATTTTTGGTTTCAAAATGAATAAAAATAACTTACAATTAAATCAACTTCAGACAAATTCCTTGCATTTAAAATACTCTTTTCAATATCGGATGTTAACTTTTTATTTTTCTTAAGAGTTTCAATCACACTTTTAACTTTTTTCTTCAATAGGATTATGTTCTCATAGCTTTCATGTAACTCCTGAAGACTGAATAGAAATTAATTACATATTTGTTGAATAAAAATACTTATATTTGAAAGAAACCAATATCATTAGTACTATAAATAATTCTAGTACTAATTTTGAAATATTTTATAACTTGCACTATTAAAAAAAAAATCAATACAACAATACCTTTAAATCCAGTTAAAGTAGTGTAAAAAGGTATACTTAAGTATAGAGAAATAGGTTCCTAAAGTAGAAAACTATGCCATTATACAGTGTTATAACTATAAATGACTTAGATAAAGTGTTTTTATATTATTTTCTGAAAGCCATTTAAATATTTATATGTTATGAATACTAAGTTTATTATTTTTTGCACATAAATTATCAAAATAAGTTTATTACCGATCTGGCATTAAATTATCTACTGCAGTCTTCCTGTATCTTGCAATAAATGGAAGTGTGCAACCTTCAGATAAAAGGCCTATCAAATTTTGTGCAACATGCAGTGAAATATTTTCCCATTTGCACAACATTTCAGCTTCATTCCAAACATTGTTATCATTTAAGTTAGTGTCAACAGTATTTTGTAAACCTTTATTATTTGCTGGTAACATATTGCCATCGATTTCATCTAAGCTCTCAATAACTTTCTTTTCAGGCGCTTTTGTAGCAGATCTTTCTTTTTTCTGTCCTTCAGGTTTTATGATTTTTGTTTCAGGTTTATCACTTTTTTTAGTGGACCTCTTAGAAACACTTTTAGGTTTTTTCTGAGGTGTACTGTCTGTTTCATCATTATCACTCTCAATGTATGCAACTGCTTTACGTTTTCTCAGTTTAGCTCCAGAATCACTCATATTTGCTTCGTAATATCTAGAACTTAAATAAAAAACGGTGTAATAAATCGAAATAAATTCAGTGACAATGACAACAACAAAAGTTTGAAAATTTCTGTTTTGTTTTTTTTTATAAAATGGCCCCATCGTTTTCCAATGATTCTGCCAACGTCAAGGTGGAGAGAATAAGACTAAGTTTGAAACTTTGAACAACGCACATGACAAACTTGGTACCCGCGCGTTATGCGCTCGAATATTTACTTCCTTAACGTTCACGTCTTTATGTTTCTGCAACGAATGACCGCATTTTTCATTTGAGGAATGTACCTATTTCTATGCCGCAGAATAAAATGGACTTTTCGCTATTTGCCGACTTTCACTCTTAGCCGATTTTTGCCTTTTTTTCTGTATTTGATTATGGTTTAGCCGACTTTCAGCAAACTGTATTTTTAGGTCGCGTTATCATATATAAAGAGAATAATATAGAATGGACACATCAGCAGCCTATTAGAAGAAGTGACATAAAGTACGCCTTTCCTTGCCTTGTCAACACGGCCATGCACTCCTCTCGCAGTGTTACCAACCCTCTCCAAATTTAATCCCCAAGTTTTTTTTATACCCCTAAAAACCCCTAAATATATATTTTTTATAAAACCTCCTTAATTTTACCTACCTAATATTTCATAAACATATTTATTGCCTAAATTGTTACGTAGCTCATAAAATAAAACGTTACATATTAAGTTAAAATAATTTTATTATAATAAGTTCAGTATAGAATGATAGAATATTTAATGAATGAAACAACGCACCACGCAGTTCACTCATTTCATATCGTACGTTCCATACTACGCATAAAACTTAAAACAATGGACGCTTTCGATTTAATTGTGTTTGAAGCCCCTAAAAAAATCCCTAAAAAATTCCTGCCCCTAAAAATGCCCCTTTAAACACTTCTAGCCCCTAAATTTAGGGGCAAAACCCCTAAGTTGGGAACCTCGAGAGTCTCGAGCACCCAATGTCATGACCACGGGTGAGACAGCTTTAGTTCCAGATGTGCCGTTTGTCGCTGCCATCGCTCCGCCATCTTTATTGTTAGCACTTATCTGTAAGTTTAAATTTTTGAAAAGTTTTCCCTTTCACAAAGTTAGGTGAACTTTTGTGCCTGTCGTGGATAAGTTTGAAATTTTCGTGGTTACTGGTGTTTTCTCCTCGCTTACTAGCTTGTGTTGAGTGAGATACCATCTATGTTTATTTCTACTTAGTCATTAATAATAGAAATAAACTAAGAACGATGAACTTCGAAGTTTGTGATTGAGTTTTGTCCTAATTTGATTGGGCTAACTAAAAACCTGTTGATAAATAAACTTGTATGTCACGATCATTTCGACAAGCATCAAATGGGTAAAGATGGACGTAGATTACGTCTTTCCTGTCCCTGCTTAATCTCGGCCAAAGAAATTTCTCACGGAGTACCACTTACGTCGGAAGGTATGTAACCTATTTTTATTTAATATTAGATTTTGCTTTACATACTATTTCACTGTACATATTACTATATAAGTAATTTACCATGACATAGTTTTCTAATACAATAAACAATAAATGTATCAACACACGCACTCGCTTTTGACACGCTAATGCCCGATTTACACATCGACAAGTACAGTGGCGAGTTAAAAAAATAGACAGTTACGTAGTAAGTAATAAGTAGTAAGTACAGTTCACACGTAGGCGAGTACAGCTCATAAGTTGCCAAACAGAGACGAAGAATAGTCGCGTCGGGCGTGCCTCGGCTGAGATTGTTTACGTTTATTTTAAGCGATCAAATGGACATTGAACAATTGAATACCAATTTACGCGCTATTATACGAAAAATAGTATTAACACTGAACATGCAACACATTAAAAATGAAATTTTAATAAAAAGTATACTTAGAATAATAAAAAAATAAATATTCCTCACACTTTCACACAACGCCATCTAGTACCAAACTAACCAGAGCTTGTACTATGTGTAATATACAACGCATAAATATACTTAAATACTTTTATAAATAGATACACATTATACATAGAAAAACACAAAAATAAAAATAAATACGACAATAAAACTTGTGAACTGTACTAAACTCGCCCGTCTACACGGCGGGCGCTGCGAGCGCCGAGCCGGCGGGGTGAGGGAGACGCGAGAGAGGGGGCTACTTCGTTCTTAACTCGCCGAAAAATAGAATCGAGCTGTATTCAAAACAACTTGATCGGCAACTTACTACTTAACTCGCTTTTGCCGTCCACACGCAAAAAGTGACTTAACTCGCCAATGATGCAAGTTAACTCGCTACTGTACTTGTCGATGTGTAAATCGGGCATTAATCACACCGAGCTGTTAGCGAAACTTAATGATAGTGGCATCAGGGGTCCTGTGTTGGGATGGTGTCAAAATTATTTAAATAATCGCAAATACAGTGTTAAAATTGGTAATTGCTTAACCCTTTACTGCATGGATTTTTTAAAAGTTATAAAAAAAAAATATGTTGTTTATTAATGTGCGTGTGCTCTGAGGGCCACTTTCTCAAAACCCTTTGAAAACATGCTTAAGATTTAGTGAACATTCCAAAAATATTGTGAAAGTTGGAATCAGATTTTGTGAACATCAAATACGCGAGTTATAGGCTTTATAGTTGGACCCTCAGTCCACACATAGAGGATTGAGGGTCCGCTTGTACCGGCTAAACTAAGGGCACTAAAGAAAAAGTGTTTACGTCAAAGTTTAATGTAAACCCAAACAAAAATTATGTAAACAAGAAAATATAAGAATACATCGTATTATTTTTTATATCTCCGTTCAAAATTGGCCCTCAGGCGGAAAGTTTATACGCTAATTTTAACCAAACCATAAACTTTTTGCTACTTTTTATAATCTTGTATTATAGGAAATATATTGTGAAAATTCGTGAAAGCAATAACAGATCTCAAAATCATGCTGGTAAAAAAATATCACCTTGTAAAAATTCGGACCCTCAATCCTCCACTTTTTTGTTTTCGTTTTTTGTCGCTAAAGTATGATATCTAGGAAAATGACACAAGTACTTTCCTCTGTAAAATAAATTGTGCAACAAATACAGTATCATTCGGTAAAAAACAATACATTTTACTGTAAAAGAAAATCAACTTTATTTTTACTATGTAAATAATTTTGAGGTTATATTAAAATTTGTAGCTTTGACGTTTTTATTATAATTAGTTATTATTATTAACAAATGATATCAGTTTGTTGCACAATGTTTTCTACAGAACGAGGTACTGCTGTAATTTTCCTAGCTATTATACTTTAGCGACAAAAAACGAAAACAAAAAAGTGGAGGATTGAGGGTCCGAATTTTTACAAGGTGATATTTTTTTACCAACATGATTTTGAGATCTGTTATTGCTTTCACGAATTTTCACAATATATTTCCTATAATACAAGATTATAAAAAGTAGCAAAAAGTTTATGGGTTGGTTATAATTAGCGTATAAACTTTCCGCCTGAGGGCCAATTTTGAACGGAGATATAGAAAATAATACGATGTATTCTTATATTTTCTTGTTTACATAATTTTTGTTTGGGTTTACGTTAAACTTTGACGTAAACACTTTTTCTTTAGTGCCCTTAGTTTAGCCGGTACAAGCGGACCCTCAATCCTCTATGTGTGGACTGAGGGTCCAACTATAAAGCCTATAACTCGCGTATTTGATGTTCACAAAATCTGATTCCAACTTTCACAATATTTTTGGAATGTTCACTAAATCTTAAGCATGTTTTCAAAGGATTTTGAGAAAGTGGCCCTCAGAGCACACGCACATGTTTATTATACCCTTTCCACTATATTTAACGACATTTGACAGATTGATGTTAGTGACGTTCAGTAGTATCTCGAATGTAATGCCATTCGATTGTAAGCGATTTCGCGATTTTTCAAATTACTTTGTTTTACACATTTGGATCCTTACATCAACTTACATTATCATTTTATTAGTGATTATTTCTTCTATGTTAAGAGAATTAGCCTATAGCTTAAAATGATAAAATTATAGTTAGCTTAGGTATTATTTAAAATACATAATTTATCGTGACACCTTCGCGGGTTATAGCTAATCTAAAATATCATATTACATTTTATACACGTATTATGAAGAGTTCAGGTTTATTCATAGCATTTATTTCTACCGATTATTTATAATTTGTTTCATAATGGTGGTAATCGTTATGAGTGTCCATCACTAAGTAACCATGGTAACTGAAAAAAACATGGGTACGTCCATGAAATACAATATAATTTATTCGAGAAATAAGCGGAAGTATTACGAAACTTCATGGACGTGAACTGTCAAAAAGCTAAACTTACGCTGGAAGGGGTATAGTCATTTTAAAACTTGGGCAAAATACCAAAAAAAATAATTATTAATAATTCATTAAAATATTAAGAAAAAATAGTTAGTTCCAAAATTGGAACAACATGCATTGAGGTCGTAAAATATATCACTGCCATATTTGGCACACTATGCGATAAGGGTAATAAATAAAATATTACTATGTATATTAGTCACTTTACTAATTAACAATTAACAACAAAAAAGTGAAACATCTGTAAAGAACTCCTCTATATGTGTAGCCAAATTTGTATGTAAACTTTTTGCACGCGCTGAACAGATGTTTAACTTTTTTGTACTACGGTAGATTATGTTGATTTGATAATATTTAAGAAATTTACGTAGCGAATTCTTTGTAACAATTGCGATCCTTATTCAAACACAAGTACAATAAATAATATATATTAATTAACGATGTAGTACTAGACTGCATGATGTGACAAATTTGACCACAAAGGTTTAAGAACCTGAGTGCATAGTGTTCCAAATTTGTACAGTAATTTTTTCCGTTATTGCATACAGTTCCAAATATGGAACAACAATTTAACTAAACATATAAACGAACTGGTTGAACAATACTTATGTTTTATTTCATAGAAATACTCTGGACCCATTGTTCTTTTTATAATTATAATGGATAAGGCTAATATTTTATAGTAATCACGAAAAATACGGGAAACAAATATCACCAACTCATGCGCACAGTAAATTGTCAATTCGACTACTTCAGCGCCCGATTTTGGCAAGTAGTAAGCATTTTTTTTCAGTCTACCCACATTTTATAGATTTGTTGTAAATTAAAGAAATTAATTAGAACCAACACAAATCCAAAGATAGCATTAGTAGTATTTTAAAAGGAAAATATGTGAATGTTCCCAATTTGACACGACATGCGGTAAAGGGTTAAGTCGAACTATTTCCTCCACTCAGGGCACAGCCCAAGGTTCCGTATTAGGTCCGTTGCACTTCCTAGCATATGTTAATGATATGAGTAATGTCCTAAAACACTGTACGGTATACCAGTTCGCTGACGACACTTGCCTTGTGGCGGCCGGCAAAGATCCAAATGAGACGATTAAACGTCTTCAAGGTGACTTTGATCAAATTAATAGGTGGTGTCATGACGCACGACTTATTTTAAACAGTAATAAAACCAAAATAATGCATATTAGATCACCTCATATACAAGCTCATTGCGATCAGCAGCTTAAAGCTCACACCCATTCCTGCCTGCATGGTGAAGGTACTCAATGCCTTTGTCCATGTATCGAGTTTGTTGACACGCATAAATATCTTGGTTTAACGATTGACAAACATTTTAATTGGGGACCACACATTGATAAAATACGCGACAAAATGCGGGCCCTCTTGTCAATGTTTCGCCTTGTTAGAAATAGAACTACTTTTAAAACAAGGATTATGCTATATAACGCTTTTGTGGACTCAATTGTTTCCTATGGCTTGTCTAGTTACGGTCGTACCTATAAGACGTACCTAGATCATATCTTTCAACTGCAGATTAGGCTACTGAAAGTAATAGTTCCCCACAAAATTAAATTAGAATGCTATGATAATTATTTTAAATTATTTAAACAATGTAATACAATACCAATTCAGGATAAAGTAAAATTTAATCTTATAAAAGAACAATTCTTTAATTTTTATCCACAGCGTGAAAGAGAGCATGCTGTATGTACACGCAAGGTCACACACAATAAAATATCGTGTACGGTATCTGCAAAGAATTGTTACGGCCAACGAATGAGCTCGTACCTGCTGCCGCGGCTGATTAATTCTATACCTACCGACATTCGTAACTTAATCACTGATACTAGTATTAAAACTAAATTAAAATATTACTTCCTATCACAGTACGATAATTAATTGTGGCATTTATATGGCTATCGTACTTATAGGCAGTCCTATGAGTACGATTGATTGTATTTAAGTACATAACTGTGTAAGTACACGTAATTGTTAGTAGTAGCTCAACATAATGTTATTATTTAAGTTAACACTATTGTATGTACCTAGTTCTTAAGAGATGTGGAATCCACACCGCACACAAACCTTCGTGGTTTACGCGGTGTTTTGATTGTATTAATGCTTAAAATTTGTGATAAATAAATGAGTTAAAAAAAAAAAAAAGAAAATGATAATATTGATACATTATCAGTTACTGTCAGAACGGGTATTTTTTTATCTAATAGGTATATTCATTTGTTGTAATACTTATACACAAATTATTCAACCTTACTTGCATAAATTTGTGTAACACATACTTAAATTTTGGGAATACCAAATTCATACTTGTTGTTTCTAATTTTCAGATGATGTCAATTGTCATGAACACTCATACTCATCATGTTCAGGCATTCAAATTGATTTCAACTATTTTCCAGAAAGCATAGGTAAGAGAATATTTCATTTATAATTATTTCTATTAGGTATGGTGCTGTATAATAACTTACGAGTATGATGGGAGTCCTCCCTTGCTTTCTATATAATAAAAGTTCTGCGAGGTAATGAGACTAAGCCAGGTGTCCTAGAGACTTTATACCTAACTATGTGGGGAAGACAGCGCTCACATTTGCTGTCTGTTACAAGGGCCAGAACAATTTAGCAAGCTAAATTGCCTGTATCTCTAGTCAGTCTCGTCTCAGTAGATGAGTGTCGTTGGAAATGGATGATGATAATTACTAATTAAATATATTAACAAAATCGATATAAAAAAAAAGATAAAAATTATTTCATTTCTTGTATTAAATATGTTTTTATGTTCTCTTTATGAAATGATGTTGTGGCGTTTTGTTTAAATTTTGAGTTTTTAAATATGCCACTATGTATGAGGAAGTTTCCTGTAAAAATGGTAATGTGTAGATATAAATAAATAAAAATAATGAATGATTTATTTGCTAATATTTTTTTAATTTTGTTTGTTTTTTTTTTATTTAGAACCCAAGACCCTGCCTGCCTGTCAAGATCAAGAAACAATACCTGTGCCAATATTAAAACGAAAAGGTATGTAAATTTAAAATAAGTTATTTTTTTAATTTAAAATTTAAACCCATGTGGTGACGGAGTAAGAATACAATATGTCACCACCCCATCTCATCCCATGGGTGTCGTAAAAACAGACTAAGGGACTTATATATTATATAAGGGACCATCAATATTATATTTACAAAATAAAAGAAGGAAAATTTGAAATTAAACCCTATACCAATCCATTTGGCCAGCGTGGTATTAGTAGGCCAAGTATCCCTTCGTCACAGGTGGAGGCCAGTCTCTGCTGTGGGACATTAATCGGCTATTATGATGAAAATTTAAACTGCTTTAACCAGTCAATTCTGCAAACTAACCCCCGCCAGAGTCCCCCAAAAGTGGCAACAATTGAATTTCTATGGTGTCTGCAAAACCGAGCTTGACAGGTTAAATGTTATAATTATATAACATTAAAGTAAATTATTATTTTATGTTTACAGCATCATCTTCAGCAAAGAGTCAAAAGTTGAAAATCACAAGATTTGTTAATCAACAAGTTAAAATTGCCAAGCAAGGCTTAAGAAAATCAGGCATGGAAAGACTAAATGAGGCTCAAAAACTGTTAAAAGATCCTGGATTTTTATTCAAATTTGATGCGGTAACGGAAGGTAAAATAAAGACAATTAAAATAAGTTGCGTTTTATTTTATTACCAACTAGCTGACCCGTGCCCACTTCGTTGGGCGGCGAAAAAAACGTTATTAAGCGTTTTTTTTTTAATATTTCGTTACTGCTCCACTCCTACTAGTAACATTAAACATTAACAATAAAATTATATTCACTACATACCTGCATAATAATCGATAAATGAGGTACAACTAGTGTTGGACGGGACTCGAGTTTTTTAAGTCCGAATTTAGCGACTGGACTCATTTTGACAGAGCTCGCAAGACTTTGACTAAAATAAGTCCTGAGTTATGAGTCTTAAGTCCTTTTATTGAGTCCTAATGCAAAAAGACTCGACTCAAAGGACTGAGTTTTTATTGTAGAACTTAAGTTCTTAAATAAAACTAAAGTCATATTAAAGAACTTGAGTTCTTCGAAGAATATTGAGTCCTCTTAAGTTTTTTGACAAACAAAAAGTTATATTCAATAAAAGAATAACGATGTATTGAATCACACGCACCTAATTTATGTTTACATCCACAGATTTTACACTAGACAAAAAAAAAACATTTATTATTTAACAAAACGTTAATAGCAGGGTTATCATCCATTGCAAGGCTATTAATGGCTACTTAAGGATTATAATCGATAATAACTCAAAGTAGCCGGCTATTTACCCATCTCTAAGGCAAAAAGCGACTGCAGCGACAAACGGCTAATTTGGAAACTCGTTATTTTTCACTGTCGCATCTGTACCTACGTAGTACTAATAAGTAATCTGTGGTCATGACTTTTTGCTTATCTGTCTCTGAAGGTATTAAGTTAGTAGCATAGATAAGAATATGTACTAACGTATAGATAGCTATCTCTTGATTTTGTAGACAAAAGCGACATCTAGTTGCCAAGCCCAGTATTACTTCGTACTAATCCTTGCGTGATATACATACATATAGCTATATATATGTACTAATCCTTGCGCCATATACATATCTATAGCTATATGTGTTATATTTATAGATATAAATACGCACCCTTATGCCCGATTTACACATCGACAAGTACAGTAGCGAGTTAAGTATTATTTTAAGATTAAGTAATAGATCTCCATCCTATTTTTTGGCAAGTTAAGTTGGCGAGACGCGAGAGGGGGCTACTTCGTACTTAACTCGCCAAAAAATAGGATGGAACTCTATTTAAATCAACTTAATCTTAAAATACATCTTAACTCGCTACTGTACTTGTCGATGTGTAAATCGAGCATTATCCAATACTATCACTTAACATAATTTGTCAAAACAAAGTTTTTAATAGCATCCAAGTTGTACAACTTAGTATTAGAGTATTTTGTTTGTACAATAGATAGTAGTCAAAACTCCATTAAGACAAATTTTGTATAGTGTCAGTATTGGATACCGGTTCATTATTTATTTATTAAATGTGTTGCTCATTTAGTTTTTCAAGAACTAAGTATCTGCCACACATTAGAACAACTTTAAACAACAGTAATAAAAGAAAACAAATGTATTTACAGTTTTTTTATTTTTATTTTTATGTTTTACATAATAAGTGTTTGCTAATTTTTTAATGGGGTCTGTCTCATCAAATAATAAGGTTTTGCCACACAACAAATTGTTTACTTCTTTGCACCAGTCGTATAATATAAGCATAATGCTTTTTTTAATAATAAATTTGCCAATTATTTCTTGATGTTGATCACAATTTATGAAGTCCAGTGATACAAGCGAGGTGGTTATCAACTCTATATATTCTACTAGTTGCAAGGATTCACAATTAGTTTTTAATATTGATAGTGTTATTTCTTCAACATTTAATATGAACTCCAGCAGTCTTTTGCTGGGATAGTGAAGAATACATTTATTTGTATTTTTTTTTAAAGTTATGAACTTTTGAAATGTTTCTTCACTATCTCCTTCTAATATATGTTTACAAGTTACACAGCTCTTTACAATTTTTTTGTATATTAGGCTTATTAACCAGCCCCCACAGTATGCTGCTGCTGCACATTTTTCAATCACACTTGGAATTTGGCTATTTAACATTTCACATGTGTTTGGTAATTCAATTTGTAAATGTTCGTTATGAATCTCCACAGTTTTAGGTAGGGGCCTGGAAATTCTGTGGTTAAAAAAATATTTTAAACTTTGGAGGCAATGACTATCATCTTTTTCGCAGTTTGCCCCCACTGACTTAGACGTAGTCATATTATTAATCAACAATGTTTTAAAAGATCCCTCAAAGGATGTTGCTGTGGGCATAACATTGCGATGTCCATGGGCCCTTATAGCACCAAAGAAGTTTTCAAGTGGATCTTGGTTAAAATTGCGCAGCAGTATAGATCGCAAACCTAAGCAGTGTAACTTTTTAGTTATTTGCTGAAATCCTTCAATCGTTTTTATCCAACTAGAAATAGAAGGCACCATCCTTGCTTGTCCACTGATAAACTTCATTGATTTTAAGACTGGTAAGCTCTTGTGCCATAATTTGTGATGTGGCGATTTTGGAGAGACTGCTGACCTGTAGATTTTTCCATTAATAGGTTTATTGAAATTGCCATTGACCGAGTCAAACAGTCGATCAAAAAATAACAAAAGTTCAGCTGTGTCCGTGCTTTCCCGAGGGATTTGACCAATTCCTAGAAAAGAAAAATCAATTAGATATATATATATATATATATATTTAGATATGTCGTGTGCAGAAATAACATAAAAAAACAATTATTTACCTGCTGTGAACCCCATAGCTACACTAACCGTCTTACTAAAGACTTGTGTGCTGTACTTCACCTTCATCTTAGGTATCAAATTAGGTACCACATGACGTGCAGTCAATTTAGGCATCAGTCTTAGACCTTTGAATCCAGGGCTTTTTTTATATAATGCCTTGATGTGAGCCCATTTTGCAATTTTTTTTTGTCCATCCAAACAAAATTCTAAATTTTTTGTTATTAGGTTATTCCTTATCCCTTTTATTAGATGAGGCGGGTCGTAAATTGGATAAATAACATTATTATTTATTTCAAAAAATCCTCCTTTATATTCTTTCATGTTTCTGATGTACTCCTCTTTGGTTTCTTTTATTAAAAGGTTAATTGCTGCCATATTTGTTGATCCTTGATCACATGTAACTGAGACTACTTTGAGCCCCGTCTCCAAAGTTTTAACTAAAATTGTTTTTATTAGATTTTTCATGTTGTAAGAACTAGTGGTTCCAGCACAAAAACTGAAGGCCACTGGCTGTTTGTATTTTTTAAATACTCCTCTTACCATGAACACTAATGCATGGTCAGCAAAACACTTGGTTTGTTGACCATCATCACAAAATCCTTTTAGTCGGTCATTTTGTTTGTCATATGATAAATTTGCAGCAATAGCCATTTCGTCAAATATTAGTGTGCAATATTTATGGCTTGCAGGCATTTTATCAACTCTTTTCTTTAAATGTTCAAATATGATGTCATTGGGTCCTGGAGATAAAAATACTTTACCCATTAATTTATTTAATGTGGATCTTTTGGGAAGAACACATATTTTACTTAATAGCCGATATGCCTTTGGACTAGGCTTATAAAGCGATAATGCTAGAATTTTTTCGTCCAACGTAAATCTATGTCCTTTGGGATGTTTACCGGATTGTCTTATTTGCATATCAAAGAATGTTTTTGCTGCTGGCGATAAATTCTTTGCAACTAGATCGTAAGCTTGTGTCCGTGTAAATTGTTTAGCTATTTTTAGCCTTTGGACCAGTGTAGCTTTAGATTTTTTGCATCTGTTTAGTTCGCGTTGTGTTTTTGCGACTGTTTTATAAAGCTCCATCTCAGACTTGTATCTCCATTGACCTGAAATTAAAAATTATTTGATAAATTTTAAATGTTCTTTTAATTATAGATAGTATAATTATTACGATTTAGAACAGAGTGATTATTTATTTGTAGTGCCTTCTTTTCTGGAATAGTCTTCTATATAATTCACAAATAGAATCATCAGGAAAAAGTGTATTTTTAAATGTTAATAAGTCAAACATACTTATTTTATTTTATATTTATAAAAATAATAATAACAGTTTTGCCCACATTTGATTACAGAATACATTGATTAAAAATTAAACCTCAAATTAATGTCATAATTTAATATTGTTTCACAAAGTCCATTAAGAAATATTGAATTCTTTTAGCAAGTAACTGTCAAAGCACTATGCTATAGAATTCAGTTACTAGCACTATTCTAGAATTCAGTTACTATCATAACTCAAAAAGTTTATACCTTCAGTAATATAAAGGTAATCATAGCCACCTGATCTAACATCTAATTCACATAATGTATAATATAGACTTTATGTACAATGCCAGATTAGGTTCTATTTAATGTTATCCTTTTATCTATTGTAATGAGTAAAATATGCTTACTTCTAATAGCACCAATGTTGCCAATTATTTTAGAAGTTTCCAATTTATCTGAAACGGTTCTAACAGTAGCCCCTGCTGAAGTATCTGAAAAAATAGATTAAGGAAAACGATTAATATTTTAAAAACATTCATTTTTATTAACTACAACATGACAAAATACAATCTGCCTTAGCCGGAGAGTCATTGATTTAGTCGTCGTAGATAGAGTCGTCTTATAAACGAACTACCTTCAGATCTATGAATGAAAATAACAAAAAATAATCACAAAACCGTTCTTAAAGGACATATCCTTGATAATATTGAGATTATCACTAACTCAACCATCTACTTAAACTAATTATACAAAATGTACCGCTTTTTAAATACTTAGGTAGTTGCTTTGTTTTATTTTAAAATTACAAAACTTATTAGACATTAAACCTTTGTTCATATAGACTTTCAAGACTCGATGTATTTAGCATAAGGACAAACCTCTGTGGTTTACTTATGTTATTTGTAAACCTGCGTTTGTATGAATTTGTAAGTTAATAAAGGAATAAAAAAATATTGTCCCTGAGAAAGAGCACTCGTAACCGACGCGCATGTATGACTCGCTTAATGAATGTGGACGAGGCCCAATCTGTTTGCCAGGATCGTGACAAGTGGCGTTCTGTCGTCTCTGCCTACCCCGGCAGGGATAAGGCGTGAGTTTATGTATGTATGTCCCTGAGCTACAATGTAGTCTTATTGTACAGCATGTTAATTGGTAATTCTAGCTTATTGCAGAAAAACAGTTCTTTAATTCAAGCAATACCTGGAATATTTCCAGACACTTTTTTTGTCTAGTTAGTACTTAAACATATACTTACATACAGTAGAGCCTGTAATATTAGTACTTGTGGTTGGCAGTACATCATCTATAACCATGGGCTCAGGTCTATCACTGGTCACCCTGTGTGGTATGGGTACACCTAAAAATCAAATACAAATTGATTTACTTGACAAATGCTACTAATTACATAAAACATAGTACACTTGGTGGCAAAACAGTGGTGAGTTCGAATCCCACGGACGAAAATTATTTGTGCAATACATAAAATATGATTGTCTTGAGCCTGGATGTACTTTATGTCTGTTAATATTCATGTCTGTAAAAATTCCCATGACACAGGGCTCTATTACAAGTGTGGAGTTGATGTTTTTTCAAAGATAAAAAAATACTAGCCAATTGGCTGTGTTGTAGAGTTAGGTGCCAATGCCTTTGGAAGGCAGTGAAAGTTTGGCATGGCTGAAGAAACATTAAAGTAGAATTCTTAATTGGAATTACAATAACCATTTAGCACAAGTCTGCTTTAAAAGTTAATTCTTTCTAAAGTATTATTTGTTATTGAACACATTAAATACTATTCTGATATATCTTTACTCATACCTGGAAGATATAATGTAGGCACTGCCAATTTACTCAATCTATTCTTAGGATAGTGGTAAATTTCTTCAAAATGAATATGACAAATTCTTCTATTCTTGAATACATATTCATCATCTTCCTGTTCAATACCAACATTGATAACCCATTTACGGAATTTATCATAGTCAGTGGAGGGATTTGGAAATGCATGTAACACCGCACCTGTTTAAAAAATAAAATGTAAGTAGATTAATACAGATTTATATTGCGATGGTAGGTAATGTTAATAGCATAGTTGCAGAGAGTAGTTTTAACACAGTTTTGACAAAAAGGTTGTTATGGTTTTAATGCTAAAATACATTTATGTTTGCCAAATTTGTTTTGCATTGCATCTTAGTTGTTATAATTAAATGTTACCTAAAGGGTGATGCTTATGACGTCTACTGAACAAAATTACAGTACACTGTCATAATGTGTATTCACAGTAATCATGCTTTGTAATCTCACGGAGTAAGAATACAATATGTCACCACCCCATCTCATCCCATGAGTGGCTTAAAAAACCGACTAAGGGACTAACCGTAAATATTATCATTACGAAATAAAAAGAAGGAATACTTGAAATTAAATCCTATACCAATCCGTCTGGCAAGCATGGTATTTTAGTAGCCGAAGTATCCATCCGTCATGGGAGGAGGCCCGTCCCTGCAGTGGGACATTAATGGGCTGTTATGATGATGCTTTGTAACGTGAAAGAAAAGTTCCACTTATTTAAAAAGCGATCTAAACGAATAGTAATTACATTGGTAGATCTCGTTAAAGCGATAACAACTGTTTATGTAACGGGTTAATGCTTGGGTAACATAGATTAAACACTAATACTAACATTGGGTAATACTAAGTTAACCCAGTTAAACTTAGGTTTACTCCATCTTCTATCTAGCATTACCCGTAACATATACAAAGAGTTAATATGTATAAATATCTCTTTCACTAATTTGTGACCAAAATCCGACATTTTATTTGAAATAGAAGCAAACATTAGTAACCTTAAAGATGCAACAATTTGTAGGTTACCGGTCAGCAAGAGAGATTTGGTTTGCAATGTTTTATATATAAGTTATATAAATTATGTATTTTTTTTACTAACCTTCAATGCGTGCGGAAGAGCAGTTAGCAACACAACAGGATCTTTGAGGCATTTTAATTTCAGTGTCAATATCACAAAAAGAAACGAGCTCCACACAAACAATTAACTGCGAAATCTTCTCTTTGCGAAAGCTAAGACGGAGGAGTTTATTACACTCGACTCAACGTACTTAGGAGACAGCAAGAAAAGATTGTGTGTATTATAAATTGAAACTGCAGCGAATACAAGAAAATGGCGCAAGCACATCCACTTGATCTCACAGCTGACAATTTCTCTATAATGGCGGAGTGGCGCTGGCGCTGGCGGGCGGCGGCCATTAATATTGATTTATGAATGCGTTCATTTTAATTATGAATTTCTAGAAGGAGCATCTTTGTTAAATTAATGATAACGGGACTTACTAATTTCTATAGAAATTAATTGTATTTGTGTTATACTGACATAATTAAATTTTTAATAGATTTGTTTAATAATTTGAACGCAACTTTTCATTAAAAAGTACTGGTACACGCGGATAGGTGGCTCTATCGTCGCTTTAAATTCGTACTTTGTAGGCAAGACAAACCAGCATGGTTAGTAGTTCTAGATATTCGTTTTCTTCTATCCCGAGCTCACACTCAGCTAAACACTTTTTGCATTTCTCCTTTGTATTTTATTTTATCCCTTTAACGTTAATTAGACTTTTCTGAATATTTATTCTTTTAGTACGACCGGATATTTCTTTATTTTAAAACTTCTTACTCTTTTCACCTTGTAGTTTGGCATAATCATCGGTAAAAGATGGAGCCGGCCGTCATATTAAAAATAAAGAAATATGATAGTTTACAACAGCACAGGTGCTAAAAACTTCAGTACCTAAGTAATTTTTAAATAATTATTGTTGATTCTTTAATTTAGTTAGAACTTTAAAGATAGAGGAAAATGGATAAAGAAATAAAGAATCAATTGTTAGAGAATTATATACATAATTTTTATAAAGGAAATCTGAATTTTGCTCTAGAGGTAAGTACATTATTTATTTACTTATGTATTTTAATTTGTAAATTTATTAGCGTAGTAATATATTATTTAGTTAATGTTTTTTAATTTTATTTTTAGTTAGAAGATGTTGAGAAAATGGACTGGGAATGGCAGGATAAGTTTCTAAATGCCACATTTAATAGTAAGTTATTAAAACAGTACCCAGTTAGTAGCCAGTTTACTAAGTTATTTTTAAAGAGGATCATTCGAGCTCTAGAAAAGAGTCATGATATTCACGATGGTTTTTATACAGCATTATGTACAGCAATGGAGGTGACAAATCAAGAGACATTTTGTTATAGGCATTACATTATTAGTAAAAAATTAGATCAATTAGTGACAATGAAAGAAACAAGGAGTATGGTAGTCAATGGTACAACAGGATTGAAGACTTGGGAGGTAACATAATTTAACTTCTACTGGAGGGTCTGTTGGTAATGAATATTTTATAATTTGAGTAATACATGATGAAAATAAACAACTTTCTTTTCGATTCATAAATATTTTGGATTATTTCCATGTTCCTATGCTGAGTTTAGTTTGATATGGATTATTCTTTGGATCTTTGTTTTAAGGGTTAATTGTTAGCATATCTCTCTGATCTCATGATACTTAATTCAGTCCTTATTAAGATAAGGATATAACTCGGTTATAAGTAACTGAATTATATTTGTATTCTAGAAGTTCTGTTTATAGTAAAAAGAAATATTTTTTCAGGCTGCACTGGTGCTTTCTGATTGGGCAATTTGTAACAAGTCTATGTTTACAAATAAAAACATTGTGGAATTGGGCTCAGGTGTTGGTTTTGCTGGAATAACTATTGGAAAGATGTGTGATGTAACATCTATGACATTGACCGATTGTCATGCTGAAGTTTTAAAGACAATAAAGGAAAATATAGAAATAAATTTTTCACATTTTAGAAGAAAAGAAATTTTGGATTCCTCGTTATATGATGATGGAAGAAAATCTATTGGTATGTTTAGTTATAGAAATCTCCCACTTATTTCCTAGCAAGATATCAGCAGTACCTCAATAGGTACTTGTCAGTACAAAGTATTGCCAAATTGATGAGTCAATTAATTTTGAATATATACCTGTATCTCGCCATTATAATAAACCTAGTCAAGTACTTATGAACTACTTTCTTAAAGTGGTAGAGAGTTGGAGAAATATTTTTTTTATTAATCATGCTTTATCTTTTCTATAGGTGTCAGAATGTTAGATTGGAATGATCCTCAAGTAGAAAATGTTGAAATGGTACCAGATGTATTAATTGGAGCAGATATTGTTTATGACCCTTCATTGCTAGAACCCATGTGCAATGTTATAAAGGCATTCAGCAATAAAAATCAGCAACTAGAAGTGTATATAGCTAGTGTTATAAGAAATGAAGAAACTTTTACAAAATTTTTGAATACCCTTGGTATGTTTTTATTCAATAATAATGGTTATAACAATGCATCTTTAACAATAACTGTTGTAGTAATAAAGGTCTGCTTTTTTCAGATAAAATGCAGTTCAATGTGGAAGAAATATCTATGCCCAATTGTGTAAATATAGAATGGGATGAGACTGTACATAAATGTTTACTAAAAATAAAGTTTTGAAAGTATGACCTATTTTATATCTTGAAAGTATATCCTAAGTTCATGATTATACTATCTGAAGCCCAATTCCTGAGTAACAACCTTTTTTTGTTCGTATTGCGTTTGAAGGAAACATAGAAGCTATTTACGGAGCTGGATGTGTAACAACCGCCACATGCATTTAAGATTTAAGTGTAAGTGGAACTGTTGGTCTCTTTTTGAGGCCGCGCGGGTCATGCTGCAAAAGTTTTACTGCCTAGTATACTTTAACTTTACTGCATTAGAATATTTACCGCCAGCCCAAAATAAAAGTTAAAACATAACCGTGCAGTATTATACCCTACGTCAATAGAAGTTACGAAAAACGAAACGGTGTCGATTTTGAACGAAACAACTTACGTCAAATAAAAGGTTTGTTATTCTTCAAACGTCACTATTTTGAGGTTGTGTCGATGTATTGAAAGAAATTGTAAATATTATGCAATAATCGGTATTTAATATAATTAAAATTATACTCAGTTACAAAACCAAAAGTTCACAGCTCACCTAAATAAATTAAAGTCTTACATTCATATTTTGTGTCAAGAGAATAACCTAAAACTTTAAAGTGTTCTGTATTTTGTAATGTCTGAAGAAGTTAAAAACAGTACAAAAGACGCTAAAACTGAAGGCGGTGCTAACATCAAACAACAAACAAGTGATGGCCACAAAGATGGGGAAGCCTGGGGCTACGATTTGTATCCGGAAAGGCGCGGAACTTTCAAAGCGAAGTTAGGTAACGTTCTTATTGGTAAAGAAGGAAAAGAAGGTATCGACAAATTCAAATGTGAACAAAACGTATTTGAATGTATAAAAACCAGTAAGTATCAACACTGTAAACATGAAAAGTTGTAGTCTGTATAAAACTTTTTACTTATTAATTTTGTTATTTAACATTTTCTAGGCCCAATAGTTAAGGTAATGATGGCAGCATTGAAAAGTTCAGGATGGTATGTATCTAAGCACACATTTAAATAAACTACATTTTATATTTTGGTGTAGAAATAATGTTTCCTTTAATTATTTCAGTCCAATTGATATCCGTAGACACATATCTTGTGAAGTATGTGATTATTCTGTGAGTGGAGGCTATGATCCAGAACTAAATCAGGTAATAATCTTTTAAGCTCATCATCATCATCATCATCTCAGCCAATTGACGTCCAGTGCTGGACATAGGCCTCCTCCAAATATTGCCACCTTGTGCAGTTAAGTTGTTTAAGCTCATAATTTAGTAATATCATCAGATCATAAAATCTTTATCAATTCTCAAGTTCGGATTACACATTTTTGACCAAAACTTTTTTTAAATTAATCATTTTAAAGGTCATTGGGGCTGTGCCATCTCTTTCTTCTTTTTATAGATGTTTTTAGAAAAAAGCATCCTCTCCAGGAGGCTCTATGAAATGCTATGCATGTCCAGTATAAGTCATAATGTAACTTAAACTTAAGTTTCATACACACTCATTCTAACTTCCTATGAGGGTATGTGAAAACTACAGAATGCTGTGTACAAAATTGTTGAAAACCTTTGCTTTACTATACTTACCTACACAGTATATTCCATTCTATGCACCCATTGGTACCAACAACCCCATAACTTCTGTGCCATTTTTATTAATTAATGTTTAATTCTTGCAGATAGTGGTATGTCAAAATGTATCAACACGCAAAGGAATGGTGCAAGGTGTGTTAGCTCATGAAATGATACATATGTTTGACTATTGCCGTAATCAGCTAGATTTCAAGAACATGGAACATTTGGCTTGTACAGAGATAAGGGCTGCTAATCTAACACATTGTTCCTTTACTAGTGCGTGGTCACAGGGAGATGCTTCATGGACTAATATTAAGAAAGCCCATCAGGTAAATTTGAATAGGTTAATTTGCCATATTTTTTTACCACAAGTTAATTATGTTAAATTTAAGTAAACATAAAATCCTACTAATATTATAAAGGCGAAAGTTTGTGGGAATGGATGGATGGATGTTTGTTACTCTCTCATGCAAAAACTACTGAACAAATTTTGATGAAATTTGGAAAAATAGAAAGATTTATAAAGAAATATGTATCATTCAAGGTTGCTCTTTAAGATAGCAAGAAATATCATCATTATTCTTGTATCCTGATGATGCTAAAATGTTGTAGAAGAATAATTTACTTCTTCTATTAAGTCTTCAGATATCTGCATTTGTAAATGCTACAATAAAAGGAAGCACTTGAACATCTCCATAAATCATACTTACTTACCATCTTTATAAGCCTGGTGCGAGATCCTAGGACTGCAATCCAATTGTCCTGTTACCACTTTTTTTTTTCAGGATTGTGTGAAGACCAAAGCACTCTACTCTGTCCTAGCAGTCAGACAAATAGGTAAGAAAGAGGCTGTAGATATTATTGAAAGAGTTTTTCCAAAATGTTATGCAGACCTTGAACCTATAGGAAGAAGAATTAGAAGAAATTCTGAAGATATGACGAGAGCATTTAAAGAAGCTCCCTATTATGGATATGAATAATTGGGAGCATAATTTTTAGTGGGACTTATTTATGTAGATATTTAAAAAATAATGTATTATACAGTTATCAAAGGATTCTTGTTGAAAATAAAACAACTAGAAATGAATTAAAATAATGTCTTTTATTTCATTATTTTTCTTTATTTACTTACATTATTGCCTAAGATTTTATAACGTTTCAATCATGAACGTATAAAAAAGAGATGACGCAAAATTAAACCATACTTAGTAAGTAACTGCGCTTTTATTCACGAGTTTGCAAGCACTTGTTAATAGCCTCCTGAGCGCGCCTATAAGTATTTAAAGATTGCGAACACGTTGCTTCTGTTGTGCGAGATGAGATCGATCTCTATTCTCTCTGACCACTAGCTATAATGGGTACTACATTGCGGTCTTTTTTGGACCGGTTGTCTAACATTAATGTTACTAAAAAGGAGTCATATGACAGGCAGATGTGATTAGCATTGACGCAAACTCTCCGTTTTATAAGCATACACCTGGATAAATGAAAATTTAGTTTACCTACCTACGGCTCTTTCATAAGCCGAACGCATAACCATAAGTACTAAACGATTAAAATAATTTTGAAGCTCGTGGCATCCTGCTGTAAGTGCCCCAAATGCCATACCCCTTGGCAAACAACATGCCTTAACATAAAAATATTTCATAAAAGTTTTGTTAGCATTGACGCAAACTCTCCGTTTTATAAGCATACACCTGGATAAATGAAAATTTAGTTTACCTACCTACGGCTCTTTCATAAGCCGAACGCATAACCATAAGTACTAAACGATTAAAATAATTTTGAAGCTCGTGGCATCCTGCTGTAAGTGCCCCAAATGCCATACCCCTTGGCAAACAACATGCCTTAACATAAAAATATTTCATAAAAGTTTTGTAGAGCTTCATTCCAAACTTTTAGTAGTAAATTAATCATCATCATCATATCAGCCTATGGACGTCCAAAAAAATTAAAGTAAATTAATAAAACCCACATAATTTTGCGTTACTTTTAGTTTATTTAGGAACTAAAGTTCCGTACCTACCTACCTACTCGCTGCCGCGCGTAATTCATGTAGCTATACCACCACCTTTTAATTTAAACCAATATTATTTTTGAATTTTGAAAGTATAGGTAGATGGTTATAAGCCATGGGTACCTAGTATCTACACAAACTTATTACTCTTAGACGAGTATGTTGGACCCCTTGACTTTTAATGCCACAAATCAGTGTACCTATAAGTACAATTACTTAATATGACTTTATCGATGAATTTCCGACAACTTACAAACACATTTTACTTCGTCATATCTTTTTTATATGTTCATGTCATCAATATTGCCTTTCCACAGTTTAAACTTAACGACAAAAGCATAACTTTACATCTTAGTTAGGCAAGTAAATTAATGAAAAAGGCACAAATTTTGTTCAGTTTATGATAATAGTTAAATCTATAAAGACTAACAATTTACGGACCAAACATTGCTTAGAATTTATAAATGTATCACATACGCTTAGGTATTAGACTACGTTTAATGGCGATTGTGATCACGTGAATATGATTCAGATATAATATTTTGTGCAAAAAACTGATTTGTGCTATGTAATATCTATATAATAATATCTAACATAATATGGACATAATTGAAAAATAATTGGAGTAACTTATACGCTAAGTATGCCTAGCAAGATCATAAACGCATGACTAGATGATACAAATTAACGGAAGTAGGTAATAGGATCATAATTAGCTTTTTTATGAAATAAGTTGAGACCATTAATGATAATGATTTTCAATTTAAGCGCCGATTACACTAGACTACATGTAGTCAACTACATCTTGTAGGAGACTACATGTAGTCTCCTACATAACACTGTTCACTTACTGAACAGTGTAAACAGAACGTCCTAACACTAAAAAGTTAGGACCTCCTTCCACTTCTTTCCACAAAATGTAGTTGACTACATGTAGTCTAGTGTAGGGGAACCTGGGGACACTTGATCCTTAAGGGAGACTAGGTACACGAGATTTTAAGAACTTGTATGAGTGATATTAAATTTTATAATGGCAATATCGGTTGTCTATGGTACCCGCTTACTTTCTAAAGTTGGTACACCTGTCAAATTTGACGCGTTTGTAAATGGCGGACGATCGAGTGTTTGTTGTTGCAAAGAGAAAATTTCCGTCAGTTTACATTTTGATTAAACATTAATGTAAATATGGCTTTTAGGTGTGTATGAATTTAATTCGAGGCGTTATCTATATAAGTAGCGATTTGTAGCGTAGAAAAGTGGTAATCTAACAGACGTTTGAAAATATTCTTGCCTATAACCTCAAACTGTTCAGGGTACACTTGGTCCACTTAGCTAAGGGAGACTTGATCCGGGAGAACCAAATGTCCCTTAACTACTTTTAACTTTTATTTTTCAATTAAATTCAGATTACCGATATGCCCAGAGTATACAAAACAAGAGAAGGTGCCAGAAAAAGAGTACCAATCGATGAAGAGATTATTTTGCTAGAACACATATTTTGCTTGAAATTTTGTTTTACATGTCCTGGGTTCAATTCAATAAGATATTGTTTCAAGTCTTTATTTTAATTACGTTTAAATTTTATTCAGGGTGTGATTGCGAGACATTTGAGTTCTTTTATTATTGAAGATATAATTTTGTTTTGAGTTTGTTTTTGTTTTTTTAATACGAAAGGGAAGTTTCACATTTAGCAATTGATTTATGTATGGAGACGGTGTGATATGCCTATATGTTATGTGATTTTGAAAACAATATAAATAGATAATCATATTCTAAAATCATTTTTTATTTATTTCCTAAGTAATAGTATCATGTGAACCTAGATATGGGAGACTTGAACCCCAGGACCAAGTCTCCCGTATATACGGGACACTTGATACCATTCTCTATTTTTACTTTTAGTCAAATAATTATGAAATTTAGGCATTTATATCTTTGGGTCTTACATCAATTATAGGCAAATGAATTTCACGTATTTCGGTAATATCTTTTAAAATGGATAGTTACTAAGGAAATTAGGGATGAAAAACACAAGTGGGGATTCAAGTGTCCCCAGGTTCCCGTAATCAGCGCTTTAATCGCGATTTTAGTCGAGTAACGCTTCGCTTTTTGCCGGCCTGGCTTTTTATGGATGATAGAGAAATCATACCGTGGCGGCTTTAGTTGATAAACCCCATTTCCAACTTTAGCGGCTTGCCTGCTTGACCCAATCGAGCCCGGCTAAATATTTTCTAAGACATCTGCTTACTGAGCGTCTAACACCAAAACGTCAACAGAGGGTAAGTAGTAATCCAACAGATTGAACACGAGTAAAAAATCAAAAGATATTTTCCTAATTAAGTAATTAGCCCACGTGAAATGAAGTAATTTTCCCTATAGATAAGTAATATCTGCAATTGTTTTTGTGATGTCACATGACAATTATTATTGTTCGCCTTTATAAAACAATAAAGGCAGGCAATAATAAGCTATAAAACAATGAAATGAACATACCAAATAACTTATGTCTAGCAAACTGTTCTATTGGTCCTGAAAGCAGGTAAATAGTCCATTTCAAACTCTTTTAGCAATTACTTTACATTTTGGTTTACACTTGATGTTACTAATTAAATAAAGGGCTGTTATATAATGCTAATCGTCTTATAAATTGTAATACGATTAGCTTTGTTTTCCTCGTAAACACATGGTTATGTAGGACGAAAACATACGTGAACCTGTCTGTTCGCGTACCTACTGTTACTTTGTAAATACAGAAATAATCACGATTTGTTAAATGATAAAATTGTAACGAGGTTCTTAGAATTAACGCCTTTTTCTTATAAAAAAAACTATTGTGTATAATACGGATTTTTGTTCCGTGATAATACCTACGTATAACGTATAATTAAGAACGCACTATTTTTATCGATCTTTGAAACCTATCACCAGCCTTAGCTGCGTTTGTAGTTTTGGCGAGTTGTGATAAGTTTATTTTCTCGACCGTCCAAAAAAGCGTCTTTTAGACTCTGATATGTTTGCTGCATAAAATGTATTATTCGTTCTAGGGTGCATTATATTCTATTGACATTTCGTTATGTTCAAATGATAGGATGTATATACAAAATTAAAACTTATAAACTATAGATATTCGTACGTAATAAATTATTATAATTAAATGAGCACTACCGTCTCTATGATATTGCTATTATCTCAGACCTTACATTTATATTTATTTACTAAACTTACACGAAAATGATATTCTGTTATCCTACCGGTAGGCATTTATCTAAATGCCATTTATTTTATATCATTTGAGATTATAAACAGTATTAACGGCAAGAAAATATATTCTTAAACAATAAATAATAAGAATAACAATATATTCATAACAAAAACAATAAAAGGTTCTAGAAACTAGATTGTAGGTATTCATTTAGTAGTACATCTGTTTGGATATAAGCAATACGTAAACATTCCTTTAACACTAAATATTTTTTCTATATTCGTTGATTATGGCTTTAGGCCATTTACTCCAAAAAAAGTAAAATTAAGTAATTTAATAATAACATAAACAAGGCAAAAGGCACCTGAGTCAGAAAAGGCATTATCCTTATAATAGTTTTGTACTGTTGAGCTCAACTGTGGTCCCCATATTGCCCGCTTACTTACAGATATATTTTCAAATACGATAGAGTAATATTAAAATCCCGACATAAAATTTCATTAGGATTTTTAACAAGATAACTTTAAATTTACTAGCGTCGTATTACCTAACTGTCACTCGATAATGAAACTAATTTCGAAGGCACATTTACAGCTCTAACTATTTTAAGAACACTATGATATAACATTCGATTCTTTCGAAGATAACCCATTTAACTCTTAAAAACTTTGCACACTTTATAAAAATACTTTTAAGCGAAACGATTCTTTTGAAATGTCTTTATCGTCCATAAACTTAAAGATTTAAGGGTCACGCAGTTATAATTATAATTGGACTAGTAATTCGTCTAATATTATGTACAACAACAATGTCAGATCTGCGTAGGCACTCAAATCCTTTGTGATGAGGACGTTTTAAAATGTTCACTATATACAATACACTTCACTTCTGCACCGCTCGATGTGCTTCACTTAGGTACGTTGTCCAATAAATAATATTAAACAGTAAGAAGCACACAGGGAAGATCATGAGCGCGAACTTGTCGAGAGCCCCATGTTGGGCGCCACAAAACATGACTCCGCGGTCGATCACAGAACTCAGCCGCGTCATAAAACTTCCACCGCCATTCCCTGACGGCATTGACTCCAGTATCGGGGAATCCTAAAATAAAGAATTATCACAATATTTTCGTTGTGTCATTATCTCTTGAAACACTAATTGATAATAATTATCATAAAGTCTACACAGTCATTGCTATTGGTCTAATTCTAATCCCCTAAATCAAAATACTCCTAGACACAGTGGGAATAAGCGGTGCGATATTGTTGGGTAACTTATTACGTACAATTTTGCTAGCGTTAATTTTGATCAAATTATTTAAAACAGTTGTGACGTACTCTACAAACCAAACCACCATCAATAGATTACCACCATTGCTTTACATTAACCTTGCAATTGTTCGTTTCACTGGCATGCAATAAGCTCGCTTGCCATTGTATCTTCGGTTGTCTAATCTATATTACTTGTGTATTGCTTACTGCAAATAGCCATAGCCACACCGTGCAGTGTTTTGCTTTAAATTCAGTTTTACCTTGCTGACGGATCTTGTTTCACATCCGACCTTATTTTGTCTCCAATTCCTTCCCGAGAGAGACTAGAAATTGGTGGCCTAAGTTTAAAATCAATGCACCTAAATAATACGTGGTTTTATTATAATATTTTACATGCAGTGTAATACTACACTGAGTTACTGAATGGTACGGTAATCATTATGTGTTTTAAGGCAGTTTATGTGTATATAGTTGTAATTACCCTTTGTATGGTTTGGTGATCCATCTGCTGCTTGAAGCCGTCTTCTTCGACGCTTAAAGTAGGTGAGAATACGCCTCCTTGCGGTGTGCCAGTTACAGGTGTACTCAGCCTCTGTGAAAGCAAAGCTATTCTAATTACCTTTATCGAGTATATAGGAAGCTCTTATGAGTAAAGGTGGAATAGCTGCGTTGTAACTTGCCTGTGAATGATTGATATGTAATGGTGGCGGCGCTAACTGCGCTGCTGAGGCGGCTCGACGGAGGTCCGCCCGCCGTCTACTCCAGCTCTTGTCATACCTGATGCCAAACAGCACCACGAAGTACTCCATGAGAGCGAGGAACACGAATATCGTGCATGAGATCAACCATACTTCAATGCATTTCAGCTCAAGCGCGTCTGGCGAGTTTGTGCTGAAACAGTTGTTATACCTCTTTAAATTTAATGCGCATTAAAACAGTTCAAATGAAAAATAGTATTTATAGTGTTTTTTAATGAGTCTTTTTTATAGAACAATGTGGAGATTTTACTACAAGCGTTGATTATAGTTTAAATCAGCTAACAAAAATAATTGTTGGGTCGTTAGTAGAAATAAGTATTATATAGGTATAATGATATCGCGTGGGAGTATACACAATGAAGTCAAAATTTCAATACGTGTTAGTGTAGGTATTGTGTATAATACCTACTAATACCTAATAATTTTGACGGACTAAAAATAAACATTACCGCCTCTTCTTGTTTTGTGTGTACTATGTCATGAAGAATAAAGAGAAGAAAAACAGATATAGGTATTATTAAATAAAGTAAGAATGAAAATTAATTAAATTATTAATCAAAATTGGGGGAAAAATCTTAAATGTTGCTGCGTTAATTTTTATTTATGCTAAAACGGCTTAAAATTTAGGGCGTTACTACATTTTCGGAACCTGGTGGACCCTAGATAGACTTCCTAGGTACTAATAAACATAAGATCAGCTTGAGCCTGAGCACGGAATGGTAGTTATGAAATTACTTAATAGTAGGTAAGCATAGCCTAAGAAATAATTCCAGAACCTCTTTATGAGGAACAATATTAGATATCTAATCCAGTCTAGTCAGTCTAGCTAGAGTCCTTCTAGTATTAACTTGGGTATGTTTTAAAAATATGTAAAAAAACCTTAAAAACTTTTTTTACATATTTTGTAAGGTGTAGGATTACTAAAATATATCATAACTCACCTGACTGTATCGAACATGGTAACTAGTGATAATAGAGTAGTAACTAGTAGCACCATACGTCCCGGCACGATCTCCGGGATCACACAAAAGCTTCCCCAAGATATGATGACGAACAGTGACGACGGTAGGTAGCTCTCCAATAAGTAGCTTCTCAGCTCCCTCGATAGCTTGATCTGCAGCCGCGCGGCAGAATGGTCACCTAACGAAATATTTTACAACTTAGAATTACACCTTCTAAATTACCCTCTAGGCAAGTGTATGTTTAGTATTGAGTGCATGTGGTCTTATATTTAAATCTAACTATTATTCTAGCTACTCTACGTTTTAGTGCTATCTCTTCTGCCTCTATCTAGGCAGCAATATGATTGTATGATTTCTAACTAATTGTGGTAACAAACTCGGTATTAATAACTAACATTTCGACAAACAAAATACAAACGTGTGTTCACAGACATTCACAATAGGAAAATGTTGCAAGGCACGGATGTACACATCAAATGAAAAAATATTAAGACAGTTTGAAACTGCTTTAGAATTTGTTTATTAACGATCCATTGTGATCATCCGCGCCAAGCAGTGCGGGCGACATGCCAGCGTATAGCAACAGCGCATTAGCGTTAGTAGGTACATAGTTAGTTACGAGGCGCAAACACAAGCGCAAAGCAATAAATATACATTTACCTTCACCAAAAATGCGAGTATGTTTACTTTTGTCCGTGACGAAGGTGACCACATATTTGGGCAGTCGGAACTGATGCCGTTGCTCGTTGCTGTCGCGGCCGTACCCCATCCATGGCGCCACATCTCGCCACTCGAAGCGGACGTCCTGCGCCGTATATTTATCTAAAAATGATAAATTGATATTTTAATGGAACCTCATAATTCTCTTGCCAGTCTAAATATAGTAAGATGATAGTGGGAAAATCTATAAAAACTTAATGTTTCAAAGTCAACGGCTGGCGCGTAGACAAAACAACTCATTTCTCTTCGCGTTAAATTTGTAATGCTTTCTAATGTATCTTGTTTTTTTTAAATAGATTAATTACATTAAAGCCGAGACATCGTTCAGAAAACAATTATTAGAATACTTACAACTACTAAAATCCATGTCACAGTTTTGTACATCTAGTGGGTAGAGAACAAAGTTCATCTGGCATTTGATTGTTATTGTTGCACTGTAACAAAGTACAATAATTCATAAAAGGTTATAAATACACTTGTGTGCAGAGGCTCTTCTTTTGAGGAAAGAAATGTTAATGAAATAAACATAACATGTTAAGCTTCTGATTTTTTCGACTTTTACAACACCCAAATTTTTTTCGGTAGAGACAATTATGTGCGAACTTTTCAAAAGTGGGTTTAAAGAATTAATGGAATTACATTTATTACATTTATTATTAATATTAAGAATTAATGGTGTCCCCATTCATTTTCATCTCATCCCATGAGTAAAGACTCATGGGATGAGATGAAAATGAATGGGGACACCATTAATTCTTACTTCGCTACTATACTAAGAAGTTCCTCACTCTTTGACACAACGCCATCTAGTCCCAAACTAAGTAGAGCTTGTACTATGCGTAATAGACAACGGATAAACATACTTAAATACGTTTTTTTGTAAATACAAACAAATTATACATAGAAACACTCAGACCAATGCAAACAATCATGTTCATGCACACAAAGATTTGCATTGAGCGGGTATCGAACCCGAGACCTCTGCGTAGCAGTCATGTTAAATAACCACTACGCCACAGAGGTCGTCATTTAATTGAGTTTGTGGCAAAGTGTTGTATAATATTTGCCTGTGAATGCACGTGTTGCAGATAATTATTTTGAACTTAGAGTTTATTTTGTGTTAATTAAACTCAGGTAGGTATGTAAAAGTCCCTGAAAAACAGGGCTCAAACTTTAGTGGAGGAGTTAACATTAAAAAAAACTCTTAAAAATTAAGTAGGTAACATTTCCCGCCATTTAGTCAGATGTATAAATATTTATGTGTAGGTATATATATCACAGTTAATTCACGAGCCATTGTAGACTGTTTGTCATTTGTATAAATAGATACGTAATGTACGTAATACTTTTGTAGACGCTTAAACGTTAATATAAATTTTGTTTATAGGCCAAATCAATTTCGTGCAAATTATACAGATAGCCATTAATGAGTAACTAATACAATTTTTACATTTACTATATAAAATTGTTTAATAAAATTGTTGTTCCACTAGATTAAAAACTGTTTAAAAGTTATTTAAAATTGTAAAATTAAAATATGACTAGGTTCAAAGCCTATAAAGAAGAAGCTAGAAATCTAAACATGAAAAACACGTTATTATTTAAATAAGGAAACATTAAAAATATCATTAACACTCAGTTCATTTCTCACGTTATTGTATCTTACAAAAATAAACTTATGTTACGGTAAATAGGTAATAATATATGAGATAGTAAGTAGATAAGGTGTAACAATTACGTAGGTACTTAGTTCATCAGCTTAAGTTATTCGTATAAGTATAGAAATTTAATATAACAAACAATTGAAAATTATCTCGGAGATCTATAAGTTTTCGTAGGTAAAAACAAAATAATTTAAAACAAAGTAAAATAGTGATCTTTTATTTAAATTTCTGTGATAGTGATAGTGGGTAAGGCATTCATACCTTATCCACTATTTAAGAAAATGTCTATCCAAGTTTATTTATCTCAGGAATTTACTCGAATTTGTGTGCAGATAATTAGTTGCGTTCATCTTTCATAATATCCGCGTGATACTTTGCGAATTAAGTCTCGTAGCACATGTAACAAAACGTAAACGGATCGGCACCGCCTCGCTTTTTCCCTCGGTGTCAAATGTCAAAAATCCGATTACGTTACGATTCCGATTAGTGTGCGTTGCAGTAAGGAGTTTCATACAAATAATACTGAACGGCTCGAGTTGATACGGTGCCGATCCCTTTACATTTTGATATACATATGTGCTACGACCCTAAGAATGCATAATATCATCGAACCACCTCATAAGAAGGACATCCTGTACATGAAATGATAAAAACTAACATATATAACATAACCGTACGAAAGAACGGAAACCTGCTTCTAACACAACACCGAAGGTCTGAACAGCGCACATGTACCTAATGGTACATTCTTTGGGCTAGCTTTCTTTTTCTCTATCGGTGGAGAAATCGTCTACTTTAAAGTGCAACGTTTAAGGACTGATTTAGATTGTAATACCTATGATCTCTCTTTCTCAATCAATCAAACAGATCACCAAAAATAAATTAATAAAATAGACGAACCCAATACTGACTGAGACGGTGCGGTTGGCGTAGAGCCTCAATGATGTCATTTCCTGCAACACGGAGAGTATCCTCATAGTCTGGAGCTGCCAGATGTAGAGGTCTGGCGTCCAGATGAGCTGGCGGAATTCCCATGGCAGGTCTATGAATGGCATGTTAGGTGGCACGTGTAGGCGGCCATCTGACCATGATACTTCTAGAAAGACGTCCAAAGTGATCTCCTGTAGCAAAGAAAAAGAATTATTTGAAATATACATATAACAATAGTACCTATAACAGGCTCAATCAAAGTTGTATCTTTTGCGTCGTAACCAAACAGTGTATCCGCCAATTGCTTGTCATATGCCATTGCAAGTCATACAAAGACTTAGGAGGTATGGAAGTTAAGCACAAAAATCTATGTTAAGCATGGAATTAAATGGTCTAAAACTTTCTTTCACCCAACCAAAATAATGATAAATGCTCTATTTTGGGGACTACCATCAGTTCATGCGACAACTAAGTAAATAAAATTAATATTTTAAAATATCTCCATCTAAAAATGCGTATTATGACGTTCATGAATGGGAGTCAGGACAACTAAATTGGTATATTATTCCTGACCTTCAAAATATCCTTTCCCGTGCTTGAGAATCGCCGAAACATCTGTAGATATTCACAAAATTTTGTCTTGATTTTCACATACGAGTAAGTTAAAACATTTATTATAGT
Organism: Schrankia costaestrigalis; assembly: GCA_905475405.1. Lineage (NCBI taxonomy): Eukaryota > Metazoa > Arthropoda > Insecta > Lepidoptera > Erebidae > Schrankia > Schrankia costaestrigalis. Next base: position 6,933,379 of record FR997832.1, read on the forward strand.
AACAGGGTCAGAATGATTGTTTTTGTAGTAGGTAAGTACGTAGAATCGCGACATCGCTTCAATGAAGAGATGTCGCTTACCTGCACGGGGTGTGGGCGGTGGGTTCCACTGCAGAGTGCAACTTATTTCGTATAATATCAGATGTCATAATGCGGTCTTTGTTGTTTCATTCAATGTCTTCATTGTGGCTTTGTTTAAATATTAATTGTAGGTAATATTAGAACATCAATCTGTTTTGTATCTGTATCTATTTAAAGCTTTTTAACCATCATTTAATGATTTGTCTGAGTTAACTTGGTTTGAAGTGCAAACCAGCGTTTAGCTAAAAGGCCCGATAAACATAAAAATATCGAAGGATTGGACTGGTTGTGGGAATAATTAGTGGATTGTGTGTTATGGCGTTTGTTAGGCATATGTTTAATAGTGGAGTGTAATAGGCTTAATTTTTAAAATTTTCAGGCTGGTAAAATACTTCTTACTCCATTAATGGAAAAGAATCTTATCTACTGTTACCATAGTATCTGTGCAGATCGCGGTGACGTAACAGCACCACGCCACCAACGAAAAGGGAGGATCCTCCGACCAGGCGAGGGTGATCGTGCCTGGCGGGCCAACTGCCCAACAGTTGTTCGTTGGACGTTGTGTATATGCGGAATCGCTGTGCGAATGTTGATATCGCGATTCAGGATGTATCTGACATCTGTTGATGGTGGGGGGTACTGAGATAGTGTAGGTGTTCGCTTGAGTAAGCCGCTAGATGACGCTACATATCTACTTATTATAGTAGTTTGAAGTCTTTAATGTTCCAATATCAGCTGTTGAGTCAATGATTATCTCACTATCGTAACTCCGGCAGTGAAAGAGGAACTACATGGGTTTATTATTGTTAATAGATCAACAACAGCAACTCCATAAAAGCCCATGGTATTTTATTTTGAGAGTTTACACATCATTACACATTATCATCTAAGTATTAAAATGTAAACACGATTTAAATTTATAAGGAACTACCTAACTATACGATTTAGCTGAATAATCCAATTAGTATTGATGATTTCTTTAGGTCCTTCATTTTGCGTTGCTAATACCTTTTTTTCAAGGCTCATGCAGTACACTAATTAAGAGATTCGATTCAGGGAAGGATATTAAATCTATATCTGGTTCCGATAGTAGCCGATGCAAGAGCCAAGTCAAAGTAAAAGTACTTTGTAAAAGTCTGACACTGGGGATGATAATATCTACTTACGTACAAACCAAAAGCAAGCAAGTGATTTTGCGAAGTGGGTTAGGTAACGGGTAACAATCCCACACAAAACAATGATTTGTGTGGTTCTCAAATAATTGAGTAAAAGTTCTCAGAAGGGAGGGTTTGATCAGTGCACATTATAAAATTAAAGTTGTTATTAAAAAAAAGTAATATGTAACGTATTACCTCTTTATTCTCGTCTACTCCAGATACTCGATTGACATTCACCCCAATGTATACCGTCGTGTTTTTATCTGAAAAAAGAGAGACAATACATTCAATCATTCGTTGTTATAATGATAAATTGTTGCAAAATAATAACCTCTAATCAATGGTTTGACGGCAGACGAGCGGAGATATCACGGCCAAAGCCACGACAAAAACTCATTTATGTAGGCCAACAAAAGTAGTCTATAAATACTCCATGTCACTTATTGAATTATATCGTTTTAATTGTCCTAAACGTAAATAAAATTATGGAACATTATTATTTAGGAATTGGTAATTTTACGAGTGTTTCGTGATTTAGACATGCTATTTGCTTATAGAAGATATTTGATGTTATTTGGCTGTTAAAAGTTCCCTTTTGAGGTGGATCGACATCCTAGTAACGATAGAGGGGACCCATAGATGGAGAGACAGAAAATACTTAGAAGAGACTATGCCTAACAGTAGCCGACCCTAATCTGATTATGATAATGCTGAAGAATTGTAAAACAGGGTAGAGGTGTCTAATGAGCGATTATTTTATTGGAACAGCATTCTGTGTTGCCGATTTTTGTATTGACAGTTACAAAATATAGAGTTCACACCGCCCTATCACATCCTGGTCGTACTACATCAACTATTTTAATACTTTAGCCTCCACTTTGATAAAGAAGTAGAACACTCTCCATTCCTGTAATTGTAATCCGTGTTTACTAAAGGAAGTTTATGGGTATAATGAGTCGAAATAAGAAGATGAATTATTATAAAAATAAGTTAAATTATTTATAGGTCTTGAGGATTTTGTATACTTAGTTAATTATAAATATTTTAATAATCTTGTAAGTATACTAAGTATACATTTAATAATAACTTACAAGTCTTGAATTACAAGTTTACACAAATGCCATTGCTCTCAGGATTTTGGTACGTCATGATAAACAAACACATTTTTTATAACAGATCGGTGGGAATGTCATTCAAATTAGTCTTTGATGTGTCGTGAGAAAAAGAAGCACTATAGTTAGCGTAGATAAATATTAGTTACGTACTATGTCTTCTACATAATTTACTTCTACTTAATATTATGACTATCTTAAGGTTTTTCTTAATTACAATGAAGATTGTAGACCATATTAAAATCTGACGGATATTTTATGATTCCTATGCTCTGGTTCTTATAAGTACATAATGCAGTATTAACAGTAACAAAATCGGGGAGTAGTAAAACTCACTGATTTTGTTGTTATTCTCTAGATTATAATATTAAAGGTCTTATACATTATTAAACTTAAAACTAAAACATATTTATTATTATTAACTTTTTGATAAAATGGTCGGCTGCCAAACACGTGTCATGATTACATACCTAGATCGTTTGTATAATGAATAGTAATAATTGCATAAGTCATCAGCCACATAGTCTAACTCCTTTGTACATATTAATGTATCCTTAATACTATCATACTGGCCATTAATGCCCCACTCCACGAAAAAAAATGAACATGACTTCTTTGACGAAGGAGAATTTAGATCTTGCCTCCCAGAATAATTGATTAAGGGATGTACAGAAAACAATGTTGTATGGTCAGTCTTATTTGTAACTAAACAATTTTTTTTATCAGTGACTTAATCGGAAGTAAAATAGACGAGTTGTGGAAACTCCTTCTGGCAATGCGGGCCACTTGAATGCAAATAGGTTACATATTTACACTTTTTTTCTAAAACGTCTGGAAAACCCAAACGGTCTTCACGATACTGTTTATTTTGATTATCATTAAAGCATATACTCAAAGTGACCAATACTTATCCTATCGTATATTAAACTAGCACACCTACTACAGTACTACTACTATACTACGACATTATAGATAAATAACCGTCCGTGAAGTTTCGTGATGCGAAACCATTTGGATTACTGAATTTCTGTTTTACTATTTCAGTTTTTTGACACTGAATACCTCTTCGCGTATAAAATATTATAATTTATTCTCCATGACACAATTATTTTTTTACAATTAACAAAAAAGCAAATAAGGAAGAATAAGGTACCTGCGGGTAACAAGAGCCGGTGGGTATCAAGAGCCGTTGCTTGAAAATGACACTTTTATTGATCACAGCACCCTACATTTACACATGGTTAAAAATGACCAATAGGAAAGCTAAGATCCGAGCTCGCGTCGTCGCACGATCATCAATCTTACCAGTAACCACGAGTCAGTTGAGAGTGATAGACAACGCAGCTCCACTATAATTTTATCTTGCCAAAACATTTTTTTTTTACCTAAAATACAGCCGTTTGTTCAAATCTTGTTAATTAATTGTGAATGTTATACAAATAGTGTGGGCTAGTGGAGATAAGTTATAAATTTTTGTTAATAAATACAATACTTTTTACCGTTTTCAATTATGCTATTATCAGGGGCTAATACGGGCCACGCTCGAGGCGGGTACATAGGCCGGCCCTTATTATACATATAGAATGTAAATTAATATTAACAAATTTCAATAGACTTCGTTATTTTAATACATACCATAGTTATTATTATTAAGCATGTATTTGTTATTATTTTTGTATCATAAATCATCCCTAAAATCTTTAATTAACGTGTCGTAAAAGTGTCCAAGTTGTTGATCTCGATAACAATAGATTTTATAATAAGGATAAGAAGGGCCACATACGTGGCCCGTCTTATACCGTACTACTTATTTATAAAAAAAAAATGTTTTAGTTTTGTAATTTCCATAGATAATATTTAAAAAGTTACAAACTCATTGTTTACGGCTGTGATTATTTTGACGATATGTTATAGATAAAGGTTTTTATGACATGTTTTTGCTACGTTAATTTATTAAGAGCCATTGCTAGTTTTTCCTTTGATTAAGTAATGTTAAAAGCGTGATTTAATGCCAAATGATAATTAAAGTCAAATGAAAGCGAAAACAATATTTTTTCAATTGATTACTCTTTTAATATTTGAATTAAAATTTGGCCCTTATTAAACTACATACGTTTATTATGGGCCAAAGAGAGGGTTTTTTAAAATCATGATTACTATGCCTAATTGAGATAAAAATACTTGTAATAGTACTTTCTGATGCAGATATTGAAATAAACATTACCATGATATTAAATATTTTATTATATTCCTTTATTCATAGAAATTATTTAGGTTTAGATTAAGGTGGCCCTTATTTACCGCAAGTACCTTATTTAACCTCGAGATCATAAATTAGTAATGAAATAAAATTGTGGTGTACGTAGTACAAGAATGCAAAATGTACTACTCGCCACGTGGAAATTTGATTGAAATCAACCAACCCTTTGTCCAGTGTGGTAGACCACGTTTTGGATGCACGTCTCTTTAGTGAGACATGGGTTAGTATTATGAATGAAAATTTACAAATGCGTGTAGGAACCTTTTTCAGATCTCATTGTATTGTATAAATGAAGAACGTTTTGCCTGAATATAGTAAATGAATTCAAAACAACTATAAAATGAATATAATTTAGGGTAAGTTGTCCAACAATGAACCATGTAAAATTTGAAGGCGCATAACTCTCTCGTTTAAGCTTCGAAATGATTCAAATTTTGTACAAAGATAGGTAATTTATCTAGCTTTAAAAGAGCATTGACAAATTTTCAATATTATTTATACTTTTAAAAATAAAAACATAAATATAAAAATAAATATTTGGATCAATGTGTACTCTAAGGTGTGCACATTGAACCGGGTTAATTTTAACATTGAACCACTTAATTATGAAAAAGAAATGTTATCAATAATTAATTAAGGTAAAAGTAAAACGTCCATTTCTTATGTAATTAGTCTTTACTTGTAATAGAATAGTCTTTAAATCATAATTTAGTATATACTTCTTGTTAGCAAGATCATCTTTACGTGTGTGTAAATACTGTGCTACATAGCGGCGCAAAGTAGGATATAATGCAGCTTTTCTGATGATTACACCTTCTCTATTTAATTTGAAAGCTCTTAACATATTGGAAGCAGTGTGGCCCCCTTTTTTCTTTGACTTAATTTCATCATCATCATAAATATCAGCCTATAGACTATTATTCTGCTGGACATAGGCCTCCTCCAAACGTTTCCACCCTGCGCGGTCTTATGCCTCCCTCTTCCATCGGCTTCCCGCCGTCCTAACCAGGTCGTCGGTCCATCGTGTAAGGGGTCTCCCCACCCTGACTTCCCTATTCTGACTTACTTTATTCCGTGCCATTCTGTAACAGATAGAAATATTGACCAAAGGAAGTAAATAAAGTAATATTAATAATGATAATATGAACAGCTAGGTAAAAGAATATCATGTAGTTTGAAAGTTTCAATACAATATCTAACAACACTAGCAAAATGAACCACGTTTAGTTTAATGTGTACGCCAAGGCAATTCTTGGGGTACACAATCCGTGATTCATTGAGTACCACCTCAACATGGTTCAATGTGAGACATAGCACCTTTTTATAACTAACCTTAAAAATTTAAACTGAAAGAAATATAATTATGAAATAAATTACAGTGCATAGATAAGCTAAATAACTATATAATTCGGTGTAGAAATAAAATAGTCGATATTTCTTAAAGGAAAAATGCTAAAAAAGATAGTAAAATTTATTTAAAACTTACTTTTGTGACAGTTTTTTAAAAAAAGGTTCGCATACATACATCTCTCGCGCGATCTGCTCGCTAACTACTGAGCGGAAGAGACACGTCTGTACCTATCTTTTGCACAAATTAACACGATCTGGCCACGTCGAATTTTGGAAATATAGCGCTGGTTAAGTGTAGCTGCATGGCTCATTGTGAGACAGTCGACTAGAATACTAGCGGCCTGTCCCGGCTTCGCACGGGCATTATTTTCTCGCTTTTCTGTGTATTTTTTCGTGAATTTTCTTTGCTATAAATCTCACAGAGCCCGAGACCTTTCCAACGAATGCAAAACCGTGGAAATCGGTACGTGCGTTCTGGAGTTATAGCATCAGGAAGGAAAACCCGACTTATTTTTATATAGTAGATGTGGCAATTGGACTTCTTCAGTGTTAGTAATAATAATATCAATGCACTAGTTGTCAGTAGGTCCTAAACTTAAACATTATATCATACTAACACTATTTGTAGGTTGAAACGCCAAAAGAAAGTTAAATTTCATGTCGCGTTATTTCCGATTACCTTAATAGATTATCAGATTAAAAAAATAAATTTGTCAGATAAAAATAACACAAAAATGAAGTTAAAAATTACTAAATTGACCATGAAATCTACGTAGGCTGAATTAAAATTGTAGTCGTGACAGAATTGCTTAGTAAGGAGGTGGGCAATAATTAACGTAGAGCTCTTATGACGTACGACAATCGCGAACAGCTTGACTAATGATTGGTTTTGCGGTAGCCGGCCTTATTCTGCTGAATAATATCCGGTACTAAGTGGATAGACGAGGGACGACCTTACATCTAACACGTAAATTTATAAAAACATGACCTAAAATGTTCTTAATTTAATGAGTTTAAAAATAGATTTTATATAATTTTAGGGATAGATAATTTGATTGCTTTTATTATCGTCGCCTCGTATGTTAGTTGGCATTTTAACGATCACTTTGGTTGCTAATACAGCTTGGTTATAAAAACTGGACTGGATGCGGAAAGCGCAAGACCGAGTTCTGTGGCGCGTGTTGGGAGAGGCCTATGTCCAGCAGTGGACTGCGATAGTATAATTGATGGATTGATACGTAGTATAGTATAACAGCCCATTAATGTCCCACTGCAAGGACGGGCCTCCTCCCGTGACGGAGGGATACTTGGCCTACTAATACCACGCTGGCCAGACGGTTTGGTATAGGGTTTAATTTCAAGTTTTCCTTCTTTCTACATCGTAAAGATAATATTTACGGTTAGTCCCTTAGTCGGTTTTTACGACACCCATGGGATGAGATGGGGTGGTGACATATTGTATTCTTACTCCGTCACCACACGGATAGATAATAAATTTGAAGATTGATACGTAATAAAACTTATATTTGTTCAGGTATACTACTATCGTAGTATTTCAAAACAATCAATAGCAACTTCCGGGATAAGTGGACAAGAATAAAGATCGCAGAAGAAGATGACCTCTCTAGCGCTATGGTCATACAGTTCATAGCTGCTAAGCCATTGACTATCTACACTACGAATTCTACGTTGGGCAGGCAGGTGAGGCCAGGTTATAGGCGGCCAGGTAAAGGGCTTATGTTAAGTTTTCTTCATTTGTTTTCTTAGTGGTAATGTCTGCGAACTTTCTTTTAGGCGGGTTTACCGACTTTAGGATGGTGACACCACCCTATCTCAGAGTCGTGCAACAAAAAAGGTTCCATAATTTAAATTCTTACTTAGTCATTACATAGTGTAACTTTATTTTTTATTTTTGGGAAAATGATGAAGTTTTAATAATACATAAATGAACCTATACGTAGCTATTAGCAGGTATCCATTACATGAATGAATTGTATTGGATGAAATAGAAGGTAATGTTCTCGACGAAAGTAAAACTGTATTGTATAGAGATTGTACTCACCGGGTGGAATGTTTCTGTTGTAGCTTTTTGGTATATCGTACACGTGCTGGTCCATGTACAGGATCTGGCTGAAAGAAATGGTATGATCATTTAGACACAAAAATATTGTATATTTATTTTTTTATCTAAAGCTAGGGATTGGCACCGGCTTCACTAGGATATTCATATTTTTCATGTATTAAATAGATAATCCTTCCTTTTGAATCACTATGTATTAAAAAAACCTCTTGCTTAAAAATCCGTTGCGTAGTTTTAAAGATGCACATAGAGGGACGGACAGTAAGCGACAGCGACTTGGTTTATACTATGTAGTTTGTATGCTTTATAAAACGGTATTCTAATTTCAAATTACATGTAAAAGTTTAATTTATTTCAATAAAAATAAGTAATTTTTAAAAACAACGCTTTTTACAACTAATAATATTGAATTTGTGATGAAGGATATTGTAATTTGTAAATCAATAATTACACGATTTTAGAAGTACCATCTTTTAATTAAAGACCTTCATACCCTATTTTTCAGGTCCCACACGGGATTATTTAGTCTTCACTATTTATTTATGGATAGTAAAACAATAATCATTATCCTAATAAAGTATTATCTGTGTTCTCTTGTCCAGTTACGCTAAGTTCCTCATATACGTAGGATGCCTGCCTCTTCAGTCAATTGTTGTCTTATTTGTACTGTATGTAGGTACGTACCTACAGTGTAGAGACAGTTAGAATGCATGGCAATAATTATCACAAAAGTATTTTGACTGACGTTTCCGGATAGCTTAAACTAACTGTTATCTAAAGCTGACTGAAATTGCATATGGCGTTAATTGCCCATTATGTTTAGTATTATATACATATATTTATTTACCAACTGGTAAAAAATAATGGTAGCATGTTTTTCGCCTGTTAATGAGAATGAAACATGTATTAGTCCCATGATGCATCTGCTAACAGTGGTAATTGATGAGTTTACATTTACTACCTCGTAAATTTAATAAACCATCCACAAATTGTATCAAAGAAGACATTAAAATATTTTGTGATATCATCTTCGGAATTGCTAAGAATAAAATGGACATGATTTAAAACTACTTACTCATTAATAACACTTCAAGCTTTACAGATATAAAGCTTGAAGCTGAATTACGGCCTGCGTTTGTCACCTTGAAACACAAGCTGTTAAGTAAAATAGCCCTGTAATTTCAATAGCCGCTATACTCAATGTGGTGATGGAGCAAGAATACAATGTGACCACCCCATCTCATCCCATGGGTGTCGTAAAACCGACTAAGGGACAATCATCTTAACGAAATAAAAGAAGGAAAACTTAAAATTAAACCCTGTACCAATCCGTCTGGCCAGCGTGGTATTAGTAGGCCAAATATCCCTCCGTCATGGGAGGAGGCCCGTCCCTGCAGTGGGACATTAATGGGCTGTTATGATAATCAGTCACTCAACAACAGTACCTAATTTGGGTACAGTAGGTACTTTGTGTGCAAATCTTAGCAAGCATTTGGACGTGGTGGTGGTATACCACCGATCAAGATGGTCTCTCTTTAAAGACTTACCACCAGATGTTGGTTGGATTATACTTTGTTGTTTTATTTTCTTCATAGTTCACAGATACTTCAATAGAGGAAGTAATCATCAAAGAAAAGCACAATAAATATTTTCCTGTTATCTAGTTGTGGAGGCTTTGCAATACAATACGCCTTCAGGAGAAATAAAATTGCTAGTAAACAAATTTACACGAAATAACTGTAAAGATTATTTTCAATGTAAGTTACTTAACAAACAGTAAAAGAAAAAATAAACTACAATATTGAATTTATTAATTTTTTTTTTATATAGTAAACACGGCAATATGACTATATCGAACCTGATGGAAAGCGCGAATATAGTCCATAAATGAAGCCGACGGATAGAATTCCTAAAACAACTTCAATCCGTCGTCATCATCTTGCCGGTTTGGCCAAATGCTTCTTCACACTGCGTTTGAAGGACCCAATATCATATGATGGAGGAAATACGTGAGCCGGAAGCTGGTTCCACAATTTAATGGTTCGGCATAAGAAGGAATTCCCGAACCTCTTGGTGCGAGCCGATATCCGACAGACCGTCTGAGAATGACTCCGCAAACCGGCACGAGTGGTCCTGTTATGAAAAGGGGACGGAGGAACAAGATCGAATAACTCTTCAGAGCACTCTCCATGGTACATGCGATAGAACACACTAAGAGACGCGATATCTCTGCGAAGCTGTAGCGACTCCGCGTGCTCCGTGACCTGGGTGTCATCAACTATGCGGAACGCATGCCGCTGCAGTCGGTCCAGGGCTTCCACGAGATACTTGGCAGAGCCATCCCAAAGATGCGAACAGTACTCCATGCTGCTCCGAACCTGCGTTTTGTAGAGCAGGTACCGCTGCTCCGGTGTGAAGTATCGCCGCACCCTGTTCAGGATACCAAGTTTACGTGAAACTGTGGTGATTACTCCTTCGACGTAGTCACGATTGTTTAGATCATGTCGAAGGTTCATCCCTAAGATGTTTAAGTTTGTCTGCAGCGACAGCGTAGTGCCCTGAAGAGAGGGTAGTGGTAGAAAGGGGGACTTTTTTGTGCTAAACGCGCAAACCTGTGTCTTTTCGGCGTTGAACTCTACTAAATTTTGGGAACCCCACACTGAGACTTGCTCAAGGGCCCTATTGAGCTCATCGACAAGATGTTCCCTGTTCCTCTTGAGGTCTTCCCGGTTGCTCGAGGTCTGCATATGATAGCATCCGTGTAACGTGCTGTCATCTGCATAGCAATGAATGCGGCCAGAAGAAAGCAAATCATTGATATGCAGAAGGAAAAGAGTGGGTGACAGCACGGAGCCTTGTGGCACACCGGCATTGACTGACACGAGCCTTGACATGCCTCCGTCGACTAGGACACGTATTTTTCGCTCGTGCAGGAAGCCGGAGATCCACTCACATAGATGGTTGGGAAGACCATAAGCCGCAAGCTTGCAAAGGAGGCCACGGTGCCAGACCCGATCGAATGCCTTGGCGATATCCAGACTTATCGCCAAAGCCTCGCCCTGCTTGTCGATAGCGTCACCCCAGAGGTGCATTAGATACGCTAGAACGTCGCCCGTTGACCGGTTTGAACGAAACCCGTATTGCCGATCGTCGAGAATTGATTGACGCTCTAGGTGCCGGATTATCTGGGTATTAAGAATCCGCTCCATCACCTTGCAGAGCACTGAAGTAATCGCTATTGGTCGGTAATTTGATGGGTCTGATTTATCTCCCTTCTTGGGAATAGGATGCACAATGGCTTCCCTCCAGGCAAGTGGTACAATCCCGGACCGATACGAGAGGAGATATAGGCGCGTTAACACGGGAGACAACTCCGCCGCACACCTTTTAAGGATAATGGGAGGTATCCTGTCTGGACCACTGGACTTCCGCACGTCGAGAGATTGTAATTCCCTGTGAACATCACATTGCCTAAAAACTATATTCGGCATTGCGATGCCACAGTTCTTGCCATTTATAACATTAATATAATTAAGGTTATAAAATGATGTTATAAATAGGTTATTAGTGTATAAGCGACATGAAATGCTGTTTTTAATGACTTTCCTTGAAAAAAGCCCTAATGAAACTGCGGCGGTTGCAAATTAACCTTGCACATTAGTCGGCAAACTAAGTTATGAGTAATTACAGAGGCTACTTTGGAAAACATCGTGTTTATTTTTATTATACACATCAACAGCCTGTTGCTGGATGTAGCGAAATAAAAGATGAGCGATATTTTATGTATAAAGTGCATAAAATAGGAATTAAGTGAGTTGAATTCGGATCAGGTTAAAGTAAAATGATTGATTAGTTAGTAGATCGGCAAGGTAGCAATGGTGGAGCGTGATCAACTATTCTATAAGTTAATGAATGGTATGTCAAACTCTGTCATATGCCGGGGACTCTAGTTAAAGATTAGAAGAATTTTTTTTACAGACAATAATTTCAATGCCAATGCAATCTCTTCACGAGAGTCGGGGGCACACGTGTCCGTATACCCAGCAGCTAAATTCCACGTAGGTAATAATTTGTACCTTCCGACTAGTGTAAAGAAATAATTTGTACCTCAACAGTTACACAGAAAATTAGAGTATATTTCCAGCAGGACCCTCCGTGGTTTGAAGGTATTTTGACCTGTGGAGTATGTCACTGGTTAGCGGCAAATTTGTACAATTAGAAAATATAAGCTATGTTTAAAAAAAGTCATTAGTTTAGAAGAAATATAACCATAAAAATTTTATTCAGCCAGCAGGACCCTTTTTTATTCTGGGTCTTTCAGTCCAGACAAAGATACTTTCTAGTAGTATTGAATTGTACCTTTCAAAAAACTTATCATCTAATCCAAATAATGAGTAGAAGTAAGCAAATAAGTCGAAAGAAAGTATTGACTGACACGGGGCACACCCCTCTAATATTCCTCTCCTTCTTCTGGGTATGAACTAACGTGACGTGGGAAGATACTACGCCTTGGCCTGCTTTAGTAAGGGGACGGGCGGGCAGCTATAATACAACTATCTAGCTGCTTAACGAAGGCAAGGAAGAACCACAGATAATACGCATTTAATGGCCATTATGGACAATGTTATTTTTAAGACTATTTAGTCGTACTATTTTTATCGCTGTAGGTCATCTTAGCAACATTTGTACGTTTGAATAGCTAACTAATTTATTAAATAATATTACCTTATCTAATCTAACACGCCATTTTACTAAAAAATATTTCATTTCATTAATTTCTTTTATTTAACATAGATCAGGTTGTACTACGAAATATATTTTTAGAAATATACAAAAAGGGCTCTTTCAATTTAGGCGGCCGCACAGCTGCCGAACGGAATGATTTGTATGAAAACAAACGGACGTACGTTTGCCGTTCGACAAACGCACCAAAAACGCACGGCAGTTGTTCGACACGAAACGACTAAATTGAAAGAACCCTAAATGGGTGGAATTTTAGTCGAAAAAGGTTTCCCTTATTCGACTACAATTCCACCCAAGCGAAAACTTGCAGATAAGCTCGATGACAATAATTACACTACGAAAACTCAAAAAAGAATTCTTACACATAAATGTATACCAATCCGTCTTGCTCAGTCGTTTAAGTTTCTTACCATCACTATGATAGCCATTCAGAGGGCAATTCTGCCCATGTAGATAGGCCATTATGTGTTGTTATAAAAATTAAAGTAATTTGCAAGTAAAACAAAAGAGTGTAAAAAGTTGTAAGTAGGTTAATCAATCTGAACCGTACCAAATTATTCCAGCAATAAACCAATTACCAACACTATTTATAGGTGGTTAGCTATAAATTGTTCTATTTCTATTCTCATTTTATGATTGCATATGATTTATTTGATGCTTACAACACACTGTTATATTTACTAAGCAGGTAATTAAAATTTATTTTATTTATTGTTGCTACGGTTTGCCAAATTCTAAGTTAGTAGGCAGAGGACGGCGTATGTATTTTGCCTGCCATACTCAAGAGAGAGATATAGTAGGGAGATATTAGTATGATAGAAAGTGGTTAACGTAGATTAAATGCTTGTATAATAGTTCTTTCGATCCTCGCGCAAGTCAAACTCTTGAGTGTTTGAACATTAATTTTTGATTTGATCAAACGCTTTAAAGGAAACACCACATTAGTGAGCCCAGCAGCACTGAGAAAGTATTTTACTTCCAAACTTAGGCATTTAAACATTATGATTTTTTAAATAAGAAAATACAACCCGCTTGAAAAGTCCTCTGTATAGAGTCCATTGATAATAAAATTACAGGTAGATCACGCATGTCGAAATGGTCTGCCAAAAACGGTTGAATACTTTACACTAGGTGCTTTGTGCCATGCGCCTACTACGCCTCATTAAAACAGACATTTCCTGCGACGTTTCTTCCGAATACTACGGATGTTTTGTGACGTCCATACTACAAGGTTTTTCATTGGATTCATCAGGGTTACGAGAATTTTATTTATACAACACTAATATTAATAAGATGGGCCTGTTTATAAAATTAGAACTAAAATCATTTAGGAAATTTTATTCACTCTTTAACTCCCGCAATAGAGGTCAAGCCCTGTGTTGGACTTTTACAAAATAAATTTATTTAACATCAATAATCAAATTTGTATTAAATGTTAACCAATTTAAATACCTATATTATAAATATTGGTTTAAAAGAATTTAAAACCGTAGGTTTTTCAGGTCAAAGTTTTCTTTGCTACTTATCTTTTAACCATCAACTAGTAAGACAGCTCCCATGTTACGTGGACGGGTGAAAACAAAATGTGTACACTAAGTAATCGCAGCCAGTACCTAGATGCTATGTACGAGTATAATCTATACAGCAAAGTTTATATACATAAACGTATCGGACTCATGGATAGCCATGAACTTACAAGTAAGCTAAATATATCAGTAGCTTCGCGCTTACGAAGAAAGAGCTGTTACAATAGTTTTACAATGCCCTTAACCAGATCGAATTTCGGTAATTGTATTAGGTACTATACCAAGACTCTGCAACCAGTATTCATAATTATTTAGGATCAAAGAAATAAATCTTAGAGTATCTTGATTAAGATTTACGGCTGAGATTAAATTTGATCCTATTTTGGGACAACCTTCAGGTACGAGCCTCAGAATAGCCCTAGGACAAGTGGTTGGCCGTGATGTTGGGCGAGTTTTGGACTAGCCTCTGTAAGGGCGTCCGTCGGGACGATAAAAGCAGCTGCCTCTACACCGTCTTAAGCCTGATGGCTTGCCTCATTTTATCACAAGACGGGTCTAGTCAGCGTAGGATACACTACGCTAGGACGAGATGGTATCCTGGTAGATATTAGGTGGTTGTAGGGTTATCTAAATAAGTTTCCATCGATATTTAGACAAGAACTGTATTTGTATAAATTTTTTGCAGTAAGAAGTTCAGGAGCTGGATATTCTTAGCTGTGCATTACCTCATAAATTAATTTGTTTGTAAAGACGAATGATATCGTGTTAAAGTGTGTAAGATTGACAAACATTGAATCTGGTTTATGTCCGATGTCTTTGATAATTTGATGTTGTAAGTAAAATCTGGACAAAGGAGACGGCCACAACGCTGGCGATTAGCCAATGAGTCTGCGAGCAAACACCCCATGTATTACTTTGGCAAATCATGTGGTACATATATGAACAATGTTGCTAAATGTCACAGCAATGTTCAAGGATTTGAGATCAAATAAATTTGGGACAGGTATTGTATGTAGTACAAACTCTATAATTTTATCAAAATCAATGGATAACATTCAAAGCTTGAGGCTAGGACCATATAGAGTCACGCAAAAAAGGGTCTTAAAATTAACTTGGAAAAGACTGATGCAAATAATGCACCCAATCCAAAAAGGGTTTAAGGCTCTATGCTAAAATTTGTGGCGACGAGTATGTTTAACTGGCACAATCAGTACCTACTGCTGACATATCTGTTTGTAAATGAAGCATTGTAAGTAATTATGGTGGCACATAGCGCGTAGAACTGACAGCCCTTAAGGCAGAAAGGTTCTGGAATGGCGACCGCGTAACGGAAAGCGCAGAGTAGGGAGACCCCTTACACGGTGGACCGACGACCTAGTTAGGACGGCGGGAAGCTGATGGATGAGGGAGGCACAGGACCGCACAAGGTGGCGATACTTGGAGGAGGCCTATGTCCAGCAGTGGACGTCGATTGGCTGATATGATGATGATGGTGACAGTAATTATATATATTTATATATTACTAGCTGACCCGTGCCCACTTCGTTGGGCGAAAAAAAAAATTGAAATTAAACCCTATACCAATCCGTCTGCAAGCGTGGTATTAGTAGGCCAAGTATCCCTTCGTCAAGGAAGGAGGCCCGTCCCTGTAGTGGGACATTAATGGGCTGTTATGATGAAATAAGTTGACAATTACGAATTTAAGCTCTCTAGATATATCAGACCCACAGCTAAAAAACCGGTCAAGTGCGAGTCTGACTCGCGCACCGAGGGTCCTGTACAAACCTATTTATTTTCCCGCCAAATTGTGATAACGTCAGGATTCAGCTGTTTAAATACTATTTTTCCCGCCAAAATTTAATGACGTCACGACTTAGCTGTCAAAATATATTTTCCTGCCAAAATTCTGTGACGTCACGACTCATCTGTCAAAAATTCTATGACGTCACGCCTATCTGTCAAAATTGACAGCTGTCAAAAGTGACAGAGGTATAAAATATTTTCCCGCCAAAATAATATGACGTCACAAATCATCTGTCAAAAATTCTGTGACGTCACGACTCATCTGTCAAAAATTCAATGACGTCACGACTCAACTGTCAAAAAATATTTTCCCGCCAAAATTCTGTGACGTCACGACTCATCTGTCAAAATTCTATGACGTCACGGGTCACGTGACCTATGACGTCACGGGTCACGTGACCTATGACGTCACAGGTCACGTGACCTATGACGTCACAGGTCACGTGACACAGCTTTCCCGCCAAAATTCTATGAAATCAAAATATAATATGATTGCTAATAAAAAGTAGCCTATGTTCTTTCTCAGGGTCTAAAGATTGTCTGTACCAAATTTCATCGAAATCCGTTCAGCCGTTTAGGCGTGAAAGAGTAACAGACAGACAGACAGACAGACAGACAGATAGACAGACAGACAGACAGACAGACAGACAGACAGACAGAGTTACTTTCGCATTTATATATTAGTATAGATTAGCGTACAATATAAATAGCAAAAAAAGGGAAAAGGTGACCATACAAATGGCACAATGAATCTTTTGGGTACAAAACATTTTTGATTTGTCTTCGCTTGCCCAACACACAACGCAGCCAAAGCCTTTAATGCTTTTGTATTAGCTAACACCATGTTTGTAAGAGTACTCGCTTTACAAGGCTGGACACCTCCTTTTCAAGAGTTTTGTTAGGGGTAGGTACTAAGTAAGTAATTAGTGAAATACATATTACAATGTATCTTATTAATATATTATTTATTTAATATCTATATTATAATGTATGTTTACTTTAGTTTTCTTGTCAATTATTATTGTATAATGGAAATGAAAGTAAATAAATTTCCTAATTATAATTATTTAATTAAGCTAAGTTTTACAGCGAGTAAGTAATTAATTCCCTGAGTATCGTAAAAGCTGACCTAGCAGAAAATTCACAAATATTTTCTTTGCGAAAAGCAAAAGAATGAAACATGCCATAAAACCCTATATCAGTTCGACTGACTACCCTGGTTTAAGTAAGCCAAGGCTCCCATGGTCACTGATGATACACTGTCCCTGCATTGGGACAGTCTGTGCCTATTTTAACTCATTTACAGTCATTAAATGACCGTCATAACGTCGTTTTGATTTAACTATTAGCTTAACACTACGTTAACGCATTGCCAATTGTTTTATTATTCGAAGCAAACACTAATATTGAGTATGATGATGTCTTTGTGTTGTATGTATTTAAATTATGTGTGTGTTTGTGTGTGTGTGTGTGTATGTGTGTGTTTGTGTCTGTCGCGACAGACGCAATGCTAGCCGTTGCAGAGTGGTATTCGGAGCGAGGGTTTATTTCTGTTGTCACAGTTACCGCAACCGAGCACTGGGTTATATTTGGGTTATTAGTGACGCAAATAGCTGTGATAAACGATTTAATTTTGGCTTGCTACTCTCGAAAAGCTATTGTAGTCATTAGGTCAATAGTATCTTGTTCGACAAGGCTATGGATCTGTATAGCCTTTGATGTTTATGATCCATTTTGTACGAAAATGTTTTTTATGTTTTCTTAATCTTGTACGCTATCATAAACCTCAAAAACTGAACATTGAAAGTATTACCGGGTAGATCTCCAGAGGCATTTTTTATCGTGTCGGAGTGGAGAAACCCATTTTGAAATCGATAAACGTTTTCATTACATGTTTTTATGTATACTTTGGTGTCTAATCTATGTGGTGCAGGGTTGAAATTATGAATTAGTTTATTAGAAATATTTAAAAAAAAATCATAAACCCTAAAATCCTGATTGCTCTGGGTTGACCTAACTCCCTGATTGAATGAGAAAACATTGTGTAACTTTTTATTGAGAAGGTTCATATGTCCGATGTTATTTTATATTACATAACAAATAGTTAATCTTCATTGTAATATTTTTTTTTAAATTATATTAACAATATTTTTGGCACAATTTAAATTTATCGTCATGACCTGGCATTTTATCTCATCGCTCTGCGCTGGAGTAAAACATCGCGCTCATCCTTCATTTTACGAAATAGAAACTCTATTCCCCTCCCCCGGGGTAGTGGCTGTAGTGGTGTAACCGCCGAGGAAGATACATTTGTGCCACGGTCCCCCACTACAATATTACGAGGCTAAGTTTATGATTTATCTGGGTTTGGTTCTCGAATTTGATGATTGATATGGCATGTTTTATAAATTAAATAGTAAGGTTGTAAATGTGCTTATTAAGTGAATTAAGTGATAGTAATGATGTTCTTTATGAGGCGTAAACACAACTTTCTACTGTTTTTATTTTGGGCTATATTAATGCTTTTATGACTTTTTTTGATCGCTATGGCTATGATTGCTCTGTCCAAAAGACCAGAGCGATGATATTTTGCAATAATTGTACGTTATAAAACTACTTTAAGTAATAATACCAGATTGTTACAACGACAAATGTCACGACTCAGCTGTCAAAAATTCTGTGACGTCACGACTCATCTGTCAAAAATTCTATGACGTCACGACTCATCTGTCAAAATTCTATGACGTCACGTGTCACGTGACCAAAATTCTATGGCGTCAGTAGTCACGTGACTCAGCTGTCAAAATTATTATGACTATGACGAAATTATCAAAATATAATATGATGGAAGCCAAAATTTTAAGTTTTCGGAAGTTTTCCTTTACATGCACTATAAGACCTTGCTTCATGCCAAATTTCAAGTTTGTATGTAGACTGGAAGTACCCTGTAGCTTTTTGCCCTTTGCTCATCGAAAATTTGCGACATAAACGGCTATATGTCTTGATTTCGTTAGATTAGAAGTTTGATTTTTTTACAGCACTAAAAAGCAGCAGACCTTAGTATTTGGTAAAAATTTCAGCTTGATACCTCTACGCGTTCCTGAGATAAATAGTCTTGATAGAGAAACGGACAACAAAGGGTTCCGTTTTTCCAAAATCGGTACGGAACCCTTATAAAACCGGTCAAGTGCGAGTCTCACTCGCGCACCGAGGGTTCCGTACAAACCTATTTACTTTCTCGCCAAATTGTGATGACGTCAGGACTCAGCTGTCTAAATATTATTTTTCCCGCCAAAATTCTATGACGTCACGACTCATCTGTCAAAAATTCTGTGATTTCACGACACATCAGATGTGAATGTGAGAGTTTTTGACAGATTCTGTCAAAAATTCAATGACGTCACGACTCATCTGTCAAAGATTCTGTAATGTCACGACACATCTGTCAAAAATTCAATGACGTCACGACTCAGCTGTCAAAAAAAATTTTCCTGCCACAATTATGTGACGTCACGACTTACTTATCTGTCAAAAATTTTATGACGTCACGTCTCATCATTAATAAATAATATTTGTTGAAAATTGATACCTCCACGCGTTCCTGAGATAAATGGTCTTGACAGACAGACAGACAGACAGACAGACGGACAACGAAGTGATCCTATAAGGGTTCCGTTGTTTCAAAATCGGTACGCTGCCCTAAAATGAACAAGTTTCCAACTGATGAGCTCTCAAAAAGCTGTAGATATATCCCCTAAACATAAAATCATAAAATCTTGTAACATGCAAGACTAAAAATGACTAAATAAATAATATATTACCAATTTTATTATTTTTGTTTCACCATTTATGATCGCTCTAGCGCCTATCATGATTGCTCTGGACGCGAAAATGTTTGAACTTAAATATTTCCATAACTGTTTGTCAAAAATGAAGGCCAATAGTAAAAATGTAGTATTTTAATATCATTCTTTTCAATGAGATACATAATTACCAAAAAATATCAAGATCTGAAAAGCACCAGAGCGATCACACGAATACGCCCGATTTGGAGATTGACCCTACCACAAAATTATTTGCATACGCTAAAAACACTACTATTTATCTACTATTTACTAGTAGTACTAAGTAGTCAGCTGAGACAATGTAATTGTTTCGATGTACATATTTGCGCATGATGGGTGCTTCACACATTTAGAGGACTTTGGTTGTATTTTTAATATTGATCACTTTGGAAGTTACTTTATTATAATATAATAAATAAATTCTGCTGAATATGTTCATTGTCACTTTTTATAGAGGACTGTACCTATTTAATGTTAATTTTAGCGATAAACTTTGATAATCGAAAAGAGTGGTATTTGCCTAGCTTATAATTTCGTTTAGTGTGACTAATGTTAATAATAATATTTGTTTATTATTTATTATTAGTTGGTCCAAATATAACTTGAAAAGGACAATTGATTATTTATTTTTTTATTGTGTAGTGGCTCAATTTATGACCTAGTTAAGTATATGGGTGTTATTTATTTATTTATTTATTTATTTATAATTAGGACAACTTACGAATCATACACAAAGACAATTAGAGATACAATATTTGGTGGCTCAAGCAACAGTGCTGATTCAATTACAAGTTGCCACGGCAAGTATATCAATTATATCAATTTGGTCAGTATTGCCTAAAATATTTTGAATTGTTTTCTTCAGATAATTTGATTTCTCTATAGATCAATTTGTTTACAAAACAAGTCTTTGTTAGAAGTCGATTAAAAGGTATACTACATTATGTTACAGCTATTTGAGATATGAACTAGGCAAACTTTATGAATTACTATGGCCAGTGGTTAAATACATAGTTTTTTTACTTTTCATCCCCCGTTTCGAAGTTACATTAGTCCCCAAAATTTTAATAAGAGGTAATTCTCCATAAATATTAACACATCACTATCTACACAAGGAGTATAAAACAACTTGGGGTCTGTACTATGCTTACTAGGCAACGAATCAGCCTAACTTAAATAATTATGTTTTTCTCCAAATACCTTATAGAATATAATACATAATATTAAAACGCCCAGACCAATTTAAACGTTTCTATTCGTGCTCACATAGATTTAGATTGAGCGGGAATCGAAAGACTTCTGAATGAACGAGGAATTAAAATAAGGCATTTCTAAAGATCCACGCGGGAAACCGCTAGTATAATAAATAATTAAACCTAATAAACTTATTACTATTCATTACTTTTTTTGTTTTGATAAAAGACTTTGAACGTTTAAATATTTGGCTATATTCTTTTGTTTTATAACTAGTGATTATATCTTTGTCGACATAAATGTGTGGGTGAAACGATTTTTGGCAAGTTCTGTGTTAAATAATTTACTTAAAAACTTTTACTGTTACTTTGTCTGTTAAAACCTATATTAAAAAGCATCTACACTAAGAGTGTTTAATTAATTTACTAATTAAATTTAACAATAGATTGATAAATAAATACGTATTAGAATGTAATTAAGAAATCATAATGTGTTTTCTTTAAATTAAAATGGTAATTAAAAAAAACCGGAACGCCTTTGTAAAAATAAGTATTTGTTTTGTTTTTTTATGGTGATAGGGTGAATTCAATCGCTGGTCTTTTCTATTTAGCTGTATCTTTTATAGTCTGACGTAGATCTAAAAGATGGGTGGTACCATACCATAGCGGAACTAACCCATAGTAACTACGGGAAGAAGTTGTATTTTTATAGCTGAGACTTACCTCACAAAATTGTTATAACTGCAATTTTGGTAAAATAGCAAATACAAAAACTTCTTAAGATCCCCAACATAATCAATCAGAACAAAATAGAGGAGGTGAAAAATGTACATTTCTGCCAAGTCCCTCATTAAAATGAAATTAGGTTAAATACGCAAAACAAGGAGGCACGATAGATTTATACATTTTCGGGGGCCCATGGGATAAGTCTCCTTAGCATGAGGTCACCATGCAGTAGTGTGCAAATGATACTTTGGTAAGGTGGGAGGATACAGTATGAGGATACATGACGACCTCTGTGGTGTAGTGGTTATATAACATGACTGCTACGCAGAGGTCTCGGGTTCGGTTCCCGCTCAATGCAAATCTTTGTGTGATGAACATGATTGTTTGCATTGGTCTGGGTTGTTTTCTATGCATAATATGTAGGTATGTATTTACAAAAAAAAGTATTTAAGTATGTTTATCAGTGGCTAGTACCCATAGTATAAGCTCTGCTTAGTTTGGGACTAGATGGCCTTGTGTGAATGTGTGAGGAATATATTTAAATTTATTTATAGTAGATAATGAGATTAGAGTGTTTGTGAACTTATAAACTTCTGTCCCAGGGTGAGGAGTGCAATGCAAGGCAATCTGAAATCTATATAATAGGTGGGGAAAAAGTCTTTTCGCATAACGTAGGTATAAACTTATTATAAAATTTCTTTGACTGTACTACTTGTGTCTGGCTGGTTTTGGTAACATTAAAAAGGTTACCTACATTATAAAGAAAAGAAAAAAATAAAAAAAAGTTGTTTCCCGCTATTTTTCATTTGTTTTTCTCTCCGTAAAAATGAGTGAATCTAATGAAGAAATTCGATACATTTTAAAATTTTATTATAAAAAAGGCAAAAATGCAACTCAAGCAGTGAAAAAAATTTGTGATGTTTATGGACCTGATGCAGTGTCAGTAAGAGTAGCACAAATTTGGTTCAAACGTTTTCAGTCCGGAAATTTTTATGTTAAAGATGCACCTCGCTCTGGTCGCCCTGTTACGAATAAAATGGACGCCTTTTCTGAAAGAGTGGAGCAAGATCGGCATATTAGTAGTTACGATGTAGCTGAAGAACTGGGGATTGACCACAAAACAGTTTTGACCCATTTGAAGAAAGCTGGTTAAACAAAAAAGCTCGATATTTGGGTGCCACACGAGCTCACTCAAAGAAACTTAATGAACCGTGTACTCATTTGCGATTCATTATTGAGACGTAATGAAACCGAGCCGTTTTTGAAGAGATTGATAACTGGCGATGAAAAGTGGATCACGTACGACAAGAACGTGCGAAAAAGGTCGTGCTCGAAAGTTGGCCAGGCTTCACAGACTGTGGCCAAACCTGGCCTAACACGAAATAAGGTGATGCTGTGTGTATGGTGGGATTGGAAGGGCATTGTTCATTATGAGCTTTTACCGCCCGGCAAAACCATCGATTCTGATCTTTACTGCCAACAACTGATGAGATTAAAGGAAGCAGTCGAGAGAAAACGGCCGGAATTGATCAACAGGAAGGGTGTGGTCTTTCATCACGATAACGCTAGACCACACACATCTTTAGCCACTCAGCAAAAATTAAGAGAGTTCGACTGGGAGGTCCTAGTGCATCCACCATATAGCCCTGACCTTGCGCCTTCAGATTTTCACCTGTTTCGGTCTCTTCAGAATTCTTTAGGTTCTGTAAGGTTGACCTCAAGAGAGGACTGCCAAAACTATTTGTCCCGTTTTTTTGATCAGAAGTCCCAAAGTTTCTACAGTAACGGGATAATGTCTCTGCCCACAAAATGGCAGAAAGTTGTTCAACAAAACGGTACATATATATTGTAAATAAATGTAAATAAACTTTGAAAAAAATGTCTTGACTTTTCATACAAAAATACGAAAAGACTTTTTCCCCAACCTAATATTTATTTGGTTTACTCCTGCATCTAGCATAAACAAGCGTAAAGCTTCCTACCAGGATAGCGATTTGGTAGCCTGATTATCATTTCGTATATAAAAAAAAAAACTTGTTCACCAAAGGTGTTTTATAACGTACTCAGTCTAATGATAAAAAACATTTTGGTTTGAGTTAGATTCGCAAATTATCTTGTAATGTTTTCATAAACCTGTCAAAATAATGAGTTAAAACATAAAAACACCTATAAATTAATTTATTCATGTCTAGTTTATATTAATATGCTAGGTACTACCATTTTATTTTTATGAAACGTTTTAAGACAACATAGACGTTTACTGGTTGATCAAAAGGAGAGCTTGGTAAATTTTCAAACATGGTAGGTATTGGTAGGTACAGTCACGAGCAATAATATGTATAATATGTACACATTTTCAAATTTTCTAAACCATCTGCACGTTTATCTAGACATTACAATATCAAAATGAATTCGTAATTTAGAAGAGGTTCCGTACAGTTTTGAATTAATCTTTGAATTTTCAATTTTGGATTGGCAGAACTTTAGATAACTGGTTTACAAAATGCGAAAATGTGTACATATTATTGCTCGTGACTGTACCTACATATATCTCAATTCATTAAATTAAAGAAACGAATTAAAAACTTTATAATGTAAACAAATCGCTAAAGTTTAAGATCCAATTAGGAAAGGATAGTATTCGAAAATATTTATGATATTGACGTACCTACTTATTCGAAAAGCAACATTCTATTATCTCGTTGAAAAAGAGCCTTTATGACACCTCTTTTTTACCGCAGGGTTATATAGTTTAAGGATGAGTTACCACCATTCATTATACAGATATACTATACTTACAGCATAAAAATTGTCCAAGCCACCGTGATGTTAGTTACTTTCGAATGATTACATACTACTACTTGAACTACAGAACATAAAAAGAAGGAAAACTTAAAATTAAACCCTATACCAATCCGTCTGGCCAGAGTGGTATTAGTAGGCCAAGTATCCCTCTGTCACGGGAGGAGGCCCGTCCCTGCAGTGGGACATTAAAGGGCTGTTATGATGACTTGAAATACAAATGAATGCAAAATAATCTAGCTGCTCTAATAGTAAGAATCGAAACGCAGATAATATCCAAGTTCAGACAGTCAGACCCGAAAAAAAACCCAGCTAGACCTTGGTCACCCATTTCACTCTCTTATGAAATTTTTTTGTGGCAATTAATGTTAAAAGTTTAACTAACAATAGGTAAAAACGAAAATCGAGAAATAATTAAAATGCTTAAGACAAAACATAGTTAATTAGCAAGAATGTTTTTCTATAAAGTAGCAAATTAAAATTAATAATTAAGAAAAACAATATAATGTTATAATTAAAATGTCTAGTCTCATCTACCTATGCGTGTCTGGGCGGGACGTGTGTTTACCTACGGATACCTAGCCTTGCCAAACACCGCGACCGTGATAGCCGGTGACACCAACGCGAACGCATGCTTGTCTCGACACGGTGCCAGATTATCCACAATTTATACTCTGTTGAATTAATAGTCTTATTTTATTTCAAGAGGTTGAATCTGTGGCCGTCTGACCATTTCGCGCCTTGTTGATGGTGGGAAGCATGAATGAAGTTTTTGAATTTAGAATGTTTACAAAACTTTTTGTTTTTATTAGACATAATTTTTGATGTTATAAAAAAAACTATCAATGGCCAGTTGTTAATTATGAGGATTTTTTCACTACTTACATTTTTTTACGTTGTAAAATAAACTAAAACTAATTTCAGATTTTATACGAAAACAAAATAAAATGTTAATGATTAAACTCAACATAAATTAAAATATAAATGTAATTAAATATTCTTTTGAAATAAAAATACAAAAACAAGTTTAGGTTATAAAAAAAAATCTGTCTTTTAAATTAATTTTCCTAGCTCGTATAAGTTTAACTAACATTATAATATGATCGAATCATTGTTTGTATTTATTTAGTTGGACTAAGAAGTAAAGTTCCAAGTTTAACTTTGAACGAACCTCGCACACTCGAGTAGATCCTTGTCCGGCGCGAAGGTGGCCCCACCGGCGAGCGCCACGAGCGCCAGCAGCGGCGGCAGCAGTGTCCACATGTCGGGCTACGGTCGCTGAGGGGGGCGGGTGTCACCTCGCGCGCATACTCTCACTACACTCACTCGCCGCCTAAACATCATCAACGCGGGCACATCACTACACCAGCTGTGTCTCCTCGTGCAGCAGCAGTCGCGCGGGCTCCGAGCGTGCCCCGAGGTCCGAGGATCAGCGAGCGCGGCGCGATACTGCGCGAGTGCGACGTTATCGCGGCTGCGGCGGGCGGGCGCGGTCACGGGCGCAACCTTCGCTTCCGCACGATCTTACCCTGTGACGCGGCAGACGAGATCAACACTATTACACTGCTACTCAATACGCGACAGACGATGACCACGCTCGGCGTATGCAACTCTAATGTCACATTCGTCAACTCGTTAATTCATATTTTGGCGTTCACGTCTGTCACGAGGCTCTTGACCCGTGCCTGATTTGTTCTAATTAATTATGTACATACATGACAGTTACACGGGTTACAGCAATATTGTAGGAATTTTGGGATCGCGATACTCTATGCCCTGGGTTGTGTGCGGCGTGTCTACTTCGCGTGACACAGCCTGCCGTGCCCAATCGTTAGACAACATTTGACTTTCGCAAATCTACACGGAGTGACTGTAACAAAAGCAAATAAACTGCTAACAAGATATTAATTTCCAAGGACGTAACCACGACGCCATTGCTAATATTTTTTGCTGTAATACAAAGTTTTAATATTATTTTAGTTCGATGTATGTTAGTTTCACAGTCAATTGTGTTTAGAACTACATACGAAAGCTGCAGTTTCGACCTCATGTAATATTTAAGTAGATGGATTTGGTTCATAAATTGTTACTTAGTGACGTAGTTAAGTATAGCCATGACTAATGTGAACAGATTTTATTTCTCTGTTATTTTACTTTTCATTTTTACATGCAACAAAGTAGCTGTTGTAATTAGGTACGAAGAAAATCTAAATTAATTGAGTCACCATATTTTTGCTAGCCCTTTATTGTCTTAATAGACCTTACGTTGTGATAAAAAGCAATTGGTTACACAGTATTTATTTCGAGACTTCTCAACTTTCTCTTTCTCTTACAATGATAATAATTACTTATTACTATTGGTTCAGATTAAGTCTTCTTTAATGAAACTCAAAAAACGAGAAGAGGTATTTTATTCTATTTTATATTTTAAAGACATACCTAGTAGTCCTTACTTATACTTTAACCTACACATCGATGTAACCTAATCCTACTACCTACTCATCAATGTTACGTATGAACATATATTATTTTCTCTAAATATGGTTCGGTGAATTAAGAATACGTATGGATATAGGTATACCGTAATAACATAACATAATATATGTATACCATAACTCCATCTCATACCATACTTGTCGTAATTATATACCTCGTAAATATGAACTTTGTAAAAGCAAACAAAAAAAATTTAACTTGCGTTTTACATCGCGATAATAGTGGGTCAAGTTTCTCTTCGTAATTCAACAGTGTTAGGTACAACGTACATTACTTAGGATTAAGGTTCTAGGTTGATGTGTGTTGCTGTGTGCGTTTAAAGCCGGGCAGCAGCCGGCTTTAAACGTTGTTTTGCGTTAAGTTTTTAATCTTCATGTCAATTCTCGTATCTAAAATTGGGTTAAGTTAACTTTTAGTTGTCATATGTTTGCTATTGCAATTGTAATCTTTTGTGGTCGTGTTAAAGTTTTATTTAGAGTGTGACAATTTGACAACTAAAAGTTAACTTAACCGAATTTTAGGTACGAGAATTGACATGCTCATTATACTTATAGTAAAATAGTTTACAACGTTTAACTTACTGTTACACAATTTACATAGTATTAATTTCTAACATTGTATACTATTAAATGATAATAAAGAGAGCAACCAACCTTCTTTCTACGCTAGACATAAGATGTCAATTTTCGTAGCCCTGTAATTTTATTGCACGGGTAGAGCGGTAGGACTGATTCAGACAGCTTTTTGCTAAAAAGACCTACTCTCTGGTCTATTTATTTGACTGAAAAAATTTCTAACTGTATGGTTAAACAGCTCCTACACAGACCAAGAAGCGTTACCAGACCTAAAGAGCACCGTTGAAGTATTAAAAGTAAAAAAAACTTCAGGCCTATTTATTCCCACTTATTCTTCTGTAAAACTCTTCAAATTAATACATAATAAAATAACTTAGTACTGTATTATATCGTGGTCATCAATTCGTGATTTGCGTGCAACCACCGGGGATTTATTTAATTTGATCGCAACATCAGCCATGATCCACAAATAGAGTGGATCGACGGTGAAGAGACGCCGCCTCGTACAAATGGAAAATTGATTCAAAACATTCAACCTTCAACGTTCTGTAAGAATTATGCTTTATTTTGAGTATTATCTATGAAAACGAATGTTGTTTGTTACTATTATTATTTCATAACAACACAAACTTTGTAGAAGGCTTTTCGAAATAACTTACGCACTAGAGTTGATGCCGTATGTCGGGACTTTTAGTACATATAAAGTTGATGTACGGCATCAACTGTCGGGACTTTTACTAAATACACAAGAAAATAATTATCTGCGTGGAGTTCGGACCCGCGCCTTTTTTGGCTATGTTTCCCTTGGTGACATAAAAGTCGAACAAGGGACAGTTCGGAGACAATATCAGTTTGTTAAAATAGACTCCTATATCCCAAGTATAGGACTCTATTTTAACTGATGTTGTCTGCGAGCTGTCCCTTGTTCGACTTTCTAGGCAGTACGATATTGGTAGGCTAAGATTTCCTTCTTCACTGGAGTAGACTCTTTCTATAAGCGGAATAGGAGTTGTAATAATAGCTGTTTAGTACTAAAGGCAAGTTCCTGCTTCGTGTTGGACGGCGTTTCTTTTTCCACTTTTCAAAATTTATTCGAGTTGCTAATTATAGCAATTTTACATTCGTCTCAATATAAACCGTAGTATTAGCATTGTATAATAAGTAGATAATCACGTAGTACCCTTACACTATCAGTGATGTTTGGAAGACGTCCAAATGTTGTACACACAATATTATTTATATAACGATTATCATACTTCGT
Source organism: Schrankia costaestrigalis (assembly GCA_905475405.1). Taxonomy (NCBI): domain Eukaryota; kingdom Metazoa; phylum Arthropoda; class Insecta; order Lepidoptera; family Erebidae; genus Schrankia; species Schrankia costaestrigalis. The sequence continues at coordinate 6,962,388 of FR997832.1, forward strand.
TGAATACAAAACTGCACTCTAGGGGTACTGTTAGTTTATTAATAAACTATTTGTATTTTAAATACAAGTAAGTCTTTTACCCAGCCTTTAAATAGCGAAATGACACTGTCTCATACTACATTTCCATTCAATGTGTACGAGAAATAGATTATCTCTTTAATAAGTAATTCAACCAATGCTTTCATTTACTTACTTAATAAAATATGCTACCTTTGCTTGGGAACGAAGGCTTTGGTAGATGAAATAAAAAAGAGATTATACAGTAAAGCCATGCGATGCATCAGGCCAAATTTGATTTAAAACGGCATTATGATTTTGCTTTTTTTTAGTAACGTCATTGGACAAATCATTAATTAGTATTTCGTAAACTCCGTGTTAAGTTGAAATTAAGTCTCTAAGTCTCTACATTAATAACCCCTGCATAGCATATCAGGTTTTGTAAAACCACATTGGCTACACGCTTTATTTTAGGGTTTTAGGTAAAGTTTTTTTTTGTTTTTGTAGAGATAATATCCACAAACATTATATCAGTAGGTTTTTACGAAACCTATTAAATGAGACTAGGTAGACGCGCAACAAACATTGGATCATTAAAATTTGTCACGTGACATTATTTAAAATGTTCTAGAACGTTCTGTCAGGTAAAGTCCATAGAGTAAAATACCTCTACCATAATGATGCGAGTTTCTTTAATTATGACCGCTAATGATGATGACTGTATCGATAACTACTATCTTGGGATGTCTTTAGTAATAATATGCAATTTGTGGTGTTATATTATCAACGAGATGATAAGAAACATATAGTTTAAGACATTATAATGACGTATTTTGGAGTGAACCTTTTCTGAAAAAGGAAAAACCTAAGTATATTGAATAATGTTATTGATTGATTACCTAGGTATATATTTTTTTAAAGATATATTTTTTTAAGATATTACCCCCGTGTAGTCAATTTTATAACAGTGCAAGTTTTATTTCGTGAAACCTTATATTGTTCTTCATGGTAGCAGAGGTCCGTAGACATGAGTAGCGGGAACTTATACCAACATGCTTTTGACGGATACAAAGTACATACTGGCCCAAGAGAATCCTTAATTTTAGGCAAATGGACCAACAAAGAGGTAAATTTTTTACCTCTGGGACAAATAAAACAATACATTTAATTATCATTAATGTATTGATAAAATTGTTCAGTTTAATCATTAACATTGATAAGTATTTAATTATTTCTACTCAAACTATAATGCATACTGTAATTAATTAAATTTGAATCTTATTATTTTATAATGTTGCTTTAATAGAATTTTTAATTTTCTTTTCTAGAAAATCTAACTATAGTCTATTTATAGGTGCGTTATCTATAAATAGATAATAATATATTATTAATATATAATTATTTATATATTATTACCTCATTGATGAGATCTCATCTCAGAGGATGGGTCTTTTGGCTGTGTCATTGTGTGATAGTTGAAGCTCTCTAGGATTATTTCTTGTCATTTTTATTCGTGTGATTCACAAAATGATTGTCCGGATTCTGGATGTAGATTGTTAGCGTTGATAATATGGGTCAAATGGCTCAATTCCTAGAGTGGATCTTTTTTTTTAATTTACTTTCTTCTTGACGCAAGAAAAATTACGTTTAGATTAGTTTATACTCAAAATAGGTAATCATGTCTATGCAATAGTGTAATACTTACATCCATATATTATATTTTTTTAATCCATTTTCGTTTTTAGTCATGCATCTCTAGCTAGCTAGCATTACTAGGGAAACATAAAAAATGTACAAGTAATGTAGTAACAAACGAGCCGTATCGTATATTGCACTTGATTGGATTCACATTGTCCTAGCGGTTAGATAACCAACAACCTGCTAACCGCTTTGATCCACTTTGTATAACGTAACGTCTGTTCATTCCAAAGTAAGGAATTAACGTGCATACAGATTAATCTTTGGTTTGCTATTTGCAGCTGACCCCTTTCGATGTATTGTGCATAAGTTGTTTTAGAAGATCTAAGTGTACAAAAGTTTATTTAGTTAACGTATAAACATTATAACATTATACGTATAAACACACAGGTAAAATCAAATTGCCATCGGATTTGTGCGAGAATTAAACCTGCAAACTTACTTCTTTGAAAACAGTAAATAACTTTAGAAACCAAGTGCGTATAATTATGATGCTGGCAAGCTACCACCTTGCAGAGCGCTATCTTTCACGTGGTTACCACTGAACCATGCCATATGTCTAAAGCCTTTGAGCAGCCAAAAAAAGGCTTGGAAAGTATTTTAAATTAATAAAATAAATAAATAAATATTCATGGACATCTCTACATAGCGCCATCTGTTCCCAAAGTAAGCTAGGCTTAACCTGCTTGTGTTATGGGTAACAGAACAACGGATATTAGTACTTATATACGTTTTATTTTATAAATACATACGTATAATACATAGAAACACTCAGACCAATGCAAATAATCATGTTCATGCACACAAATATTTGCATTGAGCGGGAAATGAACCCAGGTCTCGGGGTCATTTCCCGCTCAATGCAAATATTTGTGTGCATAGCAGTCATCTTATATAACCACTACGCCACAAAGGTCGTCCCTTCAGACTTTACTCAGTGTTAAAAGAAGACGATCGTTTAAAGTCTACTGAAGCGTACATGCGCTTTAAACCGATTAATAGCCTCTAACATAAGAGAGGATAATCTATTACGAAACTTGTACGATTTCATATTAAACTCATTGTAACGTACTATTCTTGGCTACTAAGATAAATTAGTGTCTTTGAGAACGATCTGTTGTTTCTTTATCTACTTTTTATATGGATATTTTTTTTTAAATTTCTGAACTTTCGATATTTTCACTACTGAAAATTGGTCAATTCGGAATATAAAATTTTGGAAAACAACATTAAAGTATGATTCTAGATTGACTCTCCAAATTAAAGACGATCACACTAAAATAAAGAAATAGTGTCAGTTGTTATAAATCTGATAAAAGACCGGCCATTTAATTTACACACTATAAGCGAAATGATAAAGTTATACTTAAGCGAAATTGCTAGAAGACTTTTAAAACTTTTGTTAAGTATTTTTGTTATTTATAATGTTGTAAGTGACTATTACTAACAATAGATGGGACAACTTCTGTGTTTTACACATATAGTTTAGTTTTTTTTCACACTAGTGTTCCAGGAGGGTATTGATTTTTGGGAATATGATTATATGATCAATAGCATTCCATGGGTTTTCTGTGCGAGTACCGGGTTCACTGCATGATAGAGGACGGAACACTTGCATGACAGCGTCTAGACTTAAGGCCTAGATGTAGGTTTAAAGGGGCTCTAACCTAAAAATTACGCTACATTTTTTTCTATTGTTTTTAGGTTGTTGTTTTTACTTTTTAATATTTATCAGTAATAATCCAAGTTTTGTAACCTTTTAACTTAATGAATGTTAAAAACGGTCATTTGGTATACTTCTATAACAATTAAAAAAGCAACATGTTATTACGTATAAAGGAGAGATAAGGCAAACAGAAGTCCAGACAAGATTTGATAGGGTAAATAATGAGTAATAAGAAACTAAAGCAACAAGCGTGTGTGACAGAAACATGACAGGATCCGTTTTTCTTGATTTTAACTTATGAGAAAATATGACGATGGATTTTTTAAAGGACAAGTGACGTAAGCAACGTTGCAATAAAAACAGTGTGTGTATCGGTGTGAAGGGCTAAAAATACAAGTGTCATCATCTTTTCTTGTCATGTGAAGTATAAGTAAGTATAATATAAGTCAAAGAGGTTTGCTGTAATGTACCGACCACCAGTTTTCAATTTTCAATCAACCTTGTGATGGGATTGCTCAATCTAAGTCTTCCGGTTTAAGATCGCCAAATAATGTATGAAGTGTCATTGAAATGACGCTATGATTATACTTTGATAGCAATCGATCTAATATTGCAAACGTTTTCGAGTGACCGTAAATACACGCGTGAAAATTATTCTTATGAGTAGTAGTATTAGAGTACGTTATCAAAGCTTCTCAAGTATTTCTCTATTATTTTTCTTTATCATTTGGTTAGTGGCTTTCGTGTTTGTTAAAAGCTGTTCAAGATGTCCATATGTGACGTGGCTTAACAAGTATGTCATATATAATATAACGGGTAGCAATAAAACGAGTGTCTGTAAATTACAATTTTAAGTGTGAAAATTAATTAATTTGGCTTATATAATTACTAAGTGAGCGACTGACTGTAAGTGATGAGAAATCAACAGAACAGTATCTTACAAACATTAATTTGAGTTACTTAAAATACAAAATGAGCAGCTTCATAATATTTGAGCGACTTAATATTTGTTTAAGTGTCAACGTTACGTCCTGCATTTTTTTCAATATTTGGCAAATGTATTTTTTATATTGAGCGGCATTTTATCTTAAATGAAATGTTACGAATACGAAAACGGCGAGAGCAAGAAACATTTTTTTTATGTAAAACTAGAAATGTAGTAGGTATTACTATATTCTAGCACTCGCCGACCGCTGTCGCGGCACGCTCGCTTCGCTCGCTCGGCTCGTGCGTCCTTTGGTCACTGTACTAACCTAACCTAACCAACTGTTACTGACTTTTGCCTTAATATTGTATTTTTGCCATATATAATGGCTAGTTAATGTGATTAATTCTGCGACATTTATCACTTTAGCTAAATTGAGTAGCCCTTATACATAATGGCTAGTTATTATGTACAATATTCATTACTTTGGCTGTAACATTTGTTATTATTTAACTATTTTAATATAGAAGTTGCCCTCTCTGTATTTCCAGTCGCTCACTTAGTAATGTAGTTGCTCGGATAAAAATTGTATATATGAAATGGATTAATCACAATCCACTTTTTGTAAGCTCGTTCTGGATTTTATTATTAATCAATATTCGTCGTTAGTTTAGTTATTTTTTCGCTTACTCAAATTCATACCGCTCAAGTTATTAATACAGTATGTCATCATCAGTCGCAAAGCTTTTTTTTAATCGCTCGTTTTAATATTTCCCTAATATATTAATGAAAATGCTTTTATTGTAAATTTATGTAATAATGTAACAACTACTGGCTGTCCATAATAAATAAATAAATAAAAAAATATAACACTACGACGGCTGGGCACTACGTGCTCTTCGAAGCACGGAGATATTCAAATAAAACACTATTGAGCGGTAACCCATAATTTACATTCATTTGATAACCTCGCAGATATTGGTTAACCAGCGATCTTATCGTTAATAAAACGATAATAAACTATGTGAGCGCCTCTATTATGGCATCTCTAGATGTTTTTAAAACCACATATTTCTAACCACGTGCAAGAACTAATTACTACATTGATGGGTCAAACCCACGACATTGACCGATGGTCATTTAATAAAAAAAAATACAAACAATGGCCTTAAATAATTTGATATTTTTCTAACAATAGATCTCTAAATGGATACGTAAAAATATAGTCTAAGGAATCATAATTGAGTTATTATACATGATGTCAAAGATAAAATACAGTAGTTAGAAACTCATAAAGCATTTTCCATTTATCTCTACAATATGTTCTTGTCATTACAGTATTCCTTCCTAAACACTTGTTGATAAATTAGCGTAATTTATACTTATTAATATAGTTGAAGGTACTCGTTTACGTTTCACGGTTGGCTGATAAACGTCGTTTATAGACATTGTATAGTAAATAATTTTGCGAAATAATTTGACGTAAAACCATATATTTTAACTACTCAGACGAATAACTTTTACTAAAGAATGCTGTTTCTAGTTTTGTGGAATAAGGGAATTATTGTATTAGTGTGTCAGACATTGTCTCATTCCAAGGACGTTGAAGAGTCAATTGAACTTGCGTAACGTTGTCTGGTATTCTAACAATTTAATTATTTATGTGTTGGTAGCGGGTGATCAAAATAAATCCGGCATGTGAATATGTGCCAGATAGGAGCGTGTGTCTGCCGCTCTCTCGCCCGGGCAATGCGCACAGATCACGTCTCATTAACCAGTTTCAACCAGTTACCGTAACACACTATAACCGTTCAATGTTAATGAGATTAGAATAGTTAATTAATATTTTTTTTTTGATTTTGTGAAAAATTGTGTTTGTGTATTTGGGAAAGTTCTGGAGAAAGAGTTTTCAGTGTTGTTTTATGTTTAATCGTGTTTATAAGGCCATCTACCTAATGTTATGGATTAGTAATGACCATCAATTATTGGTTGTTTGTGAGTTTTTCTACTTCTGTATGGTGACGGAGTGGTACATGCCAATAATGACGTGGGTTGTAAAGGTAAGACATTTAACTGTCGTAGGCTTAAGGAGTGTCACGTTGAATTTGACTGGACGCCATGATAAGAGGTTGAGCTGTCATTTATATATTTTACAAATTGATTTTTCGAATATTTTGTGATGCAGAAACGATGAGGTTTTGTTTTGCATGTTCGTCGTCAGTAAATAAATATGAATAAATACGCAAGTGATGGGTGAATAGTTGGTGGCATCGCTCGTGGTCCGGCTGTTTCTGTCTCCATTATACGCGTTTCCGTCAAGTTCTCATGGGCGACAATGAAAAGATCGACTTTTTAATGTTATTTTTATATTTCTGTATATTTCCTTTTTACAGAATGTATTTTTTACTCACTTGATACTGGCAAATAATATATGTAACTATGTTCATGAGCCATAAATAAATAAGGGGTGTCAAATGAGAAATGGTTCATTATTTAAGTAGAATGTCTTCGCTCTAACGTGCACCGCAGTGAAAAACATTTGAAATTATGTGTACTTATTGTATATTGTTTTGTAGTGATGCACTTTCGTACAAAGGTGATTCGAGTGAGTTTAGAGCACCTATTTCTCCCTTCAAGTAGTCAAGGCATTTAGGAATCTTACATCTATCTATCTAAGCTAGTCAACATAAATAATTTACAACTGTTGAAACTTGTAGCAAAATTTTAATTGGTATTGTTTTGGGTAATCATAACAACACATAAATGTCCCACTGCAAGGACGGGCCTCCTCCCGTGACGGAGGGTACTTGGTCTACTAATATCACGCTTGGACAGACGGATTTAATTTTAAGTTTTCCTTCTTTTTACTTCGTAAAGATAATATTCACGGATAGTCCCTTAGTCGGTTTTTACGACACCCATGGGATGAGATGGGTAAGATTTGCCTCAAACAAAATTTTCCACTTGTAAATTAGAATCAATAATGAGCTTGCCGTCGCAAGTGTTTTTCCCAATCAAAATTTATAATGCCTACAGTAAAGTAAATCATCCCATTTCAAAAGATTTTCTTCGACGCGTTCAATTTGTCCCGTCACCACTATTATATATTTTCTTTTCAAATAAATAATTGTGTCGTGTATGTTACACGAGACAAAACTAAAGTTTTTATTAAAGAAATATTAAATTATTATAGTATACTACATAATTGTATAATCTACGTCACAGAAATTATCTCACGTCGCTTCTTTGGAACGTAAGACAATTTTTTCTTGTTTGGCTACAAGCCAGGTGGTTTGGCGGTCTTTGTCAATGTTGAATTTATTAATACACAACATCGCGTTGTTTTCTACGAGGTTAGCGACATCTCTTTATTATAGTCCTTAAATGTAAGTTTTTACCTTAATAATTAGTCACTTTGTTTGTTCGACTTTGACTAATAAACCAATCTTTTCTCATAGCTTATTTTTTTTATTAAAGCACGGTAATATAATATTGAACCTGTTGGGAAGCGCAAATGTCCAGAATTTAGTGCAACGAATGGCAGTCAAAAAACAACTTTACTCCATTGTCATCACCTTGCCGGTATCTAGTTGTTACCAATAATATGTTTATTAAAAATTAAACTCTTTTTAATTTGAAAGATTACAGTTTTTTTTATATATCTATATTTAAGAATTCTAATAAAATGCATGCCATGCAGCGGTAGAACAGTTCGCTACTGGTAGCTTATACCTCAACGGTCACGTTCTCTATTCGTGTCTAGACTAGCCGCTGTCTCTAGTAATGTTCGTTATATGAACTGCTTACGTCAGAACTTTTTGGCGGGTTATTATAGTTTGACTATTAGACCTACTGTTACTGCCACCATGAAGAAAACTATCATTATAACAGTCCGTTAATCGGCCTCCTGCAGTGATGGAGATTGGCCTGGCATTTATGCGATTGATGTCCATTAAAGGTCCGTTACCTGGGACCTCCAAAACTTGACAAATGGGAAGAACATCGTGTGGTTTTAGTCGGCTTGCCCTTGACCCTGACAACCGTCAGCGTCATTGTCAGTTCGGGATTTCCACAAATTAAAAAAAAGAAAAAAGGCTAATTTTGCCGGCCAATGCTGGCCAGACGGACGGGTCTATCTCTAATATAGTATTCTTTTTTTCTTTTTCGCAAAGATGATTGACCTGTTTATTTATCGTTAGTCGACGTAAAACCATATATTTTAACTACTCAGACGAATAACTTTTACTAAAGAATGCTGTTTCTAGTTTTGTGGAATAAGGGAATTATTGTATTAGTGTGTCAGACATTGTCTCATTCCAAGGACGTTGAAGAGTCAATTGAACTTGCGTAACGTTGTCTGGTATTCTAACAATTTAATTATTTATGTGTTGGTAGCGGGTGATCAAAATAAATCCGGCATGTGAATATGTGCCAGATAGGAGCGTGTGTCTGCCGCTCTCTCGCCCGGGCAATGCGCACAGATCACGTCTCATTAACCAGTTTCAACCAGTTACCGTAACACACTATAACCGTTCAATGTTAATGAGATTAGAATAGTTAATTAATATTTTTTTTTTGATTTTGTGAAAAATTGTGTTTGTGTATTTGGGAAAGTTCTGGAGAAAGAGTTTTCAGTGTTGTTTTATGTTTAATCGTGTTTATAAGGCCATCTACCTAATGTTATGGATTAGTAATGACCATCAATTATTGGTTGTTTGTGAGTTTTTCTACTTCTGTATGGTGACGGAGTGGTGCAAGTCGTTACTACCTTATCTTATTCCTTGGGTGGCCTAAAAGTCAAACAGAATATTCGTATATATGATAACTTAAATAACAAAAGATGAGAAAAGCATATTCCAATTCCCCCGGTCAGCGAGATATTGGTAGACTAAGTTTACTACCGGGAACGTGCTTTGCCACAAATGTGTTTCTTGTTTGCTTGTATGAGGTCCAAGAAATATTAGATGGGGTCACCATTTAATCCAACTAAGGGAGAGTAGATTTTATCAAAACAAATAAGGGAAGCTTGAAATAAACCCTATACCGAGTTGTCTAGATATGGTGCAAAATTCTCTTCGTCTCTGGAGGACCTCGTCCTTACAACCTTACAAAGAAGAACACTCTCTTAGGAACCTGGATTGACAACGAGACCTCGTACAGAACACTGAAAATAAATCTCAGTGCGCTATAGATAAAGTTTACAATACAATGCGTCACACTTCAGGGATGTTGATATTTTGATAGCTATCATAACGATAGTTTACCCATCTATCTCAGTCAATGACCTTTTGTCAACGTCTATGTAATTTTGTTAATAAAAAAAGCGTTTGTTTCACATTACAATTTTAAGTTGATTATAATGTATGCCTGCTAATACAGAGTTTACTTGTTCGAATCTCGCTCAATGTAAATCTTTGTGTCCTTTAATATGATTAATTCTTTCGAGGTCATTTAACTGAAATTTTGGATAACATCTTATTGTATTGTTTTATAGGAATTAAACCTTTTTAAATATTCTCATTTTATTTAAAACAAAAATACCTAGTACATAGCTTTGTGCGATCATCAGAGCGGAAGACAGCCTTGACTGAGTTCCGTCGAACAACGTATCTCCTTACTTATTTATTTACTAGGAAAGATGAATAAAATTTGTTGTACGAGGATTATTAATAAAGTATTGTAATAAAATATTGTTGTTTTTTTTAATCTATAAATGATTCTTTGTCAGGCTATGGATTGATGGCTTGTTGTTTTAATCAACTAGCCTATTGCAGTCCACTGCTGGACATAGGCCTCTCCCAATATACGCCACAGAACTCGGTCCTGCGCCTTCCGCATCCAGTCCGACCCAGAGACCTTTGTGAGGTCGTCGGTCCACCTAGCTGTGGGGCGTCCTACACTACGTTTGCCGGTCGCGGTCTCCACTCTAGGACACGTTTCCTCCAACGGCCATCGGTCCTTCGACAGATATGACCAGCCCATTGCCACTTCAGCCTGCTAATACTATGAGCTATGTCGGTAACTTTGGTTCTTTGTCGGATAACCTCGTTCCGGATTCTATCCTTCAAGGAGACGCCGAGCATAGCCCGTTCCATAGCTCGCTGCGCGACTTTAAGTTTGTGGACTAGCACTACTGTGAGTGTCCACGTCTCGGCACCGTATGTCATTACTGGTAGGATGCATTGGTTGAAGACTTTGGTCTTCAGGCATTGCGGTAAAGGCGAAGAGAAGACCCGACGTAGCTTGCTGAATGCTGCCCAACCCAACTGGATCCTGCTTGTTGTTTGCTACAGGCCTTTTTTCGGGGCATAGCTGAGGCCTAGAAGGCCTCTATGTGTGATGGTGACAGAGGGAAACTTGGTGTAGTCTTACGTCAAGATTTTACCTCAGTTATTATTAAAGAAACTTTTTGATACCATGGGACGGGATGCTGTGGTGACATCGGGTCCATCTCACCTATACTACAGAGTAACTTTTAAACGTTCACGAACGAAAATAAGGTATTAATGGGTTCCTAGTTACTTACTACCTTTCTTTCATTTTTATGTATTCGGTATCCATTACCATCCAAAAAATGTTTTATTGTACAGGTACTTACACGGTTGTTATTACACGCTTTGTTTAGATACTTTTCTTTTTAGCCTGTTTGGAAAAACGGTATTTGAAGTCTTCTACTGCACAAAATTTACAAGTACCCAATCGATACTCCAGTTATCGATACGATCATCCAAGTAAACAGGGAATATTGCATGATCTTGTTTGGAAATATTATTTTATAGAGTAGATGACACGCTTCACACGCATCAGGAAGTGGGTCATGACATATTAGAACTGTTCCTTAAATAAAGCTTTTGCTTATGCGGATTCTTGAATAAGGTTTATAGCTATATTGCTTGTGTACAAAACTACATATCTATCTTGTTTTGTACACACTTGTAGGTACCAGTATGTTTTATTTCCTGTAAGTAAGAATCATTTTTAACACATACCAAAATAAGGAGAGATTGCCAATTTGTTTTCGGAACTCAATTTTTGTTACTACTATTACTCGATTTATTAGAAAAACTATTGCTGCTGATTCATCATGCAAGGAACCAAACAAAATATTAATACACTATTACCCACGGCCAACAAAAAAAGCGGAAGGGTTTTAACAAGCCAATATTATTATTTCACTATATGTCTGTCTCCGTGTGGTGACGGAGTATCACCGTGTGGTGATGGAGTAAGAATACAATATGTCACCACTTCATCTTATCCCATAGGTGTCGTAAAAACCGACTAAGGGACTATACATGAATGTTATCTTTACGAAATAAAAAGAAGGAAAACTTGAAATTAAACCCTATACCAATCCGTTTGGCCAGCGTGGTATTAGTAGGCCAAGTATACCTTCGTTACGGGAGGAGGCCCGTCTCTGCAGTGGGACATTAATAGGCTGTTATGATATAATTATGTCATTGTAATGTATGGGAAATAAACGATTCCTTTCTTTCCTTTCTTAAACATAGCCATATTAATGTATTCAAAATGCCTGCTGTTGTGAACACAGGTACATTAGTGACGCAAATCGCAAAACCCTTCAGCTATAATAATACTGTCCTTGGCAATGCCTTGATATTCGAAACCTATTTCGCGTGCTTGATCAAATTAAATTAGAATTTTCTAATACTTGTATCTACTACTCTGCCCTCGTTATTGCAAACGCAGTACTTGCAAAATAGCGGTTTCGAGATAAGCGCGAAAAACATATTTCGTCATATCTAAAGAAGAAATATCAGTGCTATAACTTTTAAAATGTAACTTAAAAATAGTAAAAAAATCGATCTTTCTATTGATATATTTTTTTCCTTCTTTTATTATCTTATTTAGATAAAATGCTTAGTACTGCGTTTTCATTAACTTTCTGGGCTTGCGAGCATTACAGTATCACTAAGATCACATGCAGTAATAGTGCTTATTACTGCAAACTCACCTAGCACGTGCTTAGTACTGCGTTTGTAATTATTAATCATTGAATATATTAGCTTATACTGTTGCTATAATAGTTATGTAAGTTAACATAAGAAACAAAGTGTAACTTTCTTTTGGACAAATAAACTTATACTATTGTTTTGTCAGATTACATGAGAGCTACAGTAACTTAAATTAAGTGCTTTATTCAAGAACAAACCGCTATAGAGTCCTAATTTCTACTAGAAAATTGTGGCTCAACCAATATAAAAGTTCATCTCTAAAACACCAGACTATGATCAATATTTGGTAATTTATGAAATAAGGTCACCTGCACCCTCCACCTACACACTTCATAAACTATGTGTTAATTATAATTAAAGATGAAAAATGTTTTTTTTATTTATTGTGTCATTCCTAATTGTTATATTCTGTCCATAACCCTTCATAAACTATGTGCTAATTATTATTAAAGATGAAAAATGTTTTTATTTATTTATTGTGTCATTTCTAATTGTTATATCTTGTCCATAACCTGTTAGGTAGGTACCTTACACCCAGCCATGAATATGCTTTTGCACTGTCAAAGGTAAAGGTTATAAGTTTAGAAAAGGTAAATAAGGTTTATTGGTAAAAGGTACATTTTAAGTTATAGAAGTTCACCCGCTCCAACCAGGTAAAGTAATCTATAGTGTCAAAGGTATGAGACAGTAAAACATGTTCAGGGTAGGATCAAGGCACACCGTCAGACTACAGCAGTGATTTACATCACGCAACATTTTGGTATAACATTGGTGTTAAGGCATCTTTAACCCGTTCCCCACCAGCACCAATCAACAACAAATTCCATGTTTTTAGACTGTTTATCATATATTGCATTTGCTTCATTCCTGGACATAGGCACACAGGTTCAATAGTCATTTTGCTGTGTTAAATATATATTGTACAAAATAACAAATAGTTTGAAATAAATAAGTATGAAAAAATACTTTTTTTAAAGGGTCCCCCTTTAATAAAATTATTTTTTAGTCATCGATGACCAAATAAACAGCGCAATATACACATTATACACACATAGCTCCCTCTCACTCTCGCTTCTCGTAAACGCAGGATTGTTGAATACTACGTTTGGCTAAGTAAACATTCGTTTCAGAAAAAAATATGCTACAAGCTTACGCAGTAATCGTAGCAAGTACTGCATAAACTTATAGCATATGCTTAATGCTTCAAATTTTTGTAGCACAAGTTACATTTAGGTGCAAGTACTGCGTTTCATAGTACCTAAAAAACATGTTTGTAATAGAAAAAAAGTAATAGATATATTTTTTACGTATAGATTATGTCCTTAGGATGCCATTTCTGCAAAAAAGTGAAATTCTCAAAAATGTCGATTACTGCAAGTGCAATTATCAGGGCAGTACTGACATAAATTAATTCATGAATAACTTGTAAGTACGGTAGCTTATGATAAATTGCGACGATTTAGAATTTAATGTTGTAATCTATAATCTAGGGGCGAGAGATAATGTAAGACTTATTAAAAACCTTCCAATCATATTGTTAGACTAAGTAAACTATAACTATAAGGCCTCTATAGAACGGCTAGTTGTGCAAGGAAAGGTGGAGGGAATCAGATCACGCGGCAGAACACCTGTGCGATGGACTGATCAGGGTTAATCCGCAGTGGAGAGCGACGTGTCAGACTGCGCCAGGCAGTCTGCGAACAGAGAGATGGCGGGAGATCGCGAAAAAAGCTTGCTCCGCCACTAACACTAACGCGGACGCCTCATCGTGACCACGACCGATACAGAGCGAAGAGTAAAACGGATGCTGATTAGTGAATCATACAAGTAATAATCTTGGGTGGGAGTCGAAATTTCAACCTCGTAGACGACAGCGCTGCGCGGGGCGACCGCTTTTCCAACGAGGCAGTTAGTGTTACCTACCTGCTCGCAAAAAAGGGTGGTTACTACCTACTTGGTTTACCGAGCCCATGCATAATGGTATTAACCGATACGATAAAGTTTTAAAACCTACTGACAACTTTTTGATGCTGCAAATAATGTCTTTACCTATGAAATTGCCGTTTTATTTCTGTGCAGTATTTTGACTCTATATTCTTTTAAAACATAGGTATATTGTTTAAATATTTTTGTTATTTGGGAAATGTAGGATATTACTAACATCTAATGAAAAATAATAAATAAAAATACTTATTATTTGTATTATTAATAAGCCTGTGAACATGGGTCTAATTTAAAACAGCGGATTTTCCCATTTGTTTAATTGTTACTTCTTCCCTGATACTTTTTTTTTCTTTGTTTTAAACACAATACTTAGTTAGTTTAAACGTGCGCCATTACTTAGAACAAATTTAATTTTATTATGTTTAATAAAAATCGAAGAAAATCTTCATACAAAACGGCAATTTCATAGGTAAAGACCTAATATAAGGCAACCAATTACGATGCAACATTGCTTGACAATATTACGTACAATACTTTTTGACTTTAACAGTAGCTTTATTCCCAACAACAATAACATACCCTAAGCATTGACCTTAAATAATAACGAGAAAATTGTAATTCTTGATGACCTTTCGTGTGTTGCATCACTGACACTCTCGATGCAGGTTTCATTGATTCAACAAATTGAACTTTAAAATTCTATCGAACACTGCCACTGACATCTGACACGTAGCTTATCATTTAAGTATTGATTTTGTGTCATTTTATTACAAATAGTTGAGGAAAACCTTAACTAGACCTTGTCCTTTCTTACAAAATATGCATGATACAAAGAAAGGTACAGTAAAAATTACTAAAGATTGTGTTTTGTTGTACCAAGTACAACGTTTTTTTGAATCCTTGAATACTTACAAATATAACAAGTTAAGATATTTTGTCACTAAAATTATAAGTATTTGTCATCATTTGTAGTGAGGGGATCTGTTCTTGCGTCCATTATGATTGAAACTAAAGGAATAGGTGACAATTCTAAACAAAACTTTTCATAGAGCTATTACTACTGCTGCGAGATATAGCGGTTTTCTTTGTTCTATAAAGATCATGAACTAATGAATCAAAATAAGCAAGTCTAGTTCCTAGTGGCATTCTGCAGTAAAAGATAAACTCAAGTATAAAAAATACAACCTAAAAGCCGTTTGTTTTTAACTGAATATAGCGAAACTTTAAAATCGCGAACAAAGAACTAAAGTATACTATTTCGGAATGTACGAGTAATAGCATACCACCCTTTATGTAGGTATCTATATACAGGGTGGTACTGCTGGTAGACACGCCATGTCCCATCATAGTGTAACCACGCAAACAAACTTTACTATTTGCATTACTTGTGTTTTCATTGTTTCTGACTTGATTTTTTCAATGTCATACTTAGTGTGATTTTTTGTCGACCTCCGATTTCTAAGGATTCTTTGTTTGCAATTCCTTGTTTACGTTTTGTTAGTAATCCTTGAAATATATTGAATTACAAACTGAGACACAAAAAAGTGCTACAGTTCACATCTAATTAGGTAAATCCAGACATACTGCACTCAATTCAGAATGGTTTATTCAGGGTGGTAAGTGGTTACCGTAGCCGACTGCAAAACCAAAGGAATAACAAGAGTGTTGCTTACCTTTCAAAAACCTATTTGCCCATCTTTTGGGCCCAATACTGTAGTCCCTAAGGGAAATCTCTAAAACAAAGGAAAAATATTTGACGCTCCTTGTTTGACCGAAAACGACCAACCGAAAAAACCTCTACATCTAAGAAGATGTAGGGGTTTTTTCGGTTGGTCGCTTAGTAGTGGGGCTACAGCATCGGCACATCACATCACGCAACATCATGAAAAATTCATCGCCATTTTAAGTTGCTACAAAAAATATTATTTATCAACCAGTTCTATTTTCAATATTTACATAATATGGTTTTGACACATTACAGAAACTTCCGTCATAAAATGCTGCGTGTGATTTTCGCCAAAAAAATACGTTCAAGGACATGGGGATAATGAGTTAGCCTGCGTGACTAAGCCAAGGCTCTTTTTCCAGTTATTTGTTGCTCCTCCTAGCAACGTTTACATTTGCCATTTGCTTGCATATTTATCTGATATCAAATAAAATTGTATTAAGTAAGTATCTAATTATTAGATTGTTTTTAAACGTTGTTTTTTTTTTTGATTTGTTGCTTTAGTGATTAAGAATACACTGTGATTTAGTATTATTGTTTGCGGCCAATTCCTGGATTAAACCATTCAAATATTTATTATTTAAAGGCAGTTTTAAAACAAGTTCCTTATTTATTTGTTTTTTAGGATTCCGTACCAGTTTTGAAAAAACGGAACCCTTATAGGATCACTTTGTTGTCCTTCTGTCCGTCCGTCTGTCTGTCTGTCAAGACCATTTATCTCAGGAACGCGTAAAGGTATCAAGCTGAAATTTTCACCAAATACTAAGGCTTGGTGCCTCTTAGTGCTGTAAAAAATTCAAAGTGCTAATCAAACGCAATCAAGAGATATAGCCGTTTTTGTCGCAGAATTTAGAGGGGTAAGGGCAAAAACCTACAGGGTACTTCCAGTCTACCTACAAACTTGAAATTTGGCATGGAGCAAGGTCTTATAGTACATGTAATGGGAAAATTCCGAAAACCTAAATATTTACTTCAATCATATTATATTTTGATTTTATAGAATTTTGGCGCTGAGCTGAAGCTTGAAGCTGAGTCACGTGACCAGTGACGTCATAGAATTTTTTGACAGATGGGACGTGACGACATAGAATTTTTGACAGATGAGTCGTGACGTCACAGAATTTTGGCGGGACAACATTTTTTGACAGTTGAGTCGTAACGTCATTGAATTTTTGACAGATGAGTCGTGACGTCACAGAATTTTTGACAGATGAGTTGTGACGTCATATTATTTTGGCGGGAAAATATTTTAGACACCGTCACTTTGACAGCTGACACTTTTGACAGATGTGCGTGACGTCATAGAATTTTTGACAGATGAGTCGTGAATTTAGGCGGGAAAATAGTATTATATTATGACAGCTGAGTCGTGAAGTCATTGAATTCGATGGGGACTTTTGACATATCATTTGTAATGACGTATTCAAGGCCTGCACAAAAATCCAGCTTGTTGGGAATTAATGCAAACTTTGACCACCGATGGTACTGCATTGTGTGCCTTTACGACTCGAAAGAAGAAGAAGAAGAATGCAAACTGGATATCTATTTTGACTGGACTATAAATAGTTCAGTAATGTACGGTAATTAACTTTTCAAATTATTTTTGTCGTCAGTTTAATATTAACTCAATACAAGAAATTGTCACTGCTAGCGCCATCTGTTAAAAAGGTTCTAGAACAAAACGTCAACTGAATGTACAAAAACTCTTCACGTTGTTTCTACACAATTTTCCACTGGTTGACTGAACATTGAATTTACAACGTTTGTCGTGAGATGTCGCTGAAATATTTTATTTCGAAATTTCTTTATGTTCACTACCTTCAAAAACTATTGTATTTTAAGAGTCCATAAATACGTTTATTTAAAATCAGCAGTTTGTGTATAAATTTTATAGCCTCTACCTTTTACAATGACTTACTTACCTACTCCTATGTAACCGAACATCTCTTATTTTATCTCCATAAATGTGAAATTTCTAATACTCTTTTTTTAGTGCGTGCATC
Source organism: Schrankia costaestrigalis (assembly GCA_905475405.1). Classification (NCBI taxonomy): domain Eukaryota; kingdom Metazoa; phylum Arthropoda; class Insecta; order Lepidoptera; family Erebidae; genus Schrankia; species Schrankia costaestrigalis. Next base: position 6,980,323 of record FR997832.1, read on the forward strand.
TGGTTTAGGTTCTGCGCGTTGATAATTCTGTCGGATGTTTTCTAAATCGAAGTTTATATTAGGTAGAGACTATTTCTATGATGTTACTTACCTATTTGTTTAAGTACTACTTTTAAAATACATTACCTTTTTATTTTATTATTCGGAATATTTTTATTATTATTTATTTTTATTATTCTGAACACTAATTTAAAACCACATTGTCAGTGCAGTGGTGCATTCAGTTGCGTACCATATGGGTAAGGTTTGGGTATCCTGTAATTCTGATTGTGCATTATTTTTTGTGTTGGATGAGGGAGGCGCAGGACCGCACAAGGTGGCAATATTTGGAGGAGGCTTATGTCCAGCATGGGTCGTCAATTGGCTGAGATGATGATGATGATGATTATTTTTTGTTAGTAGTTTGCAATATGCCATCATATAGCGTTGTTTAGTTTACTATGGTTATTATACGAAAGCTTCCCTACCTATTTTATACTATAACTTACCCGAGAGAGTCGTAAATGCCACGTTTCTTGTGAGTTTTAAAATCGTTCAAGGGAATCTAATCGAGCGATCGTTCTTCGCTATAATAAATTTATAAAATGCAATCATTGAACTTATAAAATGCAATTACTTTTTACGATGTTTTTTAAATTGAAGTTTTCTTTATATATTTATAAATTCAGGTAACAACTCACCACTTTTGAACCGACATGAATATGCCTAGGTAGTATTTTAAACTATCTCCACAAAAACAAAAAACTGGCCAGCATTGAGTATATAAGTTTTCCCTACAATCAAGAAGGAGCCCAGCCAATAAAAAAATACTATGAAAATAATTCACTTCCTAAGGTTAGGTATAGGTTATTTTATCACTGTGATTTAAATAGGTGATGAAAGTGATATCCCATTTGCCTTTATTTTGCATGAAGTTTCAGCACAACCTGCACTGCTGTGGTCAAGCAGATTGGTTCCAAGGTCAGTCAGCAAGTGTTAATCTCCCGTTTACGTGTTATATTTATAAGCATGCAACGCGATAGTTTAAAAGTTATAATAGACCAATACCTAGAATCTGGTTTATAGTAATAGTACTTAGTAAAGTATCATTAAACAGCGCATTAATGCCCCACTGCAGGGACGGGCCTCCTCCCGTGACGGAGGGATACTTGCCATACTAATACCACGCTGGCCAGACGGGTTGCTATAGGGTTTAATTTCAAGTTTTCCTTCTTTTTATTTCGTGAAGATAACATTCACGGATAGTCCCTTAGTCGGTTTTTACGACACCCATGGGTTGAGATGGGGTAGTGACATATTGTATTCTTACTCCGTCACCACACGGAGAATCTGGTTTATAGTACTTAGTATGGTAATTATATAAAGAGAGAAAAAGTACAGTAAATTTACTCGTATACTATTACTACTAAGATGTAAGGAGAAGCAATTGGAATAAACATTTTTCCATTCTCACCGTAACCTCAGTCGCTCTTCATGCAAATTACATTTTGAGAGGTATCCCAATTTTCAATAAAATCAACCCACGCCTACGTTTAAGGCATCTGTAAGTTTCTTAAGATATACTTTATAATACTTATTTCATCCTCATTTGTTGGTTACGGCCCTTAAAAGTATATATAACTAGCTCAAACTATGTCTCGAAGGAATATCATTTGTGTGTCTTTGTTTTTAGGAAATCTTCTGTCTGGATTTTATCTGTAGGGATTTTACAAACAACAACATGAACATCCAAACCCAAGACAATAGTTTGTAGATCCCTCAATAAATTGTCAAGAATTGGGATACTATTTGACGACCTCTGTGGCATAGTGGTTACATGCCGTGACTGCTACGCAGAGGTCTCGGGCTCGATTCCCGCTCAATGCAAATCTTTGTGTACATGAAGATGATTGTTTGCATTGGTCTGAGTGTTTTCTATGTGTAACATGTCCGTATTTACAAAAAAAAAAAATTTAAGTATGTTTATCCGTTGTCTAGTAGTATCCATAGTAAAAGCTTTGCATAGTTTGTGACTAGATGGCGTTGTGTGAATGTGCGAGAATATTGATATTTATTTATACGAACCCGCGACATCGTTCACGTCAGCCAATACCGCGAGCGCAATGCCATCGAGGCAGTTATGCTAATCATTTGTTGGTTACGGCCCTCAAACTTTAGATACCTAGCTCAAGCTATGTCTCGAAGAAATACCATTTATGGCTGTTTGAAGTTGTTGAGTCTTTTGTGTTTATATAGAGATTCATTGTTCAGTAGATTCGGCTTAAGTACGATATAAATCATCTGACAGTGTTCTTGGAAGTTCTCGGCGTAAGGCCGGAAGCTGATTTTTGTAAGAAGCTTGTTGCAGCTTGCTGGATTCTGTTTAAATTTAAGTATATACTTGGGTCTAAATATAATTATGTATGATTTAATAAGAATTTTTGAAATACATACATACATAAACTCACGCCTCATCCCGTCTGGGGTAGACAGAGACGAAAGAACGTCACGTTTTTTTTATTTCCACACGAATTTTTGAAATAACAAAACTAAACTGAATCTTTATTGTAATTAAATTCCAGACGCATTAATTACTACACTATTTAGTGTCAAATTCTGCGAAGGTTATATAATATTTGAGTTATAAACATGGCTTTGTAAGCACTATAAAAAATATTAAGCAATAAATAAAGCATTATATAATTATTATTAACACGGGTATTAACACGTATATTATTTTGGTAAATATTTAGTAATAATTTACCTTTGAGGCACAACTCCGTCTGTGACATCGCTGCATCAGTCTACTCGTGACCACGGCTGGTGTAATCTGGTCGAAACGTCGAGAGCCTCAAAGGTAAATTATTACTAAATATTTATCAAAATAATATACGTGTTAATACCCGTGTTAATAATAATTATTATATTAGTCTTAGTCCGTTGTGGTTTTGCCTAGCACTGAATCCTCTTAGTACTTTGCTAGAGTGTTCAGGGTTAGGCTATCGGTTAAAGAGACATGGTCAAGTTATATCCCACCTCCTGTACATGGATGACCTGAAATTATTTGCTCCAACTAAATCCCAATTATTAGTTTTACTAAAGGAAACAGAAACCTTTAGTAATTCTATTAAAATGGAATTTGGTGTGGATAAATGTGCTGTCATGCATGTTAAGCGAGGTAAGGTTGTGGAATCTGATGAGTTACAACTTTCAGATTCCATAAAACTTAGATGTCTCTCTCCATCCGACACATACAAATACCTTGGTATGTCACAGGCTTTATGTATAACGGAAACGGACATGAAACAACAGTTACGGGATCGCTTTTTTGCCCGTTTGAAAAAGGTTTTGAATAGCCTTTTAACAGGGGGCAATAAAGTTCGTGCCTATAACAGTTGGGTCATGCCGGTTCTGATGTACTCCTTTGGCATACTAAAGTGGACACAGACTGAACTAGAAGCTTTGGATAGAAAAGTACGAACTCTACTGACAGCTCATCGAATGCATCATCCGCGTTCTTCGGTAATGAGATTGTACATTCCACGAAAGAGTGGGGGTCGTGGTTTTTTAAGTGCTAGGACCCTCCACAATCGCGAGGTGTACAATCTCAGAGAATATTTTCTCACTGTGGATGCGGATATACACAAAGATGTTGTGTCGGTAGATGTCGGACTTACTCCGCTTTGTATGGCTAAAGAGAATTGGCGCAAACCTATAATACAAACTATCGATGATCGTAAAGAAATATGGAAAAGCAAGGAGTTGCATGGTCGTTTTTACCGGGCCTTAAATGGTCCTGATGTTGACACATTATCATCTGTGTCCTGGCTGCGATTCGGAGATCTCTTTGGAGAAACCGAAGGTTTTGTATTTGCAATTATGGACGAAGTCGTAATGACTAAGAACTATCGGAAATATATCCTGAAGGATGGTACAGTTGACATATGTCGGGCATGTCACTGTCCCGGAGAATCACTCAGACATATTGTTTCTGGTTGTTCTCGTCTTGCGAATGGTGAATACTTGCATAGACACAACCAAGTAGCCAGAATTGTCCACCAACAACTTGCTCTTAAATATCATCTTGTCGATGCAGAAGTACCGTATTATAAGTATGTACCCGACCCGGTTCTCGAAAATAGTAGTGTTACATTATATTGGGACCGATCTATCATCACTGATCGGACTATTGTTGCCAATAAGCCAGATATTGTGGTGATAGATCGGTCAGAACGCCGTGCAATGATAATCGATGTCACCGTTCCTCATGACGAGAATCTTGTGAAAGCGGAAAAAGACAAACAAACAAAATATTTGGACTTGGCTCACGAGGTTGTCGACATGTGGAATGTTGATTCGGCGATCATTGTTCCGATAGTACTTTCGGTTAATGGACTTATTCCAAAGAGTCTCTATCAACATCTAAGGAGACTAGACCTTGGCAGTTGGATCATAGGTCTGATGCAGAAGGCAGTACTGCTTGACACGGCACGTATTGTGAGGAGGTTCCTATCTCTGGAGCCCTAACCACCGGTAGCTTGGTCCCTGTACCCGATGCCGGTGGGTCTACCTTTTTTTTATATTTTTAAATGTTTTTATTTTTATATCTATATTTAAAAATGTAATTAATTGTGATAAATGTAAATAAAGAGAATTATATAAAATGAAACACGAAAGTTTTAAAGTTAATAAATAAAGCATAACAGTTACCATCGATCATCTCATATCATCTCATTTTATCCAAAAGAACGTTAGTTTAGTTTATATTAAGTTCACAAAGTACGTACGGATTAAGTAATTGTCTAACAATCATCCTAATAATCCACGCCCGGTAAGTTGATTACTTTTAAAGTGGGTTTTAATTTTAAAGGAAATAATTTTCCAAAAGCACAATCATTTTCTTAACAACAACATTTTAAGTTATAAAAGACGTTATAAAAAAAATGATAAACCTATAATTGAAAAGGTTCTCAACTTTTCCAATCATTGAATGAATAGGCAAAAAGTTTTCCAATATGGTGAAAGTAATGTAAACTTGTACTACGATATCTAATAACACAATTAAGTAACTCTCTTTACTTAAGTTACCTACTTAATAATGATTAATGACTTTATTATCCATCAGAATTCGGGAAATAAACTTATTTTAAAATTGTACCTTTTTGCTACTTATCATCATAACAGCCCATTAATGTCCCACTGCAGGGAAGGGCCTCCTCCCGTGACGGAGGGATACTTGGCCTACTAATACCGCTTTTTTACTTTTTGCTACTTATATTTAAGTATTTATAATGTGATCTTATGACTAAAACATTTATCCTGCGGTTGATAGCTAGTCTTTTGTCAGTACTGTTGTCCAAACCTAAAAGCCTATGTCGTAGGCAATTGCTGTAACTAGGATAACAGCTAGAACCCTAAGATTTCCGTGCCCCTTAGCATAGAGAGGCTTAGGTGTACATAGCGACTATCTAGTCTATTAAGCGATACTATTATTATTATTCAAGTTCACAAAAAATTGCTTTAAGACGGAAACTAACCTTTCATAGCAGTCAAGTAGGTGTATTATTATAATTATTAATTAAGTTCGCATTATAAAAATCTCTCATTATTCAAACGAATTAAAAATAAGTCAGAGGTTTAATTTCTACAAATAGGACAATTATTTTTACGGCTCGTTGACTGTTTGATATTAAAATTTCTTTTGTACTAAACCTTTTTTTGTGTAAATAATTAGAAGGTTTTAAAAATAAATGATTGTGCTTTTTCTATTATTAAGTTAAAGTGGGTTACTAATAATACCAGAACCTACCCACCAACCTTTAAGAGGTTAAACAAAAATTCGTGGATTTTAGTCTTTTCGAAGATTGGTAACACCTGCCCAAATGGGTGGCCTTTACCCGGTATGACCTTTGCTCAAAAGTACGTTTAGAGTGGACGGCTAGATAAGAATTTCCACTAAAAATAAAGTAAAGAAAAAATATTAATGCCTTGCTGGCCAAACAGATTGTTACCATTGGATTTATTTATCCTATTTGTAAAACTGCACCAATGTGTACCTAATGTTTTAAAGATTTACAGGACTATGCGCCTCAACATTTTCCGTCAAAGGTAGGAAGCGGCTTGGCTGGCATTGCCGTCTATCAAGTGGGCCACTTGTTCATATGTCACCTTAAACCAGAATAACAAAAAATGTTATATTATTACGACATTCTACTACACTCTAGCTGATTACAGAGAAGTTCAGTAGCTCTTCAAATATAATAACTGCTAATAATATTGTAGACTAATAATAATGAACACAAGTTTTTCCATTAGTTAAAAGCTTCAGCGTCATCATTTACTATCAAACGACTTTTAAAATAAACCTCATAGATAGTGACCGACCAAACTTTAAGTAAACTTACTGATTAAAGTTACTATTTCCTTTACTTACATTGCATCACGATTTATTTTATTTTCCAATATACATTACATTTAAAAAAATATAAGATAAGGTAGACCTACCACCATCGGCCAAGCTGCTGCAACTGGTGGTTAGGGCTCCAGTTATAGGAACTTTGACACAATGCTTAACATATAGCAGAAAACAAAGCTCCTACACATAGATATAAATAAATATAAATATTTCTAATAATAATTGCTGTTGGTGAACCTAATAATAAATAAAAAATAAAATAAATTCCTCACACATTCACAAAACGCCATCTAGTCCCAAACTAAGCAGTGCTTGTACTGTAGATTATACAACATAGATAGATTCTTACATACTGTATGGATAAAAGAGGTATAGTAAGTGTGGGATACCAGACGTAGCTGCTACGATACTGCTACGTATGCTACGTCGTAGCAAAAGAACGCTATTTCAAGTTTCATCCATACCCTTCTATTGAATGAAAATAAAATAAAAAATTGTTTTTATCAGACATTGTCCATAGATTTCATTTTATTAACAATCACATAAAAATATATACTACTAGCTGACCCGTGCCCACTTTGTTAGGCGGCGAAAAAACCGCGTAAAGCGCCTACTTTTTTAAACATATTTCATTACTGCTCCACTCCTATTAGTCATAGCGTGATATTACATAGCCTATGACACTCCCCGATAAATGGACTATTCAACACAGAAAGAATTTTTGAAATCGGTTCAGTAGATCCAGAGATTACCCCCTACAACGTCACAAACACACAAACTTTACCTCTTTATAATATTAGTATAAATTTAGATAACTATTAGTCCACGTCAAATACTAACTTTTGCCTTTCTCAATCTGTACCACATTGTTAATGACCCAGGAACTCTTGCTGTCCCGCTGTCCTAAAATATTTTTTTCCGTAATGTACAGCATGCTAAACTCACAGTCCATCAAATACTATGTTCTGTACTCTTTTCAATGTTCTTCATTCTAATTTGATCACTAACATGAAACAATTAAGACATAACTTTGTTTATACAAAGTATAGGCCAACAAAGGCTACCACAGTGACCTACTAATACAAAGGTCACAGTATGAATACTCCTTTGAACTTTCAACAGTTTGGTATCTCTTCTTACATGAACTCGTTCTATTTACTTTTGGTTAATCTAAATGTCAGCTGTTATATAACAAGGTAAAGCTGTGACCCATTGAGCTTCAAATTTTCTGGCTTTTTTTCGATTCCGCACAAATAGTGTACGTACTATTATTTTATTTAGTAGTCGAAAGTCGATAACACGCCTCGTAAACATAAATATTATAATTATCTATATTTTTTTATTTATAAGCTTCTTCTAAGTTACTTAGGGATTTATAATTTAATTTTATAACTTTTCAACCGCGATGTTACAAATAAAATATATTTTTTTTTGGTCCCCAACGCAGGCTAAGGCTAGTTTATTTGTTGTATAATAGGAATTTAGTTAAGGTAGACTTTTTTAGTCTACACTCTATTCACAATACACATAGCATGATACTTGTGAGACACGTAATATAATTTATAATCATCACGATTTTGTAAAAAAAAATAATTAAAAAATAAAATAAAATAAAAATCATTTATTAATCACACAGGTGACAACGTTGCAATAAAAAACATGAACATTAAAAAAAAAAAAAATAATAACAATGTGAGCACAAGGAAAAATTACAAACAAAACAAAAAGAAATAAAAACTAAAATCTACAATAAAAAAATTATATAATAAAGTAAAAATGGGCCAAGTCCCGCAGCGTCACACCCGTGCAAAAAAAAGGACCTCACTCAGCATAAAGCTGCGGCAGGCAGTCATGCGTGACATGACTACCAGCTTAGCAGCGCTGGTTTTCAGTGAGACCCTTACATGTATAAATAAATAAATAAATACCCGAAGACGTGTGATGTGTTAAATGTGAAATTGTGAAGTCTGTGTAATTGAATAAAATATTTCGTAGTGTGAAAGTGTAAAATATATTATGTGGTGTGAAGTATATGAGGCAATACGTCCGAGCGCATGCAACACTGACAGCGCTGTCATCGCGTCATTGTCAATGTCATCGCACTCGCTCGGCGTCACTCGGCGTCCACCGCCATCTTAAATACCTTTGGTATTGGTAAACAAAGCGAAAGATGACAATGATGCAGAAAAAAGTTATTAGTGTAGTCATAATGAACTATAGTAGTGTGGTATTTGGTTACATAAACTTATACTGTGAAATGTATGATAATACGGAGAATAAAGAGTTGTAAAGAGTTGTGTAACGATGGCAAACCAGTGTGTGTGCGCAGTGAGTGAATACAATAGAATTAGATGCAAGAGGACAGTACATTACCTAAGCTTAACAGAGGATTACACAACACGTTGCGTTGCTCAAAGAGTAAGTAATCTAATTTATTAAAAATTAAAACACAGGCCTGTATTTAACTGCTCTTCTAGAAGCAGTCCCTTCATGTGTTTTGTAAAGGTTTCTCTGCTTTTTAGGTTACGCACTGGTGGCGGCAGGGAGTTCCAGCAATGTGTTGCAGCAAATTTGAAGCAACCCCTAAAAGCCACGGTCTTATGCATGTGCACCGATAAAGGAGCTATCTTAGAACGCTGGCTGTACCTCTCCTTTTCCTGCCTCCAACTCAGCTTGTGATAAAGGTATGCTGGCTTGTGGGTTTTAATTAAGCCAAACAGTACACAAGACATATGTAGCTTCCTCCTTGCCTCCATCTTGAGGATCTTATGTTCATTTATATATGGAGTGACATGGCTCCTCCTAGGGATATCGACACAGAATCTCATACAGGCATTCTGGACACGCTGAATGAGGCCTGCAGTTCTCTTCAACAGACATGGACCATAGACTGTATCACAGTAGTTAAACTTCGCCAAAACCAGACTGTCTACAAGCTTTTTACGCAATGAAATACTGAGATACTGTCTGATGCCATATAAAACTTTTAGTCTGTAAAAGCAGTTACTTGTAACCCTGCTTACATGCTTTTCAAACGTTAGGGCAGGGTCAATTACAAGCCCAAGACTGGTAACGGTGTCAGCCCTTGCTATAACTTCATTATTGAGTATAATTCTGGGGCCTGCGGAGCTGACATTGTTGATCTGCCCTTTAGTACCCAGAACAATATACTGGGTCTTCTTGGGGTTAAGCACCAGTGAGTTTTCCCGCGACCATGCCATCACACGTTGAAGATCCTCATTGAGATTTTCCACTGCTCTCCTGGTGTCTGATGGTTTAAACGATATGTACAACTGGGTATCATCGGCATACATATGATATTTAGAGTATTCAAAGCATTGCTTAATGTCAGCTGTGTACAGGATATAAAGCAATGGTCCCAGAATGGAGCCCTGAGGGACTCCTCTGTCTACACTTAAGGTGGAAGAACTGGTTCGGGTACCATCTCCCTGAATCAGTTCAACATATTGTGATCGGTTAGAAAGGTAGCTCTGAAACCAGGCCACTGTTTCACGGGTAAATCCATAGCTAGTCAGCTTTGAGAGTAGCAGTGTAACATCAATACAATCGAAAGCACGGGAATAGTCCAACAGCACCAGTATTGATGCCTCCCCCACATCTCTAGCCTCCAATATGTTACCAACAACATCCGACCACTCCTTATAATTAGCAATAATATGTTAAAGTTTGACAAACTAATTTCTTAATATGCTTAATCCCACCCTCTCAGAGCTTCCCGTAAATCAGGTTGAACTATTCAAATGTAAACGGTAGTAGTAGTTAAAAGCCTGACTTTACTGTTAAAAAGGCTTCGAAAATTCATTAACTTTACAATTTCATTGGCGTGAACCAGATAAAAGCTAGCTTCTGTGAAATTTAACAAGATTGTATAGCGTAGAGTTGAGAATATTTATAGTAGAAAATTTAAAGTATTTATATTTAACAGTATTCTCTGTAAACGATAAACTTTGTGAACTTTGAGACACCAATTTAATAGTAAGAATATCTTCTTAATTGTATGAAAAGGTCTTGTAAATAAATATTACTGGTAAATAATAAGGATGAATAAATACTAGTCTTGGTTATTATTTGGTTTCTTGGTTTAACAACAGGTACAAAATGTAAATTTTATAATAAGTTAATTATGACCTCTGTGAAGTAGTGGTTATTGAACATGACTGCTACGCAGAGGTTCGTTTCTCGCTCAATGCAAATGTTTGTGTGCATGAACATGATTGTTTGCATTGGTCTGGGTGTTTTCTGTGTATATGTATGTATTTACAAAAAAAAGTATTTAAGTATGTTTATCCGTTGTCTAGTTGTTGTTTGTTGACTATGTCCAGCAGTGGACGTCAATTGGCTAAAATGATGATGATGATGATCCGTTGTCCAGTACCCATAGTACAAGCTCTGCTTAGTTTGGAACTACATGGCGTTGTGTGAAAGTGTGAGGAATATTTATTTATATTCTGAGTAAACTGTTATATCAATTAATTATTTTTTAAATATTTAACTCTCAATAATTTAATTTTCGTAAATAAATAGCCAACAACGATTTTTACAACCCCTTCGATAAAATAAACATCCAAATAATAAATTCTTTTCTCTCATAAACTTTAAGTAATCCAGTTTTACAATATCATCTTATTCCGCGGAACACTTATGATAAGTAGTGGTACCAGATGCCGAGGTGCCACGTTCCAGAACGAATGCAATTCAGTACGATAACAAAATAAAAGAAACAACAAGAATTTTCACACTACGACGTACTCGACTGATGGATGCAGTATAATGAAAAGAAAACTGAAATGGCTAAACCATTTTTATTTTTCTTTCTAGACTGATCTTCATGTCAATTTTTAACCAATGTGAACCGTTATTTGAACAAAATAATATAAAGTACAAAAAATATACTAGATAATTCTTCGATCATTCTTCATCATGATCTTTATATTAATAGGATCGATCATGATCTTTTTAAGTTAATAATTATAATTTATTATTTCATAGTTTCGAAATAAATTGTCATTTATGTATAAATATTCTGTTGGCAACCATAATGTCAACATATGGATATTTATTTATTTATTTATTTATTTATTTATTTATTTATTTATTTATACAATGGTTCTTCACAGCTGACAATAATAATTTACAATATAAAATTAAAACAATACGCCAATTATGAAGCACACTTATAGATTAATTATAAAAACAGAGTAGACATTTTTATATAAAGCAATTATAATTTTAATTAATATTATGTTAATTGCATGTTGGGAATAATATATTTACAATATAATGTGTGTATATGTAGTCTGTAAGTGTTTGTGTATGTGTGTATGTCTGTTTGTGGAAGAGATAAGAAATTGATGCGTGTTTCACCGTATTTGGTCGAGTATTTCCAATATATTTGTTTTGTAAGAATTACGAGGAGTGTTGAAAGGGTCCAACGAGGAAAACTTGTCATTAAACATGTTTGGTAATCGAACGAAAGGTGACATCTGTTTATACCTGGTTAAAGCTGTCGGTACGGTCAATAAGGGAGTGTGTCTGGTTCGCCTGGAAGGCACATTAAATCCAATTTCCCCCAGCAGAGAAATGCAATCAAGCTTGCTATTAAATATATCGTACAAGAGAAGCATATCCGCCATCTGACGTCTTTCTTCTAATGTATTCAGTCTGTGACTACGACAGGATTCCTCATACGAAACATGCGCTTGATGCGTTTTGTAGTTTAAGTGTTTAATAAATTTTTTTTGAATATTTTCTATATTATTTATGTGTATATTAAAAAACGGTCTCCATATTACACTAGCGAATTCCAAAACGCTTCTCACATAGCTAAAATATAACACCTTGCAACACTGCGGATCCCTAAAAGCGCTACCATTTCGTATGACAAATCCGAGGGACCTGTAAGCTTTACTGATTATTGCCTCTATGTGAATAGTAAAAGTGAATCCACTGTCGAGTATTACTCCCAAATCTCTGACTTCTGACTTTCTCAGCACTTCTTCATTTGCTAAAGTGTAAGTAAAGGTAATAGGTTCTATTTTTCTACTAAAGCTTATTACTGAGCATTTAGATATGTTTACTTGTATCTTATTACTAGCGTAATAATCAGTTAGTCTGTTTAAGTCTGATTGGAGAAGTAAACAATCCGTAGGTCGTTCGATTTTTAGATAGATTTTTTTATCATCGGCGTACAAGAGGTGTTGAGAGTATTGAAAACACTCTGGGAGGTCGTGTAAATAAATATTGTAGAGTAATGGTGATAGTAATGAACCCTGGGGCACACCGGAAGTGACATTTACAAGGTCAGATCTGCATCCGCCTATCACCACTGCCTGTCGTCTATTTCTTAGGTATGAATCTAGCCAACGAAGTAAATTCCCCTTTATTCCTACAGCGTTTAGCTTCGAAATCAGGATGGAATAATTAACACGATCAAAAGCTTTTTCAAAATCAGTATATATAACGTCAATTTGAGCGTTTGGCATATGTTTCATTATATAAGTACTTAATTCTAGTAGATTTGTACACACCGTACGGTTTTTTACAAAGCCGTGCTGCGAAGTCGGTATACAGTGCTGCGCGGTGCTATAAACGTAATCATATACAACCTTTTCCAACATTTTCCCAAATATATTAAGTAACGAAATGGCTCTATAATTGCATATATCTGTTTTTGTACCTTTTTTATATATTGGGACAATTTGTGCATCCTTCCATCGTCTTGGAAAAACACCAACATTTAAAGACCTTTGAAATATTATTTGTAAAGGTTTAGTTAAACTCACCTCGCACTTCTTAATAAAAACCGCTGGTAAACCGTCCGAGCCAGCGCCATTTTTGATGTTCAGTTTGCTGAAAATATTTTTTAGGATCTTATTAGTTACTGTTATAGAGTGAACAATGTTTGTGTGATGAGACTCTGGGAAAATTACATTATTCTCGGTGGGGAGGGCTGGTTGGAAGACGCTATGGAAATATTGGTTAAACGCGTTGCATATGTCCTCGCAGTTAGAAAGAGTACTACCGTTATATTCCATGTGACTTGGAAAACCAGACGTTTGACGCTTATTTTTAATATAGGTCCAAAATTCCCGAGGAGAGTTTTTTATTTCTTTCTCACATCTAGCAGTATATTTTGCATAACAGTCGCCTTGAAGGTATTTAATTCTTTTTCTTAGTAAAGAAAATTCGGCGTAATCGCGAGGATTTTTATACCTTTTCCATTTATTGTGTACTTTAGATTTTTCTTTAATAGCATTAATTAACGAAGAAGAATACCATTTAGGATATCTAAACCTGCCATTAACCCTTACAGAAGGCACATATTTATCAACAACTGAGTCTAATTTTAAATACATACAGTCCACCATCTCATCAACGGACCGCTTTGAATTTAAACAGTCATTCCAATCTACCTCACATAACTCCTTATTTATTTGAAAATAATCGGCTTTAAAAAATCGTTTTATTAACCGTGATCGAGACGTAATTGTCTTGTATGTGAAACTATTAATACTTATTTCAAGCGGTATATGATAACGGTCAATATCTACGAGTGAAAACTCGCTTTGTTTACATTCTAATGAGATATTAGATATAACTAGATCCAATACGTTTCCACAGTGATTAGGTATTAGATTGTATTGAGTCATACCTAAAAAGTCTAGACAATTAAGAAACTCGTTTGTCGCTAAGCACAAATTCGTATTCGAGGTATTTTTAATGACATGCCCGTATTTTGTCCATTTTACAAGCGGTAGATTAAAGTCTCCTATTATTAAAAAAGAATCATGAGGGCAGGAAGCGTAAAAGGACTCTAAAGTGTTCCTAAAATTGCATAGCATTTCATGTGAATTACTGTTGGGAGGTATGTAAACAGAGGCTAGATGAAGACTACTAACCGACGCAGCTGTGGCAGAAACACTCCTTATCGTAGTCCATACCGATTCCACGCCATCCACGGAGATGTCAGTACGGGTCACAGCAGATAAATCCCGTTTCACACACAATAACACTCCGCCACCCTTACGTGGTTCCGGGCGATCGCACCTAAACACATTAAAACGACCGTCGCACAATTCTGTGTCCAAAATACCGTCGCACAACCAACTTTCGGTAATCACTATAATGTCAAACTCGCACATCTCAATATTCCGATAGAATTGTGTTAATTTTGTCCTGAGCCCGCGCGCGTTTTGGTAAAATATCGATAAACTACGTGTAGTCATTTATAAGCCTTGTGATATTCGTAAATTAACCTATGTATTTTTTGTCAAGTTAAGGAGGGTGAAAATAAAAACTTATCAAAACTACCCGCGGTTCAAACAAAACTACACGAATAATTATAATGAATATTAGTTGGCCAGGAGTTATCAACACTTTATATAAGTTGTATTTACAACTGAGATGCCTTATGGGAAATTTATGGGTGAAACTGATCAGTATGTTTATTGTATGTGTGAGTGTATTTTTGTGAGTACGTGAAAATAGATGAGTTGTGAAATAGGATATTATAAGTGTAATAATTAAGACAAACAAATATATTAATCTTGGGATAAAAGTTTTTGTATATCTTCTTCGGTGTTTATTATTATGGCCGGTGATTTTTCGTTTCGCCGCATAAAAATTGAGCAGTTTTTTACCCATATAAATTTTATGTTTAGTTCTTGGGCACGCTGACGGCAATTATTGAGTAGTAGTTTGTTTGCTATTGTCAAGTGTTCATTAATAAAGATCTTACTTGAGTTTTCCTGATAACCAAGATCCCTGGAAGTAATACCTTTTTCTTTGTTTGCTATTCTAAATTTAGCAATTAAATTATCTTTAGCTCTTCTATTTTTTAGTTTTGCTATAATTCTTCTAGGGCGCCCAGGGTTCGAACGGTGAGGTTGTACTCGTGTTATAAACTCGATGTCATCGGCCCCTATATCCGCATTAACAAATGTTGCCACCTGGAGAAGTATCTGTGGCAGGTTTTCGTTAGTCTTTTCTGGCACACCTACTAATTCAATATTAAGGAAACGATTCTGTTGTTGAGATTTATTGTATTCCATTTCCATGATTTTAGATTTCTTACGTAAGTCTGTGAGTATATCGTTTTGAAGCTTGATTTCCTTTTCTATCTTTGAGAATTTTCCCTCGCATGTTTTAATTTTATTATTCAGCTTATCTTGCTCGGTTTTCAAAATATCCACGGTGCATAATCTTGTCTCAATGTCCTCTAGCCTAGTATTGAACTCTTCAATTTTTTGACTGTCAAGTTTTGCACTTAGTTCCGCGACTTCGCCCCGTAGTTTTTCCACTAGATTAGGTAAATCGGATAGGGAGGCAAGCATGACTTCTATTTTTTGCAGCGTTGTCGGGTCGATCTTGGTGTCATCACTTGGTACTCTAGGAGACGCGGGCCCCTTGTGCTTACATTCGGGGCACAACCACGTTGTTTGTCTTTCTGTGCCCAATCTTCTCCATCCTACTTCAGACAAAGCTACGCAATAGTAATGGTAGATAAACTGGCATTTGGAGCAGTACGCTCCATCCTGCACTTTGTCATTACATTTTTTACAATTGGAGTTCATACCGAAGGTTGACTTCCCCTGACTGTTGCTGTCTTGCTTCCACTGCGGCGGTTAAAATATAATAACACAAACGCCAAAGGATGCAACTGCTATGAATTCAATCACTCTGATTACACTTTTATGCGTTAGTTTTTAAGGATTAATTTTGAGTGGCACTGTCTGTAGATTAATTTATGAGCCCGAAACACGTCTACTCTTGGCGGTGAGATGAAGATAGATATGATGATATTTACTAAAGGTAGCTTTATATTTTTCTCTCACATCTCATTCGGAATTTTAGCAACGTGATGGTCTGAGCTATAAGCCAATCACCACACATAAAAGAAAATTTAATTAAAACAGAGTGACAATGCATTAATATAAAATATTCAACAGTTAAATAAAACTTTACCATTTAAACTGAATATATGTAAAATGGCTAACGACAACAATTTACATTTTTAACAATTTTATTAGACCGCTCTTTGAAATTTTATTTTTAATTTCATCATGGACGGTACAGGCTGGCACTCATTTATAAATTTGATTACTGTTTGTTTCAAATATAGAGGTCAACTCGATTAGAGCTCTGAACTAAATATAAAATATTTTGTTATTGGACGAATATTACCATCAATAGACGAATAACCCTTCACTGAAAGTAAGTTGAGAATTTAAATTTGGAACACAAGCTAACGTCGGAAGAAAATGAGCTATACAATATGCTGTTACTATCAGATTGACTAGACTGGTATAATCAGACAGAAGTAGGCCAATGCCGGACGTAGGTCTCCTCCAAATGATTACAATGCAGCGCGATATTGTATCTACTTTTACTACTACATTGTACTAGCCTTTTTTGTAGGACGTCCAACGCGAAAACACAGGACAGCAAAGCTTCAGAATGCATGCGGTATGCATTTTGGAGCGGGAGATCGTGGAAATCATAACGGGTTTAATAATATATAGATTTTCCTCCATGAATTTAGAAGACCCGTTATTGCATAGATATAAGTATAAGTAATTAGAAAAATGTGTTGTGGCAACAGGTGAGGAGAGGTTCTCGATGATGAATTAAAGAGACATGTTATCTGTCTTAAGTTCGTATATTGAATGTAATCATATATTCTTAATACTAAAGTACAATATTATTATATTAGGCTTACTAGCATATTTGACAGAGCGCGTGTAACCTAATTTATAATGTTACTGAGTAATCATTGCGAAATGTGTTTAAGGGTCTATACACACTACAGCTCCCCTGAAAAGAGGTGGCTACACACCCTCCTTTTTTTTTCATAGTTTTAGTTTTGTTACACGGCTGTGAGAAGTATGCTCTTAAGTGCAAATGTTGCTTAATCTTAGAATTTAAAAAAATTACAGTTAGTACAGGGTAAATTATGAAAAATAAAGGAAAATAAAAAATATTTTTATTACTTATAAAATAATTTAGTATTATTCTTATGCACTAAACATTCATTATTATTTTTTTTTATTAAAACATTGGGAGCTAAATCTTGTATTACTTCATATGGACCGTTAAACAGTTTGTCAAATTTATTTCCGATTTCATTTTTTAATAATAATAAATCTCCTTTCTTATAAACTATTGGGTTACTATTACGATCATACTTTAATTTTCTTATCATTTTATTTTCTAACAAGTTATTCTTAGCATCTAAATGTGCTTTTTGCATTCTATATTTTAATTCTTTATAATAATCATCAAAGTTATACAAAGGTTCTACTTCTAAAGTTAAGTTACTGGGTAATTTACACACTTTACCAAAAACTAATTCAAATGGAGTGTACTGTGTCTCAGAGTGAATGCTTGTATTAAATGAAAAACACCAAAATGGTAACCAATCGCTCCAAACGACTTTGTTATTTTCGCATTGAATTCTAAGATATGCGGCTAAATGTTTATGTGTATTTTCAAGAGCTCCTAAAGTCTCATGATGATATGGCGTAGAACAATGTTTTTCTATGCCTAATAGTTTGCATGTTTCTGTCATGATAGATGACATGAACTCTGTACCTTTGTCGGTTAAAATCTTTCTGGGTACACTGTATCTTAATATAAAATTATTGACGAAACTTCTAGTAACAGATTCCGTATCTTTACGTGGTAAGGGGTATGCTTCAACGTATTTCGTTAAGTTACATTGAATGGTTAAAATATACTTATTACTATAGTTGTCTATGTCTAATGGTCCCATTAAATCTAAACTAATTATTTCGAATGCCGAGTTGGCTGTTGAAGTTATAGTCATTGGTTTTTTAATATTCCTACTTGTATACTTTTGTATTTGACAAGGTTTACAATGTTTGACATAATTTGATACGTCATTGCTCATACTAGTCCAAAAATAATATTTTTTAATATTATTTAACATTCGATTTATACCTGCATGTCCGCTAGTTGGCAAAATGTGAAAGTCATTAAGTATTACTCTTATTTCTTCCTTATCAGTTACTTTTATTATATCTCTAGTAACAAGAAAACGTAAATGGTTTTCAAAATGTTTCCTATTGCTCAATAAACATTTAATATAACTTGCATTGTGCTTATTTTTTATGATTAACAATTCGTTAATATCTACCTTTTGGCATAATTGTACTAAATCCCTCGCTAACACCTCATTGATTGATAACGATCGGGTATCTAGACATATCGCGCATTGCGATGGCACAAAAATACATGAGCTGTCGTTTGACATAATATTCATTAAATTATTTTTATATTTTCGTATACTATTTTCCTCACAAAATATTAATTCTACTACGTCTTTTGGTTTTTTGAGAATTTCTACTACCGTAGGTTGATCAAGCCTATGGGTCGTAGAGCTCTCAGAAGTCTGTCTATCAGGGTAATCTTCAGTTACTCGTAACTTCTTTGATTGAGCACAGGTTAAGACTGAAACTTTCTTGTCTTGTAATTCTTTTAAATCTTTACACGTCCACAAGATTCGGCTTAATGCGTCTGCAGCTGCATTATTCCGACCTGCAACGTATTCTACTTCAAAGTCGTACTCTTCTAAATATAAACGAAATTTCATCAAACGGCTAGATGGATCTTTAAGGCCAAATAAATAAACTAATGGTCGGTGATCCGTAAAAATCTTAAATTTTCTACCGTAAATGTAAGGTCTAAAATGTTGTACCGCCCAAACTATAGCTAAAAGTTCTAGTTCTATAACTGGGTATCTAGTTTCAGCTGGTTTTAAACTGCGGCTAGCATAAGCAACAGTTTTGCCATTACTATTTGATAAAATAGCGCCTAAACCTATCTTAGATGCGTCTGTGTGCAATTGAAAAATGTTATCTTCGCTAAAATTTGGATAATCTAAAACTGGTGGATTCATTAGGGCTGATTTCAAATTAATAAAAGCAGTTTCGCATTTTTCTGACCATTTAAAAGTGACATTTTTCTTACATAATGCGTTTAAAGGATAAACAATACTCGCAAATGAATGTATAAACTTACGATAATAATTTGCAAACGCGACGAATCGTTTGACTTCGTCGACACATGTTGGTCGGGGAAATGAACTCATTACGGCAATTTTTGCTGGATCAGGAAATATACCATCTGATGTAATTTTATGCCCTAGGTATACAATATCTTTACGTAAGAACTCACATTTTATTGGATTTAGTTTTAAATTAACTTCTCTTAAACGATTTAATACGCTAATAAGATTGGAATTATGCGTTCTAATACTGTTTCCTATGATTATACAATCATCTAAATAAAGAAAACATTTTTCGTAGTTAAGGCCTGACATGGCTACGGTCATCAGTCTTGAGAAGACGCTGGCACTGGTCTTTAAGCCCATAGGACAGCGCTTCATTTGGTACTGTTTACCGGCTGTGAATGCAGTACATTTACGCGAATCTTCATCTAAAGAAAGTTGATACATCTTGTTTAAACAAAATGACGTGTATTTACGCGAATCAGGACTAAGTGACAGTTGATAATAAGATTGAGAAAGATCTAATTTCGAAAAATAAATGCTACCAGATAAAGAATCTAAAATATCTGTTATATTGGGTAACGGAAACTTGTCGTCTTTTATTTTGTTATTTAATTGCCTGTAATCAATTACAAGTCTCCATTTTTTCTCATTTGATCTATCAGCTTTCTTTGGAACCAATAATACAGGACTGGACCATTCTGAGACGGTCTCTTCAATAATATCGTTGTCTAACATTTCTTGAACTTGTTTTGCTATCTCACTTTTTAATGACTGAGGGATCCTATAAGGTTTGACATACACTGGAGTCGAGTTGTCTTTCAAAGTTATGTTATGTTGCATTAAATTTGTAACAGATAGTTTATCTCCTGGTAAATGGAATACATCTGAGTATTTAGCACAGATTTCTTCGATACTAAGTTTTTCCTCTTTGTTCAAATAATTCAAATTAAGTAAATTAAATAAAGTTTTGACTCGTTCAACGTTTTTGTTGTTTTG
Organism: Schrankia costaestrigalis; assembly: GCA_905475405.1. Lineage (NCBI taxonomy): Eukaryota > Metazoa > Arthropoda > Insecta > Lepidoptera > Erebidae > Schrankia > Schrankia costaestrigalis. The sequence goes on from FR997832.1 coordinate 7,000,764, forward strand.
TTGATTAAAGTGGCAAATATCAAAGCTAGATATTGAGTGAACTTCAACGTTCGATAAGTTAATTGTTATATCTATGTTCTTTGTATTTAAAATTCTGACAGGAATGTAACCTTTTTGCGGTTTTGCAATCATTCCGGCTACAAAAACTCCTTCTTCAACCTCTTTCGCTAAAAGAAAGTTTAAGAGTAATTATAATTATTGTTTGACATACCTCTATTATTACGAAAACGGTGATATTGCGAATGAGAAATTCTCATAACCTGGCGGTCATTGCTTGGTGATAAGCTGTGTTCGTCTAAAGCTGTACGGATAGCTTCCGGAAGGGAAAGAAATTGACGAGATGCTATAATTGTACTGAGGCGAGAGTCGTTCAGTCCGTCGGCAAAACGTTTTATAGCTACCTTTTCGTTGATTGGACGAAGTACTTCATATTTACTGCTATCTCCGTCAGTTTGAGCTATGGTTAGTTTGGCAAATAAGTTTTCTAAATCAGAGCCAAAATTTTCAATAGACCTATGTCCTTGACGTGCTGATTGCAACTGAGATAAAAGAGCTACAGCTGATTTTTTGGGGATTAAATAATTACGTATATCTTCTGACAAACTAGACACAGTTACGTAGGTAGGTTTTAATCGGAGCTTTGCACTGGGAGAAAGTCTTGTTTTTAATACGAATTCTATTAATTGTTCTTTGCCTGAGTCGTTTAACATCTTACTGTATAATTCTATACCATCTAATAATTGCATTGTAAACTCTTCTTTACCTGTCATAATAGGAAGCAACGCAATAGCGGATTTTATATCAAAATTCGACATTTTTGTAATATTTTCTGAACTACAACTAGAATCAACGCTAATCAATACCTTAATTTGCTTATATGTTTTATTAATTTCGTCTATCAGATCTTGGATTATGGTTACTTCTTGACTACTTAACTTAGAACTTTCAAATTTACTATTAATCTGTGACACAATACCCTCTAATTTGCTATATTCAGATTTAGCTTCGTTATATTTGGTAAATGCTAAATCGGTTTGACGTTTTTCTGGTCCAAGTTTGACTAAATACTGTTTGAAATACTTTAATTTATCTAATAAGTCTAATAAATCTTGGTGCATGGCTATACAAAAAATTCAAAATTAAAATATTAATACATGACCTACTTGTTACAATTAGCATCGCGGCTATGTTGGCTTGTGTGGAGTGCTGATGTGACGTAATCTGACGCGGTCTGACATGGTGCGTCGCGTGGAACGCTGGGCAGCAAAGGGTACAATGTGGATAACAGCCTGCTGGTGATGGATGACACGATGTCTTGATTGGGCCGGGCGTTTCCCTGGACACCTCGAACATGGGCCGGGATTTCCCTGGACACCTCCTAGTATGTGGACCGGGCTATACCCTGGATACCATCCTTGTCCCGTACGCTTCTTTCTTGCAATTATTTCTGGTTTATAAAATCGTATGGAAAATAGTCTTCATTTTTCTGTATTTTTTTGGTAAAAGGATGAATGTAGTCTTCGTTGTATCGGTAAATCTTAAGTCTTCATAATGGTATTTTCTTAGTTTTTCTTCATTTGTGCGGCATTGTGTCTTCATAGATTGTTGAAGGCAGGGTCGCCATGTGGCAACAGGTGAGGAGAGGTTCTCGATGATGAATTAAAGAGACATGTTATCTGTCTTAAGTTCGTATATTGAATGTAATCATATATTCTTAATACTAAAGTACAATATTATTATATTAGGCTTACTAGCATATTTGACAGAGCGCGTGTAACCTAATTTATAATGTTACTGAGTAATCCTTGCGAAATGCGTTTAAGGGTCTATACACACTACAGTGTAAAAATAGGAAAAATGTAAGACCTACCTTATCAACTTAGTATTATACTTAGTGGTAGAACAACATTAACTTTGACTACCTCTGTGGCGCAGTCGCTATATTACATGGCTGCTACGCAGAGGTCTCGGATACGATTCCCGCTCAATGCAAATCTTTGTGTGCATGAACATGATTGTTTGCATTGGTCTGAGTTTTTTCTATGTATAATATGTATGTATTTACAAAAAAAGTATTTAAGTATGTTTATCCGTTTTCTAGTACCCATAGTACAAGCTTTGCTTAGTTTGGGACTAGATGGCGTTGTGTAAATGTGTGAGGATTATATTATATTTCTATCACTATTTTTTTCATAAATTGTCAAACGTTAGTACAGTAAAAAGGCAGACGATTTTATTCTACTATTAAAAGACAATCTCCAAAATGGCGGCACGAAGCTTTTATGCTAAAACATTATTGTTTTTTCAGAAACTTCATAAGCGTTAAGGGCTTACTTTGGAAAGTAAAATTCAAGATTCAAGTCGTTAGTATGGTAATTCTCTTTAGTTACATTCTAAAAAAGTAAACGCAATCATCTTTAAGAGCTTGCAATGTTTTTGTTCTCGAACGACATTTTGCTTAGTCATCATGATTTTAATAGTGAAGCTGCAGTCTGTGTAATGTATTAACAGCAGAATCATCATCATAACTGCCCGTTAATGGCCCACTGCAGGGACGGGCCTTCTCCCGTGATGGAGGGATAGTTGGCCTACTAATACCACGCTGGCCATACGGATTGGTATAGGGTTTAATTTCAAATTTTCCTTCTTTTTATTTCGTAAAGATAATATTGATAGTCCCTTAGTGGGTTTTTACGACACCCATGGGATGAGATGGGGTGGTGACATATTGTATTGTTACTTCGTCACCACACGGAGAATACTGCATTGTTTTTATTTAAATTTCCATAACTTTACTAGACAATTGCAATGACTAAATAAGGCGTGAAAGCTTTTCATTAAATGGTAATTGAATTATGCAGTTTATTTCGCTTATTCTTTGGCATCCTTGCCCCTTAAAAAGTCAAGTCTCTTTATTTTATAATTCAATACCATTCATCATCATTCCCCTGCCCTTATCCCAATTTTATTTGGGGTCGGCGCAGCAAGTCTTCTTCTTCCATACTTTCCTATCAGACGTCATCTCACAAGTAACACTCTTCGCAGCCATATCGTCTTTCACACAATAATTCAATACCATTATAATACTATATTAAATTATATCAACTTAAAGGCTTCTTAGAGGTTCTCGAACCAGTTGTCCTTCGCAGCGTAGAAAATACGTTTACTTAATGGTGCAATCATTTTTCAAAATGTGGTTTTGTTGAGAGCCTAGAGTCTATTAAATAGATAAGATTTATTGACAAATCTATCTGACTAGTAGAATGTAAAACCAAGTTTTCCTACGTTTATGGTTAAGGCCCATCTCTGTAGTTAGACATCTTAGTACGCGAGGCACTTTAAGTTTTTTAAATTAAAAATTAAACTTAACGCTACTTCATACGATTATTATTGTTTATTGTAGACCTTTATAAATAAAAATTGAAATAGATAAATAATATTTAACTATTACCAAAACACAACAAGTCTAGTAATTAGAACGAAACGCGGCCGAAAGGGAAATAGTAAAGTTTCACAATAGTGAATGACCAACACATATCATCATACAAGTTCAGTGATGCGTGGTTTGAAATTCTCATCTCCCGTTTTGAAGTACCATCGTTTTATTGTTCAAACGTATCGCGCTAGTCAAAACTGCATTCCATCTATTATGTGGAAATATAAATGTTTGTGAATTTATATGCACAAACGAACGTTAGCAAATAGTTTTAAACGACAATTGACGACTTTTAGAATTATTTGAAGTTTAGAGTTCAAATGAAAATTCCAATTGTTTCCATAACTGGTTTTAAATGAAATATGAATATTTGAAGGCGCATCCCTGGCGCCGTGAATTAGAAACGAATTTGAAACCTTTTTGTGTTATAATGATATGTCCCCTTTTTGGTAGTTTTTAAAACAAATTAATATTCTTATATTCAAAATTTATTATTCGGACAAGAATGACAGGCGCTCGTCATTCTAGCAGAACGTGGTGGTTGAAAGACTGCTCACGGAATGCTATTGTCCTTCTTTACCATTAAAATTATTAGAAAGTTGTATTTGCTTAAAATTTGTGAATATAAGTTTACGTTCTACAAATCCTATTTATTTCCAAAATACCTCGAGCCTTTACCTACTTGAAGAAGTCTGAAACTGATACAGATAGCCACCTGGCGACATCAGAAGTGGGATACGAGACACCACGTGTTTGAAATGTGGTAATACCTATGAAAAATGGCAACTGCCGCTTGAGCTACAAAACAAGAATTTTATGACGATTATTCGTACTATGAAGACGCCATCTTTGCCGACGGGAAAATTCTGACAAATTAGATGGATTACTACTGCGGCAATAAAGAATGTGATCATGCCGCGCGACTCATGGCGGCTTTGTGCCATGTTTAAAGTGTTTTTGATTTCAGCAATACAGTAATGTCTGTGTTTGACACGACAAGGAAAATGGATATCGATACTAGAGAATATGGAGTGCTAATAATCAAAACAAGTTAAGATTCTCCAATTGATGGTGATAAATGGGATAGGAAACACCTATGGTGTACGAAGACACCACATGAGGTGTGGTAATGATTATGGAAAAATGCAGGTATTGTTGGTGCAAGAAAATAATAATGTTCTAACGCTTATGAATGTTATTTGAAATCGAATGATGACCCTTTGGTGAGAATGTTCTTTTTTTTTATAATATTTAGAGCAAAGTGCTCACAGTTTGAAAGTATAACCAATAATGTTATCAGTACACTAACGTAGTACTGTGTATAATAAGAATTATTCCATAGGCTTTAACCCTATGACGGTTGTTTCAATGGAAATTAATTGGTAATGGTTATGAACAAGTTAAAGTTATTTAAGTAACTTTATAGAAAGAACTTTAGTGGGAATTCTATCGGTCGTAGATGGTCGACTGTACTAGCAGCTGATAGCGCTAGGTTTGAGCCTTATGCTATTAATGATTATGTCCCACTGCTAAACTACGCTGTTACATTAAATTAGTACCATGAATATACAAAGGTCCGTTTAAAGTCAAGTTAGTTCAAGGTTAATAGGAGTTATTTCATCACGCGTGTCGAACAGCATATGCTTTGCAGTATTTTATTGAGTAAACTCGTGATGGAGTATTAAGCTGTCCGCTATCTGATAAGGACGGTAACCCACACTCAAGGTTGTTCTGAGTCCTGTGTTGTTGGATCGGGCACCGTGAGGGTGCGGGCAGAGTGCTTGTCAGCCGAGTGTTGCTTGTTTTGCAAGTAATAGTAACTAAATAAGAATATAGTTTTTGCGTGTGAAATTGACGTTTAACCCTTGATATCCTTTTACGTGTTTTATCTGGCTATTATTTGTGACTAAATAGGATAACGTAATGTTTTCAAACATTGAGAACAATAAAAATTAATTGATAATGATGACGATTATGGTGAATGACACTATGGTGAATGACACAATGAACACTGTTGAGTAAAAATAAGGTATGATTGAAAAATGGAGAATGTCTATGCAAGCTATGACTGTAAGTACTAAGCTTGTTGTTACAATTAATACTTAGTAAACCTATAGCTGTGATAAAAAGGTTCACACTCGTTACGGTGTTGTGTGTACCTCAGCAGTGTGTGGAGGTCGCAGGCTTCCCCAAGCTTGTCATGACGGCGAGCATATGGAGTAGTCCTGTGAAGACCGAAGGTGCTGGTGCGCTCCGAGAAGATTGGTTTCATCACGTCGGGGTCACCAGTGTGGAGGTCGCAGTGACGTAACCGCCTCCAACGAAAAGGGGGGATCCTCCGACCAGGCGAGGGTGACCGTGCCTGGCGGGCCAACTCCACTACGGTTGTTCGTTGGACGTTGTATATGTGCGGAGTCGCTGTGCGAATGTTGATATCGCGATTCAGGACGTAGTGTAGGTGTTCACTTGAGTTAGTCGGTAGATGACGCTACAAGTGCATTGATCAGTGTGATAGGTATTTGACATTTATAGAAGGCAAGTGTATTACGAAACAATACTACATTGCCACAAAGAAAAGTAGGACGTAAGTTGTTATACCTCTATAAAACTATTAAGGACTTGGGTTCGATTCCCACTCAGTGCAAATCTTTGTGTAATATAAACATAATTGGTTTTCTTGATCTGGGTTCTAAGACCCAAAATACAAGCTCTGCTTAGTTTGGGACTAGATTGGCGATGTGCGGCCACACGCCATGTGCCAGTGTGTCTGCTTGACACCACTGTGGCTACACGCCGTGTGCTTGGTGCGTCTGAATGACGCCATTGCGGCCACATGCCGTGTGCCGGTGCGTCTGCTTGACGCCACTGCGGCCACACGCCATGTGCCGGTGCGTCTGCTTGACGCCACTGCGTCCACACGCCATGTGCCGGTGCGTCTGCTTGACGCCACTGCGGCCACACGCCGTGTGCCGGTGCGTCTGCTTGACGCCACTGCGGCCACACGCCATGTGCCGGTGCGTCTGCTTGACGCCACTGCGGCCACACGCCGTGTGCCGGTGCGTCTGCTTGACGCCACTGCGGCCACTCGCCATGTGCCGGTGCGTCTGCTTGACGCCACTGCGGCCACACGCCATGTGCCGGTGCGTCTGCTTGACGCCACTGCGGCCACACGCCGTGTGCCGGTGCGTCTGCTTGACGCCACTGCGGCCACACGCCGTGTGCTTGATGCGTCTGAATGACGCTATTACGGAAACACGCCGTGTGCTTGATGCGTGCGTTTGCATGACGCCACTGCGGCCACGCGCCGTGTGCCGGTGCATCTGCATAATGCCACTGCGGCCACGCGCCGTGTGCCGGTGCGTCTGCAGAGACGCATGTATTATAATGTTACTGTCTCATTGTACGGCGAAAAGACTGTTGCGCAGCTACAATGCCGTGTAGCCAAATTATTCGAGTAATAATATACTGTGATTGATGATGAAGACTTTTAAAACCACCCCAACAGTTGCAACAAAAGTCCTTCTACATTAAACACCATTTAACCTTATGGTGCAGTCCGTGGCAGTAAAAGCACTTCACTGACTACAGTTTTGGCAAAGGTACTCCAGTACATGTAGGTATTTATTTTTCTTTTATTACTTTAAGGAAAGTTAATGAACTAATTGGTTCAATTACCTTACAGTTTAAAGTAGAAAAAGTGGCCAATTACGAGCTTCCGCTTATCGATATCAAATGTGTATGCAAATGATGAATTCACATAGATTAACGATTATACGACCAAGTACGCTAACCAAAGCAGATCAAGTTTAACACCATGAACTACATGATTTAAAAATGCTAATTAACACTTAGTAAAACTATAATCTATAACTAAGAAGAAATAAACTGCTGCACTAGAATTCGCTTAGCTTCATTCGGTTTTGTACAAAACAGGTCAATATCAAAACCAGGATCGAGTTTATTAAAACATTTCATGCTGCGTATTAAATAGAGTTCTGTTGATAGTTAGTCGTTGTATGGGGTATATCTAATATTGGTCGCTCCCTTAGACCACTATATTATACCTAGGTCTACAACAGTAGTATAAACATCGGTAAGGGCAGGTCTACAAAGCTGTGGAACCTAAACCGCAGCCATATATCTAACTAATATTCGGTATGTTTACAGGTCACCTCCCTGTCAGTAAATCATTGATGAAAATGGGACTGGAGAGCGTGTGGTAAAGAAGACGAGACGGTGCTGCGTGGTTATGAGGCTATATGGAAAAAGATAAAGGCATTTTAAGTGACAAGGAAACCGTGAAGGCGGTAGATATAGGCGGTTATGTTTTGTGAGAGATGTGTTAAGTATTCAGAAACTAAGGTACGTTCATATGTTCATATTATCCTATGTGATTGGTGTGTGTGCTGGGTTGTTGCGGCCCTGGGCTGCTAGTGGGTGGCTAGCAGCAATGGCGCAACACCCAGGTGAGGTGTGTGCTTGGGTGGTTGCGGCCCTGGGCTGCTAGTGGGTGGCTAGCAGCAATGGCGCAACACCCAGGTGAGGTGTGTGCTTGGGTGGTTGCGGCCCTGGGCTGCTAGTGGGTGGCTAGCAGCAATGGCGCAACACCCAGGTAAGGTGTGTGCTTGGGTGGTTGCGGCCCTGGGCTGCTAGTGGGTGGCTAGCAGCAATGGCGCAACACCCAGGTGAGGTGTGTGCTTGGGTGGTTGCGGCCCTGGGCTGCTAGTGGGTGGCTAGCAGCAATGGCGCAACACCCAGGTGAGGTGTGTGCTTGGGTGGTTGCGGCCCTGGGCTGCTAGTGGGTGGCTAGCAGCAATGGCGCAACACCCAGGTAAGGTGTGTGTGTGTGTGACTTGTAGCTAGTTCAGCAGGGTTGCATGTTCGGGTCGTATGCGTTGTGTTGTGTATGATGGATGATATTGCCAGCGCTGGTGGCTAGCGCTGGGTGTAAGGGATGTATGGGTTCAGTCCACTTATTGATGCTGAATTGAAGAGATGTTGGCTGGAATGCGCATAGGTATCGTATAAGGAGAGTGCGAGAATAAGTTCGAGATGAACTGTGGCTGGAAAGTAAGAAGCATTGACTCGTGTCAGGTTGGACGAGCTTGATGCCTTGAGTAATGGTATTGTACGTCATTGTTGCAGGAATGTATACGCCCGAGGACGGGCGATGCGCCCGAGGACGGGCGATTGTCAGTCCGGCCGTGAAGGCGCATCCCTGGCGCCGTGAATTAGAAACGAATTTGAAACCTTTTTGTGTTATAATGATATGTCCCCTTTTTGGTAGTTTTTAAAACAAATTAATATTCTTATATTCAAAATTTATTATTCGGACAAGAATGACAGGCGCTCGTCATTCTAGCAGAACGTGGTGGTTGAAAGACTGCTCACGGAATGCTATTGTCCTTCTTTACCATTAAAATTATTAGAAAGTTGTATTTGCTTAAAATTTGTGAATATAAGTTTACGTTCTACAAATCCTATTTATTTCCAAAATACCTCGAGCCTTTACCTACTTGAAGAAGTCTGAAACTGATACAGATAGCCACCTGGCGACATATTTTTTGCAATGTTTAATTTTAGAGGAAAACAAATAGAAAAACATTGGGTGTATTTTACATTGAAATTTTTTTGGTTGTAGAATCAGGCATGCTTTTTTACCCATAAGGCTATATGGTGTATCGGCTGTCAATGATCGGATGTATTACCTATGTAAATGTACGTAAATGAGAACATTATTTTGTTACTCAAAGTAAAAAAGATAAGTATAAAGATAAGGCAAAATATTTCGTTGTAAAAAGACATTATTATTAAATTTTGTTGAAGAAAAATCTGATGTAAAGAAATCTCCTACACGAACATCTGTATAAAACGCCGAAATTATGAGAGAAACATCTAGTTCACAAAACTTTTCGCTGAGTTTGCTCTTTTGTCATGAACGCGGTAACATTTTGCAATGGAAAAATAAAAAGCGGTGCTCTTTTAGATCGTTTGTCTGACTGTCAAACAGAATTTATCCTGAATGAATAATGTGTAGGGTATTACGGAGCTCGTAAATGTCGACCACAGACGAAAATGTCTTTGAACCGCACAGATAACAATGGAGATCATTTTATTGTCTAGCGGAGAGACCTACTGTTTTGAAATATGTGATATTATTTGAGTCTTATTGAATGTGGAAGGGTTTATTTTTGGTAGACTATGGTTTCATTGGGTATTGTAGTATTTGATTAAGGTACAGTATTTTAATAACTATTGGAAGAATAGGGTCACAATTCTTTATATCGAAGAATCTCTTTAAATACAACAAAAAACATACAAGCTTTAAATTACACTTTAATTGAAATATACCTTTTCAGGCAGGAAATAAAAATAAATAAAATACTTTTACAGTTCTTGCACAAATATCAACGATTTAAATATTTTTTTTTTCCGTAGAAATGACTTTTAGTTAGTGTTGTTATAAGTGAAAGCTATTCATAGTATGGTGTATAGAAAAAAATCCTTTTTTTCTGCGTATGAAAATGACACGAGAATCAGCTGATCTGAATAACATGTTGATATTATTTTGACATTTGATATTGACAGATGGCAACATCAAATTTTTGATGTTTGAGGCAAAGGATCATATTTCGACCTAGTTATTACGTCATCACTCATTTTAGTAGGCGAGTTGAAAAACAAAAACGAAGAATTATAACAAAATAATATCCCAATTCATATCCTTTTTTGCGTGGTTGTCAGAGTCATAGGCATGTCGTTGACGAACTGATAAAAACCACATGGTGTAGTTTAGCTCTCGGGAGCATAAGTAATAATATTCTTAGCTTACGAGAACATATAAATATTTGCAGGTAGCATATTATTTCATTCAGTTAGAACATTCGTCGAAATGTAGAATTAACAATTTCAAATTGAGTTGAACCTTATTTAACATTAACTGTTAAGCGGCAATTGTGTTTGATAAAGTTTAATAAAGTTGTTAATTTGTTTAAAATGTGTACAGCTGTTTATGAAAATAATTGCGTGGGCGGATGTTATTATTTTGACACATATAAGTTAAAAGAAAAGCACGGGGCCAATTTAAATCCAATTTACTTTGCATTGTATGAAACTAAATTGAAGCCGAAATTGAATATAAACCTGTTTCTATAGACAGCAGTGTATATTTATTATTTAGTTCAAAGCTATAATAGTTATGTCGACGGATTATTTACGCGCCGTGCCTCCATGACACGATACTACACGTAAATATCTTGGTACTTGGTGAAATTTACGTGTGGTTAAATGTTTATGTGGGTAAATTGATGTGCGGTACATAAGTCGTAAATAAGTCTATTGGTAAGTATTATATACCTAAAGTCGATATTTTTTCCAGTAAAGAATATTTAAGCAGATAATTAATAATTATTATTTCCACGATGCAATAGTAAACTTATAATAAACTTAAAATCCTACTCCTATCCGTTAGAGCTGAGTGTAAATTATTAGTATCCAAGCCTAATTTTCCTCAGCTACTGAAGAGGGTCCTTCCCTGCAATGGGATATTACGATTTATTATAATGAACAAAAATTATAAGATATTGTTGATAAATAGATCTAACTATTCATTATAACACTATACCTGATATGAGCAATAATTGTATTTTATAGGAAAAATAATTTTAATTACTACCTTTCTAAGTATAATGATAAAATTTACCTTTTTCGTGACCAATATGCTCGTAGGCAAATGACAACGACTTTACTACAACATTACGGTTAAAAGAATGAGAAAACTTTTGTAAAGACCAATCTGTGTGTTTGAGATCTGAATCGCGAAGCTTTTGGACATTTGAAGGATTTATTACGTCCTTTCTTTAGTCTCCTGTGAAGTTAGAAATATACGAGCTACACCTCATCTGAGAAAACTTTAATATCTACGTTTTATAACTTTTGCTTTTTACGATATAACTTTATTTTTCTGCTTTTATGAGAATAACAAATTTTAAAATAGATGACATATTGTTAAAGAAATATGTATTTATAATTTGTTTATTTAAAGCCAGTACTGTCCCACTCTTCTATTTATATTTCTGTGGTTCCACTACTGTTCAAAGGCCTCACCTTCAGCCTTTGAAATTGCGAGTTCGTAAAAACAGTAATGTCGTAAGAAATACGTTATTGTTAATATCATTAGGATTACATGGATATTATCAGGATACAATGTAGACGACGAATTTCTCAGGTACGGAAACCCTGCCTTTACCTTACAATTCTGCGTCTTTTTTAACGTATTACTGTTTGACAGAAGCTTTACTTAATTTTAGACTAGTTAAATGACGTAATGTGAATGTATGAGTAGTTTCATATTACTTAATTATTTAATTTGAAAATAGAAATAAAGTTTTCGTTCTTTTTATAAAAAAAGATTTTTTTAGAAAACTTGATATTAAACCCTATACAAATCCGTCTGGCCAGCGTGGTATTAGAAAGCCAATTATTCCTGCGTCACGGGAGGAGGCCTGTCCCTACATTGGGTAATTTATGAATTGTTACGATGATTTAATTTTATGTTATTTGATTCAAAAAGCAATGAAACAACGAAGAAATTTCTTAATTTACTTACGATAGTCCTATCAAAGCACTCAGAAACTTAGTCGACCATTTCAATACAAATGTTAAAAATAAATATTGTCGAGAATAAGAGCGTCCGAGATCATATTGTATTGAGAAACAAAAGAAGTTATTGCGAATAATGAATTATATTACTTTCAAACAAAAGAAGGGTCTAACAATTTTATATAGAAGGCTAAAGTATAATAATCTATACATACTTAATATTGTAAAGAGGTAAAATTTGTGTGTTTGTGAGTTTGTGACGTTGTAGGGGGTAATCTCTGGATCTACTGAATTGATTTTAAAAATTCTTTCTGTGTTGAATAGTCCATTTATCGTGGAGTGTCATAGGCTATATAATATCACGCTATGACTGATAGGAACGTTTTTTTCGCCTCCCAACGAAGTGTTTTTCATTAATTTCTTCATTTTTTAACCAGCTTAGACGCCCCCTAGCTAGGTGAACTTACGACCTCAAAAAGGTCTCTGGGTCGGACTGGATGCGGAAAGCGCAGGACTGTGTTCTTTAGCGCGTGGTGGAAAAGGCCTATGTCAGCAGTGGACTGCAATAGGCTAGTTGACTGATTGATTGAATTACATGCATGTGAAGGTTAAGGTAATCGTTCATATACCATGTAAAACGGAAAAATAATGGTAGGTACGTAATACCGTGGCAAATCCCACTACACTTAAAAATATTCTCGCATTGGGTAAAGCGTTGTGTAAAGCAACATTATCAAAAAATATTTTACATCTATTAACAAAAGACAATTAGCAACGGCAAAAGCCACTAAGCCCGACATAATTCTTAATTACTCGTGCGTCTCAAACGTTGTACACTTTTTTATGATATTATGAAAAGGATACAGTTAATTAACTAATATAATAATTAAGTACTAAGTTTCATTAAGTACATAAAGTAACAAGCTGGTGAGAAGCCCACGATTTTATTTCTTAGAAACTTTAGTTAATTATGTAAAATTAACATTTATTTTACGAATAAAAATGTATTATTAGCGTCTTGTTATATTTTTAATAAGATTCCTTTTTATAAATTCTGTTAGAAAATGTCTTCATTTAACATCAAAGAGTTGTATAAGTAAAATGTAATAAAAATGTCAGGTGATGCGCTGCAGGCGGCCAAATGACAACTTATTAAATCTATATTTACGAACCGGATAGAATTACGTAAAGACTGCTTACTGAAAGTTTGTTTATATTTTGGATTAGGCTATTTGACGACCTCTAAGGTGTAGTAGTTTATAGTATTACTAGCGAACAGCCCCGGCACCTACTACAGAATGTCCTCAAACAACGTTTAAGTATAGTTTCATTAGAAATTTCTAAGTTTATATGGGTTTCTATATTTTTATGCATGTGTTATACATATAAACCTTGAATCACTCTATCTATTAATAAAAACCCCTTTAAAATCCGTTGCGTAGTTTTAAAGATTTAGGTAAGCATACAATATAGGGATAGAAAAAGCGACTTTATTTTATATGTACTATGTACAGATGACTACTGCGCGGATGTCTTCCATTTCTTGCGTTTTGTTGATATTATTAGATGTAGATATTATTTGCCAATACTTTGTGCCATTCTTAACTCCCCAGCTAACACGAAAGAGGATCCCCATACTCGCTCGTGTTGCATGAAGTCTACATTCTGTTTATTCTCACCCACAACTTACGTGATTGAGTTGTCTACATCAGCAATTTATGTCAGTGCGGTTTTAGAGTAAAAAAGATTTAAACATGTCATGATACTACATAATAATAATGGTACGCCTTAGGACCCCATTGCATATACTTCTGGAAGGTGTATTCTAGTAAAATACATTTACTAGAATACGAAACTTAAGTAGAACCCCCGAACCTTAGAATCCATCATTAATATCTTATCATCGTAAATTAAAGTAAGTCTGGACTCCTTAAACAAGACGTTATAAATTGTTTATTACTTCGTCTCAAGCACGGAAATAATACGATCAAAGTTATTGAAGACTCAATAATATTTTATATTAAATTCCCATCCGTAATAATTTGAATATCGAGTTTCATACTACAAGTAATAAGAAAATTGTTATTGACCATTTTCAGTTAAATAAATTTTTACGTCTATTTATCCCTTCCCACGCGGGTACAAAGGTTAAATAAACCAAAAAGGGTTATTTGAGTCTCAAGCGATAAGCCAACATGGCTTCCAAGGAGTGCACTATTAGATACAGTCAATAAACCAAATACTTGACTCAAGGGATATCTATCCAAAGTGAATTATTTATCCATATAGCTTACATATACGTTACGTTTACGATGTCAGTATACGATACATAAGAGACTGTGATGTGGAAATAAAATGAACAGCTGTATTGTGGTAGCAACATAAATATTAACATAATATATTGTCTTGAAAAAGATTAAGTTTGTAGATACATAGTTTTAAAACAGGTGGAATTATACGGTTACATTTTTTAAATGTTTGCCACGGGTGTTTCCTAGCACTATGATTTGACCAACTTCAAGGTTTAAATAGAGCATTCTTTACAGGGTTTTTCTAGACACCAGCTTAGTTTATTATGTACCAGTTACATAGTTGTGCTCTGACATTACTGACATAATCTAGGAGGGAACAAGTGATTGTTCCCTTGCCATCGTATGGAGACGTAGTTACAATACCTTGATGTCACCATCTTATCTTATCCTAAGGGAAAGTTTGCAGATGTTCATTCTACGAAAACAAGAAAATGATATCTTAATCAAAGGGCCATCACCAATCCGTGTATTTTGCGTATTAGTAGTTTTATCTTTCATTAATGAATGTTTCACTCGTTCCCCTGCAGTAGTCCATTATTGGTCAGTTATGACCAATAAAAATGGAAACGAATTTTCGACTCGTAACAGAATTTCACCGAAACACTATGTTTTTAAAAAAGAATTTTTCGTTAACAAACACGCCAGTTAGCCGAGTTTTTCGTGTTCCTCATATTCTATTTGTTAGAATGTTTTCAAAGTGCATTCTGTTAGCCTCTGTTTTTGTTAGTACCTTTGTGTTACTGTAATGTTGTTATGAAACAAAAGTGGTGGAAAAACTTTACGTGTTTTTGATGCAAGTCTCTACTTCTATTTTTACATTTTTTACATACGATACGTATTAAGACTTTGTAAAACTTGCTAGGAAATGTAAATGTTTAAAATCCTGGAATTAAGGTAATAGACGGTAGCCATGAAATGAGCTGTTTATTTCGTCGCAATCACTTTACAGGTATGACCACAGGCGTGCATGTATAGTGTATGTATACCGGCAGATCCCCGAACTTAATCCCTATTATCAGTCACCTATTGACAACCGGTCTGTGCGCACGCAAACGCCCCGCCTTCTATTGCGCAACAACGCAACAACCTTTATTTGCGACCCTCAACCGATAAAATAATAAAAAAAAAAATGTTTAAATGTAAAAGGTGTGAAAACGAAGCTCTCGACGGTGTTTTATGCAGTGCTTGTGGATGCCAGTTTGACTTTCCGTGTGCAGGAATCTCTGAGGGTGGTTGGCGTAAACTTGGAGATCGTAAATTAACGTGGAAATGTAGTACATGTAAATCCAACGCAATTAGTCCGCGTGTAGGACAAGCGAAGAATCTGCCGGCGGACATGGATGGTGTATTGTTGCAACTCCAACGATTTTCTACACAGATGGAATCCCTTCCTGCATTAATGGATAACCTCAATGCAATAAAAAACGAACTCGCGGAACTGAAGTCCATCAAAACGGAGTTTAGTGAGGTCACGACCTCCATAGCCGACATGAAAAAATCATTAGAGTACGTGCATGATTCCGTTAGAGACCTATCAATTAAGGTATCAGGGCTGGAACAAGATGTCACACAACTAATGAAGACCAAAGAGGAAGTTTCCATATTGCAGCAGCGGTGTACGAGTCTAGAAATTCAGTGTCGTGAAGGTGAACAAAGGTCAAGAAGCAATAACATTGAGATAAAAGGCGTACCGCAAACGAATGCTGAAAACTTATTTGTAATAATTTCGAAAATATGTGACAAAATAAAATGTTCTATTCCGAAGGAGCAAATAAATTACGTTACAAGAATCCCTACTAAGAAGTGACAGTCAAAACAAAACAATCATCTGCTCATTGAATAACAATTACCTAAAAAATGACTTTATCGCTGCAGCTCGGGATTACAAGAAGTTAACTGCAATGGACTTGGGGCTTCAAGGCGACAATAAGATATACATTAATGACCACCTGACCTTGGATAACAAAGCCTTGTTAAACAAAACGAAAATCTGTTCCAGAGAACGCGGTTATGAATACGTGTGGGTCAGAAACTGTAAAATTTTCATACGCAAGAACACCCTTTCACCTAAACATCACATCAGGACTGAGGAGGATTTGAAAAAGTTTTTTTCATTGAATAGATCAGGTCTACTTCCCGACAATACGCTAATATTGTTGTTATGTAATACTAACGACTTATTAATTACAATATATTTACTTATAACAGGTATTCATTTTTTCTATACATTCCATTCTCGCCAGCCTATTGTTATCGAACTGCAAAGATACTTCTATTCAATAAACCCGTTTACCTCAGGTGTAAGTCAGTTTAGGCCTTATTTCTTCTTACATACGTTTGTGATCTGCATGGATATTTTTATAACAGTTGTTAGTGGTATATACGGAACTTTAATCTACGCTTTAAATCTTAATGCTTACGTTAGACAACAATACGTACAATTTGTTTTACTTTTATTAATAATATTACGTTACATAAATATAAATTGTTTTTTATATATTCCTTATGTACCTTTTATACGTTTAATCGTTGTTTTGAAGTTAAATATTGTCTGCAATGGATCCGATTAGTATTTACTACCAAAATGTTCGTGGGCTACGGACAAAAACATCTGCATTTTATAGAAACATTTGCATGAATTCATATGACGTAATTTGCTTGACTGAAACATGGCTTCTGGACAGTATAACAGATACTGAATTATTTGACAGTAGATATGTGGTCTTTAGACGTGACCGTAATTATTCTCACACTAGTCAAAGCTTGGGTGGAGGAGTATTATTGGCTGTACGACGGGAGTTATCAGCTGATATTCGTAACGACTGGTGTTCGTCAGCAGAGGACCTATGGGTTACTTTAACCTTTCACTTAACCAAGCCTAGAGTTTCTTACAAAATTCATGTTTGCACTGTCTACATATGTAATCAGCAATTGGGAAACCCATTGATGATGCAATTAAAATCTTTTTCAGATAATTTATGCAACATTATTTTAAAACAACCTGCCGACAAATATCTCATATTAGGTGACTTTAATCAATCAAACATTGAATGGTGCGCCGCAACACAAGGTACCTATTTATACCCTAGTAATTTACAAGGAGCTATCCAAACCAGTTTTTGTGATAGTTTAGTATCTTTTAATTTAATGCAATATAACTCTTGTATTAACATCAATGGTAGGATACTCGACCTTGTCCTATCTACAAACGAAGTTATTGTCACTTCGTGTCAAGATCCACTTGTGCCGGAGGACTCTCATCACAAGGCACTTTGTATATCTGCTGACTGGGTGCCACAACCTCAGCTGCGCTCCTGTAGCAGGGTAATGTACTTATATGCCAAAGCTAATTATGACGCCATCACTAAAGAAATAGATTCTGTAGATTGGTCACATGAACTGAACTGCAGGTCGTGTGAGGAGGCTGTTAGATTCTTTTATGACACTGTCTATGCACTTCATGATAGGTATATACCTACTAAAACTATAGTCCCACATACTAAGTATCCACCTTGGTACAAAAGCCCTCTTATTAAGCTTATAAAAGAAAAAGCAAAATTTCACAAGAAATTTAAAAGATATGGCAATCTTTCAGACCAGCAATCTTTTATTAAATTACGTAACAGAGTGAAAGTCATAGAGAGGGATATGTACCATACTTATATAGCTAATATTGAAGAAGGAATCTCAAGGAACCCTAAAGTCTTTTGGCAATATGCTAAAATTAAACAACAAGCCAATTGTTATCCCTCTGTGCTAAAACTTGGTGAGAATATATGTAGTGGTGGGGATGAGATATGTAACATGTTTAGTGACTACTTCTATTCTAATTTCCAGACACAGGGGGTAAATGACAACGTATCCATCTCTATTGACGATTCTGGTGCACTAATTAACGATTATGCTTCTGATATTTGTAATATCTATGTGAAGGAGGAAGAGGTTTATCGGTTGTTAAGGCAGGTCGATGTAAAGAAATCAGCTGGTCCTGATAGAATCCCACCAACGTTTATTCGAAGCTGTGCTAGGTCCTTATCGGCCCCTTTAACGTTATTATTTAAAAAATCTTTTGACATAGGAATAGTCCCAGTGATTTGGAAGTCAGCATATGTAACGCCTATTCACAAAACAGGTCCTAAGGATTGTGTGGACAATTATCGGCCTATATCCAAGTTGTGTATTTTTGCTAAAATCATGGAGAAAATTGTTCACATGCAACTTTCTGCAGCACTTAAGTTAAGTCTCTCTGATCAACAACATGGGTTCACTAAAGGTCGGTCTACAACTTCCAATCTCATTGTTTGTAGTGACTTCCTGTCCGAGCATATGTCAATGAGGTCCCAGGTCGATGTTGTATATACTGACTTCCGAAAATGTTTTGATCGTATAGACCATAGCCTGTTAATAAAAAAGTTACAACTAATGGGCATTCGGGGTAACTTGTTCAGATGGTTCACATCCTATGTTAATCAAAGATGCCAGACTGTTGTACTCAATGGGTATACATCAAGAGCTGTCCCTATCCCCTCTGGCGTCCCACAGGGGTCCCTTTTGGGGCCCTTGCTATTTAATATATTTGTTAATGACGTCACCTCATGCTTTAGAAGCTCTAAAGTCATTCTGTACGCTGATGACTTGAAGATTCTTAAAGAAGTTTCTTCCATGAATGATGCTCGACTATTACAGGAGGATCTGGATAGATTTCAGCGTTACTGTACCTCTAATAGATTGGACCTTAATGTATCTAAGTGTTGCGTATGCACGTTTACGCGGAAGCCAAATCCATTAATATTTGACTACATAATATCGGGTACAACTATTACTAGAGTCAACGCAGTCAAAGACTTAGGAGTCACATTCGACTCAAAATTACTATTTGACTCACACATAGACAATGTGGTCAATAGGGCTTCTAAAGCACTGGGGTTTCTTTTTAGGTTATCTTCCGATTTTAGAAACATAAAAACAATAAAAATACTGTACTGTACTTATGTCCGTAGCCATTTAGAATATGCATCACAGATTTGGAACCCCAATTACACTATATATATTAACAGACTCGAAGGTATACAGAAGAAGTTCATGAGGTACATTCAGTATCGTTCCTATACTTTCCTACCCAACTACATAAGTCGTTGTCAGAAGTTTCATATATTACCACTATACGAAAGAAGAAGAATTGCGGATATTTCATTCCTAACAAGCATTGCAAACGGATCAAAAGATGTCGCGGAGCTCGTTAGCAAGGTCGGACTTAGAGTTCCATCGGCCTTCCTTCGCAGATCACATCTTTTGCATACCCCCCTGACTAACACTGTTTATAGGCAAAACTCATATCTAGTGAGAGCGTGTCGGTCGTTCAATGAGGCTTGTCGGGATGTAGAACTTGATTTGTTCAATGACAGCACGTCAAAGATTAAAATAATCTTTAATAAGAAGTTCTTCCTAAGTGGTCTTTAAATATAACTTTTGTGTGCTATATGTATTAGGAAAAAAAAAAAAAAAAAAAAAAAAAAAAACTCGTAAGAAGTTTGTGTGTTCAAGAAGTACTTGTGTTGTCTTTTTGTGTTACAATATTGTTATGTTTGTATGTTATATGTGAAAACTTTTAATTGGCCATTAATTACTATGTATCTCTAATCACTTATACTGATCAGCTGTAAGTTTTCCGAATAAATTAAAATTAAATTAAAATTAAATTATTTTTTTATGATCTTGATATAAAAACAATGCTAGGTATCGAGATTGATTTCGGTTTATATAGGGTGTTTTTGACTGTATGATTGTGACACCTAATTATCACGTTTAAGAAAGTTAAATCAATTTTTTGAACAACTATACCTAATTAGTTTAACTAAAATCTTCGGGAAATCTATTAGATTACATCTTAGAATACCAATTACACTTTGCTTGAACTACAAGTACCTAGCTACCGTCGTGATATATCTTCTCTCAGGTGACTTGCCCTATTGCAAGGTCAATTTTAGATAAGACAGCGCAGATAATCCTACATTATTACAGGATATATTTCACTGTAAGGTTCCTATAAATAAAACGTGCTTACCTTACAAAGAAAAGGGGTTTATAGGTACCCCTATTTGTTAAATTTGATTGTGAAAGATTAAGTTAAACGTTACTGGTTACTCTCTGTAGTTTATACTATTATATTTTTTAGTAATTTTTTTATCTTTAACTCTACCTCAATAACCCTTAAATTGTCACATACTGATCCTTTAGATTTATTTACATTTAAGTTTACGTTTTGGGTGGTAATAGGGATAGAAAAGAAGAATTTTTCATTTTTTTTGAAAAAATATGTATTTATATATTTTTTTTCGTATGTCACTTAAAACGGACATTGCCCATTTCCTGCTTCTGAGTGGTAACCTCATATATGTCACATTAAACGGACATTGCCAGAACAAAGCAAAGAATTATTTTCTAAAAAAACTAAAAGCACACTTCTGAATCAACGTTACTTGATATAAAATAAACACTAAATAACAATGAGATCAATTTTCAGTTAAGAAATGTATAAAATCATACATCAAATGTTAGAAACAAAACATAAAACCAACTTTTGACCGTTTTGGTAAAACATAAAACCAACTTCTAACCGTTTTGGTTAATAAAAAATTAAAATAAATTTATTTTTATTATATTCGATCGAGACATGGGCAGTGTGACGACTGTCACACTGCCCATGTCTCGATCGAATCTGTCTTCGAATCGATCTGTCTTCAACGGTACCAAGTTGACCTACGATATATAGAAGTGCTGTGGTGCTTATACGAAAACTTCAGGGTAAATCAACAAGCCCTATCCAATTGCAGCGACGAGTAAGACAGGGTGATGTCATATCCGCAAAACTGTTTACCGCTGCACTGACGGACTCGGCATCAACATAAATAGCGAGAATATCACGCACCTTCGATTTGCCGACGATATCGTGGTCAAAGCTGAGACCATGGAGAACCTCAACACAATGCTCGATGGCCTCAGTAGTCTCTCAACAAGCGGGTCTTAAAATGAACTTGTACAAGACCAAGATCATGGCAAATGTCCATGTTGCACCTACTGCAATCACGATTGGAGGCTCTACACTCGAAGTTATCGACAAATATATTTAACTGCTAGGTAAATCCAATTTTGAGAAGGAGATCATTCATCGAATCCAACTCGGTTGGGCATCGTTCGAGAAGCTAAAACTTATTTTCTCGTCTACATTGCCTCAGTGTCTGAAGACAAAGCTCTTCGAACAGTGCGTGTTGCTAGTGATGCCGTATGGAACAGAGACGTGGTCGCTAACTATGGGCCTTCTTGGAAGGCTTACGGTCACTCAAAGGGTAATGCAGAGAGCCATGTTGGGAGTTTTTCTGCGTGATCGAATCAGAAATGAGGAGATCAGCAGGAGAACCAAAGTGACCGACATAGTGCTCCGGATTGCGCGGTTAATGTGGCGGTGGTTTTTTTTTAAATAAATAGAGTGATTTAAGAGGATGGTTTATATGTATAACACATGTATAATATAGTAGAGAAACCTGAATAAATTTAGGGTTTTCTAATGTAATCGTCTATTGAAGCTGTATTTAAAAGTGGTTTAAGGACATTCTGCAGTGGATTGCACAAATAATAGACCTGCGTGGGATTCGAACCCACGGCACCGCAGTAGCTTGCGCTACCGCCACGCCATCGAGGTCCTTTAATAGAAAAACATATTAAGGTCTAATTGGCAAGGTCCGTTGCATGGGACAAACAAAAAATACACTAGTTCATAGAGCAAATTGGCAAGGTCCGTTTTAAATGACATACTTTTAATTGACGAAATTAGAAATGAAAAATAGTTATATTGTTGAAATAAATTATGTCATCTAATACGTTATACTGTATTTCAATTATAAACAACAAAAAAATGCACAATTTAAAGGAAAATATCACCTTTTCATAAACTTTTATCTGAAGTGTAAAGCCACCCGTCTGTTGCACTTTTTCAAATAGGTGAAATAAATCACTATTTAGCTTTTTTGCACGCACTAAATGCGTGAGTGCAGAAGATATAGTCTACAAAACATAATATGACTCGCTCGTAAGGTGGGATCACGTAATACTATCATCTATATGCGTTTAAGCACTGTGTCCTTTAAAACGGACCAAATCAATTTAAGATATTCTATTTGTTAGAATGTTTTCAAAGTGCATCAAACACGCCAGTTAGCCGAGTTTTTCGTGTTCCTCATATTCTATTTGTTAGAATGTTTTCAAAGTACATTCTGATAGCCTCTGTTTTTGTTAGTACCTTTGTGTTACTGTAATGTTGTTATAAAACAAAAGTGGTGGAAAAACTTTACGTGTTTTTGATGCAAGTCTCTACTTCTATTTTTACATTTTTTACATACGATACGTATTAAGACTTTGTAAAACTTGCTAGGAAATGTAAATGTTTAAAATCCTGGAATTAAGGTAATAGACGGTAGCCATGAAATGAGCTGTTTATTTCGTCGCAATCACTTTACAGGTATGACCACAGGCGTGCATGTATAGTGTATGTATACCGGCAGATCCCCGAACTTAATCCCTATTATTTTTTTATGATCTTGATATAAAAACAATGCTAGGTATCGAGATTGATTTCGGTTTATATAGGGTGTTTTTGACTGTATGATTGTGACACCTAATTATCACGTTTAAGAAAGTTAAATCAATTTTTTGAACAACTATACCTAATTAGTTTAACTAAAATCTTCGGGAAATCTATTAGATTACATCTTAGAATACCAATTACACTTTGCTTGAACTACAAGTACCTAGCTACCGTCGTGATATATCTTCTCTCAGGTGACTTGCCCTATTGCAAGGTCAATTTTAGATAAGACAGCGCAGATAATCCTACATTATTACAGGATATATTTCACTGTAAGGTTCCTATAAATAAAACGTGCTTACCTTACAAAGAAAAGGGGTTTATAGGTACCCCTATTTGTTAAATTTGATTGTGAAAGATTAAGTTAAACGTTACTGGTTACTCTCTGTAGTTTATACTATTATATTTTTTAGTAATTTTTTTATCTTTAACTCTACCTCAATAAAGCTTATTGTCAAGTAAAGTCATTCCGAAGGCTAATATTTGCAGTCATACACTTACAAGTATAATTGGGTTATTTGAGTCTCAAGCGATAAGCCAACATGGCTTCCAAGGAGTGCACTATTAGATACAGTCAATAAACCAAATACTTGACTCAAGGGATATCTATCCAAAGTGAATTATTTATCCATATAACTTACATATAAATACGTTTACGATGTCAGTATACGATACATAAGAGACTGTGATGTGGAAATAAAATGAACAGCTGTATTGTGGTAGCAACATAAATATTAACATAATATATTGTCTTGAAAAAGATTAAGTTTGTAGATACATAGTTTTAAAACAGGTGGAATTATACGGTTACATTTTTTTAATGTTTGCCACGGGTGTTTCCTAAGCACTATGATTTGACCAACTTCAAGGTTTAAAAAGAGCATTCTTTACAGGGTTTTTCTAGACACCAGCTTAGTTTATTATGTACCAGTTACATAGTTGTGCTCTGACATTACTGACATAATCTAGGAGGGAACAAGTGATTGTTCCCTTGCCATCGTATGGAGACGTAGTTACAATAGCTTGATGTCACCATCTTATCTTATCCTAAGGGAAAGTTTGCAGATGTTCATTCTACGAAAACAAGAAAATAATATCTTAATCAAAGGGCCATCACCAATCCGTGTATTTTGCGTATTAGTAGTTTTCTCTTTCATTAATGAATGTTTCACTCGTTCCCCTGCAGTAGTCCATTATTGGTCAGTTATGACCAATAAAAATGGAAACGAATTTTCGACTCGTAACAGAATTTCACCGAAACACTATGTTTTTAAAAAGGATTTTTCGTTAACAAACACGCCAGTTAGCCGAGTTTTTTGTGTTCCTCATATTCTATTTGTTAAAATGTTTTCAAAGTGCATTCTGTTAGCCTCTGTTTTTGTTAGTACCTTTGTTGTTATGAAACAAAAGTGGTGGAAAAACTTTACGTGTTTTTGATGCAAGTCTCTACTTCTATTTTTACATTTTTTACATACGATACGTATTAAGACTTTGTAAAACTTGCTAGGAAATGTAAATGTTTAAAATCCTGGAATTAAGGCAATAGACGGTAGCCATGAAATGAGCTGTTTATTTCGTCGCAATCACTTTACAGGTATGACCACAGGCGTGCATGTATAGTGTATGTATACCGGCAGATCCCCGAACTTAATCCCTATTATTTTTTTATGATCTTGATATAAAAACAATGCTAGGTATCGAGATTGATTTCGGTTTATATAGGGTGTTTTTGACTGTATGATTGTGACACCTAATTATCACGTTTAAGAAAGTTAAATCAATTTTTTGAACAACTATACCTAATTAGTTTAACTAAAATCTTCGGGAAATCTATTAGATTACATCTTAGAATACCAATTACACTATGCTTGAACTACAAGTACCTAGCTACCGTCTTGATATATCTTCTCTCAGGTGACTTGCCCTATTGCAAGATCAATTTTAGATAAGACAGCGCAGATAATCCTACATTATTACAGGATATATTTCACTGTAAGGTTCCTATAAATAAAACGTGCTTACCTTACAAAGAAAAGGGGTTTATAGGTACCCCTATTTGTTAAATTTGATTGTGAAAGATTAAGTTAAACGTTACTGGTTACTCTCTGTAGTTTATACTATTATATTTTTTAGTAATTTTTTTATCTTTAACTCTACCTCAATAAAGCTTATTGTCAAGTAAAGTCATTCCGAAGGCTAATATTTGCAGTCATACACTTACAAGTATAATTGGCTAGAACTAAAAATTACTATTACCTACGTGTGGTGACGGAGTAAGAATTCAATGCGTCATCACCCCATCTCATTCCATGGGTGTCGTAAAAGCCGACTAAGGCACTATCCGTGAATATAATCTTTACGAAATAAAAAGAAGGAAAACCCTATACCAATTCGTCTGGCCAGCGTGGTATTAGAAGGCCAAGTATCCCTCAGTCACTGGAGGAGGCCCGTCCCTGCAGTGGGACATTAATGGGCTGTTAAGAAGAAGAAGAAGAAAAAAAATACTAAGCATCGTGCGGTAGGATATTTAAGATAACTTACCGTTATTTTTATATAAAAGTTGGTGTTTTAAGCCTGGTTATAATCCCTGGATAAGGAAATGTATGTCGTTATTTCCTGATTTTGCCAAATCAGGTGCTATAAAGCTACATAATACAGTATACAGATACAATGGAAAGATAAGAGTATGAAAGTATAAACGGCGCCACTCGGTTAAATGACAAAGACGAAGAGGCTACCAACTGCGTCATCCATCAAAAATAACTAACACAGTTAATCCAAAGAGACTTTGTACAAAAAAGGTGTAATACCTTCGTGATTATCGTGTTCAAGCAAGGTATAGATATAAGTAGATATCGTATCATCGGCTGTCAGTGTGCTAACTGGTAAAATATTACATCATACACGCACTTTGACTAATGAACTGTGTTAACCGACCTGCCATGCGTTGGCATTTGCAGCCTTCGATGGCAATAAATCATTCTGTATAAAAAAACTGTTTGCTTCGTTATATTAACGTCGGTAATGGATGACCGTATGGGCACGATTATTACTTCACTTGAAAACGACCTTTTTGGTATGAACATAAACATTTATAAGTACCGTACTAAATAACGTAAAAGGATAGCTATTAAGGCCTACGCAGACCGGGACGGCATGGCAAGGGATTTTAATTTTTACTAATGGAAATTCAACCGTACTGTTACAGAAATACGACATAAATTGCTATGCTTTAAAATGATGCCGTGGCATTGTAAGAGATTTTATCGCACGGCATTATTCATTTTAAAGCATAGCAATTTATGTCGTATTTCTGTAATAGTACGGTTGAATGTCCATTAGTAAAAATTAAAATCCCTTGCCATGCCGTCCCGGTCTGCGTAGGCCTTTTGTGAAATGTTTTTAATCGACAAAGGCGTCATTAAACCTGTAAATTATGTCGCTTTTTTGTTTCAGTATGTTTATTAGACGTAACGTAGTTTTCGTACATATACATTGTATAGTCGAAAACGAAATGGCTTTATCAGTTTTGACAAAAAATTCTATCATAATTCAAATTCATTAAGATCGTTATTTAATGTTTATGCATGAGCTTGACGTCATTGGTTGACCGTAATCAAATCTATGCTTAGATTAAAAGTGCAATCTATTTTAAACTTTCACTTCAACGCAATAAATAATAAAATCTACTAACACAATACAAATGTCACTATATTAAACCGTAGAGTTTGTATGTGAAAAACTATGAAAAACCATTAAATAATTTAAAACTAAAGTCACTTGTTACTTGTGACATTACAAGCTTGTCATATTTCAGAAAAACTGAAAATGTAGAATTTAAATATTGGCTGGTAAGCCACCCAATTATTGGCACCTTAAGAGTGGACTTCATGTCAGACTTAAATATAAAATATCATAAAATGATAAAATACTTTAATCTTTGCTTAAACTTAATTATTATTATGTGATTAAATAGTATTAAAGCGCCGATTACACTACCCTACATGTAGGGTAGTGTAATCGGCGCTTTAATAAATATTATTGGCACTAATGCCAATAAAAGGATTCTGATAAAATTGTTGCTATGTTGACACATGAAAAAAATAAAATATGATAAAAATATTAAATAAATAATATTTGAACTTGAATAATCATACTGAACTTGAATAATCTATAGGTAGTGTTTTAATTCTTTTTACTCACTTTTAACTCTTAAGTGCCCATAATTGTAGGACTTCTAACGATTAGGTGGTTTACCCTAATTTGTTTTATATTATAAAATTACGAAAACTTTAAATTGAAATATGCGCCAATGACGTCATACAAGAAATGATAGGGATGGACATAGAAGGAAAAAAGAGATAAATTCATTAGATTATAACGTTTTACCGAAAATATGCTCTAGTAACAGTCAATAACGTTGACTTTACTATTTGTTTTTATAAATACCTAACGACTATTTGCTAATACAAGAGAACTGATATGTCAAAGTAGCTCATGATTTGGCTGATATTTTGTTGTGCGATATTGAACCTAATAGTTTTATGACATGCAACTAACAATAGCTCTAGAGGTGATAAAGCCATTTAGTTTTCGACCATACATAAGAAACAACTTTATGTTACTCCCTGCTGTCTGCAAGTTTTATGTAATTTGTCTTTTGTTTTTATAGGGATAATAGGAGAGACATTTTTTTAATCGACTTTGACTACACCCGTCAGCTTTGAAAAGAATCAGTGCTTTATTAATATCTTTTAAAAATAAAACTATAATAATAAATATTTAAGCAAACATTTAATAGAAAAATAAACAAACGTCCGATATCTACTGTCCGTATTTATTTTATGTCTTTTATTCAATAGCAATAAAAAGATCAGCTGGACATTTTGAATCTCGTTATTTTCTATAATGGGTTACGATCACTGAAGGAACATACAATCTGTTTTTAATGGCTATTGTTTGGTATCCGACAGTTTATCATTATACCGCATTGTATTTATGTTCACACAAATAAATTAGGCCTTTACTGATATAATTTGTATTACACTACTATAGGGGCCTGCTGTAGATGAGGTTTAGGGTTCTATATCTGATTAAAATCATTGTGGGCTTCAACATGATTGTTTGCATTGCTTGGTTGGATTTGCTGGCTGTTTTCTACGTATTATATGTACGTATATGCAAAAAAAATCATAAGTATTTTTATATTTTATATAGTGGTTTAGTATCCAATAGCACAAGCTATAGGTACTAAACATACCCGCGACACATTATGTAAATAGTATCTTCAAATAGGAAAAAAAATACACCATTGAATCGAGACAATACAAAGCTTGAACTCATAATCCCTTACTAAGCTTACGAGATTGGTAAGCCGACGGTTACCTATTTATTGTACAGCTTAGCAGTAATAATGGACATGAACCAATCACGTCAGAAGCTTCTGGAAACGTGACTGGAGTAAATAATAGTAACTGATATAGGTTACTTTAATGAACAGTAATGAGAAATCGGGAAGGATTATCTGTTTTTGCTTGGTATAGCACAAGTGATAATTATCAGAAGAATGATTTGTCAGTATACCGACAACTAGTGTTTGTTTTCATTCTAAATCTCGATCGGAGAAAACGTTTTCTTTCAATTATTGGGCATATAAAGTATTTCAAATAGTATGATTTACTATTTGTTTTTTTCCGAAAAGTTTAGAGAAATTTCTCTCAAAAATCAGTAATTTCTTGTCCAATTTCAAAAACATGTTTTGTTTTTAATATAAGCAGAAATTGAACATTAAGCAATTATTAATTTCATTTAACACAGTAGCTTTCTTCTCATTGTGCTTCAACGTATGTCTATTATCTGACCTTCAAGATGAAGAAAAGGCAGATCTGTCTCAAAGGAAAATGTATCAAATGACCTAGAGACCGACTGTCATATCTATCTTTATACACGTAGGGATACGATAAGCCTTGCCATCTCTATTCATTGAAATGTCATATTCAAATGTTACGCCTACGATTTGCTTTGTCCGCCTATGTACCTGTGTACTATTGAATGAATTGTGGAGATAGCACTCTATGCGTGAAATTGCTAGCTCTATTCACAATGTAGCAGTATTTAATCTGTCGTTTGTACAGTCACGAGCAATAATATGTACACATTTTCGCATTTTGTAAACCAGTTATCTAAAGTTCTGCCAATCCAAAATTGAAAATTCGAAGATTAATTCAAAACTGTACGGAACCTCTTCTAAATTACGAATTCATTTTGATATTGTAATGTCTAGATAAACGTGCAGATAGTTTAGAAAATTTGAAAATGTGTACATATTATTGCTCGTGACTGTACGTGGGACAGAGGATTAATAGATGAATGAAGTTAGCAGTTTTTTGTTTTTTTTTTACGTGTTGTAATTTCGAACGGACTTCATGTCACTGAGGTCTGTCAATCAAGCCACTGGCATCTATTTGCTTGTAGTTTGACTGTGCCAATTACTAAAGCGTAAGATCTGAAAAATGTGCTAACGTAAAAACAAATAACTCCTGTGAAACTATAAAAATATAGCATATCTTTGTAAAAATAGTAACATTGTGTCAAGTGTTTGCAAATTGTTCTTTCATAAATTTCCTTGGAATTTGAATTCAGCTTTGTTTGCGGAACAAGGAATATATTTATGCAGTGTGCTCACAACAAACAGTATGTTATTGTATAAAAAGTCTTTGTGCGTCAAAATGTATCTGTTGATTTGAAAATAAAATTGAGGCCGTGCATTGAACCATATTAAGCCGTCGGAGTCGGACACTTGCTCTTCTTGTAGTAGTTTTAAACCATCTTTGACATTATTGACTGTTCATCAAAGTCAAGCTATACAAAGAAGTTACAATAATTAACTTTTTAAGCTTAAAAATATATTACATATAATTTTTTACCTGGTTTAGGTATAACTAGCAAAATCCGAAAAGAAGAAAGACAATGGAAAAAATTGATACTCGAGGCGGGAATCAAACCCGCGTCTCTGGGCTATACGCGCCTGAACCTCAATGTACATATTTTAAAATAATAAATATTTTAAATCAAATAAATACATAAACTGGTCTCTATAAAGTTTCTTCAAGAACTGCAAACTACTCTAGTATCGCGTAGCACTATAATCTTATTTTATCAAGACCTTCTGGAGCCTTATTTCATTCTTATAAATAAAACAGCCATTAATGTCCCACTGCAGGGACGGCTACCTCCCATGACGGAGGGATAATTGGCCTACTAATACCAGGCTGGCCAGACGGATTAATATAGAGTTTAATTTGAAGTTTTCCTTCTTTTTATTTCGTAAAGATAATATTGACGGGCAGTCCCTTAGTCCGTTTTTAGGACACCCATGGGATGAGATGGGGCGGTGACATATATATTCTACTCCGTCACCACACGGAGAATATAATGATAATAATATGTTATTATAAAATCTTACTGCGTAATTTATTTACGCATCGAATACAGACGACGGCGACGTTTTATTAATTATAATTATAAATCGATTTTCATGTTTGTTTAACCTCAAAACTGTGGCTTTGTCGTTCTGAAACATGAAATTTCATTAACCGTTATTGAATGTTGCCTACCAAAAGTTAATTAGTGTAATGATTGATTACCAAATCGGAGTGCGGAAATTTGCTTTAAAAAGATGACTTGGTTTCTCACTACATTATTTTTAATATGTATGAATATTTAAATAATATTTAAGACTTACAAAAGTAAAAGATCTATACCATACGCATGCTTTATATTTTCACCTCTAGTAGGACTCTCTAAAGTACCTTCTGAAAGCCCTAAGCCGAATGCAGCGCCATGCTTTTCGCATAATCGATAACAACCAGAGCACCTAGTAAGCAAAACTGCTACAAATTTGTCGGGATTTTGCGTATCGGTCTAGCAGGTACCACGATGAGTACTCTGAAGAGTAATTGACTTCCCTTGAATTGATTTGACTTTGGATTCCCAAAAGGCGGTCTACCAACTAAAACTCACGGTATTTCTTTTCCACCTTTGAGTCTGCTATACAAACGGCAGTTGAATTAACCATTAATTCGGCAGGTATTCAGATATACTGAGTATCTTAGCGTGCATAAATGAGCAAGCCACTGAAGCAGAACAAAATACACTTTATACATAAGACCTAATCTTAACATTCCATGGATTCTCCGTGCGGGTGCCGGGTCCTTCGCGTGATAGAGGACGGAACACTTGCGCAACAGCGTCTGGGACTTACGACCCAGATGTAGGTTTAAGGAGGCCCCCTTACAACGCGAATTAATCAATTATTGTTTCAAAATTTTTTCTCTTTGACTTTTTCTTATTGTCTCTACTGCTTGGATACTAAATTAATCCTGTCTATCTTTAACGCATAATTCAACTGATTGTTGTATATCAACGAGCAAAATTATCACTTTATTGTTATGTTAATGTCAACCAAAGCTTTGTCTAGAGAGTTATAGTTATAATAAATAGTCGTATTACAAAGTTTTATGTTAATTAATAGCTCTATGTCTAATAATTAACGTATATTTCATAAGCTAAATAAATACTGGTTATTTATAACTTTGTTGTTTTAGAAAGCAGAATTAAAAGTTATATTTCAAGAGTTTTCTGTTGTTAAATAAACTACTAAATAAGCTACTTAAGTTTAAAATAGAGAGGATATTTATAACAACAGAAATTGTTGGTATACTATATTTAGATATGTTGTAGATACTGTTTTTACACTTTTGACTAAAGTGGGCATAGTTTGACAGAACATAATGACCACCTTTACTATAGTGAACGTACTCGTATATGACAAACACGCGGTCGAAAGTTTAAATCCAACGCAAGATCTCAACATTTGACGACATCTGTGGCGTAGTAGTTATACCTATAACATGACTGCTACGCAGAGGTATCGGGTTCGATTCCCGCTCAATGAAAATCTTTTTGTGCACGAACATGATTGCTTGCATTGGTCTGGGTGTTTTCTATGTATGTATTGTGTTTTCTATGTATATGTCGCAGGGAAATGAGGAAACCAGGGATTTCACGAAATCCCTAGGGATATCACGAAATCCCGGTAAATGTCGAATACTCTTGATTATTACGTCTTTGTACTGAAAATGTTTAGTGATATGACAAAATACTAATATAACGTCAGTGATATGTCATTTCACTAAACAAAATCTAGTGAAATAAAGAATACTATATTAAATTACGACTATAGATGAATAAAGTCCCTAAAAAAAACAAAGTTACAAATCAACTAGTGTACTTTTATTTAGACAGTAAAGTTTCAATCAACTAAACATAACCTTCTGACTATGATATTATGATATCTTTTCCTATTACCTACGTTAATTCGCTCATTATGTTAGTACAGATCCGAAGAAACAGTTAAAAGTAATTAAAAAAAATAGATTTTTAATGGGTACTAGACAACGGATAAACATACTTAAATACTATTTTTTTTTGTAGATACATACATATTAAACATAGAAAACACCCAGACCAATGCAAACAATCAAGTTCACGCACACAAAGATTTGCATTGAGCGGGAATCGAACCCGAGACCTCTGCGTAGCAGTCATGTTATATAACCACAACGCCACAGAGGTCGTCAAGAATATTATTAAAATTAACAGGACGAGGTATACGAGAGGGAATGTAATCATAATGAAGAGCGCAATAACGGACATTGGAAAAAGATATGATCAGTGGAACATTCATCCAAACCACACTCACACATCGAGCTGTCTGTGATCCGTAATTTTGCAAGATGAACGTTGGTACAAGCACATTTCACTAGATTTTGTTTAGTGAAATGACATATTAATCACTGACGTTATATTAGTATTTTGTCATATCACTAAACATTTTCAGTAAGAAGACGTAATAATCAAGAATATTCGACATTTACCGGGATTTCGTGATATCCCTAGGGATTTCGTGAAATCCCTGGTTTCCTAATTTCCCTGCGACATATATAATATGTTCTGTAATATGTATGTATTTACAAAAAAAAAGTATTTAGATATGTTTATACGTTGTCTAGTACCTATAGTACAAGCTTTGCTTAGTTTGGGACTAGATGGCGTTGTGTGAATGTGTGAGGAATATTTATTTATTTATATTTATGTGAGTGACCGATAAGTTATTAACTTGAACCTGTACTTATATTCTTTGAGTCCGTTGTTAAATAACGTTGTATGTAGGTAAGTTATAAAGAAACATCTAGAAATATCCCAGATTCAAGGATTTCCTAGAGTTTTTTATTACTATAAGTACATTTACATTAACGAATCTAACTTTATTTTATAAAGTGTAAATGCCTACGAAAAGTAAAATATCCTATTGCCTTACCTTTGTAATCCCTAAGTAAGCACTTTAAAGAAATTGTCTCATTTGTCTGTACTAGAACATTCCCGCGTTGTTACAAATGAATTTATTTTGAACAGGCTTTGTATTATACATTTTAAAAATGGTTTCTCTTGGAAATTAAAACAAATTTGTTAATATTTTTATGTTGTTTTTTAGTAGAACAAACACACAATAACTAAACTGCGACAATTTATTTTTAGTAGGTATAAATAACCGATGGTAAGTGATAAACGGTGCTCACTTTTGATGACGATAGTCGGCTTGTGGAAAAGTGCTAAGTATACCTATTGATTTAAGGAGGTGTTTTCGAAAAGAAACAGTAAGTACCTAAAATCAAAACATGATTTTAAAAGAAAGTAAGTTCGAAGAGAAGATAATGCTATCCACTTGTATGGGATGTTTCAATGTTGGTAAGACAAAAAAAAAATATAAGTGTCTTTAATAAACCAAAGAATAATAATAGTCTTATCAGCCAACAGACATTATCTTAGCGTGCTCTTACGAACACTGTATTAAATAATTAATGAAGTAGTGGCTTTCTAAGAATTGAGTAGATTCTGTTCATTTCTAAAAACTTTATTTAACTTTTTGACATTAATTAATTATGACTAGTTTATTTAGATAATGAGTTGTTTTAGTAATTTGAAGTTTCTCTGAAGCTTTTAATTTAGCATTGTTTTTTTCTTTTCTATTTTACATTAAGGTTACATTTTAATTTAAAACCATAATATCTAAAAACCGTATCTTCTTAATCATCTAAGAGAAAACTCTCGCTTTGTAAATTTAAAAAAAAAAATCAGAATTTTTAGTCTGTTACAAAGCGACAACACCTTTATTCTTTTCACTGTGCGAACGGCGAGCCACGAAGCTTTTACAAACATGAATATCTTGGACACATAAAATATCCAATAGTCACGATCTCATGCGCGGTAGCCTCGATTGTAAACATGACTGATAGAAATGTTATTAAGCTTTTTATAAAAGCAGACACAAACTTCACAAAAGAAGGAAAATCTTGACATTGAGTCCTATGGATTTAGGCAACGAGGTGTTAGAAGGCCGAATTTCCCTCTATCTCTGTATTAAAACATTAATAAGCTGTTAAGAAAAACAGTTTTTCTATCTCTTTACACATTTTAGTAACTAAAGTATAAAATATTTTAAGCTCAACGATACTTAATAATTGTCGAGTATCATTCTTATCAATCTTATGATCTACTTAACTGTCACAAGAACTCTTCAATTAACAAAACGAACATTGCGTAATTAAACGTATGACAGACCCTATTAGTTAAAGTAATGAGAATTTTAAGTGTCTATTGTTCTAACAAAACATTTTGGGGAAAGCTACTGAGACTCGGTTAATTTATGCGAAAGTTTCTTCAAGCATTTATATGTAAACTACTTGAAATGTCTTTACCTCACCAAGTTTCAATTTCAGAGACTTTCGGAACATATTTCGTCCTTATTTACTGGCTAAGTAATTTCTTAGTGGGTGGTTGAAAATGTTCGCTTTTAGGTTTCAACCGTGTTCAATCTTAATTTTGGATAAGGTCGTATTGAGTTGATTGTTTCTTTAGTCTATAACTGCTCATCAAAGTTCTTATGCGATTCACGGAGAGAAATAGCCTTTTCCCGTTTTAGGTTACATTGAAACACACAGGCGTATAAGCTTACAGGTTTTGCAATCGCGACCGTGGCCCAGAAGACGCAGATAAGGTGGAGATATAACCTGGTTCAAAAGGGGGTTTAATGATGGATGAGACAAGCTCAGGATCCGAAAATGTGGAAATTTTAGAGGAGGCTTATATCCAGCAGTAGACCACTTTTGGCTAAACTGTTAACAATGCTGAGATGGTTATTCGACAATGTTACTATTCGGCGCCTCTTTAGTTATTAATTATTATTATTTTTGTATTAACGTTTTACACACAAAAGCAGAGGGTAAAAGTTTCAAAATAAAATAATAAAAAATCTGTATTAAAAATGATG
Source organism: Schrankia costaestrigalis (assembly GCA_905475405.1). Lineage (NCBI taxonomy): Eukaryota > Metazoa > Arthropoda > Insecta > Lepidoptera > Erebidae > Schrankia > Schrankia costaestrigalis. The sequence goes on from FR997832.1 coordinate 7,036,145, forward strand.
AAAGTATGAAAAGTAGCATGAATCGCATTTCAAACTTCAAGATTGCGGCTAATTTAGATTGAAATTCTTGTGTCGCTGATTTTTTAGGTCGCAATATTTTTTATTCTTCTTATTACTCCCATAACTTAATCTTTAATACGTATGGATATATATGAGACTTTTTTTATAATTTTTAGATCCATGAACGTCCCACTGCAAGGACGGGCTTTCTCTAATCATCTAGGGAAACATGTCTTTTAGATATTACTGTGGCATAAGTAAGCCTTCTTTACTTAATTATTAACTTATTACGAGCAACGTGCAACAGAAAGAATGTAGCAATGGGCAGATCACTATACCGATAGCCGATGGGACAGAAAGGTTCTGAAATTAAAATCTGAAAAAGCAGATGGGGAGCTCTCACGCGGTATAGCGAGGACCTGATCAAAGTTGCTGGAAGCAAAGGATATTGGGGGTGTCCAAACATTTATTTTAAGAGAGTTAAGTCCAGCAGTGAATGTCATTAAGCTGAATTTGGCTGTTGAATTTCATCGTCCACAAGTCCTCTCTACGCCACTTCTACTCAAGAGTCGTACGGGAAGCGATTGAAATCAAAAAGCATAAGACTTTCAATCGAGAAGATGGTTATAAGTTATCCGCGACATGGAATCCAGTGATTCAAAAAACATTACCTCACTTTGATTCGCAATCGGTGAAACATCAGAATAGGGACACGGTTAGTGTTGTGTGCAAAATGAGGGTAGAAAGGAAATCTTCTACCTCGGAGACGGAGTTGTGACATCGCTGCATCAGTCTACTCGTGACCACGGCTGGTGTAACCTGGCCGAAACGTCGAGAGCCTCAAAGGTAAATTATTACTTAATATTTACCAAATAATAATAAATCGTGTTAATACCCGTGTAAATAATAATTATATAAAATGAAACACGAAAGTTTTAAAGTTAATGTCATTAGGCTGATCTAATAAAATTGACGTTACATCATAACAGCCCATTAATGACCCACTTCAGGGACGGGCCTCCTCCCGTGTCTAAAGGATACTTGGCCTACTAATACCACGGTAGCCAGACGGATTGGTATAGGATTTAATTTCAAGTTTTCCTTCTTTTTATTTCGTAAAGATAATATTTAGGGTTAGTCCCTTAGTCGGTTTTTACGACACCCATGGGATGAGATGGGGTGGTGACAATTTGTATTCTTACTCCGTCACCACACGGATTATTAGATACCAACATATAAATACGTATACTATGTGAGTATGTATACGATATAATATGTACGTAGGTTATCAAATGTTAATCACATTTGAGATGCAAAGCTAAATTAATTACGTGTCACCACAACCGTAACCAGAGTAATATCGATTCTGGGTATTAGAAACAAGCAACAAGTGAATATGACGACATTCTATACTTACGACATTATGTTCATATCTAAGTTATATTATGTATGTAGTGTGAAGATGTTTTTGGTCAAAACGGATAAAAGTTATGACGACGGAGTAGGTACCATTGTTTTTAGAGTTCCGTAGACAAAAAACGGAACCCTTATTTGACGATTTTGGAGCTTAGTGCCGACTTTCGCACTTTGCCGACTTTTACAATATTCAATGTATGTAGTAGCGGAGTGCCAACATTTGAATATTCCTATATATTTGTTAGCTGATTGCCGACCTTTTAAAAATTTTAGTATTATATAAGTGCTTTGCCTACTTTTATAAACTTCTTTACTTCTGAAAACACGATACCGACTGTAGTACAATTAAGTTAAATATGTTGGGGGTTGTAACCGTTGCATCAGTTTATATAGAATGAATGATAGTTTGATATGATATAGTGCCAATTATGAGCGGTTATGGAAGACCTCATCGAACCACAAATGTGGTAGAAGGATGGCATTCCAGATTAAATGAGATTGTTGTATCTAAGAAACCACATATTTATCCTATAATAAAAATACTGAAAGACGAAATAAACACTATTGCGATTACAACGTTATAATCATCTACCAATTTCAATTGTTACTTTATGCTAGCCACTAACAAAAATAGGTTTCTAGGGACATACTGTAGCCAAGTTGGTGGTAGTTTTGTAGAAGTTCACTAAACAATTGAGGGAACGTGTAATTACTATTGTTGTCTGAAAATCGATTTACATAATAGGAGTTAGAGCACCACTCCTCAGTTTCTTTAATTAGTCAGTTTCCCTAACTCGTCAGTTTCCTTACTCGAGTATGGTATCCCTTTAAAGTTTCTTAAGCTTCCTTGTTTCCCTTTATTAAGCCCTGCTTTATATGTAAGGATGGAAAAAGACTTTTTTGTATCTACGAGTGGCCTGGTTATTAGAACTTTTAAAATCAGTTTAGTAGATGCAGAGATTACCCCCTACAACGTCACAAACTCACAAACACAAACTTTACCTCTTTATAATATTAGTATAGAAATAGTATTGTATGAAGAATAGATTGTATCTTAAAAACTACTTAGAGCTAATCGATTCTTTTAATGGTCCTACTTACATTCAGTAGACGAGCAGTCTATTGTTGTGAATTAACAACTAGGATCGATGTAAAGACTGATGAGACTCACTCATCAAAGTGCGATTTGTAAAATAACGTTTAATTTAGTTTAATTGCCAGATTATTTTTCACGTTTTTGACTGTATATAAAATTGACAGACTGCATAGTAGAAGAATACATGACATAATTTATTAGTCTGTAAAATGCTACTGATTGTGTGAACATAACAAAAATCGACACTACGAGAAAGTCGGCAATCAGCAAACAAATACATAGAAATTTTTAAATGTTGGTACTCCGCTATTTCATGCATTGAGTATTACAAAAGTCGGCAAAGTGCGACAGTCGGCTCTAAGCTCCTAATACCATCTGTTGCTTTTATTTCTATTGTGTACGCTATTTCCACCATGTTTGACATGGCCGACTTGCATTACTGTATTGCATTGTCTTTATACCATCTCCGTGTGGTGACGGAGTAAGAATACAATATGTCACAACCCCATCTTATCCCATAGGTGCCGTAAAAACCGACTAAGGGGCTTTCATCTTAACGAAATAAAAAGAAGGAAAATTAAACCCTCTACCAATCCGTCTGGCCAGCGTAATATTAGTAGCCCAAATATCGCTCCGTCAGGGGAGGAGGCCCGTCTCTGCAGTGGGACATTGTTGGTCTGTTATGATTGTCTTTATAAATAGAATCCCATTTTTGTTTTATTTTTAGGACCAAAATTCATTTCGTCCATTGGTAGTTATAGGTAACCGCTTTGCTACTGAAGCAGTTTCATTAGTAGGAAATTAAAATCTGGCGTGGCATTAGTAGACCAAACTCCCCTTCATTAAAGAAAGAGACCCGTTACAGCCGTAGTACCTATACTTATTATAAAACACCAAAAAGAAAAGGCTTATAGATTGAGTATGTGTGTGAACGAAATATAATAAGTATAGAATAAAATAAACTTTGTGCCAGGACCTCAAATATATTCCAAATAGTTTGAGGTCAAAGCGTGTTATACGAGTGTAAGTAGATTAAAAATATTATCTATGATACCCTTGAGTGATTTCGGTATTATCTGTACTCGTAATTTATTAGCACAATATTAGTTTTACCCTTACGTTAGATGTTATTTTGGTTTATTGTTCGGTGTTATATGATATAAGAGATATTGTTCTAATTAAAAAAACTGACTCCTTAATCAGAGCGTTGATGCTGATACTACTTCTCTACTACTTACGCAATGTAGCGAAGAAACAATACATGGTGTTACCACTCTACCAAAGTTCAAAGATATTATCTGCTCTAAAAGAAATGAAGGAAAATTTGACGTAATACCCTGTGGCAATCCATCTAGACTGCGTAGTATTTTTTAGTAGGCCAGGTTTTTCTCCATTTGGTATCTAAAGCCCGATTTGGCGAGGTAAGTTGGCGAGACGCGAGAGAAGGGGCTACTTCGTACTTAACTCGCCAAAAAATAGGATGTAGATCTATTCAAATCAACTTAATCAACAACTTACTACTTAACTCGCTACTGTACTTGTCGATGTGTAAATCGGGCTTAAGAGTAAGACAGTTATAGAAACAAAAAGATAAGTTTAAAGTTAAGAAGAAATATTGTTCCTGACCCTAAACAAGTAAATTATACAATTGACAGTATTGTTTTAGTTTTACTAGACCTAGTCCATCAGAATTTTCGATCTCCCTAAATGAAAAATAGGCGATTTGAATACTAAGAAAATAATTGTAAGTATTAAATTATAATGTCGCTTATCCATAAGAGCAGCGCTCTAATGCGTAAAGTATTAAATGTATTAAAAACACAATAATATAAGCTTGCTAGAGCAATTCCTATGTATATGTGTGTGAATTTAGTATCTATTCTGCTTCGTACGATGCGTCGTGTGGAGTGTATCTATGTAGTCATAAGCAACAAATTACCATATTAAGTGTATGAGCGGTGACGCTTTTAGTTCGCACTTATTTCTTATGTTTATTGTAAAATATAGATCGATAAACGTATATATGATAAATGTATTTATATATTTAGATTTGCATGCTAAAAGAGTTGATATATCTTTCGTTATTCTATTTTTATCGCGTTAGATTTTTAATACCAATGATATATAATATATTTTTAATACCAATCATTATATTTCACACATTCATACAACGCTATTAATATGTAATCGTATTGTATGTACAACATTTTTTGTAAAAACCTGAAATAATCGCCTAGACCACTGCAAACATTCATGTTATGTAATTTAATTTTAATTTATTTTTTTAATTTTTATATTGCCAATGTTTGTTTTTATTTTAGTTTGTCATTATTTTAGTTTGTTTTTTATATTCGCATGCTGTGGTTTCCTGTAATTGAAGGAACACACGCCATGATTCTGTAATTTTAAAAATTGATTTCTGATGTATTGCCTTTGTTGGAGACCCATAATAAATAAATAAATAAATAAATAAATGTTCATGCACACAGTGATTTGCATTGAGCGGGAATCGAATTCGAAGCAGCTTTGAATTATGCCTATGTTACAGCCAAAGTAATTAAATACCTAGATACTATACATAAGGACTAGTCATTATAAATAATATCCAAATTGACTAGACAATGTGATAAATTAATCACTTCATCTAGATATTATTATAGAATATATAAGATTAAAATTGAGCCAAATAAAAAGAAGCAAAAGCCCCCACCTCGGATTAGATGGCGTAGGATAGAAGATAAGAAGTATGCAAGCCAATTTAGGAAAGAGATAGTAGAAAAGATGAAAACTATGAAGAGTATGGAAGATAAAACAGTAAATGAGTGTTGGGAAGAAATGGCGCATTGCATAAGAGCTAGTGCAAAAGATATCTTTGGTGAAACAAAGGGAAAGGGTGTGATAGAGAGGGATACATGGTGGTGGAATGTAGAGGTGCAGGAGATTCTGAAAGAAAAGAAAAATGCTTTTAAAGAATGGCAAAAAGTTGACGTTGAAAATGTGAGTATGAGAGAAGAAAAAAAGATGATTTACAAGGAATTTAAAAATAGAGCGAAAAAGGCGGTGGCAATATCTAAGGCAACCGCACAAGACCATCTGTACGGTAGGCTTGATGAACCATGTGGCCAAAAAGAAATCTTTCGGATTGCAAAGATGAGAGAAGAAAGAACGAAAGACACTAAACATGTTAAGTGTATAAAAGACCAAAGAGGAAATATCCTATTGCAGGAGAATGATATAAAAGAACGATGGAAGACATATTTTGAAAGACTATTGAATGAGGAGAATACGTGGCATGGAATGCTAGAAGATAGAGCTGAAAATATTGGTTTAGTAAAGGAGATTGGTATGGATGAAGTAAGGAGAGCGATAAGAAGTATGAAAAATGGGAAAGCGGTGGGACCAGATGGAATACCTGTAGAAGTGTGGAAGTTATTGGGAGAGGACGGATGGCAGTGGCTGACTCTATTCTTCAATAAGTTGTTGCAAGAAGTGACGATCCCAAGCGAATGGTGCAGTAGTGAACTAGTGCCCATTTTTAAAAACAAGGGTGATGTTTAGGACTGCAATAACTATCGGGGAATAAAGCTCATGTCACATAGTATGAAAGTGTGGGAGAAAGTAATTGAGAAACGAATGCGTGAGGAAAGTGAGATCACCCAAAACCAGTTCGGTTTTATGCCAGGGCGGGGTACCACAGATGCAATATTCGCATTGCGCCAACTATGCGAAAAATATAGACGCGTGCACAAGAACCTGCACATGGTGTTTGTGGACCTCGAAAAGGCGTACGATAAAGTTCCTCGATCGGTTTTGTGGTGGGCCCTGAAAGAGAAAGGTGTGCCAGGGAAGTATGTAGAGTTAATCCGTGCCATGTACAGGCAATCCCACACGCATGTTCGCTCGGCCGCCGGTAACACCGAAGAGTTCAGTGTAGCTGTAGGCTTACACCAAGGGTCAGCTTTAAGCCCATATCTCTTCCTGTTAATAATGGATGCACTAACATCGGATATCCAGGAACAGGCACCCTGGTGCATGTTATTTGCCGACGACATCGTCCTTGTGGGTGAGGATGGAACCGAGGTCCAGAGTAGGTTGGGGAAATGGCAACAAAGGTTAGAGAGTGTGGGCTTGAAAATTAGCAGAACCAAAACTGAATACATGTTCTGCGATTTCGGCGGTCTCTCTAACCCCACGGCCATAGCGCTTGATAGCTCCCTTATACCAACCTGCTCCGACTTTAGGTATCTCGGTTCACTATTACAGAGCGATGGAGCATTAGACCGAGCTGTGAAGCACCGGATTAACGCTGGTTGGATGAAATGGCGGCAGGTTACGGCAACTACATGTGATTCGCGTATGCCCCTTCGGCTGAAGGGAAAAATCTACAAGAGCATGATCCGGCCTGCCGTCCTGTATGGATCGGAAAGCTGGCCCGTAAAAGTGACGGACGAAAGACGACTGCACGTAGCCGAGATGCGAATGTTGAGATGGATGAGTGGTGTGAAAAGGACAGATAAGATTAGAAATGAGTACATTAGAGGAAGTTTGAAAGTTGCACCAATTACTGAAAGGCTACGAGGAAATCGTTTGTCCTGGTTCGGACATGTAATGCGTAGGGATGAAAGTAATATAGTAAGGAAGGCATTGGCTATGGAAGTGGACGGGTACAAGGGGAGGGGTAGACCGAAGAAGAGATGGATGGATTGTGTGAGGGATGATATGGCTAGGAAAGGAGTGAATGTTGAGATGACGGGAAACAGAGATGAATGGAAAAAGCATACATGTTGCGCCGACCCCAAGTAAAAATGGGATAAGGGCAGGAGGATGATGATCTAGATATTATTTATAATAGCTGATCAAAGTTAGTCAAAGTAATAAATACGGTATAACCAACTAATTATTACCTTAATTATTATGAGTATTACTATATTCTAGCACCTTCCTTTAGTCATCATCCTAACCTGACCTAACCAACTGTTTCTGACTTTTGCCTTAATATTTTATTTTAGGACATATTACTTTATAGCAAGAAAAAATAGGATATTTAAACAATTATAGTACCCTATTTTATGACACGCAAGTATTATAGGTAAAGACGATTAGGTAATATACGATTTCGTATATTATTGTAAATATATCCTTATATAAATAGTAACCACAGATAAATCAACCACTCCGTATCATATAAATATAATCTAGTAATCTTTACCTACTTGTTTTATTACATTATCTGAGTCTTTGAAGATATTATTTATAATTGCTAGTTAATGTATAAGAATTAATCATTCTGCGACATTTATCACTTTATCTAAATTGAGTAGCCATTATACATAACGGCTATAGTGTGACCACAGGAGCTGTGCACCTCCTGAGGTATGCGCACGGCGAGAGGGGGGTGGACATATAGAGTACATGTTATATACTGGTATAGAATAAACAGTCTATGATGTAGCTACTAGCGACATCTGACGCAATATACTTAAGTTATTTGGCTGGTACGGGTCTCTACAAGAGCGGCTGTAGCAGTTTTCTATTAAAAGACAGTCATTTTTAAAACTCCAAGAAAGCATTTACATTATTGTATAGTTTTAAGCGTAAATAGGAACATTATTTGTGTTTTTATAATGTAACTTTGAGAAAAATGACATCTAGCGGAATGTATCAAATACTCTAAGAACATGAAATTCTTAAAGAAAAATATAATGTTCGAATTGTTATGACACTGCTGTCAAAACTCGTGACGGCAGGTAGGTGTCCGTTATGGTAGCATACACAAGATTTATATTGAGTTGTTTACTATACCAAAAAACTCTGCATAGATAAAAATAAAAAAAATCCAATTGTTAAGATTAATGATGAGGAATTAGAAATCATTAACACTACAGTATTCCTAGTAATTACTTTATACAGATTACCCCCTTACTCATAAACGCCTCTTAAATTTAGTTAATTGATTACCTTAAATTCTTACGGTTTTGTTTGGTATAAGTTTGATTTTACAAATAATAATCTCGCTAAACAGTGATTACATTTAAGAGGCGTTTATGAGTAAGGGATGAGTTCTTATTTATCACCTGCATATTTTTAATAAAATATGAGTATATTTGGGTTACATTGTGATCAACTAAGTAAGTGTACAGATATGTCTATAAAGTCGTCAAATTTGGGATTTTTATTAGTTCATTAATCTACAATAAACTAATACTGACTTACGAAGAATAATGTAAACAATGAGTAGAGTAAATCAAAGTGGCTCGCGGGAAGTGATTTTTAAAGTTATAAGGCGATGTTTAGCGGAGCACAATTCTGGTCAACTTTTATGCGATTTGGATGATGTTTATGGGCGAACTGCAACTTTAATGGGTATGTAATCGTGTTACTGTTTTTCGTAATCTGTCTCAAGTAATAAATTCACTCCATTTGAGATCTAGAGACCAAAAACAGGCATTTTGTACATAGCACATTTTTAGGTTAGATATTCATTGTAAGTAAGAAAAATGCAGTACGACCATTTCTGTTGATACATTATCAGTTGCATTAGTATAATTCAGTCAAGATTTATCCCAATTTGAATTAATTGCTTTATGTCTATATTACGGTTTTTCGCATCGACTGGTCTGTCTACAAAAAATAATTGATTGCAATATTTTACTAAATTTTATATCATTAAGCTCTTAGTAAATCCATGTTAAATGATATCTTGTTGCTTAATATTTAACACTGAATAAATTTTAGTTAGGTATTGTAGTTATTCTTTCCATTCCATTAGAATTACTAAATTTAAAAATAAGTGACAGATTTAAAAATAATGAAAAGCTTGAAACTCCTGGTAAACACAGGCAAGGCCGGCCAAAGAAAGAAATGTATGTTTCTATATTTCTGATCTCCCCCACAAAATACAATTATCGACACCAGAAGTATCAATTAACGTAAGGGACATTTTGGCCAAAATGAGTTATATATACCGTTGGATTCGGAATTTCACGCTCTATCGTTTGGTATATTTGAAATTTCTCTTTTGTAAAAAAAATGCCCCTTATCACACGTTTTCGAAGGTCTAGACTGTTTTTTATACTTAAAAATTAATTTAACGGGCGTAAATATTTTTACGTGTTGGAAAAAATAATGTAAATAGTTCTGAAATGCAATTCAGTCCCTTACATTAAACAAAAGTTTTGTACAATTCTCGCAATATGACCTTTACGTTAAAACACAATACATAACTTTACTTTAATTTGTCGCTTACCTTAATATACATTCAAGGGCCCACCTTTAATTATGTCTAAAATATCGAAAAAATGTACATTACACAGTATTTTACGGTATTATCAAATATTTTACTTAATTACAAGTATGAATTAAAAAACATTTTATGAACAAAATGTCTTAAAAAATCAACAAAATGAGAAACAGCCATAAAAACTGTAACATTTAGTTAATTGTCCTTGACATGTTCCATAAGATTTAAGTCTGAACTTCAAGTAGGCCATAGTAATTATCGAATCACACCCTTATTCAGGTATTCAGTTGTGATTTTTAGGGATGTGTGGCCACACTGATTCAATAACAGTGTTAATTATTCCCCAATAAATGGTGCAATTGGCATCACATGAGGTTCTTAAGCCTCTGTAACATATTTTTCTGCGTTTACACTACCACTTTAAAAAATAACCAAGTCTAAATACGAGCCCCGTAAATGATGCCACCCAAAACATTATTGAACCACCTTGGCACACCACAGTTTCAAGGGGCACATGGGGCAAACCTTTAATTTTTGTGCCTGTAAGAACTCTGACGACCTTCACGATAACTTAATGATATCCGATATTCGTCTGTAAACACCACATTTTTCGAATGCTCTCGACGGATCGACATCCGTATTGGCAAGGCGGCAACCATGTTCGGGAAGCTAGGTACAAGGGTATGGTACAATAAGCACCTTACTACTAAGACCAAGATGGTTGTCTTTCAGACTTCCATCTTAAGCATAGTCTTGTACGGAGCTAAAACCTGGACATCGTATGCAAAACAAGAACGTCGCCGTCGTCTTAACTTATGTTACATGCGTTGCTTACGAAAGATCTTGGGCTTAGCATGGCAGGACAAGATGACAAACGAGAAGGTTCTAGAAATCGCACAGCTGCCTAGTCTGACAGTGCTTATTAAATAGAGACGTCTGCGTTGGCTAGGGCATGTGCATAGGATGGAACCCTCTCCATTATAACGACGTGTTCTTCTTGGTGCAGTAGCGAATGGAAAAAGAGATGTTGGGAGGCCGCTGCTTCGTTTCAAAGACTCCACCAAGTGAGACATGGCAGCATTTGAAATCGACCACCGTGACTGGAAGAAGCTCGCAGAAAAACGTCCTGAGTGGCGCAAACGTGTCGGAGAGGGTCGCAAATTTTGTAATGAAGCCTGGATTGGAGTGCTTGCTGACAAGAGACAGAAACGACATGAACATGGTTCGACACTAATGTCCAGTTACTTCTTTTGTCAAGCCTGTGGTATCGGTCTGTACAGTCATCAAAAGCGATGTATCACCGACACCACCTCATAAATCGTCTGCAATAGACGAAAAGGTAAGCAACTTTTTTTAATGTAAGGGACATGCTATTTTCTAAACGCGTAAGTTTACGTAAATATTTTATTTATAGTTATAAAGAAGAGAAAATTATAAAAAACTTTGTCCTAGACGCTTTTAAGATTAGGGCAACTAATAAAAAGTTACAGAAGAATTTGTAAAATCAGAATGGTTTTTTGGCTCTCCTGAAAAGTCGTGTTTTGTCCCTTACGTTAATTGATACTTCTGGTGTCGTTATGTTCGACAGTAAAAAAGAGGTATATAACATTTTTCTTCTTTTACCTGTATTTTGTTTCTAGTTATGCCTATTGTAGGTATAATCAAATGTTCAATTTACATAACTTTTGTAAAATTTCGGGTTCCAACCCTCAGAAAATTGCAGATGATAGCTAGAACTGAGATGGATTTTAATTGTAGTCTTGAAGTTCTACGCAAACCTTTAAATGCAATAGGCTTACCTACAAGAAATGCCCTAGTATTATAAGTGCTATAATAGTGTAGTGTTATTTGAACATAATTGTTTTTAAAACTCAGAATAAATAGGGTTGCTACGTGTAGCACAGTGGCGCCCTAATTTTTTGTCAGGACTTTATAGACAGACTGTACCTACATTTAAAAAAATAGTTGTTGTAGTTTTAATATTATGGCGTAATGAAATAACTCAAGCCCGGCCCCTAAGAACCTTTAATATCTCCGATAATATTGAATTTTGTATTGAAATAAAGTGTTACACAGGCGTTATTTCTACTGTATTAACAGAATTACTGTACCTATGTTTTGTAGTTCTCGAGATATTAAAATCACTTGTGAGCATATTATCTGTACCAGTACTATGAACATAAATTAACATGGATTTTTGACATATTCCACTGTGAATTCGCATAAAGCATTTACCTACACTAATTCAGTCAGAATTTCACGTATTATTTTTACATAAAGAATTTATCAAAAGAAAAGTTCCCTTTCTATCAGAACTATCACGTGTACGCTACCATAACGGACACCTATTTTTTCTTCGTCCCCCACCTCGCCGCGCATACCTCAGGGGGTGCACAGCTCCTGTGGTCACACTATAGTCATTATGTATAATTTTCATATTTATTACTTTGGCTGTAACACCTACACCGCCACAAAGATCGTATTTAAGTTTAGTTTAGATTTATTTAAGTTTTCGTTGGATTTCAGTTCAGATTTGCATACATAGAAAACTAAATAAATCTTTCTAATTCTCATCTAATCTAGTTATAAGTTTATTTAACAAGTAACGAGAACCAACTCTATATTCAGTTTATTTGTTTTCTTTTTTACGTTTTCGCACAGGTTACACTGTACGTGTAGTTACAGGTAAATATATAACAAAGAAAAGCGTCAAAGAAAACTCCTCAAAAACTATCCAGTGGAAAATTACTGACGGAAGTTGTTACCTACTTTTACGTTGTGCATCCATGTTGACAAAAACAATTAATTCTTTCAATGGAAAAGGTCAACATTTTGAAGTCATTTATAAGTCTTGTTTAAAAACTATGTCCCTACTTCGTTTCTAGCCCCTTATCATTTCAATTTTTTTTTAATTAATAAAAATAAATAAATAATCCTCACACATTCACACAACGTCATTTAGTCCCAAACTAAGCTGAGCTTGTACTATGGTCACTAGAGTACACTCGAGAGCAAAAGTTCCGGGTCACTAGCATTTACTTCAATATCTTGAAAACGAATAAAGCTATCATATTGAAATAAATTGAACTTTATAGACAATTTAATAATCTTTCATTAAACATATAAAAACTTATTGATTGGCGGTAAGTAATGGCATTAAAAAAGTTATAAAAAAAAAGATCCATTTTTTTTAAATCAGAACTTCTAATTTTCACTACTGTTTTTGCTTTTGTTTTTGTTCTGTCATAAAATGTATATATAAGGAGTCATCCAGGTATCCAATAGTCATTATTAAAGTGGTAATTATGTCACTCACACCTGAGGAATGTACGAGAATCCTCACGATCCTGGAAAATGGGAGCAGTCAGCGAGAAACAGCAAGAATAGTCGGTGTATCGTTGTCTACAGTTCAGCGTGTTCGCCAGCGGTTTCTAGAAACTGGTTTGAACCTACGCAGACCAACAACAGGCAGACCCAGGTGTACGACGGCACGGGAAGATCGATATTTAGTGAACTCTATGCTACGAAATCGGTTTCTTACGGGAACAGCACTGACTCATCATGTTTTAGGACTTGGTGGAAGCAGCCCTTCTGCTTGGAATGTAAGACGGCGACTTGCTGAAGGTAATTTGAAACCATTTAGACCCGCAAATGGTCCGAAACTCGAGAGACACCATCGTATAGCAAGACGAATTTATGCATGCGAACACTCGAATTGGACGATTGAAAATTGGTCAAATGTCATATTCTCGGACGAATCAAAATTTATGCTGTATACACACGACGGAAGGGCAAAGGTGTACAGAAGACCAGGAGAAAGATTTATGCAAGCCTGTATTGAAGAAAAGGTGTCATACGGTGGTGGTTCGGTACTCGTGTGGGCTGGAGTTTCTGCGGAAAGCGGAACAGAGCTTGTACTGATCGAAAACGGTACTCTTAATGGCGTAAGATACGTGGATGAAATCCTCAACGAGCACGTCGGTCCATTTATGGCAAGACTTAGTGAGAATGCCATCTTTATGCAGGATAACGCCCGTCCCCACACTGCTCGTGTAGTGCAAGACTACCTTGATTAGGTGAATATTCGTCCCATGGTGTGGCCAGCACGTAGCCCCGACCTCAACCCAATCGAGCACGCCTGGGACGAGCTCGGACGACGGGTAAGACAACAAGATCCTCCTTTAATTACGCTTAGTGACTTGAAACATGCATTGGTAGAGGAATGGGAGAACATTCCCCAACAGTGTTTCAGAAACTTGGTGTACAGCATGCCAAATCGCATTGCAGCAGTCCAGACAGCACGTGGGGGTAATACCAAGTACTAAACCGTGTTAAAACTACTTGTAAATATAAAAAATTCAATATTTTCAGTTTTGGTTTTACAAGCAAAATGACTCCATTTTTAATTTGTCCTATTAAACATAATAAAATAAATGGTCAGTAGTAAATGTAATGCATTTTATTTTAGTAACATTAAATTGTCTATAAAGTTCAATTTATTTCAATACGATAGCTTTATTCGTTTTCAAGATATTGAAGTAAATGCTAGTGACCCGGAACTTTTGCTCTCGAGTGTATTTAGACTCTTTTTTTTGTTTTGTAAATACATACTTATACATAGAAACACTTAGACCAATGCAAACAATCATGTTCATGCACACAAATATTTGCATAGAGCGGGAATCGAACCCGAGACTAATGACTTTATAGTGACTTGACTGCTTAACGTGCGCGTGGTCTAGGTTTCTAATACCATGCAAAGTAGTTATTAGTTAGTCTAGAAATTAGGTCAATCCTTAGTGGTAGAGAATTTCATCAGAAAAAAAGCAATTTACTTTTACATACGCTTTTGTGATTGAAGCCTCAACGCGTGGTTCTACCATTGCTTCAGGAATTAAAGTTGCTTTGATTGAGTTTTGGTGAATAATTTATCACCAGCTCAAACGTTTTGCTTGACGTCGGCCTCGAAACGAAGGTTTTACTTGAATTTCAAAGTACTGTACTGTGCTAAACCACATTAAATCAGTTCTCTAGATACAAGCAGGATGACACAAAGGAACTTTTTTTTATTAAATAATTTCTCTGGTCGACAATAGAAATTCATTCTTCGTTCCCTTGCTCTTATCCCAATTTTATTAGGGGTCGGCGCAGCATGTCTTCTTCTTCCATACTTTTCTATCGGACGTCATCTTACAAGTAACACTCTTCGCAGCCATATCGTCTTTCCCACAATCCATCCATCGTTTCTTTGGTCGTCCTCTTCCACTATTCCCATCCATCCACATACATGTTCAACAATAGAAATAGAGACAATAGAAATTATGATACTATAAAAGTGGCTTAGTAAAAGCATTATTTATGTGCTCTATCTTTAAACCATGACCGGTCCACTGTTGGTAGACATAGCCCTCCTCATATTCGTGTGGTTTGCGATCCTCCGTTCTTCTCAAGCTTTCATGCTAAAAACCTCATTGCCATTGCTCAGTCCTTCAAAGAACGATTACCTGCTTGGCAAACAATGTACCACGACAACAAGCACACATAGGATTTGCGCATTTAATATAATTCGCGTATTTTCACAGCGTAGTTAGAGCTTATCTCGTATAAAACGTGACTCACACTGGAACATTATGTCACAATTTGTCCTGCGGGAACGGCGCAACCTTGTCATACATAACATACTCAATATAGATAACAAATTAGTGCAGTAAATTTAAAAATAAATATTAATATTTTTTCAAGTATTTATGTTACTATTTATTCATATCAAAAACTGTTAGTTAAAAAGTTGTACATTTTGATTATATTGACAGGTTGTCTCATTCTTGTTTTGTCACACTTTCAGTGTTACTCATATTAAGTATTATTATTTCTTTATTACTCATATAAGTACATAGTAATTACCATTATGCCTGTATTAGGTGACTTGAAGTACATGAAATAAAAAAATAAACACAAATACAAAAACATCATTAATACTTGGATGATGCAGTTTCACACATCAGTTATTAATAATTTGACGGGCACGCGTAAAAAATGTAGACAGAAATGACGTTGCCTCAAGGCTATATCTATAACCCAACCATTTAAATATTTAAAGAATACAATATGTCACCACCACATCTCATCCCATGGGTGTCGTAAAAACCGACTAAGGAACTATCCCTGAATATTATCTTTACGAAATAAAAAGAAGGAAAACTTAAAATTAAACCCTAGACCAATCCGTCTGGCCAGCGTGGTGTTAGTAGGCCAAGTATCCCTCCGTCACGGGAGGAGGCCCATCCCTGCAGCGGCACATTAATGGGCTGTTATGATGAAAGCTTCAATAGTTATAGCCTTACGCACGCACGCAGAAAACTAAGAGAACATGTATTTTTTGTGTTAAATAGCCGTCCCTTTCTGCTGGTTATTTCATTGTCAGAATTATTTTAGGTATGTCGTTAAGTTAAATGGAGACAATATGATACAACAGACGATTTACAGCGGTCAAGGACAATAGCAGAGCTTAATACAAATTCACCTTTTAGCATGGGATTGGTTCAAAATATTTACATGTACTTACTTAGGTTTTAAATTCTCTGTTTGGTGACGGAGTAAGAATACAATATGTCACCACCCCATTTCATCCCAAGGGTGTCGTAAAAGCAGACTAAGGGACTATCCGTAAATATTATCTTTACAAAACAAAAAGATGGAAAACTTGAAATTAAACCCTATACCAATCCGTTTGGCCGGCGTGGTTTATTATTAGGATTTTTATTAGCAGGCCAAGTATCCCTCCGTCATGGTAAAAGGCCCGTCCCTGCAGTGGGAAATTTTTGGGCTGTTATGATAAATAAATATTCCTCACACATTCACACAACGCCATCTAGTTCCAAACTAAGCAAAGATTGTACTATGGGTACTAGACAACGGATAAACATACTTAAATACCTTTGTAAATACATACATATTATAGATAGAAAATATTATGATAGGTTTTAAATTTCTAAAAGTCAAACCTACTCCAGTGACAAAGGCAAACTTAGCTTACTAATACGACGCGAAACAAAAAATTGGAATAAAATTTGAAGTTAATGATTTTTTTCTTTGGTTTATCTAGAGATAATATTTGCAAACTTTCCCTTAGCAGGCTTTAACGACGATATTCAAGGAATGAAAAAACATGCCACCTGGTGGTAATTATTATTTTTAAATTATTACTAGTAATAATAGTCATAATAATTTCTATCTGAATGTTATATTTATAACCCCTCGTAAGTACAAAGCAAAGTTAAAAATATATCTTTCTTTTAATATAAATAGAACGTATAAAAAACAAACTGTTATTGTCAAGCAGATGTCTTTGTTTTGTACGAGTTTGTTTACATAATAATGTTACAACATGGAACCCTCTTCAACGGCAAGGAAACAGAGCAGAAAATATACTACAATATCTTAACAAACTTATTTATTTTATCTCTCTAAAGTACTGCAGATGTTATGTAAGAATTAAGTTTAAGTTACTTTAGATTATTTATAATTAAAATATTGACTTCTAAACCAAAATGTGTCCCATTATAATTTGAATTTTACCTATTGTATAGTATTTTTTTAAGTATTCATGTAGGTAATAGGCATTTTTCTTTGAAACATAACAAATCAATTTTTATTTGAAGTTTTATTATTCTTTAAAACAAAAGCAATCTTTTGGGAGTCGGTTAAAAATTGCACAGTAAGTTGGGGTGGCCTATGTACACAAGTGGGCGTCAATTGGCTGGTATGATGATGACGATTAAGAAGGAAATCGTACTTGAAAAACAAACATTCATTTCTTACATTGTAGGAATAAAAAGAATTGAGCTAAGACAGTCCATATATTTTACTATACCTATCGTGCAGGGAGAGTCGATAACGCTCGTATAAAGTAGGTGCCTATGTCAGCTTTATAAATGGCTGTCGATAAAAGCGACCATAATTTATTACCTGCCAGATATATTTGTCATTCTTAATGATAAAACACATGTTTTTTATAAAAAGTTATAAGTTTATTAGTTTGGTCCAAATGACATTAAGTACTAGGTATGTAATGTATGCAAATACAGACGTGAGAGCGTGGGTTCAACCTCGGAAAATTGTTTATGATATCCTCTAATAATATTTTTTTAAGCATAATTGTAATTTTTGAAAAATTATCGTTATTAATGCACGAAGGATTGCGGCACACATATTATATTATAACATTCAGGGCACAGAACATGTAGCTGATGGAGCAGAAAAATTCTAGAATCCGTGTAATCTCAGTTACAGTGAGGACTTAATTATCGTTTATTTAATGTACTATATTATTATATTAACGATACAGCTCCTACATAAAGATGGCATTGGTAATAAAACAAGTCTGTTACTCCAATAAAAATAATCAGAGAGGCCAAAACCCTCCTGCGGTGGACCGAAGACCTGATCAGGGTGCGGAGGGCCGGAAAGAGGCGTTGATGCTGTTGAAGGAGTTCTTTGTTTAGCAATGGACTACTTTTAGCAAATATGAGGACGATGATGTTGATGTTCAATGCTGTGGTTGATAAATGTATTTGCAGAATCATCATCACCATAACAGCTCATTAATGTCCCACTGCAGGGACGGGCCTCCTCCCGGGACGGAGGGATACTTGGCCTACTAATACCACGCAGGCCAGACGGATTGGTAGGTATAGGGTTTAATTTTAAGTTTTCCTTCTTTTTATTTCATGAAGACAATATTCACGGATAGTCCCTTAGTCGGTTTTTACGACACCCATGGGATGAGATGGGGAGGTGACATATTGTATTCTTACTCCGTTACCACACGGAGGAATTTGGCATAATCAACAGGTAAATAAATAGAGCGACAGTGTTCAATCTAACATTTTTCTTTACTTTAGTTATGTAAACTTTATAAATTGGAATGCTTGTTCCGTTCGAAGTAACGACTCAATACACTACTCTGTAGTTTATAGTTTATCTAACAAAACAAATCAAAAAGTTCAACGTTACGAATTCAAAGCGGTTTCGCTTTAGTTTTGGTGAACCATTTCATTACAAATATCTTACGTAAATAAACAAATACAGTATGTAAACAATTATGTATTTGCTTCAAATAAATAATGTAAATAAGACTGCCTTATTTTTATCATGTTTTCCTTTAATTAGGCTTCATGTACTCGTATGTACAAACGCCTACAAAAACAGACTAGACAAACATAGTAACGGAAATAGATCAGCTATCTCAAGTTTGATATAGAAAGTAAACGATTATACTCGTATGTGAATAGCAATATATAAATAAATAAAGAATCCTCACACATTCACACAATGCCACCTAGTCCCAAACTAAGCAAAGCTTGTATGGGTACAAGACAACGGATAAAAATACTTAAATACTTTTATTTTTGTAAATACATACCTACATATTATACATAGAAAACACTCAGACCAATGCAAACAATCATATCCATGCACACAAAGATTTGCATTGAGCGATTTGCGTAGCAGCCATGTAATATACCGACTCCGCCACAGAGGTCGTCAAAAGCAATGATTCAATGATTTGTGTTCAAATCACTGTCACCTTTATAGTTAGTCCACGTTTTAAATATTCTCACTTTTTCATTTCTAACAAGGATGTCAACGTTTACAGGTTTAAAATCTAAAAATAGTTAAATATCCTTTTTCATTTCGCGACGTTTCGTTCGAATTGCATCATCTGTTGTCACTGGTGGGCTAGTGCGTAGGTGCAGCGTAGCCTTTGTTGTGCTCGGAGCGTTTAAATATACCTCGCTTCTTCAACACTATTTTAAAAATGTATTTTAAGATTCTTAAAGTTTTACTTTCAATCTATACTTATAATAATATTATAAAGAAGTAAAGTTTGTGTGTTTGTGACGTTGTAGGGGGTAATCTCTGGATCTAAAGAACCGATTGTAAAAATCTTTCTGTGTTAAATAGTCCATTTATCGGGGAGGGTCATAGGCTATATTAGTATCACGTTATGGCTAATAGAAGTGGAGCAGTAATTAAATATGTTTAAAAAAAGGAACGCGGTTTTTTCGCCGCCCAACGAAGTGGGCACGGCTCAGCTAGTATTATAGAAACAGGAAACGACGTTTCGGCACAGGTTGCACTAGCCGTGCTCTTTGTCAGTGCCGGTGTGTTTATATAATGTTGTTAATAATACTAAAACGCGAAAGTTTAAAAGTTATGAATCGTTTACTTTTCAAAAAAATCATTTATCCATAACTAAACTCTTTATTATTTTCAACACTCAATCGTCTGATTATAGTAAGTAACGTTCAACTAAGATAGGTATAATCACCACTCGCAAAAGGCTTAGTGTACGTACCTTATAAATCAGAGCTCCACCGAACATTGCCGGACGATTCCATCCTTCTAACGGACATAATCCTCTTTTACGGCGACCTCAGCAAGTGTTAGACGGATTATACCTAAGCTAAGATACAGCAATCTAGTTTTGGGATGACTTTCGGCGGCGACCCAGATGAATTTCCGCTGTAAATCAGTCGCAAGAAAGTTTGTCCTAACTTTGAGTAATTAAATATACATTAGTTTTAATTGTCTTTGCTAGAGTGACAAAGTATTGTCTTTTAGTAGCTGTTTATATGTGTATGTTAAACTTTTATTATAAATTATCGAAAACATTTTGTTAACATTAGATATTCAGACTTGTAGTGTAAAGATAACAGGGTCATCATTCAAACTCATGCCCTGGCTGTCGTAAAAACTAGGTCTATGTTAATTTTCATGAATCATTTAACTAATAATCAAACCTTGATAGTAGATGCATTAAAGTACTTACTTAGTAGAAGCCATTCTCTATTCTATATCACAGTGAGTGTAAATAACGGAAGAAATCTGAATTAACAATTATAGCTTAGATTACTTATTGTTCGCGATATTTGAACATAAAACTTTATGCACAATATAAGCAACAGCCTTATAATGCGGATGAAAAAAAAAAGGAAAAAGTACGACCATAATGTGCGTAATATTAAAAGAAAACAAAAGAATACTGGCCGACATTGTCTAGACTCGACACTTACATACATTTTAGCTTATGTACGTGACAAATAAAAGGCTTTAGGTTTCCAGATCAGTGGGTAGAGACAGGTATTAAATGACGTCATAGAGTTGGCAAGTGTAGCAAGCACTTGTGGTGAGAGACAGCACTGAGTAGAGAACAAAGCGTATTGTCTGACTCAAACGACGAATGGTAATGGAATGGTGTGGAGTGTAGTAAAGTTACGTTTTTGTGTGTTATGATGTTTTACTTGTTTGCTTGTTTTTTATAAACTTTATAAGTATCTATTTGCTATATACGTGATTTCTAATTAAATAAATCAACCCGAACACTATTACACCGATTGTAATACTCTGTTTTGTGAACATGGATGATTTAAGAAATCCTAATTTTGTCTACTTCGTGTGTCCCTTCCATACATAGACCCTCAAATTAGCCTGAAAAGCAAGATAAAAGTAAGCGGTTACCAATGCAAAGCATGATGGTATGATTTTTCACAAGATGAGAAGGGTTGGTGACATTTAAAATATCATCCATCACAACACCAATACAGAACTAAATAAATATTATTTCTATTAAAAAAACAGTACTATCCAATAATAATCAATCTTGAACACAAACACTTTTTCTGTTTTCCTACAACAGAGGAAAAGAGCGCAATAAATTGAACTAATATAGGTTGTTTGATCTCACTATTGGTCTCAAGTCAGGCGTAAAAGTTTTTGTGTAAGAATTGGGAGGGCTCTTCAGATATACTTTGGGGATTTGGAGTGTACGTGGCCAATACAAATCTAGGAACACGTGTACCATGCTTCGACAATATTATTAAAGATACATTTAGTGGAATATTAGAGGAGTTTGTTGTCATTATTGTTAGATAAATACATAGTTTTTGGGAAAAATATGTGTTTATTTGTTTTAATAGACAACTCCCGCACTAGGCTAGGCAAATACTTTTATAAATAAGTGATAAGGAAATTGGTTAAGAAATTGCGTAGCGTAATTTGCTGCCTGGTAAATGACGAAGTGGAGTTTGTTGAGCCCTTTCTTTTATTTTTTTTCTTTTTAAAAAAGAGAGCTCCTACAGAAAAGTCCTTGCGGACATAGATACATGAATCATTGATGTTTTATTTTTCTCACTGTATAGCATCGCATCTAGTCTAAACTTACCAAAGCTTGTACATAATAGGTACTAGAACATACACTTTTTGGTGAAAACATACATTTCACGCTTAGAAAATACCCGAACCAATGAAAACTTTCAAGTTCATGCACAACATTTTAGAAAATAAAATAAAAGAGCTATTAATATGATAACAGGATTCTTTTAATATCTCAATTCAACAAAACTACAATAAAATTATGTTCTTTCAATAAAATTTCTCCAATATTAAAACCTACAGACTATAATTTTCTGATAGCATCTGTATTCAAAGTAAAGAAAACATATTGCTGAGGGTACATAAAAGAACTTATCAATATTTGTAAGCAGTCCTTGCATTAGTTCGTATTGTTAAAGGTGAATGTTCTTCAAAACAGTCTGGTGCTGACATGAAACGCACCTCTTTACTTCAACTCCACTTTAACTGCTACCGTGCCGACCCTCTTAAATTAAATTCTATTAGTATTTCTAAATATCTACGTCTTAGTACCAAAATCAATTTATTTGACGATTGCTGTGACCAACCCCCTCACTCATAAACGCCTCTTAAATTTTAGTCAATTGATTAGCTTAAATTCTTACGGTGTTGTTTGGTATAAGGTTGGTTTCAATCTTTGTGTGCCTAAAGGCATGTTTGCAATGGTGTGGGAATTTTCTATTTACTTTTAAAAAAAAATGTATTCATGTATGTTTAGTTTTTGTCCCATAGTTCAAGCTCTGCTTAATTTGTGACTATATGACGTTGTGTGAATATGTGAGGAATATCATTTTATTCTTCGGATATGTTGTAGGAAAATAGTGTAAACAGTTTGCAAGTACATGTTGAACTATATAGAATTAGTCAACCGAATAAAACTCGAGTTCGAGAAAGTAATGTATGATTTTCATTGTACGTGACTCTATTGTGCAGTTTTCTATTAAATATAGTCCCGTTTGGTGACTAAATAATAATACAATAATATCGTCGCGTGGTTATAAAATTTAAAGGAGTTTTTATTTTCAATTTTCAACATTTTACTGTGTTTTGTGTTAATAAACATTTAAAAAAACCATATCACAAAAAACTAACATTTAACTACTACCAACTAAAGAAGTCTAGTCCAAACTAGACGTTGAATCTCTACAGATTTAATTTGTTTATAAAAAAAAAACAAAAATAAAAGTCTTATTATTCCGTGGGTGGATTTTTTTAAATACTCTATAAAATCGTAGAGAAGCTAACATAGAATTTTACACTTTTAATTCCCAACATTAAGGTCAAGCTACAGTTCCTATTATACGTTATTTAGCTGCAATGTTATTATCTCAAACAGTTTTTTTCTAAAATGAATCTGAAAATCCCAGAAAAAATGATAAAAGCAACCGCGAGTATCTGGCTTTTAGGTTATTAAAAGCTTGTTGAGATGCATAAGATACAAAGCTTGTGCACGACATTCCATCGTGCGCTACTTAAGGGGAGGGCAGGTCTCCGTGAGATATTGTTCGAAGTGTATATAGTCCAAACGAAAGTTTCTGGTGTTTCTCCAAGGCCTTTACCAGTCGCGGTTGCAGGGGAAATGCAAAAGACTCCCACGACCTTTGAGAGGTTTTAGTCGGTATCCCGGCCCAACCTGGTTCGGACAGGTACTTCGACACACCCCGCTCGTCGGGTCTTCTAGGGTGGATTGCCTAAAAGTCCCACGCAAAACATTACATTAGTATATTATATAAAATAATATCTTTATTTTTGCAGAGTTTATTAGTAATAAAAAAAAGTATATTTATCACTGAAACCTTTCTTCGTGGAATCATAATAAAGAAGTTCTTATTAACACTATCATAATATTAAATCTCAGTTACGAGGACGACTTAATTATCGTTTAATTAATGTACTATATTATATTAACGATACAGCTCCTACATAAAGATGGCATTGGTAATAAAACAAGTCTGTTGCTTCAATAAAAAATGAGAATTTATGAGTGAAAATATATAAAAGTAATTTAACTGAATAGGGAATTTATTTGTTTGTTTTAGCTAAAGGACACGATAATAACAGTTTTTCACAGTGTTGGCCCTCAGCAAGAACAGGCTTCCTTCGGTGATGTAAGGCAACTTAGCATCCATTCCATATCAGCCTCGGGACGTCCACTGGTGGACATAGCCCTCCTCTAAAAGTATCCACCCTGCGCGGTCCTGTGCCTCCCTCATCCATCGGCTTCCCGCCGTCCTACCAGTTCGTCGGGCCACCGTGTGAGGGGTCTCCCCAACCTGCGCCTTCCGGTGCGCGGTCGCCATTCCAGAACTTTTCTGCCCCAACGGCTATCAGTTCTCCGCGCTATTCCGCAACTTAGCATGCTAGTACTTAATAATTGCTTCAAAGGCTTGACGGTCGCAGTATATTGTTATGGGTTCTTTGTAGATCACAAAAACAATTCTCAACGGAGAAATAGAATCCGCGATCTTGTGCTTGACATCCTTATACCCAAAAGGCCTCAGGGAGTTTAATACTCAGACATATTTATAATACACAACTTTCTTCATGACCAAATTGAATCCTATTTATTGAATATGCCAATCTAGAGAACTCCATCTGTCATCTCAATACCAGTTCTACAAACAAGCTTGTTACGTACGAAACTTTATTCATTAGATATAAGATAATAGATTAAGTTATTAACGAACATATGAGATAGGTTAATTAGTTTCTTATCTCACTAATTAGCTCATTATATGTAGTCGTATTAACGACTTCAATGAATAGGTTCATAAGTCGTACCTATATATTTTTCAAAAGTTTCTTACATATCGTCGCGTCGTCGGTATTGAGTAATTTCTAGAGCCATTTATTTATAAAAGGCAGTATCTACAATAGGGTTTAAGTTTTGTGCCGACTTTGACATATTAACGGACACTAAAAACTTCCAAGTATAAGATAATACAGTGTGACACCACCCCATCTCATCCCATGGGTGCCTTAAAAACTGACTAAGGGACTAAGCGTGAATATTATCTTTGCGTAATAAAAAAAAAGAAAACTTGAAATTAAACCCTATACCAATCCGTTTGGCCAGCGTGGTATTAGTAGGCCAAGTATCCCTCCGTCACTGGAGGAGGCCCGTCCCTGCAGTGGAACATTAATGGGCTGTTATGATGATGATAAGATAATCGAACAAATAAAAGCTCAAGATAATCGCAGGCTCGTTTGCCTCCCATCATATAAAAAAAAACAATTTAGTATTTCTCTTGCGTAGCATTGGCCTACGACCGCTGCTGAATTTATAGACCTCTAAAAGTCGCGCGGGATTTCGTACATTTCTTCGAGCGTCATCTATTTTACATATCATCAACAATAAATGAAATCCTTTACATTTGTATAGCACCAAATCAACCATAGCATAGGTATATCTTATTCCCTTGTAATAAGACATAATTTTAAATGACAACATACAGCTTGATGTTGTGTTGTTATGTGTACGTAATAATTATGTTCAAAGGCTTGTAAATAAACTGTATGGTTGGGTTAATTTAATCGCGTTAGCTAAATTAATTTAACGTTTTAAGAGACATTTAATTATTAAATTAATATCAAATTTACTTTACGTGTAAAGGGATTTATTTGATATAATATCATTATGAACAGGGGATGTTAAATAATTATGTATTCAATCCTAACAGTTGAAACTACGTGATTTAGTAATATTATATTATTGTTACGGACACGGAAGAATGGCTGTCTAGAACATTAAGTCCGAGTTTAATTACTACGAGTATATACGCCTTGCGATATATTTCAAATAAAATATTACTACAAAATATACTGCAAAGTCTCCGTGTGGTGAATATTATCTTTACGTAGGTAATCAAAAGAAGGAAACCTTGAAATTAAACCATATACCAATCCGTTTGGCCAACGTGGTACATTAATAGGCTGTTATCGATACCGGAAATATGAATTAGGTAATGTAAAGGACATTTTGTCGAAAATGAGTTATATATATCGTTGAATTCAGAATTTCCTGCTCTATCGATTGGTGTATTTAAAATCTTAATATCTCCAAAAAAATGTCCTTTACAGTACAAATTTTTCTTTAGGCACAGACAAATATTTTTAAAAAACTTGCTGTATATGACACGTTCAATATTATTTTTCATAAAAACTAACGTAAGTCTCTTTGCTCATAGTATTTGGCACTTACATTAAATAAAAATTGAGAATATTTTACAACGAGTCACATACCTTTACATTAGTGTTTCGTAAGAAGGTATAAAATACATGTCCCTTACAATAAAATTTGCCTCAAATTTTAATCGTAATATTTATAACTTTTTTAAACATTCTGCGAAAATGCAAACAATTATACTGCCGTCAATAGCATAGTTACAGTAAGTCGGGTTTTTGTCAAAATTGAGTTAGGTATACAGCCGTGATCACGATAACGAGATCTACAACTGTATCTAACTCATTTATTTGTATCGTTTTTTAATCCAAAGTTAACAATTAGAAATTTGCAGTAAGTCGACCAATTTTTTTACATCACAAAGCATGATTACAGTCTGTATACTTACGGCAAAAGTTTTATTTAGAGTCTCACTGCATAAGAGCAGTATGACATATATACTGCTAATATGTTTGGTCATTAACAGTTTAAAAATAGAATATAGGCCAATCATAAAAACTTTAAGAAGATATACTGTTTTGATCTTAAGCAGCTTCCCAATATTTACTAAGTGTGTATCTAGTCTTACAAACAGTATGCAGCGATACTGCATGTATGCTTAGTAATTGATCCTTAGCGTTGGTTCCTTAATACTTACCACAAGGACAGTATGATGCTATATTGAATTTATGTTAAGCAACGTAATCAAATCTAACGTAATGGTTACTTATTATACAGAGAGTATGTAGCCATCCTGTGTTCATGTTTAGACAGCAGGATAGCGATAGCGGACAGATGCACAAATCACGTGGACAGTAAATTAGCTATACTGTACTCATACTAAGCAGAACATACGTATAATATGATCTTACTACTAATTATAAGAAGTGTTTGTCTAGGTCTTGCATGTCTACATAGCTGCGATATAATGCCACGTCATGAATATACTGCAGTAAAGTTGCTTCACTGTGAACGTAATATGTTATTGTAACTAAAAGTCGTACAATTTCTCTTTTATTACAAACAGTGAAGTATAATAAATTATATAATAATCTGTTCCCCAAATACCTACATA
Source organism: Schrankia costaestrigalis (assembly GCA_905475405.1). NCBI lineage: Eukaryota > Metazoa > Arthropoda > Insecta > Lepidoptera > Erebidae > Schrankia > Schrankia costaestrigalis. The sequence continues at coordinate 7,063,329 of FR997832.1, forward strand.
ATTTAATATTACATACACTACTACGATGGCGCGGGGAGGGTGCGGGGTTTTGAGAAAAAGGTGGTTAAAGTTTTGGATCGAAATTTTTACACAAATCTTTTGTTTGCAATCGGATCACAATGGTCACAAACTCCAAATACAATTTGTGCTTCATGTACTTAATAATTATGTTATACATCGCCAAAGCTATACAGACAGCAGAAAGGCTTACAAATTAGATAAGGAAAACGTAAAAGAACATAAATACACTTCTCATAAAAAAAATCGAAACAGTCTGCAAGTTTGTGTTTTGTATGGATTATGAGAAAAATGTGTACCTATATTTAGGAATATGTGTTATATGCCATTTAATAGGGAATTTAATGAGGTTTTCAAATAATAATGTTACTTAACGTTCTAAATTTAAATTTAATTTTCGTAGATTTCGTATTTTGTTTAACAAGTCGTTTTTACCCTGTACGTAGTTTGACGGACATTGATAAAATTACGCACGTTAATGAAAAAAAAGCTAGGAAGCGTTTATTTAATAACCCGTAACTCGCTTCCAGAGTTCCTCGCGCCTCTTATTAATGCATCCATGCGATTTTCACCCGCAAAAACCGCCAAGTGGTGTCATTGCTGAATTCTCGACTTAGTCAGCGTGTAACAGCTGAAAGATTGCATCTAAGCCAGTTATATTTTCATAGAATCTACAAACGCTTTCAAGAGACTCGACGACCTCGACGACTCGACGACCTCGGTGGCGCGCCGGTAGAGCCAGCGGCTGCCGCGCATGAGGTTGTGGGTTCGATCCCCACGCAGGACAATAATTTGTGAGATCCACAAATTATTGTCCTGAGTCTGGGTGTTCTATGTGTCCGTTAATTGATGTTTGTAAAAGTCCCCGCGACACAGGGCATGATCCCTAGTGCGGGAGTTGTCTTTTTAAAAAAAAAAAAAAAAAAAAGACTTGTTTGTTCACGTGCCCTTAGTGATCTGGCAGAAAACAGGTGATTTCTGACTGAAAAGATCGATTTATAGTTACAACTTCCTTTCAAAATCTACGCATTAATGTCTTTCAACCGCAGCAGCAGCTTCATGATGAACCTATGGTAGCTACATATAAGTGACTCTATAATTAGAAGAAGGTTGAAGGAACGTAAACTGTTACCATACAAGCCAGCAAATATGGAGAATTATCTGCAGATCATCGAAAAGCGTGTCTTAACTTTTCACGCAATTACCTAAAATGGTCATACATCTAGTGGAACAAATTTCTCCTTTCTAAAGAGTGTTAAATTATACTGTATGGTAAGGATGGAAGGACTAAGGTCTACAGAAGAGATGGAGAATACTTTGCACCATGCTGGATTGAAAGAAAAGGTCATCCATGGTGGTGGTTCGTGGACTATTTGGGGAGAAATTAGCGGCGACGACAAGACAGAGTTTGTCTTTGTTTTTGGGTCACGTCTGCCTTTATTTAAGTCATAGGGACATTGAACAGTGTCTTGAAGCTCATGTTATACCCTATGCACATTTTATTGACCGCGGTTTTACATTTACGCACAAGGATGCTAGGGCAAACACAGCGAGCGTCGTATGAGATTATGATTCCGTAGTAGATATCTCTATTATTGATTGGCCAGCAAGAAGCCCGAACATGAATCCGGTTTACCATCTATGCAATAAGTAAAAAAGACGAATTAGTGCAAGAGATCATGCCTTAAAACACTTAGCCAGCTGTAAAATAAGTATAATCCAAGAGGAATAGAACAGAACGCCACTATATTTTATCGTGACTCTCATCCGATCGATGAAGAACCGTACAGAAGCAGTAATGAGACCTTGGGCAAGGACATATAAGTCATTAAATAAACGCTTCCTAGCTTTTTTTTTCATGTATGTGCGTAATTTTATCAATTTCCGTCAAACTACGTACAGGGTAAAAACGACTTGTTAAACAAAACACAAAATATACGAAAATTTAATTTGAATTTAGAACGTTACATTATTATTTGAAAACCTCATTAAATTCCCTATTAAATGTCATATAACACGTATTCCTAAATATACACATTTTTCTCATAATCCATACAAAACACAAACTTGCAGACCGTTTCGATTTTTTTGATGAGAAGTGTATAATGACACCGTTTAAGTGTGTTTAGATCTTCAAAAGGTGGTAATGCTACCTCGCATGGACAGCTACAAAGAATCAATATTCTGTCCTCGAATTATTGCGTTACGTTATGAAACGTTTGCTCCTTTATGTAAATCTAATAAAGAAAATAATCCTTACGCTGTCTTATGGCATGAAGCGATTTCAGGCCGAAATGTTTATGACATTGTGTCAACATTCAGAGCTTTTTTTATACACCATCGGAATAAAAGTCACTTGGTGATTTGGCCAGATAATTGTTCGTCACAAAACAAGAACTAGACACTGTTTTCGTTTGTCAATATTGTAAACAGTGATTTAAGCTCAAGTTTCAAGTTGTACTTGGAGAGTATAATATGCTACATTCTTTATTTTAAATACAATGTTAAAACCATTAACTAGTTGTTTTATTATCACTGCAACCTAATAATATAAAAATTTTGAATCATTATAAGTTTGTATGGTTACTTAGCTTAAATACAGTAAAACACACACTTACTGTATTTAAGCTAAGTAACCCTACAAACTTATAATGAGGCAAAGGTTTGTACTGTACTTATGCTAAGTGTTCCCTATCAAAGAGCCTTTAGGAAATACTTAGCATAACAACAATAATGTGTTTATTTTTTTTTACAATTATTCAGTTTTAATTTTTTAATAAGTTATAGATAGGTGCTGAAGTCTTCTATAATTTAAGGTATCAACCATCGTGATCCGATTTCAAACAAAGGATTTATTTAGAAAATTCAACCCAAAACTTTAACCGCGTTTTTCTCAAAACTATGTAAAGCGTACTTACTGCAACTATGCTATTGACGGCAGTATACATGCCAGTAGATAGCAGCCATGCTATCCTTGAAAAAAAGATTAAAGAACTCTTTATTTGATAAAATAACATACAATGTTAGAGGGTGACAGAACTCGCAAAATGGACCTTTGCATCGAGAAATAAAAAGCACAGTAAAGGGTAAAGGAAAGGGCAAGATCCTTGCGAAGGTTGTGTCCAGTAGCATTAACATGTTCTTATCTTTTTTTTATAAGAAAAAGCTACCAATTACAGTTCTCAAGTATAATAATTTTAACAAAATATAATGGTATAGTCTCAAAGAGGTCATAAAAGTATTTTTTGTTATCTTCCTTATTTTTATTATAAGAAGCCGACAAAAACTTATGATGTTCCTCTCTCACTCATAAATAGCCAGGACGCGCGAGAAGGCTGGCTTTACTTAAACCATCACTGCGGTGGTCCGCGTTTGCGGGACCTTAAAGTAGCGTACGTGGTAAACTACACCGTCCTGTTTGGCCTGCAAAGACTTTGCGCCATTAGTTTATCTGGCCAAAGTTTGCCATCCGCAGGCACCTTACAGCTGCTGTAGGTCGTCTTTTACCGCCCTCCTATTACGCTTAGATCTGCGGACTGAGAGAGATAAGTGACTGTTCTCCCTCCCCATTTGCCGCTTCCTTGACGGAAAACCGTATCTGCGAGCAAAGCAACGATGATACCCAAACACTCTCGCTTTGTATTATCGAATTGACTAGCTCTGGAAATGTGAGGCTGCCCTGATTGGGTTGGCTAATACACAGGGCGGGTTGTGCCACTCTGTGCAATCTGCTAACGTATGGTGTGCTGAGTCACGGCGCAGTTCCTGTATCTTCTTTTATTTTTGAAGAGCTTTACTAAAGATAAGCTTAATGACACTATTACAATTTTGTTAAGTGCAACGCCAAGTACACTCAGATTTGCGCGTTTAGCAGTTAAAGACTCCCACTTTGCCATAAGTTTAATAGCGGTAACTGCAGGATTATCTGAATATGTCAGCGAAGAACCTTCGATACGATTTATACACGTAAGCCTTAAATCAAGAACAATGAGCATCGCACCTTTTACAGAGCAGCGGTATCTGCTTTACAAATAGCAGGCTTACAACTTTGAAATGGCTCTGCCAAGTATTTCACGGAAGCCCTATACTGACGGCAGCGACATGCATATCACATAATCGATATCGACCAGATCACCGATCACTCGTAGTCACTACATCTTCGCAGGGATGTCGTTTCTTAGTGTGTTCTAACGCATGTGCTACAGAGAGTGCTCAAAAGAGTTATTTGATTTTGTCCCTTTCTCCACTTTTCATTACAAAATCGTTTGTGCTGGTCTATGATGTCATATTCAGACTATCTGTCAGATATCATCTTGCAACAAACGGTTCGGTTTTCTATGCCAAACAATTGAGTTGGGGAACAAACCGCCAGTTCATGTGTTTCCCTCATCGTATGACATCGGATCCTTCAACCGTAGTGTAAACAAGCATTTGGCCAGACATTAATAATATTTCAACTATGACAAAGGCATAGTAGTAGTTCATAAATATAGTATAAAATAATATTTTGTCAATTTATTAATTATTAAAGTAACCTTTAAGATACCATTACTTTAAAAACTTTAAATATTTTAATTCTTTATGTCTCTTACATCAATGATTCTCATTATACGAATTCCTTTAATGTCCTTTACATTAATAGTCGCCATTGTACTTATTTCTTTTATGTCCCTTACATTAATGCTCTTCATTGTTCATCTAAAATTTTGTTAACGTATGTCACCCGTATTCAATGTTATTTACTGTAAAGGACATGTTATCTTTTAAACTATAGGTTTTATTAGTTTATTGTTATTTTAGCTGTAAAGAATACAAAAATCTAAAAAACTTTGTCCTAGACACTTTTTAAGTACAACCCATAGTTAAAAAAGTACAATCAGATTTGTGAGAAAGAAATCTTATTTTGGCTCTCCTGAAAACCTTGGTTTTGTCCTTTACATTAATTCATATTTCCGGTATCGTTATGATGATGCTGTAAAGTGCAAAATATAATAAATTAAGACAAGTCACCTCGAACCTTAAAATTGTAAATGTCAAACGATGCGTAAAAGATAAACATCCTCATTAAAAAGGTATATCTCAACAAATAAATTGTTTACATAAACATACTTAATTTATGTCTTTTCAATTACTAAGTAAAGAAATAATTAAAATATAAGAACAAAACATGCTTCTCACAAAAGGCATAAATTTAAAGAAAAAAAAAAGTAAATGAAAAAGCTTAATTATTATTGTCTTCACGACTCGACTGGAATATATTTTTCGCTTAGTTGAAAAGTAACACCACCGTTGCTATTTTACATTTAAGATTAATTGCAAGAGAATGAATAAGTATTAGTTCGCTCCAAGTGCTGCGAGAACTCTTTGTGAACAAATCTAATGAACGCTTCAAGGGATCTTTTAATATAAAAGCAACTAATTTAATAATAGTGCATTCTTAGACAACAACGACCTGTAAAACAAGAGGACATTAGCTGCCTTGCTACAGTTGAGAATATTGCTAACGTGTTAAATTTGGCAGGGGAACTTGGCTCTAAATTCTGTCGCACTTTCACCGTATTTTCATCGTAGTACTTACAATGTAATTACAATAAAGCTTCTTAGTTTTATATGATGAATACAAATATTATACATATTTATTTTGAAAACCAATAAACCATATTTGCCTTGCTTGCTTGCTTTATCATGTGATCAGTAGCCAACTTGGTGCCGAGAGTTTTTCAAGCCGCCTGTAGGCCTCTGTCATGGCTCAACGACCATGGCATCCTTAACCCTTTCACAGTGCCGCCAGCAGACACAATAGTAAAACAATGCACGTGTACCATATATGGTACACTGCACTGGGAACGTTTAAAAAGCCTGTATTTAGTAAATAATAAATGACCTATACATTCGTGTAAATGTTTCATATAAGTTTTAAATGATATAACATTTACGTTCATGCTTAATCAAATATTTGGCGTGTAACGTATGTTTAAGAATTTGACGATATATTTATTGAGTGATTTGTAATACTTGAATGTTTTCAACATTTCGTTAGGATTGGAGATAACTCCAATTTATTTAATACGTTTTCGACGCTTTCGAAAATTTGTTGCTTAATTTAACTTCGATGAATTTCGTTGATCTGTATGTTAGACGTATTAAAAGTTAGATTGATATTCTAGCAAAACTTAGAGGTTCTGTTGTCTTGATTTCAATTCAAGTGACTGCCAGAGGGCCAATATACCAGTGCCTGATTTGATACCTGTGATTAATTTGTAGTAAGCATGTCAATTCTCGTACCTTAAAATCGCTGAAAATTCAGTTAAATTAACTTTTAGTGACATGATAGTTAAAACTTGAAAAAATTAATTTTGACTTTAAAGAAATGAATCAAACAATAAATAAGGTCTTTTAAAAAATGTTTCAAAATTGTGTTCCGTTTTTTACCATACCTTACCTACCTGTTCTATATAATATCACATTGCACTTCGACATTGTGTCTACATGATGAAAACAACATTTCTCCATTAAAACTCTCTTAAAACTAGGTAATAAAGTGTTGTATGTAGATTTTTTTAATAAAGAATGTAAATTACGGTTCTTTATATTAGAATTAATGGCGTCATTCATCAGGATGTAGCCACAGGTGGTGGATGTGCATGTCGAATTAGTGTTGAGACAGTCGACAGATGGCAGTGACATGAAACATTTAAATGAAATTGTTACGAGTGGGAAGTGATATTTTGTGGTTGATTCCTTTACATTAGTAAAGAGAATTACAATTAAACGTATTGTAATATTACATTTACTTTTTACTCTGTAATGTATGTTATAAACTTGTTTAAAAATAATATAATTTAACTTTTGTTTAGGCAAGTGTTCATTTAGCTCGTGTGTGAATTTTGACTTACTTTTAGTTATGTTTATACTTAGTTATGTACCATGATGCAAGCTTTGACATTTATCAATAATATTCCTGACATACCTATTTACATAAGCATATCGCCACAAGCTACAACGATAGCTAATAGATAACCGATACCCAGCTAAATCTTATAGCTTGTAATTGTATTAGCTTTGAACGTTACCTTGTCACTACTGGCTTCCGATGAATTAAGCGGTACCAACCTACACATTCATCATCATCATAACAACTCATTAATGCCCCACTGCAGGGACGGGCCTCCTCCCATGACGGAGGGATCCTTGGCCTACTAATACCACGCTGGCCAGACGGATTGGTATAGGGTTTAATTTTAAGTTTTCCTTCTTTCTATGTAAAGATAACATTCACAGATAGTCACTTAGTCGGTTTCTACGACACCCATGGGATGAGATGGGGTGGTGACATATTGTATTTTTACTCCGTCACCACACGGATTCCAGCACCTACACATTGCTGAAAAGTAATACTTACTTGACCAGTAACATGAACTCAAATAAAAACCATTTATACGTCTTTTAAACAAGGAAATTCTACTCATGCTCTTGTGTAGTCCCGTGACTTCCTTATTCACCACTTGTCAGAGTGATGGTGAAGTTTGAAATCATTGACCTATATACTTTTTCATGTAAATACAATTATATAATAGAATATTGTGTTAATGTCTGATAAACCATAAATAAACAACAAAAATGTATTAAAATGATAGTACGACCTTAGCACCAAATTCTTCCAGTCATCTAAATTGGCATTCAAACGAAGAAAGCAACAAAAAACCACGAGTTATCTATACTGATATTATAAAGAGGTAAAGCTTATGTGTTTGTGTGATTGTGTGTTTGTGACGTTGTAGGGGGTAATCTCTGGATCTACAGAACCGATTTTAATAATTCTTTGAGTGAATGGAGTGTCATAGGCTATATAGTATCACGCTATGACTAATATGAGTGAAGCATTAATGAAATATGTTTAAAAAAGTGACGCGTTTTTTTCGCCGCCTAACGAAGTGGGCACGGGTCAGCTAGTTTTAAATAAAAGAGAAAACAAACTACAAAAAGATAAAAAAACTAAAAGATAATAATAGCTGTAAAAGTTTTAATCAGCATTGCAGATTACATTAGCATGTTAAATGGTGTAAAAAGTATACTGAGCTTACAACTAACGCATTGTCCTCGACCACAAAAGTACACTGTTTATTATTCATACTTGTTTATGAAACTACACTCGAGAGCAAAAGTTCCGGGTCACTAGCATTTACTTCAATATCTTAAAAACGAATAAAGCTATCGTATTGAAATAAATTGAACTTTATAGACAATTTAATGTTACTAAAATAAAATGCATTACATTTACTACTGACCATTTATTTTATTATGTTTAAAAGGACAAATTAAAAATGGTGTCATTTTGCTTGTAAAACCAAAACTGAAAATATTGATTTTTTTATATTTACAAGTAGTTTTAACACGGTTTAGTACTTGGTATTACCCCCACGTGCTGTCTGGACTGCTGCAATGCGATTTGGCATGCTGTACACCAAGTTTCTGAAACACTGTTGGGGAATGTTCTCCCATTCCTCTACCAATGCATGTTCCAAGTCACTAAGCGTAATTAAAGGAGGATCTTGTTGTCTTACCCGTCGTCCGAGCTCGTCCCAGGCGTGCTCGATTGGGTTGAGGTCGGGGCTACGTGCTGGCCACACCATGGGACGAATATTCACCTCATCAAGGTAGTCTTGCACTACACGAGCAGTGTGGGGACGGGCGTTATCCTGCATAAAGATGGCATTCTCACCAAGTCTTGCCATAAATGGACCGACGTGCTCCTTGAGGATTTCATCCACGTATCTTACGCCATTAAGAGTACCGTTTTCGATCAATTCAAGCTCTGTTCGGCTTTCCGCAGAAATTTCAGCCCACACGAGTACCGAACCACCACCGTATGACACCTTTTCTTCAATACAGGCTTGCATAAATCTTTCTCCTGGTCTTCTGTACACCTTTGCCCTTCCGTCGTGTGTATACAGCATAAATTTTGATTCGTCCGAGAATATGACATTTGACCAATTTTCAATCGTCCAATTCGAGTGTTCGCGTGCATAAATTCGTCTTGCTATACGATGGGGTCTCTCGAGTTTCGGACCATTTGCGGGTCTAAATGGTTTCAAATTACCTTCAGCAAGTCGCCGTCTTACAGTCCAAGCAGAAGGGCTGCTTCCACCAAGTCCTAAAAAATGATGAGTCAGTGCTGTCCCCGTAAGAAACCGATTTCGTAGCATAGAGTTCACTAAATATCGATCTTCCCGTGCCGTCGTACACCTGGGTCTGCCTGTTGTTGGTCTGCGTAGGTTCAAACCAGTTTCTAGAAACCGCTGGCGAACACGCTGAACTGTAGAAAACGATACACCGACTATTCTTGCTGTTTCTCGCTGACTGCTCTAATTTTCCAGGATCGTGAGGATTCTCGTACATTCCTCAGGTGTGAGTGACATAATTACCACTTTAATAATGACTATTGGATACCTGGATGACTCCTTATAAATACATTTTATGACAGAACAAAAACAAAAGCAAAAACAGTAGTGAAAATTAGAAGTTCTGATTTAAAAAAAATGGATCTTTTTTTTTATAACTTTTTTAATGCCATTACTTACCGCCAATCAATAAGTTTTTATATGTTTAATAAAAGATTATTAAATTGTCTATAAAGTTCAATTTATTTCAATACGATAGCTTTATTCGTTTTCAAGATATTGAAGTAAATGCTAGTGACCCGGAACTTTTGCTCTCGAGTGTAGCTGACTCGAACATGACGAGTTTTGTTGAAATATTATATACTAGTTTCCGCCTGCGGATTGGCCCGCGTGGTGTTTTGATAAAAAGTAACTTATGTTCTTTTTCAGATTTCAGCCTATCCATATGCAATTTTGTATCAAATTTTTCACGCCACTGACTGAATAAGATCGGTTTGTGACAGTTTTTATTTTTAGTCCCGTTTTAGTCACTTTATTGTCGTAATAGGTGACTTAGGGATTAAAAGTCTTTATTATTTGTAGCCTATATGTTTTTCCGATGCTTAAGCTATATTACTGTAAAGTTTTATCAAAACTCGTTCAGTAGTTTTTGCGTGAAAGTGTAACAAACATTCATTCATCCACCCATCCTCACAAATTTTCGCATTTATAATATTGCATCTTGGCTTGGTGTGGCTGGCGAGGTGGTTATTTCAGACTCCGTAGACCGGTCTACAAGTAAAAACCTCTAGGGTAGCCATCTTTGGCTATACGAGGAGTTCTGGGAACATCCGAGATGTAACTTCAAGCGGACGGTTGACATATTTTATATCGATGGTTCACATTGATTATAACGCGGTGTCCTCCGTGGGCGACGAATGCGGAGCGATGCCACACGCGACGAGTGTCCTACATGATTACGTCGCGCCTAGGGTACGCCGTTGATTTGATGGCGTACGTCGCGTTCGTCGCTCACGTAGGACACCGCGTAATACTTATGTAACGTGGACGAGTTCCGAAGTCACTAACACCAAAAAAACACAACCGGATTAAGAGCCATTTTCTGTTAGTTAGTTAAACAATGTATAATAAAGATTTGCGTAGCTAAAACTGAGGTTTCCAAAAGTGATTTTAATATAAGAGTTAATAAAGTATGTAAAATTCATAGAGTATAATCGGCTTAAAAACTTCTAAGTGATGATTTGGAGACCGAGCAAAGGGCTCGGGGCGAATTGTAGATACTAACTAAAGCAAGTCTTGAATTCCGTTATAAATTATATTAAAAAAATACCTTTTTAGTTCATAAGGGAAGAACGAACAGTATTCTCTACCGTTTTTAATAATTTAACCTTTCTATGTCGACTTTTATGACACCTCATCATAACAACCTACTAATGTTCCACTGCAGGGACGGGCCTGCTCCCGTGAAGGAGGGATATTTGGCCTACTAATACCACGCTGGCCAGAAGGATTGGTATGGTGTTTGATTTCAAGTTTTCTTTCTTTTTACTTCGTAAAGATAATATTCACGGATAGTCCCTTAGTCGGTTTTTACAACACCCATGGGATGAGATGGGGTGGTGACATTATTGTATTCTTACTCCGTCACCACGTAGATAAATTATGACAGGGATAAAAATATTAGATGGTCTGTATAGTATACAACTTCGAGTATTTTTACTTTTCAAGTAGTGCAATCCAGAAAACATTCCATTCAGGCTAGATGTACTTTGTGTCCGTTAAAATAATGTGTACAGTGCTTGTTTCTTTGTCCTTTTAAAAGAAGAAAACTATATTTGAATTGACAAAAAAAGTCAAATAAAGTACCGTTAAGTACAGTTAAGTAAAGTACCATAATACAAAGCATACTTATTGACAGCAAAGTCAAAGCTTCGTGACCCAAATGCTTCCATTAAAACCATCACTCGTGTTTGTTAAGTTTAACATTCTAAATATTTACTTTAGTAGGTACAATGAGGTGTGTCGGCTGAACAGTCGGGTTTAATGACTTGGAATATGAAGGAATTATAACATAGCAGGCGAGGCCTCGATACGACTTTATCGCTATTGGACTGGAGTGATACATGTATCAAAGTTACCTATGTATGTTTAATACACGAACTACGCAACGTGCCTCATTTCATAATGAAGCGATTACACGTTATAGGGTCATAGCACATATAACGTAACGTAAGCGGAACGTCACCGTATCAACTCGAGTCGTTCAGTATTCTTTGTATGAAACTCCTTACTGCACCGCACACTAATTGGATACGTAACGTAACCGGATTTTTGACGTTTGACACCGAGCAAAAAGGCGAGGCGATGCCGATCCGTTTACGTTACGTTATATGTGCTATGACCCTTAATCGCAAGAGTGCCAACAATATCGCACGCTTACTTATTGTTATGTTTCAGAAAGTGGAAGCACTTAAAGCATTAGTGTCACTGCGTGGGTTGAAGAATTTCTTCTTATAATTATTTCCTTTTACAATATAACTTTAAATTACTTTGGAACACCTGTTGAGGCCTATTCAAAAGTTGTGCAGAATAACTCTTCACGAACTTTTCAAATCGGTTTCAGTAAATTGGATGTTTTTATTCTCTGTAATAGAGTTTCTGTGAATTATGAAATCACAGCGTTTGATGCGTATGTACAGAGCGAATAGGTATATTGCAATCTAATCAGTAATTCCATTGTAATTCACGGAACTAAAAGTAATTGAATGCTTTCTAATCGATAGAACCCCGGTTGCGATTTTATGTTTGAATGGAGAACCGTTCCATGATTGGATACTTAAATAAAGATGAAAAAATGTTGAGAGGTCTACGAAAACTAAGCATCTTCAGTCTATAACACATCAGCTTTTAAAAAATTCCAAACTTATTAACAAAACGAATCAGCACAACATTTGGTACTTAAAGTACTAGCTTTTTCCAGTATTGATGACAAAAGGGTGTGAAGATCAGTTGTGGCGTTGAGTAGCGTTGAATGAAAAGTGTCTGTGTGTAGGGCCGGGCTTAAAGGTGCGGGCTCGGTGGGGTGTGAGCGGCGCGGGTGGTGTCTATCGATCGAAGGCGCTGCGCAACAAGTGCTGCGAGCCAACCGCTGCGTACCTACTGACACACTGATAACACGCACATCCGACAAGCATTTAACTAGTTTGAGTAGACATGCACTTTCACTATAAAATATAAGAGAGAGTTATAACCTCTTAGAAATTAGTTCGAGTTTTTTTTCATAGAAAATAAAGGAGTTTGAACAATAGGCTCAATTTTCGCAAGGACATCCTTGCTCCAATAATGTAAAGAGACTTGTTGAATGAAGCTATATTTGGTAACTGTGGCATATAAGCTGGATTTTATGTAACTTACGACGTCCTTATATAGAAAATTATCCATAATTTATTATTATCTTTATATATTCTTAAGGTTGTAATTGTTGTAGTTTCAACGGGAAATTTTGTTACAGTCTTGAGCACACAAAATTTTCGAACTACATAGGTACATCCTAATACAATTTACTGTATTAATAAGTAGATTCAAATAACTCCGATAGAACTAGACAAGATTTATATCTTCTGCTTGTCCTAAAAAAATATGGCCTAGAAAGAGAACAGGGTAAACAAACAATTAATAGAAGATAGTTGTTTTTATTTAGAGACAATATTATTATTATTACATCGGTACAAATATTGAAGTAAATACCTGTATTTGAAACATATTGTTATATAAACATTAAATTAAACATATCTATAGATAAACATTTATTAAATTGAGTGGAAAATAAATACTATACACACTCTACACATCTCAAATCCTTCTGTGCTAAGTTCCACGAACAGTTTCGATATAAGTATTCATTATAAAGGATCATAAAAAACCTTAGAGATACATCGCTATTTTTTTTTACTTTAGTAAGGTGTGAGCAGACTCATGACAGTAAGTCGATAGACAAACATTGATAGATACATTCCTCGGAAATATTAGGAACGATCCAATAAATAATATTGATACATCTATTTATTTCTCTAATAAGCTAACATTAAGCTACGGACAATTACTTGAAATAATACAAAATGTAGAACCACGTTCAAGTAAGTGAATATTATATTTGGACAGAACAAAATCTACAATATCTATCAACTAAGAAGACTACAATAATATATTCATTTAAAAAAGGCACATCCATATAATTTGAAATACTAAAGTACATTGAGTAGCCTCTATGGAGCACTTTAATTGTAGATAAATATAAGTAATGCTTTCCTTAATTAAAAGGTAGAATAAACAAGAAGGTAGGAATAAAGTAGGTAATACAACTGAGACACAATAAAGAAATAGAATGTCTGCGTAAATAGATCTAAATGATTACAGTAAACGTATTAAGTGGTACCTAAATAATTAATTATTACTCTCATGAGATTGTGGTGAGAGTAGGGCTGTACTGAGAGGAGAAAATGTAATATGCTTTCATTATGTTATTTACTATCTTAATTAAGTTTTTAACAAAATAGTTTATTAGTTGCCAGTTTCTTATGCCCGATTTACACATCGACAAGTACAGTAGCGAGTTAAGTAGTAAGTTGTTGATAAGTTGATTTAAATAGATCTCCATCCTATTTTTTGGCGAGTTAAGTTAGCGAGACGCGGGAGAGAGGGCTACTTCGTACTTAACTCGCCAAAAATAGGATGGAGATCTATTTAAATCAATTTAATCAACAACTTACTACTTAACTCGCTACTGTACTTGTCGATGTGTAAATCGGGCTTAAGTGATTCTTTTTTTTAAAGTGAATTCGAAAAAACTTATCAAACACAATAGAGAATAATACATTGTAATTGAATAGTTTTAAATTTTAATAAATCGGATACAGTTGTAATTTTCTCCTGTGCCATAGCCCCCTGTCATTTTCAATAAACTTTCTTTCCTTAAAATAAACTATATTTTTATTTAGGAAACGAATATTGTATGTTATGTAAATTGATAATTTATACGCGTATTTATTTGTAACTTGTGCGTCAATAAGTAGTTAATTATCATTAACATTTTATAATAATATGAACAAAACTTTAATATACAGAAAAAGTAATTAAAACTAATGAAAATCAAAATATGTTATTCATACATTTTTATAGTAGGTAAATAACTATTCATATATTTCAAGTTCATTTATCATGTTCAGACAGTAATATGTTGCTGAAAATTAGTTGTAACCTAATAAAAAGAAGAGAATTTTTTGATTAGAAGTCATTATTGAAATACTTAGATCCTTCTTTAACTGAACTCTTTGCACAATCTACAAACAAATTCTGTATTTGAATTTGAATGAATCTTGAAACTAGAACATAAAACATTATTACATTTTGCCTTAATTTTATTACTTAGAACAAAATAGTTATGTATTTTGTAATCCCAATCCTGATAAGTGAACTACAGTAAACTTTCTATGATATAATTATACCAATGAATGTATGGTAACCTACTTTGATAATATAATTAATTGTTTCAGATATAATTAGAAAGTTATATGTCATGACATTGATCCACTCTGTACATTATGATATCAATAACATCAAAGATTTAATAATAATACTGGTTTGGCAAATTGAATTTATTAGTATAGTAATAATATAATTCTCCGTGTGGTGACGGAGTAAGAATACTATTTGTCACCACCCCGTCTCATCCCATGGGTGTCGTAAAAACCGACTAAGGGAATATTCGTGAATATTATCTTTAAGAAATAAAAAGAAGGAAAACTTGAAATTAAACCCTGTACCAATCCGTCTGGCCAGTGTGGTATTAGTAGGTCAAGTATCCCTCCGTCACGGGAGAAGGCCCGTCCCTGCAGTGGGACATTAATGGGCTATTATGATGAATAATATAATTATTATAATAAAGTAATCTAATAGTTTCTGTATTTTTGTTTGTGATTGTACGCCTGGTTAGCCCACAAGGAATTACTTTTCGTAGTAACAAAACAACATTACTGTTCCTTATAAATATTAAATAAGACAGATCCAATATCAGCTACTTCATGATTCATTTTGATATCACGTGGATACACATAATATGAGCTCCCTTCGTAGATCCTACGTCACGCTTAAAACTTATATCTATATAAGTTAGAATAACTATGTACCTACAGTATAAACCAGTCACATATAGCCGACACGTCTACGATATCACTTGTCCTACATTGTCACTCATACACTTAAACCTTAATTATAGATACATCTGTTTTATTGGCGTTATTACCACATACTTATACATATAGAAGATAACACTCATGTATAAAAGTTTAAGGAAGAACTGATAATTAAATGGGATTCACTCAGTACTGGAGAATGCAGATATTTTGGACTATTTTATCTTTGTGATTACAGCTGTTATTTTAACGACATTACTCGCAGTATAGTTGAAACCTGCAACGAACCTTAGGTATTAGATCAGAAATAATTACGAAGGGCAAAATTTTATCAAGTTGCCTCAACTTTGAATTCAATAGTTCTGAATAAGGACAGCAAAAGCCTCAATTATCTCAGATGCCTTGGCTTTCAATATCTTTATTGTATTAAAATATGATTTAAATATTCGGTTCTCACTGTTGGAAGTAGTGGATTCAATTAGTCTCGCTAACTGAGTTAAGGTTGGGAACATTGGATGACATGTTTACAGTATTCGAAACAAGAAATGGTACATTTACTTTATTAAATTAGTAAATCATTATAACGTTTTAACAACATTACTATGAAAAATTTGTAATCGAGTTTACTCGTCTAAAACAGTATCACAATAGTTTGGAAAACACTGAGACAATCAGTAATACACAATTAGATAAACAACTATGGACTCTAAACAGTTCAGAAGATATTAGCAGACGACAGAACATTTAGTTTTCCAGTAAGATATACGTATAGAAAATTCGAAAGTTACCCGTGATCTTAACTAACGTTACAAATCGTATGATGAAGCGTACCGTACCGTCGCGTCTGTCGAAGAATCATTCAGTTTTAAGAAATTATGCAAGAGTTACGTTTGCTGCTGTGTCTCTCACGTATTTGTTGCAAGTGTGCAAGTTGTGCTGCTGACGGTACGTGGGGTGCAGGAGGAGTGGGGCTAGATCCTGGTGCACCTTGAGGCCCAGTAGGCAACGACTGTCGTCTTCGCCGTCGCAAAGCTGGTGATAAATTATATTTAACCTTTGCTTGTACCAGAAGCTCCTTGAATATTTGTGACACATTCATGTTGTCCTTAGCAGATGCTTCCACGAAGCCGTTCTCCCAATCAACTGTCACTACTGATTCTGTTGTATGAAATTCTACCTGTGAAAGAATAAGAAATGGTATTAATAACCCTGATAATATTAGACCCATCATCTCGAGAGATGAAGAAAGGTTGTTTTATTACAACACCCAAAGAATTTTCGGTCAATGGTTTTCTCATAGTAAGTACTATAACCTACGCATTATAAGTTTATTAATTAGTGATTATGACACTTTCGTGATTAGGCAGGGAGGAAAGTAACATTATTAATATACTGTCATTACTCAAAAACTAAATCTAAAAACTGTACTTTCAAAAAGTTCTAAACAGAAATGAATCAACAGCATGAAAATATTGAGAATTATTAATATTCAACCTTTTGAAGTATTTAAGCAAGGTAGCAAATATTGAAGACATCGCAGAGCAGCGTCAACATTTCCCGAGGCTCTTTCGCCTACAATTCTACAGCTTGATATCGAGTAGTAGCAAAATGCGACGTGGCGAAAAAAGCTTTATGATATTTGGTAAAATATATTTTAATAAAACGCTAAACGAAAACGTCTTTTCTGTCGCAAATAATTATTTCTTTTCGTTACTTTATTGTGTAAGCCTTATGCTTTTGCAGATTAAGGTTTCAGTACGATTATTTCCACTTAGCCAGACGGAATGTCTTCGTTTGTGTTTTCACATAGAATTTCTTATTCAATCGGCAAGTGTAACTAAACTATTAACATCGTTATTATTTACAAATAATTATAAATAATCATAATTTTGTGTCATCATTTCAATAATTAAAAAATGTAACTTGATAAACTGACAATTTCATTCATTCATTCATCATCAGCCAATTGACGTCCACTGCTGGACATAGGCCTCCTCCAAATATTGCCACCTTGTGCGGTCCTGCGCCTCCCTCATCCATCGGCTTCCCGCTGTCCTTACGAGGCTGAACAATAATGCTGACTATTTAATAATAATTAATGTCTCTCAAATTTTAGAATTAGAATAATTAAGCATGTTTAGTTTCCTTGTTTAATTATTATATTTAGATCAGCACAAAGTTTGTTGTCGATTCACACTGTCCAACATGCACCACCTGTTCATCACACTCTCTGGGAGTGTATTCTTTGTAGTGCAAAATTAACGTAGTTTAATGCTAGACAGCTAATAATTATTATTAACCAACAGAGTCGGATCTGGGGTAAATTCTGTGCTTGGGCGTTTCAGGGTTTAATATTACTTGAATCAAGCTCACCATAATGCTGATGCTTTAATTCTTGGTGTAATTCTATTTAAATGAATAGCATTTTTAAAATTGTAGTTATCCCACTCCTCCTTTTTTTAGTGATTAATATCTTTGACGAGTGTAAGTATATTTGGCAAACCCCGCGATTAAGATCATCATACGTGATTTCAAAAGATCATGCTGTAGATCCTGGCTTAGTGGTATCACGGTTGTGTAAAAATGCGAACAAATTAAATTAACCAATTTAAAAATTCTGATAAATAAAATTGCCGAGTAAGGTGATTTGGGAATTGTGTTTGTTGTACAGCGTATCTTTCCGATTAACAACTAAAGTCTGTACCCGAAATTAAAAACAATTTATTCTGTTATTTTTTAACTTTTTCATAAAGCCATTAGCAACATGAAATACATTTTACCTAGACAACGGGAGGCTTTGCAAACATTAATTATTAGAAAACAGAAAGTACACAGACCTGAACCAGCTTTTTAGATTTAACATTAACGTATAAATTAATAGCTATGATAAAAAACAAATGACAACAATTTGAAAAATGAGACAACTTGTAAAAAAAGATAATTTGTAACTTTGTCTGAGCACAATATTTAAAAAAAGTTTCTGTTAATTCATAGAAGATTTTCACCATAACAGCCCATTAATGTCCCACTGCAGGGACAGGCCTCCTCCCGTGACGGAGGGTTACATAGCCTTCTATACCACGCTGGCCAGACGGATTGGTATAGGGTTTAATTTCAAGTTTTCCTTCTTTTTATTTCGTAAAGATAACATTCACGGATAGTCTCCTAGTCAGTTTTTACGACTCCCATGGGATGAGATGGGGCGGCGAGTATGAATACAATATGTCACCGGAGGAGAGGATATTTAAGAACATCCAAATATACTATTTCAACATATTGAAAATATTTAGAGGTAGAGGGCCTGTCCAGCAATGGCTGAAATGATGACGATGATGACACTATTTCAAAATTTCGATTGTTATTGTAACGTGTTAAGTTTTCACAAACTTACAACAGTCAAAAATGCCTAAAAGTTTTGGTCGTGTTAAATTTAGTACAAAAAGGAAAAAAATACGTATGAAAAATGAATGCCTGTGAAGATACTCGTATTTTAGATACCAGACAATGCGTACTCAATAAAGAACGATACTATTTCGTTGAAACCTTCGAAATATGTATTTTATATTTGATGAAATCCTTTATTTTGATTGATTTACGATATGAATTCATTTTATTCATGTTATGAATGTATCTTTTCTTGAAATCAGTACTCGCTTAGGTTTTTTGTTCGAAGTTCTTCTTTATGAATTTGGGTTCCTTTGTTTTAGCATATTTCTTCAATTTTGTTGTACATTCGAGATTTTATTTAATGTTTTATATATTAAATGGTTAAGGTTATCACTAGATAAATAGCCTTATGTGTGATGACCAAAATAAGATTAAGAATATATTGTATCCATCTTATTAAACAGGTGTCGTAAAAGCAGACTACTATGTTAAATTTGCAAAAAATGTCTGTACAATAACAAAAGCAGGGAAATTTGAATCAAAGTTAAGAAGCAGACTAAATTCTCTGATTTTGAAGATAATATTTGTAGCTAAATTAAAGATTAGGAATAATACATTGGGTCCATCTCATTCCATGGGTGTCGTAAAAGCTACAAATGTAAAATTCATTTGTACATACACAAATGAAGGGGAATTTGGACTAAAGTAAAAAATCAGAACAGATTTTCTGTCAAGAAGGATTCCGTCTCTGTTGTAGTACAAGAACGGTCTTCTATGATGAATATAAACAAAACCATAAACCCAATTAACCCAACACAAAAGCTAGATTAATGTTTGCTAATAAGTCAATAAAAACCTTACTTTGATTCACGAGCCCCTCGTATATTTTAACTCCAATAAAGGCATAGTTATAAAAGTTTGTGAGAAGCGCAGTGGCGCGGATATAGCCGGGTAAGCGGATGCTTCGGGCCGTTGTGTTCCGTTCTGGACTGTCTATCGGAAAAGCGAACATGGACCAACCTATTTATAACCTATGAATATACATGAACTACTCGACTTAGGCGGAACAGACTTTAATATTATAGTTTACGCTGATTTAGCCATTTTTGAATTGGACAATTATTTGGTTGCCGAGGAGCTAAAAACTTACTTTTTAAGCTCAAATCCCGTAACTTTTACGGCCCTCACGGGATGAAAAATTTGGTGACGGGGTAAGAATATACTAGTCACTACCTCAACATGACCTATGGATATCAAACACCTGACTAAGAGAAAATTTGCAAAAGTTAGTTGGTCAAAGTTTACTTTCATTCTGTGAGTGAGTATTATTGATGATGTGTCTGTTACTAGTAGTACTTACTACATGGAAACATAATGGTAAAAACATTTAATTGTAAAAGTATATATTATTTATAACACTGCTTTTCATAAGGTTCGGTGAACTGGAAACGGAATCTTTTACCTTTTTATAAAAGACAGAAACAATTTTATGTAAAATATGTTTTCATATTCTAAAAGCATACGCCCGCTGTAACCTGGTTTGGTATTTTATCTCTGTAGTAAACTTAAAAAAAGTAATTTTGTTTAAGTTATATAAGCGTCAACAGATGGTATGGTGTCATCAAATTATGTTATGTAGAAGTTAGAAGATATATCGGGGGTTTGAAAGCGTCTAGAAAGATAGAGATGAGATATAAAAGCTATGAAGGTTTACTAGTAAGAGGTCGCTTTAGCAAGTGGTTTGGCTGATAGAAAAAGCTTAGCGATTGCCTACAGCAGATATATTGGAGCTAAAGTAAGAAGATTGTTTTCTTAAAAGTTATTTCCTTTAATAGACTTGATAAATTAAAATGTTTCATTATTTACTATTAAATGTTACCCTATTGTTGTTAATGTAGCTATTGAAATATAAAACTTTTTGAATCTTAAACGAAAGACTTAAAACTTTTCAGAGCTCAGAATTAGTTCGGAGTTCGAACAATAGTTGGCGTGATAATAACTTTTCCGAGAATTATGATACTTCAAAGTTGCAATTGCGAATTGCATCAACTTTATTTACATTTGAAAAGTTGGAGACCTAGTTCTTAGTATTCTATGAACTCGTGCGGAATCGGAACTATCGACTGATTGAGAACAACTGAGACTTATAACGGAGATATACATAGTTTGAAGAAACCCACCTTGCAACGGAATAACAGTGACTATCAATATTTTTATTATTCATCACGAAGGACGCACTGAAAAGGCTAATTGTACATAATATATCCAGACGTTATTTATCAGTTTCTCCGTGTGGTGACGGAGTAAGAATACAATATATCACCACCCCATCTCATCCCATAAGTGTCGTAAAAACCGACTAAGGGACTATCCGTGAATATTAACTATACGAAATAAAATGAAGGAAATCTTGAAATTGGTATAGGAAAGTGGTATAATTAGGCTAAGTATCTGTCCCTGCATGACATAAATGGGCTGTTATGATGATGATGATGATGTTGATGGAGCCATTTATATCTTAAGTCTGAAGTACGACCTTTGTCGTTTATCTTTCTTTCAAGGAATGTAAAAGGCACGGGTTCTGATATTACTGAAATATTTCGCGCTAGTATAGTAAAATAAGGGACATGTGAAGTAAACATAGTATCTCACCTACCCCAGATAGCTGCATTTGTTTGGTTTTATTTTCTACTAGACCACGATAAAATTCATCATCTGGCCCGAATTTTAAATAAGTATTGCTAGGTTATCTGCGAATTGTGGAATGGATTTCGTATACTTGATTAGCCAATATCTATTTTTCTGTGACATTATGATAATAAATAAAATTTTAAATTAAATACTTTAAGAGATAAGCACCAACCTTAAAATGAGCCCTTGTTATCATTTAGGGGTTATGTGAGGTCGTCTTTCAGTGAAGTTACAAATAATATTAGGTTGTTGTACTAATTAAATATTATGTCGAAAACTAAAAGCAGAAGGTTATAATTATCACTGCAGTGCAAATAACATAAAGCTCGTGGACCGAATGTATTTTCTAAATCTAACCAACAAGCTGTTGTTTGCATTTCATTTAGCGGTATTATTTAGATGTACCGCTAATAATGTGTTAGTCTTAGTTACATACGAGTACATCCAGAAATGCCGGAAGTAAACCATTTTTGATGAGTTTTTCTATTAAATCTTTTTCTCTTTTATTTAATCACTAGCTGACCCGTGCCCACTCCGTTGGGCGGCCAAAAAACCGCGTCCCTTTTTAAATATATTTCATTATTGCTCCACTCCTATTAGTCAAAGCGTGATACTATTTAGGTACGTTGTAGAGGGTAATCTCTGGATCTACTAAACCGATTTTAAAAATTCCTTCTGTGTTGAATAGTCCATTTATCTGGGAGTGTCATAGGGTATACCTATAGTATAACACTATGACTAATAGGAGTGGAGCAGTAATGAAAAATGTTTTAGAAAAGGACGCGTATATTTAGTCGCCCAACGAAGTGGGCACGAGTCAGCTAGTATACCATATGTATATTACGAGTATGAGAATATATCATATCTCTTCGATTTCAAATTAACCCGTTGCACATTAATTCAGTGACACAACAAATAGCTATTAAATCCTCGTATTCAACTAATTTCCGCATCTAATGAAGCTACGTTCCAAAATCAAACATAATTAATTAAGCGGCTGCTAATTTTAATTACTACCTACACGTGTATTGAACGATTAAACCCGTAGCTATAAAATAAGTAGATATTTTTCATTAACCTTCGTTAATTATATTATTTTAGGAATAGAAACTTTGATAGGTTTTGGGATAAATCCCTATCTCGTGATTATAATTTATAATGTTGACCTTTAAATAATGATGTTATTCATTAATTAATTTTAAGATACGGCTTTTAAGATTAAGAATCATTATGTAGTAATTATAAAAGTATGTATGTGTCCCTTATTCTTAAATCTGAAAATGTTTAAACTCTAGTTTAGTTATACCAAACGAGCTAAAGATGATTCGAAAACGAAATGCTACCGCTTTGCCTTAATATTTTAGAGTTCACGGTCAAAAATGTTTTTTGATTGCATCAAGGTGGCAGACAATATATTTGGTAGCTACCTGATTATTGCCAAAGCACAGCTAACTGCTGCATATCTCGGACAGACTAAGTTGTTAGTATTTATTAGCCCTTTAATTAGGTACACTAGCTGTGTTGCGACAAATGACATCATGACAAGAAAAAAAAATCATATATTGTCCCATTCTAGACTAATGTCTTACTAGTTGGCTGGTGTATCGAGAAATGGTCTCTTACATACTTTACGTCATCATAACAGCCCATTAATGTCCCACTGCAGGGACGGGTCTCCTCCCGTGACGGAGGGATACTTGGCCTACTAATACCACTCTGGCCAGACGGATTGGTATAGGGTTTAACTTCAAGTTTTCCTTCTTTTATTTCGTAAACGGATAGTCCTTTAGTCGGTTTTTACGACACCCTTAGGATGAGATGGGGTGGTGACATATTGTATTCTTACTCCGTCACCACACGGATGATACTTTACGTGTTTCTTACAAACTGTTAAAAAGAGCAAGTTCCGATTCATACACAGTAAATACTATAAAATAAATATACAAAGAGTATTTAGCTATGTATGTCTAAGGCTAAATGTACTCTTTGTCTTTCAATAATAAGTAAACAATAACGTTTAATGAGCTTTGTGACTTAAGTGCCGCATTGCGTCCTTTGTAAAGAACATAAACAATTCACTGTTGTTAATTAAACTGGTTTTAGCTTAGATGCTGATAATAATATTTCTGAATAAACTAGAATGCACAGTATTTTCAGTTATTCAGTTAAGCTAAACTAGGGCAAGACACAAAGTAAATAGATTGATATTACGACAATTGCACTGCTGTTAGTCCGAATCTTCAAAGTAAGACGTGTTTTAGGCTTCACGAAATTCATCAGTAGAAAATCCCTCTCTAAAATGTGGCAGACTTGAATGCAAACTGGAAAAACCTACTCATAACAAGATTTCAGATTTCATGAAGTTCCAATTAGAACTTGAATAGTAAGTATTTTTTGCACACCCAACTATACACATTCAAAAGTTTGATCATGCTTCTCTCAAACAAAAAAAAAACACAATTCTTTCCCGAAAAAATAAAATGATGTAAGTGTCTACTAGATATTTTTTTATGAAATAAACGAACAAATGATGTGAGATTTAGTAAAGGTAGGGTTGTATCTTTTACGGCAGACTAAGCCTTGATATAAGGCATCATAAAATTAAACGAACCCGAAAAAATGCATTGAACGTAATGGGAATCATTATTTGATGAAAAGTCGAGCATTTTGGGCCAAATCCGGCAAGCTTCCGGAATCGTTAGAAGGTCTCACTGACCTCCTGCTGTTCCACATACGACCAATGACACTTCGGAAATTCAATTTCACTCACACCGAGCTGAATAAACTTCTTATAAAATAGCTCTGAATGGATGAAAATAAATCAAGTTACTTATCTGAATTTATGATTTGTGTTGAATAATTTCATTATTTTGAATTTATAAATAAGTTTTGACAAGGGGAGATTTCATTAATCAAAATGTGCCCACAAAATATAATTTACGGGTCCGGATTAACAGGTAAACCGGTTGGCGAAAATATTAGAAATATCTATTCCGAAGAGATTCGATACGATATTCTATTGTTCTCATCCGATAGATTTAGTTGAATGTTTGAGCATCCCCTCAGGTTATGTGATACGTGACATGCGTTGATCCGTACTTCATCCGTCACTTTGTTACTAAATCTACATCTAAGCAATGTAAGTAGGTATAGTAAACTAGACTGAGGAAAATATCGACACCTCAAATATTGAACACATGAATATCAAATTCGTAATACAAGATATGTTTAGAAAAGGAAATATTTCTATCTTAGATTTCTCCAGACTGTGAACTGAATACATTTCCAGAAAATATATTAAACCCTAGACAAAATAAATTTGGTTTTATACCCAATGGAACTGACTTTTATGTGGCGTTTCAAAATAGACAATAAAGCAGAAAAATTTAATACAGCAAATCCTAATTTTGCTTGTTTTAATATAAAAGCTTACCTGTCTCGATCCAGTCTCAGCTAGATCCACTTTATTGCCAACCACAACAATAGGTACAGCTGTGCTCTCTTTAGTTTCGTGTATTTGATCTCTTAAAGTCCTTACTTCAGCAAAGCTGTTTGTGTCCGTGATGTCATAAACCAATATAAAAGCGTCAGCAGATTGCATGGACAATGCTCTCATTGCTGGGAACTCATAAGCACCAGATGTATCTAAAATATCCAGCGTTAGTCTAACACCTGATACGTTGAAATCTCCATGGTGCATCTCTTCTATAGTCTTTTTATATTTTGGTGAGAATGAGTTGTAAAGGAACTGCGTTATGAGGGAGGACTTGCCAACCTTTGCAGCTCCTAATACTACTATTTTGTGTCGCACCGCATTGTTGGTGAGATTGCCGCTGCTTGATACAGTATCTTCTGTTCGCTCGGTCCTGTGAATAAAAACTGTTTTTAGAAAAGGCATATTAATGAGATTTGTAATTAATGGATACATGTATAATCCTAAAACAAACATTTATATATCACATAAATTTTACTCCGGCGTATGATTAAAGCCAGCGATCGCGTGCAAGGCAACCACAGCACAAGTTATATTTTACAAGTCATAACACAATCTCATCATAATGGAATTGTGGGTATTTAAGCTTGATTATGGTCTATTTTGGAAGCTTCAACTTTTATAAAAAATCACGTCTTAATGAAGCAACTGACATCGATCGTTAGAGAAGCAGAACTGCATATCTCTATCAACTAGCATGGTTATAGTATGACGTCAGCGCTATTAGGATGCAGAATTTTTCATCATCACTTGCAGAGGCCTGATTACACATTTACTGGCTGATATAAAAAAAGAAACAAAATTAAACCTAATTTCACTAACAAAATAAATCTTCTTGCAATTAGGTACAAACATGACAAATAATTTCGCAAACAAAGCGATAATCATGCAAATCAAGTAGAAAGTTGACATTAACAGGGAGTTCTTGATTGTAACCTTGCAAACAGAAATGTACTAGTTAATATGTTCACGTGGGTGGTAGATAAATACTAAGGGCACAGGATTTCTTATAATAATACTAAAGCCTACATTGAAAAGGTTATTTAACCATTAATTAAACAACGAATGGAGTTTTCTTTTTTCTTTATTATTATTTAGTTAGTGGGCAACTTGGTGTCGGGATTTTTTCAAGACGCCCATAAACCTTTGAAGTAGTGGTTCGAAAGTGTCACTATGTCAATGCCGTGACTTGCTTTATACGTATAAAGCCAGTCACGGCATCAAGCTGATGGATGAGGGAGGCACGAGACCACGCTGGGTGGAAAGGTTTGGAGGAGACCTATGTCTAGCCGTGGGCGTCCATAGGCTGATATGGATAGATGGATGACCATCCGGTCATCTATTTATGGAATTACCCAGCTGTTGCTTAACCAACTTTATCGTTTATGAATCAGTATTTGCAACAGGCTGTGAGCGTAATGGTGTAAATATTTACTATTCATTATTTGTAACGATTTAATGAATAATTTTCCTATGGCTACATGTTTTTCAAATGAAAACACTTTTATCTTGAATAAATTAGATGTGTCACAGTGCTTATCGCAACAATATCGATCGAGTAATGACTGGCACGTGTTTTTATTTTGTAGGTAAATGTGATGGATTCTATGAATTTTGAAGCTTAAAATATCGATGTACTAAAAGGATTGGCTCTAGTTGAAAAGGATTACAGATTTCCCGAACCAGGCCCGAAAATCAGTGCTGTCGGTGGGGCAAACAAAGGCTAAGGTGCAGTTTTTTTAGACATTTGTATGTAGTTTCTATAATAGTTGTTGTATCTATGAAATATATTCAGGTTTTCTCTAATTTTTTTTTTGTTTATGGAAAGTCTACGTTTCCATTTTTGTTTTCGATGTCTGAATGTAAAGTCATTACTTATTGCACTTTCAATACCCTAACCTATTCTCTGTTTCATAAAGGTTTCGCTTTTACAATTAAACCAAAGCAAGCAGCAAGTGGTTTATCGGACTAAACGGCATCCTAAACTAAGTTTACCCTTTCGCGGTCTCTAGCCAGATACATTTGACCTATCGATCCTTTGACAAACTGTTTGCTACTAACAAAGAGATTTATGTACCATTCTAATCCTATTAATATTATAAAAGCAAAAGTTTGTAAGCATTGATAAAACTTTGATGGTCTTTTACTTAAAAACTACTAAATGGATTTTAAAGAAACTTTACAATAATACTATTGTAAAGTAGTTAGTTTAGTAGCTTACACAATAATTTTTTTTTACACATTCACACATCGCCACCTAGCCCCAAACTAAGCAAAGCTTGTACTAGACAACGCATAAACTTACTTGAATGCTTTTTTTTGTAAATACATACATATTATACATAGAAAGCACTGACCAATGCAAACAATAATGTTAATGCACACAAAGATTTGCATTGAGCGGGAATCGAACCCGAGACCTCTGCGTAGCAGCCATGTAATATACTGACTGCGCCACAAAAGTCGTCAAATTATACATAAACTACAATTTAAAAGAAAAACACGATTTACATTCCTTGAAATCCTAATCGTACGTTAGAAGAAGTCGCGAGCACCAGCTAGTCTTTAAAGCCTGTAGGAGTTGATAGAACTAAATGAATTTGTCACCTGTATGTTAATAAAGACGGTGTCGTTAAAATTATAATAAGAAATACAATCTCTTCATATTTCACCTACACAGTATGTGCAAGATATTTCTCAGTACTCTTGACAGTTCATTTGTATCTACAGCTTTTGTGTTATTAAATGTGACAAATTCTTGTTTGTGAATACGCGAGAAATTAATATGGCATCACTTTATGTTTTTTAAAGACTGCCTGAATGTGTTAAGGAGGTTGAATGGAATTTACCAACCAGCTCTAAAAAAGTGTTTTCATTGGTTATACTACTAGCACTGAATATACAGTTGCTGGTTTGCTTAAGAATTTTGTCTAGGGAAGCCAGCGGATTGGCTATGCGCTGGCTTCTAAGAGCGGCAGCTACTATTTATCAGCACTAGGTTCGATGATAGGCAGAGATTACTACTAATCATAACAGCCCATTAATGTCCCACTGCAGGGACAGGCCTCCTCCCATTACGGAGGGATACTTGGCCTACTAACCAGGGTGGCCAGACGGATTGGTATAGGGTTTAATTTCAAGTTTTCCTAAGTAAAGATAATTTTAACGAATAGTTTCTTAGTCGGTTTTTACGACACCCATGGGATGAGAAGGGGTGGTGACATATTGTATTCTTACTCCGTCACCACACGCAGACTGATACTGATTACCAATTTGTTCCAGAAATAACCTTCATTGTAAAACTGTGTTTAGTTCTATCTAAAGGATACCGAGGGTCATAATGGCTTCAAAATCCTATTGACTAGATAAGTACAGTCGTTACTTTTAAAAGGGTAGTAAGTACATACATTCTATCTGAACAAAGATCAATAAATATTCTACAGTAACCTGAAGGCTAAAGTTCATGTATTCGTGCGTTTAATTTAGTCAAAGTCAGTTTAACTATTCTAAGTATCCTTTGTACGGAATTCCCAAAGCGACTAGTTAGAGCGTTTATTTTGAAGGCAGGGATTTGATTGCAACATACAAACTACAATGCTTCACTATAAGCTTGAACGTTTGAGATGATTGGTTACCATTTTCGGGGAAATATAGGTACGTTGTATTTTGTTTGTTGTTGTACACGCTTTAGTGCTATCTTTTATCAAGTAGATTTGATTGTTATGGCATTTTTTCATCGTCATAAAAGCTTGTTAACTCCCTTATGAAGGCTCAAAAACGTAGTTGACTAATGCCACGGTGACCAGATGAATTGGAAAGAGGTTTTATTCGAAGTTTTCTTTCTTTTGTTTTCGTAGATACTCGTATTATTTATGTGACTTTTCGTTAATCAGCATTTATGTTAGTCGTGGGATAAGGTTGTGTGGTTACATCATACATTTTTATTTCGTCACCGACAGACTTCTAACTATAAAGCAACAGTGCGTGATTGTAAGAAATATTTCTGATTGCAATATCAGAGATGTTTTAGTAATACCTAACATTACCACTCTTGGGAATTACTGAAATATTAATGAATGGTACTTGATTCCGTAATCAATTTGAAAAACTAGTAGATATGAATGATAGAAACGATGATGTGGCCTAGTCGATAGATTAAATAAAAGAGCATGGACTGCAACAGTAGGTTGAATCCGTAAGAGTTAATACAATTAGATTACAAAGAAATGCCTGTTTACAGGCGTCTATCAAGTCGTCAAGGAGCAGAGTGACGTTGCGCGAGCGCAGCCGTGCCCTCGCCCCGGCCTCCGCCACAACCCTCTCGCTCGTCCGCGAGTGCCAGCTAGGTGCGGTTACATACAACCGATTTTTATATACAGACAAAAATGATTGACTTTTTTAGTAAAAACTTTTAAAGTACTTAACGATACAAGAACATGAGCTAGATAAGTTTGAAAGAACGATAAAGTGAAACTGAAAAATGTTTTTACGATAATCTTTGTCTTACCGACCCTATATCAAAAGTATTGTAAAGGTTCGTTTAAAAGTTGGTATTGGAAACTCAATTTAAAAGTTTTATATCACAAGATACGGTTTTGTTACCTATAGCTGTTACCAAAAAAATGGAAAAGTTCGATTCAAAAAAGTTTTAATCTGTTCATTTTTATTTATTATGCTGTACTTTACCATTAGTTTTTTCTAGATAGTGATGATTAAATGATAAAGAACAGTAGACTATAGGTACATGCAAAGAAAGAAATGCTAGAACCACGAAGATTTATTATGTACATACCGTATATTAAAGTTGGATCATAGGTCTGATGCCGAAGGCAGTACTGCTTGACATGGCACGTATTGTGAGCAGGTTCCTATCTCTGGAGCCCTAATCACCAGTAGCTTGTTCCCTGTACCCAATGCTGGTAGGTCTACTTTTTTATATTTTTAAATGCTTTTATTTATATATTTAAAAATGTAATAAAATGTGATAAATGTAAATAAAGAGAATACATAATAAATAATTAAGTATATTACTTGAAATTCTGTAACAAGGGCTACATTTCCTTCGTCATACATAACTAATGAATATAATAATAATAAACTACGTTCCTAAACAAAATTGCCAACATAATGATAGTAGTTTTACCTTCATCGTATTATGAAGATATTATTCATTTTATATGAAATTGGGTAGTTAGCCGCACCTTAATTTTACCCTTATGGGTCATAGAAGAGCAAAAGGTTACTAAGGCCAAATTAGTTGCAATAAATTATAAAGGAAACTTTTGCAACAGATTTTTGAAGATTTTCTGAGAAGCGAGCTATAATATTATTCATACTTACTTATTAATGCATCCTCATAAAAAAACGTGGTATCCAAATTTCAAACAACTTCAACAACAAGAACTCTAAAGGATAACTGTAAACTTGGTAATAATAACGTAATAGAGTAACGTAACGTATTTGCACCTGGCAGAGACTTTCTCTGGGTGTATCATATTGTGCGCTGAGAGATGGTGTTAAGGCATCGCCTCAACAGTTCGTGCGCGCTCGGGTAACATCGGTCAACATCGGCTCACCTGCGCGTGCGACCACCTCGAGCGCCACCGAAGACAGCAGTCATCTGTTACAAGCGACGACGTACACCCGCGCTCGCGCTCATAATTCATCTCCATCTTGTTTTCCGTCGCTCATTTAATTGTAACAGTTTGATTCTACATCTACATCGAATACATAGTACATATTTATACAGTCCGCTGCTTATATTATTTATACCCGTGAGTTATCGCCTTACTATATGGTCCTCTCACCGGTAAAGGAACATAGAACATTTAAAACGACAACGTGTAACGAACATTTTTTTTGCAAGTCATACTAAGTTGCAAATTTTGTGTGGACTTAATTAAAGTGCATAAACGTGTATAAAGCAAAAACATTTATTATACGGTGATCTTCATCAACTTCTTCGTGGCTTTTCTGTGGTCATCGTGAATATCGGCACGGTTCATCTTAGCCGTCTTAGCCGCCTTCAAACCAACGGACAACCGAAGAATTGGGATAGCAGTTCCACATCATCAGATTGTCGTCGTGCATCGAGAAACGTGAAGAATCTCCTCGTCACAATCAACAGTGGTTTGCGTCAACAAAACTGTAAGACCGTTCCAATAAATCTTTTCTTATCATTTATCATCATCATCTTCATAGTAGAAATCATTTTTACTATCTTCTTCGCTTATCCATACTTATATCATTCGCCTTCATTGACTTAGACTGTTTCATCTCTTCATCATCTCTAATTTCATTAAAATCATCAGTTCAGTAGCAATTTTAATATCATTTTAAGAATCATAAACACTAGTAGTTAGAAAATTTCATTGCTCATTACCTAATCATTACTAATTCTTAATATTACAAATCATTTATCATTTTTTAAGATATTTATTATAACCGCCATTAATTAATTTCTTGTATGACAAAGCACTTTTTTGACATACAAGTGCCTTACAAAATTTTCATACCCATACGCATTTAGTCATTTGTATTTGTTTTCAGGCAGGAAATTAATTAACTTAATTATTTAATTAATTTGCTTTTTTACTGAGCACATTTTTTTTTTTTTTTTAAGTTTCTTCAAAGTCAATTTTTTTTTCTTTTCTTTTCATTGCGTTTACCTTTTTAAAGGCTTATTATATAGTGTTTTATACATTTATTTGTTTGCATTTCAAACTTTAAAACTATATTCTATCTTCTTCTCACTTACAACTTACTTCAATTATGGCTGACATCAAAAGCTTCATAGAAAAGCGAGCATCGCTTAAAGCCAAGCTTACGCAATTTTCATCTTATTTAAACATAGTTCAGTCTTGTGAAAAGTTAAGTGAGACACAGCTTATTGAAATTGAACATAGATTATCAATATTTGAATGCTTATATGAGAAATACGACATGTTACAGACTGACCTGGAGGAAGCGGTGGATGACCCCTGTGAGCAATATATGGAACGCGAGGAATTTGAGAAGCAGTATTACGCCTTGGTTGCTGCGGCCCGCCAGCTGATCAACAGAACTCGCAAGCTTCTTACGGGAGACTCATCGTCCGAGGTGCATTGTTCTAATATTTCTCACGCACACAAAAGCTCATCGGTTCGATTACCAAAAATTGAATTACCTAAATTTTCCGGCAGCTATCATGATTGGCTGGAATTTAGGGACACTTTTATGTCAATCATACATAATAATAAAGAAATTGATAGCATTAATAAATTGCATTACCTTCGTGCTTCTTTGAAAGGTAGTGCCTCTCTTATTATAGACAATTTCGATTTTAGGTCAGATAACTATGACGCTGCCTGGAAGTTGCTCTGTACTAGGTATGACAACAAACGATTGCTTGTCAATAATCACGTCCAAGCCATTTTTAATATTAATACTATTCATAAGGAGTCAAGTAAGTCGTTACGTTATGTTGTTGACTCTGTAAACAAAAACTTAAGAGCTTTGTCTACTCTCGGCCAGCCTGTCCAGCATTGGGACACTCTCATTATTTTCATCATGTCCAGTAGGCTAGATCAGGTGACGAATCGTGAGTGGGAAGAGCACAGGAATGACCCATCTGATCCTCCAACCCTAGAGGTATTTATTAATTTCCTTAGCAATCGTGCTGACTTACTAGAGACACTAGAAGAATCAAAAAACTTTAAATCTAGGAATGAGGTCACCACTGTGAGTAATTTTAAACATAAAAATTTCCTGCAGACTGGTGAGCCTACCAAATCTAAATTTGTTTCATGTCCTATGTGTAAAGACAACCATTACATCTTTCAGTGTGATAAATTTAAGTGTTTATCAGTTCATGATAGGATTAAGAAGGCTAACTCTTCTAGCATATGCTTTAATTGTCTTCGACCAGGTCACATTGCTCAGAAGTGTAAGTTAGGTCATTGTAAATACTGTCCTGAAAAGCATAACACTCTACTTCATGTAGAGAACGAACCTGTTAGCAACCAAAACGTAACTCTCACTGCTAACAACATAACTACATCTAGAGTCGTTTTACTTTCCACAGCACTGGTACGGGTGGCGGACGCTGAAGGCAATCTTCATGATGCTAGAGTTCTGCTAGATAACGGAAGTACAGCTAACTTCGTATCGTCGACTTCTGTCGAATGCTACGTATACCTACTCCTTCTGTTAAGACCAATGTCGAAGGTATAAACCATCAGTCTTCCCTTTGTACACAAGGTTGTACACTTTCTTTAAATTCCGTTCATGATAAATTTAAATTTAATTTAGATTGCTACGTCATACAGAGTATTTCTTCTACTGTACCGAATACATATATTGACACCCATACAATGTCTCTACCTAGCAACATAATTCTTGCCGACCCTAACTTTTATATTCCGTCTTCCATCGACATTCTTGTCGGAGCAGAAATATTTTGGGGTATCTTAGGCTCAAACCGTATCGCACTAGGTAAAGACATGCCCACATTAGTAGAGTCAAAATTAGGCTGGATTGTGACGGGTGTATTACAGCATAATCATAATTTACCTGCTAAGTTCTCATCCTTTTTTACTCTTACACAGGACTTGCGAGATTCTATACAGCCACAACATAAACGGACGTCCGAGGAGAGATCATGCTAAGATATCTTCGTAGATACCACATATTGCGACTCGGATGGACGGTTTGTTGTCAATATTCCTCTTAAAGAATTACCAGATGTGTTGGATGATTCATATTCCATTTCCAAGCAACGTTTTTTTCCCTTGAACGTTGTTTGGTTAAAGACGCCTACTTAAAACAACCCTATGTCAACTTCATGACGAGAGTTAGGTCATATGTCTAAATGTCACCTCAACACTACTTCTTCTTTTTTAAATTATTTGCCTCAACATGGAGCGTGCAGCGAGCCCACCCGCGATACTCGTGTCGGCGTTGGTGGGCCTTAGACCCTGTGCGGAGCCTTCACGCAGCGAGCCCACCCGCGATACTCGTGTCGGCGTTGGTGGGCCTTAGACCCTGTGCGGAGCCTTCACGCAGCGAGCCCACCCGCGATACTCGTGTCGGCGTTGGTGGGCCTTAGACCCTGTGCGGAGCCTTCACGCAGCGAGCCCACCCGCGATACTCGTGTCGGCGTTGGTGGGCCTTAGACCCTGTGCGGAGCCTTCACGCAGCGAGCCCACCCGCGATACTCGTGTCGGCGTTGGTGGGCCTTAGACCCTGTGCGGAGCCTTCACGCAGCGAGCCCACCCGCGATACTCGTGTCGGCGTTGGTGGGCCTTAGACCCTGTGCGGGGCCTTCACGCAGCGAGCCCACCCGCGATATTCGTGTCGGCGTTGGTTGGCCTTAGACGGGCTCGAATACATCTTAAAAATGTAGTCGCATTGCTACGTTAAAGTTGCGGAAGTCATTACAAACCCACCCGCGATACTTGTGTCTAGATCGGCGTTGGTGGGCATAAATGGAAGGAGTTGGCGATACGTTCCTTCTCTTTTAAACCCCGCAGACCTCGCTTCGCGTGGACTCAGAGCAGACAAGCTGCTGTCGTCTTCGCTGTGGTGGCGGGACCACAATTTCTTATGGGACCTACATCTTCTTGGCCTCTTTTTCCAGAGTCTAATAAAATTATTAAACTTCCTGAAACAGTCTTACTTTTCATACACGTAGCATAGACTGTCTTAATATAACTGATAATATTTTAAATTCTTTATTTCCTAAGTATTCTTCTTATCTTAACGCTTTACAACGTATGATGGCTTATGTATTACGCTTCTGTAATAAATGAAGGAAACAATCGTCTGTTAGTGGTAAGCTTACCTCTCCAGAGTTAACCCTTTCCTTACACTTTCTTTGTAACATAACTTTAATATTAAGCATCTTATTCTTTTATCTAGTTCTCATGTCTTAAGTAAATTATTATTTAACATGTACCACTTACGTCTTATGCATCCAGGACCTTAGCTTTTACTTGCCACGGTTCGTCACCACTTCTATCCTATTGGTGGCAGAAACTTGGCAAAAAAGGTCACACATCAATGTGTGAAGTGTTGCCGGATCAAGGCAAGCACCATCCAACCTATAATGGGCAATCTTCCAGAGCAGCGCTTACATTTAGAGTTTACATTTTTAGATTCAGGGGTCGACTACGCCGGACCTATCATGATAGCTGATCGAAAGGGACGAGGGTGTAGGCTTGTCAAGAGCTTTATATGCGTTTTTGTGTGCTTGGCTACCAGAGCAATGCACCTCGAGCTAGTATCGGACCTGACTAAAGAAGCTTTTCTAGCTGCTATGAACCGCTTTATTGCTCGCAGGGGAAAATCTCGTAACATTTTCTCCGACAATGGCACTACCTTTGTCGGTGCTTTCAATGAGCTGGCTAACTTACTTTCACAGGACCTATGCATCCATACAATTAATCCAGGTATCAATTTTTCTTTTATACCCGCGTACACTCCACACTTTGGAGGATTATGGGAGTCCGCAGTCAAATCCACAAAACACCACCTTAGGAGAGTTCTAGGTTTGACAAATTTAACCTTCGAAGAGATGGCAACATGTCTAATTCAAGTGGAGGCTATTTTAAATTCTAGACCGTTAACTCCACTTTCCAATGATTCATCTGATTTTACTCCCTTAACTCCAGTTCACTTTCTTATTGGGCGGTCACTCGTCATGTTGCCTCACCCGCGGATCCAGAGCACCAACCAGAAGGAAATCTTGTGGTCATCAAGGACAAAGCCTTACCACCTCTACTCTGGCTTCTAGGACGCATCACTCGGCTGATTCCTGGCAGCGACATCCGCACTCGTAAGGGTGTCATACGACGGGCATTCAACACAATTTGCCTCTTACCTGTTTCTGTTGAAAAGACTTCAACGGGGGGAGCATGTTAAGGCATCGCCTCAACAGTTCGTGCGCGCTCGGGTAACATCGGTCAACATCGGCTCACCTGCGCGTGCGACCACCTCGAGCGCCACCGAAGACAGCAGTCATCTGTTACAAGCGACGACGTACACCCGCGCTCGCGCTCATAATTCATCTCCATCTTGTTTTCCGTCGCTCATTTAATTGTAACAGTTTGATTCTACATCTACATCGAATACATAGTACATATTTATACAGTCCGCTGCTTATATTATTTATACCCGTGAGTTATCGCCTTACTAGATGGTATCTGCCTTTGTATCCATGACCAGCATGTCAATTCTCGTTCCTAAAATTCGGTTAAGCTAACTTTTAGATGTCATGTTTTTGCTATTGCAATTGTAATCTTTTGGGGTCGTGTTAAAGTTTTATTTAGAGTATGACAATTTGACAACTAAAAGTTAACTTAACCGAATTTTAGGTACGAGAATTGACATGCTGATTAAATATATCTTAAAGGGCCTCTACGCCTTAGTTTCGGCCCGATGTATACCTTCCAAAGAACCGGGTCTTCATTTAGACCCAAGTATTATGGAAAAGAGAAACGTAATAGTATTATTATTGAATTAAGAACTTGCACCAAAAGTAATAATTAACGCAAAAATAATATTTATTAACCTAATTAATGATTTTAAAATTATAATAACATCTCAATCCAATTAATTAATGTTCACAGTTTAATACGATGCTTTATATATAATGCTTTATTAATATAATGTTTAACTTTGTGATCGGTAAATAAATTAGACACTCCTTAATTTGGAAGTTTAATGAACATAAAATGTAATAGATATTTTTTCTTTCTTGTTCCTGAGATTTACAGGTAACTAGTAAGTTTAAAATTTCGGGTTAGTAGCATTAGACCCCAGTTGCGATTATTTTTACTGCATTTATAAAAACGTAATGCATGCATTCAAAATCAGACTTCAAAATGAAAGCTTTTCTGTCCGGGCCTGCTCCCCATGGAGTTCAATCCATTTAAGTTAAGCTTTTTTCGTTTTTAATTAAACTGAATATTTTTTTTTTATACTAGACCTCCAGAGTTAAATACATATCAATCACTCTGATTAAAAAGCAATCGGTAGATTCCGTGAGTGGTAACACTATCATGCCAGTTGTGTCAAGTCAAGCAGCTATTTCACCCAGCAATCTATGAACTCAAAGAACGCAAAGAGAATTGATAAAAAATGTAGTTTATTATTTTGTTTATGCTTTATTAGAAAGGCATGGGCACTGGGATAAGAAGGGAGCTAGGAATGATCCCAATATTTCGAATTAGTGCGAACATGTGCCCACCTAACTGTAATAACTCGAAACTAAAAACTAATAGTTCGCTGCTGTAACTGATATAAGGCGCATAAGGTGAAGCTGTACTAAAGATAGGGCTTTTACTCCACGAAATACTAAACTTGTCTATGCCTGTTAAAAACAGGCTGTTCCCAATTTAAAATGATTACTATAAAAATTAAACGACGTACGATGATCACATTTCAAAAATGGAGTGGATGTAATTAAATTATGTTAGTGACGAACGAAATTAATTAAATAATGCAGCATAAATTGGCGATCGAACATCGATACTAGCAAAACGACCTCTACTAATAATAATACTGTTATAAATTAGTTTACGTCGTTATTAAGTTAACCACATTTTCAGTCTAACGCGCCATTCGTGCAGAAAAGTGCAACTAATCAATCTTTGTATTTACGAGAATTCGAATTTACTTGATTATGTGCTGTAGTGCTAAATACCGGCGTATTTCGTAGTACAGGAATTACCGGATTACCTCTAGTAGAACAGCTTACTTACGCTGAAATGCATACAAACAATACTGCATTGTGTTTCTGTAGCCAATCTACTTACATTCATTGGTCTAGTACAAGCTTATCGTCTAAAATTAGACCTAATAAGCCTACTACGTAGTAATTTGGCATTTCTACTTGAATTAACTTTATGTTATAGTACTATTTTATTACATTTTTGAAGTGAGTTTGAAATAAGAATATTTGATGTTTTTGTACTCGATCATGTTTGAGTTTGATGTTTTAGTAGTAGTAGAAATTATTAAACTAGAACCCTATTTACAATGCATAGTATAGTAGTCTAAACATCTCTCTATCTTTAGCGGCAGGACCTCTTAAGATTGAGACGTGTTAATCTCCTCTTTAGTATCTCAAATTATAATTTGTTACAATTTGAAATTGGTTGAGCCTAACAAGAGTAGCTCGAGTGGTCTAAAAGTTGTTCAGTCTAAGAAAATAATCAAAATATCTTATTATGAAACCGTAAAATATATATTTATATTAGGTAATCAACAGAGCGTGTTTTACTATTTTACATATATAAATATTATTCATATGTAAACTTAATGAAATAATATATAAACTCATAACGAGAACATAAAACGATTTATATCAAGTAATTTGCATACATATAGCAAAAACGTGGGGCGTGAGATTCAAACCAATCTGGCACACTTCCTTCCCATTACGATCGGTAATACATTTGCTAATTCTTTTGAACACGTAAATTGAATCGTGTTGTAATGTTATTTTGAGGGAATGTTACATTGATGTCCCGCTGCTTTGGGCATCGGATTTTGAATGAGGTCGAGCGCTCGAAAGCAACATAGGGCGATTTATAACTTATCATATTCCATAATATTTTTTTTTATTAGCTTAGGAAACTTTTCAATAAACAGTCCACATTTTTTCATTATTCTGTTAAATACCTATGTCGGAGTAAAGCAGCAAGTGCGGTGTACCAACTTAAACTTACGGTGTTTTTGTTACACCCTTAGAAGGCAAGAAGACTAACATTCGTCGACTCCTTCTACAAATAGTCTAACAATGGAATTTGTCCACATGTGTCAGGTTCTTTCTTTTTAAAACTTCATAATAGAAGTATGCTTCAAGCTACTTTAAATCTTGGAAGCATGTCAATTCTCGTACCTTAAAATCGTTAAAAATTCGGTTAAGTTAACTTTAGTTGTCAAATTGTCACACAATATGTAAGATAATTTGACAACTAAAGTTAACTTAACCGAATTTTTAACAATTTTAAGGTACGAGAATTGAAATGAAGGTTAAAGGTTCGTACAAATATAGCGTCACGTAATCTGTCCAGCACGTAACATGTTAGACACCACAGAG
The DNA here is from genome assembly GCA_905475405.1 of Schrankia costaestrigalis. Lineage (NCBI taxonomy): Eukaryota > Metazoa > Arthropoda > Insecta > Lepidoptera > Erebidae > Schrankia > Schrankia costaestrigalis. Next base: position 7,102,593 of record FR997832.1, read on the forward strand.
ACAATAGTTTTGAAACCTAATAACAATGGCGCATCTGGAAATTGACATACTAGAAACTGTACGCGCGTCACTTGATTTTATATCTTGCTAGAGATCCGCCCCGGCTTTGCACATGTGTGCAATGTGTACTTTGCAATATTATGAATGTACCTACTATAGATATAAACCTTCTTCTTGAATTACTCTACCTATAAAAAACCGCTTTAAAATCCGTTGCGTATTCTTAAAGATAAAGGGACGGACAGACAGCGACAGCAACTTTTGTTTTTAAGTACTTTTTGTTATTTCTTTATAGATCGAAATATAAAAATAATTTTACTATTAACTAGGAACACCCGCTTATACCACAAAGGTTTCTATGCGAGTGTTAAACTAAGCAGATGTATCTAGTACTCCAGTAATCGTTAACCCTTCGGCTGCTTTTGTTGAATATTAAGGTCGGTTTTTATTCTATGACCTGAAATTGACTGCGACATTACTGTGTATACCTAGGTCTTACCTTATTCGACGTATTATCTAAGCATTACGAGTAACATTTGGCACGCAACCCTCATTCCATACATTTTCATTGTTCCTAAACATTCATAGAATACGATAATCGACCAAGGATTTTCGTTGGTCGATTATGGATTGAAACGAAGTAGTGTGTATACTTAAGTCTATTTAGAGATTTGAGGTCAACTAATGGAATAAATAACTAATATCCTAATGTAAAGCTAAAGATAAGCGTAATCATCATTAAAACAGCCCTCCTGAGGCGTAGATGCCTGGTTTACTAATACTACACTAACTGGGTTTTGGTAGGAGACTGAAAACTTTGGCTTAGTCGGCTCATACGACAGCCACGGAAAGAAATGAGCACATCAATTCTTACTACGTCAACTGGATGTCTTTTTTTCCCCGATGCGCATTAATCCCATATCTAATAATTTTCCGGTAGATGTCTTTTTGCAGCAAAAATGATGTGTTTCAAAAAAATATCATTAGCTCTGAAAAAAGGTGCTTGTTCATGCTGTATTAACGCAGCTACCGTCTGTCTTTCTCCGAAACAACCGTCTGAATTTACTTCATACGCGTTCTTTATTTAAAAAGATGCTTATTTCTATAGGTTAACTGAACAACGACTAAAAAGCAAATCAAGTAGTAAATAATAGACTTAAGTAAAGCTGTAAAAGAAGAATGATTGCCGACATTCCTTTACCCCTAGCATTAGTGTGCTACTAGACGTGGTCATTGGAATTTTACGAGCTAAACGTTTTTATTTACCAGCAGGCGGCATCTATTAATTTTATTGGTCTATTGTTACTATCACAGTTATGTCGTCAAGGAAATTTTACCGTTCACTATATTGCTTTAATACTGTTATAGATAGCCTTTTAACTGCAATTACGTCAGAGCTATTTCTATGAGTTGTGTTTACTGTTAATTCATTTGAATGCTGAACATTATTTGCTGTTCTATACCATTAAGTAGGTTTACATAATGACTTATAAGCTTAAAAGCATAATTGATAAAAGAAATTGTGGAACTAGTTAAAACATTAATAATAGTAATACACTTAAATACATAAACTCATGACTTATTCCCTTGGGAAATGGCATAGATTGTGTTACTCGACGTTCTGCAGTCTGGTTTGCATATTTATTGTCACAATGAGCAAATCTATACTATTATATAAAGCTGAAGAGTTTGTTTGTTTGTTTGAACGCGCTAATCTCAGGAACTACTTCTTCGAATTGAATTTAGTTTTCAGTTTTGGATAGACCATTGATCGAGGAAGGCTATAGGCTATATAACATCAAGCTATGAAATTTTTTTTTTTTTTAATTTAGGAGGTCTAAGGGCCTACTACTCAGAAGGCTCATGGTCACTCAGAGGGCAATAGAGAGATCTATGTTGTAGCCTAACCTATGGACCTACTCAGAAGGCTCATGGTGTCTCAGAGGGCAATGAAGAGAGCTATGTTGTAGCTTGACCTATGGGCCTACTCAGAAGGCCCATGGTCAATCAGAGAGCAATGGAGAGAGCTATGTTGTAGCCTGACCTATGGGCCTACTCATAAGAATCATGGTCACTCAGAGGGCATTGGAGAGTTATGTTGTAGCCTGACCTATATGGGCCTACTCAGAAGGCTCATGGTCATTCAGGGGCATTGGAGAGAGCAATGTTGGGAGTTTCCCTGCATGATCGAATCAAAAATGAGGAGATTCGCAAGAGAACCAAAGTAACCGACATAACCGGTTAAAGTAGCGACAAGCAGGGCACATAGCGCGGAGAACCGACAGCTGTTTGGGCAGAAAGATTCTGGAATGGCGACCGCGTACCGAAAAGCGCTGGTGTGGACGGCTGGAAGCCGATGGATGAGGGAGGCACACAGGCGATGACCGCACAAGGTGACAATACAATAGGTGACAATACTTGAAGAAGGCATATTATGTACAGAAGTTGACGTCTATTGGCTGATATGATGATGATGAATAAATTTTGTATGAATTATTTTTTTATTTCATTTCAAATTTAATCGCGGACAAAGTCGCGTTTTACAGCTAGTGTTATATAAACGGGATATTAACGCGCATTTTATTTACCTTTATTTTACTTGACGTTTCGGCACAGGTTGTACTGGCCGTGGTCGCAAGGTGACTGGTGTTGCGAGGTTACAGCTTCGTCTTTGTGATAGATAATATATTATTATCATCTACCCTCGTATCTTGAGGTGTTACTATAATGTTCCTACACACAACACTGACCGTATAGCTGTTCTGTACGTTATCCGACCGTTCTCCTGTAACGGGCACCTACTAAACTTGGTAATGTTATAAAGTTGAGCTCTTGTCTGACAAAAAGAAGTTGTTCAAGTAGTAGTTCACGATTAACTTAAAATGAAAACCTCCAACAAAAACCAAAATAAAAGCTCTTGTCTATTTTACAATACGACATAAATTGAGTAATAAATAAATGTAAGCTCAAGCTCATAGCGCCCTTAGTGATATATTACCAAGCTCAGCTTAGTTTGCATTGATCTAGAGAGCTGTGATGGCAACTCGTTATTTTCACGTCAACGTGGACAAATGTTAAGCTCTCTGTCATCTATCCGACAGCGTACAGTGAATTGTGAGAGTTTTGGAACTTTAAATGCTGAATAATCGTTTGTATAAGATTTAAGTATATTTTATGAACGTAGAATTATGAACGTAGTACCTAGTAGAATTATGAAAAATCCGGATACACTAGTACATTACTATATATTATTATAATTATATGTCAATATCATTATTATAATTAGACAGGGGAATATGACATCCCCCTGTCTCGCTCCTCGCTGCAGTTGGACAGGCTTCGAACATCGATCTTGAAGACGGACCGACATTGTGGCGTTTCTGTATAAACACTGCAACACTTCGATGTACCGATAGTCAATTTAGCACCGTTGCGTTGGAGAGATCGTAACACTGCCCAAGTCTCGATCGAATCTAAGGCTTTCTCATAGTCCACGAACGCCAAGCATAAAGGCTGGTTATACTCATTGCACTTTTGTATAACTTGCCGCAGCATAATTATGAATGTGGTCTATGATACTAAAGCCTTTTCGGAAACCGGTTTGTTCGGGAGGCTGGGAGCTTTTCCAATCAACTTGAATGAATTGTCATTTGTATCAAATTTTAATATATTTAATAGGTCACATTACACATGAAGAATACCTAATACCTGTCACTGACACTTTACACTACAATCTATTTTAAGTTTACAAATCAAAGTAGGCGTAATTTATACGATTGTATTATTTAAACAAGATATTAAATTTAAAGCATGATTCCCAAAATAATTATTCATGAAACAGTTGATCTGAATTAGCATTGTTTTACTGAATTGGCTATGTTATGAATTGAACTATTTATTTTGATTGTTCATCAAAGTTTCCTCTTCTTTTTTATGAAAAAGTAATTTGAGTATACTATTATAATTATGACACAAAGAAAAATCTACACCGTATATTAATGAACTGTGATCAACATAAACAAAGAGAAATTGATCAATGCAATGAATTAGAATAGGCTTTGCTACGGAATTTTTCACCATATTTTATCTAATCCAATCGATCGATGACATCGAGTCAAGTAGGTACACATTTATGAGTCACACTACACTTAGGTACAAAAAATTGTTTGGTATACGATGGAACTGACATGCGAGACATAAAACGCGGCTGTTATACGAATGGTCGATGTAATTACTTTAGACAATAATTGGTTTTATGCTTCTCATGTTAGTATTGGACCTAAAGGGTCCAATACTAAAGTCAATATTTTCACGAGGTATAGGAGCATTTGACTACCTCTGTCGCGCAGTCGGTATATTACATGGCTGCTACGCAGAGTTCTCGGGTTCGATTCCCGCTCAATGCAAATCTTTGTGTGCATGCACATGATTGTTTGTATCGGTCTCTGAGTGTTTTCTATGTATAATATGTAGGTATGTATTTACAAAAAAAAAGTAAGTATTTAAGTATGTTTATCCGTTGACTAGTAGCCATAGTACAAGCTTTGCTTAGTTTGGGACTAGATGGCGTTGTGTGAATGTGTAAGGATTATTTATTTATCTAACAACAGCTTCAAAGAAAAATCTTACCAACCATTTTTAGAAAACATATATTATTTAAAAATATATTTCAAATATGATTATATTTAAATCGTAGAGTAGTTTGAATCTAAAAACAATATTCTTTGGCAATTACCATTTCAAAGTTGTTTCAAACTTAGAACGTTAAAATCAATTATAGTTTAAATATAAATTCCGATTTATGGTAAAGAAATTTTTTTATTCAACATGATTATACTGTTTGAAAAGAAATTGTGATTCCAATTAGGGAGAATCGATTATTATTATGGGTTAGTAGTATTTATTTTTAAAGTTAGATTTACTTTGACCGATCTAAATAATTTTATTATAGTATTTGGAAAAAAAAGTAGTCAGTTATGTAACTTAGTAACAGTTGTCATAGATCAATCATTAAACTAAGGCTTTTGACTATGTTTCTTCTTTATTTTAGTTATTTTAATGTGCTTTGTATCATCATAACAGCCCAATTATGTCCCACTGCGGGACGGGCATTCTTCCGTGACGGAGGGATACTTGGCCTACTAATACCACGCTGGCCAGACGGATTAGTATAGGGTTAAATTTCAAGTTTTCCTTCTTTTTATTTCGTAAAGATAATATTCACAGATAGTCCCTTAGTCGGTTTTACGACACCCATGGGATGAGATGGGGTGGTGACATATTGTATTCTTACTCCGTCACCACACGGAGTGTTTTAATTATCATGATAATATTCATTTCCCTACAAGCTGTAGGGAAATGAAAATATTCTGAACATAGACTGAAAATATTACCAAAAAAACACATTTTCTTACTTCACGAAAGAACCAGGAAAACAGAGAAAGCAAGGATCTCTAAGCTTATTCAGTCATTCTATTCATTTTGTGATTAACATTTCAGAAGTGTGGGCGTGAATCTGATTTACGATAAAAAAAGATTCTAAACATTTTCTCTCCCATCTTATTGCCTGTAGTCTCGTAATCGGTTTTTTGGATTTATGACTTTGAACAAAATAAGAGTAGAATTATTATGAGAAAAAAAACTCTTAATAGATTAGGATAAAATGCCTTTCGTATTTGTATATTTTGAGGTGTGAATGTAAACAAGGGATTCGCAAATATTTATTTGCTTCCTTAAATTTGCTTAGGCTACACTCGCGGTTAAGGGGCCTATAGGTACAATACCTAGAATTCAAGGGGCCATCACTTTGATACTAGGTAGGATCAGGAGTGATGAGACTGGGGTAATTTTGTAGAAAATCTATCACCTCCTAATTTTGAAAGAAGCAAAGTAAAAAAGACATCAGCTCTGCAATTTACCACAATTAAATTAATTGTTTACACACTTCTTCATTATTAACTTAACTATACTTCGTTACTAAACAAATTCCGTCATTTTATGTTTTTTTGACTAGTGAAACATTTTAAAATAATAATAAAAGACAATTTATAAAATGCTGTCCGAAAATCTAGTGGTTCTGTAGACAAGCACTTTCTTTTATAGCCTTCGATATATTATTTAATCACTTGAAAATATAAAGGTTTCCAGTATAAGAAATGTTACAAATTGTCCTATTGAAAACACTATAGTACCGCTTTATGCTCTCATATTTTCTGTGGACAACATACCCTATACTTTCAGTTTATAAGTTTAACAAAGCGAGTACAAATAAAAGCTACTTGCAGGATGTTAATAAAGGACAGACAGACCCTTTGCCCAGAAAGGCGTAATTTCCAACACATGTCCTACTAATTTAGAAGTTCCCGCAGTGTTCTAATTTTGAATTTAAATTGTAACTTTAAATTCAGGGAATGTGGAAATTTTTGAAGCTGGCTTGTACAATATTTTTATTTTTCAAATAAAGTCGACCTCACATTTTCGTTGGAGATAAATCTACTTCACTTTCTTAATAACTTTGACTGTTGCATAAATGTCAAACCAGATTCTATTAGGTGCCATGAAAATTTTATTAAAGCAATATATTCTGAGATTTTTAAAACGTAAATATAGCGTTTGAGACCTGATGTACGAGTTCCAGTACTTACGAACGATGAAAAAACTTAATTTTAACTTCAAGTCCAGCAAAAAGAATGATTTTTTTTTGTAAATCTTTTTTTTAAATTTTGAATAGACAGTGTGGTGACACCATGTATCCTTACACAATAATTCACGGAAAAGTCTTATTATTTATATAAAACATCTATTCTCGTACCTCGTCTCGGTATGTGATAGCTTAACCGAACTATCACGTGTGTGCCATCACGTACACGAGGCGAGATACTATATTTATATCATTGTGACCACAACGACGGTTGGTGGTTCGATTTTCTGAATAGTATAACAAAAATATATTCATATTAATAATTCGGGACCTAATGTTTGTCATCTACAAACATTAATTTGAAATAGACGTTAAATAACAGCATTGACAGAACAAGTAAACTTCGAAAACTTGATTTAAAGGTGAAGACAGTCTTTGTGTCTGTCATGTGATGAACGCACAACAGAACTTTCAATAATTTTACTATAATATAAGTACCTAATGATACTAAGTATGAGAAAATTATACGGGCACATCGATTTAATTATTATATTTATTGATACAGTGCTATCAATATTGGTGTTTCAAATATATTTTGAATGTATTTTAATTTAAAACTGTTTCATTTTGATAATACGTAATCTATAGCACTGCTGGTTGAGAGTTTTTTGTAAATTATTAACATATAAATTCACGTTGTTAATAAATACTTTGTAGTCTTCCCAGACATCGGTATTAGGTAACGGCTATCATTTAACTCAAATACAATTTTAAAATAAAATGATGAAATTATTTTAAAGCTATAAAACTGTTGCCAGTAAGTACTTAAAAGTTTTGGCAAAAAAGTACAAAAGATGGCAAGCTATACAGACGCAGAGCAAGTCGTGTTACACTTTTGAACTTTTGCCAGTTTAAGAACTAAACTTTATAAAATTTCATATTTTAATGCGTACAATAACCTCTTTTATCTAGAAAAATGTTATGTAGGAATCGTTCTGAAGCTTTAAAAATATTACAATTAAAGCTGCAGCCGCGGTATTTAGTTAAACTGTGCGTGAAATCAGAGAATAGATAAAATATATAGATATAAGTACCTACGTAAGAGAAAAACAAGCGAGGGATGCAAGCCTTCTTGTGTGAGTAACGTGTACGAAGCGGGGACCGAAGTGAGCTATTTAACTATTATAATTTAAATTTAGAACAAACTTGCAGCATAACGCATTGCTTCATTTCATTCAAAGATGTGTATTTAAAAAAAACAATCTTTTTAAATTCAACTGTAATCAAACCTTATGCAACCTTTTCTTCATACGTAGATATTATTATTTGCTTGATTACTTCCATAACCTACCATACCTCCCTTAGTAATTACTGTACATACCTACATTTTATCATACGTAGTACTACTAAACACACGTACACAAAATACCTTCCTATGCCTGCTACTATTGTTCATAGCACAGAGTAATATGTAAAGGAGTTTTACGTGGAACAATATCTTGGGTAACTCATTTCAAGACGCGCGCTGTAATTATTGTGTTTGTTAATGTAATTACTAAAGTTTAGCTAAATATATTTTTAGAAAATAATTTGTTTCTTATTTAGAATACTTCTATTGCGCAGCGTAAAGTGTCTACTAAAATTGTGAGAACTACCATTAATCCCATGATGACATGGGTGATGATGATCCATTAGGAACGTGCGTTATTAGTGATGGAAATATGTGAAACCAATAGAAAGGCTCTTTTCTATAGAATAAGTTTTCCCAACGTAGCTAGACAAACTAGTCTCAAAGGAAAACCAGTACTAGTTAAATGTAACTGGCATTGGTTAATTTAAGAAAATTTTGCTGAGAAGTAGTAAGTAAATTAGTGGAGCTGTAATTGAATAGTTATTAATTTATCTTTATTTCTTTACCTCTCTCAGATTCATTGTTGTAAAAGATATCATTGGGACTTGTTTTTGTTTTTTAACAGACAGTATTTTAAAATTTTTGCACACATACGCTTACTAACAAACTGTTTATAACTTTATTATGGTTATTCTATTACCTAATAAACCTCCATGTAACAAAACTATTATCTTATTTATTTATAGAGCTATAAGCGAAGTTACAGTGCTTTATCTGGCTAGTAAGAACCATAATGTAAAAATAATAATATTTACTTGCAACAAATCAAGAAGCGCATGGGACCGGAAAGAGTGGCGCGAAATTGGGGAGACCTATGTGCAGATGCGGACTAGTCCGTTCCCAATAGATAGATAGAATAAAGCAATGTGTTATTCTCCAAGCATGTTCTAAATTTAAATAATGATAATTAAATAGCTCCACAACGCCTCGTACACATTACTCGCATGTATCCTTCACTTGTTTTGCTCTTTGATAGGTACTTAGGTACGAGTATATCTATATTATCTATTCCCTGATTTCACGCGTAGTTTAACTATATTAGTACGGCTGAAGATTTAGCTGTTATATTTATCCAAGATTATGAAAGTATCCTCCATAACATTTTAATACATAAAAGAGGTTATGGAACGCATAAAAATTTGATCTCTTTAAAGTTAAGTTGTTTAACTGCCAAAAGTTCAAAAGTAAAACAATTTCTTCTATGTCTGTATCCAGCCAGCTTCTTTTGTACATTTTTGTCAAACGTTGTAAGTATTTACTGGCATCAATTCGTTTTTTTTCATTGTAGTTCCTTTTTTAAGTTGAGAGTTAGCACTTCCGTCTTTTGTATGACTGACAATTCTTAAAAGTATTAACTACAATAATATATAACGTAATATAACAATAATTTATATCAAGTAATAAAATTGCATTATTTTTTACATTTATAAAAAATATAATTACAATTTAGATTTAATTGATTAATGTTAATATTGTGTAATGTTTTGCTTGCTGTGGCAACTTGTAATGGAATCAGCACTGTTGCTTGAGCCACCTAAATATTGTATTATCTCTGATTGTCTTTGTGTATGATTCGTAAGTTGTCCTAATTATAAATAAATAAATAATGAAAAATCAGAAATAGCAGTAAGCTATGTAGATACAAAACTTGCTCACGCAACAACGGCCATAAAGACACAACTATCGCACACAACAGTAATAATAATATTCCTGAAACATTCGAACTCTGTGGCGTAGTCGGTATATTACATGGGTGCCACGCAGAGGTCTCGGGTTCGTTTTCCGCTCAATGCAAATCTTTGTGTACATGAACATCATTGTTTGCATTGCTCTAGTTGTTTCTATGTATAATATGTATGTATTTACAAAGTATTTAAGTATGTTATTCCGTTGCTAGTACCCATAGTACAAGTTCAGCTTAGTTTGGGACTAGATGGTGTTGTGTGAATGTGTGAGGAATATTCATATTCATTCACACAACACAACTAACAAAGCGGAGTTTTTACATGGATACTAGAAAATACCCAGAGCAGTCCAAACTCATGTTCATGCACACAAAGATTTGCATTGAGCGGGAATCAAACCCAAAACCTGAGCGTAACAAACATGGACTAAAGTCGACAATGTCTATACTGTACTGTAACCAATATCACAGTACTTTATAACAAACTGTATCTATTTACTAACATACACGTAGTAAGGTATCTCACCAAATCTCATCGGAACTCTGTACAGGATAACATGTGTTTGCGTGTGTGCCAACTAAAGGTCGTAGCATATGTATCAAAACGTATAGGAATCGGCACCGCCTCGCCTTTTCCTCGGTGTCAAACAGTGGCAATGTGATTACGTTACGATTCCGATTAGTGTACGTTGAAGTAAGGAGTTTCATATAAATAATACTGAACGCCTCGAGTTGATACGGCGACGATCCCTTTCCGTTTTTATATGTGTGCTAATACCCTAAAACATCAATCTAACACGCAACAAGAGACTTACTGCTAGACAGGTGTACGCTCTGATGCTATTTCATCGCTTCATAATTGTGTAACTAGATAGACAACCAGTGACGTCCGAGTTGATATCGTAAGCCCAATGTATTGACTTCTGTTACCCATAACACAAGCAGGTTAAGCTTAGCTTACTTTTGGAATAGGTGGTGCTGTGTAGAGACTAGAGACGTCCATAAAAAAAAATTAAGTCAATCAGGAAACTGACACAAACTTGACTTACTTCCTTTCTTAACTTTAAAATATAGTGTCCTAAATTTTAAAAAATCTTCCTTTATGATAAACAATATAATTAACACATAATTTAAATACTTGAAATTGTTCATTGACAAAAACAAATCCCTTCACTGAACATCGTCGGAAAATTTCCACCTTAGATTATTTAGGTTAAAACACCTTCGGCTTTAGATAGTAATGAGCTTTCCTGTCACGTTCTTACGAAACTCCGGCATTTATTTGGTTCACAGATCATTCATTTTTATACGTCTTCCTTCAAGTATTATACGAAAGATTTGGGACGGAATATTGTTCGAGAAAGTAAAAAGATTTATTTTATTTTGTGAACAGAAGCAGATTATCAAGGATTAGGGACGTAGCAAAATAAATTATTTTCAACACTTTTTGTAAAATGAAGTCTCTTAGGTATAAAAATATGAATTTGAGTCTTTCTTAGTTAAACTTTCAAAAGTTAGTCGAAAACCATACAACGAATTTGAGCAAATTTATTCCCTAGGAACTTAATCTTAATAAATATGTTTTCCCAAGTCGCATTCTAAGTACTTTTGTGAGGAAGTGATACATATACTTGTAACACTGGATTTATCTGGACAAATTGGTAGTATTTTATGTCTTCGAAGAAATAATATCAGCGAAGTTTCCCGTATGCGTGTGTGAGACAGGAACTCTTAATTCGTACAAATATGTCAAAACTGATGTTTTATTAATTTTTGGCTCCAAAGCGGTAATTTTCCTTCCTAATAACACTTGGTACATTTTGTCCTAATAACGAGATCAGAAAATCTTTTATGAGAGTCCGTTAAAATATGTCTTTTGAACTAAATTTCTATGTTTATCAATATTATTCTTCTTCCTTTCAGACTTCAATATTATAAACAACGAATATCCTAGCAAGTCAAGCTTTTATGTGCATCAGCATGGTTGAAAATGGCCGCATCTTAACAATATTAAAACTCTCAAAGGCTCTTTGTATTTGGTTATAAAATTGGTGCATTTTCTTTATTAACAATTTTGTTCTATTAGAGTAAATGTTTATGCATTACATTTTACGACTCAAAATAAAAGAAATAAGAGGTTTTCTAAACGAATATCTTTGTAAGAAACAATTTTAGCTCGCCATAATAAAAACAAATTCTCATTAGCGTCTTAACGTAAAGTGCTATGATTTATATTATCTTGAAGTATATAACAGATAAACGTTTTACTTTGCTATTTATTCTTAACAAAGTGTTGCCCTTTTTACGTTTCAGTGACTTTATAGAAAACCTTTGAAAAGGTCTCGATAAAAAATAAGTACAAAACTTTTTTGTCTTTTGGAGTTTTAATTTGCCATCTTGTTTCCTTATTATTCGTTATTCATTATAATAGCCCATTAATGTCCCACTGCAGGGACGGGCCTCCTCCCGTGATAAAGGGATACTTGGCCTACTAACAGCACGCTGGCCAGACGGATTTGGTATAGGGTTTAATTTCAAGTTTTCCTTCTTTTTACTTTGTAAAGATAATATTTACGGCTAGTCCCTTAGTCGGTTTATACGACACCCATGGGATGAGATGGGGTGGTGACGAATTGTATTCTTACTCCGTCACCACACGGACAATTAATTATTCAAAAAAATAAAGTAAGTAAGTTGTTGTGACACTCAAACTCATCAGTTTCCAACTCATGTTTCCAACGTATTGATGATCTGGGAATAATATACCAATTCAGTGACACGCTGGCCAGCTGGATTGGTATAGCGCTCAATGTCAAGTTCTCTTGTTTTTTTAGAGATACCTAACTGCCTTTTTTGACCCCAACTGAATGAGGTAGGATGGTGACGGCGGCGTGTACTTTTACTTTATCACAACAAGAGAGTGGAAAAGTGACAACCAAATTTAACCACAATTGCAATTTGTCGAAATCTTGTCATCACCTCGAAATAAGGAATAATCCGATATATTTTAAATAGCAAGCTAGTCACGTATTAAACGATTGAAAATGAAATCCAAAAGCTTCCACGTAGCGTTTAAGCAAATTTCTTTGGAGGTTACCTTTAAAAGATTTCAATTAATATTTAATAAGTACAATATTGTGTTTATTGCATGCCGTGGCAGCTTTTAATTAAGGCTACACTACCTTATGAATCATTATAAATGTATCTCAGTCATGTAATAGTGTAAGCTTTGTTAGTTGTCCATAAATAAATAAATAAATAAATAAGTAAGACTAGAATTTAAATGAATTGTAATGGGTAGGATTTCTGACCAGAAGAAATGGATTTATAAATTTTTAAAAGTATTTTTTAAAGTCTGCCGCACTAGTTTTAACTTTACAGACATGAAAAAAAGGGACACTAAAAAAATCTAGGCTCAAGAAAATAATTTGTGTAGATCATAGTTACTTATTACCTTGTGTCCTGACCTTGCGTGGTATTCTTTGTTTTACTTATAAAAAAATTTAATGGAGATTTTACTTCTACACTATATCACTGTGATTTATAAAGGAAACAGACTTGTATCAATAAATAATTTACAGTTTTTGCTTTCGGACACGTAAAAAGTCGGTCTCGGTTGTAGTTCGAGTGATAGCAAACATTCGTTAGGTCACGTTTGAGAAACTGTCGACAAGTAAAAGTCGAGACAATTATTCAACACGTCTCAATCTGTCTGACCTTTTTTATTCTATACCTTTAAGAGAATGAATCTATGGGGTATACCAAACATATTCATCATAACAGCCCATTAATGTCCCACTGCATAGACGGGCCTCCTCCAGTGACAGAGGGATACTTGGCCTACTAATACCTCGCTGGCCAAACGGATTAGTATAGGGTTTAATTTCAAGTTTTCCTTTTTTTCATTTTGTTGATAATATTTACGAATAGTTCCTTAGTCGGTTTTTACGACACCCATAGGATGAGATGGGGTGGTGACATATTGTATTCTTACTCCGTCACCACAGGGAGATCACCAAACATATTGCAGGCTATAAATTAGAACTAAACTTTTGAATGTACACTAAAATATATTTCCTAAACAATTCGTGAAAAATATGACTGTAAATTTTTCCACTTATATAAACTTGAAAACTTGGTACAACAATTATCTATACCCGCGCTTTTTATGCATCTTCTATGAACCTACTATTATGTATTTAACTCCATTTACACGCTAAAGCTTTGCTTAGTCTTTGTAACAAAGGATTTTAATCCCCCATTCAACTCTGATTGAGGTTGCATTGGTTAATTGCTTAGACCATGTGACACGCTTCCAATTTAGCTAGAGGCTTATAGTTATCTGCAGCTGGCACTGACAATTTAGTAAACTATTCCCTTTAGAAGCAAATTACACACGTGCTGTAATCTAGATTACATTAAGGTTCAATTCCCACTGACAAAGCAGCACCCGGCAGGGTTATTTTGAGGCAAATTGATTACAGAGACAGAGACGGGCTACTTGATTTGATAAATAGATTTTTTAAGCTATTGCGATTTGTATACATCATACTATTTTTTAGAGCCCTTTCGTGACCACGGCAGCCGTTGCAAGTAGTATCTAGGCTATGTAGTTTAGCCCGCGAGTAAGACCCGAATAAAATATAGGTAGTATGAGATTTTTTAAGGTTTTTTCTTTGTTAATAACAGCAAAATATTTGATGCCCCTTTTGAAATTTCTCATAGTTATAATCCTACTAGTTTGGAACACAATACCCTATCTAAATCTTGAATTTCAAGTACGTTGGGCTGGAAAGGTAATTAATTACATACAACTTTTGTGATCTATCACATCTACTACTCTTTTAACATTAAAAAAGGCTTTGACAAATTATTTTTTACAAATGGTACCTATTAAACAAAGCAATTACTAAATTGATTTTAAATGAGACCTTATTGTATTTGTGAAACCCATCTGAGCATGACCACTCTCGATCTGTTTCGCACAAACTGAATTATATGCACTCAGGGGCTACAACTCAAACGCAATATCGTATTTGCAATCGAGAAGAGATTCACATAAATCAGTACCAATTTTCTCAATATCAGTTCTACAAGAATCGATAGCCTTCCACTTAGTTTGAATGCATCGAATGCCTTTTACGTCTCTAACTTTAGAGTCAGTGCTTGTCTATCTAGTAAAGTGCTATTCCACTCTTGTGGGCTTGGTTCTGCACTCGACACTGAAGGATTTGTTTACTGTAAATATAATTTTACATAGGCATATTGAGTGCCATGGATGTGGCGTTACAGTTAACTATACTATAATAAAGGCAAGCTGACTATTTTTGTTTAAATATCATTTTATTTGTTTCTTGACATAATGTACAAATGGTGTTTAAAAAAGTAACAATAGTTTCAACATGCTGTGCCGTACCGACATACAAATACAAAATAATGCTTGAAATCACAGTAATGTCAAGCGAAATTTAAATCAATATAACTAATTAAATCAATACACTCATGTCATTATAGTAAATTACATTATAAAGGAAAAAAGAAAAGAAGTTAATATTACGTTACAGTTTGTTAGATATTATTATAAATTCATAAAATACAAGAAACAATACAATATAAAAATAAATTAACTTTTATTATTATACTGAGCTAAGATCTGCTCATGTAACAGCTTTTTTTAGTTGGCAAAGACATGGCTACTGTCTGTTAATCTATGTATAAACTTAAGTCATTTTTATATTTTACTTTTTTTTATTTTTATAAATAGAGCTCCTGAACTAAAGAGGTAGCCCTAAATCGTGTAGGTAGGGGAACTACTAACTTCGTGAAATCAACTCAAAGCAAGTTTTACTGCTTTTACTGATTGGCTATAAAAAATATGCAATACACTGCTATACGTTTCTTCTCTTTCTTCCGTTAAGGAAAATATTGATACCAGTTTTTTTAAGTGTATCGGTAAAGTTTGATACAAATGGGAAATGTTCAAAATGGAGGAATAACTCAATATTATGTTAAAAGCTACACGATCGTAAAAGTTTTGACAACAATATTTTTATATACTTACTGATTTCATTATGTAATAAAAATATACTATGTTAATATTTATACTTATTAAAGATAAAACTTAGTGTACGTAAATAAACAAGTTATATTATTTGAATAATTATTATTTGGCTTACTAAAAAATCTTAGTGTGATTCACTACAAACAATTGTACTATTTTTGAGACTAATCATTTCCACTTTCCTGCTGAAACTACATCGATGAGGCAGGATCACGAAAAGCACAACAAAATTGTAACAAATTGCTTACGCTCGTAACAATCGTAATTTAGATCGCACAGCTTACTTATATGTTTTGCGTGGGATTCGAATCAAGATATCATATTAAGTTATTTGCTCTGCATAGGTTTTTAACAACGTCAACCAAGATAGGTTTATTGTCTATAAAATGTTGTAACTACTTTTAGACACCTATTTCCATAAATAGTTTACACATTTCCAATTTCAACCAAGGGTCTGACCCATAAACCCATAACCAATGGCCACTTAAATAACAAAAGGGCTTTCTTTATGCTTCTATTTATTTCCCTACAATTTTTTTTATTTTTTCTTCTCGCAACCCCGTCAGGTACGACAGGGAAGTATAGCATTAACAAAGTCTAAGACGCTGTAGATCTTGGTTGAGTCAAAGTGGGAAGGAGAAAATTGAGTCTAGTATAACATAGGAAAGTGAAAATCCTTCAACCTTCAACGAACATTATGTCGATGACTTTAACTAAAGTTCAGATTAAAGCAATCAAAGTTCTTTCAACCACGAAGTTATAAAGAAATAACTTATACACATATAAAACCTTAATGGTATGCCGTGAATGACTGGCATATACGAGTACGTGAGTTAATATTGCATGAATGAGTAGCTGTCAAAACTACCGCCTGACATAAAAGAGGGTATAATGTTAATGCGGTTTTATTCACATACAATACAATACAAAGTAGTTGGGGCAAAATGCTGACGTTTCATCTATTGTGATACTGGCTGTGATTGCTTTGTGAGGACAGGGTATAGTAAAATGTATGAAAATCTATAAATGCTGTGTCATGTTTGTAAGAAATTTTGATGGGCTAAAAGTAGAAAATTCATTAGCGGTTTGTACTTATTAAGCTGAAGGTAGGTACACTGTAAAACCAATATTATTCGTTAAGTTAAGATCAGTATAAACTTTAAATTGAAGAAAGAAATATAACCAAAAGGCCAAAATTCTTCCTTAATAAGCGAAGGGTTGTGGAGCAAAACACTAAGTATATAAAAATAGCTTCCGTGCCATGCGATCGGATCCCACGAATAATTTTTCTAAGCTTTCATGTTCTTAGTGTTTTTAAATGTAAAAGATACAGGACACGATCCCCAGAATAGAATATTTTTGAAAATAAAAATATAATAAATAAACTTATTAAACAAAATAAAAAAAATAAAACAACCAGGACTGCCATAAACTTCAGTAACATTCCTGCTAGCTCACGTGTCAAAAGCTAGTGCGTTCCAAGGAGGCTTACATAAACCTACTTTGGGGTCGTAAGTTCTAGACGCTTGTGAATATTTTCCCTCAATCGACCTCGACCTAGACTACCTCTGTGGCGTAGTCGTTCTAGTTCATGGTTACTACGCAGTGGCCTCGCATTCCCACTTGATGTAAAACCTTTGTGAACCATGGCTGTTTTCTATATTTAAAACAGTAGGTATGTATTTTATAAAACACTAGCAGACCCATGCCCACTTCGTCGAGCGGCGAAAAAAACGCGTCCATTTTTTAAACATATTTTATTACTGCTCCGCTCCTATTAGACATAGCGTGATACTATATAGCCTATGACACTCCCCGATAAATGGACTATTCAACACAGAAATAATTTTTAAAATCGGTTTAGTAGATCCAGAAAAGCATTTACGCTATATTTATTCGTTGTCTACCCATTGTCCCATTGAACAAGTTTTACTTCGTTGAGAACTAGATAACGCAGTCTAAACGTGATAAGTATTTATTATTATAATCACATGATAATACGTAGAATCCTTGAAATACTATGCTATTATAGAAGAAACTTGCAACATACTGGCACCTGGTTATTTTGGCCAATAACATTCAAAAAAGGAAACGCCTTAGCCAACGAAAAAAGAATTAAAAAAATCTATGTGACAAGGAAGCCGATCTGTAATAAAAAAGCTCCAATGTTTTTCTAAGAATATTTACAAGCAAATATCAGAGCTATTAAATCGTTAGTAAAATATGCAAATTATCTTGAAGTAGCAGATTATTTATTTTTCAAAGCGTCCGGGGAAATTGAAAAGAATCTTGTTACATAAGTAATAGAAGTAGCAATAAAAACTCTTGATAAGTTAATGTAAATGTAATGAAACATGAGCATACCGCTTAATTAATGGTAAATTATTTCTAATTAGTATTTCTTTCAAACGTTTGTATTTATGGAACTTAAAAATTTATTGTTGTTGTTTAAGATTAAGCGGTAATTAGTTTTTTTATGGGTGTTTTTGTTATTGCTTTAAGTTTTCAGGTGCAAATCCACTTTATGGTAAGCAATAACAGCCGCCCATAGATGTTAGTTATGGCAAGGTAGAGCTAAGCAGTTACTAATACTAGACATAAAATGTTAAGTCTTGTGGCCCTGGTTTTTTATTAGTTATTGTATCCTTTGGTAAACACAGTAACATGTTCACAGTAATCAGTAGAGGTGGAGGTATATAAAGTGTGTGCTCCGGTTGTATCAACCTAATGCACCGCATTATTCAAAGGGCACCTATCTTTTCACATTGCTCTTCCTGATCAGGCAAAACCATAACTCCTGGTGCCGGATTTTAACAGTTTCCAAAAATGTTCTTTTTATACATTTCTTAAAATGGATACCAGATTGACTCTCTACATGACTGATCTCTCGACCTACTATCCCCGTGAATGGGCCTATTAAGTATATTACCTACCTAAGTCTCCTTGCTTATTATTAAAGGTATATTATTGAAAGCACTTTGTTATTGAAAGAGAAATCCTAGATAATATAATATAAGAATAAGGATTCATTTATAAAATACTATCTACTAAGGACCAGGCTTTTGTCTCCAACGATTTGAGTTATTCGATTTGATACATTTTAGTTATTCGAGTGTATTGAGCCTCGAAAACCGCAGTGACCTTTAAGACGAGATGAAATGTCTTTGTAGTTATGTACCGTGTTTATACGCAGCTAAAATTATCTGTGACACACGTGTGAGTTTTGAAAACATTAGGTATCCGGAATATTCGAAAAGTTTTAGAATAAAAAGTTTTTATTTTGAAGTCCTGGCTGTTCGAAGTTTCAAAAATAACTGCCAGTTATATTTTTTTACTATTTCGAACGTGACCTAAACCAAATAATTTTTGCGACTTCAACATGTGTCTATGACTAAAAGCCCTTTTATTTGACACACGTATTCACTATTGGTTTAGTGACTAAAGTGCTGTCCTCTATTCTTCGGACTAAATGAAAAGAAACCTGGATAATGAGAAGTACGTGGTAAAAATAACAAATAAGTTCAAGCAAAGAAATATATGATTCAGCTTATCCTCGTTGTCAAACCAAAATACATTTTGTGAATTGAGTATTTGGACTAAGTAAAGTGGATAGCTAACTACCTTATTATCGTACAGAAGAACTGCTTTGTGCTTATTGCAACTATATACATAACCATGACATGTTAAAAAATATGCTCTGTGCAGTAAATGGATTTTTGTATTGCAAATAAAAAATTAAATAATTTACATAACCTAAAAATTAAAACAACTTATTATTTATAAAAATAAACTAGAATTTCCTAATGAAATCCTTTTACAAAATTAACTTAATTGAAATGGTCTGGGTGTTTTCTATAATATTATTATTTATGTTGTATTTAAGTATGTTTATCCGTTGTCTAGTACCCATAGTACAAGCTTTGCTTAGTTTAGGACTAGATGGCGTAGTGTGAATGTGTGAGAAACATTAATTTATTTATAATTCTATTTAAATACTTTTATCAAAACAAAACCAAATTCACTGATTTAATGAACCTATAAATTTAGCTACTTATACTACTACTTAATATTATGAGTAACTACGAGCAAGTATATTGGTACGGTACCAAACTTATTCCCTTTGTTCGTAAATATGATACTTTGACCTTTCACCTGCAACCCCTGCCACCTTGACCTAATGTCACAAGTTTAACTTAAATTAATATTATCTCTCTCGGTAAAGATGAAACAAGAGTACACAGTGTCATCATCGTCTTTCATTTTCCTCCTACATAGGACATAAAATCCGTGTGGTGACGGATTAAGAATACAATATGTCACTACCCCATCGCATCCCATGGGTGTCGTAAAAATCAACTAAGGGACTATCCGTATAATATCTTTACGAAATAAAAAGAAGAAAAAGTTGAAATTAAACCCTATACCAATCCGTCTGGCCAGCGTGTTATTAGTATGCCTAGTATCCCTCCGTCATGAGAGGAGCAGTGGAACATTAATGG
Source organism: Schrankia costaestrigalis (assembly GCA_905475405.1). Lineage (NCBI taxonomy): Eukaryota > Metazoa > Arthropoda > Insecta > Lepidoptera > Erebidae > Schrankia > Schrankia costaestrigalis. The sequence continues at coordinate 7,122,888 of FR997832.1, forward strand.
GCTGTTATGATGAGGACATAAAAGCTGGCTAAGAGTTTTATGATAGGTTTAAATTATATCTTTGTAAACAAAATAAGTAAAACTTGAAAATAAAACGACTGGTTAGCGTCGTAGCAGTGGAGCAAGTATTCTTCCTACACTGGAGACGTTCATCCTAGTAGTGGGACAAGTAGAATGTTTATAATGAATTTAATACTTTTTTGAAGTAGTTACGTAAAGAAATTGTTTTAAACAAATAAAAAATAACATTAATTTATAGCTTCCAGAAAAATGTTCATTGTTTTGGAATCAAACCTAAAGTATTCGCTTTATAAACCGTTGAGACAGCATACATAACTTAGTCGACTCTGTTATCCGCCTTAAAAAGTTTTATAATACCTTTCTTTCCAATTTAAGTGTGAAAGATCTCCCGTAATTGCTTTTTCAGGTGTCGTTCAATATAAATAATATAAAACCTTAAGGTGGAACGACAAAAAAAAATCTCGTTTTATAATGTGATGTTATCGCAATATTCAAAGTAAGCCCGAAGACGAAGGTAAATTGCAGAAAATTGCCTTCCCTTTTCGTAGATAACGAGTTCCTCTCATACCCACTCTTGTCGTGTGAATTTTGGTAACGATAAACGATAAAAAAAAGTTATTAATACACGAACCGCTTCTTGTTTAATCTTTTATCATACAAAGTACGTGTAAACAACCACATTAGATTATCCTAAGCAAAATGTTAAGCTTGAAAGGTTTAACAAACGTTGTTATAAGGTAGAATACATAATTAAGTCTTAACAAGAATTTTTGATAATGAATTTTAAACTCTACGACTTATAAATATAAAGTAGAAAAGAAAACAGTCTTGTCGATACATACAAGTTCTTAATATGCTACGAAAACGTCTACGAGTGCTACGTGACAATGGCACTGTAGACCTTGCTACGATTGCTTTTCTGTCCGCTATAAAAATAATATTTTTTTAAATAAACTTACCTGTGAGGTCTCCTTTCTTCCTCATGATCCTCTTTCATAAAAGAAGGTTGAAGACTGAATCTACGACGGAATTGATGTCTACCTTTCATATTGATGGTTGTTCACACTTAGCACATAATACGTTACGATTATTCCACAATGCGTATGCCGATACCGCGGGAGTTGAAGTAAAGCGACGTGCGCTAACGTTGGCAGTCGTTCGACGAATGACGCTGCCCGCCGCGCTGTATACCCGATACGGTACAGCCTCACACGAATATTCAGTAAAAAAAAAATCAGTTATTTCTTTTTAATTATTTGATGTTTGAAATTCAATTACGACTTTTTATTAAAGGAAATTTTGATGCATTTTGGTAAAGATTAAGGCTACGTTCCGCTTTATAATTAGTGATTGATGTTGCACTATTGTAATATTAATTTAATATGAATAGTGAATCCGTGTGGTGACGGAGTAAGAATACAATATGTCACCACCACATCTCATCCCATGGGTGTCGTAGGAACCGACTAAGGAACTATCCGTGAATATTATCTTTACGAAGTAAAAAGAAGAAAAACTTGAAATTAAACACTATACAAATCCTTCTGGCCAGCGTGATATTAGTAGGCCAAGTATACCTCCATTACGAGAGGAGGTCCATCCCTGCAGTGGGACATTGCAGGAGGCACAGGACCGGACAAATTGGCAATATTTAAAGTAGGCCTATGTCCAGCATTGGACGTCAATTATGGTGATGGTGATGTATAGTAATGTAGCCACGTATAATTAGTGACCGTCGTTCAAAGGAAAGCTCGTAGATACAATAAATCTCTACGTAAACAAAAGCAGGAAACTTGACGTGAAATCCTATACGAATCCACCTGGCTTGAGTGGTATTTATAGGCTAAGTTTTCCTCCGTCACCGGGTTGGATCGTAAAGAACTGTTATGAATCTGTTTTATTAGTTTTGTAGATTCAAGTAGGTAATTACTCTTTTAAATAACTCTTTTAAAGATTTAAAAGAATAAAGGAAGAGAAAATTGCTTGTTTATACCAGAATAAGCAAAAGTCAGTGATTTACAAATACAAGGGTACGGCTACCTAGACACTAGTCTGAGACATAATATGAATCAGCGTAGTATAAGTAGATATGATCTACTTACACTACGCTGGTTTAGCGGATTGCTAAAGTGTTTGTTCCGAATTGTCTCCTTTTATGTCTTCCATTGTATGGTGTTATGGAATTTGGCGTAGCGTAGCAAATTCTGACTCTACCTACAGAATAAGAAGAGATAGTAACAAATTATATTTTACGGCACTTCAAAACGTACTTTTTTCCATCTAAACTTACGTTTGCACACTACAGCTTACAGTGCTTGAATTAAACGACTATTTTTAACAACCTTAACAAATAGTGTCTTATCATAGAAGAAGCAGCGCAGAGCTAGCTTTAACCGTTGATTTTTAAACAATGAAATAACATGACCATGTTATGTTTCAACAACAAAAACTATTTTTAGATTTAACTGCAACTAAAGGTAGCAAAATTTTGCACTCATTCACTACAGTATATTTATAGGCTTCATTTTATTTTCAAATGCGTGTTCTATTTCGTAGTTAAATTGGGTATCTGTTGTCAGTGCAGTAGGTGCGTATCGATCGCTCCACCGATAGCAATAACCCACTCAATACGTATTAAGCAAAGTGTTTCATGATAAAATGTTGATTCATTTAAATTAACATAAAGGGTACCGCTCTGTATTGATATTTGTTTTAATATAAACGATATGTGACGCTTAATTTCAAAGAATATTAATAAAATTAAATAATATTTTCCGTACGTTTAGTTAAATCTTAGTTTACTAAAAACTTTAAAACTAATTTAGAAAAAATAACTTACGACCTAAAAATCTAATAATGCGACAGTAAAAGTATTTAAATGACATAACTTATTATAGACATGACAACCAATTTAAGCCTCTTGACTAAACATACTCTTACTTAACTCTCGATTTTGAATTTATAAACTCAATTTCACTAAAAATAATTTTGATATTTCAAGGAAACTTTATAAAAAATGATTTTTTGTGTTGTATTGTGTACGGTTAATTCTTTATTTATAGTAAATCTATAAATAATGCACGACTTTTAAAAAAAATAAGCCACCGATATAATAATTAAAGTTCATTTTGATTACATACCTACGTATAATATTTTTACGTGGGATGTTTTGCCCATGTGCCCGTGGGTGATAATGACCACTGAAAGTAATCATAACTGACCTTTCATTACAAAAAATGTTAACTTTAAAGTCTTTTATATGAAAATAATGTTTTAATTAACCACGTCGTCATTTAAAAACAATATTACTTAATTAACATCTTATAAAATTATTGTTTAATTTTACCACATAAATAAATATAAATATTAAATATTCCTCACACATTCACACAACATCATCTAGTCCCAAACTAAGCAGAGCTTGTACTAAAGGTACTAGACAACGGATAAACATAAGTACTTAAATACTTTTTTTTGTAATATACGTAGAAACCCTCAGACCAATGCACACAAAGATTTGCATTGAGCGGAAATCGAAACCGAGACCTCTGCGTAGCAGTCATGTTATATAACCACCACGCCACAGAGGTCGTACTTATAATAAATATAAGTATTCAATAAGTAAAGACACGCAGTGTATTAACGCTACAGTACATTTACGTAGTATACACATCTACAATATCATGAAGATAAGATACCTGTAGCGTTGGTATAGGCGGTACTGGATATAGGCATGTAGATAGCCTGTTGCTGCGTACCTCTCTACCTCCCAACCACCCCGTACTCACACTCCACAGATAAAGTGCTCAGCCCGGAAACTTTCTTCTAAGATATTGTTATATTAAGATTCATGTCATCTGATAAAAACCTCTTTTAATCGGATAGATGTTATCTTCTTTTAGTGCTTCTTTAATTGTTTTAGGTGCACGTTTCTATTACCGTTTTGCTGTGTCAATTTAACGTTTTTAAAGTTTAAGCTACTATTAGACTTGTGTTTTTGCCGAAGTGTATAATAGACTAATACCTACAAAATGTTACCGAGTTATTAATTAATTAAAATATACAGAATATATAAATCGTTTTTCTTAGTAACGTACTTAGTTGAAGTTATCAGGATAAAATGCGAGCCTAAAACAAAGAGACCTTAGTTTAAGTTTATTTTAGTTTAAGTTAAATAATTTTCCGTGTCTTATTTTATTCTTCAATCTTTTCTACTTACCACTCAGCAGCTACTTCGATCCACTAGTCTTCTAAGTTTAAATAAAAGTAATCTCTGACTCTAACTTAACTAAATGTCCTAAATTTACCCACCAAATTCCTTGAAAAAAACTGCAGATTACTCGACCTCACTCAATATCTGACCGCACTTTCATTCTTCTATTTACTAACAAAATCATAATGGATGAACATGTCATTGTCAATATTTACAGCTGATATATTGAGGAACTCAGGAAATGAGATAGCCGATTGTCCTGACCCATATATTAAGCTACACATGGGAAAATCGATCAATCATTTCATTAATGATTATGAAAATTGAATGTGCGGTTACTATTAGATACAATAATTCTCTACGTAAACAAAAGCAGGAAACTTGACATGAAATCCTATACGAATCCACCTGGCTTCAGTGGTATTTATAGGCTAAGTTTTCCTCCGTCACCGGGTTGGATCGTAAAGAACTGTTATGAATCTGTTTTATTAGTTTTGTAGATTCAAGTAGGTAATTACTCTTTAAAATAACTCTTTTAAAGATTTAAAAGAATAAAAGAAGAGAAAATTGCTTGTTTGTACCAGATTGAGCAAAAGTCAGTGCTTTACAAATACAAGGGTACGGCTCCCTAGATACTAGTCTAGAATTGTCTCCTTTTATGTCTTCCATTGTATGGTGTTATGAAATTTGGCGTAGCGTAGCAAATTCTGACACTACCTACAGAATAAGAAGAGATAGTAACAAATTATATTTTACGGCACTTCAAAACGTACTTTTTTCCATCTAAACTTACGTTTGCACACTACAGCTTACAGTGCTTGAATTAAACGACTATTTTTAACAACCTTAACAAATAGTGTCTTATCATAGAAGAAGCAGCGCAGAGCTAGCTTTAACCGTTGATTTTTACACAATGAAATAACATGACCATGTTATGTTTAAACAACAAAAACTATTTTTAGATTTAACTGCAACTAAAGGTAGCAAAATTTTGCACTCATTCACTACAGTATATTTATAGGCTTCATTTTATTTTCAAATGCGTGTTCTATTTCGTAGTTAAATTGGGTATCTGTTGTCAGTGCAGTAATAGGTGCGTATCGATCGCTCCACCGATAGCAATAACCCACTCAATACGTATTAAGCAAAGTGTTTCATGATAAAATGTTGATTCATTTAAATTAACACAAAGGGTACCGCGCTGTATTGATATTTGTTTTAATTTATACGATATGTGTCGCTTAATTTCAAAGAATATTAATAAAATTAAATAATATTTTCCGTACGTATTTAGTTTACTAAAAACTTTAAAACTAATTTAGAAAAAATAACTTACGACCTAAAAATCTAATAATGCGACAGTAAAAGTATTTAAATGACATAACTTATTATAGACATGACAACCAATTTAAGCCTCTTGACTAAACATACTCTTACTTAACTCTCGATTTTGAATTTATAAACTCAATTTCACTAAAAATAATTTTGATATTTCAAGGAAACTTTATAAAAAATGATTTTTTGTGTTGTATTGTGTACGGTTAATTCTTTATTTATAGTAAATCTATAAATAATGCACGACTTTTTAAAAAAATAAGCCACCGATATAATAATTAAAGTTCATTTTAATTACATACCTACGTATAATATTTTTACGTAGGATGTTTTGCCCATGTGCCCGTGGGTGATAATGACCACTGAAAGTAATCATAACTGACCTTTCATTACAAAAAATGTTAACTTTAAAGTCTTTTATATAAAAATAATGTTTTAATTAACCACGTCGTCATTTAAAAACAATATTACTTAATTAACATCTTATAAAATTATTGTTTAATTTTACCACATAAATAAATATAAATATTAAATATTCCTCACACATTCACACAACATCATCTAGTCCCAAACTAAGCAGAGCTTGTACTATAGGTACTAGACAACGGATAAACATACTTAAATACTTTTTTTTGTAATATACGTAGAAACCCTCAGACCAATGCACACAAAGATTTGCATTGAGCGGAAATCGAAACCGAGACCTCTGCGTAGCAGTCATGTTATATAACCACCACGCCACAGAGGACGTACTTATAATAAATATAAGTATTCAATAAGTAAAGACACGCAGTGTATTAACGCTACAGTACATTTACGTAGTATACACATCTACAATATCATGAAGATAAGATACCTGTAGCGTTGGTATAGGCGGTACTGGATATAGGCATGTAGATAGCCTGTTGCTGCGTACCTCTCTACCTCCCAACCACCCCGTACTCACACTCCACAGATAAAGTGCTCAGCCCGGAAACTTTCTTCTAAGATATTGTTATATTAAGATTCATGTCATCTGATAAAAACCTCTTTTAATCGGATAGATGTAATCTTATTTTCGTGCTTCTTTAATTGTTTTATGTGCATGTTTCCATTACCGTTTTGCTGTGTCAATTTACTGTGTAGTTTTTAAAGTTTAAGCTACTATAAAACTGGTGTTTTTACCGAAGTGTATAATAGACTAATACCTACAAAATCCAATAGGTATATAAACTGTCTAAAAATCTTGACTTGTTGTGAACATCTGTACCCAATAAAGATTATCGATTTTCGAACAAAAATTAAGTTCGACAATGGATTCAAAATGGTCATTAAATCCCAGAGGGCAGGCTTCTCTCCTTAGACATTGTCTCGTTATATTATTTGCATGAAAGGCTGTTATGGCGCTCATAGTTACCTCCCAAAACGAGGATGTGTCGTAGAAATTAATCATAACAAACTAAAAGGAAATCGCTTCTCTTACTACAGAAAGACTCTACCAGAATCCTAAAAACCACTTACCGTCAAATGACACATTTTTTTTATTTCAAATTATTAGTAAAATATTTTAATGTTTCATTGTTATAGGTACATTACGGAGGTATAATTTTATGTTTCGCTGGCTCCACAATGTATTAAAATCATTGTCGAAGAAAAGAAAAATGGCAAATATAATTTTTTGTTATGAGCCTACCGTTTTCACGCTTGTAAACAATTTCAGATTTTTCTTTACGCTTTAGAAATACTCTGGGGTTCATTTTGCAATAATAAAACGCTTGTCTGCGGAATATATTTTAACTAGAGTAATTTTTCAGGGTACTTAACTCATATTTTTCAGAGAAAGCGCAGTGCACTATATTACTTTCTTTTTCTGTGTGGTGACGGAGTAACAACTAAGGGCACGAGATGGGTTGGTGAAACACAACAGTGTTCATCTCATCCCATGTGTGTCGTAAAAACCGACTAAGGGACTATCCATGAATATTATCTTTACGTAATAAAAAGAAGGAAAACTTAAAATTAAACCCTATAATCCGTTTGGCCAGCGTGGTATTAGTAGGTCAAGTATCGCTCCGTCACGGCAGGAGGTCCGTCCCTGTAGTGGGACATTAGTGGGCTGTTATGATGAAGACTATAACACTTTGTGCTTTATATCAGCTTTTAGTTCTTCGGCATTTTGTTCGGACAATTAGCGTAAAGGAGGTTAACTACTTATTCGTCATGTTACTGTGTTATTAATTAATTAAAATAATATACAGAATATATAAATCGTCTTTCGTAGCCTGAAACAAAATGACCGTAGTTTGAGTTTATTTTAATTTAAGTTATATAATTTTCTGTGTCTTATTTTATTCTTCAATTGTTTCTACTTCATCATAACAACCATTTAATATCCCACTGCAGGGACGGGCCTCCTCTCGTGACGGACGGGTACTTGGCCTACTAATACCGTGCTGGCCTGATGGATTGGTATAGAGTTTAATTTCAAGTTTTCCTTTCTTTTTATTTCGTAAATTGGCGTATAGTCCCTTAGTCGTTTTTTACGATACCCATGGAATGAGATGGGGTGGTGACATATTGTATTCTTACTCCGTCACCACACGGATGATGGACGTTTCTACTTGCCACTCAGCAACTAGTTCGATCCACTAGTTTCTTAGTTTTAATGAAAATAATCTCTGACTCTTACTCAACTACATGTCCTACAATTACCCACAAAATTACTTGAAAAAACTGCAGATTACTCGACCTCACTCAATATCTGACAGCATTTTCATTCTTCTATTTACTAACAAAATCATAGTGGACGAACATGTTATTGTCAATATTTACAGCAGATATATTGAGGAACTCAGGAAATGAGATAGCCGATTGTCCTGACCCATATATTAAGCTGCACATGGGAAAATCTATCAATCATTTCATTAATGATTATGAAAATTGAATGTGCGGTTACTATTAGGTTAATATTGGTATATTGTACGTAAATAATAAATAGTATCGTCAACACACTATTGCATGGACGGGTTTCTACATACAAGAATGGATATTTGACACAAATACTTTGCTGGATGGTTTGGGTTTGGTTTTGTATCAAGATTTATCATCCTCTTGGGTGTTGAAAGTCTGTACTTTTAGTACGTAATAATTTTTTCCTTTCTCTATTTGTAATTTTTCGTAAATTTAACCTAAAACTTTATTCTTCTACAGACAAACTTGCAAAGTTTCTGAAGGGTGAAAGAGGTTTTTATAAGTGTAGAAACTCTTTGTTTCACTACCATCTCGTTTTTTACTCATGTCGACGAAACTTTGTATTGTTTTGAACAGACATTTTCACAACATTGCACCGATGCAAGCGTAAATGACTGTTTTAAAACACTTACAGCCTTATTACAAAATACGGTCTAACTATAAACCACGATTTATTACGTCACAAAACCACTGTTTTTGAAATTTGTTATTGCAAAATCAGTCTTAACGCTAAAATGTTAAAACTGATTTTGTATTATCAAATCGATGATTTTGTATTTCTTAATACAAAATCAGTTTTAACACTTTAGCGTTAAGACTGATTTTGCAATAACAAATTTCAAAAACAGTGGTTTTGTGACGTCATAAATCGTGGTTTACAGTTAGACCGTATTTTGTAATAAGGCCGTAAGAGTACAAATATTATGTCGTAAACTATGTCATTTTAACACATACATGTTAAAATGACATAGTTTCAACAGACATGACAACAGACATCAAACAGACATAGTTTACACAACTTTACCCTTAATGACACCAATGTTTTCTTTTTTATAGAGAATAATAAAAAGTTTACATTCCCTAGTCTACGAGTATATACCTATAATTGCAATATCTTAAATGATCACGGAAAGTTTTCTAAAGAAAAAAACATCAAATCAGTTTAGATAGTATTTGAATTAAAAAAGATACAGAATGAAAACTATGGGTCCGCACAAGCGACAAAATGGCTAGCAATACTCATCAGGCAATGCAGTCTACAAGTCCAATCACTCCGAAAAATCCTCTTCTATGAGTAGCTTTAATGTTGACTTACTATTGTCACATTGTTGTCACAATTGAAAACCCTATTTCAAACTAAGTTTATACAATCACTAGCTGACCCGTGCCCACTACGTTGGGCGGCGAAAAAACGCGTCCCTTTTTAAAACATATTTCATGACTGCTCCACTCCTATTAGTCATAGCGTGATACTATATAGCCTATGACACTCCCCGATAAATGGACTATTCAACACAAAAGATTTTTATAATCGGTTAAGTAGATCCAGAGATCACCTCCTACAACGTCACAAACACACAAAGACACAAACTTTACCTCTTTATAATATTAGTATAGATGATGACGGTACTACATTTTGCAAGCCAAAATTGATGGTCGAGATACATTTACGTCCGTATTACTTCCATACCTTATTTATAAAAGGACCTTCCAATTTACTCAAATTATAATTATAATAATATATTATATTATTATTATGTTTCTCTTTTCCATAATACTCGGGTCTATTGGAGACCCGGTTCTTTGGAAGGCATACATCGGGCCGAAGCCAAGACGAAGAGGCCCTTTAAGAGATATTTAATCTGGTAATGGATACACAGGGCAGATACCATCTCTGAACGCACAATATGATACATCCAGAGATGGTCCCTGCCGAGTGCAAAAACTATTGTAGTGCATCTCTAAGGATGCGATGGAAATTTAAATAATAGTCTATGGATGAGTATGTTCGGTGGATAAGTTATTGGGCTATGGAAGGAGACTACCGGATACCTGTCGTGATAATCAGTCTCTATATTATAAAAAGACAGGTAGTGACTTGCCACCTCGTTGAGTGGGCCCCACAAAACGGCCGCACGTACAGTGCGACAATGGAGCAACATCTCGTAGAGAGGCTAGAAGCTGCGGAGAGGTGAGTCTGCGGGGCGCCAAATTCCTGTCAACCGTTCAAGGGCCCCCGGCGTTATGACATTTTACACTTCCAGCTTGGAGCAAAGGATCCGCTCTTGCGTATTCCAGTCCTGGCCGACCAATGAAGGTAAGCCAGGCCATCAAGGAATCAGGGTCCGTGGTGTCGCCACTCACCAACAGCTCGCCACAAGCTGCCCCTGCGGGCTTATTATTATTATTATTATTATTTTATTATTATTATGTTTCTCTTTTCCATAATACTCGGGTCTATTGGAGACCCGGTTCTTTGGAAGGCATACATCGGGCCGAAGCCAAGACGAAGAGGCCCTTTAAGAGATATTTAATCTGGTAATGGATACACAGGGCAGATACCATCTCTGAACGCACAATATGATACATCCAGAGATGGTCCCTGCCGAGTGCAAAAACTATTGTAGTGCATCTCTAAGGATGCGATGGAAATTTAAATAATAGTCTATGGATGAGTATGTTCGGTGGATAAGTTATTGGGCTATGGAAGGAGACTACCGAATACCTGTCGTGATAATCAGTCTCTATATTATAAAAAGACAGGTAGTGACTTGCCACCTCGTTGAGTGGGCCCCACAAAACGGCCGCACGTACAGTGCGACAATGGAGCAACATCTCGTAGAGAGGCTAGAAGCTGCGATAATTATTAATTAATTTTGTATTTAGGTTATGGGTGTTAAGGACAGTTGTCCTTAGTGGGCGGGAATGTTCAGGTTCAGGAACCAATAGAGGGCGTTAGTTAATACAAATACAAGATATTGTTTTGTTATATTGGTTTATGTATATAGAAACGGGAATATTATTAAAGTTGTTGGCCAAAAGGAATTGGGTTTTATTATATTCAACACAGTGCTATCTAGGGAAGTGAAACAGCCCCGGTGGACCCGGAACATGATTGCTGATTATTATTATTATGTTTCTCTTTTCCATAATACTCGGGTCTATTGGAGACCCGGTTCTTTGGAAGGCATACATCGGGCCGAAGCCAAGACGAAGAGGCCCTTTAAGAGATATTTAATCTGGTAATGGATACACAGGGCAGATACCATCTCTGAACGCACAATATGATACATCCAGAGATGGTCCCTGCCGAGTGCAAAAACTATTGTAGTGCATCTCTAAGGATGCGATGGAAATTTAAATAATAGTTCTATGGATGAGTATGTTCGGTGGATAAGTTATTGGGCTATGGAAGGAGACTACCGGATACCTGTCGTGATAATCAGTCTCTATATTATAAAAAGACAGGTAGTGACTTGCCACCTCGTTGAGTGGGCCCCACAAAACGGCCGCACGTACAGTGCGACAATGGAGCAACATCTCGTAGAGAGGCTAGAAGCTGCGGAGAGGTGAGTCTGCGGGGCGTCTGTGTCTATTATTATTATTATTATTATTTTTGAAAATTTTGTTTTTCTCAGCTTTTGGCTGGTTTCTTCTACATTTACGGGCATTAACCAAGTAAATGCAGAGTGTAGTGTGTGAAATTTTATGTTGTCACTGTGTTTTCTTCCAGAGACATAAACTTTCTAACTATCCTGCATGTGTTTAATATTGCTGCTTTTTGTAGTGTGATGTATACCGAATCTTTTAGCTGTAGTAATGTAATGCTATGGTGGAGATGTTTAGGAATTATACCTGTAGTGGAAAGTACTATTGGGACAACGTAAACCTTGTCTTGTCTCCATATTCTGGTAACTTCGTCTTTAAGTTCTGCATATTTGGATATTTTTTCTGTGATTGTTTTTTGTATATTATGTGTGTTGGGTACTGCAATATCTATAAGGTAAGTGGTTTTAGTTATTTTGTCCTGGAGAGTAATATCTGGTCTATTGTAGTGAATGGTTCTGTCTGTAAGTATAGCACGATCGTAGTATAGTTTATGTGTTGTATTTTCTAGTATTGTTTGTGGAGTGTATTTGTAGTAAGGGGTGTTTGAGTCTTGTATGAGGTTGTATTTGATTGCAAGTTTTTGATGAATTATGTTAGCGATTTGGTTATGTCTGTGTGTATAATCTGTTTGTGTAAGAGTAGTGCATGCGCCGGTTATGTGTTGGATTGTTTCTGATTGTGTGTGACACCTACGACATTTATCATTTCCGATTGATGGGTCTTTAATTATATACTTTCTATAGTTTTTAGTGTTAATTATTTGGTCTTGTATAGCTATCATAAATCCTTCTGTTTCAGGGAATAAGTTGCCAATTTGTAGCCACTTATTTGAAGCTATTGCATCTATATGCGACTGTTCTAAATCATGAGGATGTCTACCATGAAGAGCTTTCCTTTTCCAGTTTTCTAATTTTTGTGCCTGAGGATTGGAATTGTCATGATTTTGTGAGGTCGTGGGTTCTGTTAAATTTAGTGGTGTGTAGTTATGGTCGTTTTGGGTTATGGCTTTGTGTAAATGACTAGTGGAAGATTTCATGTGGAAGAATGTTTTAAGGCTATGAATTTGTTTTTGCCAAAGTTGTTGGATGTCTATTACGCCTCGCCCTCCGTTATGTCGTTTGATGGTAAGTCTTTCTATTGCTGATTTAGGGTGTAAATTGTTGTATCTGGTTAACGTTGTGCGTGTAGTTCGTTCTATTTGCTCGATGTCAGTTTTAGACCATTTAATAATGCCGAATGAGTAGGTCAATACAGGTATCGCGTATGTATTTATAGCCTTTATTAGATTTTTACTACAGAGTTGTGTTTTGCAAATAGCGTTTATTCTTTTTTGGTATTCTTTATTTAGTATTGCTTTAGATTCGGTGTGATCTAATCCTTTCAATTGCCTGTAACCTAGGTATTTGTAAAATTCGTTGGGGTCTAATGCTGATATAATACTACTGTCATCTACTTCATAGCTACCAGGTCTAATTTTACCTTTAATTATATGCAAAGCTCTGCACTTGTCTAACCCAAATTCCATATTAATGTCTTTACTAAACTGACTGGTTGCATCTATTAATTTTTTCATTTCCCTATCTGTTTTAGAATACAGCTTTATGTCGTCCATATAGATCAAGTGTGAAATAACTGTATCTTCTGAAGTGTTTTTGAGATTATAACCGACTTGGCAGCTGTGTAACATGTGTGATAATGGATTCATAGCAAGACAAAACCACAGGGGACTCAAGGAATCGCCTTGATAGATACCTTTCTTAATTGATATTGGTCGAGTTGTTATATTACTAGTTTGGTTGTTTAACTGAAGTGTAGTTTTCCAGTAAGGCATAATTTTGTATTATTATTATTATTATATTTCTCTTTTCCATAATACTCGGGTCTATTGGAGACCCGGTTCTTTGGAAGGCATACATCGGGCCGAAGCCAAGACGAAGAGGCCCTTTAAGAGATATTTAATCTGGTAATGGATACACAGGGCAGATACCATCTCTGAACGCACAATATGATACACCCAGTGATGGTCCCTGCCGAGTGCAAAAACTATTGTAGTGCATCTGTAAGGATGCAACGGAAATTTAAATAATAGACTATGGATGAGTATGTTCAATGGACCGGTTATTGGGCTATGGAAGAAGACTACCAGATACCTGTCGTGATAATCAGTCTCTATATTATAAAAAGACAGGTAGTGACTTGCCACCTCGTTGAGTGGGCCCCACAAAACGGCCGCACGTACAGTGCGACGATGGAGCAACATCTCGTAGAGAGGCTAGAAGCTGCGGAGAGGTGAGTCTGCGGGGCGCCAAATTCCGGTCAACCGTTCAAGGGCCCCCGGCGTTATGACATTTTACACTTCCAGCTTGGAGCATAGGATCCGCTCTTGCGTATTCCAGTCCTGGCCGACCAATGAAGGTAAGCCAGGCCATCAAGGAATCAGGGTCCGTGGTGTCGCCACTCACCAACAGCTCGCCACAAGCTGCCCCTGCGGGCTTATTATATTATTATTATGTTTCTCTTTTCCATAATACTCGGGTCTATTGGAGACCCGGTTCTTTGGAAGGCATACATATTATTATTATTTTTGTTTTTGTATTTTTTTTTCTCAGCTTATGCTGGTTTCGACTACATTACGGACCGAAATCAAGTAAATGTAGCGTGTGTGTGTGTGTGCGCGTGTGTGTGTGCGTGTGTGTGTATGTGTTGTGAGTTTATGTAGTGGGTGTGATGTGAATTAATGTAGTAGGTGTGTTATGATGGGGGTCTATTTCGTTTTCTTCAATTTGCATGAACTTTCTCACTATACGACAGGTATTTAAAATTGCGGCTTTTTGCATGGTTATGTAAACTGATTCCTTTAGGTTTAATAATTTAAGACTATGGAAAAGATGATTCGGGATTATACCTGTTGTTGATAGAACTATAGGGACTATGTAAACCTTTTCCTGTTTCCAGATTATTATTATTATGTTTCTCTTTTCCATAATACTCGGGTCTATTGAGACCCGGTTCTTTGGAAGGCATACATCGGGCCGAAGCCAAGACGAAGAGGCCCTTTAAGAGATATTTAATCTGGTAATGGATACACAGGGCAGATACCATCTCTGAACGCACAATATGATACACCCAGTGATGGTCCCTGCCGAGTGCAAAAACTATTGTAGTGCATCTGTAAGGATGCAAAGGAAATTTAAATATTATTATTATGTTTCTCTTTTCCATAATACTCGGGTCTATTGGAGACCCGGTTCTTTGGAAGGCATACATCGGGCCGAAGCCAAGACGAAGAGGCCCTTTAAGAGATATTTAATCTGGTAATGGATACACAGGGCAGATACCATCTCTGAACGCACAATATGATACATCCAGAGATGGTCCCTGCCGAGTGCAAAAACTATTGTAGTGCATCTCTAAGGATGCGATGGAAATTTAAATAATAGTCTATGGATGAGTATGTTCGGTGGATAAGTTATTGGGCTATGGAAGGAGACTACCGGATACCTGTCGTGATAATCAGTCTCTATATTATAAAAAGACAGGTAGTGACTTGCCACCTCGTTGAGTGGGCCCCACAAAACGGCCGCACGTACAGTGCGACAATGGAGCAACATCTCGTAGAGAGGCTAGAAGCTGCGGAGAGGTGAGTCTGCGGGGCGCCAAATTCCGGTCAACCGTTCAAGGGCCCCCGGCGTTATGACATTTTACACTTCCAGCTTGGAGCAAAGGATCCGCTCTTGCGTATTCCAGTCCTGGCCGACCAATGAAGGTAAGCCAGGCCATCAAGGAATCAGGGTCCGTGGTGTCGCCACTCACCAACAGCTCGCCACAAGCTGCCCCTGCATTATTATTATTATTATTATAATCTTATTATTATTATTATATTTATTATTATTAATTATTATTATTATTATTATAATCTCTTTATTTACATTTATCACATTAAATTACATTTTTAAATATTGATATAAAAAATAAAAACATTTAAAAATATAAAAAAAAGGTAGACCCACCGGCATCGGGTACAGGGACCAAGCTACCGGTGGTTAGGGCTCCAGAGACAGGAACCTCCTCACAATGCGTGCCGTGTCAAGCAGTACTGCCTTCTGCATCAGACCTATGATCCAACTGTCAAGCGAGAGTCTCCGTAGGTGTTGATAGAGACTCTTTGGAATAAGTCCATTGACCGAAAGTACTATCGGAACAATGATCGCCGAATCAACATTCCACATGTCGACAACCTCGTGAGCCAAGTCCAAATATTTCGTTTGTTTGTCTTTTTCTGCTTTAACAAGATTCTCGTCATGAGGAATGGTGATATCGATTATCATTGCACGGCGTTCTGACCGATCTATCACCACAATATCTGGCTTATTGGCAACAATAGTCCGATCAGTGATGATAGATCGGTCCCAATATAATGTAACACTACTATTTTCCATTTTTTATTTTTATTTTATTATAATTATTATTAGTCTAATTATAATTATAATTAAAATAAAACAATTAACTTGGTATTCTCTTAAATGTTTAAATAAAACTTGTAGCACAATTTCATTTAGCGAATCTGTGGTAAATGGCTGCGTAGAGGCGGAGAGGTGGCGGAGGCTGGAATTGCAAATTAGGTTCGTGCGGAGTACGAGGGTTGGGGACGTTTTACTCACTTTAGCGGGAATAAAAAACTAAATTACTTACATATACCTACATGTATTTATATTACGCAAGTAATAGACTTCTTCGTATGATGAGGAGTAAGAATACACGTTGTTACCATCCTTTCTTATCGTGTGTGTCTCGTAAATGCCGCATATGAAAAAAATCATTTTGCAAGCGTTTCGTATTGTAGTACTCATAGTACAAGCGATTCCTGGTTTTCGACGAAATAGCGCTATCGGCATGTGTGAGGAACATTATATTTTCCAGTATAAGGGCGGGCCTCTCGCTGTAATGATGGAAATCTTGGCCTGTCAACTTTACGAGACAGATTACTGTTGCGTTCTATTCCTGGTTCCCTTGGTTTGCGTCTTTTGCTAATATTATAAAACAGTAAATCTTACAATCTATCTAAATCGATCCGAATCGTAATCGATTTCGTAACAAAAGAGGGTGGCAACATACAAAACAATAAAGTACCTACAATCGATTCGCATCTCAAATCGACTAACAAAAAACCTTTTATCAATAGCGAGATTCAGCAAAAATAAACACTCAACAAGTGAGAAGCTTTCGAGAGTAAATCTTAAAGATAAAATCCTAATGTATTATTCAGAGGCTTAACTTGTGACGTCTAAATCGATTGTAGTTGTAGTGCCAATATCAATTAATTCAACACTCACGACAACCGACTCGTCAATTGTAATCGACTTACATGTATTCACACTTGTTGAATCAGGTCAACCAGTATTGTTTTGTGTTACAGTATTATACACTGTACTGTTTGTTTTATATATTATGTTCTGTCTGTGTATAGACATCCAATTCAATCTAATCTGGACATAGGCCTTTTCCAAATATCTCCAATAGCACTTTGCGCGATCCTCCCTCATCTACCAGCAAAGTTGTATAGACATGACTAAAATAATTAGCTTGTACTTTTAGAATTCAAGATAATGACTCATTTGTAGGAATGAGAGTTTCACCTATCAAACTCATCGCAACGATGTTGTTAAACGCGAAAGGAGTACTACTTAAAGGTTTCAAGAATTACTGTCTGGCAAGGTCTGGACAGCGCAGCGTGCCATCTGTTGGTCAAGTTTTCCTGGATTTCCATTTTTTTTTCAAGTTTGAATTATTAAGGTTTTCTCCATCTCTCGTGTATCTATTAATGTATTGTTATGATGATAATATTTTATAAAACTAATATTATAAAACAGTAAATTTTGTAAGTTTGTATGCAGGGGAAAGTCTTCGGAATTGCTGAAGTCACACTTAAAATTCTGCTACTAATAGAAAGCCCCATATATGTATATAAATACACCTACGTTTTCAATAATAAATCAGTTTAAAAATAAAAACTGTATTTTGAGAGGCGTTTTATAACAATGTGGTTTAATATAATATGATGAAATTGAATATATTTTACTATAAACCCACACGGTTTTATTGTAGTTTATTTTCGAACCAAATTATTACCAAAGTTCATGGCGAAATATATACAATGCATGAATTTATTTCTTTAACCTTTTATATTTACAAGTAAGTATGTTTGTAAAGATAAAATGATTTAAGGGAGTTTTATAGTTTTCGTATGGTTTTATATCTACGCAGATAATTTAAAATAGGTTAGACTCACACGCAAATCCCATACATGACAATATTCTTTGCCTCTAGGTAACTGTCCTAAAGCGGTCTAGACTCTAGCCTACATACAAGTGTATGGATGGTGATGGATTATTCATGAATTTCGACTCTTAACCTATGAATGTACTAAACCAAATCAAAATACCTTTTCATACAAAAACATCATAATTTATGCAATCATTCATCAAATTATTTTGGGAATTCATAAAATAATCAAATATAGACGTCAAAATTAACTTTGACTGTCGAGTTATTTCTGTTAATCTGATTAGTTAACTAACTCGAAACCGCGATGTGTTCCCATCTTTGGGTTTACTCCACGAACCTTGTAAGTACAACAACGCGAGACATATATTTTCATTCAAAAATATACCTTGTTACAAGGGAGTAGATTGGTGTGTTGCAGTAAGCCCTGTACTTACAATAACACGAGATAAATATTTTCATTAGAAAATATATCTTATTACAAAGGAATAGGGAGTGTCCAGGTTGATGTGTTGCTATGTATGTCTTGCAACAATGCGTATGTGTTAGTGCTATTTAAAATTATGTCATATAACAAGGGGTTAAGGAGTGCCTAAGTTGATGTCTTAGCATGTCAGTCTACATTGTGCAAATGATGAGGGTCAATTAATACTGTGGGTATTTACGAACGTAGATTTATTAATAACTTGATAACACCTTTGTTAACAATATAATGTCATCTATTTCGTTCCTATGTCTAGGTGACACGGTAGAAGTTCAAATCTGCCACAATTTTCTGTAACCGCTCTGAAACAGAGAGAGCTTTATAATGACTCGGCAAAACGTTGTGTGATTCTGCATTGTTATGCTAAAACAGCTGTTTTAGGTCTAACAGCCACAGCTGCTGCAAGCTGTGCTAGCTGCACGACACACGCCACAATACCTAACAGCACAACACAAGAATGAATACGTATTGCTTACAATAATACTTTTTTTTTGTAAACATGGAGACGAGCAAGCGTTCGTATCCACTTTTAAACAATATAAAAAGTTTTCAGATGTAACTCTACAAAACCACAAAACGGACAAGGTTTGAAATATCACGTCTATAGTTACAAAGTTAGTAGGCCAAGTTTCTCTAAATCACAGAAAGATGCCTGTAGCTGCGGAAGACACGACTAGACATGAATACGGAACCATTAGACCATTATGATAATACCAGATACGAGTATCTCTACTCCCACTTACACCTACGTAGTTAAACCCGTAATTAAGTGATAAATAAAAGACCGCACTGATCGCGTAAGTAGTTGATAAGAAACTTCTTTATCAACTTCTCACCTTACGAGCTAAAGTACCCAACTTTGTTAATAGGATCTATAACTATTAAACACTATTATGTACTTACTCATAAAGTAACTTACTTAATTATATAACTATTCGTGCGGCTTTGAGATCCGTATTCTATTTACAAGTTTATATGAACTTGTCAAATGTTTTTGATAAGCCAATTATGTACTCGTCGAATAGTTTCTTCTCAGCCTATTTGTTGAGAATTAGTTAATAGAATTTCTAATGTTATTGTGGTGGTAAAAATTAAATGTTACGATAAAAAATATGTATTATATTTATTTTAGAAAATATACAACTTTAATTTTGAGTCAAGATATTATATAAATAAAAAATAGCACATAAGTGCTATTTTTCGGAAATTGCTAAAGACTGTCTTCTTTCTAAGCTAGAACTGAAGAAAAAAGGGTTGTTGTTAAAACATTAATGGTTTTCGTTGTATTTACCTGATCAATAAATGGAATACGCAATTTTTTTTAAACGCATTTGCTGACGGATGCAGCTCTATCGCCTTGAAATAGCACAATGATTAATAATTAGAATTAGAAATCATAAGACTTATATTATTTTGCAGTTATAACAATCCTTATTAATTGAGTTCTTAAACAAACATAATTAACAATTAATATATATAATATTAATATCCTAAGTATAGCAACAATGGCAATGAGTATTTGTCAAAGTTAACTCCATTAAAAGTTAGAACAATATCAAAAGAGCTTTGAGCTAGTTTCTGATTATTATTGAGGTAGACGAAAAAGTTTTAGTGATTTATTTGCCTATATTACAATATAGAAATTACTCTTTTGCATGAATAAATCATGTTCTTTGCATGAATAATGTAGATTTGTATGTTATTGCAGTTTATTACCAAATTTTTCGGATAAAAAGTTTTTAAATTTGTTAAATTGTGTGACTGCTTTTGTTGCATAGTATAAAACGTAAGTAATAACACTTTACATTGAAAACTTTGTTGACCAACACATATAGAAACACTCTTTGTAGAGAGATTCCTGGACAGCACGGTGGTCAGACATGTCTACACGAGGACTATTATTTGCTCATTGTAATCCAATATTAAAAACTAACAATGCAAAACATATATGAATTACTAGACAACACAATTTTCTTAATTTTCTTTGATCTTTTGACTCTATAACTAACGACATAATAGGATATTCATAACAGCCCATTAATGTCCCACTGCAGAGACGGGCCTCCTCCCTTGGCGGAGGGATACTTGGCCTACTAATACCACGCTGGCCAGACGGATTGGTATAGGGTTTGATTTCAAGATTTCCTTCTTTTTATTTCGTAAAGTTAATTTTCACGGATAATCCCTTAGTCGGTTTTAACGACACCCATGGGATGAGATGTGGTGGTGACATATTGTATTCGTACTCCGTCTGTACATGGAACATAGGATACCACAGAGAATAGGATATTATTCGCCTATTTTTAATCTGTAAAATAAACAAGAATTAAGTTACCAACAATTATTTATAGGAGTAATTTTAGCCTTTCAATAATAAACAAAACTGAGCAAAACAAATTATTAAAAAACATTTTCGATAAAACACACGAAAAATTCTAAACAATTAATTGGTTAGCAGGTTTCATAAATATTTTTTGGGTCACAAAAGTAACACTGAAACGTTACGAGGCTAAAGAGAAACAAGTTTAAAAAAAACTTTTTTGACTTGGACTCCTTTGTTAAGTTGTAATGCTTCATTTAACTTTAGCTTTGAATATTTTGGCATTGTGATGTCAACAAATAGAAGTTTTATAAACTGATGCCATATTTTGAAAAGATTGGGTCGACAGGATCAAACTGCCAGTCAACGATTGTTGTTTAATAAAAACAATTTAAAACAAAATGTACCTTTTAACAAAGAGCAAGTGTTCATTTAAATTTCTTTATAAAAGAATTTCAAAAGGACAGTAAATTAGTAAAAATACAAAAAGAATCAAATTGTAAGATAGGCTGAAGGTACATCACCTAAATAAATTGCGAGACAGCCGCCTCTTTAATTTAAGTTATTTTCTTCACGGTTGGTAATCTTTTTAATATTTTTTGTATCATTTTCCAAAACTCATTACAGATTTCATAATTAAGAAAGTTTTGTGTTTCCCTAAACTTGATATCTCTACAGGTATAATTAGCTATGAAATCCTAGAGAAGATAAAAAATCGTATCTTGTTGAAAAAATCCAATATATTTTAAAGTATGCCATTACGATGTCCTTTATATTCGGAGGGCAGCTTACGGCTTAAATCTCTTGACGAGATTAAAATTGGTGTATTCTTGGTAAATCTTATCCTTCCAAGAAAATCGTCTTGTTCTTATCAGGAATTACAAGCATATTGAGCTGTTAGTGAAGTAACTTATGAATAATTTTAGTTGAGAATTTTAGCGTTTACCATGTCTTTTCGTATCATATTAAAGTTTAAGAAAAAAACTTAGGTAAGACAGGAAGAGAATAAACAACAATATAGAAGGAAGGTTCGTATGGTAAGAAATGTGTTCTTCGTTTTGTAATTAACATGTTTTTACGCAGCCTGCATGGCGTTCAAACCCGCGACTTCTTGCATGGAAGGGAGATAGCTTGATTAACGTATTCAATAAGAATTCAAATCTTTATAACAGTGCGTGAGTTTTTATTGAAACGCAGTTTCAAAAATCAATGACTAATAACTCGACGAAAGCTACAAGAATCCTTAACAAAATCTTACCTAAGATGTTGAAGTGTAATCAAAATAAGCGCTCAAATAATACAAGCGTATAACAATACTCGACGTGAGAAACGAAACGAGGATCGTTGCGAGACCGCATACCATCACGTTGTTCAATCACGCCCGGAAGGGGGAATGTCTGCCAAGATTTATATTCTATGTATAAGTACGATGTATGATGATATAAGTAATAACTGTATATTAAAAAGGAAAAGTTTTTGACGGTTGTGCAGTTTGAATTTGTAAAGCTTACGAGAATATCAAAATTATCATCTATCAAACCATAAAGGTTTTTTTAAAAGTAGATCCTAGATTGTTTGTGTAAAATATAATAAGGAAATAAACAATTGGCCAAATTAACCGTAAATCTATATAGACAATTAAGTCTAAAATAATCAGAAGTACGTCCCAGACGTAAAGTAAATATGAAGCTGTAACAAGTATTATCATGATAATACCCCATTTAATGTCCCACTGCAGGGACGGGCCTCCTCCCGTGACGGAGGGATACTTGGCCTAATACCACGCTAGCCAGACGGATTGGTACAGGGTTTAATTTCAAGTTTTCCTTCTTTTTATTTCGTAAAGATAATATTCACGGACAGTCCCTTAGTCGGTTTTTACGACACCCATGGGATGAGATGAGGTGGTGACATATTGTATTCTTACTCTGTCATCACGCGAATAACAGGTATTATATATTCTACCAAATTAACTTTTTGTTACTTTTTCCTAAGTGCTACTTAGTAATTTTGTTGTTTTGATTTGTTCTCTGGATGTAACTTATTATAGCTGTATTATAGCTGAAGGATTAATAAATGTTTAAATTATTTAGCCAAGATTCTTTCTCTCACCGAAAAAGTTCTGCCTCTGACTATTTTTTATGACACTTTATTCAAGCTGGTACAAATAGTAAACAAATCAACTTAGCAATGCTTTAGAATATAACCTCGCTTTCCCCGATACCTGTGGCAATAGCAAAATACGTCCAAGAATTTAAAAGCCTTTTTCCTACTTTTGAACTTGGTGATAAATTACCTAATGGACGCCTGGACAGAACTTCGTACATTCTAGGAAAAAGCTCCCCCAAACGTTTCCCACCTATATATCGTGTTTGGGGATCAGCGGGAATGCGTCCAATGTACCTATTCAGTATACACTTACACTATTACCACACGTATTCAGACTTGCAAAGTGATCTCGACAGAGTGCAAAAAAAAGGTAAAAATCTACTTATATCTACGAACTAGCTGATGCCCGCGGTATTACCCGCTTAATTGTTATTTTACACCATAAACTACCTATATTCCAAATTTCATCAAAATCCATTTAGTAGTTTTTGCATGAAAGGGTAACAAACATCCATCCATCCTCACAAACTTTTACATTTATAATATTAGTAGGATAGGATAAGCAAAGGTGTGTCACTTTAGTGCCTAACAAATAAGGTGAATATTATCTTCACTAAATAAAAAGAAGGAAAACTTGAAATTAAACCCTATACCAATCCGTCTGCAAGCGTGGTATTAGTAGGCCAAGTATCCCTCCGTCAAGGAAGGAGGCCCGTCCCTGTAGTGGGACATTAATGGGCTGTTATGATGAAATAAGTAGACAATTACGAATTTAAGCTCTCTAGATATATCAGACCCACAGCTTAAAAAACCGGTCAAGTGCGAGTATGACTCGCGCACCGAGGGTCCTGCAAACAACCTATTACTACAAACCTATTTATTTTCCCGCCAAATTGTGATAACGTCAGGATTCAGCTGTTTAAATGCTATTTTTCCCGCTAAAATTCAATGACGTCACGACTCATCTGTCAAAAATTCTATGACGTCACGCCTATCTGTCAAAATTGACAGCTGTCAAAAGTGACAGAGGTATCAAATATTTTCCCGCCAAAATAATATGACGTCACAAATCATCTGTCAAAAATTCTGTGACGTCACGGCTCAGCTGTCAAAATTTAATTCTGTGACGTCACGACTCAGCGTTCAAAAATTCAATGACGTCACGACTCAACTGTCAAAAAATATTTTTTCCGCCAAAATTCTGTGACGTCACGACTCATCTGTCAAAATTCTATGACGTCACGGGTCACGTGATCAAAATTCTATGACGTCACAGGTCACGTGACACAGCTTTCCCGCCAAAATTCTATGAAATCAAAATATAATATGATTGCTAATAAAAAGTAGCCTTTGTTCTTTCTCAGGGTCTAAAGATTGTCCGTACCAAATTTCATCGAAATCCGTTCAGCCGTTTAGGCGTGAAAGAGTAACAGACAGACAGACAGACAGAGTTACTTTCGCATTTATAATATTAGTATGGATTACTTATTTTGACGACCTCTGTGGCGTAGTGGTTATATAACTTGACTCCTACGTAGAGGTCTCGGGTTCGATTCCCGCTCAATGCAAATCTTTGTGTATGAACATGATTGTTTGCATTGGTCTGGGTGTTTTCTATGTATAATAAGTATGTTATATATTTCTTTTATTTACAAAAAATAAAAGTATTTAAGTATGTTTATCCGTTGTCTAGTACCCATAGTATAAGCTTTGCTTAGTTTGGGACTAGATGACGTTGTGTGAATGTGTGAGGACTATACAGGGTGTTTGGTACATCGTTTGCCAAATTGAAATAGCTGATAGAAGAGGTCATTACCCGCCTTCCTCACTCACCTTGCTGGTTTTAACCTTAACATACACCCGAGAGCAAAAGTTCCGGGTCACTAGCATTTACTTCAATATCTTGAAAACGAATAAAGCTATCGTATTGAAATAAATTGAACTTTATAGACAATTTAATGTTACTAAAATAATATGCATTACATTTACTACTGATCATTTATTTTATTATGTTTAAAAGGACAAATTAAAAATGGCGTCATTTTGCTTGTAAAACCAAAACTGAAAATATTGATTTTTTTATATTTACAAGTAGTTTTAACACGGTTTAGTACTTGGTATTACCCCCACGTGCTGTCTGGACTGCTGCAATGCGATTTGGCATGCTGTACACCAAGTTTCTGAAACACTGTTGGGAAATGTTCTCCCATTCCTCTACCAATGCATGTTTCAAGTCACTAAGCGTAATTAAAGGAGGATCTTGTTGTCTTACCCGTCGTCCGAGCTCGTCCCAGGCGTGCTCGATTGGGTTGAGGTCGGGGCTACGTGCTGGCCACACCATGGGACGAATATTCACCTCATCAAGGTAGTCTTGCACTACACGAGCAGTGTGGGGACGGGCGTTATCCTGCATAAAGATGGCATTCTCACCAAGTCTTGCCATAAATCGACCGACGTGCTCGTTGAGGATTTCATCCACGTATCTTACGCCATTAAGAGTACCGTTTTCGATCAGTACAAGCTCTGTTCGGCTTTCCGCAGAAATTCCAGCCCACACGAGTACCGAACCACCACCGTATGACACCTTTTCTTCAATACAGGCTTGCATAAATCTTTCTCCTGGTCTTCTGTACACCTTTGCCCTTCCGTCGTGTGTATAGAGCATAAATTTTGATTCGTCCGAGAATATGACATTTGACCAATTTTCAATCGTCCAATTCGAGTGTTCGCGTGCATAAATTCGTCTTGCTATACGATGGTGTCTCTCGAGTTTCGGACCATTTGCGGGTCTAAATGGTTTCAAATTACCTTCAGCAAGTCGCCGTCTTACAGTCCAAGCAGAAGGGCTGCTTCCACCAAGTCCTAAAAAATGATGAGTCAGTGCTGTTCCCGTAAGAAACCGATTTCGTAGCATAGAGTTCACTAAATATCGATCTTCCCGTGCCGTCGTACACCTGGGTCTGCCTGTTGTTGGTCTGCGTAGGTTCAAACCAGTTTCTAGAAACCGCTGGCGAACACGCTGAACTGTAGACAACGATACACCGACTATTCTTGCTGTTTCTCGCTGACTGCTCCCATTTTCCAGGATCGTGAGGATTCTCGTACATTCCTCAGGTGTGAGTGACATAATTACCACTTTAATAATGACTATTGGATACCTGGATGACTCCTTATATATACATTTTATGACAGAACAAAAACAAAAGCAAAAACAGTAGTGAAAATTAGAAGTTCTGATTTAAAAAAAATGGATCTTTTTTTTATAACTTTTTTAATGCCATTACTTACCGCCAATCAATAAGTTTTTATATGTTTAATGAAAGATTATTAAATTGTCTATAAAGTTCAATTTATTTCAATACGATAGCTTTATTCGTTTTCAAGATATTGAAGTAAATGCTAGTGACCCGGAACTTTTGCTCTCGAGTGTATTTTAGATATCGATGTAAATATATAATAAATATATAAATATAATGTATATTTATTTATTTAATTTTTCAACCAAAGGTTTACGAAAAGTATGCAGTACACATTATTTGTTCGCGCGACTCACTAATGCGTTGCTAAAATATTTATGTAAGACAATTTACAACGTTATAGCACCTCACTATGGATCTTGCGCTTCTTAAAAGCAACAGGTTCAACAATGTACTGTAGGTTCGCAACGTATTGTAGGTAGGAATGTGGAAGGCAAAATGTTGGACTTTATGCCCGACTCTTCTAATAATAAAAATCCATGTTATTTATGTATTCCATTTTATTTGTATACCATCATCCACGTACGTATGATAACCCGTCTATTAAAAACAAATGAAAAATAAATACAAGGTAAATACAGCATAAAGTTTTCAATTAAGCTGGCAGCAATCAAATGCAATAGTAAAACAAATTACGTTCGTTGAAATGTGAAACAATTGAGGGAAATTGAAGAAGAAATTTTAATTAGAAAATACAATTACTATTCTAGCTTAAAATATCGTGTTATTAGTTTTATTTGAATGTTAGATATACTTATTAGATAAAATACAAAGGTAGAGTATTCAGAGCTTTAGATTGATCTTACTAGACCTTACGACAATCCTT
Organism: Schrankia costaestrigalis; assembly: GCA_905475405.1. Taxonomy (NCBI): domain Eukaryota; kingdom Metazoa; phylum Arthropoda; class Insecta; order Lepidoptera; family Erebidae; genus Schrankia; species Schrankia costaestrigalis. The sequence goes on from FR997832.1 coordinate 7,150,074, forward strand.
TTAATGTCTTATTGCAAAGACGAATCTTCTCAGCAGAGGTAGAAAATTGCTGCCTGGACATACTAACTAACTCGATATTGTTTAGTCTGGATATTGTCGTATATTTCAATCCTTCGTCGGAGTTTACGACATTCCCGTGACGAGAAGGGATTGTGTCGATGTATATCCTTAGTCACACTCGTACTACCCCGACAATTAAAAAGAAACGCTGCTTGAGACTTTTCTTCTCTTTTGGAAAAGTTTCTGGAATAGTGATCGCTTACCAAACTGCGCTAGACGTGCAGACAGTAGGTGTCATTCTATATATTTCATTTCCTCTTTCTATAAGTAATTTGTGTACAAGGAAATGCTTCAATAGAAAATCATACAAAAGTTCAATACCTCCGAGTACAGAACTCTGAAAGAGCGAATGTAATTAAAGGCCTTATTCTACGAACTAGTAGAAAGAGAGAAGAGATTACAACCTCCTTTATCGAGAAACTTTATGGTAACAATTTGTATTCGAACACGTAATTGAATCCTTCGCAAAGGAAGCCTAAGCCGAGGAGGTCGGACTCCACATCGACCCGTCTCAACATTACTAAATAATCCTAATAGAATTTGTAACTATAGTAAGACTACTGGTTTGTTAAGTATGCATGCTCTGTTTGTTTTTGAACCTGAAAGGGTGTTTTGTTGTTCAAAATACATCTATTTGTATGTAAATTATTGTTTAAAGGTTACATTTTGATTATTTGGTTAACATAATTACTTCATACACATTGAAATAATAATTATACCGTCATTGAATGTAAATATTCTTACGAAAGTGAACGGGTTCTAATAGATCGATTTACGAGTATACCAGTTAAATATTGAATATTGTGGAAAGGGCTGATCGTAGCGAACAACAAATCGGCCGTAGTAAAGGTTGCCCAGTAATCTCGAATAAATAAGCAAATGAGGAAGTTCCTTATAACTAATAGAATAAGAAGCAAACAAGAAAGGCTGCTAGATGTTATCTATATTCCCGTAACTAAGGGTTGACTAATTATATTATTAAGCGCCGATTACACTACCCTAAATGTAGGGCCCTACATTTTGTAGGGCACTACATGATGTAGGCGGTCGGGACTCCTGGTGGTCACCGCTTATTGCGGAACTGAGGGTGGCCACCGGCGCCGCGAGGAGGGCATACAGCCGGCATAGGCGAAGGGGGAGGGATCCAGCGACAGAAGGCCTGCTGCGGGTGGCGTATCACGCCGCCACTAAAGCCCTGCAGCAGGCCATTTGTGAAGGAAAGAACCGGGCTAGAGAAGAGTTACTGGCCCGGTTGGACGCGGATCCCTGGGGGCGTACGTACCGGCAGGCAAGAGGTAAGCTTGCCGGGTGCGGGGCGCCCCTCGCGGAGTCTCTTCCACCGGCTTTGGTGCAGTCGGTGGTAGAGGGGTTATTCCCCAGGGAAGTCCCGGGGTACTCCGCGCCTCCAATGCCCCCTTTCTGGGGGGCGGAGACCCACTTCGTCGACGCGTCGGAGGTGCCTGAGGTCGAATGTGCGGAGATGGACCGCGCATTCGACCGGCTCCGCAGAGGGAAAACCGCCCCTGGCCCGGACGGGGTTCCGGGCCGGCTCCTCTGCCAAGTGAAAGGAGAAGTGGATGGTCGGCTCCGGGAGCTTTTCACGCGCTGCTTACGCGATGGAAAGTTCCCGGAGGTTTGGAGGAAGGGACGACTGGTCCTGTTGCCGAAGGGCGGCCGAGATGCGGCCGACCCTTCTTCGTATAGGCCAATCGTCCTACTTGACGAGGTGGCCAAAATGTTTGAGAGGGTGGTATCTGGCCGCCTCGTCAAGCATCTAGAGGAAGTTGGGCCGAACCTGTCGGAGAACCAATTTGGTTTCCGCAGGGGTCGGTCTACACTTGACGCCCTGGGCGCCCTCAAAGCGCACACGGCGTCCCGGGTGGGCGAGGGGGAGGTGGTCGTGGCTGCCTCCCTGGACATTGCAAATGCCTTCGGCAGCCTGCCGCACGGTGTTCTTCGGGAGGCGCTTCGGTATCATGGGGTGCCTCCCTATATGCGGCGGCTGCTGGAGGACTATTTGACGGGAAGGACGGTGGTCTGGGAGGACAGGGTAGGCCGCCTGGTCGTGCAGCCGGTCGACCGGGGTGTTCCACAGGGCTCAGTCTTGGGCCCTATTCTTTGGAACCTCGGATTCGACTGGCTGCTGAGAGGGTCGGTGGCTGGCGTCGCCAGGGTGTTTTGTTACGCCGACGACACCCTGGTGACGGTCAGCGGGTCAACCCTGGCGGAAGCGGTCGGGCGTGCCGGGGAAGAGGTGTCCCGGGTAGTGGACCGCATACACTGCCTGGGTTTAAGGGTCTCCATGAGGAAGACAGAAGCCCTCCTCTTCCACGGCCCGCGAAGAGGTGCCCCCCCCGGTATTAAAATCAATATACGGGGGGAGGAAGTCGAGCTGAAGCCTCACATCAAATACCTGGGACTTCAGCTCGACGGGAGGTGGAGCTTCGGGGCTCATTTTGAGTCGATAGCCCCGAAGCTCGAGAGGGCTGCCGCCGCGTTGGGACGTCTCCTCCCCAACGTCGGCGGCCCGGGGTCCCCGTGCAGAAGGCTGTACTGTGGGATCGTCCGAAGTATGGCCCTGTACGGGGCCCCGATATGGGCGGATGCCCTTAGCCGCAACAATGTGCGGTTGCTGCGGCGGCCGCAGAGGGTGATCGCCGCCAGAGCGTGCCGTGCGTATCGCACGGTATCGTTCGAGGCGGTCACTCTGCTGGCGGGGGACCCTCCTTGGGAGCTACAAGGTAGGGTCCTGGCGGAGGTTCACGCGCAGCGTGGAATGGCGCGGGCCTCCGGGGCCGACTTCGTCGCGGGCAGAGTAAGGGCTGACTGCCAGACTGCTCTGCTCCGCGACTGGAGGTCGGCCCTAGAACAGCCGGGTGCGGGTCGCAATACCATCGAAGCGATCCGCCCCGTGCTGGATGAGTGGGTCTCCCGGGGAAGGGGGACCCTCACCTACCGGACGTGTCAGGTGCTCACCGGACACGGTTGCTTCGGTGAGTACCTGCACAAGGTGGCCCGGCGAGAGGAGACGCCGGCCTGCCACCACTGCGGCGCACCGGCTGACACGGTGCGCCACACGGTAGAGGAGTGCCCCACATGGGACACACAGAGGAGAGCCCTAGTGGCGGTATTTGGGGGTGATTTGTCGCTGCCGGCTATCGTTCGTCAGGCGGTCGGCAGCGACACCAATTGGGGGGCCATGACCGCCTTTTGCGAGGCGGTCATGAGCCAAAAAGAGGCTGCGGAGAGGGTCCGCGAAGACGATCCCCTTGCGGCCCCTCTCCGCCGATGCAGGAGAGGGGTGAGGCGGCGCAGGTACGCTGACCTGCTGCCGCTTCCCCCTCCGACCACCTAACTGAGGACGAGGATGTGGCGATCCGAGGGGGTCGCTGCGTCCTCAGTAAGGGGGCGTCTCCAACTATTCCTGGGGGCGCCTCCTTGTGCCGTCAGGGCTTGCGCATAAGCGGGCCCGTATGTGCGAAGGCACAATGCGCTGGGGGGCAGGCTGTGAGTGCCCGGAGCGATCCGGCCTGTCCCCTAATTTAAAGGCGCGTGGGGAATAGCCCAGGGGTTTAGCGGGTAGGCCCTCCCCTTCTGGGGGGGAGATCCCCGCATGACATGGAAGACTCCCTCGAGTCTCCATGGTATCCAATTTCATGGATTCCCCTGGGACAAAAAAAAAAAAAAAAAAAAAAGGCGGTCGGGACTCGCCAATCTTCAATATGTAGTGTCCTACAAGATGTAGGGCCCTACATGTAGGGTAGTGTAATCGGCGCTTTATTTATTTATAAATCCCACTAGAAATGCACAACGCATCGAGCATCCTGTAAACACAGTCACAATTTTAGTTATTACATAAACTAAAACTTTTTTGGAGAAAACGTCACATATATTTTTACGCAATTGTGTAAATAGCTTGTATAATCCTACAAAAACAGCTTACTGTTCGATGTCGACGGATTTATAGGTGTTTGTCGATTTATCAAAATCTCGCGTAAATATTTTAGAAGCTTGTATCCGAGAAAACGATACCTTTAACAGTAAACTGATTCCATTTACTGATGTACTATACTTTATTGGTTTCGTTTTGCTACAATAAAGAATGTATAAGACAGTACAATTCCTTTACTTTTTTTCTGATTAAATTCGTTCCGGAGTTTATTCAATTCAGTGGTTTCTAGGACTTCTTCCTTTGAACGCTTCTTTTACTAAGATTACTTAGGATAATTATTTACAATTGTAATTTATACAAGTTAATGCTTTTGTTAATTCTACAAGGTTTTAATAAAAAGTAGAGGAGTTTAAGAGACTCGATTTACACTAAATTTACCTATAATCAACATAACAGCTCATTAATGTCCCACTGCAGGGACGGAGAAATACTTGGCCTACTAATACCACGCCGGCTAAACGGATTGGTATAGGGTTTAATTTCATGTTTTCCTTGTTTTATTAGGTAAAGATAATATTCACGGATAGTCCCTTAGTCGGTTTGTACGACACCCATGGGATGAGATGGGGTGGTGACACACTGTTTTCTCACTCCGTCACCACACGGAGAATTTTCCTATATTAACACAATAATACTGCAGCTGTAAATCAGTATCAACAGCGTGATCTCGCATGAAACATTGATTATGACACTCGGCGAGTCCCGGGAAAAAGTTAAATCGTCTTGGGACCGTCAACGAATTTTATCAGAAGAAAAATTAAGGATCGAAATTTGATTTGCAATAACTAGTGCTTGGGCAACCTTCCAATGGGGGTTCGAAAACATTGGTTATGAATTGCTTTTTGTTCTTAGTATGATGGCGTTAAATAAATTAATTTAAATCGATCTAATCTTATTGATACAGACAGATAGCCGTTGGGGCAGAAAAGTTCTCGAATGGCGACCGCGCACCGGAAAGCGCAGGGTAGGGAGACCCCTCACACGGTGGACCGACGCCGACCTGGTTAGGACGGCGGGAAGCCGATGGATGAGGGAGGCACAAGACCGCGCAGAGTGGAAGCTTTTGGAGGAGGCCTATGTCCAGTAGTGGACGTCCATAGGCTGACATAGAATCTTATTGAATTTATGTTCTAATGTATCACAAAAGGATTATCACGCTTTAAGGTGTTGTGTACGCGTAGCAAGCACAAAGTGCAATAATTGAATGGTTAACTAGCGTCTGACGCCTCTATTAGCACCGAAATAGAATACATTATAGTCATTGGCTCATTCTCGACGACGACAAAAGACGTTTTACAAATAATAAATAAAAATATTGGAATTAATGTATAGTTAGTTTTTGATTAGGTTCTTGTTCTGTTGGCAAAATTTATCAATATAATGTTAAATTTTAGCTGGAACCCTTGATCAGACACTTTTTATACCAAAAAACATAACGATTCAAATATGTCTAACCGTATTTTTAACAAGAACTGATCAAATTCTATGAATAGCACAATGAAAAACTAATTTCTAATAAATATTCAGTTATGTTTTCATTTCTATCCGCGCTTTTCATTTCAAAATAAACTTAACACAATGCGCGCAATGTAACCAAACCAATTGTATTAGCTACGTTACTATTTGTAGCTAAAATTCAGTTGAATCGAATTTTCCGATTAAAAGCCATGTTGATTCAGTTAACGAAGGACAATAGTACTCGAATAGTTTTATATCAACACTGTGTGACTGTTAGTAACGGTTGGTGTTGTTTTAATTAATTTTACATCGTACATTGTCAGTTTAGTTGTCACGTTGATCGTTATTTATGAAGTTTACGCAGCTTGTTTATTCTTCAATGTTATTTTAAACAGAATGTTTTAAGTTTAAGTTATATTAATAAATAAATAATCCACACAAATTCACACATCGCCACCTAGTCCCAAACTAAGCAAAGCTTGTACTATGGGTACTAGACAACGGATAAACATACTTAAAGACTTTTTTTATACATAGAAAACACTCAGACGAATGCAAACAATAATGTTCATGCACACAAAGATTTGCATTGAGCGGAAATCGAACCCGAGACCTCTGAAGCAGCCATGTAATATACCGACTGCGCCACAGAGGTCGTCATTGCGATACTTCTGTAAATAAGTTGATAAACAAGGCTTTTAAACAAAAAAGGCTCCGGTATACCAATAGAAGGTACTTTATATCTGACGTTAGAGAAAAGTTCTGTCCTGGCCGTAAACTTGACCAACCGATTCCCTACTGGCTTCTTGAGTTGGTAAAAAGGTTTGTATCACGTTTTAATACTTTGAACATAGATATTTATGTTTTGGTTCCGCCTTATTTGTATTTTACCACATCAAAGGGACGAGATATTATATGTTGTTGACATTTATGTAGTTAAGGTACGTTAACTAAATACATGAAACAGTAAAAAAAATTGCTCATGTATCCGTGGTTTGTAAACGTAAATACTTATAAACTTCCAATTCATAACATGTTTTTATTAATTCTGGTAAAATTTGATGTTGCCAACACAAAATACATTCATATAAAATCCAATTTTCGTAGTACAATAGACAAAAATTTAAAATTTGGCAACAATATGTTTTGGGCTATATTGGTGTGTTATACGTTTGGCAATAGCGCTTTATATTTATTCAATGTGACTGAATCCAATTCATGCTTTAATATGAACTAGACCAACAAGGTGATGGCTTTCGTTTCTGGATTGTGTAATAAGCATGTCAATTCTCGTATCTTAAAATCGTTAAAAATTCGGTTAAGTTAACTTTTAGTTAACTTAACCGAATTTGGTTAAATTGCCACGTCTTGTATAAAGAAAGATCTGTCTTCAGATCCGACCGTGTAAGGAGACTCAAGGCATCCAAAGATTTTTAAACTTAAATTTAAACTTAGATTAAGTAGTTTAAAGGACGTCAAGAAATATATAATGAGAATTGTATTTATCTTGATTAAAGCGTTTTTGACTTTTGACTTTTGGCAAAATTTCTTTTTTGTTTTATAATAAGCAGGTCAATTCTCGTAAAATATAATTTCTTTTAACTTAATTTTAACTTTTGTTGACTATCACTGGATTGGTGGGAAATAGAAATAAAACGAACTGTTGATTCTTCCTGAATATAACTGGACTATTTATTCTTCCTTGTTCCTTATTACACTTGTTGTTCCCTTGACTGTTGCTTGCCGACTGAGGTACCGTGAATTTTTTTTTTTTTTTTTGTGTGGACGAGTAGTCGGTCTCAGACGACCTTTACTACTTTACGCGGGCTGTGGTGGGGCGGATGGCCCTCAACCAAAGACATTTAAGTGACGTGCCACAGGGGCACCCCCTTTGGGGTACGGACCTCGGCCTGGACCGTCACTGACTAACAGGACGTGCGGAAGGCACGCCCTCTAGGAGCGAACGCGGCGCGTATTCCGGCCTCGACGGCGAGGACGGAACCGCGGACGTTTTGTTATGGCTTCGCGAGCCGTGTGAGCTCTACGTTGAGCGATCGTGATCCTATCGTCCGGCTCTTCGAGAGCATGCCTAGGTCTACGAATTTTGCTAATCTTGGAGGGGATGTACCCGGACGCCCCGACCACTAGTTGGTTGGGGTGAGTGGCAGCCGAATCAAAGTAGCGGCGGGAACAGAGTTTCATGTGTTGCTGGATAGTAGGCAACCCGAGGTCTATGTGAAGATCCTCGTTACGCATGAACCACGGTGCTCCCGTCGCTTTGCGCATGAACCTATTCTGAACAGTTTGTAACCTATGGATCCTGTGTGGCCTAAGGTGGGCAAAAACTACGCACGCATACGTCATTATTGGTCTGATACAAGTAGTGTATAACCCTGTCGTTGCGCACCACACAGTAGTTTGCAATTCTAGGGTCCCGATCAGATGGTTTTAGGAAGGTCTCCTGCACCAGTAGAATGTCTAGCTGGTGGTCCCTCAGGAAAATGCCGATTTCCTGTTTCTGTGTGCCTAATCCGTTGGCATTGAAGTAACCTACAGTGAGTGATCGTGGTTTGAGACGGCTTGGTGTAGTGCGTATATCCATTATGGATTCCTAAAACGCAACGCCGCGAGCCTATCCTTAATCTCTAGAACCCTAAGGGTGAGACTCCAGAGGGCATCCCCGTCCCCCTGTGAGGCCCTTGCGAGACGTTCGAGATCCCTAAGTTCCCTAAATTCAGCTTCGTTCGCGGTGACGTACGAAAGGAAACTATCGACGGGGGCTTGGGCAGATCCAGAACCCACGTGGGGGTTTAAAGAACCTACTCCTACGGTGGACCTAACAGGTTTAGGTAGCGGTTTAGGTTGGCCGGTAAGCGGCTTTTGCCAAGCGTTTGGCTTAGACGATTCCTGGACGGACTGCTGCGTACGTGAGACGCCCAGAGCAGGGAACGCGGCCTCAGAGTTCAACGACGGGACGGGACCCGCTGCTGGCTTCTTAGCCGACTGTGAAGGCGCTGGATTGCGCGGTCTGGTAGGTTGACGAGGAGCACGAGTGCATCCGCGATAGTTGGCGGGATGACCGCTTTCCCCGCAAAGGACACACGCCGGTGGCTCTGTGCAAAGCGACCTGTCCTTAGGCCTCTCGCACTCGGCTGTGGCGTGGTCGCCCAGGCACTTGACGCACCTAGGACGGGCAAAGCAGTTGCGCTGTGAATGCCCGTACAACTGGCATCGGTGGCATTGAGCGATGCCTCCTCTGTTATGCGGTAGCTCTACCCGGATACCGGATAGGCCGCAGAGGGTGCTGATCTTGAAGATCTTCTTGCCTGCATCGCTCAGATCTAACACCACGAGTACCATATCGTACACGATATTACTGCGCCCGCGAACCATGCGGTGCACTTCGTGTACTGGAAGATCCTGACTAATAAGAGATCCCTTGATCTCTTCTACGGGGAACTCCTTTGGGACGTTTTTGACGACGACCCGGAGTAAACGGTCCTCCCTCAGGGTATAGGTGTGGAACGACACGTTGCGTTCACAGAGGATCCGTGTCAGCGAACGGTGATCGGCGGAAGAGGCCACCGTTACACGTATACCCTGAGGTGTAGAGCGTGCGTTGGTGTAACGAATGTGGTGCTCATTGCACCAAGTGGACACCATGTTCCATTTGGATTTCTCCTGCAGGAACAGTGGTGGGGGAGGGGGCTCCTTGCGAGCGGGCTTTGGCTGCGGTGAGGCAGCGCTGGCGGATGTGGAGGGCAGGGGTGAGGACCGTTCCTGCCGTGAAGCGGCGGCGCTGGACTGCGCGGACTCTGGTGCACCGGAGATGGCGGTGCTTAGGGTGACCTTGGCCTTGGGCCCGTCCTTTGAGGAAGCCTTTCGGCTGCGCTTCCTGCTCTGAGACTCCACAAGAGTGAAGTCCTTTTCTGAGTCCGTCTCGGAGGACAACTGAGAAGAAATGTATTCTAACTCTTGATCGGGCGAACCGGAGCGGCTGTCGCGCTCCTCTAAGTCTCGACGACGAGACACAACGTCTACTTCCATCGCGCTCGATGGCCTATGAGCCTCCGGCGAGGCGGTCCTAACCTCCTCCGTTGAGGCGGTCCTATCTGCCTCCGTTGAGGCGTTCCTAACTGCCTTCGGCGAGGCAGTCCTGCTCCTAGCGGCCCCCGTGGCGGGAGTGGAACCTATTTTCGTTTTATTCGCGCCGTATTTTACGCGGTACGCGTCAATTGACTTTTGAGAAAAATCTGCATCTGTCCTAACTAAAACGCGGTCACCGTAACGTTTACGGGCCAGGATGTAGAGTTCCTTATCGCTAAGGAAATCTTCTAAGTCTAGTGGCGGAGGCGCCATCCTGATAACTAACACTAACAATCCTAGTACCCTAGTCTCCGGACGGGATAGCCCGGAGGTGCGTTCACTCTGTATCCCTCCCAACCGGGGTAGGCTGGGAGGATGTACTTAAATAGTGTGCCCTAAGCTTGTAATCCCGGATGGTAATCTTATTGTCCACCGGGTCCCTATCAGCCCGAGTGCCGGGAATGTATGGGCCCTTGCAGGCCGGCAATTCCAATCTAACACACGGGGATGGATTATAAGGAAAGGAAGGGTGGGAGGGGGGCGATGGCTAGGCTTGACTAGGAGATCCCCCAAGGCCAAGTGATCTAGCCCCGTCCGATGGGTAGCTTTGCCCTGAAGGGGCTCGGCAGGTGAATCGGGTCCTCACCTCACCCGGCTTCGTTAACACCGCTAGGTATCAACCGGGGACCAGTTGGTGTAACCTGGTTTTTCCCTGAAGGGGTTGCAAAGCGTAGACGCGACTATAGAAATAGGTGTGAACAAAATGGCGGCCTGGGCTATTCTGACGAACCACCCGTAGCTACCTGTTCACGTGAGGTTGTGACGCGTCCTGAAAAGGACGAACTGAAGTCACGACTTCACAGACTTTTCCGATTATCAATAGACTGAGCGACTTTTTCGACGCCAAGTAGAGAGGCTTGGCGCCACGCACGGAGCGTCGCGGAAACGTCCGTCGATCTCGACGAACACTCGTTGACTGGCGGCGCGCGGCACTTGCAGCTCTTCTTAACGGCGAACTCGTAGCGTAGACTATCGAAGCGGCGGACCGTACGGTCGGTTGAGCGGAGAGGGGCGCACAGCGGAAAGCGCGTGCGGATGCGACGGCTGCTCGAGCGCGTCTTGTGCGGGTACCGTGAACAAACGGCTACCCCTTTTATACAAATTTCTTACATTATTTTGGCGCTGTCTCATTAGTCGGCCAATTAAGGTAACTACTTTTTAACCAATAGGAATTCAGCAAGCAATCCGTTTACTGTAGCTTAGGTAGCGCGCAGTATTACCGGAACGTGGGACCTTATTTTTTGCTTGTTGAAATCCTACTGCAAGTTTATACATTTTTATTTAAAAACCTATTATTTTTCTTTATTAATATAAAAACATGATATAATTTGAATATTTAACAACTTTATAACTTAATCTAACATTTTAAAATATTCTAAAAGTGCCGTCGGGCGTAAACTGTGAGAAATCTTTATTTAAATGCTAATAAACCACTAAAAACTTATGTTAAAGTAGTATTTACACAGTATTATTGCTATATAATTGTAATTAATTATTTAATTACTATAAAAACTATAAAATAACTATAAAAACACTACTTTAAAGACTATTTAACAAAAATCCACTAATTAAAAAACTGTCCCGCTCAATTGCTATATAAAGACATTATTTACAAAAAACTAATTAAAACAGATATATTCACTTATTATTTTAAAACTGTCTTGTACACAAATTCACTGTAAAAGTCTATCTCGCACATTTCTCCCGCCGTGCAGACTATGTTGCATCTTCTCTCGGTGCGAGCTCGACGTCTGTAGTCACGGGCATGATCACCAGCTTCCTCACAGGTCTCCGCAGCACTCCTCCTTTGGTCCGGATGTCCACTGTTCGCACGATGTCATCTGGGCCTGGATACGTCGCTATCACTCGACCTCTGATCCAGACATTGCGGGGTAGGTTGGCATCGACTACTTGCACGAGGTCGTTGATCTTCACAGCTGGTCCTTTTCCATGAGGCTCCCGCCGGTATTGAAGCTCCGGGAGATACTCCTTTACCCAGCGGTTCCAAAAGATGTCTGCTAGGCGTTGCGCAGATCGCCAGCTACCTCGGGAAATAGTGTCCTTTTCATCGAATGTTCCCGGTTGTGGTACTCTTCCATTTCCTCCCAATAAGAAGTGATTAGGAGTTAAGGCTTCAGGGTCTTCCGCACTGACAGAGACATGTGTTAGTGGTCGGCTGTTCACTGTGTACTCCACTTCTGCTAACAGCGTTGAGAGTACTTCTTCTGTCGGATATCGTTCGTGTAGAGTCGCTGATAATGCTGTCTTAACTGAGCGAACTATACGTTCCCATGCACCTCCCATAAATGGTGCTCCAGGTGGAATGTAGCGCCAAGAGATTGTTCTCTTAACTGCTTCTTCTGTTGTCGCCTCGTCGATGGCTTGTCGAAGTTCTTTGTCCGCTGCCTTCAGGTTGGTGCCGTTGTCAGACCAGATTTCAGTTGGGCACCCGCGTCGTGCTATCATTCTTCTTAGTGCCATCACTGCAGAGTCCGCGGTGAGTGAACCGGCGATCTCGAGGTGTATGGCTCGAGTGGTGAGACATGTGAATATTGCAACATATCTCTTCTGTCGAGCGCGTCCCACTGTCACAGTCAAAGGTCCGAAGTAGTCGACCCCTGTATAGGTGAAGGGTCGTCTATGGTGAGCTAGACGGCATGCAGGTAAGTCCCCTGTCCTGGGAAGCGGCGGTGTCTGTGTCTTCATTCGGCAGAAAAGACATGCACGTAGTAATGTACGCGTGATGGGTCGTAGGCGTAATACCCAATACTGTTGTCTGCACTCGTTGACTGTAGCCTCGACACCAGCGTGATGTAGTTCGCGATGTATTGCTTGAATCCACATTTTCACCACTTTATGTTCACCGTCAAGTATCATAGGGCTTTTAATGCTATTTGTCACTTCTTGTACTGCTTGGATTCTACTTCTAAGTCTGATGACTCCGTTGATGTGCTCGATGCTCAGCTGACGTAGTCGACTCTCTTTGTTAATTGGCTTCTGTCTTTTCAGTAATTCTATTTCTTCTGTAAAGGAGTCTTCTTGAGTCGATTGCATCAGAAGCCTTTCTGCCTGTTTGAGCTGCTCCGCGGATACTGGGATGAACTTCTTCCCCTGTGACGGTGAGGTTTTCTTGACAGCTGATTGTGGCTTCTTCTCTGTTGGTTTAGCCACTCTGTTCCAGCTAGGATCCTTTTCTGTATTCTTCTTGGTTTTTCTATAGTTGACACTTTGCTTTAGTGTTCTGCACAACTCTATAAACTGTAGAACCCTTGCTGTCGTATGTCGTAGTCTTGTCCAGTTGGAAAATCGTGATGCGTCTGGTAATCCTTCTGACAGATTTGGTCTCGATCTGTTTGTCACGTTATTTATTCTTTCTTCACCAGAAGGTTCTTCTGTAACTATTGTTGATGTTTCTGTAGGCCAGAGCTCTTCTACTTGACATAAGAAGTCAGGTCCTTTATACCAACGGTGATCCTTGTTGAAGTTCAATGGGACATCTCGTGTTGCGTCATCTGCTATGTTCATTTTTGTGGGAATCCATCTCCACTCGTTCACTTTTGTGCTGTCTTCTATGGCTGCTAGACGATGCGCTACATATGGTTTATATGAGCGTGAACCAGTACGTATCCATGTGAGAACTGTCTTACTGTCAGTCCAAAACACTTTGCTGTCAGGTTTCCTTTCGTGTTCTTCAACTATTGTTTCTGCAAGTCTGGTCCCCATAACTGCGGCTTGAAGCTCCAGTCTTGGTATGGAGGTCAACTTCAATGGTGCAACTTTCGCTTTCGCCATAATGAGTGATAAATTGATCTCGCCGCTTGGTGTCACTGTTCTCCAATACAACACTGCAGAATAGGCTGATTCGCTTGGGTCGGTGAAAATATGTAGTTGTATATTGTCGGCATTGCTGTAGTTGATATATCTTCGTGGGATCGTCGTGTTGCGGAGATTTTCCAGATGATTCATCCAGATCTTCCACTGTTCTGCCAGGTCTTCGTCGATCATGTCGTCCCATGGAGTGCCTCTGCGCCATACTTCTTGTAAAAGTTGTTTCGCCTTTATGGTGACTGGTGATGCCAAGCCAAGTGGGTCAAATAATGACATCACGATGCGCAGCGCTTCCCTCTTCGTTGGTGTCTTTCCTTCTTTAAGTGTCTGCGGGATACGAGCCAAATTCAGGTTGAAGGTAAGCTCGTCACTGTTGATACTCCAGACAACACCAAGGACTCGTTCTGTCTTCTCTTCTGGCTTGTATAGATCCACGTAGTCATTTTGAACATCTTCCCCAAGAGCTTCTAATAGTAGCGGAGAGTTGGATTTCCATTGCTTCAATTCAAATTTGGCCTTAGCGTGCACTTCACGCACACTCTTCGTGATGCGTATGGCGTCTTCAATGTTTTCAAAGCTGTCTAAGTAGTCGTCAACATAGTGTTTCTGTATGATCGCTGCCACGGCTTCAGGATGAGTATCTTCATGCTGCTTGGCGTTCAGGTTCTTGACGTATATTGCTGTAGACGGGGAACTCGATGCACCAAATATCAACGAGGTCATTCTGTATTCTTCTGGAGGTTGGTCATCTCGTCGGTTTCCTCGCCAGAGATATCGAAGGGAGTCTCGGTCTTCTTCTCGTAATTTGACTTGCATAAACATTTCCTTTATGTCTGCAGTCACTGCTATCTCATGTTGCCGGAAGCGCATGATCACTCCGGGTAATGATTGAAGAAGATCGGGTCCTTTCAGCAACATGTCGTTGAGTGCGATTCCTCTTGTCTTGGCTGCAGCGTCATGGACTACTCTGATTTTGTCAGGCTTCATTGGGTTGATTACAGCGAAGTGTGGTAGATACCAAATCCTTTCTGGTGTCTTCTGTTTAGGTGCAGGTTCGCTGTATCCCTTTGTTATAAGAGCTTCCATCTGTTCTGTATATTTTTCCTTCAATTCAGAGTCACGATCTATCTTCTTTTCTATGTTCAGGAGTCTGTTCAGCGTATTCCCGTAGTTATCTGGGAAGCTAATGTCTTCTTTGCGCCAGAGAAGTCCTGTCTCATATCTTCCTTCTTCTGTCTTCTTAGTTGTCTTTTCCAATATGCGTAGTGCTTGTTCTTCTGGATCTGACTTCGGTCTTCTGTTATTCAAGCATAGCGAATCCATTTCGAAGTACTGCTTCACGAGGGTTTCTAAGTCATCTGTGGTTTCTTCTGTGACGTGTGACACATAGTCGACGGTGTGTCCGATGGTCCTTGTTTGACTGCCATGTAGTACCCAACCGAGAGGCGTAAGGGAAGCCACTGGTTGGTTCTTGTCTCCTTTTCTTACTTCAGTTGTCAGCAGAAGATGCCAGTTGTCTTGTCCTATCAGCACTTGTGGTTTCACGCTGGCGTATGTGAGATGATGCTGAATATCTTCTAAGTGTTTGCAGCCTTCAATCACTTCTTTTGGCACTTGTTGCGATGAGACTTGCAAGTTCTTCACTGTGCGCGCTTGTATCCGTTTCTCTTGATTGTTCACTCCTTTAATTTCAATGGTGACTCTTCTTGATGTTAACTCTGACGTCTTCATGGCGTTGATGCTTTCTATCTTCAGTGGATCGATAGGTCCTGTGGCTCCGACACGCTTGGCCATGTCGTTGTCTATAAGTGTGACTGTTGACCCATCATCCAGTAGTGCGAAAGTGTTGGCTTTTCCTGCTGGCCCCTTTATTTGAATTGGAATGATCTTCAAATATGACTGTTTCTTCTTCAGGGTCCAGGCAGAGTTAATTGCTTCTGTTGCCATCGTTTCTTCTTTCGCCTGTGTCTTCTCTGTTGCCTTATTGTGGTGCAGCATTCTGTTGTGGAAGTATTTGCAGTTGTCCATGCCGCATGTCCTCGCTTTACATGTGTGTGTCTTGTTTCTATAGCGGAGACACCGGAAGCAGAGACGTTTTGACTTGGCCATGTCCCATCTTGCATTCACTTCCATGTTCTTGAATTGTTCACAGGCTGTTGTGGTATGTCCTGTCTCTTCACATACAGGACACTTGGCGACGTAAGTTTTCTCTGTTACGTTGTGTATCTTCTGTGGTCTTCTTTGTGCTGTACTCGTATGTGACGCCATTTGTTCTGGTAGAGCATAAGGTCCGCATAATTCAGCTTCTCTTCTGAGGAATTTTTCGAGCTTCAGTAGGTCAGCATCTTCTCTGGGTTGAACTGCAGCGAAGTCGTAGTATCTGTAGCGCAGGGTTGGTGTGAGCTTGTCTACCAGCGCCTTTGAAATTTCTGGATTGTACATATAGTTGATGCAGCTTAGTGTCTTCAGAGTTGCGACGACATTGGAGATCTTCGTTGAGAATATACAGATGTCCCGTGGAGATTCTGTGAGGCGAGGTAGTCCACGAAGCGTTTCCATTTCCATCATAGCAATGGATTCTGGTCTTCCAAATCTTGATTCCAACGTCTTCATGATTTCTGCGGGCTGTGCACTTGTGATGAGTAGACCTTCGACTGCCTCCTTTGCTTTTCCTTTGAGATTTCTTCTAAGTCTGTTGATGTTTTCTACTGAAGAGAAGAGTTTTTTCTGTTTCGAAGTATGCGGCACGGAAAGGCAGCCACTCTTGATGAGATCCATTGAAGATAGGCAGCTCTATAAACTTCGGTCGCTGAGCGGCTTTGATGGCTTGTGTGATAGCTGCGGCCAGTTCTGTAATGTCATTTTTCACTCCCGCCGGTGATGAATGAAGGCGCTGTGGCTGTTGATGAAGCTCTTCTGTTGTATTGGCAGCTGGTTGTTCTGTACGTCGTAGCGGCGCGGTGACTACCTCTGTTGTAGGTCCATCGGCTTGCTCTTCCAACCAGTTGACAACACGTTCATTGACTTCTGTCTTCGATACTATTGAAACTTCATCATTTTCTTCGTCTTCATCTTCGACTTCCAGCGAGGCGAGGCGCGCAGCTGCTAACTCGACTTGTAACTTCAGTAATTCTTCTTTAGCCTTCGCTAATTTGTAGGCCTTAGACTTGCTATGTGTTGACCCCCCCCTTCCCCCCTTCTTGCTGTGGGGACGGGAGAGCGTCGGTCCGGGTGGCACTGGTGGGGTTTTCTTCTTTATTGTCGAAGTTTCTGTTTCTTGATATTTTTCGGCGGCGGCGTTTCCCCCCTTGCCCCCCTGTGTTGGCGGCTTCATGGGTAGCGTAGGTGCGGCGGCCTGGCCCTCGGACGGCGTGATGACGGTGGAGACGACGGGTGAAGGCTCTGTCGTCGCGGAGGTGGCTGTAGTTTCAGTACACTCCGTGGCGGTGGTTCCCGTCTCTTCACTCGTACCAGTTGCCGAGGTTGTGCCGGTTGCCGACGTCGTGGCTGTGGCTTCGGAGGACGTCGGCGTCGGTTCCGTCGGTCGCTTGCGCCCTTTACCCTCTGAACGGGTGACCGGCATCGTAGGTCAAGCTTCTATATATATCAGGAACAATTCTTCAATATTCAGGAACAATTCTTCACTTATTCAGGAACAATCTTCACTATTTCCCACGTAGTATCCGGCTCGAAGGACCATAAATGTTGACTATCACTGGATTGGTGGGAAATAGAAATAAAACGAACTGTTGATTCTTCCTGAATATAACTGGACTATTTATTCTTCCTTGTTCCTTATTACACTTGTTGTTCCCTTGACTGTTGCTTGCCGACTGAGGTACCGTGAACTTTTTTTTTTTTTTTTTTTTTTTTAACGCCACGAATGACGCCGCCTGGGCAGAACTCGCCCAGACTACCTCCGGTCTATACTTGGGAGGGGGTGGAAAACTCTCATGAGTACACCGAGGGAGGCCCTATGTCCCTGCGGGTTATGCCGAGACTCTTACCGGCTAAAAACCACCAGACCTACTGCTCTGTTGCCCTATGGGCTGCTAAGCGAATCGGAACGTCCCCCCCAGACTGGGGTCCGGGGAAGCGTTTCTTAGATAAGCGTCGCCCCATTGAAGGGACGCCCACTTGATTTTCCCTAAGAGAATCCTACTTAGAGAGTCATGATTGAGCGCGCACTGCGTTCAGGTCATGTATAAACTAACAGAGAGCTTAGGGGGGACCTAAGGGATCTGAGCTTTGACAAGCCTTTCCAGATCGGAGGACAGTGTGTCCGGTGAGTCCAGTAGGACATTACGAGGCCTTCGTATGACGTGAGGAGTGGTGGGGTTAGGGAGAACGGGGGTGTAGGCCACCGCCTCCCTTATGAGGTGATTTGTGTGCTCCTCTGCAGATTTGAAGAATCTATCAGAGGCCTGTTTTATGAATGTCTGTATAGTGGGCATTCCGATGTCCCGGTGCAGGTCCGCGTTGCGAACATACCACGGTGCGTCGGCCGCCCGGCGTATGAATATGTTTTGTACTGTCTGGAGCTTCTCCATAAGGATTGGGCTCGCGTGTGCGAATACAGGTGATGCGTATGTGAGTACTGGGCGTATGCAAACCTTGAAGATAGTTCGCTTGTTTCGTAGTGACATTCTACTGTGCCTGCCAACCATGTGGTGTAGCCGGCCGAGATATGAGCGTGCGTTCCTGGTCACTCGCCGTATGTGTGGCCTGAACGAGAGGGTTTCGTCCAGTGTGACTCCAAGATACTTGACTTCGCGCCGCCAGGGTATACGTGAACCTAGCAGTCGCGGGGGGTCGTCGGGCCTACGTAATAGTGAATTCCGCCGTTTTACATCGAAGCGAACCGCAGCGCTCTTGTCTGCATTCACATCTATGCGCCACTTGCGAAACCACGCGCCCAATCTGTTGATAGATGGTTGAAGCTTACGCACCGCCGCTGCAATAGTAACACTATTACAGTACAAGGCGGTGTCGTCTGCGAATAACGACATCTGTACCCCGCTTCTGAGCGAAGGTACTGGTATATCATTTGTGTATGATATGTATAAGAGGGGGGACAGGGGGGAGCCCTGAGGTACGCCGGCCGTGATAGACCGAGATGTCGATAGGGTACCTTCGTGCCTGAAACGAAAGGTCCTACCGCTAAGGAAGGAGGTAATTAATCGAACCATCCGATCGGGCAGGCCTAACAAGTATAACTTGTATACCAGCCCGTCGTGCCAGACCTTGTCAAAGGCCTTGGCGACATCAAAAAAGACTGCCACTGTCTTCCTCCTTTTGGGGTAGAATCCGTCTAGTGCGTATTCCACTATACGGTGTACCTGTTGTGTACATGAGTGGGCGGGTCGGAAGCCGAATTGATGGGGGATAGCTATGCCGCTGTCGAACAGATGATCTCTCAAACGAGATTGCATCGTTCGCTCGAATAGCTTGCCCATTGCCTTGAGTAGGCTAATTGGTCTGTGGCTACTAGGGACGTTGAGGGGTTTACCAGGCTTTGGTATGCCTATTACGATAGCCTCTTTCCACGCAGTGGGAAAGTGACATAGATCGTAACAAGCGTTGAAGATGACTGTGAGAACGGTTAGCACTTGGATGGGAAAGTGCTTGAGCGTCTTGTTAGAAATGCCATCGGCACCCGCGGCCTTTCTAACCTGTAGCTTCTTGACGTGCGAAACAAGTTCGTCCGTCGTAACCGTTATGGGAGGGGCCGTGAGAGGGAGAGAGTTCCTGTTACGGAGTTCTTTCTCTACTGACCGGAGATGCGCTGGGTCGCATGGTTGTTTAGAGGGGGAGCACTGATCAGAGATGCTGTCAGCGAAACATTCGGCTTTTTCCTCGTCTTCGAAGGCTATAGTGCCATCTGGACGAGATAAGGGAGGGATTGTTTGCACTACGTCACTACGAAGGGCTTTCGCCACTTTGTAAAACGCTTGGTGCGACGGAGATATGTCTTGCATGAGATTGCCCCATTTAGCGTTCCTCAGGTCTGAGAGTTTGGATCTAACCAGCCTCTGCAGATAGTTCGCGTCGGCTCGGTTAGAGGGAGTGGGGTAACGCGCAGCCCTTCTAAGCGCTGCGTTCTTAGCCTTTATCGTGTTTCGGATATCCGCCGGCAGCTGTGCCCGCCTAGGCAGGTTGACCACCTTCGTATTATCTTCCACAGACTTGGTGACTAAGCGTGTGAATGAATTTACTGCTTCGTCGATCTTCTCCCCGCTATCCAGCGAGTCAGGAGAGAAAGCAAAAGGAGAGTCGGGCTCGTCAATCGCAGAGGCGAGAGACCTAGTGACCTTATCCCAGTTAACAAAAGACTTGGTGGGAGGGGCTGACGGTTCGAGCGGGCCTAATACTATGTGTACAGGTCGGTGGTCTGAGCCCAGGTCGTGTAGGGTTTCTACAGACCTTAAAGGTAGATAAACACCTTTCGCCATAGCAAAATCTAAGACGTCGGGTGCGTGAGCGTTAGCGCTAGGATAGTGCGTGCAGTCATATGGGCTGATAACCTCCAGCTCAAATGCTTCCGCAATCTCTAATAAGGCTCGACCGTTTGTGTTTGTGGTCCTACAATTAAAATCTTTGTGTTTAGAGTTGAAATCTCCAAACAAGATAACGTGATTACCTAGCGAGAGGAGTGCTTCAAAATCACTTCTCAGGGGGAGGTTACCCGACGGTATATAAACGGACGCTATGACTAGGGTTTGGTGACCTATCATAGACAACCTACATATAGTTGCCTCCATGTTGGTGAGTGACGGAGTGTCCATGGGTGAACAGTGTAGCTCCCTTCGGAAATAAATAGCTGTGCCACCGCCGTTAAGGCCTGTGGCTCTATCATTTCTGAGTAAGGAGAACTTGGGAATTGACAATCCTTTCTGGGAAGTGGGTTTGAGCCACGTTTCCTGGATAAGGAGTAGGTCAACCCCAAGATTCTTGACGAACTCTCTGAGCTCGTTGACCTGCGGTCTGAGGCTTCGGGCGTTGAAA
The DNA here is from genome assembly GCA_905475405.1 of Schrankia costaestrigalis. Classification (NCBI taxonomy): domain Eukaryota; kingdom Metazoa; phylum Arthropoda; class Insecta; order Lepidoptera; family Erebidae; genus Schrankia; species Schrankia costaestrigalis. The sequence continues at coordinate 7,170,523 of FR997832.1, forward strand.
GAAACCAACGACAGTCCCTTAGGCTTTATGCGCCCCGTGGTGAGTGCGAGTGTAGCTGGCGTGTTATGTGCGTGTGATGTGTGTGTATTGGTGTCCATGTTAGTGTTAGTATGTGTGTGTACCTAACTACCTATTGGAAACCTAACTTGTAGAGTAGAGTTGCGTGCTCGTCTAGCAAGAGCGCCAGAGCGAGTGGGTCAGTGATCTCGCGGTACTTGCGTGCAAATGTTTGCACCTCCGCGATGCTGATGCCGCTGAGTGCACTACGGATTGCACCTAGTGTGTTGGAGGGGGCTCCTGAGCCTAAGCCGGGCTGGGAGGATGGGATGGGAGTGGGGAGGAGCGCCGGTTTGGGCGGCACTGGTGCCACCTTCTTCGGGCCCCATGCTAAGGCGGGCCTAGTACCCGCAGCGGCAGGGGTGCTTTCCTTTGCCGGGAGGCTCGGAAAGTTCCTTTCCGTCGCGGGGGGAGGGACGGGTTTGGACCTAGATGCCCTAGATTTCCTAGTGGGGGTCTTGCGCTGGGGGGCGCGGGGGCAGCCCTTGTAGTTAGCTGTGTGCCCGGTTTGGACACATAGCACACAGGCGGGGGGAGAGGAAGAGTCCCTTGTGCGGGAGCACTCCTTTGTGAAGTGCGGGTCTAGGCACTTCACACACCTAGGGGGAGCCGTACAGTTAGCCGAAGCATGCCCGTACAATTGGCAGCGGTGGCACTGCCCCGGGGAGCCGCGTCGGTGTGGTACCTCGACCTTGAGGCCGGAGAGTCCGCACACGACTAATGACTTTTCAAGGCGGAAGATGTCTCGCGCCTTGTGCTCGATGCCACTTGTCATGATAACCATGACGAGCGAAACGGGACGGCCGGAGCGGCTCTGCATTTTGTGCACAGCCTCGACGGGAAAACCTTGGTTAACGAGGTCGTTGAGGACGGCCTCATTAGCCAGTTCTTGCGGGATACCGCGAATGACTGCCCTCACTTTACGCTCCTCAGGGAGGGCGTAGGTGTGATACGGCATGTGGGAAACAGCCAGATGCTGGGTGAGACGACGGAAGTCGTCGACTGTGGGGACGTGGATTTTTATAGCCTCCCCTGTGTTGGAGGCGCGGGAGAAGTTAATTTTCTTCTCCGCGAGGGTGCGGGAGAGCGCATCCCACTTGGTCTTGTCCCTGAGGAAGACCGGTGGGGGGGGCTTGACCTTTGTCGGGAGGGGGGCACAGCGTGAGGCTGGCTTCCCTGAAGTGGAGGGCGCTGCAAGGGCGGGTGTCGGCGGGGCGACGGTGTCCTGCGCGGGCTGAGATGACTGCGAGAGTTGCATAAATGCAGCAATCACAGGGGGCGGGGTGGGCTTAGTCCCAGATGGGGGGGAGGTCGTGGGCTCCTCTCCAGAGCTGGCGGCCCTGGCAGATTTGCGTCCTTTACGACGCGCCTTCCTGCTTTTCTTCACTGTTGTGAAGAGTCCGTCGCTGTCGCTGTCGACGAGCGTGGACGCGGGAGAGGGGGAGGCGGAGCGCTGCGAAGCGGTCCTTTTAGCGGAGGGGACGATGGACTCGAAGTCCATGTCGTCCTCGGAGTGTACGGTCGTGGGAGTGTGTGCGGGCGCGGGTGTCTGTGCGCGCGCGAGTGTGAGTGCGGGTGTCGCGGGTGCAGGTGCCACGGTCGCGGGTGAAAGGGTCACGGGCGCGGGTGTGGACACGAGTGCGGGTGTCGCGGGTGTGAGATTGTGTATTGTGTTTTGTGTTGCGATGATAGCCTCAAGGGCGTGTATTCGCTCATCTTGACTCTTCAACATGTTTGTGTATCTCAGTGTGAGGGTGGTGAGTAAACGAGATGACGATTCCTCTGTCATACTCAGTCCTGAGGCCTGCATGTCATTAGACAACATCACTTGGATGTTGTCCATGACGGCAGATGCGTCCCCCTGCGCGAGCAGGGAGCGCTTACGGGAAGTACAAAGGGAACGAACAATGACCGGCGCCCTATTGGTCGCGGGCCTTCCTTCCCCCTGGGCGAGTCCCAGTGCAGTGGGGTCCGGACTCTCGGTATTGGTCCCAGACCTGAGGGGCCGGGGACGAGCTACCTGGGGCTCAATCGGCTTCGTTGACACCGTTAGGTTTCCACCAATTACCCGGAAGGGGCCAAACACTTCTTAAAATTTACCGTTTAAACGTTAGTCTGCGTTCTTAAAAGAACACAGACGCTAAACGTTTAAATGATAACACACGGAAATGTGCAAAGTGTACTTACCGCCCAAGCGGCGGTCCGACGAAACAGCCTCGACCGATGCGCCACGAAGTCGCGACGGCAGTTCGGTAAAACGGGCACGAAGGCAGCGCGACAGGGGCGACGCGGACACTTCGCGAAACTCGAAACTTCGAAAAATGCGTGAGCGATGCGAGCGCCGAGACATGCGTCTCAGGCGAAATGACAAAGCGGAATGCCGAGTACCGTGAACAAACGGCTACCCCTTTTATACAAATTTCTTACATTATTTTGGCGCTGTCTCATTAGTCGGCCAATTAAGGTAACTACTTTTTAACCAATAGGAATTCAGCAAGCAATCCGTTTACTGTAGCTTAGGTAGCGCGCAGTATTTCCGGATCGTGGGACCTTATTTTTTGCTTGTTGAAATCCTACTGCAAGTTTATACATTTTTATTTAAAAACCTATTATTTTTCTTTATTAATATAAAAACATGATATAATTTGAATATTTAACAACTTTATAACTTAATCTAACATTTTAAAATATTCTAAAAGTGCCGTCGGGCGTAAACTGTGAGAAATCTTTATTTAAATGCTAATAAACCACTAAAAACTTATGTTAAAGTAGTATTTACACAGTATTATTGCTATATAATTGTAATTAATTATTTAATTACTATAAAAACTATAAAATAACTATAAAAACACTACTTTAAAGACTATTTAACAAAAATCCACTAATTAAAAAACTGTCCCGCTCAATTGCTATATAAAGACATTATTTACAAAAACTAATTAAAACAGATATATTCACTTATTATTTTAAAACTGTCTTGTACACAAATTCACTGTAAAAGTCTATCTCGCACAACTTTTTTTAAATTTAATTTTTAAGTAATCCAAAAGTGGTATTCTGGTTGTTAAACAGTTAGATAAAAATAGAGTTTAATGATAAAATAAACGCCAAGTTTGACGATTCTTAATGGAAAAGATTACTTGAACTGTCGCTTTAAAAATTACAAGAATGCTGTTTTAAGCTTAGTTACAGTACGATTTTATTACTTTAAAAAAACAAATTATAAATACAAGAATAGACCTATTGTGTGACAATTTGACAACTAAAAGTTAAATTAACTGAGTTTTTAACGATTTTAAGGTACGAGAATTGACATGAAGGTAGGTAGTTTTCCCAAAATCTATTATAAATGTCACAACAATATTATTTCTTAGTAAAGATAAGATCAAAGGTTACTACGTGTCTGAAAGACTCGAGCTCGGCTTAAAAGACTCAGTGTTGGGCCCGTCTCCGCATTTCAATGACGATGTTTCCGTAGCATTGCAAGGGTATGGGTATATTTGGACAATAACTGTTTGTTTAGTAAATGTTTATTGTCTTGTCGACTTACAAGACATAGTTATTTTATGTTTCTATTTTAAAATGGACTGTATTGTATAGTTGTGTGCTTTTTAAGTATTTAAGTATGTTTATCCGTTGTCTAGTACCCAAAGTATAAGCATTGCTTAGTTTGGGACTAGATGGCGTTGCGCGAATGTGTGAGGAATATTTTTATTTATTTAGAAGAAAATGTATGTACGGGTAACAGCCTCTAACATTGTCTCAGTTATGGCGAAAAATATGCTAAGGGTTGACGAAATGACGATTACTTAAACCAAATTTACGTCACTATAGAAAATAACTATTGTTTTCAAGGCGTGTAGACAAAAAAGGTAAAAATCACCAACACTATCCCCCTTACTCATAAACGCCTCTTAAATTTTAGTCAATTGATTAGCTTAAATTCTTACAGTTTGTTTGGTATAAGGTTGATTTTACTAATAAAAATTAAGCTAAACAGTGATTAAATTTAAGAGGCGTTTATGAGTAGGTAAGTGGGTATATACTTACGCACTGCCAAGAAAAATAATTACCAAATCCTCAAAGACAAAGTCTTGAAAGAGACGTATCTTACATTTGCATAAATACAAAGTTTATTTTGAAGTATACTTACCCCTAAAACCTTAACCCGCTTGAGTAAATAGATGGAGTTTTGTTTCAAAACATTTTCCTCCACAGTTTTCCTTTAAACACTATTATAACAAGCGTAAAATATATGAAAATAATGTAGTAAGGATTTTATTATGGAATAAAAAGATTTACGAATTATGTTTGGTAACGAAAAATATTATGTTTATTTTTATAAATACCTATTATTTAAACGGGAGGTTAATGGAACATGCTATTTACCTTTATTTTGTTTGACGTTTCGGCACAGGTTGCACTGGCCGTGGTCGATATTGTAAAAGTTGTGATGGTTTATTTTTATTCGTTAGTTATTTAAGGTCCTTTACGTGGCTCACTAGCGCCGCCAATAGAAAAAAAAACAAAATTCGCGAATATGTAAAATTTTGATTTGAAAATAAAACGGCCGCATTTGTTTATAATGCAATATTTATTTAATTGAAAAACATTTAAAGTGTTGAGAGTGTGTTATACAAATACTTTATTGCCTTTTCTCAAGACTTTGTTATCAAAATTTTATATTAATTATCCTATTTGCGAATTATGATTTTTATTCTATTGGCGGCGCTAGTGAACCCTATAAACGCTCAAAGAAAATTGTGTAGTAATAGTAATGGATTACTTACAAGAAGATAATATAAGTCACGTGGGTGTCGTAAAAGCCGTTTGAGGAAGATAGGTTGCAGTTATTATTAAGAAAGATCCGATGCAGTTACAGGAACCAATCAGCCTCGCCAACGTGGTATTAGTCGGTCAAGTTTTCTTGCTTCAAAGGAAAAATCCTGCCCCATTTATGAACTTATTCAATATTTCATGAAGTTATTCAACCTATTTGTAACAAGCTAAAGTTTAAGGCGACTTGTTTCTCGTACATTTTAAAAATTACTTCTCCATCTTAACTGTAATTTGAAGCGGACTTTTCATTTTACTGTATTCTCTCTTTGTAGAAATACTTGGTTGATCTCAATGCCCAGTCTAATGAATACTTTGATTAAACTTTAAAGAGAAAATGCTGTTTTTTTTGTAACTTTATTCTTTTCTAAGGGTGAAGCTAATTGCTAACTATTTCATTATGCATGTCTTATTCCTAATGAACTTGCTAAACGTAAAAGTCTTCTGTCTGTGGTTGCACTTTCTTTTTATAATTGACTGTAAAGACTCAAACTATGTCTCACGGAACCTTCCTTTTTATATCCTTTGTTTAAACAACATCCTATAAGAAAATATGTAGAATGAGCAAGTAATAAACTAAATTTTAATAAGTATATACCGTAGTTTAAATTAAATATAAATGGTATTCTTATATCACGTAGTTATTTTATAAGTATACGTAATAAAACTACCACTATTAAATCGCTACTGAGAATTGAATACTTCAAAAAAGGCTACCAATATTCTGGGCCCAAAATGTAGATATATTCTAGCGTAGACCCTATGTTAGATATGTCTTATATTGAGCAATCACTAGTTCCTTAGTACAAAGCTGCAAATAGATTACAGATCACTCACTATGTAACATAAGATCTAATTACATATGCGCTTGATTGAGTTCCATACATCATCCATATTACAGTATGTTGGACAAATTATTTGTAATTATTTAGTTCAACGTCCCGAAGCGCGTCTCAAACAAGCATCTCTCATTAGTCAAGTCGGTAAGGGTCTTTATTAATTGAACCGCCTAGGCAGAGGACGCTTATTTATACGAGAAAAAGAGAAATGTTTTTGAAAACAAATTGTTGTGGCTGTACTCTTTGTAGAACATTATATTTTATTTAGAAAAAGGTTGTGTGTCAGACTTCAACAGGCTTGTGCTTTAAATTGTATTTTTTTTTTATTTTGTTTGTTGCTTGAATGAATGAACTTCATTATTGGACACATTTTAATTATTTAATTAAAATGCGGAAAAGTTACATACATTAAAAACATTTCTAAGATAAAAACGTGTATAAAATTAATAAATAAAAACGCGGATTCACTAACATGTTTGAAACATTTCTTATCTATGCAGCAATGTTTCTATTTTCAAAATATTATAGATTTACTTCACCACAGATATTCGCGTAGAACGTCAAGTGACGGTTCGATTTCCGCTCAATGCAAATCTTTGTGTGCATGAACATGATTGTTTGCATTCGTCTGAGTGTTTTCTATGTATATTTTTTTTGTAAATACATACGTATAATACGTATGTCTTTACAAAAAAAAAGGTCTTTAAGTATGTTTATCCGTCGTCTAGTACCCATAGTACAAGCTTTGCTTAGTTTGGGACTAGGTGGCGATGTGTGAATTTGTGTGGATTATTTATTTATTAATATAACTTAAACTTAAAACATTCTGTTTATAATAACATTGAAGAATAAACAAGCTGCGTAAACTTCATAAATAACGATCAACGTGACAACTAAACTGACAATGTACGATGTAAAATTAATTAAAACAACACCAACCGTTGCTAACAGTCCCACAGTGTTGATATAAAACTATTCGAGTACTATTGTCCTTCGTTAACTGAATCAACATGGCTTTTAATCGGAAAATTCGATTCAACTGAATTTTAGCTACAAATAGTAACGTAGCTAATACAATTGGTTTGGTTACATTGCGCGCATTGTGTTAAGTTTATTTTGAAATGAAAAGCGGGGATAGAAATGATAACTGAATATTTATTAGAAATTAGTTTTTCATTGTGCTATTCATAGAATTTGATCAGTTCTTGTTAAAAATATGGTTAGACATAGCATCCCCGCATTTCAATGACGACGTTTCCTTAGCATTGCAAGGGTATGGGTATATTTGGACAATAACTGTTTGTTTAGTAAATGTTTATTGTCTTGTCGACTTACAAGACATAGTTATTTTATGTTTCTATTTTAAAATGAATTATATTGTGTAGTTTTGTGCTTATTTAGAAGAAAATGTATTTACGGGTAACAAACTCTAACATTGACTCAGTCATGGCGAAAAAGGGTCGACGAAATGACGATTACTTAAACCAAATTTACGTCACTATAGAAAAAAAAACTATTGTTTTCAGGGCGTGTACACAAAACAAAGTAAAAATTACAAACACTATCCCCCTTACTCAAAAACGCCTTTTAAATTTTAGTCAATTGATTTGCTTAAATTCTTACAGTTTGTTTGGTATAAGGTTGATTTTACTAATAAAAATTAAGCTAAACAGTGATTAAATTTAAGAGGCGTTTATGAGTAAGTGGGTATATACTTACGCACTGCCAAGAAAAATAATTACCAAATCCTCAAAGACAAAGTCTTGGAAGAGACGTATCTTACATTTGCATAAATGATAAGTTTATTTTGAAGTATACTTATCCCTAAAACCTTAACCCGCTTGAGTAAATAGATGGAGTTTTGTTTCAAAACATTTTCCTCCACAATTTTCCTTTAAACACTATTATAACAAGCGTAAAATATATGAACAATAATGTAGTAAGGTTTTTATTATGGAATAAAGAGATTTACGAATTATGTTTGGTAACGAAAAATATGATGTTTATTTATATAAATATTATATAATAAACGGGAGATTGACGGAACATACTATTTACCTTTATTTTGTTTGACGTTTCGGCACAGGTTGCACTGACCATGGTCTATATTATAAAAGTTTCCATGGTTTATTTTTATTCGTTAGTTATTTAAGAGCCTTTACGTGGCTCACTAACGCCGCCAATAGAAAAAAATCATTATTCGCGAATAGGATAAATAATGTAAAATTTTGATTTGCGGCCGTTTTTGGCCGCATTTGTTTATAATGCAATATTTATTTAATTGCAAAACATTTAAAGTGTTGAGAGTGTGTTATACAAATACTTTATTGCCTTTTCACAAGACTTTTTTAAAAAATTTACATTATTTATCCTATTTTTCGAATTATGAGTCTTTGCTATGGGCGGCGCTAGTGAGCCCTATAAACGCTCAAAGAAAATTGTGTAGTAATAGAGTACTTACAAAAAGGTTATATTAGTCACGTGGGTGTCGTAAAAGCCGTTTGAGGAAGATAGGTTGCAGTTATTATTAAAAAAGATCCAATTCAGTTACAGGAACCAATCAGCCTCGCCAACGTGGTATTAGTCGGTCAAGTTATCTTGCTTCAAAGGAAAAATCCTGCCCCATTTATGAACTTATTCAATATTTTATGAAGTTATTCATCCTATTTGTAACAAGCTAAAGTTTAAGGCGACTTATTTCTCGTACATTTTTGAAATTACTTTTCCACCTTAACTGTAATTTGAAGCGGACTTTTCATTTTACTGTACTTATTCTCTCTTTGTAGAAATACTTGGTTGATCTCAATGCCCAGTCTAATGAATACTTTGACTAAACTTTAAAGAGAAAATGCTGTTTTTTTGTAACTTTATACTTTTCTAAGGGTGAAGCTAATTGCAAACTATTTCATTATGCATGTCTTATTCCTGATGGACTTGCTAAACGTCTTCTGTCTGTGGTTGCACTATCCTTTTTTTGTGTGCATGAACATGATTGTTTGCATTCGTCTGAGTGTTTTCTATGTATATTTTTTTTGTAAATACATACGTATAATACGTATGTCTTTACAAAAAAAAAGGTCTTTAAGTATGTTTATCCGTCGTCTAGTACCCATAGTACAAGCTTTGCTTAGTTTGGGACTAGGTGGCGATGTGTGAATTTGTGTGGATTATTTATTTATTAATATAACTTAAACTTAAAACATTCTGTTTATAATAACATTGAAGAATAAACAAGCTGCGTAAACTTCATAAATAACGATCAACGTGACAACTAAACTGACAATGTACGATGTAAAATTAATTAAAACAACACCAACCGTTGCTAACAGTCCCACAGTGTTGATATAAAACTATTCGAGTACTATTGTCCTTCGTTAACTGAATCAACATGGCTTTTAATCGGAAAATTCGATTCAACTGAATTTTAGCTACAAATAGTAACGTAGCTAATACAATTGGTTTGGTTACATTGCGCGCATTGTGTTAAGTTTATTTTGAAATGAAAAGCGGGGATAGAAATGATAACTGAATATTTATTAGAAATTAGTTTTTCATTGTGCTATTCATAGAATTTGATCAGTTCTTGTTAAAAATATGGTTAGACATAGCATCCCCGCATTTCAATGACGACGTTTCCTTAGCATTGCAAGGGTATGGGTATATTTGGACAATAACTGTTTGTTTAGTAAATGTTTATTGTCTTGTCGACTTACAAGACATAGTTATTTTATGTTTCTATTTTAAAATGAATTATATTGTGTAGTTTTGTGCTTATTTAGAAGAAAATGTATTTACGGGTAACAAACTCTAACATTGACTCAGTCATGGCGAAAAAGGGTCGACGAAATGACGATTACTTAAACCAAATTTACGTCACTATAGAAAAAAAACTATTGTTTTCAAGGCGTGTACACAAAACAAAGTAAAAATTACAAACACTATCCCCCTTACTCAAAAACGCCTTTTAAATTTTAGTCAATTGATTTGCTTAAATTCTTACAGTTTGTTTGGTATAAGGTTGATTTTACTAATAAAAATTAAGCTAAACAGTGATTAAATTTAAGAGGCGTTTATGAGTAAGTGGGTATATACTTACGCACTGCCAAGAAAAATAATTACCAAATCCTCAAAGACAAAGTCTTGGAAGAGACGTATCTTACATTTGCATAGATAAAAAGTTTATTTTGAAGTATACTTATCCCTAAAACCTTAACCCGCTTGAGTAAATAGATGGAGTTTTGTTTCAAAACATTTTCCTCCACAATTTTCCTTTAAACACTATTATAACAAGCGTAAAATATATGAACAATAATGTAGTAAGGTTTTTATTATGGAATAAAGAGATTTACGAATTATGTTTGGTAACGAAAAATATGATGTTTATTTATATAAATATTATATAATAAACGGGAGATTGACGGAACATACTATTTACCTTTATTTTGTTTGACGTTTCGGCACAGGTTGCACTGACCATGGTCTATATTATAAAAGTTTCCATGGTTTATTTTTATTCGTTAGTTATTTAAGAGCCTTTACGTGGCTCACTAACGCCGCCAATAGAAAAAAATCATTATTCGCGAATAGGATAAATAATGTAAAATTTTGATTTGCGGCCGTTTTTGGCCGCATTTGTTTATAATGCAATATTTATTTAATTGCAAAACATTTAAAGTGTTGAGAGTGTGTTATACAAATACTTTATTGCCTTTTCACAAGACTTTTTTAAAAAATTTACATTATTTATCCTATTTTTCGAATTATGAGTCTTTGCTATGGGCGGCGCTAGTGAGCCCTATAAACGCTCAAAGAAAATTGTGTAGTAATAGAGTACTTACAAAAAGGTTATATTAGTCACGTGGGTGTCGTAAAAGCCGTTTGAGGAAGATAGGTTGCAGTTATTATTAAAAAAGATCCAATTCAGTTACAGGAACCAATCAGCCTCGCCAACGTGGTATTAGTCGGTCAAGTTATCTTGCTTCAAAGGAAAAATCCTGCCCCATTTATGAACTTATTCAATATTTTATGAAGTTATTCATCCTATTTGTAACAAGCTAAAGTTTAAGGCGACTTATTTCTCGTACATTTTTGAAATTACTTTTCCACCTTAACTGTAATTTGAAGCGGACTTTTCATTTTACTGTACTTATTCTCTCTTTGTAGAAAAACTTGGTAATCTCAATGCCCAGTCTAATGAATACTTTGACTAAACTTTAAAGAGAAAATGCTGTTTTTTTGTAACTTTATACTTTTCTAAGGGTGAAGCTAATTGCAAACTATTTCATTATGCATGTCTTATTCCTGATGGACTTGCTAAACGTCTTCTGTCTGTGGTTGCACTATCCTTTTTTTATTGACTGTAAAGAAACGACCCAAACTAGTTCTCGCGTATACTTTCCTTTTTTATATCCTTTGTTAAAACAACATCCTTTATGAAAATATGTGGAATGAGCAAGTAATAAACTAAATTTTAATAAGTATAATACCGTACTTTAAATTAAATACAAGTGGTTTTCTTATATGACGTAGTTATTTTATAAGTATACGTAATAAAACTACCACTATTAAATCGCTTCAGAGAATTGAATACTTCAAAAAATGCTACCAATATTCTGGGCCCAAAATGTAGATATATTCTAGCGTAGACCCTATATTAGATATGTCTTATATTGAGCAATCACTAGTTCCTTAGTACAAAGCTGCAAATAGATTACAGATCACTCACTATGTAACATAAGATCTAATTACACATGCGCTTGATTGAGTTCCATACATCATCCATATTACAGTATGTTGGACAAATTATTTGTAATTATTTAGTTCAACGTCCCGAAGCGCATCTCAAACAAGCTTCTCTCATTAGTCAAGTCGGTAAGGGTCTTTATTAATTGAAGCGCCTAGGTAGAGGACGCTAATTTATACGAGAAAAAGAAAAATGTTTGTGAAAACAAATTGTTGTGGCTGTACTCTTTGTAGAACATTATATTTTATTTAGAAAAAGGTTGTGTGTCAGACTTTAACAGGCTTGTGCTTTAAATGGTAAATTTTGTTTGGTTTGTTTTTATTGTTTTGTTTGTTGCTTGAATGAACGAACTTCATTATTTTACACATTTTACTTAATTATTTAATTAAAATGCGGAAAAGTTACATACATAGAGGTATAAAATCAATAAGTTAAAACGCGGGTTCACTAACTAACATGTTTAAAACATTGCTTATCTATGCAGCAATGTTTCTATTTTCAAAATATATAGATGTACTTGACCACAGAATATATTCGTAGAACGTCAAGTGAGGCTAACGACTGAATTCTCCACGGTTCGGTGCGCTAACTACTCATTTAAAACGATACACGTAGGTATATCTGAGTATGTTAGATAATTATTCGTCTATGTATTTTTTTTAACGAAAGTAAAGCTAATAAGGAGATTTGTTTTTATAAAAGGCAAAAAACTTCCGTAACTTTAAATAAATTGCGGATAGTTACGTATGTACCAATAAATGTAAAATATAAATCATCATAACAGCCCACTAATGTCCCACTGCAGGAACGGGCCGCCTCCCGTGGCAGAGGGATACTTGGTCTACTAATACCACGCTGGCAAGACGGATTGGTACAGGATTTAATTTTAAGTTTTCCTTTTTTTTATTTCGTAACGGTAATATTTACGAATAGTCCCTTAGTCGGTTTTTACGACACCCATGGAATGAGATGGGGTGGTGACAAATTATATTCTTATTCCGTCACCACACGGATAAAATATAAATACCATCAATTAATAAGTAACAGAGCTTAATATAAAAATATAGGCTCAAATTACCTTATATCTTTGAGGCAATATACCTACTCGTAAGAGCTGGAAAAAATGTTACAACTGCGCTCCTTTAAACGAAACTCTAGAATATTTCGATACAAAATCCTGTATCAAACCGTAGTATCTTGACGTTTCTCTTTATACTGAATGAACGTACAAACTCTTTGAACTTTGAAAACTCAGTGGAAATTGCAACAGTATACCGGAAAACGCAATACAGTGTAAAGACCGTTCCCGAGAGCGTCGACAAGTTTCATACAAGACAAAAAGGAAACATTGTAAAGGTTGGTTTTGATGGAATAGAACCAGATATGTTGATCTATATTCTTAGCTAGACTATTCCATTCACTATGTTGCTTTTTAAACTGAAATCTTCTAATTTTATGTAGCATTTAGCCATTATTCAAACTTCTTGTACTCTTCGCTTTGCATGAGGATTTGGACATTCTTCGCTTTGCCACTTCTTCTACAGAAACAAAAATATGTATGATGTCTTACAGAAAGAATACTTAGCAACTGAGACTTGGCAACATATTATATTTAACAAAAAAAGGAACCACTCACTTATCTTGTGATTGAGAGGTAAATACGCCCATTATTAGTCTTCCTTTCAATGTACAAAATAGCAAGAAGTATTACTCTTTTTTTGCTTTTAATATTTACGTTGCTGCCACCAAAGGTAGAAAAATATCACGTGACACACGCGTTCCGATAGCAAACAGTATTTTGCTTGAGGCTGAGTTGTAAAACACACTTTACGTAAACGAATATTTATGTGAATACAACAGCAGTCTGTATCATTTAAAAAATGTTTTTGTAACAGAAACTTATCATCAGAATTTTAAAATGTTTCAAGTATACAATGATACAGGTAAAAATAAAAATAATACTTTATCATAAAAAAAAATGTAGTCAGTATTGTGAGAGACTGGTGCCTTGAAATGGGATTGTTAAAGTTGCGGTACCTACACGTCACCAGAACTCTCCTATAGTTAAAAACACACAGTGTAGGGGGATTGGAAATAAGATAACATTCTTAGATGAGGAAAACCAATCCAAAATATTGTAAAAAGGCAATAAAATTTAATTATATTAATAAAACATGATGATACAGTTACGATAAAACATAAACTTAAATGTTACAACAGAACAATAAAACTGTGTTGGTAACGCATTTCTCTATTTTATGTATACTTACTCCGTGACGGGAGGAGGTCCGTCCGTGCAGTGGGACATTAATGGGCTGATATGATGATGTAAACTTAGCATAAACAAAGGAACTTTGTGCTTTCGTTAAACATATTTTAGTACAGAGAGCAAACAGAATAAATATGCACCTAATAAATAACCTCATCTTTGAAAGTCAACACTGTTATTTACCTATCTATTAGTATACACATACACACAAAGACATCATCATCATCATATCAGCAAATTGACCTCTACTGCTGGACATAGGCCTCCTCCAAATATTGCTTGTGTGGTCATGCACCTCTCTCATCCATCGGTTTCCCTCCGTCCTAATCAGGTCCTCGGTTCACTGTGTTAGGGCTCTCCCTACCCTGCATTTTTCGGTACGCGGTCGCCATTCCAGAACCCTTCTGTCCAAACGGCTGTCGGTTTTTCGCGCTATGTGCCCTGCCCACCGCTACCAAAAAAACATATTTCATTAATAATATATTAAAATATTTGATACCAAAATTTAAACTAAGGGTAGCTTGCATTCTGGCGTACTAAACTGCCTAAAAAACCATTTTAGGCTTTTTTATAAATACTTACGTAATAATAATAACCTAGGAACACCCAGACCAAAGCAAACGATCATGTTGCTTTGCTTAGTATGCGACTAGATGGCGTTATGTGAATGGATGAGGAAACTACGAGTATATTATTAACATTTCCCCAAACAAATCAAAGAAACCATTATGATACAGGGTACAATAGTTCAAAGATTTCAAAAACGTTTAAAGTTGGTTTAACAAACAATGATAACCATTATTCCCTCATCAAAAATACGAAAAATCACGGGAAAGAAAAGTACGAATAACGCATGAGGTTTCTATATCACTGACAGCTTGATAAATAGTCGTTATATTTTATACTTTGGAACATTCAAGCATAGATACGAGTATTGGCAATATGCCCACAATTGGAATATGCATTTTGTAGCATTGATACCCAAGGCAAAGTCCCTATTACAGTTGGGTCAGGATGTGAAGATTATTTTGACCCAGTTACATTTTTATCTGTAATAGGAAATCGCAATGTTTTCTAGTTATTACATTATAGCGCTAGTAAGTTTGACGATACAATCGCAATGAAGATGCAGAAAGTAATCTTAATCTCAACGAAAACTATTAAGAGCATAGTACACTGCAGTCAAATAATATTTTATTTCACTGTTTCGGTAGCGTAGCATTTGCTTAATGAGCTTCGAGCGTGATGCTACTCGTAGGAGCGGAAACAGCCCCGTTAAACCAAACCGAACCAAGCTTTGCGCGTTTGAAATTCCTCGATAATTAGTGTGTTTAGCAAATAATTTGTGCTACTCGCTTAAGCACCTAGCAAATCTAAAGTCTGGTATGCCAAACATTGTGTATCTCATTGTCTATCCTTCTTCGATACGAACCATGTCTTACTAGTAAACTTTTTTATACCCTTTTTGTGTCAAAGTCAAGGCGTTATTTTAAACATTTTCTCATTAAACTCGAGTTATCCGAAGCCTAACGTCTAAAAGGTTCCTTTGAACGGCAGTTGAGCAATACTAAGAAAAAGCATTACCGTAATTGGGTAGATCTCCAGAGGCATTTTTTATCGTGTCGGACCGGAGAAACCCGTTTTGAAATCGATAAATGTTTTCATTATATTTTTTTATGTAGAGTTTGGTTTCTAATCTATGTGGTGCAGGGCTAAAATTATGAATTAGTTTACTATAAATATTTTTAAAAAAATCATAAACCCTTAAATCCTGATTGCTCTGGGTTGACCTAACTCCCGATTGAATGAGAAAACATTGTGTAACTTTTTATTGAGAAGGTTCATATGTCCGATGTTATTTTATATTACATAACAAATAGTTAATCTTCATTGTAATAATTTTTTTAAAATTATATTAGCAATATTTTTGGCACAATTTAAATTTATCGTCATGACCTGGCATTTTATCTCATCGCTCTGCGCTGGAGTAAAACATCGCGCTCATCCCTCGTTTTACGAAATAGAAACTCTATTCCCCTCCCCCGGGGTAGTGGCAGTAGTGGTCTAACCTCAGAGGATGATACGTGTGTGCCACGTTCCCGCGCTCCCACATTGCGAAGGTAAGTTTATGATTTATCTGGGTTTGGTTCTCGAATTTAATGATTGATATGGCATGTTTTTTAAATTAAGTAGTAAGGTTGTAAATGTGCTTATTAAGTGAATTAAGTGATAGTAATGATGTTCTTTATGAGACGTAAACACAACTTTCTACTGTTTTTATTTTGGGCTATATTAATGCTTTTATGACTTTTTTTGATCGCTATGGCTATGATTGCTCTGTCTAAAAGACCAGAGCGATGATATTTTGCAATAATTGTACGTTATAAAACTAAGAAAGAAAGAAATTTATTCGCTATAGAACATGGTTACATCTTGATGTTAACATTTTCAATAGATGTCCGACATATTCGCCCTTGACAGGCATGCGAATGTTACACTTAAAACTAAAATTACTGCTTTAAGTAATAATACCAGATTGTTACAACGACAAATGTCACGACTCAGCTGTCAAAAATTCTGTGACGTCACGACTCATTTGTCAAAAATTCTATGACGTCACGACTCCCCTGCAAAAATATTTGCCCGCCAATATTCTATGACGTCACGACTCATCTGTCAAAATTCTATGACGACACGTGTCACGTGACCAAAATTCTATGGCGTCACTAGTCGCGTGACTCGGCTGTCAAAATTATTATATATACTATGATGAAATTATCAAAATATAATATGATGGAAGTCAAAATTTCAAGTTTTCGAAAGTTTTCCTTTACATGCACTGTAAGTCCTTGCTTCATGCCAAATTTCAAGTTTGTATGTATACTGGAAGTACCCTGTAGCTTTCTGCCCTTTGCTCATCGAAAATTTGCGACATAAACGGCTATATGTCTTGATTTCGTTAGATTAGAAGTTTGTTTTTTTTACAGCACTAAAAGGCAACAGACCTTAGTATTTGGTAAAAATTTCAGCTTGATACCTCTACGCGTTCCTGAGATAAATGGTCTTGACAGAGAGACGGACAACAAAGTGATCCTATAAGGGTTCCGTTTTCCAAAATCGGTACGGAACCCTTATAAAACCGGTCAAATGCGAGTCTCACTCGCGCACCGAGGGTTCCGTACAAACCTATTTACTTTCTCGCCAAATTCTGATGACGTCAGGACTCAGCTGTCAAAAATTCTGTGATGTCACGACATATCTGCCAAAAATTCAATGACGTCACGACTCATATGTCAAAGATTTTGTAATGTCAGGACACATCTGTCAAAAATTCAATAACGTCACGACTCAGCTGTCAAAAAATATTATCCTGCCAAAATTATCTGACGTCACGACTTACTTATCTGTCAAAAATTCTATGACGTCACGTCTCATCACTAATAATATTTGTTGAAAAGTTTAGCTTGATACCTCCACGCGTTCCTGAGATAAATGGTCTTGACAGACAGACAGACAGACAAACAGACACAGACAACGAAGTGAGCCTATAAGGGTTCCGTTTTTTCAAAATCGGATTTTTTAAAAAGATGAACAAGGTTCCAACTGATGAGCTCTCAAAAAGCTCTAGATATATCCCCTAAACATAAAATCATATAATCTTGTAACATGCAAGACTAAAAATGACTAAATAAATAATTATTAACAATTTTATTATTTTTGATTCACCATTTATGATTGCTCTAGCGCCTATCATGATTGCTCTGGACGCGAAAATGTTTGAACTTAAATATTTCCATAACTGTTTGTCAAAAATGAAGGCCAATAGTAAAAATGTAGTATTTTAATATCATTATTTTCAATGAGATACATATTTTCCAAAAAATATCAAGATCTGAAAAGCACCAGAGCGATCACACGAATACGCCCGATTTGGAGATTGACCCAATTATATGCATTAAGACATGGAAAACCTTTCTGTTTGGGTTGCCAAGCAATTCGATCCTAAGTAAGCCGTTACAGTATATTATTAAGTTATTGATCGCAACATTTACTTATGCCTCGGTATATGATTTGAAGCTACCAATTTTCTTCTTGCTATTACTTCTAAAAACGTCGATGCTACATGCAAAAATCGTCCTTTCATCTACCTTACATGTCGTCTGCGGTTCGAAAACCACGCTAAACAATAATTGATTTTGTACTAAGCCTGGATGTTCTTTGTGTTAATTAAGTATATCTTTTTAAAATTCGGCGACACGGGCCATGATCCCTAGTACGGGTTGTTTAAATGATAAAAAACCCCTATATCTACCAGTTGATTCTGCCAGCACAAAAAGTAAGTTTATTTTTCCATTGTCATTGAAGGAAGCCTGTCTCTACAAGTTATGTTTGTAAGTCAAGTAAGTTTATTAAAAAGGAGTATATTATAACAAATAAAGTACAAATAAGTAATCTGACACATTTCTGGATCATTAAAAGGTCCCTAATACGTTTGCAAGCAACATTAAATATTATAAGACATAAGATTACGGTCTCCTTTGACATAACGATCCATAAATCTTGTTTCTGTAAAAGTAATTAAGCAAATTAACTGCCTAATCATGATAATAAAACGCGAAGAAAATTTTATCTTTGTCTCTTTATGAGACATATTTTGCTAAGATTTTGAAATATATGTTTGTTTATGGTACAATATGATGAAGATATAGCCAAGTAAAGCGTTGAGCTATTTTGAACCAGAGATTACGAACGAAACCCTTTTGTTTAAGACAGAAGATGTATGTAAGTAGGTACTTGATTAGTACATGGATTTTGATTCGAATATCGCTCAATATAAATCCAAAATTGGGATAAACATAAATTTTGCAATGTTCTAAGTGTTTTCCTTCAGTGATTAGTACAGCTTACTTCTTATATTGTATAAGTATCATGTATGTATTTTTCTGAATAAATTATTTAATAATAATAAGTTTTAGAAACAACATCTGTAAAAATTTTCTCAGTAGGTTTCACAACACCCACAGGATCAACTATGGTTATGATACCATGCATTTTTACTCCTTTACTCCTGTAAATTAATGTAAACTTATATTGTTATAAGTTAACGATGAACTGAACAATAAATACCCGCCCGAGGGCATGTCATCTTAATTCCAATAGTAAACAAATTGAGTTAAATGTTTTACCCTTGGGTCAATAATTTTAAACAATATATTAAATTACTTAAATTATTTATCATTAAAATATGTTACGTTTAATATTTATATTTAAAAAATATTCTGTGTGTCGTTCCAGATTATGATATCGCTGTTGGATTGAGGCGATCAATGTTCGACGTTTCCAGGTTTATCATTCGAGGAGTTGCAACTTCTCGCCATGCGAAAACTAGGAAGAAGTCATTTTTTCTTTGCTTTGAAGATGTAGACGATGCCACAACAAATGCCCATCGCTCGCGGACGTCATATATTCTAGAGCACACTCAAGCCGCTTTCGACGTTAGATGATGACCTCTTATAAATAACTAGCTGACCCGTACCTACTTCGTTGAGCGGCGAAAAAATTTTTTAAACATTTTTCATACAATATAGCCTATGACACTCCCCGATAAAACAACTAGTCAACACAGAAAGAATTTTTAAAATCGGTTGAGATGATCCAGAGATTACCCCCTACAACAAATACACATACACACAAACTTTACCTCTTTATAATATTAGTATAGACATAGATCAGGGTTAAACCCTGTGGTACATCATGTTCGAAATTTTCCTACGTAAAACCAAAAAGTACATAATATATTATCACAAGAGAAGTAAGGAGCGTATACTAGTATAAGCTAAATTACTTTAACGTTAACTCCAAACTTGTGAAATAAACAATTTCTCAAACTTCGAGGCACACGAAAATGATTAATGATTATAATAAATAGCTGAAACAAACTTGTCATTTGGGTAAAATAATAAATATTTTACTGGGAAGCAGATAATCCGCGACATAACTAATGTTCGCTCTGCGTCATAAACCTTAATTGGTCTTAGTTTTTGAATTATTACTGTCGTAGATAAATTTGCGTGGATTTTTTAGAGGCCTTGTTAATCAATGCTTTATTTTACGGCGGATATAAATATTTTCAGCTTCTCAGCCTTTTTGAATTTTGGTCTCAAGGAAAAAGTTTAAAAGATAACATTATTTACTGTTCGTTACTGTTATTAAATACGAAAATAACGGAGTTAAGTAAACTCTGTTAAAATATTAGCAAATGAAATGTATAACAAGATTAAAGAAATTACCAACTTGAAACACATAATATACGATAAATCTGTGATCAAAGTTGACTATGAATCAAGCCCTAAGCCGTCTAAATATTTCTATATTAATTAATTATCCAACTGGAAAGTAACTGAATCTCAACAGATTTAGTAAAGTTTGTGAAGGTAAATCTGAGATATTTACTCATATACAAGGTTAGAGTAGAGGATTACTTGTGGTAGTGAAAGGTACACAGTAGATTACGAGCTTATCTGATGTTATTTTATTGCTACTGTTTTACCTTTCTATGATTTAGTTCAATACGTTTTATTGAAAGGCTCAAAACCACATAAAAGGCAATGATATGAGTAATGCTGGGTACTGCTTTATGTAACGAGGAATTAAAACGACATAAAGAGATCGATTTATTACAAAAAAAAATATCTGATTAAAGAAGAATGGGCTGGTCCAGACGCAGTATAAGTGGCAGATTAAGTAGAATGGTGGTGCCTAGTCGCCACATACAATATGCTTCTTAGTTGTAATTATATTAACAATAACGCAGAGAAAACAATAAACACTGATGCCATGTTAATAGTGGTTTCAGTCCGAAGGATCTGAGCTTTCTAGACTAGTTTAATACATTTTTGCTTAGTTATAAGAGTTTAAGTTGGTCCCATTGATGTTTCATCTAAATTGGTTTAAAATCTACGCTTATTTAGAGCCGTATACTCGCATTCTGTGCCTAGTTACTGTATACATATACTGTAGATAGATAGACGAACACAGACGTAGTATCAAGTTTAACTGTTAACATATTGCCGCTTTGTCAACCGATCCATATTCTCAATATACAATGAATAGTCACGTATGTACAGTCACCATCAAAAAGATATGTGCTTTCAAAGTAGTCAAAATTATGTCGTCCCTTTTTAAAACATATTTTATGTGTACTAGGTAATCACTACTATTGTATTACTACTAATACTACTACTATTAGTCATAGCATGATATTATATAACCTATGACACTCCCCGGTTAATAGTCTATGCAACACAGAAAGAATTTTTAAAATCGCTTCAGTAGATCCAGAGATTACCCCCTACAACGTCACAAACACACAAACTTTACCTCTTTATAATATTAGTATAGATAAACCAGGTTCATCGAGGGTGCTTTACCATCGTTATCATTTATAAACCAGTATTACCAACTTGCTTTGAGCGCCTCGAACCATGTATAAAACGATTGTATAAATATTTCACCTACAAACCGGTGTATTACATTGACCGAGGAAACGCAATTACATAAGTTGTCTATGTTAGAATATGTTCAGGCGGGAATCGAACCCGAGACCTATGCGTAGCAGCCATGTAATGTACCGACTACGCCACAAAGGCGGCCAAATGCGGCTATGTAGAAATTGTTTTATTTATTTATTAAGATCTGGCAAAATGTCAAGTCTCAAGTTTTGAAAGAGAACTTCCGCACTAGATAGTCTGGGCACCATGTCGCGAAGACTTTACAAACATAATCTAAAGGACAAAAAAAGCATTAACGAATCTGCCGTTCGAGCCGAACCCGCTTTGCCCCCGAACAATGCCACATAGACGTACAACCTCAATATGAATAAAGCGTAAAACGGACGGAAAGCTAGTTAGCTATAAACAGAATACCTACTTCTTTTCTAAAATATCCCTTTTCTAATACTTTTTAATAAAAAGCTTATGAAAAAAGTAAGACAATAAACTTGTGAACCCTTCCATTAGAAACTTCAAGATGGATTAAAGCTACATCCTCATTGAAAGTGCTGAACTGTTACTCAATGGGCGGTAAATGCATTCTGCTTAACACAATTTATCGTTTTTATTTAGGTTAACTGAATATCCGGCATTTAAGTATTCTTCCAACTAATATTATAAATGCGAAAGTTTGTGAGAATGTATGAATCGATGGATGGATGCTTCTTACTCTTTCACGCAAAAACTAGAAATTTGAAATATAGGTAGTTTAGGATGTAGAATAACGTTTAAGCTACTTATACAACGCGGTTGAAGCAACAGGCATCAGCTAGTCGTTAATATACCTAATAACCTAATAAGAGCCTAATTATTATAATTATGATACTAGTTTCCTTTTACAACGTCCTCTAGTTCCTAACTTTTGGGCTGGCTAAAATTCCAATAGCTATAGTTACTTGTTAGGGATTCAATACATCTTCGTTGTACGAGTAGTGATCTTCTGTAGATACTATACGTTTGTACTTGAAAACAACAAATCCAAAATTTCATAATGGTGGAACAAATATTTGCAATTAGAGGGAGTCGAAACCAAGACATTTGTATAGCAGTTCTTTCCACTATTTCACACTAATACTGCTATATTGAAGGAGGGGAACTTAAGAAAAAACTGACCAAATACTATAGTATTGGGTTTAATGCTAAGTACTAGCACAGTTTTTCAAGGACTAGCAATAAGTTTTTCTTAGATGGCATTTACAACACTTAAGGTATGGATAAGGTTCACCACCTACAGTGTC
Source organism: Schrankia costaestrigalis (assembly GCA_905475405.1). NCBI lineage: Eukaryota > Metazoa > Arthropoda > Insecta > Lepidoptera > Erebidae > Schrankia > Schrankia costaestrigalis. The sequence goes on from FR997832.1 coordinate 7,193,055, forward strand.
TTAACCACAAGAAGGTTTTATTAAGGATAGATAAGACTCAACGCCTACAGTGTCTTTACCACAAGAAGGATTTATTCAATAGATTAAATCAAGTTTGTTTTATCTGGGACATCCCTAAGAATATTCTGAAGGGCGCATCGGCTTTCAAAGACAACTGTTGCGCGTGATTTATATAATAAAGTTTGTCCGGAATAAGGTCAAATTAATTTAACATGGATTTATACTAAGACACTGAGTTATCTGCTCTTGCTTTAGATGTCTGTTTCAATTAAAATATTCTCCGTACCACTAGTAATACATTTTTTATATTACTAACGGAAAACGCAGGGTGGGGAGACCCCTCACACGGTGGACCAACGACCTCGTAAGAACGGCGGGGAGCCGATGGATGAGAGAGGCGCAGGACCGCACAAGGTGGCAAAATTTGGAGCAGCCCTGTGTCCAGCAGTAGACGTCAATTGGCTGAGATGATGATGATATTACTAACTACTTCTTATTTTTGAAAGCTTCTTATTTTTGCGGAACTCTAAACCTTTTTAAAAAACTAAAGTAGTTTATTATTCCGGCAAACGAAAAACCATTTTCACGAGCAAAATACTCATTTCTGTGTCATAAGGTTTTTCAAACGTTGTGTGAAAAAACATTTTATGTACATATTTTATTAATTAAAAAAGCATTCATAACTTTATTATTTTTAACTTTTCATAAGATAAACTCCACTTTAAGTGACTTAAAAGTGATGAACTTAAAACAAAACAACGCTTATTGATAGCCAGTAAGTCAATGTCAAAGGTTCATTAACCGACGTTAGGGTTCAAAATGTTTAGTAAAACTTCTGCTCAAGACGGATTATGTAATTAAAACACCAATTAGAAAGTTTAAACTGCTGTATTAATTATGCAACCGTAGCAGTTAACAAGTTTACAGAATCTAGTAATGGAAAAGATTTAACATTTTAAACGAATGTCGTTTTTACCTCTGATCAACTCTAAAATGTATTAACTTAGTTGAGTTTTATGACAGCCATAGTATGGAATGAATAGGTAAAAATGCATATATTGTTTTGTGAATGAAACCTCATTTGTTTCCGTCTCAAAAGGAATAACTATACCGTAGCCTTCGTCGATAAATACACTACGTCCAAATTATTCAGATTAATAGCTTCTCCTTTTCTTTCATAATCATCTTCAGCAGTTTAAGTTGTACCCGTTGTTTTACCACGCGTTAATATAAGTTTGAAATAGTTGAGATGCTGTTCCTGATAATGCAGCACTTAACTAAACTATAATCATGAATATTTAAAACAAACAAACTCTTAAACAAGTAATCTTATGATATTAGTAGAGAATTCGCATAACATTCTCAGACAGATTAACGTTTCTTTTAGACTTTTGTACTTCTCACATCAAGTGTACCTTCAAATGTAGACTTATCTTAAGAAAATATATATAAAGCGTAATCCAATACCTTTAGGCAACGTAAATATGAAAAGTCGAGCGAAATGTAGCTTAGAAAAAATATTTAAATTACTTTCCCAGTTGCGATAACTCATGACAGATTTCGACTTTCATGTAACAATTTTGTTAAATGAAATGGGCTTCATATTTTGCCAGTAAAATATTGAAACCATTTCTCTCTAACAAATTTTCAAGTACAAATTTTACTGAAACATAGATAACATTTTGGTTGTAGAATTAGTTTTCAGAGCATTTATCACAGTGTTTGTTCACATAAAATATATTTTATTCAAAGTTCAATGGCACGTGTTTGCAATGTATCATTTGCTAAGGATTATAGGATCAGCAAATATGCATGACATTTGTATAAAGTCATCACTTTTTTTTACATCTTCGAAATATAGAGACTAAACAAATGTAAGCTTTTAGTCAAATATTAAATCTGAGGAGACCCAGAGAGATAGATAGATAATACTTTATTGCACACCAACTATGAGAGAAACACTAAGAGAGTATGGAGGTATGTATATGTCACCGGAAAATAACAAGACTCGTAAGTTGATCAATTTCCTAGGTAGTTAATCAACTCTCGGAAAATAATAAACGGCATTTGAAATGTACTATTTAACGCATTGAATTTGAGCTAATTAATCAATTTACGGTACCTAGCCGTAATTTAATAATTAACTATATTGCTACAAGTAAAATCATCCACAAATGGACCAATCGTTGCCCAGTGTACTATTTGACGGTACACTATAATCCGTCACTTAATACCCTTTTCTCTGATTGGTCGACAGCATTCATTATAAGCATTTAGCAAGTGTTTATTCAAAGATTTACAAACACTTAGATATGTTGTTTTAATATTTATATTTCGTCTATGCTATATAGTTAAATAAATAAAAAATGTTTAAAAATATATTGGAGCTCAGAGTTTTATTTGTTGTAAGTTATATTAATAATAAGTATTATAATTAGTCAGTACAATAAGTCTAAATATCCAAATTTGTATTCGTATTTTACTTATTAACATTTTGGATTTTCTTACTGTCCACTGAGTTTTTTTATTTTCTGTACTTAGCCCACTCTAGTACTTTTGTAACTCTGCATCAAAGTGTTTTCGATCGACATAACTAGTATTGCTCACCAATTCTTCGTTTATTTCTACCACTACAGACTCCATTTCACTCATCATAAATAAAATGACGCGTTGTAATGAGAATTATTACCAAACAAAACAACAATTGTTAATTTTACTACTGTAAATAAAGAAGAACAAGTACGGACTAGATAGATTAAAGATTTGCTTACGTTTAAGCCGGTAATGGCGGCGGCTGGGTGGCGGGAAGCGGTATAAAAGCACGGGAGTCTTTTAACCAATCAACGTACACCTTGCCTTTGTCGGATGATTTAACGGCAAGACGCCGTAAATTAATCAACTTACTAAAATACATACGTTAAATAGTACATTTCAAATGCCGTTTATTATTTTCCGAGAGTTGATTAACTACCTAGGAAATTGATCAACTTACGAGTCTTGTTATTTTCCGGTGACATATACATATCCTCCTACAACGAATTTCACTTGGCTGAACTGAGGGTTATGTTTCATAGTCTCGACAGTGGTTAGAAGAAAATTTTTAACGCCACTCTCGTGGTACGATGTGACGAATTAGCTTTACATTACTCGTTATTATTTATTTCTCAAATTCTTTCAAATACTATGTATTGTATATCCAACTATTCTTGACTATCTTTGTACACAAACACCGCATTTTGCAAACTCACTAGTTTTTACAATTTTGTGGATGGATCCACTTTGATGTGAATGAAAATGTTCGAAAAGTAGCATTACACATAATGTATGCTATAGAAAACACATATATTACTTTGATTTACCCACTATCTTTCTTTTTTAAATAAACATATTTTTTTCCAATTTAAAAGTTTACAGATAAAAATTAACTAGACCATTTGACATTTGGGTCAATATCAAACGGGTAAATTTTTCGTGTCTTCGTTGAGAATCTAGGTGTAAAATAATATTTCAGTGCTGATATTTTTTTGTAATCAACTACGAAACTATATTTATTTGGGGCCATGATCCAATTTTGTTATAAATATGTAAATAATTTAAAAAAAAATAAAGTGTCTTAAAATTTCTAGTTAGGTGGCTTGTCCCAACTCCATATTTTTATATAATTTCATTCGCTACGGTTACAATTCATGTTACTTTACTAAATACGCAATTATATATGTTAATATATAAAATAAACAATTTAAAAACATTTAAGATGTATTCTTCTTCTTCTTTCGAGTCGTAAAGGCACACAATGCAGTACCATCGGTGGTCAAATGCAATCAGATGTATTAATATATCTATTATAGATACACGAAATACCTAATCAAAGTTTGTCTCAAGAAAAATTTAAATTTTGGTGGCATTTATTCAACTGACTGTACAGTCACGAGCGAATAATATGTACACATTTTCAAATTTTCTAAACTATCTGCACGTTTATCTAGACATTACACTACCTTGGTGGCATGGGGGACAAGAATTTTCAAATTTTTGGTGGATCGATTTTTTATTCAATTTGTTGTTTATCAAAATGAATTCGTAATTTAGAAGAGGTTCCGTACAGTTTTGAATTAATCTTCGAATTTTCAATTTTGGATTGGCAGAACTTTAGATAACTGGTTTACAAAATGCGAAAATGTGTACATATTATTGCTCGTGACTGTACCACGAGTTTTGTACGACATATGGGTATAGGGTTTTATTGTGTCGAGTGTCTCAGTTGTGGGCCCGCGTTTGCATGTAGCAGTTATGTGTATAAGTGTTGTGATTTCCCGCTAAAAAGGTAACTATCTACCTTGGTGGCATGGGGGACAAGAATTTTCAAATTTTTGGTGGATCGATTTTTTATTCAATTTGTTGTTTTATGGATAAATAACTAAGTCTATAGATACACATTGAGATAATGTTTAAGTTAACTACACTCACTTAGTGGTAACCTTAACCCCCTACTGTTTCTGATTATTTTTATGTCTGGTTTCAATAATTACCAACAGTCACAAGTAGTTCAAATCTACATCTTCGCACGAGCAGTCCCGTTTAAATTCTGGAACAATCACGCCCTACTTCGCCATGTGTTAGCAGTATTAGTGTTTTGACTGTCCCTATGATGTGCCTAGATAGTCCAAATTCAGATGCATCATCAAATACTTCAGTAGATTTTAAACGTGAATTTAAGAATAAATTTAGACGATACCAAGAAGGTAAAGCTAAGGAGCTAAATTTATTACGACTTAGAATAACAGAACTAAGAAGAGATAATTTTACTTACAGGAAACACGTTTAAAGATTACAAAATGTTAGTAAGCTATTTAAAAATAGATAATCAAATGACAGATAATATAATTGATAAGACTATGAAATCACTGAAAAGGACGGGCTTACTCCTAATTCGTTAAAACCTTTTTATGGTTCCACCATGAACGTGCACGAAGCTATTTGGTCCAAAAATTTCAAGAATCCAGTGACTTCACGTTTTCTGTCTTGTGTCGAGCCTCATGCGCTTATACAGCTCCACTGAATGCCTTCATATTAGGGTGATGAAAATGCCTTCTTCGTACGCATTAGGGTTTTTACAGGTTACCAAGCAATGACAATGTAGATGCCGAAATTCAACCCTCTGATTGCGAAGATGCCATTTCTATGACTCCGACTATTAAATTGCTTAGGCCACGAACAGAGACAGCTAGGCACTCTCAATAAGGCTTATAACGTAAAATTATATTTTAAGAGTAAAGACTGATTGTAAAACGAATTCATTTCGTTTGGTGCTTTCGTTAAATTGTAATGCATAATTTAGTAAAGTTATTTTTTTTTAAACTAGTTATTGGATTGAAGGGATTATTTTTGTCATTGATGTTTCAGTTTTTTTTAAATAGTATAATTGTTTTCAAAATATTGTAATTTTTCTGATCATTTTAAATGTTATTTGATCCCTAGTGATTGTGATAATTTGTTTTATTTCCTGGTTATTGACGTAATATTGAAAAACCAATAAATTTATTCAATATAAATATCTTAATTATGTAAAATCATGTGTTATTTTATCCTTTTTGAGTCTAAATGGTAAAAATTCAATTTTGGCGTTGCTGTTTTCAAATTCAGTGGGCATTTCCATTTTGGTGTATCAATTTCAATTTTGGTGGTCACTACAGACTTTAAACTTAAATATCTTAAAAACCTATCGAGATATAGACGGCCCTCTTACAGTAACTTATATAGTAGACTTTCCTTTTTCATATTACGTGATTATTTTTCATGAAAACTGAAAAATTAAAATTGTCACCAAAATTGACAAAAAATTAAACTTTTTGATATTCACCCATTTGTAGATTCTAGAATTTGTCCTTGATTCCTATACATTTCTCATAAGATCAAAGACTAAGTCTATAGTTAACACGACGCCATATTTGTTTACCTTTTAATTTAAGTCATATTAAATGAACTTTAGTGTAATTTAGCCTGTTAGACCAATCAAAATAAACAGTTCTTTGAAATTAGAAATTCTCTTTTGGGTAATATTTTATTCATGTTTCCTTTCTTTTATATTAAAACTTATAAATATTAAGCTTTGCCAGAGGCGCATTTGTCAGAAAATTATAGATAAAGTTGGATCAATATGACTATAGAACAGCTGAAGCTTGATAAATAATCCAATTTCCCGGAGCATTAATTGTATATTGCACATTCAGAGATTATATATAAAATACACACCTCAACAAAGTCTAGGGATATTTTTACGATATTTTGTATTAAGTTGTGAAACTCAAAAACAAATGGTTTGTTTTTAATTCTTTTGATGAAAACTTACTTTGTTAACCTTTTTCAACCATTCTAAATTTGAATTTGAAAAATAAAATTAAAAATAAAAGATTTACGCGGCTTGAACGTAGTCAAGTTCGAAAATTTCCTTTACCAACAGTAAGTTTTGACTGCTTTTTTGTGTAAAATTTAAGTTTTATAACAATTTAAACGTTTATTTCGAATGATTAATAATGTGTGCATCAAGCAGCGGCGCCATTTCATCATAGATGAACTGTTAAGAGCAGTAGGCATGCTCCTAGCTGCGGGTACTAAGCGTGGTATTGCTGAAGAGATTGGAACAATACAAAATATGAAATCAAGGTTATGGTCACGTTATCATGCTACTGGTGAAGTGGCTGAAAGATACCACAGCAAAAAGTCTATCACCACTCAAAGACATGATCGATTTTTGCAAGTTCCCGCGAAAAGACAGCCAAATGTTACTACCATGCAGCCGGCTTAGAGGCTCCCAGCTCTTGGTGGAGCCTCTTGCGGGTAACCAAACTGTCAGAAGAAGTCGGCATGAAGCCCACCTTTATGCTCGCATACCGCTTTGAATTCTAGTAATACGTTGAGCAAATCGCGCACGTTGACTAGAGTAAGGTCGTGAACATTTTCTCTGCAAAGATAACTTGTTATCTGTAGTGGTGTTTACACATGAGTCCCGGTTCGGTTTCCACTCGGATTCACGTAGAGGACGTGCTTGGCGAGTTCCTGGTTGTAATAGCCGTCTGCAACATCCTCAGAAAAACTATTCATACAACGATAGAACAATTTATGATTTGGACGGGAATTTGTGTCGGTCTAAGAACAGAGCGCGTTTTGATCAGAAACACCATGACGGCTGAAAAATAACTTAACGAGGTGCTAGAATTAATAATCTACCCCCGTAGACTACAATTGGGCCAAATGTTTAAGCTCATGGACGATAACACCAGTTCGCATAAAGCGAGAGTGATGACGAGCTGGTTGCAGGAGCACGACATATCAGTTTTATGCTGAACCACTCAATCGCCTAACCTCAAAACCATTAAATACGCATAGGACATGTTCAAAAGAAGGGCTTTGATAAATTTTCCTGCATAAACTTGCGATGGAAGAGCAACTTTTTTTGTATCCTAGTCGGACCTGTAACATTATACCGCATCAAGACCTGGATAACTTAATCCAAGCACGAAAAACCGTTGCAGGACCGTTATTTACGGTTTTTTTAATGTACTGACTACTCACAGAACAGTTAAAAACAGATTAATTTTCGATTATTTTCACTTTTGCTTAAGAAACAAATTCATTGTTAGTTTTACTAATTTTCCAAATTTTTTATTTATTTGAATAAAAAATTATTTACGCAAAAATAATACTTTTATTTAATTTTGGATTGTAGCCTGATAAATTACCTTCATAAAAATATAAACATGTTGTATGTTATCTTCAATAATTTTGGAGTTAATTGAGTAAATACCAAATATCCCTAGACTTTGTTGAGGTGTGTATGTATTATCTTTACTAACCATTCAAATCGGTCTAGGTAGAGTATTTTATAATGGCGCAAAGTAAAATCATGTTCTCATTCTCTCTTCTTCTTGGAGGTCTTGGGTTTGATTCTGATTCATTGCAAATCTGTGTATAAATATGAAGGTGTGCCTAATTCTGGGTGTTTCCTGTATTTACAAAATAATATATAAAAGTACAGTCAGCCCCAAAAGTCGCTGAACACATTTTAAATTCCAAAACTGCTGAACACTAAAAGTGCCATAAGTCAGTGTCGCGGGTATTTCAGAAGTATCTGAACACCTGTATTTCAAAAGTAGCTGAACACTAGTGTTCCAAAAGTAGCTGAACACTAGTGTCTATTATGTTTACTCGTTGGAATAGATACATAATTTCAAAACAATTCACTGAGATTCGATAGCCTAGGGTATAGAACACTCGACTTTGATAAAGTAGACGTGCGTTCGAAACCGGGATGTGCCAAGTATTTATTTTTGGTTTTTTATTTTTTATTTATTGTATTTTATCTCAAAAAAAACAAGTAACTTAAATTCACCGTCACTGTTCACAGGTATTTTAATAAAGTTAAAATATTATTTTTAATTTTTAATTGAAAATTAAATAGCATTTTTATTTAATTTTTAATTTAATGAAGAATGATCATTATGACTTTAAATTGTATGAGAAACATTTTCGGAGATTCGATGATATGAGTTGAAATGTTGTGTTAGAAGAAGCGCTCCCTGTTGTTCGACATTGAACTTAATAGTTTTATGACATGCAACTAAAATTAAGTCTAGAGGTGATAAAGCCATTTAAATAATTAATTAAATTATTTAATTTAATTGTCGAATATACATTTTTTTCGTAAACGAAGTCGCGGGTTACAGCTTGTATTGAATAATAATTGTAGAAAACAAAATAAGAAAAAATAAAAAAACACAAAAAGTAATCCGTTCCTCAGGATGGAACCAGAGCTGTTTTCTTTTCACCCAAGCTCTACAAGCAAAGCTATCGTGTTGACAACTGTTTTGATGAAATTGTTAATGTAGTATTCCGCTTTGAAATTGGCTTGACTTTTGTCTACTGTCAAAATCACTCACTACAACTACACTGAAACTCGACCGCAGATGAGCGACGCAGCGGGCGACGTTGCCGTTCAGTCATGCGCGGCTCCCGTATACTGCACGAGTTGGCAACATCGATACTTCTGAAATACCCGCGACACTGACTTATGGCACTTTTAGTGTTCAGCAGTTTTGGAATTTAAATGTGTTCAGCGACTTTTGGGGCTGACTGTACCTATGTTTATCCGTTGCCTAATACCTACAATATTATTGCCCTTTTGTTTTAGTTTGGGATAAGGTGACGTTGTAAAGGTGTAAGGAATATTTACTATTAGATATAAACAACATTTAAATAGTTTAAAATCAAAGCTAGCAAACTATTCTGTTAAGTAAATGATATGTCTAACCAAAACCTTTTCAACTCTAAGATTTATAGTTAAATTTGACGAAGGTTAGCTTAGTTTATACGTGCGAGAAAACACATTATCATGCTACACGACACGGATGCTAATGTCGACGTACATACATCAACTCATATTATAACAGATCATATTATTCATACACGCTTTAATCCCTCCTATTTTACCACATATAAGGCTCATTGTGGCTTGCACATTTTTTACTAAAAGAGACAACTCGTTGCGCAATAGAGACCAAGGACATGAGTATTCATCACTTTGTAAGCAGCTGGTGAATGTTAGCTGTAAAGATTAATATGTAGCGCAACAATCTCTGCGAGTATTAAATTTATACCAGCTATTAATAATACAATGTACAGTAACATAAAGGATGGACTAGGTAAGGGTGCACCCGGTAGGACTTTTGTTATTAAAGAAGTAGCAGTTGAAGATTTTTTTTTTAAGTTTAAGGATTTTTTAATTTGATGAATAGAATTACAACGCTGTTTGGTACTGTACTTCTGCGGTTTCCAGAATCTATCGTTTAAATAATCTGCCATTAACAGAATCTGCCGTTTTCAGAATCTGCCATTTAACGAAAAAAGAGTAATCCCATCCTTTAAATTAATCGAGAAGCTTAGTCGTATCAAGTTAAAGCCAGGTGCTTACAGTCAGTTGCAATCACTTATTTATAAGCTGTACTCTTCTTTTCATCTTTCTATTGCTGGGTGACCACTCAGTGGTATTTTATGTGAACATTTCCGTGCTGCTGAGAACACGCAAAAATAGGTTTCCGCTGGCATCGTAGGGATAAACTCGTTACGCCACGTGAAACGCCTCTGGAAGGCATGCACAACTCTAGACTAATTGGGCCACTAACCAAACAATAAAGTGTACATAGAAGATCTAATTAAAAATATAAGTAAAATATGTAAGTAGATATACCATCAAGAAAACTTATCTATAATCTGAACATTGTAACCGACACTATATTATTATTATATTATAATAAACCGACGAAGAGAATCTTAGTCGTAATGTTCCATCCAGATTGTATGAACTGACTGACTGAAGTGACAGGCGTATGAATAGATGGTAATTTTTTTTCTATTCTTTTGTGTTCCAAATGAAGCTAACAATATAAAAAGTATTTTACGTTAGGTTTTAAATAGATTTGATAGAAAAGTAGTACTCCCCTAATATACCTACTACATTGTTGAATTATAGAGTATCATAGTGCTAATTACTTAGCGATTTTGGTACTCTTTAGTTTTTAGAATAGACAACTATTTAATGTAAATTCTCTACAGTGACAAAGAAAAACTTAGACTACTAATACCACGCACTCAGATGGTGTGATCTAAGGATTTTAAACAGTTGTTAATTTATTTTCCTAGAGATATACCTGTAAACTTGCTTTTGGCGACAAAGAAATATTAACACAAATTTTAACAAGCAAAGGTTGTGTATACAATTTCGTTTCTTTCATTCGATATACATTTCACATTACCTAAACCCGTCAAAGAAAATAAAAAACCTAACATTTTATAAACGAAATAAATACGTTTTTTAACGGTTCAAATACTCTGAATATCGATTAATAGTTAAGCATAATTGAAAATTTAATACATGTTTGAGCTAGATTTAAATTATGCTACGGTTCTTTGCTCATCAAAGAACCTCAAAATCAAATTCCCAAGGGTCTCAAATATGTATGAGAATCATTAAAACGTTCCCTGGTTTTCTGTGTGTAATCAAACGTATTAAGACTCGAAACCTTTTGGCCTTATTCATAAATTCGCTTAGCCGCACAATTTGGCTGCTTGAATAATAAATATATGAGTGTTATGAGACGCGCCTGTTCCGCTGACTAACTCTATTACTATTTCGTATAAAAAAACCAACTCTGAAATTATTTTTTCGAAAGAACTTTTAACAAAAACCTAAATCTAGCATGTCGCTTGTGTCGTATCAATAACAACTATTCTCTCTGCGACTACAGGAAGTCGATATATAATAATTACCAATTATTTTGTACCTAGCTGAAAAATTATAAATAGCTAAGTTCGAGGCAGGTAGTCAAGACTTTTAAGAGGTTTCAATGTAGAAATTTTCAATTGTCAAGTAATGGGTTAAGTACACTGTAATAAGTATATATGTCATCACCATTTATTTAACAATGGATAAATTTTATTTTATTCAAGTAACAAAATTAAACCAATTTTATTTGAATATAAGTATTTTATTAATTTAACTTAAGATATAAATCTTAAAAACATTGGTAGTTAAATTAATAAAATACTTATTTGCAAATGCAAATAATTTCTCAGCATTAGCTCTGTATATAACTAAGTTATGTAGATGGGAGTTGGTTAGTTCCACGCAAAGAGCGCATCAGATATCTGAGTGACACGTTCATTAAGTTTCTCGTACACCCTTCATCTCTACAACACTCATTACGAAGAAGTAACCTCTATAAAGGAGGAGCGGGGAAAATCCTTATCTGAATATATGGGTCACAACTTATACTGACTGTTGCATATAAATATAACACGCTAAATTATGTATCTACTAGTTTTATTTTTCTTTACAACTCCTTAAACATCTTACGGCAAGAACTTGGTCAAAATAGTAAAACTGGTTTGCCCAGCCGTATTGGATTGAAGTTTGTTTTAAGTCTTCCAATAATAATTTAAGTATTTCCACCTGGCAAGAGTTGGCAATCAATAATCTTTACAAAACACAACAATCTTTACTTGTTTATAAAAACCTCATCTACAGAAGAAGAATTCAGCGATAAGTTTCAAATAAGAATGGACGCGTCAATTACCTCTATCTGTCAAAGTTCGATTAAAAAGTACGGACGCCATAAGAATTACTTTGGATGACGTCACTATATGGCGCAGGGTCATGCACATTCTTATTTGAAACGCATAGTAGTTATTTATCTTTTGCTTTAGTCGCATTTTACGACAATCATAGGACCACAAAGTGTAATAACATTTAATATATTTCATCGGCACAGGCATTAAGAAATATAAAAGTATGGCGTTTAAATTAATTTACTGTAGTCAACTAGTAATTTTGAAAATGTATATCACAATTAAACGTAATCTGAGTCGTTAATTATCGATAATCGTCATTTATGCAAAATAAATAATAATTGTATTTGTATTTGAAGCTTGATTATGTTCTCAGCAAGATGATTAATACAATTTCAAGCCACTATGAAACTGCCAAACGAAGATGTTAACATTTAGAAAAGGTCATGTATCTATAGGTCGTGTTTAAAGGTAATATGGAGGCGTATATTCGCATACAGTATGTCGTTATCTTTGCTTCACAATCCGTGAAATGAAGCCTAACTTCTGTCTAACATTAGGAGATAACAAATAGAACCGAATTAACAAGACAGTATTTAAAACTTTTTATTTTATTTAACATTTTATTTCAAAAAAATATAAATACCTAATTAAGAAGTAAAAAAAATGCTAATTTTGTTTTAGCTCAAGACAATAATGTGTTGATTACACTAAGAATTATCTTGCTTGGGAGTCGAACGTGCGACCTCATGGACGGCAGCCTTATACACATCTACTTTGCTACTAGGGCAGTTTATTATTTTAAATAGGTGTGAGAAATATATATTTAAACATTTTAATTTAATATTGTAAATAAACGAAAAAAATGTAGTGAATTTTGCAATCATCGATCGAAACCTTAAGATAAAAGACGTAGATAAGTCTGTATTCCGTACAGTAATTTTCTAGACATAATTTTAGGGATTGAAGATACGTGACCAATTTCCGATTTAAATAAAACCTTTCTAGAAATACAAGACAACGATTAAACTTAGTATTTAAGATAAATAACTTGAACGACTGACTGGAAATTACTAATTGCATGACAAGAATATAAACTCATATTAACTGTAAATGAATAAGGTAATCATCCGTGTGGTGACGGAGTAAGAATACAATATTTCACCACCCCTTCTCATCCCATATGGGTGTCGTAAAAACCGACTTAGGGACTATCCGTAAATATTATCTTTACGAAATAAAAAGAAGGAAAACTTGAAATTAAACCCTACACCAATCCGTCTGGCCAGCGTGGTATTGGTAGGCCAAGTATCCCTCCGTAACGGGAGGAGGGCCGTCCCTGCAGTGGGACATTAGTGGGCTGTTATGATGAATGGATAAGTAAATTTAACCTTGACACATTCGGAATATTTTGCTTTTGAATACTTGCCTCCGCTCCTATACCCATGGAGATCGGAAGTGGTAAACTAGGCTTTTAATTAGAAAATTTAAGAGTTTCATCATCTAATAGCTTACCTATATGAGGTATTATTTAATAAATGTTTAAACATTTTGTATTATAAACCAACTCCCAAGAAAGAAGATTCGTTTGTATTATTTATGTTTTTGCTTGAAAGTGTATATTTTTAAATGGACCAAGTATTTTATTTTTAAGTTACTTCTCATTTGAATATCTCATTAAACAAATCTGCCGGACCAAATTTTTTTTAGCAGCCCAATTTTCCTTTCTCACTGAAGCGTGTCCGTGGCTGCAGTAGTAAGTATATTTAAGGGCAGTTATAAATTCATGCTAAATCACCAAAAAATAAATTTTGAAGTCGTGTAACGTTATCTAATAATTTCAGTTGCTGAGCACAATCTTGCAATTCATAATAAATTGACAGGATTTTTTTTCTCGCATTAATTAAGCGTTCGTTATCAATTTCCCGCAGAAGGTATTTATTACCATTGCTCCCTATATATAATGAATAGAATAGAATAGAAATCATTTATTACTAGAATGTGGTTACATGGTGGTTGTGTTACAATGATAGTCCTTATCACATTCTACCATAAAAATGGTGAGTAAATATATTGGTCTTAATCTAAAATCAATCAATTGAAGTACATTTTTTAAACATAAAAATCAATTTGAATATAATTATACATTATGCTAAACATTTTAAAAATAAATAAAAATTAAAAGAAGAAAGAAATAATAATAAAATTAATCAATTAAAGTATTAAAGTATATGTCACAAACCTACGAATTAAACTTCAATATAATTACACATGATTTGATGTTAAAAGATATGTGCGTTTATTAAGAAAGATTTTGTAGTGAAGAGAGTAAAAATGGTTCTATAAGGGCGCTTGTACACGCTAAGAAAATTTGCCGTGTCTGCGCCAGACAAGACAAATCTTCGTGTAGACGTCAAGAATTTTGTCTTTTTCGCACACGAAACCTTTTCGTGTCTTCCGCAGACAAGACCAATCGAAACGTGTACACGATACGATTTTTTTCGTGCAGTCGTCAGACGGGTGTAGGGCGCGCAAGTAATAACAAGTGTGATAATCAGTGTGAGTTTCCTTTAGTAAAAATGTTAACTAGAAAGCAAAAAAGTATGATACCCTACTACCGCTCCTCGCCCCTCCGCAACAACGTTCGCCGTGTCTTGTCTTGAATATTTTCTTATTCATCGCCGGCGCTGTGTACACAGGTCGTGCTTAGAAACGACACGAATTCTTGCGTAGGCCCGGCGATTTTTCTTAGCGTGTACAAGCGCCGTAACACTAACACATTCATACAACGCCATCTAGCCCCAAACTTAGCACAACTTCCCCCGTGGGTATTACATAACGGAAATTTTACTTATGTTGTATGCAATATACCAAAAAATTGTATATTATGCCATTACATACCTACCAGAAAATCAGGATAAAATTAGTGGAACGCAGAATACACTAAACTTATCAATAGGTCTTGTGCTTACATAATTATAATTTATCATCATAACAGTCCATTATGTCCTACTGGAGGGACGGGCCTCCTCCAGTGACAGAGGGATACTTGGCCTACTAATACCACACTGACCAAACGGATTGGTATAGGGTTTAATTTCAAGTTTTGCTACTTTTTATTACGTAAAGATAATATTGACGGATAGTCCGTTAATCGGTTTTTACGACACCCATGGTATGGATTGTGACACACTTACTCCGTCACCACACGGAGATTATACTACACATTTAATGATTTTGTTACTAAAATCCGACAACAGACCGTTCGGTTCATTAAGCACCTCCTTTCGCAATTTCAGTGACAACAATGTTTAACTGAAATTCTATATTTTTCCTGATAAAAACCAAATTATTTAACTAGAGACTAACTGACTTACAAATAATAACCCCTTCCATTCATTTTTTTTTTACAAACTCCTGATTTATACGGTAATAAACATTCAAACGAAATACATCAGAAATAAAAACTTTTTGGATTCGATTAATAAATTAAGACACGGCTCGAACGACACTTTAAAAGGTAACAGCTACGAGAGCCTACATCATTACAAATATCGTAGCGATTCAAAACTTTATAAATCGTCTGTCATTGTCGTTCTGCTACAAAGTGCTACGCAGTAACTTAAGGCTTCAAGTTGCTTTCTATTTCACCTTCTACGTTTGGGACATAATTATATAAAACTTCAGAATATAAGTGTGATGAAAAAGTGATTTTTTATATCCTTCAAATTGATTTAGCTTGTTTTTGGTTAGTTTTTTGTTTAGCTTTATCTTCTATTAATTTTTTTACCTGTGATCCAAACACAGCAAACTCGACGATAGTTGCGTTTGAAATTAAGGTTTCTTTTCGTATATATAAATAAATATTATATTTCGTGCATCTCTACACAGCGCCATCTGTTCCCAAAGTAAGCTAGGCTTAACCTACTTGTGTTATGGGTAACAGAACAACGGATATTATTATTTATATATTACTTATATAGTATAAATATCCGTTGTTCTGTAACTAACAGAACAACGGATATTTATACTTATATACTTTTTTTTGTAAATACATATATGTATGTATATTATACATAAACACTCAAACCAATGCAAATAATCATGTTCATTCACAAATATTTGCATTGAGCGGGAATCGAACCCGAGACCTCTGCGTAGCAGTTTTGTTATAAAACCACTACGCCACAGAGGCCGTCAATATGAAATAAAATCATCCTTGTGAATATTGACAGGATGCTATAAATAAATTATTACCCAAAAAAAAGTAATATTTTAGTATAAGAACTACCTTACTACTTACCCACTACTAAACTTAAGATACGTAGGTTTATATTAATCTACATAGGTTAATTAAGGCTCTCACGCAGTTTCATAGTAATGAATATTCAGTCGTAGGCTAACCTTACAAGCTTCACGCAATTCGCATAATCGTTTACTGTACCCACACATATATATCCGAGAAATATTTGATTACACATGAAAGTTTGAGAATAAAATTTTCCTCAGGTTGTAAGTTATTTAATGTCATGAAATTTAATATACTAACTTTCAACTTAATTTATTTTAAATTTTGTTTTTAACTATCATTCAAACATAATTATTATTAACAAATATATTTCATAATATTTACCACGTATTTTACTTACCCTAAGGTTTGATATATGATAATAAATTAATTTTGTAAAGAATTAATTGCAAATGAAACTTGTACCCTTAAAATTTTAACGGTCATGTAAACAGGATAATCGAGGACAATCTGCATAATCTCTAACGTGGGTAAATGACAATATTCATAACTATTCAATTTAAATTATTACTTTGAGTGACGCAATGAAACGACTGTAATTAATATATATTCAATGCTAGCATCATTTCATTTCATTTCTAGAAATGTGATGGTTAATTTGGGATGCTATAGACAAGTCCTCCTACTTCTCCAGAAGGCATTCCTTTTACTCACCATATCTCAAAACCTAGGCAACATTGATCTTATTCTTTCTTACCTTGATAGCTGATTCCTGAAGACCACAACTTTAGGGCCCAGGAAAGGTCGAACAGCTCTGCCTTAGTAGTTATCTTGAACCAATAGGGATTTTTCTGTCCCCTAGAATATAAAACTAAAAAAGGACCTTACGCGAAAAGTTATATTTGTTTATGCTTCGTACATTTTTATAGTCACAATTCGTTTTTTATCACTCTCACTATTATTATGCATTCTCCTAACATTTTTATTTAGTTCTAGATCGAGGCGCACTCTTTCTTCTTTGCGTCTTTTAATAGACTAAAACAACTGAATATTAATTAAGTTACTGACTGTAACTAATAGTTCAATTACTATAAAATATTGTTTTTAGTTTAATACATTTACATCTACCTTTAAAAGCAAACTAATAGAAGTCAAGGAATCAATGAAACTAGAACAGTTAGTTTTAATGAATGAACGCCTACAGTGAAAACTTTGAATCTTGAACTGTTGTTGAAATATATCTAGGCAGAAAATTATAATTAGTTATCTACTCTTTATTGTTGTGTGTTTATTTACTTAAGAAGAAGTTCATTGACTTGTCAATGCCCAGACTAAACCACCGCCCATCTATGAATAACTATGAATGCTTAATTGGAAAAAAGAAAAAAAACTAATTAAAAGAAAGTAACCTTTATGCACGAAACCATTGAACCTTTGGTAAGGCTTTACCAAGTATCTTATGGAAGCCGTAGAACGATGACTCGTAGGCTGCCAACCATGCAAAGTCGCTTTTCGACAGCTGAAAGGTTAGAGGTCTTTTTATGCTGAACCATTTAATTAATGAACAATCACGACGAACAGCACTTTTCATCAGGTTATCTACGGTCATATTATTATAGTGTGTTTTGTAAAATAAAAAAAAAAATAATTTCAAAAAAAAAAAACATTATTACATTTGTATATATAATGCCGACGTAGTTTGTACATAATAATTATACGTCTAATTACTTACTTATATCTATTACAAAAATATAACTTATTTAATAATTATATTACTAAGTCAGCACAAATTGCTTGAATGTATTCATTTGAATCAGCAACCTACCTGACCTAGGTTTATACCTGTGTTTCAGGCTAACGGATTACTTATTACATAAAAACATTTAGTAAAAAAATTATATGTTAATCAAAGAAATATAATAAAACATCAATATAATAACACTAAGACTATTTAAGAACTACCATTAAACTCTCCGTATCATTATAATTAAGGTTCCCTAGATGTTTAGTTAAAGTTACACTACAATTTTTATGACTTAGACTATGAAGGTGCAAAGTTTTATTTAATTTATTGTATATAAAAGGGCCTAGAAATATATAAAATCTATTTACAAATGCATGGTTTGTTTGTGTCTTTATACAAACCATGTACTTCCTCCTCTTTTCCAGTACAGTTTTGACAGAAATTTCACTATGTTGTCTCAGTAGGATGTTCAGAACAAATAACTGCCGTACGGTTAGTACCTTGCAGTCTTCAAAATATGATAGAAATAAGTCTAATTCCTATATAAAAATTAAACTAAGAGCAAATCAAAAGTCGACATAAAATTAAAATAAAACGGTAACAAAACCAATTGATAGGTATATTATGCAGTTTACGATTGGCACAAATAACTACCGTAATGATAATGGGTTGCGCAATAATATATAAAATACTTTAAGTGCCCATTTAAGTGTAGAGTCCGTAAACTACTTTATGCTATTTGCTCCTTGTCTGTTTACTGCTTGGTTTAACAAGTTTAAAACATCTCGAGGGGCCAAACGATCATGTACAGCGAACGTTTTAATTGGCCCAAACGACCGCAGCCTTCCTGTCCTCTGAAGTATATTATTCTGAATCAAACTGGTCGTAATCTAACGAAGGTATTCAATTAAATGTTTTAATTGAGGTCTGACAGCGGTTTCTGAGGCTGGCTGTTATTAATGCTAATTTATTGCCTGTTAGCGTTCATTGATATTTTGATAGTTAGGTGCTTGTTTAGCTGGGTTATAATTAATTGAAATATGTAGTGCATGTTGAGGGGTGCGCTGAGACTTAGCAGCTAAAGAGCTGTTCTCTAGTTTCAACTATCTTTACTGAGGTCTATGCACAAACTCACAGATCAAAAACACCATTCGTGCGATCCACAAAACTTTTGCTCAAATCTTGGATCTTATTTGTGCCCTGTAAATGGGTATTTGTTAATAAGTTCCTGCTACGCAATTTTTGGAGGAGTAGTCTAGAAAAAAAGAGTTAGTAGAATTTGTTTGTTACATGAACAAATAACAATCAAAAGCTACATTTTATTTGTTGGAATTGGCCTTTTTTTCCGGGTACTCGACAAAAAAACAAAATATATAGGAGAATACAAAATGTACATTATATTAAACATTCTAGGAGATCAAGGTAAAAAAACAATTAGTAAGTTCTAATAATAATACCTAATACGCCATTTTGGATTAACATTCACAACTTTACCAGCTTGCCTTATCTGCCTTATAAATAATACTAACTTACAGTAAATATAACATAAGTTATTATAAGGATAAGTTTGCAAACATATAAAGAAATTATTTATTCTATTTCTTATCGTGTTGATATTTTTAGTTCTATACACATAGAGTTTCGATTGAGAACGTATCTTTTGCTTGTCCAATAGTACTTATTTTGAAGTATATTACGAATAACAAACTTGGACCAAGAACGTAAATAGAAAAGCCCTAAAAAGCACATCGCATAAAAACTACAGCTTGGTATTTTAATCACTTTCACCGCTGTCTTCTTCCTAGACTTAAAATTTCATATTCAAATATTTGATAATGCTCACAGGAGCAAAGCTGCCAGTCAGATTTAAAATCTATACATAGGTATAATAATTTTAAGCAATCGAATAAGATCTTTTGAGTGTAGCATTTCTTCGGCTTCTACAAAACCTTCGCTTTGTAAATTTTCTTCTGGTATAAAAACATTTTAACTTTTCACTATTTGATTCTTCAACTACGTTCAACCATTTTTGATCAAAATCTTCGGGTGGTTTGTCATTCACTAGAATTATTGGCATAGTTAACTTGTTTTCAGTTCTAACGTTCTTGTCTTTGAGAAATGCAGAAGGTATTTCACTGCAGTTATGTGCGTCTGGCGAGTTTAAATTGGATCCTTCCTTGGTCGCAACTACAGATATTTCAACATTATTTTGTGTCAGTTCTGATATCTGTACGATATCGTCCTCGGGCTCCGGTGAAGTGCTTCCACCCGCCTCCACGTCAAACAGGTGAAACTGAAATTGGAAAATGTTTTGTAAATAATACAATATGAAACTGAAGTTTGAACAAAGCTTTAGAAAGATCTGATCGTTAAAGGTATTTTGAAGAATTGTCTTGAATTTTGTCATGTTGGATTGGTCTTTAATACTATTAGTGTTTGTGTACGCGTAAGTTTATAAATGTGTATGGATGTTTATTATACTTTCTCATAAACACTACTAAATGGATTTTAATGAATGATAAGAATAAATTGTCCAAAAGATGAGACAAAGTCGCCGGCTAGAAGAAGCTAGTAAAACATAAAATGTATCTTGGATATCGTTTGGTAGATACGATGTTAAACCAATTATCGATTGTAACCCAAGAGCACAATCAGCTATTCCAATTATGAAAATGTATTAACACATGTAAACCGCAGATACAAGATACCACTGTATATAAATAGACGATATAGAAACTTGTCCTTAACAGAACTACAAAGCCACAAAGGCATCGTAAAATGATTATGTGAAACTAATCCCTAGACTAGTTGTGGGCGATTAGCGCTTTGAAAACAAACATTGACTGAAATAGCATTATATTATCAAAATCTTGAATGCACAGTTGTGTCAATGTTTTGGGAACAACTGAATTGTTTATTATTAAAATCGACTAGATACAAGCAGGACTTTCTCGGTGTGGATTTTTAATTTAATTATTAAAGGATATGACGTGTTTCTGTAACACAAAAAAAAGAAAGACAATTATTTAAAAAAAATCTAACTTATTCATTTATTGGTAAGTTTTTATGCGCGTATTCTAAGTACATGTCACATTACTATATATTGAAAGTGTGACCTACCAAAGTAAAACGCGGACTGTAATGTTCTAGAGGCTCTAGATAACCTCTCCAAAAAATCCCACTTAGTTCGGAAATGACGTTATACTTTAAAATAAAATACTTGATATTAATTATATCACATTACATTATTAGGTTATTGCCGCTGTCTACTTACAACCGTATGTTGGTTTCCTTGTACGATTATTGAGTAATGATTGTGTGACAGTTCCAATGCGAGGCTTATCGACTTTCCCTAACAAACTATTTCCTTCGTTTCCCCTTTGAACGCAATCAATACAACGAACCTTATGTTAAGCGTTTTTGGAGCAGATGAGATTTCCCACCGAGCATTTAGATTTCCAAGTAAAGGCCGATTTACACATCGACAAGTACAGTAGCGAGTTAAGTAGTAAGTTGTTGATTAAGTTGATTTGAAAGAATCAAAGAAAAAATCATTTATTCACGTAAGATATAACGATACTATGAATAGATCTCCATCCTATTTTTTGGCGAGTTAAGTAGCTTCCTCTCTCGCGTCTCGCCAACTAAGGCGGTTATTTTAGGGAAAAAATTAAAATATATATTGTTACCTCAACCAATTTCGTTCAACTGCTTTTCAAATTTACAGGGAAAAGGTATTGAATTAAATCCTACATACAAAAATAATTATATTTCCTTTAACGAGAACCCTTTAAAACGTATTTACTTAAGAGAAAAACATTACAGAAATATCTAGCTATTAATCCGAATAGCTATAAGAAACTATCTACTTTAAATTTGAACTCAAGCATACTTTACTATTACCTATATCCGCCTCCAAATGGCAGTGGAAACTATTAGGGCCGGTCGCTGCATCATCTGGCCGAAAGCCAATAACTGATCCGTGACTTACGATCAGTACTTCCACACTCTAAGTTCCAGTCACGTTTATAATAAAACACATTCGTTTAGGCTTCTGATTTATGTATGTGGAGAAATTGTTGCCCAGTTACTATAGGTGATCTTTTTCGCCACACGCGCTTAGAATTCAACCGAAATAGTAAGCCGTAATAAGACTTTATTCACGAAATAAATCGCATGGAAGTATATTTTATTGGCAATGCCGTTTAATGTCCTAAGCTTTAGGATTCACGATTTTATTAGGTAGTTGAATAAAGCTTTATTTCGATATAGTTTGAAGAAAAAGCTGTTATTTTCAAAATACACAATATGTAATTAATTAATTTTGTTAAAAGGATTTAAACACTCAGCTTTGTTGCGAGCCGCAGAGCCCTGATTCTCAGTATAAGATTGAATTAATCAAATAACTTTTTTATCAAATAGAGTAAAAAGAGATGTGTAATATTTTAATAATCTGAGCAAATCTTTTTTACTTATTGTAAGATAAAGAAGGAAATAAAACATTTGCTCTTTTCTCTCATAAGGAAATGATATTTAATTAGAGAAAATGGGTCGGTTACGCGTTTAAAAATGGTAAACATGCCTTTTTTTTTAATTTCTCAATATTTTTAATTTACTTTTTAGACTGTGCCCAAGATATGTAGATTTAAGTTGACCGTGATTGTTATTTTTATAAGACTACTAAAACAACTATCAAAGTAACACTTCTAAGTACCTACGTTAGAAGCAGCTGTTATATAAAATTGCGATCTTTGGTCTCAATATACCTAAGCCGTATACCCGTATACTTTACCTATCAACACCTACATTATTATTCTACTAATAAACTTTTAATATTAATAACTCGTCAGTTAGTTTAGACAGTAGTTTGCAAATTTATTGGCAATATACAAACAGGAGTCGAACACCTTGACTTTGTTGACTTAACCTTACAGAGTTATTATAATCTAAGCATCATAAACAATATTGGTACGCCGAACATAAATAAACTTTGAATCTTTCAGCCAATCAATATACCAAAGTCTGCTAAACTTTAACTATCGCTGTCAAAGTGTTAACATTTTCAAGATTGAGTGATGTATTAAATATTAATTTTGAGGTATTTGGATTCATTAATAATGTTGTGTGGTTCTTTAATATGATTTGTATTGCGTACGTACACACAGCAACTAATCAAGCTCGACACTCATGTACCTTAATACCTTGGAATAAGACACAATTTCAAATGAAAATGTTTAACTTGATGTGTTGCTGTGTGTACATTGTTTTAAAGTAAACACTTGGAACAGATGTACCAATTACATCAACAGGTGTTGTTTCTGGATTAGCTATGTATAAACTTCACACTTCATATTTGTTATAAAGGAACCATATTAAAACCATCTGCTTAAACGAAATGAACAGAAGAGATAATAAATTAGTAAGCTTTTTGACAATTGTTTAAAAACAGTAAAATCAAACGATAATTTTTGCGCATCTTTTCTGTACAATGCTGAAATAATCCTGTCATGGTCTTTTATTTGACACTTAAACTTGCTAAGTTAGGAAAGAAAATGCATCATATACATCAATATAATCATTACAAATATTTTTAAAGAACATGTTTGCTTATACTAAAATAAAAAAAATACCAACTAAATCATTAATAAACTAGTTGAATGCTGCTGTATGAAATAAATCTGTTAATATTTAATAGAATTCCGCGAATTCCTTTCTGCTGAAACAATGCTAGTGTACGGTGTTATTAGGTAGTGATTACAATAGTTCAGTGTTGTGTTTATTAACTTTATTATTACATAATATATAGAATGGCGTTCTAGGTATTTTATATGTAAGAGTACATTATGTTATAAACACATAA
This sequence comes from Schrankia costaestrigalis, assembly GCA_905475405.1. NCBI lineage: Eukaryota > Metazoa > Arthropoda > Insecta > Lepidoptera > Erebidae > Schrankia > Schrankia costaestrigalis. The sequence goes on from FR997832.1 coordinate 7,217,028, forward strand.
GTATGCTTACCCATTTTCTAGTAAGGTACTTGTAATACAAGCTAAGCTCAGTTTGGGACTAGATGACGTGTGAATGCGTATATTTGATACTATAATACCTATTTTAGTATTTAAAAAAATGGTTCCAGTAATCCTTATCTCAACAATTCTAAAATAATAACTTCAAACTAAATGCAAATTATTATTTTAGCTTCGTTTTATTGTGAAATTAGGTAACATCTGTGTTATTCATAGGACTCTTATTAAAACGTTATCGTATATGTTAAGTGCACATTATCATGTTATGAATCTGTGGCGATGTATCTCATGAAATCTTTATATGCACTGTAACCTCGACTGATATACGCATTACCTACTTGTAGGCATTACAAGTTATGTCATGTCAATGTTTCCTAAGTCGGGTCATAGAAATAAAATTGCCGAGATTATTTTAAAACAACATGGCGGAATGAACAAGAATAACGATAACAAAAAAATTTTCACTGTTCTTCTTATAATTTAAAACTTAAGCAATCTTATTTTTTTATTTATTACAAAGACATGCCAACGACAATTACACAAGTACACATTACAATTTTATAGATTATTGTGACTCTCATTCTGATGCGAGTGCCAGAAAGAAAAATCGTAAGTGCATGTTTTCGTGGTAACGTTATTCTAGGTTCAGTAATTCGAAAAATACTTCTAATCCAACAAAATACAAATCTAAAATACCTTTTAAAAAGAGCTCTTTCAACTACGTCAAGTCTAATCCCTAAAGCTATTTCCATAAAAACGGTACGCATTAGCAATAAAAAATAAATAGCTCTTTTCTGATAATATCGTACTATAATCATTTATAAACACATAAAATCGACTCAAACACTAGATTTTGCAGACTAACGTAGAAATTTGAGGTTTGGCACGGATTAAGTGTTACCTAAACGCTATACGAATACTAAACAGTATTTTGGCACGTGTCTGTTTTAGTACTTAAATGTTTTTGTTCTAGAATATATCACCTGAGATTTCTTATTTACAATCTTTATTCAGTGATTTTAAAGCTAACAAGCCTTTTTTTTATTATAGTTGAAGTTTAGATTACATGCTGTATTTAGTTTAAATTAACCTGATAAGTAAGAATATAAGGTTAATGCTAGCATAGTGTACCTGGTGGATCTAGCAAGCACCTGATTCAACGTTCAAATCGTTCATTAACAAGAGAATATTTACTGCAAGGGACACCAAAAGCTCCTGAATTATCACAGACCTTTCCGATTACGATCGCTATTTTTGCAAGATGCCCCTTTCAACCTATTTATTTATTTGACGATCTCTGTGGCGCAGTCGGTATATTACATGGCTGCTACGCAGAGGTCTCGGGTTCGATTACCGCTCAATGCAAATCTTTGTGGGCATGAACATGATTGTTTGCATTGGTCTGAGTGTTTTCTATGTAAGTATACGTATGTATTTACAAAAAAAAATTAATTATGTTTATCCGTTGTCTAGTACCCATAGTACAACCTTTGCTTAGTTTGGGACTAGGTGGCGATGTGTGAATGTGTGAGGATTATTTATTATTATTTCCAATGCATTTTATTAAGTAGGTATGTGATTTCCTTTTTACAGAAAACGCAGTCGGCACCGCCTCGCCTTTTTCCTCGGTGTCAAAGGTCAAAAATCCGATAACGTTACGATTCCGATTAGTGTGCGTTGCAGTAAGAAGTTTCATACAAATAATACTGAACGGCTCGAGTTGATACGGTGCCGATCCGTTTACGTTACGTTATATGTGCTACGACCCTAATAAATCGCCCGTTCGTGCTGAAAACAGACTTACTCCATAATACTACTGTATTTAAATAAACATTACTTTCCGTCTGCTGATTCACATGTAAATCTACGTTAAGATTTGTAAACAGTCTCACAAACCTGCATCAATCGCTGGATAACTAAACATTAACGTTAAAGTTTACTTTGAGATAAATGGCCAGACTTGTGAATCAGACAATCTTTATGGCCGTCTGTAACATGCAGTGTTTGTACTATTTTGTTTTTTTTCTTAATTCTATTATAGAATCAACGTGACGTCACGTAGTTTTAAAATGAGAATTTAAGATAAAGAGGTACATGGTTATCTTTTTTGTATTTATTAAATGCAGCGACTTTGTATGAGTTGCAATTTTTGTTACCTTTTTATTTGTGTAATGTCTAAGTCGTCTAATCATTATTCTTTTTAAATTAATTTTAAAATATTTTTACATTTTATTTTAATTTCAAATATTTTAACTAGTCTAGACGACAAACCCTTTTTGCTTTTTTGTTTAAATTATTACGTAATTATGACTACCATTGTTCTGAGTCATCATATTAAGCTATTTTTAATTTTTAAGTAATTTAATATGTTTTAATGACTAAACCTTGTTACCTAGTAAATATTATAAAGAGTAGGTATATTATATTAATTGAAGAAACATTTAAGACAGTAATATATATTATTATCTGGGATTTCTTCAAGACCCTTATATTGTTATAGACCGATGACATAAACATTAACAATATACGTGTCTTGAAATCTAATATTTACTCTACTATTGTATCCCAATATTTCTTATATTACCAATGACACAGCAATACGTGTACATAATTATCGGACCTAATATGAAAATGTCAAATACGGTGCAGGAATTAACGATATGATGGCAACGGATCTGGAAAAATATATGTTTTATCATTGAAAGGACCTATATAGTTAATAAAAGGCGGAAATAAATTGTACTATCACAATTTAATGGCTATCATTCAATTAAAAGTACTACTTTATTTCATAACTTTGATTGAAATGGCGGTGCCCCGTTTCAGTTTTCACTTAATTTGTTTACAGTCTTTCTTGATGTGAATCGGTTTACTGCTTTGTTCGTGTCACTGTCCATCTTATAGCTGTTAAAGAACGGAATTAATTTCTCCAAATTCTTCATTTCATTGCTAAACATCACACACACTTCCGGTTCTAAGTCATTAAAGTACATGCATATTCGCTAGCTCTTAAAAAGTAAGGTTTTTTTGGTGATTAAAGTGCTTCTAAGATAATAAACGAAGTGTGAACAATAGCTACATACCTTGGTTGGCAAGTCCATATATTGTTTTTTATAAGCACAAACTGATCTGCTGCATAATCCATTGAATTCCTAATTTCTATCAGTGGCAGTTATATTTCAAATTTGTATTTTTCCAAGAGTCGAAGGGTGATTTGTGAACTTTTGCCGGAAACATCGTAAGAATTAATATAATCTCATGCCCACACACAATACAAACAAGTGACGTTAACGTCAAAGTGACAGTTGAACGTTTAGTTGTTGCTTGAGACAAATCTAATTGGGGCAAAGGATTTACTATATACGGCTTCTAGTTTCAAATTATTTTATAATGTTTGGGACTAAACACACATCCCCGCCAACACCTACACTCCGTTCTGAGCAATCTATATCCGAACCAGAACTGTCAAAAATTACATCAGATCCAGAACCTAAAGCTAAAACGACAACCAGGAAAAGAAAGCAACCTGAATGTGACCACACTTCTCAGCTCACCATGATTCATGTTGACATAAAGAATACGTTGAGTGAATGGAAAATTGAGTTAGATAGCAAATTATCCACTATCACTGAGGATATTAAAACTATACGATTTGATATGGAAACATACATAAAAGAAATGAAAAAAGAAATGGATTCTCTTCGATTGGATAATGTTATGCTAAAGAAAAATATGGTCAACCTAACTGAGGAGGTTACGGAGATTAAAAAATCGGTAACCTACATCTCAAACGAGTACGACGATAATCAAAAACGGCTTAAAACGTTAGAAGAGAGTATTGTGTCTAGTGATCTGCATCAAGGTGTACTAAAGTCACTTGAAGTTAAAATTGACAACCTTGAACAACAAGCCAGGCAATGCAATTTAGAAATTAGCAATGTTCCAGAACGACGTGCTGAAAATTTACTCACTATACTTGAAGGCATTGGGAAGTTAATAAATATTACAATAGCACATGATGAGGTAGTCACCATTCATCGTGTACCACACGCTGCCACAACTGATAGACCCAAAAACATCGTGGTTAAATTTAAAACCCGCGCCCTGAGGGACAACGTTCTCAGCGCCTTCCGGTTGAGGAAAGGTATCTCGTCAGCGGATCTCAATATCCATGGCGTAGCGCACACTGTATACGTCAACGAACATCTCACTCTCCAGAAGAAGCAGCTATTACGTGAAACTCGCGACGCCGCCAGAAAGCTCAACTACAAATTTGTTTGGGTAAAGCATTCCACTATTCTAGTAAGGTTGTCGGAAACCTCACCTACCATTGCTATCAAATCATCGAATGACATTAAGAAACTAACTTTAAATAAAACTTCTTAAAATTGTATCACAACTAAAAGTAATTTCCTATTTTACCATAGAATAAAAATGGCTTCCAATAAAATAAGTTTGTACTATCAAAATTGCCGAGGAATACGTACTAAATGTAACAGTTTATATATGAATATCCTAAGTAACTGTTATGACGTAATCGTCTTAACTGAAACTTGGTTAACCTCCACAATTAACAATAGCGAATTCATTGACAACCGCTACGTAGTCTTCCGATGCGACCGCGATAGAGTAGCAACTGGTAAATCAGACGGAGGCGGAGTATTAGTAGCCATTTTACGTAAATACAACCCCGTACGCGTTGAGCTTCCTGTACAATTTTCACTAAGCAAACACATCGAGCAAGTTGTTATTGCAATACCCAATCATAATAACACGACAAACACGCTGATCAGTGCAGCATATATACCCAATAGCTCATGTCTCTCTGTATACGACCTGCACCTGGAATGTATTAATCACATAATAAATTCTACTAGGTTCGAGGATTTGATAATGATAGGTGACTACAACATTCCAAATGCAACCTGGATAAAACTGAACCCTACTCATAGCTTCATGAGTTGTACGGGCACCTCTTCTCTCTGTGGTCGCATAAGAAATTTTATGACTATACATGGTGTTAAGCAATATAATTACCTAACTAATACTCTCGGTCGAACTCTCGACCTTCTAATATCCAACACACCAAGTCAAGTTTTTATACCCAGCCAGCATTTACTTCATCCTGATAGCCATCATCCCCCCTTCTACGCCATCATCTCTCTGAACATTAATATTAACCTTATACAGCCTAAACAAAACATCAAATTTAATTTCCATAAAGCTAACTATACTCTCATTAATAACGATATCAGCGATCATGATTGGGACCTTTTATTAAGTGGTAATTCCGCCGAAGACAGTTTTGCCACCTTTTACAACTATATTTATTGTATTATTAAAAACCGTGTACCCTTATCAAAATCCAAAAATTATAATTTTCCCGTATGGTTCTCTAAAGCCCTAATTCATATATATAGATATAAGGAAAAAGCGTGGTCCAAATGGAAAAGATATAAAAACAGGTCTGATTATGAAGTATTCTCCTTATATAGAACACGTTTTAAAAAGGAATGTGCCAAATGCTTCAATGCCTATATTAAAAGTGTAGAGGATGGTATTTATCACAATTCTAAGTTTTTCTGGACATACATATCCAACCGTAGAGATAGGGTTGGCATTCCTTCGACTATGTACTATAATAATGAAACAAATACCGACCCGTTAGGTATTTGTAATCTCTTTTCCTCTTTTTTCCAGTCCGTTTACGAACCAACAAACTTATTACCTGATTGGTCCCCGCCAGCTGAACTCTCTGTTAATAACAACACATATCTTTCTAATATACAGTTTAGTCCCGCCCAAATTCGTGAGCAATTAAAAATATTAGACGTTACAAAGGGTCCAGGCCCTGACGGGATACCACCTTGTTTCTTAAAATGGACAGCGAACACAATTTATAAACCCGTGTGCATAATCTTTAAAAAATGTATGTCAACAGGCACATTCCCCTTGGCTTGGAAGAAAGCTAATATAGTTCCTGTACATAAAAGTGGATCTAGACAAAATGTAGAGAATTATCGACCTATTTCTATCCTGTGTACTCTGTCTAAATTATTCGAATCGCTTATTCATCAAAAAGTGTATCCATTTATCCAACAAAACATCATATCAGAACAACATGGTTTTGTAAAACAAAAATCCACAACTACTAATTTGATGATATTCACTACTTCCTTATTCAATAATATGGATAAAAGAACCCAAACGGATGCTGTATATACCGACTTTAAAAAGGCTTTCGATAGAGTCGATCATAAAATTTTAATGTACAAGTATAAGAGGTAATTTATTGCGATGGTTTCAGTCATATATAAGCAATCGCAATCAATGCGTTGTTAGTAATGGGTACGTCTCTAACTCATTCTTGACTACATCTGGTGTTCCGCAGGGCTCGGTGTTGGGCCCCTTATTATTTAATATTTATATTAATGACATAAACGAGTGCTTTCGCAACAGTAGCTTTTTATTATACGCAGATGACCTTAAAATTTATAGAAAAATTCAGTCTTTGGACGATTGTCATTTGGTACAGCAAGATCTCAATAGACTGTCTGACTACTGTAATAATAACAAACTAGTACTAAGTATACCAAAATGCAAATATATAAGGTTTACTAAAAATAAAAAAGTCATTAACTATAGTTACTCCTTATGCAACGAACCCTTACTCAATGATAACGTGGTCAGCGACTTAGGTGTCCTGCTGGACAGTAAACTCCACTTAGATCTACATATCGACAAAATTACCGCCAATGCTTTTAAAATCTATAACTTTGTAATGAGGTCCTCTGTAGACTTCAAATGCCCAACCACATACCTACACCTATTTAATTCTCTTGTGCGACCTCAGGTAGAGTATGCCTGTGTAATTTGGACCCCATACTACGCTAAGTACGACCATGCAGTCGAGAGAGTGCAGCGTAAGTTTCTGCGGTCGATGCAATACAAATGTCGGCTCGGACAGCACACATACAATGAGTCACTTCATAAATACAATCTGCTTACCCTGCACTCGAGACGATTGTTACTCCAGGCTATGATGCTCTTTGATTTGGTGAACAATAACTATAATTGTACAGAGCTTGTTGGTGCTCTTTATTATGTTGTGCCTAGAACTGTGGTTAGAAGAGAGACACGTGCCTACCCTCTATTTGCCACGACAGCTAGTCGTACGAATGCTGGTGAGCGAGCACCCCTCCATGTAATGGTTAGGAACTACAATGCTTTTTTTGTTCACATTGATATTTTCTCCACCACTCGTAACGAATTCAAAAATATTATCGTGCAAGCGCTTCATCAGCATGAATAATTACCTACACCTAAAATTCATTTTTGTTATTTTTACTTTACCTAGACTAGACCTAGATTTAAGTAGTAGTATTGTAAGATGCAACTAGTTTTAACTGTACTTATATTGTAATACTAGCAGCTGTGCCCGCGACTTCGTTCGCGTGGCGGATGTTACTTACTTCGCAATTCGATTTAATACTGAATAATCGTTTTTTAAACCTTATAATAAACAGATATACCAACAAACAAATTGTAAAATTAACGAACGAACCAAAACCTTTTCAAAAACAGACCTTTACAAAGACAGATCTATGAAGACTGCGTCTAAATTTAAACTGAAAGACATGAGCGAACGTCATTCTTTCAAGGAAAATCTTAACACCGCGATACTGAAAATGACGTTACAGGCACAATGCCATCTGTTGTCAAATTTGTAAGTTAAAATAAATGACATCGCTTATTTCATCATAACAGCCCATTAATGTCCCACTGCAAGGACGCGCCTCCTCCCGTGACGGAGGGATACCTGGCCTACTAATACTACGCTGGCCAGTCGGATTGGTATAGGGTTTAATTTCAAGTTTTCCTTCATTTTTATTTCGTAAAGATAATATTCACCGATAGTCCCTTAGTCGGTTTTACGCCACCTATGGGATGAGACGGATAATCGCTAATTAATTATGAATGGATACATTTGCACGCCACGTTATGGTGCGGCAGAATTACCTGCCACGGTGGCGCGGCCGTCGCATTACATGGCTGGCGTGCATGAGGTCGCGGGTTCGATTCCCATGGAGGACAATTGTGATACACAAACTATTGTCCTTAGTCTTTGTGTCCGTTAAATTGATATTTTTAAAAGCTAGTGTGGGAGTTGTCTTTTGTAAAAAAATTGCTGAAATAAATTATTGTACCTAACACCTTCTTACCATCTAGCAAAAAATATTTGACTAAACTTAGACTCGACTATATTATTGTTATTATATCTATAGATAAACTGCGTGCAGTATTTTTGAATTACTTAATAAAATAAACACAAACACTTTGAATAATAATTTAATGTTTTGTGATTGTATTTCTATATTTTATTGTCAGTTTTGTATTTTTTTAATGTTGACAAATAGCAATAATGTGTAAAATGATTTTATAAAGAAAAAACGTGTTACTTATTATGTTGTCTGTTAAATTATACCCATATATTATTAATTATTAAATAGTTATATAAGTGTGTTATAATTGCAGTTATAATAAGATTGTGAGAAAAGGAATGTTATTTTAATTCAATTTAATATGTATGATTAAGTATAGGTATAGTTTAACCTTAAAAAATGAAGTTTGTACGCCAATATTAGCAATACAGGGAAAGACTATTTATTTTTGTCAGATGTTTTGTACCTGTGATTAACTAATAAAGGTTATTTGTATTTGTATTTATTTACATTAATAAAAACAGGTGGAGTCTGTTGCATACTTTTACGTTGACCAGTAACTACTACAGTTTAAACTAAATGAATACCAAAAGAATAATTGATACTTTAGATTAATAGCTTACTAATACAATTTATATTTAATTAAATTGCGTTTCAATTACGAAAAACACAAAAATATAACAATCAAGTAAACTTATAATTGATTTAATTTAATAAGACTTATAATTGATATTACACATACGATTCATGGTTAATTTTATTAACATTTAAAAGGAATAACTTATTAATAGCACTTAATAATAAAATAGTTATAGATTATTTAAAAACTCATTTATTTTATGATTAGTGCTGGTAACGCCATCTCGTGAACAAAAGAAACGAAATTTAAATTCATTCAACATTGAACCAAATCCATTTTTCATGACCCCTGATTTGTATTGGACTGTTCTAATGAAGAGATCTAGCGATATCTCGAGTAATACTTATCCGATTTTCACTCACTTTAAGCCGAATAAGAAAGGCAACAATACAATGTATTGGTCTTAAGATTATATTTTAATTCGTTTTAAAGATGAGTGGTAAGGCGGTAACAAACAGACAGACAGACAGATAGACATTAATTCTAAAAATTGTAAGTGTGTAGTGTTGTTGCTTTTTGACTTTTTTCTAGATTTTATAGATAATTTTTATCTGAGTTTTCGAAAAGAACAGACATTTCGGCCTCTACAGTTTTATTATAGTACTAGCAGCTGTGCCCGCGACTTCGTTCGCGTGGCGGATGTTACTTACTTCGCAATTCGATTTAATACTGAATAATCGTTTTTTAAACCTTATAATAAACAGATATACCTACAAACAAATTGTAAAATTAACGAACGAACCAAAACCTTTTCAAAAACAGACCTTTACAAAGACAGATCTATGAAGACTGCGTCTAAACTTAAACTGAAAGACATGAGCGAACGTCATTCTTTCAAGGAAAATCTTAACACCGCGATACTGAAAATGACGTTACAGGCACAATGCCATCTGTTGTCAAATTTGTAAGTTAAAATAAATGACATCGCTTATTTCATCATAACAGCCCATTAATGTCCCACTGCAAGGACGCGCCTCCTCCCGTGACGGAGGGATACCTGGCCTACTAATACTACGCTGGCCAGTCGGATTGGTATAGGGTTTAATTTCAAGTTTTCCTTCATTTTTATTTCGTAAAGATAATATTCACCGATAGTCCCTTAGTCGGTTTTACGCCACCTATGGGATGAGACGGATAATCGCTAATTAATTATGAATGAATACATTTGCACGCCACGTTATGGTGCGGCAGAATTACCTGCCACGGTGGCGCGGCCGTCGCATTACATGGCTGGCGTGCATGAGGTCGCGGGTTCGATTCCCATGGAGGACAATTGTGATACACAAACTATTGTCCTTAGTCTTTGTGTCCGTTAAATTGATATTTTTAAAAGCTAGTGTGGGAGTTGTCTTTTGTAAAAAAATTGCTGAAATAAATTATTGTACCTAACACCTTCTTACCATCTAGCAAAAAATATTTGACTAAACTTAGACTCGACTATATTATTGTTATTATATCTATAGATAAACTGCGTGCAGTATTTTTGAATTACTTAATAAAATAAACACAAACACTTTGAATAATAATTTAATGTTTTGTGATTGTATTTCTATATTTTATTGTCAGTTTTGTATTTTTTTAATGTTGACAAATAGCAATAATGTGTAAAATGATTTTATAAAGAAAAAACGTGTTACTTATTATGTTGTCTGTTAAATTATACCCATATATTATTAATTATTAAATAGTTATATAAGTGTGTTATAATTGCAGTTATAATAAGATTGTGAGAAAAGGAATGTTATTTTAATTCAATTTAATATGTATGATTAAGTATAGGTATAGTTTAACCTTAAAAAATGAAGTTTGTACGCCAATATTAGCAATACAGGGAAAGACTATTTATTTTTGTCAGATGTTTTGTACCTGTGATTAACTAATAAAGGTTATTTGTATTTGTATTTATTTACATTAATAAAAACAGGTGGAGTCTGTTGCATACTTTTACGTTGACCAGTAACTACTACAGTTTAAACTAAATGAATACCAAAAGAATAATTGATACTTTAGATTAATAGCTTACTAATACAATTTATATTTAATTAAATTGCGTTTCAATTACGAAAAACACAAAAATATAACAATCAAGTAAACTTATAATTGATTTAATTTAATAAGACTTATTTGATATTACACATACGATTCATGGTTAATTTTATTAACATTTAAAAGGAATAACTTATTAATAGCACTTAATAATAAAATAGTTATAGATTATTTAAAAACTCATTTATTTTATGATTAGTGCTGGTAACGCCATCTCGTGAACAAAAGAAACGAAATTTAAATTCATTCAACATTGAACCAAATCCATTTTTCATGACCCCTGATTTGTATTGGACTGTTCTAATGAAGAGATCTAGCGATATCTCGAGTAATACTTATCCGATTTTCACTCACTTTAAGCCGAATAAGAAAGGCAACAATACAATGTATTGGTCTTAAGATTATATTTTAATTCGTTTTAAAGATGAGTGGTAAGGCGGTAACAAACAGACAGACAGACAGATAGACATTAATTCTAAAAATTGTAAGTGTGTAGTGTTGTTGCTTTTTGACTTTTTTCTAGATTTTATAGATAATTTTTATCTGAGTTTTCGAAAAGAACAGACATTTCGGCCTCTACAGTTTTATTATAGTATAGATAGATAGATTACCTACTTTAAACTTAATACCTAAAAACTACGTATCTATGTATTTTAATATCTAAAGCGCGCTTATTCCGAGAAGAGTCAATAAGAACCACGTCCGTTCGCATTAAGAGTCAATGTGAATGAAATTATATAGATGCACCGGTTGGCCGTTTCGGACGTTAAACAAAAATCAACCATACAGCCGTACTCATACTGGCGCGGCGACATTTGGAAATTTTCTTTCATCTATATCTTGTGTGTTTATAAACCGATTTCTATAATTTTTTTTTTATGAATAAGATATTAAGGTGTACTTTTGAAATATGGGAGTTTTAAAAAGATATGTCTATGCAAATTACAATATATTTATGTATTTAATACACTTTGAAGAAAACCCTAACGATTAAACACGTTATTGTGGCTAATATATAAAAGATAGATATATATTATTCAGGACTTTTTTGTACATCTTTTGAAGACCATTATTTTTGTAATACATATTTTTGGCGTATGATCAACGTATGCGTTGATAAGAGCTCGAACGCGCGTTTTTTCAACCGACTTGCTTCAAATTTTTCGTCACTGCTCAGCTTTTATGTGTCTTAGCGTTATGTTATACAGCCTATAACCTGCCCAGGAGTATGGACTACAATCGTACCAAGTTTGGTTAAAATGCCTTCAATAGTTTTTGATCCATGCGTGCACATACAGACATACAGACAGACAGACAGACAGACAGACAGACAAAAAAATTATTGATTGCATTTTTGGCATTAGTATCGATCACCATTCATCCTCCAATATTAATTTTTAACATATATTCAATGTACAGAATTGATCTCTCTACAGTTTTATTATAAGTATAGATAGATAGATAGATTACCTACTTTAAACTTAATACCTAAAAACTACGTATCTATGTATTTTAATATCTAAAGCGCGCTTATTCCGAGAAGAGTCAATAAGAACCACGTCCGTTCGCATTAAGAGTCAATGTGAATGAAATTATATAGATGCACCGGTTGGCCGTTTCGGACGTTAAACAAAAATCAACCATACAGCCGTACTCATACTGGCGCGGCGACATTTGGAAATTTTCTTTCATCTATATCTTGTGTGTTTATAAACCGATTTCTATAATTTTTTTTTTATGAATAAGATATTAAGGTGTACTTTTGAAATATGGGAGTTTTAAAAAGATATGTCTATGCAAATTACAATATATTTATGTATTTAATACACTTTGAAGAAAACCCTAACGATTAAACACGTTATTGTGGCTAATATATAAAAGATAGATATATATTATTCAGGACTTTTTTGTACATCTTTTGAAGACCATTATTTTTGTAATACATATTTTTGGCGTATGATCAACGTATGCGTTGATAAGAGCTCGAACGCGCGTTTTTTCAACCGACTTGCTTCAAATTTTTCGTCACTGCTCAGCTTTTATGTGTCTTAGCGTTATGTTATACAGCCTATAACCTGCCCAGGAGTATGGACTACAATCGTACCAAGTTTGGTTAAAATGCCTTCAATAGTTTTTGATCCATGCGTGCACATACAGACATACAGACAGACAGACAGACAGACAGACAGACAAAAAAATTATTGATTGCATTTTTGGCATTAGTATCGATCACCATTCATCCTCCAATATTAATTTTTAACATATATTCAATGTACAGAATTGATCTCTCTACAGTTTTATTATAAGTATAGATAGATGTGGAAACGCCGTGGATTGTACATTAATCTATTTTTATTATACTTATAACTAGTTATAAGATACATTGTACAATTGTTTGTTTTCCCCAATAAAATAAAATAAAATAAAATAAAAAAAAACATTTACAACAGATAAGTCTACATATTGAGTAATGCCTTACGTAAATATTTCTACTCAAACGGGTAATCTTTGCTTAAAGATCAAAAGCTAATATCGGGAAGCAGAGAAAAACCTATTTATCACCACACTTCTCTTCCAAAAAAAGTAATTACATTTACGCAGCGTCATTTTACAGCAAAAACATTAAGCACGGCGTTAAGTAGTCTTGAAATGATGAATCATGTTTTAAATAAGAGACGGCAGAACACATTCGCATTTATCAGGGGATTTTGAAAGCGTCTAATAAATGCGATACATTTCTGGGTGGGTTTAGATGTATTAAGTAAACATGTTGAGTGATGATGCAATGTAGTGACCCGCGAGACAATATTTCCTGCTTTCGTAAACATGTCGAGAGGTTTATAAACCTAAAACCCTTCTTGAATGCACCGTTTTATTTTATATGTCATCGGTGACGTGAATCGACGGTGATTTATTCTTTTGGAAATATTTGGTGATGTATATCGCGATAAATAAATAAGTAATGGCGATGTTTGTTTTCGTTTTATGATATTTTTGTAAAATTTTCTGCGCAATCTGGTATAAATTTAACATTTTCTTTTCAAAGGTATACTTATCTAAGGATTTTTCTTTACTAAAAATGAATTATTTGACCCGTAGACAGCTTTGTTGTATTAAAGACCTTTAATGCCGCCTTTTAAGCAACATCAATAACCTGTTTCATGACTGTGTCAAGTAATAATATATTCTTGTAGCTTCTAATAAAAGCACGAAGTTGTCTACATAATACCAAAACTTTACGACAGTGTAATATAATATAATAATATAATATTCCTCACACATTCACACAATGCCACCTAGTCCCAAACTAAGCAAAGCTTGTACTATGGGTACTAGACAACGGATAAACATACTTAGATACTTTTTTTTGTAAATACATACTTAATGTAGGTACATAGAAAACACCCAGACCAATGCAAACAATCACGTTCATGCGCACAAAGATTTGCATTGAGCGGGAATCGAACCCGAGACCTCTGCGTAGCAGTCATGTTATATAACTACTACGCCACAGAGGTCGTCATGGTGTACTTGGTGAATCTTCTTTTACACCTACATATTCAATGGCTCACATAAACACGAGTAAAAACAAAAGCTACAAATACAATCAAAAGCACCTTGACACAATAAATCTCAGTTTAAACTGTTTATTTTATTGACTCATAACACTAATTACGTCGAATTTACAATAAACGTAATACGGTTATCTATTGTTAGCCCGAAAATTATATGCCATAATATTCTTATGCCCGAATTTCTTTTGCAATAATTTTATTAGACATAACGGCAAAAACAGCTCGACGGAGACCTCAAGGTCTCCTACTTCTTGATGGCTTAAAGAATAAACCTTACCTAACCTATCTAAGTTGGATTGCTCTTAGTCTCTCAGTTTAATTGAATTATGGCAAGTGAATATAATGGCTAAGGACGATTATGGCAAACAGTATTAGTACAAATGAAATTATAGAAAATGAAATTCTGGCAAGTGGAGGTATACGACGTAATACATACCTTATGTTTATCTCTTGATGCGGTATACAACACCCAGGCTACATACACGAACATGATAAGAGCAGGTACTACTAAACTGGCCACAACTGGTATTCTTCGCACCCAGGCGTGGTAGAGAGCTAGGAGAAACAGGGATATGCCAACTAGTATGGCAATGTAACGGCCTGTACGACGACGTTCTTCCTGTAACATAAATTTTTGGAAATTTGAGATAATTTTGATTTCGATGGTATAAATAACCACATAACAGTCTACGGCAACAATAGTTGCCATAGTAAACTACTCTCAACAGTCCATGCTCGCGAAATAATATCTCTCGACAGTCCACCCTTTTCGCGAACTTCGCGGAACGCGCTGACCGTTCGGCCTCGTCTTAAAAAAATATTATATTTCGTAAGCTATTAACAGTTTGTTGGGTAAAAAGTGTGATCGGAAAGAAAGTTAAGTAGGTTTCTTTTTAGTTTTTTGGCTTTCTTTTAAGGGGAGATAGTTAGATAACATTTCTATACGAGACACTAAATCCCAAGTAGCAAAATCTTGTCATATTAAGGTGTATAAAGCCAAAAAAAATTGACTTATAAAGGTCATATAAACGTCTATAAGCGTGGGTTTAGGCGCAGTTTATAAGAATATAAACCTTATAGTAGCTATATTGTGGTCATATAAAAAGCAAATGTTTCTTGTAGAAGGTTTATAAGAGCATCTTACAAGATCTATTACACTTATATTGATTACATAGAAGACTTTTACAAGATCAATATCCTTATAGCTGCATTATCTAACTCATCTATGGAGAAATTATTCTCTTATCAGTCGCCGTCGCAGCTTTTTGATATTGTTATGTTCAAGTGATTGAACTGGATTTTTAGAAGACATTTTATTTCTATTCGCAATTGAGTTGTCAAAAGTAAGTACTACCATATAATATAATATGCTTGGAGTTGGTGGTTTTAGGTAGTAAGTAGTAAAAAACTAATGGAAATTATTATTTACGGTAAAGTGTGGTATGATATTTGATGTATTTTTAAGGGGCCCATTGAATTATTCGTTTATATGCATTTCAAAATATATAATTATTTGTCATGTCTTGGTTACCGCTGTTACAAGTGTAAAAGCATTTTTTACAACACCTACAAGGGGGTTATAAAACCAATATCATTTTAAAAGTAAATTTATAAAGCTAAAGTCGTCCATATTGAGTAATTTCGGAGTTCCCTAAAGTAGCTGAGAAAACCATAACCACATCTTTCGTTTTTTTTCAGTAGAATCGCTGTAAATATGGTTGTTTTCATGGACGTGGATCGTAAAGAGATGATTTTAATCTGCAACAGTCAAAAATAGCCTTGGCTATAAAATTATTTTATTTTAAGAGAGATGCTTTAATTGTGATCATTCTACTTACACAAACATACCATTACATTTCATCATCAATGTTGAAGAAATGGGACTTATATTACATCGAACTTTTTTTGGTCTAAAGACTGTGAATACACAGTTTATGATCACTACCCTGATGACGAATGTGAATTTTTCTTATATAATATTAATGTAAAGTGATCTTCAATAAATAGATACGTCTGAAAAGTACCCCTCATTGTTAAATAGTTATATTTAAGTTTAAAATAAATACATCTCGATTAAAATTATGTCTTTTATTTAAATCGTGGTTTGGTGGTTGGCATTTTATTTAAAATTATATCTTTTAGAAATCTGTATCTGTGGAAGCTTGTTATTGGCGTTTAGTAACTATTTTTGAATCCATCTTTAAAATAGCTGTAAGCCTCCCAAATATTTTTTTGCGTCTTAGTTACTAAATTTATAATAATATAAATATAATATAATAAAAATAAATTTAGTAACTTGTTAAAAGAATAAAAACAGATACTGGTACAATATTTAGTTTAGTTATATTTAGCTTTATAATATAATTTTTCCTGCCATTAGCAGTATCACTTTCATTATTCTCTGCCGTACTGTATTCATGTTCAAGTTTTGGTGTAAAGGAGTATTGTGGTAAACTAAACATTTCTCTTATATTTTAATTTGGTACGGAACCACTAATATTTTCCTCTTTATTAATTTCTATTGTAGAAAAAGCAATGTACGCGTTTTTGTCAAAGCCTTATATTTTTTGTCCACCCTCTTTCTACTTCGCTTAAATTTTTTCCGCCATTCTTGTTTATTATGAATTAATATTATAATTACTAGGTACTTCTAATCTTCCACTTGTTAAAAATGGCGCACATAAGTAATATAAAACATAATAATAAAGTAATTATTAGGGTAATATTCTTATTGCGGCTAGATAATTGATCTTTACATTACTTATGCACTTTTACGGGTCATTTATGTAGCAAGTAAGCATTTGTTATATAAAAACTGTACAAACTGCTTTTATGAGACTCCAAACTTTATAATTATCATATAAACCACTATAATAAGCTTAAAAAGACTTCATTTAAACCTTTATATGACTCTGTATATTATATGACCATTTAGCCATATAATAAACAGTTATAAGAGTAACTTCTGTACGAGGCTTTATAGTTGTCATATAATTCAGCTTTATAAACGTGTACATGACTGAGTTATAAGAATGAAAGTAGTATAGCCAAACCCTCTTATAATATGCCTTTACATGGTATATTGTCGTAAATTTTGCTACTATATAACAACTACAAGTATTATAGCTGTATAATCCGTTTGTTATAAGGGTATTTTGCTAGTTGGGGCGGGCAGACTCAGGACAATCATTCCCGGATCGCACTAACGGTTGTTCTGCATGATTGCTGATTTAGGTGCGTAGCACACATATCAAAACGGAAAGGGATCGTCACCGTATCAACTCGAGCCGTTTAGTATTATTTGTATGAATCTCCTTACTGCAACGCACATGAATCGGAATCGTAACGTACTTAATCGGATTTTTGACGTTTGACACCGAGGAAAAATAATAATATAAAAATAATACAAATTCCGCCCTGTTAACAGATACATTATATTTTCCCAATTATTTGTACCATAAATAATATACGGTTATGATTAAAGTAATTAAACACACACATTTCTATTTGATAAAAACTTATTGTATTTCCTTTTCATCATCATCATATTAGTCATAAGATATTCACTGCTGAACAAAGATATGGTATAGACGACGACCTCTGTGGCGTAGTGGTTATATAACATGACTCCTACGCAGAGGTCTCGGGTTCGATTTCCGCTCAATGCAAATCTTTATGTGCATGAACATGATTGTTTGCATTGGTCTGGGTATTTTCTATGTATCTATTTACAAAAAAAAAGGTATTTAAGTATGTTTATATAGTTTGGGACTAGATGGCGTTGTGTGAATGTGTGAAGAATATTTATTTTTATTATTTATTATATTCTCTAAAGATTCCACCATACACGCGAACTTATGCTAACATTCATTAGATAAATATTGAGCAAATGTAACAATAAAGTTGCTTAACAAACATAGAGACGGCTAGCTAACCGCATTAACGTATTATTACATTACTGAGGTCCCCGGATACCTGCGGACTCGAACCACATCACCTATCTATCAATGTATTGATTCAATCAATACTATTATGTCAACACAAACACAATACAAGCAATTCTATTTAGTTAACAATATACATTACTTCATTATTAAAACGTTTACGACGAGAAGCGAGACGTTTGTCATGAAAATATATTAACTATTTTATTCTCAGTTTACAACGCCATACTAAAAAAAAGACAATGATAATTATACTTTTTATCCAAGCAACTTTATTTGACAACCATTGTGAACAATTTCACTGCCCTTTTTGCCGAGATTTATTGTTTTTTTATTCACTTTTTCATTTTCCTTTTACAGAAGAGATTGAGTTAAAACATTGTTCATAATTAAAAACGTACCGAGATGACTTTCATTTGTTTCGCAGTTTACTAACAATGTAAATACTTTAGTTAAAAATATTCTTTTAATGTTAAAAGGCGACGACAAACAGCGTATTAATTGAGAATAGAGCTCACATTGTGTTAAAGGAACAACTTAGATCGAAGATATTTATTATGATCATCACTGAAAGTAACGTAAGCCAGCTTTTAGAAGAAATAAACACAATTTTTTCTCAGCGCTAAAAACCAAGCAAAAAGTTAAGATTCTTGTCAGAAACATTCAACAAGAATGTACCGCAACATAAGGTTGTTTTGGTAGTTTAATGCATATGCCTGCATGTTAATTAGCGATCAGTGTATCTAGTACAAGTATACGTAAACTATACAGTATATCGAAAGAGGTTTGACGACGTGATTGGTCTACTCCAAGCGTTCCACCAATCCGTTTCGATACACGATACAGTTTATGCTAACGAAAACTCAAACTAGACACACTGAATACATATTTTAATTGCCAAGATAGGCAGATTTAAAGCATTTATAATGTCAAATTTTATTTAGTCTTGAAGAAAATTAATTTATTTTTTTATAAAACTCAATTAGAGTTTTAGATAATTGACAAAACTTTTAATAATAGTTTGTTATTGACAGAAGATAGTAAGCCAATTTGATAATCCACCATGCGGTACCGACGTACCTCTTGTTGAATCTGCTTTGAAGTCTTTTCAGCCTGTAAAAGAGAATAGTTTCGGTATATTGGAATTAATACAAATTTTATGCCATTCGCAAGAAGACGCACGATGAACCGACGACGCACGACCATAATTATATTGTTAGGATACGAAGGTCGCTGGCTAAGAGAGGTATTGGCTCATGTCTGTTAAAATGCTTGTAAGAAGCCTATATTACAAGTGGATGAGTATTTATATTTCTGATTTCTAAATTTACACGAAAGCTCTTTATCACTGTCGCTATTGTGATCTAAGTATGATAAAATACTAGTAGAGTGGCTGAACATAATACATAACTCACGAACATTTTTGCAACCTAATAAATGAGCTAACAATGTTCATTTGTTCATTTCCTCAAGACTAAGGGCCAGATTCAGAGACCGCACTTTGAAGGAAAGTTCGACTTTGATACAAAAACGAGATATAAGGCCCAGATTAAGGGCCAGATTCAGAGACCGCACTTTGACTTTACTTTAGCAAAGTCTAGTTATTATCTTTGAATTTGAAAAACATTAAAGTAATCTTTCGCATGAAAAAGTTTACTTTGGGAGGATTACTTTGAAAGAAAGTAAAGTCACGACTCTGAATCTGGGCCTTATATCTCGTTTTTGTATCAAAGTCGAACTTTCCTTCGAAGTAAAGTCAAAGTGCGGTCTCTGAATCTGGCCCTCAGAGTCGTGACTTTACTTTCTTTCAAAGTAATCTTCCCAAAGTAAACTTTTCATGCGAAATATTACTTGTAATTGTTTTCAAATTTAGAGAAAATAACTAGACTTTGCTAAAGTAAAGTCAAAGTGCGGTCTCTGAATCTGGCCCTAAGACTACGACCACGGCGGCAGCCTGGGAAACTGTGAAATAAGATTATTCTCTAAATGACCTTTAAAACTAAAACAAAAGGTATAAATCAACGACCTCGGTAGCGCGACGGTAGCGCAAGCGGCTGCCGTGCAAGAGGTTGTGGGTTCGATCCCCACGCAGGACAATAATTTGTGAGATCCACAAATTATTGTCCTGGTCTGGGTGTTCTTTGTGTCCGTTAATTGATGTTTGTAAAAAGCTCCCCGCGACACAGGGGATGATCCCTAGTGCGGGAGTTGTCTTTTTTTAAATAAAAAAAAAATCTGTCAGGGTTTATTTAACACCTCTCGGGTAACTAAGCACCAGAAACGGAGAACACCATTAAATGTACCTTATCTTCACTAAGCCGGGACTTTCTGTATAAAATCCGAATCACGTGCTAAAAAGTCGCATGTAATCAACGTGTCGTACAAAATAGACAACCAACAACTAATTAAAAAAGGTATAAAAATAGGTAATATAGGTAACAGCTACTCCACATTACTCCGCAGCTTTTTGCGTGCAATTTTAACACAATTCGGGCAAGATAAGACAGGCCCATACAACTGTACCAATTTCTATGTTTTTTTTTTGTTTTGTTTTTACGAAACTCTTTCAATCAATCATACGGGTCACATGATAAGTGATACAAGCAGATCATAGATCACGGGTTTATTGCGGGCGATTTAGTAGGGAAAGAAAACGTATTTTATAAGGAAATGGGGATTAGAGGGATACAACCTCCAATATCTCTAGATATCAAACAAAATGCAGCTGACAGATTGAGTTCAATATTAAATAAATTGTTTGTTCTAAGCTCTTTGACCTGACTTGATACGGTTCCTTAAGACATACTACCATTTACCTTTTTTTTTGCCTAACTGTAATATCCAACTATCCATCCATACGTTAGTAATAACAAATTTTTTTTTTATTTTTTTAAGCTCCGTTGTTACCCGATGAATCATTACATACTCATGAATAAATACATTTATTATTGTACTAGCTGACCCGTGCCCACTTCGTTGGGCGGTGAAAAAAACGCTTCCCTTTTTTTAAAATATTTCATTACTGCTCCTCTCTTATTAATCATAGCGTGATACTATTAATATAGCCTATGGCACTCCCCGATAAATGGTCTATTTAACACAAAAAGAATTTAAAAAATCGGTTCTGAAGATCCAGAGATTACCCCCTACAACTTCACAAACTTACAAACACACAAACTTTACCTCTTTATAATATTAGTAGGTATAGAGTATTATCTATGTAACGATGGATTAAGAATACATGGTATTAATCAATAAACCAATTAGCCTATCGCAGTCCACTTCTGGACAAAATGCCTCTCCCAACAAACGCCACAGAACAGGGTTCTCCGCCCTACGAATTTAGTCCGACCAAGAGATCTTCTTGATCTTTCTATCCGTGTGGTGACGGAGTAAGAATACAATATGTCATCACCCCATCTCATCCCATGGATGTTTTTGGTTGAGGGCCATCCGCCCCACCACAGCCCGTGTAAAGTAGTAGCGGTCGTCAGAGACCAACTACTCGTCCTAAACAAAAAAAAAACCATAGGTGTCGTAAAAACCGACTAAGGGAATAACCGTAACTACTATCCTTACGAAATAAAAAGAAGGAAAACTTGAATTTAAACCCTATACCAATCCGTCTGGCCAGCGTGGTATTAGTAGGCCAAGTAACCCTCCGTCACGGGAGGAGGCCCGTCCCTGCAGTGGGACATTAATGGGCTGTTATGATGAAGCGATCTTTTTGAGGTAGAATTAATTTATAGTACAGGTATTTAAAATTAAAATCTTACTCCAACCAAAATGTTGATACTAAGAAAATTCATCTATACTAACATCGCGTTAGACAGATATTTTACGTTATTCGCGCATTATTTTAAAACTGAGATATCTTTCAAACTAATAATCGGATCTCATCGCTGTTAAGGTCAATTTTGTTTAAAATTAAATAAATATAATGATTAACGTAATTTATTTTGATAAGGGTCAATACCATATACATAAAATACCTTTACAAACAATGCATTTCTTTAAGTCAAATTTGATTATTATAAAAAAGGTCGTAGTGAGTCAACCTTAGAAGATAGATATATGCTATCGTTGACTTAATTGTAAAACTTTTTTAAAGGTACAATTCTCTAATACATCATTTCAGTATATCTCCAGACGTTTAAGCAGCAGAAGCAAAATAAACGTTTTTAAGCGTCCCTTTTATATACATAATATTTCATTACTGCTCTACTCCTATTAGACATAGCGTGATACTATATAGCCTATAACACTCCCCGATAAATGGACTATGAAACATAAAAAGATTTTTTTAAATCGGTTCTGTAGATCCAGAGATTACCCCCTACAACGACACAAACACACAAACTTTACCTCTTTATAATATTAGTATAGATTTAATTTATCTTATAATTGATACACATACGATTCATGGTTAATTTTATTAAAATTTAAAAGAAATAACTTATAATTAATAGCACTTTATAATAAAATAGTTATGGATTATTTACAAACTCATTTATTTTTGAGTATGATTACTACTGGTAACGCCATCTCGTGAACAAAAGAAACGAAATTTAAATTCATTCAACATTGAACCAAATCCATTTTTCATGGCCCCTGATTTGTATTGGACTGTTCTAATATAAAGAGATCAAGCGATATCTCGAGTATTACTTATCCGATTTTGATGAAACATACCTCAGTTTAAGCCTAATAAAAAAGGCTACAATACAATGTATTGGTCTTAAGATTATATTAATTCGTTTTAAAGTGCGGTAACAAATAGACAGACAGGCAGACAGACATTAATTCTAAAAATTGTGGTTTCGTGCTTTTTGACTTTTTTCTAGATTTTATAGATAATTTTTATCTGAATTTTCGAAAAGAACAGACATTTCGACCTCTACAGTTTTATTATAGTATATAGATTATTAACATTGAAAAATACATAACTGACAATAAAATATAGAAATACAATCACAAAACATTAAATTATTGTTTAATGTTTTATTTGTTTAACATAATAAGTTTAATTAAGCCACCAACAGATGGCGTTATTTGATATATAGTTAAGATATTTTTATGTTCATCTTATAGCATAACTATGTTTTGTAGTTGAATATATAAGATTTTTCACTCGCCATTGGAGTTTTATTACATAATATTAATATTAATATTCCATCGAGTACTTTTTGGGATTTGTTCATGGTTCTTCGAGCCGGATAAAAAAATGTTAAATGTCTTTATTTTATTTATTCAAAAATACTGCACGCAGTTTTACTCTAAATATATTCCAGTCTACATTCCTAAGATAGCGCTGTTTAATATTTCACTTTGTAAACTTATACTACGTATAAAACTACAACTACTTATTCTTAAGCACTTTAAATTCAAATATCTTTTGATAGACTGAACCGATTGCAATGAAACAAAAATTAAATGGAACTTCAAGTTACGCTCAATCGTTGTGTATTAAAGGCATCTACATTTTACGTTACATTTAAAAATACTGCACGCAGTTTAACTCTTGATGTAGTTCAGTCTAAGTTTGAAAGATGGCGCTGTTTAATATTAATTAGTTAAATTCAAATATCTTTTAATAGACGAAACCGATTGCAATGAAACAAAAACTTAATAAAACTTCAAGTTACGCTCAATCGTTGTGTATAAAAATCATCTAAATTGCTTTGGTACTTTTTACGTGATGCCCGAACAAATTTTAGGTTACAGATAAACAGACATACAGACAAAAATTCCAAAAATGGTGGAAATGGGTTCTATTGGTTGTCTTTTAATACCCGGGCTATATTTTTTGGATTTATTTTCAATGTACAAAAACGACTTTTCTACAGTTTTAATATATGTAAATAGATAATAAATATTATCAAAAATCCAAACAACAAAATTTTTTTTCGTTAAATTCGGGGTACCACTGTTCTCCTTTCCTGGACACAGAAGAAAAAAAAACGTAGCCTACGTTACTCTCCATCCCTTCAACTATCTCTATCACTTAAAAAATCACGTCAATTCGTCGCTCCGTTTTGCCGTGAAAGAAAAACAAAGAGACACACTTTCTCATTTATAATATTAGTATGGATACGACTCATATTATTATGTATCTTTGTTTTAACCCTTTCACAGTCCCGCCAGCAGACACAATAGTAAAACAATGCACATGTACCATATATGGTACACGGGACTGGGAACGTGAGATTTTATGACATCAAATAATAATAAAAATCGTTTTTATGTAAATAATAGAAATGTTTTTTTCTACAACAGAACAATATTATGCACGTAGTATCTATTGGATCCTCATAGGACAAGCTGATCATTTGTGTATCCTTTAAAACTATATTTTAGTCTACTTAACCTAATTTTAAAGACGATTACCGTTTTTTAGGTACTAGGAGTAGGTGCAAGGCTAAAAGAAGAAATAAGAGCATTAAAAAACGGCGCTTTATCATTGTTCACATCGAAACGAAGTAGAAAAATAGAGATCGGAGGAGGACCAAATGACAGATACTTACTAAGCAGAATATAGCCGTCGAGTATTCAAATAGCTTTTTTGAATTGGCAAACACGTACCTACAAAAACATACGTAAACAAAACCTTTAATTTCCAAAACAACACTACATTCGTCGAAGTGCAGTACACTGTTTGAATAACTAAGTCAACATTATCCCTTCGTTTCTCTGGAGAGTACATTAAGCCTTCTGTCCACGTGTCCGGTACTGTTGACGTTGGGGACGAGTTAAAACAGCAAAATAAATGCAATGTGAGCACATTTGCCTGATCAATACATAGTAGAGTGATGCGCAATAAAAGTGTATTTATGGCGGAAATGTTTTAAATTATTTTTTATTTTTTAGTGACTAGGGATAGCCCTGTTTCGCAAGGACTTTAACTGTCATGAAATTATCGTACACACTGAACAAGTTTAAGGCAATACCTAATGTATGTATCAAACAAAGCATTGATTGTCTTGTCTGGTATTCAAACCTACGACTCTACGCAGCACAGCCGCGTACAAGCGATTTGCCACTGAGGCTGAGGCAGTTTTTTCTTTTCTGTAACATTTATCTCACCATTTTTCTTAC
Source organism: Schrankia costaestrigalis (assembly GCA_905475405.1). Classification (NCBI taxonomy): domain Eukaryota; kingdom Metazoa; phylum Arthropoda; class Insecta; order Lepidoptera; family Erebidae; genus Schrankia; species Schrankia costaestrigalis. Next base: position 7,242,568 of record FR997832.1, read on the forward strand.
AATGGTGACTGCTGTAAGCTAGGATCAACAATTCACTTCGCAAAATGTGAGAAGCATGACACTCAGTGAGCTCCGGGGATATATCTAAATCGTCTTGAGACCTGCGGAGAAATTAATCAGAAGAAAGCGTTCCTGGCAATGTGGGAGAGTTAGAATGCAAACAGGATAAACCTATAGAAAATACCAATAAAATATAGGTAATATATACATGACATGGCACTCGGAATTGAAATTCTAAGGTTTTGAGTAAGCTATCTAATCATACCAGCCCGTTAATGTTTCACTGCAGGGAAGGGCCTCCTTCCGTAGTGGAGTGATACTTGGCCTACTAATACCCCGCTGGCCAGACGGATTGGTATAGGATTTAATTTCAAGTTTCCCTCATTTTTATTTCGTAAAGATAATATTAACGAATAGTCCCAAAGTCGGTTCCTACGACACCCATGGGATGAGATGGGGTAGTGACATATTATATTTTTACTCCTCCACCACACGGAGATCTAATAGTAATCTCTTAAAATATGTATAAATAGTGTGTATCAGCTCATAGAATAGTTTAGAACAAAGTACTACTAATATATCTGTTACAGCCAAAGTAATTAAATAGATACTATACATAAGGACTGGTCATTATAAATAATATCCAAATTGACTAGACAATGTGATAAATTAATCACTTCATCTAGATATTATTTATAATTGCTGATCAAAGTTAGTCAAAGTAATAAATACGGTATAACCAACTAATTATTACCTTAATTATTATGAATATTACTATATTCTAGCTTCGTCCTTTAGTCACCTTACTAACCTAACCTAACCAACTGTTTCTGACTTTTGCCTTAATATTTTATTTTAGGACATATTACTTTATAGCAAGAAAAAATAGGATATTTAAACAATTATACTACCCTATTTTATGACACACAAGTATTATAGATAAAGACGATTAGGTAATATACGATTTTGTATATCGTAGTAAATATATCCTTATACATATAAATAGTAACCACAGATAAATCAACCGCTCCGTATCATATAAATATATTCTAGTAATCTTTACATACTTGTTTAATTACATTATCTGAGTCTTTGAAGATATTATTTATAATGGCTAGATAATGTGATTAATTCTGCGACATTTATCACTTTATCTAAATTGAGTAGCCATTATACATAACGGCTAGTTATTATGTATAATATTCATATTTATTACTTTGGCTGTAACATATCCATTAAGAGCGTATAAAGGCCTGGGCACACCGGGACGGCATGGCAAGGGATTTTGCCGTGAGTCAGCGCACACTGGCCGCTTAGATGCCGCGGCATGCCACAGCGCGCCGCGGGACGGCATGGCAAGGGATTGTGCCGTGAGTCAGCGCTCGGTCGCGGTAGGCAACGGCATCCCGTTGCCTACCGCGGTATGCCGCGGCGTCCTGCCACGGCAGCCTGTGGCGCGTCTTTTAGCGCCGGAGTCCGTGGCACTCGGTCGCGGTAGGCAACGGGATGCCGTTGCCTACTGCGGTATGCCGCGGCGTCCCGCCACGGCAGCCTGTGGCGCGTCTTTTAGCGCCGGAGTCCGTGGCACTCGGTCGCGGTAGGCAACGGGATGCCGTTGCCTACTGCGGTATGCCGCGGCGTCCCGCCACGGGAGCCTGTGGCGCGTCTTTTGATGCCGTGCGATAAAATCCCTTTCAATGCCACGGCATCATTTTAAAGCATAGCAAATTATGTCGTATTTCTGTAACAGTACGGTTGAATTTCCATTAGTAAAAATTAAAATACTTTGCCATGCCGTCCAGGTCTGCGTTAGCCATAAAGCTGTTTTCGATGATGTGACGTGGATAAGACGTTAGTGCTTTTTTGTAAGTTTGTTGATAGATTGAAACAGAATAAATTAATTATTTATATAAAGTGCGATCGATACTCACGATATCTAGGAGGATGGTTGAGCATGCAAGATATTAACACGTCCCCAGTGCAGTGTACCATATGTGGTACACGTGCATTGTTTTACTATTGTGTCTCCTGGCGGCACTGTGAAAGGGTTAAACTGCCTCCCTAGCTAGAGATCTTGCTTGTCAAGAGATTGCGGGTTCAAACCCCCGTCAAGAGAGTTATTTATTTGTGGTTTGCACAAATGGTTGTCTTGGGAGGGATGTAAACCACGTCCAGGCACATTTATGACCATCATGCAAACGATACTCCGTGTGGCGAAGGAGTAAGAATACAATATGTCACCACCCCATCTCATCCTACGGGTTTCGTAAAACCGACTAGAGGACTATCCGTGAATGCTATCTTTACGAAATAAAAAGAAGGAAAATTTGAAATTAAGCCCTATACCAATCCGTCTGGCCAGCGTGGTATTAGGAGGCCCGTCCCAGCAGTGGGACATTAACGGGCTGTTATGATGATGCCAACGATATACAGCAATATTATCTGCACAAGTAAATAAAATTTAGGACTTTGGTCAAGGTACAGTTATTGTAAACAATTATGAAGGTTTCGATCAGGCGTGTGTTATTTTGAGTACAATAATATAAAGGGTACGTCATTTATCGTGACGTTCGTCGCTGGCGTGTTGAAAACACTGTCTAGGTTATTGATGTGTCATCAATTTGGACATTTATACTACTTTGGACACTTATAATATAGGCATAATCTTCGAATTGTAATAAGAAATTACTACTTTAAGAAGACTATGTATCAATGTATTGATTACCTTAAAGATAAGACCGTGCCTGACTTGAGCATGGAGCAGGCCTTGCCTTGCCTTATGACATAATAATTATGTTGTTGGTAGGTACAGTGTATGAAAATTTTAACGGTAGGTATATTAACTTTGTTTTGGAATGATTGATTTGGAATCGATTAAAAGCACAACTTAGTATTCCCTATGTTTGTAGTCTTTGCTTTAGAATTAGTGTCAGTAGTTAACACGTTCCCAGTGCAGTGTACCATATGTGGTACACGAGCATTGTTTTACTATTGTGTCTGCTGGCGGCACTGTGAAAGGGTTAAAATCATTATAAAACTTTTATTACATTCTCATAGAACTTTCATGGAATTGTGATACTATTAACAACAAAATGTAGGTAAACGACTTTCTCTTCTGTGTTAATGTAAACACGAATAGAGAAAATATGTGACTTATTTTCTGACGTATGCAGTACACATTGTCTTTGTTACTTTTTCCTTATCACGAGTAGGGCCTCCTTAAGAGACGGATGAAATTTTGTCCCTCTAATACCACATCTTTTTAATCTGCATGTCAATTCTCGTACCTTAAAATCGTTAAAAATTCGGTTAAGTTAACTTTTACTTAGTTGTCAAATTGTCTTATTTAGTTACAATTTTTATATTTTTTTCACCAAATCTTCCTTTACCCATCAGACGGTATTTTTTTTTGTAATTAACTCATGTTGACTAAACAGTTGACTCAATTGTGCCCCCTAAATAAGACGTTTCAATTAACAATAATACCTAACTGAAGTAACAATCAGCTATGATGATAGCAAACTGAAATCAAACGCGTTTCCAACGTGTCTAGGATTAAAACTTTAACCAATCTAAGTTGTTGGTTTTTTGTAACATTGTAACATTGTAGTTTAGTCTAAAACAATAGTTAGAACACTGTGTGATAACGACTATTAGGGTTCATGTATAATAGAATAACTTTGTACTTGCTGAATGTAATATTGGAAAGGAGATTAAGATTGTGATTCTAAATAAGCAATGGACATTAAGCTGTTTGCGGTCAAGTCAAATTAAAATTAGTATCATGTATTATGTTATAGGCAATGAGTATAATGCAGGTATTATATACAATACCTAGGTAATGTATAGAATACCGGTGTCGCTCAGGTAATCTATGAAATGATATTCAATGTTGTTATTTGTGTTGTTGTTATTTTTGGTACGGAATGCTTTGCTGCGTTAATAAGAAAACATTTGTGACCAAGTCTTAATGACTACTCTATAGGTATAAATGTACCAAAAATAACTAAACCATAATGAATATGCAGCCTAGCCCTAACACACTCTAGCTACTTTTCTTAAGTTGAATGGGGGAAAAGGTATTTACCTCGTAAAATTACCAGGTTATGGGGTGTTATGGCGTACTATATTCTCCAGAGCATGTGGTATAGTGCAGTGTACACAAGTCATTAAAATTAAGCACCTACCTTTTGAGTGTTAATACTCGTAAGCTTTTATGAACAAACAAGACATACGGCATCTGTTGTATAATACTTTTCTTAGTTTTAAGCCAAATTGCGCGCGGCCGCGTTATGGCTAACGCAGACCTGGACGGCATGGCAAAGTATTTTAATTTTTACTAATGGAAATTCAACCGTACTGTTACAGAAATACGACATAATTTGCTATGCTTTAAAATGATGCCGTGGCATTGAAAGGGATTTTATCGCACGGCGTCAAAAGACGCGCCACAGGCTCCCGTGGCGGGATGCCGCGGCATACCGCGGTAGGCAACGGCATCCCGTTGCCTACCGCGACCGAGTGCCACGGACTCCGGCGCTAAAAGACGCGCCACAGGCTGCCGTGGCGGGACGCCGCGGCATACCGCAGTAGGCAACGGCATCCCGTTGCCTACCGCGACCGAGTGCCACGGACTCCGGCGCTAAAAGACGCGCCACAGGCTGCCGTGGCAGGACGCCGCGGCATACCGCGGTAGGCAACGGGATGCCGTTGCCTACCGCGACCGAGCGCTGACTCACGGCAAAATCCCTTGCCATGCCGTCCCGCGGCGCGCCGTGGCATGCCGCGGCATCTAAGCGGCCAGTGTGCGCTGACTCACGGCAAAATCCCTTGCCATGCCGTCCCGGTGTGCCCAGGCCTTTACACGTTTATATAAATCTTCAAATTTTACGTAGATCTCTTCTAAGACAAATAATGTTCATTCATTGTACAGTCATAGTTAGTTTACTTGCGCAAGATACGTATGTTTTCGTAAATAAAATAGCAGTCAAAGGTTGACTGATATTTTATTGAATCTTTTGCAGAAAAAATAAAGTAAGTAGTGTCACTTTTATTAAATAAGTAATATATACTTTTATTCTCGTTGCATCTGTATGTATCGAGCGCAATTTTTACCAGATTCCTTTGTATAATATCTATCACGCTATCTACATAAGAAGCATGGATTAGTTCTTTTTTTGGTTCAATCTATCAAAAAGCTTACAAAAAGCACTACCGTCTTATCTACGTAACATCATCTAAATAAATAAATTTTAAAATTTTACGTAGATGGAACTCTTGTAAGACAAATAATGTTCATTCATTGTACAGTCATAGTTAGTTTACTTGCGCAATATACGTATGTATTCGTAAATGTTAATGGTGTATATTATCGTTATTTTGGTATCGCACCGGTACGTAGAATGTTTATCGTTTCAAGATCAGATTAATCTTTTAACAGCTTATTATTAAAAATTGTAGGTATTCCCTTTATTGTTTATGTATTATATTTTTAACTGCCCTTAATATAATGATTAGACTCTTGAGCCCGATTTACACATCGACAAGTACAGTAGCGAGTTAGGTAGTAACTTTTTGATTAAGTTGATTTGAATAGATTACCCTTAACTCTTTTAGAGATAAGTGCTACAGTATATCTACACGACACCTTGGAGATAAGATGTGTTAGTATTACTTTATGGCTTTTAAATAATTTACCTTGACAAGTGATTCCGGAGCTTTCACCATTAAAGTTGATCCTTTCACGTCATTTTTCAACTTCAGATTCATTATTTCGTCCTTTCTAGAATAAAATAAAATATAGTTTGAGCGGGCCATGTTCAGCAGTGGGCATTCTTGACAAGATGATATGATCACAATTATCTGTCATTACGTAATTGTCATCATATTATCATACCTTCAAATTCCTAATGCAAGGACAGGCTTTCATTGATGATGGAAAACTTGACTTTACCATGAGTTAGACAAATATAAAGCTTAATCCTAATTTTAGGTTTTTTTGATGCGAAAATTTTAAAAATGTCTCTTCAAAGCTTTTTGAAATACGTACAATTAAAATGAGCTGGTAATAAATATATTGAGTACAGTATTGACATTTAAATGGCTTTCTCGAACAATAAAAATCGAGAACCATTGTATCTTCAAATGAAACACTTTTGTAAAACAAAACAATAAAGAAGCAATAATTAAACACTTATTTATTGTTGTAAGTCATTTTAAAGGTGTTTGTTATTGAGTCTGTGTTACTTTTTGTCTCTTGAACCCTTAGAGCACGTACTTACTTGGTCAGATCCAAAAATTATGTGTAACCTTATCAAAATGTGGATACATGTTAGATTGAATTAGGCAGTATAGAAACCCGACAAAATAAATTTCTTGAAATTTTTGTCTTTGTGATTACAGATTTAAACAAAGCATTCAAGTTGTTTATCACTAGCCTTTTCTTTATTTGATAGGTAAGTATGGCAATAACAATGTATGTATCCTCTTTACTCGTACGAAGCCCAGATTTGAAGTGAAAACTAATATTATTTTGGCTTTCAAATTGTTACGAGGCATGTAGGATTCACATCTAGTAGATGGCTATCACGCACTTTGTTTAAAGTATAACTCTTTCTTATACTTTTAAGATTGTTCATCAGTTTTGTGAATTAAATTTAAAAAAATAAAAAAACTATTTACTTATCACCATCACAAAAAACATGAAAAATCACGATAAGTATAGCTGATTGAGTGGCAATGATTTTCAGTTACATTTAGATTTTGTTTAGACATAATTGACGCAAGCACTCATATAAATAATGATTGTGTCTTCTTCGTATATTCGTCCATCAATAACCCGAAAGAATTTCCGGAGATTTAGTGGTGCGGAAAAATTGGAAATTGTTGTAAAAGCTGCTTTAAAAAAGAAGCAACAACGATGGCATTTCGCAGAAAAGACATTAAATATACCACAAGACCTCGTAACAATCGTCAAGCCAGAATAATATTATTTCACTAAGTGTTCCTTCATCGCTGATAGAAGTCCGTCTTTGCAATGAGTTCTTAATTATTATCAATAATAGATCCCTCGGGTTCTTAAACTATACATGATCACTTACCATCAAAAAACTTGCTATTGTTTGAAAAACAAACATTATGGAACACTACCCTAGTGTAAGTAAACACTAAAAAATGTTTATCATTATTATCACTAACAAACTTTGTACTTTACTTTAAACATTACTTATTTCTATATGAGTTGCTCACAATTAGCTACAACGTTTAATCGATACACAATTAGACAGGTTAAGCAATATCAGCGAGGGTAATTTTGTGATGGTTTGTTTTTTGTCTGTTGAATCCACTAGTTTATCTAACGAAAGGTAGTCTTGAAACAACGGCTGTTTAAACAATAACCTTAACTGGTACCCCATTTACTAATGATATAATATAAATAATAATTAAACTAGACTAAAAATCCAATGTCATGCAGAACAACACTTAATTAATTAATTAAACACACCTTTCACACATATACACAAAGTAAATAACACTACAGAAAGAGTGAAAAACTTAAAATAAAAAAACGTAAAAAAGCGTAAAATAACTCGAACGTTATTCGTCAGTGCGTATGCGCGTTTAGTCCGAGACAGAGGCGCGGATGTACTGCAGTAGACATAAGAGATTAACAACGATGCATAATCACTCGGTTGCTCAGATAAAAACAGACAGAGGCCATAACATACGCGAAAGACGAACAGCGATTTTACAGAGAAAAATTTAAACTTGCGGGAGTTATACATCTAGATAATTAATGAGTATATAGGGCATCCAAAGAAATGGCAATCGCTATCTTGTTTTTTTTTGTATACCAACCATATTACCTATATATTAGCTTCAAGAAGCCATTGGGTACAGATAATTTCTTAATGTCACTACTGTGCTATTTGGGGTGTCTAACCTACTGATCAGACACCCCAAATAGCACCCGTTAGGCAAAAGCCTAACGGGTGCTATTTTTATCCAGTGTCGTTCTTTTTATTAAAATAAATATTATAAATTCTAAACAAAAGTATAAAAAACCATAATAACAAGACCCCTGAAGCTACTGCGGCATTACGTCGACCACGGTCAACTTGTATTGGCTATTACTTATTACGGCCGCTACATAAACTTCGAACTTCAGACAACGAAGATGAGTCGCTTAAGAAGAAGTCCAACTGGTGAAATTCAACAAACCCTTTCTGAAACTGACGTCTCAAGTATTATCGATGACCAACATCCATCGTTTGCCAGCCAACGAAACAAGAGGCGAAGAGAAGAAGTCAGCGAAGAACAATTTTCTAACTTCAAGGACGAAATTAAGCAGATGTTCACAGAATTTAAAGAAGCTCAAAATAGTATCCTAGTCAAGCTTGCTTCTAATATTGCTGAAATTAAAACCCAAAATACTAAGATACAGGAGTCAAACAGAGATATCGAAAAATCATTAGAATTCCTTTCTGAAAAATACGATATCGTCTCCAAAAAACTGGAATCGTTTGAACGAGAAAGAAAAGACTATTTGTTGCAAATTACGAATTTAGAAGAAAAAGTGGAGGAACTCCAACGCTATCAAAAATCCAGTACTATTGAGATTCGAAATGTTCCTCTTGACCCACCTCAAAAACCCAAGCAAGATCTATCAGAAGTCGTAATTAAAACCTGCCAATCTCTCAAAGTCAACGTGAATCTTAACGATATCAAACAAGTTTATTCTCTGAAATCAAAATCTGGCGCAAGTACTGTGGTGGCTGAATTTGTTAAAGCGACGACTAAACATGAAGTAGTACAGGCAAACAGATTATTTAACAAAGAGAATTCTAAGGAGAAATTAAATTCAACTCATCTTGGGATAACGGGAAAACCAGTTCCTGTCTACATTTCGGAAGCCCTCACCGCCAAAGGACGAAGATTGCTGTACCTTGCAAGAGATGTCACCTCATCTCTCAACTACAAGTTCTGCTGGACCTCAAACGGCAAAGTCCTCATCCGGAAATTAGAAAAATCCCCTGCAATTGAAATCAAAAGCGAAGCGGATCTGGCCATGTTGAAAAAATCAATGTGACTAATTTTTCAAGTAAATCGTTCAATCCACTTAACAATTAACTCTTTTATCTCATTAGCTATAAATATATTACTAACTATATATTACTGCATGCAATATTCTATTAACATTACTTATTATTACATTACTACACTGTACAATTATAATAACAACAATACTCTTCTCTCCAGTTTTACCCCACTTATAGTTTCATATACCAATTATACCTTTACCCATAATAAGCCTGTTACGAAGTCATCGAATATCTACATTAAAATTCGATCAAAATAACTCAAATTTAAATGCTAACGAAATTGATAACATAACAGTTGGAAGTTCTTATATGTGTGATCCTGAATCGTGCAAAAAATTAATAACCCCATTTGTAAACAAACAAACTTTTGTACTACTGACTCAAAACATTAGGAGTATTAACTGTAATATAGATTCCTTCAAAATTTTACTAAGTAGAATTAATACTAATATTGATATCGTCATCTTAACTGAAACCTGGAACCAAAAAACTTCATTCTTCCCAACCATTCCAAATTATGAGTTGCATCACACTAAACGCAATTTAAACCAAAATGATGGCGTAGTGATGTTCCTCAAAACTTCATTGCATTGTCACGTCGAGGAGCCAGATTTCACCGATGCTAGTTGTCTTTTGGTCAAATTAAATTCAGACAGTATAGTTATAGGTCTTTATAGATCGCCATCAATTAAAAACTTAACACCTTTCTTGGATTCTTTAGACAAAATTCTTTCAAAGTATAAACAGTTCAAAAATATTATAATCATGGGAGACATCAATATTGATATCACAGAAAATAATGACGACTCCAATTCCATCGAGTATCTAAACCTCCTTGCTTGCCATGGTTTTTTAAAAGGTCATAGTTTTCCTACTAGAGACAAAAATTGCATTGATCATAGCATGCATAAAGTGAAATTACCATCCTTGACAATTGTATTGAATACTCCCTTGACAGATCATTCAGCAGTTATAACATGTGTAAAACTTTATACTAGTAAATCGAAACCAAGCAAAACCATTACTAAAGTTGATTATGATGCAATCTTGGAGTGCTTAAAAAAATATAACTTTGATGATATAATGCTATCTAAAGACCCTAACATGGCTGCTGCTCGTCTAGTCGATTTGCTGAGGGATTTCCTTCTGAAGCACACAACAAAAATAACACTTCCCAGAAAACAGCAATGTTTTAAACCCTGGATAACTCCTGGGCTTTTGCGTTGTTTAAGGAACCGTGATCGTCTACACCTAAAATTTAGAGCTGACAATACCAATAAAATACTAGAAATTACATATAAAAGATACAGAAATTTCTGCAATGATCTTGTTAAACGACTAAAACGATGTTATGAAAAAAACGAACTAATAAGTAATTCAGGAAATGCTAAGAAAACGTGGTCTTCAATAAAAAATATTGCAAATTTGAAAAAAGATAAAACCGCCCCCAAAGACCTATTAAGAATTGCCGACTCCCCCCAAATATCTGTTGATCAAGTTAATGACTACTTTGTGAATGTGGGAAAAAACTTAGCTGACAAAATTATAGATACAACTGATTCCGGAAATGTCAGACATCACACATCGCATGAACCACCAAATTCCATAATAATGCTGGAAACAAATGCTGTAGAAGTAAGGAACACTATTTTAGGACTCAAAAATGACAGTGCCGTAGGATGGGATGGTATACCAAATAAATTACTAAAAACTGCTTGTCCATTACTTGTAAATCCAATTGTCCACATTGTAAATCTTTGTATAAATACAGGAGTTTTCCCACAGGTGTTTAAAATATCAAACGTTGTTCCAATTTTCAAGGGGGGAAATAGAGACTGTGTCAATAACTATCGCCCAATTTCTATTTTATCCGCTCTTTCCAAAGTTCTGGAAAAAATTATCAATAAGAGACTCATATCCTTTTTAAACAAAGAAAATATACTGTCTGTCAACCAGTATGGTTTCAGAGCAGACAAATCTACTGCCGATGCTGTTACTGGTTTATCAAATTACTTAGCTGAACATCTAGATAGAAAGAATAAATGTCTGGGGATTTTTCTCGATCTAGCTAAAGCTTTTGACACAGTTTCTATTCCCCTACTCCTTGAAAGGCTGTTTGGTATTGGAATTCGTGGTGTAGCACATTCCTTATTTACTAGTTATCTATGTAATAGAGTGCAACGTGTCAGAATCGAAGATCATACATCAAGTGACAAACTAATAACACACGGCGTGCCTCAGGGAAGTGTGCTCGGACCAACGTTATTCCTGATTTACATCAATAATCTGTGTGATCTGAAATTAGATAATTCCCAAACATTTGCTTTCGCGGACGATACAGCTTTGGCATTTTTTGGCAAGACATGGGATGAGGTTAAGGCTAGAAGCGAGACTGGTCTTAGGATAGTTATGGACTGGCTTAGGGAAAGTAAATTGACTCTAAATACTGAAAAAACAAAAATAATAGCTTTTGGTAAATCTAAAAACGAATTGCCACCAAAAGACCTCCAAATTAGAGCACACTCGTGCCTTCAAAGTACACCAGCCAAATGTTGCTGTGTTGTTTTAGAAACAGTCAGTTTTATAAAATACCTAGGAGTATTAATAGACCAAACCCTAACTTGGAAACCGCACATCAAAATGACGGCTAGTAGGATACGTAAGCTTATCTTCGTTTTTTGCACTCTGCGTCATGTGGCTGACACAAAGCTATTACTAACAATATACTTTGCCTTAGCTCAGTCTATACTTTCTTATTGTATACTAGCCTGGGGCGGTGCACATAAAACCCACTTGATCATGCTCGAAAGAGCACAGCGAGCCATACTAAAAGTAATGTTTTTTAAACCTTTTAGATTCCCTACAGAACAACTTTATGCAGAGACTGGAGTGTTGTCAGTAAGAAAACTGTTTGTGTTAACTTCTGTCTTGAATCAGCATAAAACACTGGTTTTCGACAAAAATGTGATACAGTCGCGCAGAAAACATACAGTTTGCTCTAAAAAACGCTATAGAACATTCTTTATTCATAGATTTCAGTGTTACCTCGGTCCCTTCCTATATAATAAAATTAATAAAACATTATCAGTATATTCGCATAATAAATACAAATGTAAATTATTGGTAATTAACTGGCTAAAATCACTTTCTTATGATACTACTGAAGGTTTATTTAAAGTGGTACGTTAAAAGAGAGTATTCAGATAACTACATTTTATTATAATTATATAGAGACATATTTATATAATATTATATAATTTAAATATTTATTCATATATTTATATAAATTATTATGAAACTATTATATTTTACTTACCTTTTTATTTTATTCTTGTTAAGTATTTACTGAAATTATACTACCTTACTTAAATGGATATATTGAGAGTGTATATGTGTTGTACAAAATATAATAATAATATACTATTTACGTATGTGTATATAAAGAATAATTAAAAAAATAATAATAATATTAGAAGCAAAAAATATGTTAATTTTTTTAGGTATCTAAACGGAAGACACTGGCACCTATAACACAGGCTCGGCCTAGTATAGGTTCTAGTGCTTGTATACTTACTTTCTACTATTCCAAACATTGACAAATTAAACCATATCCTTGAATTATAATTTAATTCAAATAAAAATGTAAACACATTATTTTATAAGTTCATAGTTTTAGTAGCCTAACTTCAAGCATCGCAATAAGCGCTCTGTACACGCCGTACTAAATCCTATCTTTTAAACGTTCGGGTCATTATCGCTTGATCGTGCCATACAGAACGTGTTATGTTGCGGCGCCTGTTGTTAGTAGCAATAAGTTTATAAATTACCTACATAAATAATAATATGATGTATACAACTTTGTAATACTTCTTTCTTTATATGAATAAATAAACTTTATTATTTATTATTATTATTAAAGCATCTTAATCAAAATACTTAGTTCCAAGGTACCTAAATCTTAAATAAATACAACCGACTTTTACAACCAATTGATTAGCTATTTTAGGTGTCGGTTAAAAAACGATAGTTTTTATCCTACTATGTATTACACAGGCAGGGACCTGGAAGTTATTTTTCTAAACAGTATATCTACCACCATAACAATGATGCTATTAATCACCAAATGTAAATACCAGTCTGATACTTTCCAGATCATCGGTTTACGTTTCTGCCAACCACACACTGGCCATAAAAACTTTTTGGTAATAAATAAGAAATTTGCCAGAACGAGAAGTGGTAGATGCTGTTTGTTAAGAATGAGAAAATATACCGCTGTAAAGTATGTCTTATCACAAGGCATTAAGGTACTTCACACTATTAACAATAATGATACAGAGTATCACCAATCCATCTCGCAGCCCTGCCTCGCATCTCCAGTCTTTCGAAGAAGCCAACTTAACAGACATTATGTAATTAAGAGTTTAAACTTGAAATAGAACATTTTTACGGACATAAGGATCGCAGTAGTCTTCACCTAACCCCATGAAAGCAACGCGTGTTTTTATGTCCATACAAATACGTAAGGATAAAAAATACAAGAATTGTAAAGATAACATTTATTTGTATATCCAAGCCTTATATTTTCTTTTGGTATAAAATAAAAATCAATCTTGCTCACATCTGCAGTTCTTCGTGGAGGGTTCAAACAGATCATACAGTAATGGCTAACGCAGACCTGGACGGCATGGCAAAGGATTTTAATTTACGACATAAATTGTTATGCTATGCTTTAAAATGATGCCGCGGCATCATTTTAAAGCATAGCAATTTATGTCGTATTTCTGTAACAGTACGGTTGAATTTCCATTAGTAAAAATTAAAATACTTTGCCATGCCGTCCAGGTCTGCGTTAACCATAACAACATTGTCTGTGTTTTTTGTATGCCTGAGAAAATAAACTTTTAACCAAGTTATTTTATCATGTTAACATACTCTCCATTATAATAACAATCTTTTGATTATTTAGGAATAAACTCTGATAAGTAACTTTGGATAGCTATGTAGACAATTATCTTTGAAATGAACACTTAGCTCAAATACTTACACCAACCAATCAGACATCTCTACACAGCGCCATCTGTTCCCAAAGTAAACTAGGCTAGGCAAGCAGGTTATGCTTGAGTTATGGGAAACAGAACAACAGATATTAATATATATATAGGTGAACCTGGGGACACTTGATCCTTGAGGGAGACTAGGTACACGAGATTTTCAGAACTTGTATGGGTAATATTAAATTTTATAATGGCAATATCGGTTGTCTATGGTAATTGGAAATTTGACGCGTTTGTAAATGGCGGACGACCGAGTGTTTGTTGTTGCAAAGAGAAAATTTCCGTAAGTTTACATTTTGATTAAACATTAATTGAAATATGGCTTTTAGGTGTGTTGAATTTAATTCGAGGCGTTACCTGTATAAGTAGCGATTTGTAGCGTAGAAAAGTGGTAATCTAATAGACGTTTGAAAATATTCTTGTTTATAACCTCAAACTGCTCAGGGTACACTTGGTACACTTAGCTGTATACAATTCCTGGGTTCAATTCAATAAGACACTGTTTCAAGTCTTTATCTTAATTACGTTTAAATTTTATTCAGGGTGTGATTGCGAGACATTTGGGTTCTTTTATTATTGAAAATACAATTTTGTTTTGAGTTTGTTTTTGGTTTTTTAAATACGAAACGGAAGTTTTACATTTAGCAATTGATTTATGTATCTCCATACACTGTGTGATATGCCTATGTTATGTGATTCTGAAAACAATATAAAAAAGATTATCATATTATAAAAACATTTTTTATTTATTTCCTTAGTAATAGTATCATGTGAACCTAGATATGGGGAGGATCAAGTCTCCCGTATATACGGGACACTTGATACCATTCCCTATTTTTACTTTTAGTCATATAACTATTAAATTTAGGCACTTATATCTTTGGGTCTTACATCAATTATAGGCAAATGAATTTCACGTATGTCGGTACCAATATCTTTTAAAATGGATAGTCACTAAGGAAATTAGGGATGAAAAACAGAAGGGGGGATCAAGTGTCCCCAGGTTCCCGTACTTATTTTTTTTGTAAATACATACATCTAATACACTCAGACCAATGCAAATAATTGTGTTCATGCACACAAATATTTGCATTGAGCGGGAATCGAACCCGAAACCTCTGCGTAGCATGTAAAGCGCCGATCTCACTAGACTACATGTAGTCGACATTTAGTCTTTCCATTTCCAAAACATGGAAATGGAAAGACTACATGTAGTGTCCTACAAGATGTAGTCTCCTACAAGATGTAGTTGACTACATGTAGTCTAGTGTAATCAGCGCTTATAACCACTGCGTGTATAACCACTACGCCACAGAGGTCGTTTAGTCGGCTAATCTTCTGCCTAATCAGAATGGTGGATATCAATTCTAGCAGTGATTTAAATAAATTTAAAATGAAAGTCCTTAATTAATACACCAACCAATTACTCTAGCCAGCATTCCATTAGTCAAGTAAGTTCCCGCCCATCAAAGAAGGAGTGTAAATCCAACTGTGAGATAAATAATTTAAAATGGAAGACTTAATTAATAAAGTTTTAACTAAAAAGCTTGAACTTTCTGACATAAGCGCAGCTATTAAAAATGATTCAAGATCTTTATGACAACAAGCTGTGACTGTTATTAAGCTCTTGAGTAGACTTCATTCGCATGCAAGTCATTAGGGAACTGATTATATGCCTCACACATTCACACAACGCCATCTAGTCCCAAACTAAGCAAAGCTTGTACTATGGGTACTACACAACGGATAAACATACTTAAATATCTTTTTTTGTAAATACGTACGTATTATACGCAGAAAACACCCAGACCAATGCAAATAATCATGTTCATGCACACAACGATTAGCATTGAGCGGGAATCGAACCCGAGACCTCTGCGTAGCAGTTATGTTACATAACCACTACGCCACAGAGGTCGTCATCATATAAAGTACATAGTTGGGTTTTAAGAAAAACAAACAAGTTTGCTGTGACTACCATAAGGTGCCAATGTTGCATTAGCTTTTGTGTAGGTATCGGTTTTCATAATACAAACGCTCCATGCAGCCACTAAACAAAAATTTGAGATAGTCCAAGAATATGCTGAAATTAATGTTTTGAGGAAATCATTTATATTAAGTGCAAAGATGTCGGACGATAGCCTTAGTTCAAGAACAAAATCATTAAAGCGAATTTTATAAAATGAAAACAAATCTAAGCTCACAGAATCAAATATGTTCCATTTCACTAGTTTCAAACATAAAAGTTTTAAAACAGAATTATGAGAGTGCCATTAAACGTAGTTAACAAAACGTACGGACTATAGTAATGAAATTCACTCATCGTTGTTAAAGTGAATGACGTGAAACAGAATCACGCAGTTTCAGAGAGGAATGCGTTTAAAACTTTCCGTGAACCGTCGCTTCGAGGACGCTGTATAGAATGACTCAACCAGACTATTTATTTAGTAAAAAAAACATTTATTATTTTGTTGTTTATATATCATCATCATCATATCAGCCAATCGACGTCCACTGCTGGACATTGGCCTCCTCCAAGTACTGCCACCTCGCGCGGTCCTGTGCCTCCCTCATCTATAATATAAAAATGAATCGCAAAATGTGTTGGTAAGCGCATAACTCAACAACGCCTGGACCAATTTGGCCAAATCTTTTTTTAAAATGTTCGTTGAAGTTCAAGGATGGTTTTTACGGCGAGAAAAATTAGAATTATTGCTGGAAAAACCCTAAAAATAGCCCTTTTCTTTTTCCCATACAAATGATTTCTAACTAAAACGTAGTCAATTTGAGCTTTATTGCTATGGTATAAAGTTCATATTAAATTTTGAAGATTGAAAAATTGAAAGATTGAATTGCGAAGTAAGTAACATCCGCCACGCGAACGAAGTCGCGGGCACAGCAGCTAGTCTATAATATAAAAATGAATCGCAAAATGTGTTGGTAAGCGCATAACTCAACAACGCCTGGACCAATTTGGCCAAATCTTTTTTTAAAATGTTCGTTGAAGTTCAAGGATGGTTTTTACGGCGAGAAAAATTAGAATTATTGCTGGAAAAACCCTAAAAATAGCCCTTTTCTTTTTCCCATACAAATGATTTCTAACTAAAACGTAGTCAATTTGAGCTTTATTGCTATGGTATAAAGTTCATATTAAATTTTGAAGATTGAAAAATTGAATTGCGAAGTAAGTAACATCCGCCACGCGAACGAAGTCGCGGGCACAGCAGCTAGTTGTTAATATATATTACTAAGTTAGGGCGCCTTCAAATTTGCCGCTAAGTGTCGCGCGGAGGCAGCGCGACTGCAGCGCTGCCGTCGCGCTGTTTTGTAAATTCATAGAGATAAAAAACGCGCGACTGCAGCGCTACGCCCGCGCTGCGTCCCCGCATTCGTTCATCGATCGACTAGTGTTGTTTAGAATACTTTTTCTTTTTAATAGTAACACTAAGAGCAGTGTATTTTCGTCTGAGTCCATCGTAAAACTAAAACACAACACTACCATTCTCAAACCTAGCGACGGCAGCGCGACCGCAGCGCTGCAGTCGCGCTGCCTCCGCGCGACACTTAGCGGCAAATTTGAAGGCGCAGGACCGAGTTTTGAGGCGTGTGTTGGGAGAAGCCTATGTCCAGCAGTGGACTGCAATTAGGCTAGTTGATTGATTGATGTTACTAAGGTTTGACAAAGTTCCTTATACGGAAGCCTCTAGGTAAATTTGTCTTTTCGCCACCTTGGCTATATATGTGAGCAATAAAGTGAGAGGATCTTAACACATATCTGTAGAATTTTTGGGACTCCAGACAGTTGCCTGCCGAAGTCAAAGGTAAGTGTCCGCTCACCATTGCCTTTCAAAAGTTAAAAGCGGTGAAACACAGATTGAAAGATATGATCAATCAATCAAATTTAAAAATATAAGGAAACCCTTTGCTCGATGTTAGTTGCAAAAATGTTTTACTTTGTTTTGTTTCCATACTTTACGTTAAAAGCACAAAACTATGCCTTGTAAAGTGCATAGAATTTCCTTTACTACAGAAATAAACAGCTATGTGGGTCTATCATAATAAGGTTTATTGTGTTTGCCTTGCTACTTTCTCGTATTAATTAACAAAGCTACTGAATGAAAAAGATTATGATAGCTACGTAGTGATTGTTTCTGACAACCATACCAGAGGCCGCGTCTTTGATGCCTGTATAAATGACAATATTATTATTACTATAATTTAATCATGTATTAAGCTTACATTTGTTATAAATTAACGTAATCAATCGAAAAACAATAATAACATTTTTGGGCTCGAAAGTTTTCTTGTTTTGTTTTCGTAGAAATAACATGTGAGAATTTTCTTCCCAATTGACTTTTACGAGACTCGTTAGATGAGATACGAATGTACGGACGGAATAAGAATGCAGGATGCATTATCACTACATGGAACTTTTATAAATAACATCATAATTCTGTTTAGTTTATTGTATTTACTCTGCGTACTTTGTGTGTTATTAACCACTCTATACACGAAAGGAGATTCGATTTCTAATAACTTCATTTTAACCCAAACATTACTTTCAAAAAGTGTATATAATTTCGAGACACTTCTATTAAAGTAAAGAATACTGTTGTGAAATTTCTACCAAGGTACGTTAATGTTTGCCAATCCCACAATATAAATAAATTCGAAAAGTTAAAACGGGATTGTACTAGCATAATTGACACATTGCTAGACAGAATGCACGGGCATTGGTCTATTTTAGATTGTAACCTTTACATTAATTATTTTGACGCACTATGGGCACGAATAGAATAATAGAAGGGCACAATTACAGCGTAGGTATAGAAGTGTTCCTCTAAAGTGGCCGTAAGCAGAAAAGGATGGAGAGGCCAATGGCCTACTACAAATAATTTGTGCTTTTTTTTCCTCACTTAGTCACACAGCGCCATCTAGTCCCAAACTAAGCAGAGCTTGTACTATGGATACTAGACAACGAATAAACATACATAAATACTTTTTTTTGTAAATACGTACATAAAAAACACCCAGACCAATGCAAACAATCATGTTCATGCGCACAAAGATTTTCATTGAGCGGGAATCGAAGCCGAGACCTCTGCGTAGCTATCATGTTATATAACCACTACGCCACAGAGGTCGTCAATTATTTTATTATTTTGCAGTCTGTACAAATTGTATTTTAACAATAAGCAGATTGTTTTCTATGTGGAAGTTGAAGTAGTTTCTTCTAGTGCAGCCCTAGTTAAGCTGTACTGATGTGCCAACAAACGTTTACAGCTTAAAATAAAATATCTACATCGTATTTTGACATTTAAGTAACTTTCTTGGAACAATTCCCGGTTTGAAAATACAACTGAAAACAAAAGATTTTAAAACTACTGTTGAAGTAATTTATTTTTTACAGGATTATTATTCCTTGAGAAGAATTTTCCGACATTTTGTTGTACAGTAACAACGTTTCAATTTTATCAATACTTAAATGTTGTACTTTAATCAGGGTTTTAATGGGATTTCCATTATAAATATAGCTTTTTCACATGCTGGTAAAGAAAGAAAAAAGTGCCTTTTCCGATCCGCTACTAAAGAGCCGATTACACCAGACTACTAGTCAACTACATCATGTAGGAGACTACATGTAGTCTTGTGTAATCACATATAGGACAGTGTAAACAGAACGCCCTAACACTAAAAAGTTAGGACGTCCTTATGTAGGAGACTACATGTAGTCTAGTGTAATCGGCGCTTAAGTTATTCAGACAATCGGAAGTGCTATTTGGGCATAACAATATAAGAAAAAAAATTTGATTTAAAATGTTTGTGTTAATTACTAGTTTTTATGAAATTTGGAAAAATTAACCCTTTTTTTACTACTATGCTAAGGATTATCAACGTACCAAATATAAATTTTGCATCTATAACCCTTATGCGTGGCCGTAGTAACAAAAAAATATAGAAACACACATACCTACACACCAGTCCATGAGGAAGTTATCGTATCATGATTTGCAATAAAAGGAACAATGTATTTTCTGTAGGACACTTATAATCTATACTAATATTATAAAGAGGTAAAGTTTGTGTGTTTGTATGTTTGTTTGTGTGTTTGTGACGTTGTAGGGGGTAATCTCTGAATCTACTGAACCGATTTCAAAAATTCTTTCGGTGTTGAATAGTCCATTTATCGGGGAGTGTCATAGGCATGTAGTATCACGCTATGACTAATAGGAGTGGAGCAGTAATGAAATATGTTTAAAAAAGCGCCGCATATGTTTTGCGGCCTAACGAAGTGGGCACGGGTCAGCTAGTTATTTATATAGACTAAGTGTTGTTTTATAATAAACATTTATATCTATCTATAGTGGTCACGTTACAGTTACGTACGTACCGTATCTGAATGCATTATCATGTTTAGTTAGATTACTGAAAGTATGTTAATTATTGTATTGCTGTCAAGTGCTTTTACATTATTGTTAATTGTGCAGCATTGACATTTCGTTAAGTAAGATCATATCACATCCTCAAGCACTCACACGACGCTCGCTATTGATAACTAAGCAGAACTTGTTTGTAATAAATCATCATCATCATCTCAGCCAATTGACGTCCATTGCTGGACATAGGCCTCCTTTAATTGCCACCTTGTGCGTTCCTGCGCCTCCATCATCCATCGGCTTCCACCCGTCCTTACAAGGACTGTAATAAATACACAGACCTAATGCCCAGGTATGTAAAGAATACCGCAGTGTAAGAACATAATACAAACTATCTAAGTACCAATACTTCTGACCTCATAGTAAGCAAACATTTCTCCTACTACTCGACACCTGTCGAGTAGTAGGAGAAACGAGACTTTTGAAAGTACCTACCTAGGTACTTTCAAAAGTCAAAGTACGCTAGAAAACGATTAGACTCTCAAAGTTTAGAGGCTCAGGGACCCCAGGGGTCAAAAGCGTCTTCGCCGTTTACTCAGACGAAACGACCCAGGTTTGAACTAAGTTTTGAGTTACCTACAAAAAATGTTGCTACTACCTAAAAAAAAGTTATCTGTTGTTTAGTACCCATAGTACAAGCTTTGCTTAGTTTGGGACTAGATGGCGTTGTGTGAATGTGTGAAGAATATTTATTTATTTATTTTATTTATCTTTCGATTTATTGCGATGATTAGCAAATTCAAGAACATAAGTTGTCTAACACAACGTATGTCTTGTACAAAACAATAGAAGTTAGGTACACTATTAAACAACTATACGCTCGTATAATACAAACACATAAACCGTAAATGTCGCAGTTTCCAGTTTGAGAACGATAATAAAATAAATTTCACAGCAATAAAGTAATTTTAACTGTAATTCTAAGCTATCAGCAGAAACGCTCTTTTGTAAATAATAGGCTAGCTCGCGGGCGCCCTCAACCGTTCACTAAGGACAAACAATTTACTCAAAGAGAAACCCTTCTTTAAGAAATATTTTACTCCATTGTTTCCTCGAAGGCTTTAGAAAGTTTAAAGAAAATAAGCAAGTTTAAGTTTTCGATCTATACTTATTTATACAATCCCGTCTGGTGACGGATGTAAGAACACTTGATTAAGCCAGCCTTTCTCATCACATGGGTGTCGTAAATCCTATTTATGTAAAAGTTGGCACAAATTATCTGTACGAAAACAGATGAAGGAAACCTTGATTCAAACTTGTCATTGTAAAGGGAGCGTCCTTGCAGAAGAACGTTAATATGCTGTTAATAATACAATGAGTACCTACCTAAATGGTCTTTTAATATTTAAAACTAAGTAGTAATATTTTAACCCTAGATAGCTAACGTTCGTCAAATTGACGAACATGCCATAATTATCTTTCTTTATCTTTCTAACGTTTTTACCTACACGTTTGCCAATTTAAACCAACTTATTGAACACCGAGGTGCATCGAAACCTGCAGATTGTGTTCCTATACGATGAGGCGTATGGCAAAGAATAATTGTAACAGTTGCAAAGCTCTCATTTGTGGTGAACATACAGTTGATTTAGTCCAATTTGTGCCAAAAATATCTAAATATTTTATATTTATTTAATGTTTATAAACCTTAAACTTAATTATTTAAGAAGAAAAAAAATAATTCTCATAATTTAGTCATTATAATATTAAGAGTGCCTGTTTGATTAAAAAAAATATGGGACATTAAAAAAATTTGTTTTAATACTTAAGAGTTACATAACATTTACTTTTGTATTAATTATTTTTAATTTATACCCCATATTTCCCCTCAGTTTAATAATCTTAATTGAAATATAGTTTTAAGTACATAAAAATCTCATTTAAAAAATTGGTCGTCAAAAAGTCGAATGGTTAGCTTCTCATAGCAGTTTAGGAAGGTTAGCTATCTAGGGTTAAACATAGCCATCTTGTAAAAACGTCTAGGTAGAATTAGACTGATACCTAGAGCCAGTGCGAGTCGCTGAATTCTTACTGGTTGGAATACTTATCGAATCGAAAGAAGAATGAAAAATACTCGTCTTAAATAATTGAACTAACTTGTCTGGACTTTCCGTAATATATGCATTATACGAAAGTTCTTTCTTTATTTAGCGAACATCCCAGATGCACTGTAGCGTCTAACAAAACTCATAAACTTGAATGAATTCGCTACCTATTTAAATATTCTTGGAAAATGTTATCTCAGAATTTCAAAGAGATAATTTTTAAGTATACTTAGCTATAAATAAAAGTGCAATGTATGTTTTTCATCCAATTTAGCCGATTATTTTATGAACTGATTATTTTATGGCCAGACGGATTGGTATAGGGCTTAATTTCAAGTTTTCCTTCTTTTTATTTCGTAAAGATATTTTAACGTAATTCACGGATAGTCCCTTAGTCGGTTTTTACGACACCCATGGGATGAGATTGGGTGGTGACATATTGTATTCTTACTCCGTCACCACACGGATAACTATAAGGATATGTTTAGAATATAACTTTATGTAAGATTTCAGAAAGACATGAGTAACATCTTGTTTTATCGCTGTAATAAAATAATAATAGGTACTCTCTGAGTACTAATAAAACACAAAACATTTTTATTGCACTGCGTCAATTTTGAGGTAACCAGTTTTACAAAATAGCAGAACAATAAAAGTGTAAGTATATGCTGACAAATTTGTGAATACTTTTGTTGTGTTGGGTGCGTTGTAGTAATTATTGCAATAGGGAATACATGTGTTTATAACATACTTCCAAGAAATATAAATTATATTGTTTACTAGCTGATGGCTGCCCGCGTGTAATAGGCAGTCTAAATGTTATTTTACACCCTAAACTACCTACATTCCAAATTTTATTAAAATCCGTTCAGTAGTTTCTACGTGAAAGAGACAAGAAACAAACATACATCCATCCATCCTCACAAACTTTCGCATTGATAATATTAAAATAGGATTATGTCGAAGACAACTCCCGTATTGGATATTGACTTATTTATTGAATTATATCACAATAAAATTAGATAAGTGTAAACCTTATACCCATGGCATTCTCTGGCCGAGAATGAAAATATCTAGAGATATCAGAAAATACTGCGTTGTGAAAATGGTTAAATAATAAAGAAATAAATACCTATACTTTTAATACTTCAACCAAGGAATTAATAGAAAATAAATAAATTCTTTGGTACGACTTGGAATCTTCACAAAATGTATTTAACGAATGAATAGATAATTCATTCTCTAATTTAGATCGCGATCTCAAAAATATAAATGTAATTATAAAATAAACCGGTCAAGTGCGAGTCTGACTCGCGCACCGAGGGTTCCGTACAAACCTATTTGCCAAATTGTGATAACGTCAGGACTCAGCTGTTTAAATACTATTTTTCCCGCCAAAATTCAATGACGGCACGACTCAGCTCTATTAATAAATATTTTCCCGCCAAAATACTATGACGTCACAACTCATCTGTCTAAAATTCTGTTACGTCACGATTTATCTGTCAAAAATTCAATGACGTCACGACACAACTGTCAAAAAATGTTTTCCCGCCAAAATTCTGTGACGTCACGACTCACCTGTCAAAAATTATATGACGTCACGTCCCATCTGTGACAGATGTCAAAGTGACGGGTGTCTAAAATATTTTCCAGCCAAAATAATATGAAGTCACAACTAATATGTCAAAAATTCTGTTACGTCAAGATTTATCTGTCAAAAATTCAATGACGTCACGACACAACTGTCAAAAAATGTTTTCCCGCCAAAATTCTGTGACGTCACAACTCATCTGTCAAAAATTCTATGACGTCACGTCCCATCTGTCAAAAGTGACAGCTGTCACTTTGACAGCTGTCAAAATTCTATGACGTCACTGGTCACGTGACTCAGCTTTCCCGCCAAAATTCTATGAAATCAAAATATAATGTGATTTAAGTAAAAATTTAAAGTTTTCGGAATTTTCCAATTACATGTACTACAAGACCTTGCTCCATGCCAAATTTCAAGTTTGTAGGTAGACTGGAAGTACCCTGTAGGTTTTTGCCCTTACCCCTCTAAATTTTGCGACAAAAACGGCTATATCTCTTGTTTGCGTTGGATTAGCACTTTGAATTTTTTACAGCACTAAGAGGCATCAAACTTTAGTATTTGGTGAAAATTTAAGCTTGATACCTTCACGCGTTCCTGAGATAAATGGTCTTGACAGACAGACGGACGGACGGACGGACGGACAGACGGACGGACGGACAACAAAGTGATCCTATAAGGGTTCCGTTTTTTCAAAACTGGTACGGAACCCTAAAAATGTTTTTTAAGAGGCTTTTTCTGGGAGTAATATAGGCAGAGAATTACTGAGCGCCATTCACGATGGATCCTCACAAGCCTGTTTTACTTCTTTGCATTCATGAAGTACAGGCATTATTATAGACAGACCAAACCTTACTACTTACATAGGTACATCAATTTATCGGTCACTCAGAACATCCAGTCTCAATATGATGGTTTTTGAATTCGACAATAACTCCATTGCTTTATGATTCGAGCCTCTGCACTACCATCCCATTTCCCATTCAAGCGATTCACCAACGAGACTGTCCCCATAAAGCACGTAATTATACAGTAACTGCCTCGATAGCGGTAGTGTATGTGCCTCATTTCCACGTGATGCCAGGTTCGAATACCAAGTAACATAATTATTAGTGTGATCCACACATTCCCACCTATAGCGTCAATCCCTAATGCCGGAGTTATCTTTTTAATAAAACAAACAAACCTATATACTAATAGCTCCATTAAAAGAAAAACACCTAGCTATATTTCGTCTAACTCATGAAACTAGTTAATCATTCCAAGAAATAGTCCACAATATATTATTGCAACAACAAAATCGTTATAGTTTTCAGTAGTGAACTTTAAAAACAAATAACAAAACACATGTGATAAATCTCTAGTAGGAAGTTTTAATCAATGCTGATCTGAACTGGGGTACCAGTGCGTTGAACTATGGCATACTGCCCAACAGCGATGCCAACACACTGGCACCATAACTGTACCGAAACCGAGACATTGCATTGCCATCGCAGTTTGTTTTGCTTGCCAATAGTTATTAGAGTTGAAAGCTCCGTAACTATGTCCGAAACTAATAAATGTCTGAAACAAAATCATGTTTTTGTTTTGTATAATGTATTTGAGACGAGAGAATGACTATTATATAACGAAATCAGTTTCGTTATATAATAGTCATTCTTGGTAAGCGCAAAATCCATGGTTATATTGCCCTGCCTTAATAAATAAATATTCTTCAGATATTTACACAGCGCCAATAGAAAAATAAATTTAAAATAACTCTAATAGTTCCTATCTCTGGAGCCCTAACCACCAGTAGCTTGGTCCTTGTACCCGATGCAGGTGGGTTTACCTTTTTAATATTTTTAAATGTTTTTATTTTTATATTTTTATTTTAAAATGTAAAAGATTGTTATGAAATGTGAATAAAGAAATAACTCTAATAAAACATTATCAAATAACTCTTTAGTTCACTTTCTACGGTACATCTGATAAAACACCGTATTAACAGTAACAGTAGTATTACATGAAATAATTACGTAAAGGTCGACAACAAAAAAGAAACTTTTCGGCAGGTTTCTGTTTGATAAAAAGGTAATTTTATAAAACAATTCCTTAATTAGCTACGAGTTACTGAAACTCTAAGCAACTGTTACATAGTTTATCAAACTATTTCGTTGTAGTTGCGGTCACGTTTGCGACTACTGTGTATAATATTGTGTAATTAAATAAAATAATGTTTACCTTTAAGAATTACTTTAATATCGTTAATTATTTCTACAAAAGTAGTATTTTTTTAAATTGTTAAAAGAAATACTTTTTCTATACCAATCGATTTTAATTTAACATTAATTTTAACGGCCACAAAAAACTCCAAATTCAGGACAACTATTTGTAAGGAATCTACAAATAATTAATCAATTAAGAAATAATTTGTCCTGCTTCAGATTACATCCTCCAAACTTGTGCCACATACCGCGACTGCCAAGCAATTCAGGCTGTACTAAACAAAAGCCAAACATCCGTATAAAGATCCGAATCCCACAGTTATAACTTCCCCAATTGTAACGTTTGATAGTTTGAACATCCTAGGTACCGGTAATAACACATTGTAAATTTAAGAATTGCGAACATTCTTTTTTTAGAGTCGAGTAATTACTCAAGTCTTCGAAGAACAAGTTAAGCCTCCATTCTTTAGATGCCTAGGGCAGATTCGACTTGAGATTTCGAGACTCGAAAACTCAAGACAAGCACATCCACCTGGGAAAAAGGGTGGTAAAAACAGAAAAATACCTCTAGTACAGCAGATAATTACATACAAATATGTAGATAGTATATTATAGACGATAAAATGTGTCTTAAAAATATTAACATAAGGTATAGTTAGTAGTTTAATTAACATACCTAGCTAATAACATAGACGAATTTCATTAATATTGATGTAGCATTAATTTGCATTGTTTAATATTCAACCTCAATATTGGCATATTTATTTAAATCCACCTAGTTGTCTTAAATCAGCAAAATAAATAGCTCAAAACTTTAGACTAATAACGTTATGAACTTAATGTAGAGCTAGCCTTCGCAAACAAAACCTACAAATTGTAAATGGTAGGTAAGTATTCTTCATGCAGTGTTATTTAGAATTTAACTTAGCAGAACTATCCTTTTTTTATTGTAAATACATACACAATATTTCATTCATTACTTTATATATTTTGTGGCTTGTGTCATACATAGATAATAAAAGCCTCATTTACTGAAGCAAGTTATGAGGTAGCCAAAGCCTTAGCTAGTAGCTGTTACTGTGATCACCTAAGCCAAAGAAATTACAACTTGATAATGAAGTTTTTTTTTATTTCTTGTAATCAAAACACCCAGACTAATGTAAGCTATTATGGTCATGCACACAAGGGTTTGCGGGAATTGAAGCCGAAACCTCTGCGTAGCAGCGATAAATTACAACTAACCAGTACGCCACAAATAATTAGGTATAGTCAAATAATAATATTATAACAAGCAAAGAAGCACTTATTTGCTAATAGACAAATCCAATGATGCTCCGTCACGCAGAAAACGTTAATCTATCAAACGATCGATGCATGGCCAGATGGCGTTCTGTTTAATGTCTAAGCTTTTCTAATCGAGCCTGCCACGTTAGAGGGTCCAGACTCACTCCCCTATTAAAGGAACATTACTATCAATAGGTATTTATTGTAGGGACTCAGGCAAGCCCAATAATACATAGTTTACTTATTAATTAAGGTAAAACTTATTTTTAATTACAAGAAAGAAAGAAAAACTTTATTACCAAAGAATACTTTTTCAAGCCTTTCAAGTTGTAATTTCTTTGGCTTAGTGATCACAGTAACATCTACTGTGTCATCTAGCTAAGGCTTTAGCTACCTCATAACTTGCTTTAGTAAATGAGGCCTTTATCATTTATGTATGACACAAGCCACAAAAAAAAGATATTCAATGATTGAAATATTGTTTTAACGTCAGTCACCTTGAAAATAACAAAACGCAATTATGCGCCTAACAGAGTACGTTTAATGATTCATAAAATCGCGACGGATTGTTCTGAACTTTACGAACCGTATTTACAAATGTTTTAATATACGTTCATGACCTGAATTAAATTTTATTGTAATGTTATAATTGTAATGCAAACATTATAATTGTAGCTATAAATTTTTAATTAGCGTTTTAGAGGACGTTAACACTTTGAATACGACGTGCCTTGCTAAGCTTTGGCTTTTTTCGCTCTAATTTTAAAATATTGCCGTCTGAAGTTTTAATTTTATATTTTAACTTGGAAACTTTGATATAACAATTTTAAAAATGGCCCATCGGATATCTAGACTGATAATAAATTATTATAAGTCACAAAAGTTTTACATAGGTAGGTTTCCCTAAAAAAGTTTTTAAACACCATAAAGTATAAGTTTTTTCCGAATAAGTGATAACTATTTACAATACACAAAAAAGTTATAATTTATTTAGCTTTTTTGTCGTAGTATTTTTTTTTCTATACATTAGAAGATTAAAATCACATTTTTTAGTTACTCTAAAGTTTTAACTATATTTGTAAAGCATAGAATTTTTTCTACTTTCGGCGACTGGTGTACAATTTTTTTTTCATAATGATATCATCATAACAGCCCTGTTATGTCTCACTGCTGGGACGGGCCTCCTCCCGTGACGGAGGAATACTTGGCCATGTTCGATTTTAGTCATGTTCTACACTTGGTCATGTTTCTGATTTGGTCATGTTCTGGTTTAGTCATGCTCTTCTACAGTCTTAATTACAGTTTATGGATGTCATGTTCGATTTTAGTCATGTTCTACACTTGGTCATGTTTCTGATTTGGTCATGTTCTGGTTTAGTCATGCTCTTCTACAGTCTTAATTACAGTTTGTGTAAGTCATATTATGGTTTAGTCATGTTCCAATTTGGTCATGTTAGCCTTTAGTCATGTTCATGTTTAGTCATAGCTGTATGCACACACTCAATAATTGCTATCTATACATATAAATAAAATTGGAGTGTCTGTTTGTAACACGAAATCCCCGGTTTTTTAATAATTGGATACAATATATACACGATACCATACCCGAAAATGACAATTAAAAAAATTTTGTCTGTCTGTTTGTTCCGGGTAATCTCCGAAGCCGCTGAACCGATTTCGATGGGAATTTCACTATTGGATTGTAAAGTTTACGGCGCGTAACTTAGGCTACTTTACATTTTGATAACTTTTTAGGGTTCCGCAGAAAAAATAAAAACTTAAAATTTTTTATTTAATGTGCTTTTACTGGAGGTTATAACGAATATGTAAACGTTAAACTTCAGCTTAATTTTTTTAGGGTTCCGCAGAATAAAAACAAGAATTTTTTTACATTTTAAGTTTTTTTACAGGGCTTTTACAGACGGATAGTTGATGTTATAACAAATAACGAAGGTTCCATTATTTAGGGTTCCGCAAAAAAAAAACTAAATTGCTTTTTTACCGGCAGCCACTTACAGCCTTTTGCGATTACTGATTTAGAAACGATAACGGTGGTTAAGCACCTTCGGCGAGGTCATTTCATAGATGGGTGATTTTTTGCAGTCGGGTAAAAATAAAATCGTTTTTCTGTTAAGATTACCGCGAATTTGTATTTTTAAGTTATTTTTTTAATTTTAGTTTATACTTTCTGAACCAAATTATAAGATTACTGGTTGTTTTTTGATTAATATACTCGTACAAAGTTGCTTTATAGCACCAGTATCGACCCAAACAGAACTGGGTGAACCTGACTTAATGAAGCAAAACATGACTAACGCAGAATATGACAAACTTAGAATATGACGAAATTAGAATATGACGAAAGCAGAACATGACGAAAGCAGAATATGACAAAATCAGAATATGACGAAAGTAGAATATGACAAAATCAGAATATGTCAAAAAAGCAAACTTGACAAATTCATGACTAAGGCAGAACATGACTAAAGTCGAACATGACATCCATCTAATAACCCACTAATACCACGCTGGCCAGACGGATTGGTATACCTAGGGTTTAATTTCAAGTTTTCCTTCTATTTATTTCGTAAAGATAATATTCACGGATAGTCTCTAGTCGGTCTTTACGACACCCATGGGATGAGATGGGGTGGTGACATATTGTATTCTTACTCCGTCACCACTCGGAGAGTACCAGAGTTAATGATAATACCATGATCATTGGAAAAAAGTAATTGTTTGGGTACCACACATAAGTATACGTTGGGTGTGGCTACAAGCCAGTCAATATACGTTAGCCGGCACATTGATCCTATATGTATGAAATTAATGTCTGATACTAAAATTTTGATGTTGTGCCTCCTACACAATGATTTACAATCGTATGTTTGTGTAGAACTGAGTTTAATGAGGTCGTCTTGTTAGCAAATAATGTTGCAATGATATAATACATCCCTCTTAAAATAAACATTATGTAAATACCAAACGAAATTATCGTAACTGGTTAGTTAGTTAAGTAGCAACTAAGGCTACCCTTTTTCTTATTTGGACAAATGCTTGCCTTCTTCCTCTTCTTTAACGTTTGGTTAATCTTCCACTTCGAGTTTTGTTATAGTCGCTCATAGGCGTCTGGCGTCGTCTCGTCATGACAGACTTTTTACCTGCGTTCCGAAGCACGGAGAAGCTCAGATGAAACCACTGAGAGGTCACCCATGTACGTAATGACCTCGTAGACTTTCTCTAACCAGAGTTATCGTTTATGAATCGGTTATTGCACCAGTTTATGAACTTGTCCGTGTGGTGACGGAGTAAGAATACGATATGTCACCATCCCATCTCATCCCATGGGTGTCGTAAAAACCGACTAAGGGACTATCCGTAAATATTATCTTTACAAAGTAAAAAGAAGGAAAACTTGAAATTAAACCATATACAAATCCGTCTGGCAAGCGTGGTATTAGTAGGCCAAGTAAGAGGCCGGCCCTGCAGTGGGACATTAATGGGCTGTTATGATGATGAACGTCTCAAAAAATACTTGCCAAACCATCAAAGCACTCCTTTTAGAGGGAATCCGGGTTTCTTTTAAACATTTCGTTTTCTTACTCCGTCGTTAAGGAGAACACGATTCTACTTTCGTAAAGGCAAATATAATATCTAAATCTTATTCAAGAAGCAACATTTCGTGATAAAATAGCTGCTATGAATGTAAAGAGAAACATTATCAGTGCTTTTATAACTCTCAACTCATATAAATACCTTGTATTTTACGTAGAGACATTTTGCAAAAGGATAGTATTTTATTTATGAGCAAGTAAATGTTTATAGAACTTTCTAGAAAGTATAGATACAAAGTAAAGACCTTTTCCGTTTTATGAGTATTAAGATTATGCTCGTTAAAGCTTTATATAAGTAGTACGTACTTTTTATTTAATACATAGTTTGAGATGCTTTGATAAATAAGTAAAAGACGCAGCTTAGGTATATACTTACGCTGATTTTAAAGGAGTTTTGCTTTGAGAAAGCTAAATGTTATAGTCTTTTAACTAAAAATGGAAGAGTTGTGGAAACTTTCCTCTTGGGTAGGCAAAAAGTAAACATCTATGTGAGACTCCTAATATGTAAGGATTCGTAGTATGAAAAGTTTTACGGTATTTTTTAATAAATAAATAAATAATCTTCACACAACGCCATCTAGTCCAAAACTAAGCAGAGCTTGTACTATGGGTACTAGACAACGGATAAATATACTTAAATACTTTTTTTTGTAAATACATACATATTAAACATAGAAACACTCAGACCAATGCAAACAATCATGTTCATGCACACAAAGATTTGCATTGAACGGGAATCGAACCCGAGACCGCGTAGCAGTCATGCTATAACCACTACGCCACACAGGTCATAATCCTATCTAACTTGATTACAAGAATTGTGATAAAAATAAATTCCAACAAAGTATGAAGAACGCTTGATCGAAAACATTGATTTAGGGAATAAGGAGTTCATCAGAGCTTTCAAGTACAGTGCCATAAGTTTGATTGAACTTGGGAATAAAGTTAGCTCTCCGTTGATACTTCGACTTGTTGTACTGCTCTCTGTCTTGTTTACAGGTGTTGAATGACAGCTAGATCGGTTTGACTTCATGCAGTAAATAAATATTTAATTATTATTCTGATTTGTAAAGCAGAGCGCAGATATAAATTATTACTATGCACATTATTGTTTATTTGAATGACACAGTAACTTAATATTATTTAGTTTAAAACGAAATAACGTAACGAATTAGGATGAAATTACTATGAAACCAAGTCGGACCAAAGAACAAAAGATTTTTTCCTTGCCTTCTACGAAATACTTGAAATAAGAAAGAGGACCATTCAAACAAGGTACGTAATATAAAATAAAAATAAGTACACTATTTTAAGTAAATACTTTGTTTTTAAAGTCATAAGGCTATTTAAAGTAATCATGCTCAAATGTACATAGATTTTTATAGAGTAATCTTTACACAAATACATATCATCTTAGATTAACCTATACTTTAATATTATAAAGAGGTAAAGTTTGTGAGTTTGTGACGTTGTAGGGGGTAATCTCTGGATCTACTGAACAGATTTAAAAAAATATTTCTGTGTTGAATAGTCCATTTACCGAGGAATGTCATAGGCTATATAGTATCACGGTATGACTAATAGGAGTTGAGCAGTAATAAAATATGTTTAAGAAAGGGCGCGTTTTTTTTCACCGCCCAACAAAGTCCCAACAAACATTTTAGTCTGTTAATTGGAACGTATACGGCTCAAAGTACTTTAAACATCGTATTGAAGTAATTTCAGCGTATAATACAACTTAATGCCCCCTTATCTGAATAGAACTCAGAGTTGTATAAAGTCGTTGTATAAACGTGCATTGACGTTTATACAACTATTTGAAATTACCATTATACAACTTTCACTGGTATAGCCAATGAAGTCGTACTAGGAACGTCTTTACGACTTTTACACAAACGTTATTTTGTAAAGAAGCCGTGAGAACTACTCTTACGTGACAATAGCAAAAGAGTTACCAATTGCACTCTTACACGACTCTCAGTCAAATTCTTATACTATTATGCAACAATTATACAACTAAATGTTTTATAAGTGCAGTATAAGTGACATTGTAACTAAGAAATGTTTTTCTATGTTTGTTGAAACGAATACTTGTACAGGGCAAGTTAATATTAACCAAACTAGAGTTGGTTCCGTACAAAAATTAATTTTAAATGCAATGAAATTTAGATTAGCGCAGAGTATGTATCATATTGCAAAGTGTGGAAAGTGGTCCTAGTGCTTTTTTGCATTAGTAGAGGAAAAGTAAGACGAAGAAAATGAAAAATAATAAGTGGTTTTTGACTGACAAGCATGAGGGTTTCGAAATAACATTTATATAAAATACTTAACGACACTTATATAAATTTGTTAGGGAATATTATAGAAAATGTCACCGACTGTTTTTGAAAAGCCTAGTCATCATTTTTAAATATATTTATGATAAATTTTATCAGTATGAGAAGATTAGAAGCTACATTTAATATTACTGACCTAAAGTATAAGCTAGTGTCCATAGAACATGACTCAAATATTTATTTTACTCCACTCATTCATACTCTAGTGTGAAAGGTGTAAATAAAAATAAATTAATCAAATTGGTTTAATTTATTATTAACATTCAAATAAAATAATTTTTTTAGCAATCACAAGCATTAAACAGATTTCATGCCTTAACATTGAAAATATACAAAAAAAAATATCATCTTATTATATCCGACTACTTATGTACTCTAATTTATTCAAAGAACCCTAATTTTGTTAATATGGCTGATACTAAACTGATAAAAAATAAATGCACAAAATGAAAATTCGTTTTGATGTTGTCTTACTGTTGTAATCAGAACCATATGTTGTGTAAAGGTAAATATTTGTACGTTCGCTAAAAATGTATGGATAATTTATGTTTATTTATAAGAATTAGTAGGGCGCGTTTGTTTTATTGCCAAAACTAACGCATATTATACGATAACATTAATTTCCCATCAGATATATGCACTACAACCACTTTAACACGAGCTAAAGATGTTACACATATTTAGTTTCTAATAAATAATGGCTACTTTCTTTATAAACTTCAAAGACTCGATCGATGACACAAGAAAAAGTTACCTCGTTATAGTTTAAGTCTCAGTTTTGACATTTCAATTCACTTTGCAACAAAAATGTTACATAAAAATCGTAATTAACACTGTCATGTCGCAAAATGCCGTGAAACAGCGATAAAAATAGATTTTGCAACATCTACACGACGACTACAGAACTAAAATTTCATTTATACAACGTTTACGCGACTATATTACAACTCTGATTCGTATAAAATGGGCCTATTTTCAGTCGCCTCAACGTTACTACAACGTTCTTGCAACCAGCTTTTAGAACCAAAAGTTCAAATTAGGCGTGAGCGTTGCGACGTGAAACCGTTTACGAGAACCGTTTTATGTTCTGCGACGATGAAACAGTTTTATACAGATTCCCAAAGTAGTTATCGTTGCAAAACCAGTCTTCAATCAAATACGTTCTCCGTTTTCAAAACAGTCTTCGTTATCTAACCAGTCCTTTAAAACGTCATGCAACTTTTTACTTTATTCTTAAGAAAATAAAGCTTAGGATGCAATAATTCAAAAATGACAATCGGCTTGTGACGTTGCCGTCGCGCGCCGCCCGTCTCAACTTCGTTTTCATTAAAAGTTCTAAACATTAAAAAGTGAGCCTTAACATTAACCAAATACAGTCGAAAAAAATATTCATGCTACGTGAAACCGTTTTATGTTCTGCGACGATGAAACAGTTTTATACAGATTCCCAAAGTAGTTATCGTTGCAAAACCAGTCTCTTCAATCAAATACGTTCTCCGTTTTCAAAACAGTCTTCGTTATCTAACCAGTCTTCTAAAACGTCATGCAACTTTTTACTTTACATTTATGAAAATAAAGCTCAGGATGCAATAATTCAAAAATGACAATCGTTCGTAGTCTTTGTTGCGTTTCGTTATCTCAAATCAGTTGCAACGAGAACCGTTTCTTGCAACCGTTTTCATCGTCGCGAAAACGGCTTCGTTTCGTTCGTCAAAAATGCGACGACGACCCACCACTAGTTCAAATGGAGACGTTGTAGTGACTTCAAAAATGTTTGTTGGGAGTGGGCACGGGTCAGCTAGTATTAAATAAAAATAAGTACACTATTTTAAGTAAATAATTTGTTTTTAAAGTCATGCTATTAAAGGCTATTAGGACTTTTTTAACTGGACGCCATGACGAGAGGTTGAGCTGTCATTTATATATTTTTTACAAATTGATTTTTCGAAGATTTTGTGATGCAGAAGAGATGCAGTTTTGTTTTGCAAGTTCGTCGTCAGTAAATTACCTAATATGAATAAATATGCAAGTGATTGGTGAATAGCTGGTGGCATCGTGGTCCGGCTGTTCCTGTCTCCATTATACGCGTTCCCGTCAAGTTCTCAAGAAAGACAATGAAAAGTGAAGCATCGACTTTTTAATGTTGTTTTTTATATGTAACTTTTATACTTACTTTTACTTATACTGAATGTAATATCTCTCACTTGATACTGGTAAAATATGTAACTATGGTTATGAGGCCATTAATAAAGAAATACAATATACAATAAAGGCTATTAAAAAAAAATGTACATAGATTTTTATAGAGTATCAAATACACATCATCTTATATTAATGAGTAAATAAACCGATACACCAGAGCTTGAGGTTCATCATCTGAATTAGTTTGATTCATTCAATTTTCTTTATCTTTCGGGAATTCCGTCCTTCTAGGATTACTATTATTTCTTCATCTATAGTTTTACTAATTTACAGTCATAATTCTTCATGCACGTCAATTCTACACATGTTATCAAAGTCACATGTATTGGCTTGATGTTCAAAGTAATTTATAAGTGTTTCCAAAGGACACAAATCATCACTACACATTGGAAGACGAACAATATTTTCTTGATATAATGTAAGTACGCGGTGTTCGTCTTTGCACCTGTTAAAAAAAATAACAAATATTTTTAAAAATTCTCTAGACAAAACAATTCATTCATGTTTTCCATTTTAACGCGGTAACCAGATGGTAAACAAAGATACGGTGTTCGTTGTCAAAAATATTTAAAAAATACATTGAATTTAATTCACAATAAAATTGAGAAAAGTAACTTTTGTCGATGTGGTTCTTCGATACCTACTTTTTCAGCCACCAGCGGATTCGTGTCGTGCCTCAAGCTTAAAAATGTTACTGTTGTTTTCATTTATAAAGAAATAAATTATAACAAATGTAACTTCATAATAACAGCCCGTTAAATTCTCATGCAAGGGAGAAATTCATCTATTGATAACGGGGAGACACATGGCATATTAATACCACACTGTCCAGAAGGATTGGTACATATTAGGTTTGATGTCTAGTTTGACTTCTTTATTTTGCCTAGAGATAATGTAATTTGCAAATGAGTCGGCTTTTATGGCACCCAAGGGATGCTATAAGGTAGCGAAACATTGTATTCTTACTCTAACATTGTATTCTCGCTACAAAGAGTCATTGTATTCTCACTACAAAGAGTTGAGAAAGAACAACAAGACAAAGAAAAAGTTTATTGATGAAAGTGGTTACTTACTTGTATAGTACAAACGCTAAATTAGAAGCAAAAGCACCAATATAAGACATTCTCCATTTATCATTGTTTTCTGAATTTGTACTGCTTAATGGGGAATCCGGTTTGAAGAGCCCTAGATATGCTATTGATTTTAAAATTGTCCCCAAATGCGTGAACAAAAATGTTGCACGAGCATCGTCATCATTTCTGAAACATTATAAATGAATATTTTTTAACAAGATGTAGCGTCATCTACCGACAACTCAAGCGAACACCTGCACTACATCCTGAATCGCGATATCAACATTCGCACAGCGATTCCGCATATATACAACGTCCAACGAACAACTGTTGGGCAGTTGGCCCGCCAGGCGCGATCACCTTCGCCTGGTTGGAGGATCCTCCCTTTTCGTTGGAGGCGTGGTGCTGTTACGTCACCGCGACCTCCACAGTGGTGACCCCGACGTGATGAAACCAACCTTCTCGGAGCGCACCAGCACCTTCGGTCTGAACAGGACTACTCCATATGCTCGCCGTCATGACAAGCCTGGGGAAGCCTGCGACCTCATCACCCATCATCCGACTCACTGGACACGCCCCGACTCACTGGGGAAAATGGGGAAGGTGGACACCGCAGTCCGACTCACTGGACCGGCATTTCAGTTCCGACTCACCGGGACTCTGGCATCAGCTCCACAAGAAGTCACATCAGCAAGTTCGACCTCCGGTCTTCCGGGGGGAGTGGTGTAGCGTCATCTACCGACAACTCAAGCGAACACCTGCACTACATCCTGAATCGCGATATCAACATTCGCACAGCGATTCCGCATATATACAACGTCCAACGAACAACTGTTGGGCAGTTGGCCCGCCAGGCGCGATCACCTTCGCCTGGTTGGAGGATCCTCCCTTTTCGTTGGAGGCGTGGTGCTGTTACGTCACCGCGACCTCCACATAGGTAATAAATAAGTATATGATGAAACATAATAGGAAGGTAAGTACTACAAGATGGACGAATATTGTTGTAATTATAGCGGTGTTAGTTATGCCACCTTAATTACAGTAGTACCTATAGGTACTGTAGTATTAGGTGGCAGAGGAATCTCTTATTATCACTACTAAATAAATCTTACCTGAAAGTGTCTAGTACATGTTTGAAGAACACGCAAGCTTGTCTATAAGTTAATTCATGGCCATAACCATCAACCCAATAGATTTTTAAGTCATAATAATATTCGAAAACCTGAAACATTGAATAGAAAAACATTTCTTATTAGATTCGAATATATAGGTACTTACCACAATTTTATACGTTAACCTTTATACTTTATCCTACGGAAGACAATGCATAAACTGTTCTTGTCTCTCAATTCCGTATCTAAAAAGAAAACCCGCAAAGAGAGCAAAGGCTAGATACCAATTCTTTTTTTTTTCTTTTTTTTTAATATGATGGGAGGCCAACAAGCCAGCAGGTGACCTGATGGTAAGTGACTACCGCCGCCCATGGACACCCGCAACACCAGAGGAATCACAGATGCGTTGCCGACCTTTTAAAAGGGAAGTAAAGGGAGGGGGAATGGGCTACCGGACTCTCACTCACCGGACGAAACACAGCAGTGACAAGCACTACTATTTTACGCCGATTTTCTGTGAGAGGGTGGTATTTCACCGGACGAGCCTGCCCATGCGTGCCGCAGCCATAGACTGACGACATGGCTCTACAACTCGAGAAAGTTCCCTGAGAGAGTTGGTTTTGTTCTTAAAAAAACTGTAAGATACTCTGTGCTGGCATCCCCAGAGCCATAGTGTGATTACGAAAGGAACATACGAGATAATTACAAGACTTTAGCGATCGGATACATTTACTGCCCGTCATGTCTTTTTTGCCTCTCTCTTAACAAATTGGATGTTAATAAATAAAATAAAATAAAAAGCCTTTTATTTCACACCATTAAAAATGCAATACATTAGAAATAAAACATACCTACACACAATAAATTATAATAATAACCTAGAAATAGACAGATTCATGAATTTGGTTTAGAAAACTGCATAAATCAGAAACCCTGATTTCTAGTAAAATAAATAATAAATTATATCATAAAACCAATTAAATTAAGTAAAATTAACAAATTCATGCAGTTTTGTTTGGATTGGATGTTAATAAAGAATACAAATACCTACCTTTTTTCTTCAGTGAAGTACCTTCGTACTAGATTACTAGAAATTTATTTTCTAACAGGATCTTTTGCTTCTTTAATCGCAAGAACATGTTATCTTATACGGTGGTCTTAATTTTTCTGTCAACGAAAACATTATAAGAAATAAATACACAAACCTGAATACTTTTCTCATCAAATGCGTAGCACCAAGGAGATAAACGATGTTTTTCCCATGCCGTTTCATATCCACAGATTTCATATAATAATAAACCAGTATCTGTAAAGTTAAAATAATAAATGTAAAGTTCAAGTTTATTAACACTATGACTTCTTCTTCTATCAACTCCGGCGCGACACAGACCGATTAAGATGTCAGTTTCATTGTACCTATACCTACAAGGCTCGATCTAGGGATACAGGAGTTAGAAATATTCCTACTATATTAATAGCTACTTTAAATAGCTGATGCCCGCGACTGCGTCTGCGCAAGATTAGTAGGTATATCGAGTAGCTTATATTATTCATCATCATCATAGCAGCCCTTTAATGTCCCACTGCAGAGACGGGCCTCCTCCCGTGACGGAGGGATACTTGGCCTACTAATACCACGCTGGCCAGACGGATTGGTATAGGGTTTAATTTCAAGTTTTCCTTCTTTTTACTTCGTAAAGATAATATTGACGGTTTGTCCCTTAGTCGGTTTTTACGACACCCATGGGATGAGATGGGGTGGTGACATATTGTATTCTTACTCCGTCACCACACGGACAATATATTCTAATGTATAAGCTGTATTATTGTAAAGTTTCATTAAAATCCATTAAGTAGTTTTTACGTGAAAGAGTAATAAACATCCTTACAACCATAGTTACAACCTTTCACGTTTGTAATATTAGTGAGATAAGATATTTACTAACCTAATGAGATCTCACTGGAAATACCAAGTCTTTTAGACATTGCCCTCAATGTGTCATTCATTTCTTGACTAATGCTATACGCTTTTAATTCAATATAAGTTACAGGGTTCTTCTTAACGTGTTTCTTCCACTTCTTACAGTGTTTGTAAGGCTGAAAATTATAATACATAGTGAAAGTAAAAATAAATAACGGTTTTATAACGGGCACATGAATATCTACTTACACAAAAAAATAAGCAGACTATATATAAATTTTTAGCGCTCCGTCGCTGTATATCATGTTCTCAAAAGACCACATTCTTAAATAAATTCTAACTACTGTCTACTCTAAACGAATTCCTTTAGGCCTTCTTTACAAAATTATGCAATTTATAGGCAAATATTTATAAGGATAAGGCTTGTCACAATGCAGGGACAATACAGTGACAACTCCTTCAATAACGCAGGGCAACGTAGTTAACTATCATGATGGCCAAACACATTGGTATAGGGTTTTCTGCTACGACAGTCCTAAGACAGAACGCAAGTCGACCACAACCCAGATCTATTCGTATAGGGTTTTAATATCAACTTTTTCTACTTTAGTTTTCTTATAGATTTTCCTACCTGGTATATAATGTTATGGACCAAGTGATAAATTGTGCAGTTTACATAATGCCTGGACATCCTGGAAAAATGCCCAATATGAGAGTGCAATTTGATAATAATTATTCAAATAATCAAAGTGACCGGGCACTATACATATTGCCGATCACCTTTTAGGCAGAGTAATACAAAACATATTAAATTACTATTTTTTTTATTGTCATTTATCTTAAAAAAAATATATCAAACCACTTAAATAATCAGACTCACTATTTTATTAGTTTCAAAGGACTTCTGCCTTAAAAATCCACTAGTTTTTTTCATATTAAAAATATAACATAAAATATAATTAAATTTAGAACAAAAATTTCACAAAATATCTTTGTTTTATAGAAATGACTTATTATTATAAAACATAAAATAAACTAAAGTTTAAGCAATCAGACTCATTATTTGGCATAATTAGCATCTTCTATTAATGAAAGTCAAATAAAAAATATAATTAAAATAGAACATCAAAATTGAAAACAATAATCCTATTAATGTAGCAAACAGGATTATTTATTAGAACAACTGCCACTGTGATGCCATTTTAAGGTGCACTACTTTTTGGCTTTTCTTAAAAGCCACGAGGTATTACCAAAAGCGCTGTAGCTCTGTACGTATGTATTTTGGTGGTTAGACTACTAAAAATATGGAGGCAGCGCTGCAGCAACTGCGGGTCAATTTTTAGGGTTCTAAACCGATTTTGAAAAAACGGAACCCTCACTTTGATGTCCGTCTGTCTGTCTGTCAAGACCATTTATCTCAGGAACGCGTAAAGGTTTGATGCTGAAATTTTCACCAAATACTAAGAATTGTTGTGCAGATAAGTCGTGACGTCATAGAATTTTGGCGGGAAAATAACTTTTGACAGCTGGTTCGTGACGTCATAGAAATTTTTACAGATAAGTTGTGACGTCATAGGTATTTTGACAGATGAGTTGTGAAGTCATAGAATTTAGGCGGGAAAAATTTTTTTGATAGATGAGTCGTGACGTCATAGAATTTTGACAGATTATTCTTGACGTCATAGAATTTTGTTTGATGATTCGTGACGTCATAGAATTTTAAACAGATGAGACGTGACGTCATAGAATTTTGACGGGACTTTTTTTTTGACAGTTACGTTGTTACGTCATAGATATTTTGACAGATGAGTCGTGACGTCATAGAATTTTGGCGGGAAAATAAATAGGTTTGTATGGAATCCTCGATGCGCGAGTCAGACTCGCACTTGACCGGTTTTATTTATAACTGATAGCACACTGTAGCGCTTTGCGTAATTACTGTAATTAGACTACCAAAATATGGTTGCAGCATTACAGCGAATTCTTGAATTGATTCAGCGCGTCAGCGAACTCTAGTAAGTAATTAGACTGGAGCATAACTTGGGATCAGAATAGCCCCTCTATATAATATTAGCTCAATGGTTAAATATAGCTATAATATCAAATTGCCCATCTATCATGTAGCAATATGATAATGACCGTGCAATGTGATAAATAATTAAGTTAAG
The DNA here is from genome assembly GCA_905475405.1 of Schrankia costaestrigalis. NCBI lineage: Eukaryota > Metazoa > Arthropoda > Insecta > Lepidoptera > Erebidae > Schrankia > Schrankia costaestrigalis. The sequence continues at coordinate 7,284,713 of FR997832.1, forward strand.
ATAGTAATTTAATTACTTAGCCCGATAAAGCTAGACAATATTCATAATGATCGGACATTTTAAATAATGCCGGCATTAATCACATGGTCCATAACATATACATACTCCGTTACCATACGTATACTTATACCTAATTGTAGATATTAAATACTTACTCGTAAAACTCTGTTGAGAGTAGCGTTATCGTTTGATTGAAATGAAACCTTTTCCAATTCTCTTGCATCAAATAAGCCAACAGCAAAATGCTCAGCGCTTTGTTGAGCCCGTAATGCTACTGTGTGACTGAACTGTATAATACAAAATCACATTTAGGTATATGATCAGAAAATAATATTTTGATTAAAGTCATATCTCTCTCTAGGCTGAAAATGTTTGGGTGCATGAACGTGAATTTTTACATTAGGCTGAGATTTTTATCTTTTTTATTCTATTACCAAATCAAAAAGAATCAATAACAATATAGCTGTTATGAAAAGCACAAATAAACCACTGAGGTTTGACCCTATGCTATTTAAATCGTAAGAGCATTATTAAATAGATGTAGGTACAGGTATATAATATTATACATTTATAGGTACAGTCAGCCCCAAAAGTCGCTGAACACATTTTAAATTCCAAAACTGCTGAACACTAAAAGTGCCATAAGTCAGTGTCGCGGGTATTTCAGAAGTATCGATGTTGCCAACTCGTGCAGTATACGGGAGCCGCGCATGACTGAACGGCAACGTCGCCCGCTGCGTCGCTCATCTGCGGTCGAGTTTCAGTGTAGTTGTAGTGAGTGATTTTGACAGTAGACAAAAGTCAAGCCAATTTCAAAGCGGAATACTACATTAAAAATTTCATCAAAACAGTTGTCAACACGATAGCTTTGCTTGTATAGAGCTTGGGTGAAAAGAAAACAGCTCTGGTTCCATCCTGAGGAACGGATTACTTTTTGTGCTTTTTTATTTTTTCTTATTTTGTTTTCTACTATTATTATTCAATACAAGCTGTAACCCGCGACTTCGTTTACGAAAAAAATGTATATTCGACAATTAAATTAAATAATTTAATTAATTAATTAATTAAATGGCTTTATCACCTCTAGAGTTAATTTTAGTTGCATGTCATAAAACTATTAAGTTCAATGTCGCACAACAGGGAGCGCTTCTTCTTACATAACATTTCAACTCATATCATCGAATCTCCGAAAATGTTTCTCATACAATTTAAAGTCATAATGATCATTCTTCATTAAATTAAAAATTAAATAAAAATACTATTTAATTTTCAATTCAAAATTAAAAATAATATTTTTACTTTATTAAAATACCTGTGAACAGTGACGGTGAATTTAAGTTACTTGTTTTTTTTGAGATAAAATTCAATAAATAAAAAATAAAAAACCAAAAAAAATACTTGGCACAACCCGGTTTCGAACGCACGTCTACTTCATCAAAGTCGAGTGTTCTATACCCTAGGCTATCGAATCTCAGTGAATTGTGTTGAAATTATGTATCTATTCCAACGAGTAAACATAATAGACACTAGTGTTCAGCTACTTTTGGAACACTAGTGTTCAGCTACTTTTGAAATACTAGTGTTCAGATACTTCTGAAATACCCGCGACACTGACTTATGGCACTTTTAGTGTTCAGCAGTTTTGGAATTTAAAATGTGTTCAGCGACTTTTGGGGCTGACTGTACAATGTTAAAAGTTAAAATTGTTTTGTTAAGTTACATAAAAACTTTTTGACGAATTCAGCCCTAAAATTAATTATCCTATTTGTTTTTATATGCCCAGTGGCACTATTATGGTAAATATGAATCAACCACACCTCTCATACAGAAATTCATCAAGCTCTTCAGGGTGCTAAGCGTGCCAAACAACTAGAATTACATACAAACGCTACAAAATGACCCTCCTTCTGTTGCAGTCAGGTAAAAATGTATACAAGTATGTATTGTTTATCCGTTGTCTAGTACCCATAGTGGAAACTCTGCTTAGTGTAGCATTAGATAGCATTGTAGCAATACATCTGATATGGTTGTATTGCATTGCATTGTATTGTCTTAAATTATGTTTTATTGTATTACTAATTCCTGAAGATACTTACTAAGAAATGTTTGTCATCATACTTTTGTTTCATGATATCTGGAAATCTGTTCTTCATTCTTTCCGCAAGTATAGTCATCTCAACTTCACCCTCGCGTGTAAGAGCTTTATTTTTATCCTCTGTTACTTTGGGCTCCCATTCTTTGAGTTCTTGTATCTGTTCTGCTGATAATTCTCCTGTAAAATATGAAAACCATATTGCCTTTTGGCGTAATCGGGTAAAAAATGAACGTAAACTGGAAATGTTTTGAAGCTGTTTACACGGGCCATAGTCTCAAGCTCACTCATCGTTTAAAATTTACAACATGCAAAGTAAAACATACAAAAAAATATATAGAGACGTAGGCGTAGCGAGAAAATAAAAGCACGACAATGTGAAATCCGTTTGGTAATAAAGGAGGACGGTATTCCGATACACTCTACTCCTACTAGTTGAACGAAAAAAATATTGGCCGACGGTTGGTAGTAGGAATAAATCCTTCGCCGATGCAACGCTTCGCCGAAAACACCCTTCCACGACGGGTTAAACGGTTTCTTTTGCCGATAGCATTCAGTTTAAGCAAGCTAATATATTTTATAATTATGTGCAATGCAGCTAAACAATACTCGAGTTCCATGTTTAATTTTATAAGCATACCTACTAATTAATTACAATAAATAAATAAAAACACTGAGCTTCCGTATTAAAGATGAGTCCCTAAAAGAGGCATAGTGCACTCATTAACAAAGGTACTGAGATTAAACGAATATTTAATATAAGTACTTGCAATAGTTATAATGTAACAACTAAAATATCTACTTTAGCACAGTGGTAGTATTTATATATTTTTTGTGGTCACAAAAATTCCAATATAGAAATCATAACAATCAATATCATATTCTTAATTGTAAAAAACAATTTAAATTTGTATGTAATTTACGATATGTAATTTACCTACTTATGTATACTAATATTATAAAGAGGTAAAGTTTGTGTGATTGTGTTTGTGTGTTTGTGACGTTGTAGGGGGTAATCTCTGGATCTACTGAACCGATTTCAAAAATTCTTTCTGTGTTTGATTGATAGTCCATTTATCGGGGAGTGTCATAGGCTATATAGTACCACGCTATGACTAATAGGAGAGGAGCAGTAATGAAATATGTTTATAAAAGGGACGCTTAAAAATGTTTATTTTGCTTCTGCTGCTTAAACGTCTGGAGATATACTGAAATGATGTATTAAAGAATTGTACCTTTAAAAAAGTTTTACAATTAAGTCAGCGATAGCATATATCTATCTTCTAAGGTTGACTCACTACGACCTTTTTTATAATAATCAAATATGATTTAAAGAAATGCATTCTTTGTAAAGGTATTTTGTGTATATGGTATCGACCCTTATCAAAATAAATACGTTAATCATTATATTTATTTAATTTTAAACATAATTGACCTTTACAGCTACGAGATCCGATTATTAGTTTGAAAGATATCTCAGTTTTAAAATAATGCGCGAATAAGTAATATATCTGTCTAACGCGATGTTAGTATAGATGAATTTTCTTAGTATCAACATTTTGGTTGGAGTAAGATTTTTATTTTAATTTTAAATACCTGTCATCATCATAACAGCCCATTAATGTCCCACTGCAGGGAAGTGCCTCCTCCCGTAACGGAGTGATACTTGGCCTACTAATACCACGCTGGCCAGACGGATTGGTAAAGGGTTTAATTTCAAGTTTTCCTTTTTATTTCGTAAAGATAATATTCACGGATAGTCCCTTAGTCGGTTTTTACGACACCCATGGGATGAGAAGGGGTGGTGACATATTGTATTCTTACTCCGTCACCACACGCAGTTAAATACCTGTAAGTACTATAAATTAATTCTACCTCAAAAAGATCGCTTAGTCGGACTAAATTCGGAGGGCGGAGGACCCTGTTCTGTGGCGTTTGTTGAGAGAGGCATTTTGTCCAGCAGTGGACTGCGATAGGCTAATTGGTTTATTGATTAATACCATGTACCTATTCTTAATCCATTTTTACATGGTTAATACTCTATACCAATATTATAAAGAGGTAAAGTTTGTGTGTTTGTAAGTTTGTGACGTTGTAAGGGGTAATCTCTGGATCTACAGAACCGATTTTTAAAATTCTTTCAGCCTTATTACAAAATACGGTCTAACTATAAACCACGATTTATTACGTCACAAAACCACTGTTTTTGAAATTTGTTATTGCAAAATCAGTCTTAACGCTAAAGTGTTAAAACTGATTTTGTATTATCAAATCGATGATTTTGTATTTCTTAATACAAAATCAGTTTTAACACTTTAGCGTTAAGACTGATTTTGCAATAACAAATTTCAAAAACAGTGGTTTTGTGACGTCATAAATCGTGGTTTACAGTTAGACCGTATTTTGTAATAAGGCCGTTTTTGTCTTAAATAGACCATTTATCGGGGAGTGCCATAGGCTATATAGTATCACGCTATGACTAATAATAGAGGAGCAGTAATGAAACATGTTTAAAAAAGGGAAGCGTTTTTTTCGCCGCTCAACGAAGTGGGCACGGGTCAGCTAGTTGTTAAATAAAAACATTGTTTTTCTATTGCCACACTTCCATGTTTTATTTCATCATTACTACCTGTATTTTAACATTATTTCTACAAGATACCCTTAGTATTGACAAGCTGAAAGAAAAACTTTCCATTTGGCAAAATAATTTCCCTACGACGAGTGCTGTCGGCAAAATAAACCGTTTAACCCGTCGTGGAAGAGTGTTTTTGGCGAACCGTTCCATCGGCGAAGGGTTCATTCGTTCTACCAATCATTTTTTCGTTCAACTAACCGTCGGTGTAGAGTGTATCGGAAAACCGTCGTTTCGGGGTATTTCGGAATACCATACGGACTTCCGACAATGTCACTTATGTAAAACCACCGTTCAAAATACTGCACGAGTTTTTAGTCTTTAAAAAAATCACTTGTTACAATATGTTATGTAGTTTACCTTTGCCATTATAATATTGTTGTATAATTTCTTCTTTTAAATCAGGCAACTCCAGACCGCCTCCAATAACTTGTTGATTAGGTAGTCTAGTTCCATGACGTATAAGCATCCATATTTTTAATTCTTTACAATCTGAAAACATAATTATTATATTTTAATAAATAAATAATTTAAGGAAACAGTATTTTATGTGATTAGAAAAACAAATAACTTTAATGAAAGAAGAAATGTCGATTTCATATTTGGTCTGTTAATGTACCTATAACAGGGACAAATAAAAAAATTGTTGGTATTGTAAATGTACCAAAATGTGAAATCAGCAGTTCTTCTTTGGTTTCAAATTTAAAAAGCAATTAAAGCCTGATATTCTGTCGGTTAAAAATACCTCGTAATAAATAAATAACGACAAAAATATTCTTTAAAAACAGAACGTCGATTACTCGTCGAAAAATTTAAATTACATCTGAATTGATTAAATTAATTAGTCTGATTTAATTTTATTTGGACTGCACAAAGACTACTCATATGCTGATTGATTAAATTAAATCCAGTGATTAACAGCAGGCAGGTAAATATAATGAAGGTAAATCAAACGTATCTCATTATGTAGTTAAGGGACTATTAATGTTCACCACATTACAGAACGATTTTCTGTAAAATTACATACAATTGATTTGATTTTATGAATTGACGCAGAGGTATCGGTCTTTTCTCTACATTAATTTTACCCTTTATGACTTACTTCAAGTGAACTTTGTATGTAGATAAAACAAAACTGTCTTCTTTGTCACAAGTGGGATTCGTAACCACACATCAATTAGATTTAATTCAATTAGATTCGTAGTAAGACAGTAAAGTAACCTTCAAAGGCGCTAGGCCTTAAACTTTCTGGCTCGGCCATCCTGATGTGTAAGATAGACTTTGAACCAATTTTTATTAACTCTAGTAATAAAAAATATAATTATCTTACCTGGGTATGTAATTGGAGAGTCATTTTTGTTAGATATGTAACTGTATGGTGTTTGCGTAGATAAATGATTTTCAATTGCATTCGAATCAAATGTAGCTTTTACTTTATTGTTACTATAATTTATAAAAACTATAAAAAATAATGCACTAATTGGTTTCATTCTAAATATTTGTGATTATAATTTCCTATTTATAATATCATAACCGGTTCTTGCTCGGATTTTTATTTTCTAAATAGGCACCTAGAAAATACCAAAATAACTTTACACTGTTTATAAATATTAAAAGATTTGTTTTTTAAATGACCTCGGTGACATAGTGGTTATGTTAAGCAGCTACCTTGCACGTGGTTTAAAATTAGGTATAGGTGTGATCTGCAAATGATTGTCCTAATCCTGGATGTTGTTTGCGTCCTAAAACATGTCGTATACGTTAGGAGTTTCTGGACACATGAGGTTTTAGGAAAAGTATCCATTCCATTGTATTTTCGTTTTCGAAAATTTCTAGTAATAGACCTACCTTAGCTTTTTGGTGATTTATAGGTACCGAGTATTAAATCAGGTTAAGTTCGGTGTACTTCCTTAATATCCGTGTGGTGACGGAGTAAGAATACAATATGTCACCACCCCATCTCATCCCATGGGTGTCGTAAAAACCGACTAAGGGAATAACCGTAACTACTATCTTTACGAAATAAAAAGAAGGAAAACTTGAAATTAAACCCTATACCAATCCGTCTGGCCAGCGTGGTATTAGTAGGCCAAGTAACCCTCCGTCACGGGAGGAGGCCCGTCCCTGCAGTGGGACATTAATGGGCTGTTATGATGATGATGACTTTCTTAATTTCTATCCCTATCTGTTTAATACCTACATCACTGTACTAGAAAGAGACAGCTAAGGTATATTAAATTTAAATGTCAATTGGCCAATTAATTTCTTGTTTTTATCATAAACATCGCACAAAAAAAAAAAAAGCAACGCATGTATTTTATTTGGTACAACTAGCTAGTAAGCACATAGGGCTCGAGGTCGACATGCCCATGGTACTGACAACCCACCCTGTTGTGAGATCCAGGGCCCTCGACGTTAAAACAATAAAAAAAGTTGTTTTTATTAAAAACAAAAATTTCAGTCAAGATTAAATATTTATTGACTCACGATGAGATATTTATGGAAGGACAATAGGCTATTACGATTAATAAATAATAATTACTTACTTAATTTAAAATAAATTTCCTTACCTGTTGTCTTTTTTTTATTTTTTATTTACCACTTTAATAAAGAGTCGGTATACGTCTATACGTCACAGAAACGTGGATATATTTAAAAAAAGAATAAGTTTTAATTTAAGCATCACACAAAACAAGTTTAATCTATAACAACTGCCGCACTATTGGTAGGCAGATAACTTTTTAAAATTAGTTATTCAAATCAACAAAATTAAATATTCGCAAGTGGCACAGACAATATTTATCTATCGATAAAACTACTAAATATAAAACTTGGATGTTATAAATGTAAATTATCTAAGCGTGACCTTTAATAGTAGGTACATATCAATGTAACTGGTTTTTTAAGGAAAAGCAATACGGATCATCGACTTTAGAAACATCATTTTAACGGACACTAAGAAAATCCAAATTCAGTAGATAATAATCCTGGGTGGGAATCGAAGCCGCGACGTCGTGTATACCTAAATAACACTCTTTAAAAAAACAACTATCGCACTAAGTCTAAGGGTCATGCATGCCCTGTATCACGTGGACTTTACAAGCATTTACTTAACGCACGTGTGTTCACATGATGTTCTTGTACATCCAGACTTAAAAAAGAAACTGTAACTGCCACAAAAAATTGTACTGCGCAGTATTTGAACTCGCGACATTTTGCAAGGCAGGCGCTACCGCTAACGCCGCGGTAAAGGCAGACAAAACATTATTTTGATAATGACTAAAACTTCTACTAATGCTGCTCAGATCAGGCTCGCAAGAATAAGTACAGTACAGTACCTACATGCTGTCTCCACTCCATCTTGCCTCATTGGTGTGGTAGAAGGCTAAGGAAATGTTCATTGTTTTATCTCTACGAAAACCATAACTTGACATTAAATCTCCTTTAGTCATTCTTAAGACCGGCTGAGAACGAATAATGTAAAAAAACACTAAGTATACTTATTCTATACGGGTCTTACTCGTGGTATCTACTACTTAGCCTCGTTTACGTTTCGGCCGACTTGCAAAGGGTGGTTAGTCCCTCCGCAACCACGAACTTTTTAGCCGCGTGACAGTTTAAAATCTATTAGGTAATGTAAAAAATGCCAATGAAAAGATCGCAGGTATTTGTCATCTTTTATGAACCTTATTATGAACCCTAGGTACCACTATCCCATATCCCGACTCGATGACCACACAACATAGCGACTCCTACGCACGTAACTTGGGCGAACGATCGATCTTAATAATGCCAAGAGTGGTTCTTATTGGTGCTTGCTCGAGTTTTGAAAATTTGTTAGTATGCAATACAATTCAAAGAATATGGAATAAACCACCTTGTTCCAGCATAACAAAATAGCGTTGTGATCCTCAATTCTATACCTATCCAAGATGTTAATATTGTTTAGTCGCATTGTATGCGTGGAGCAGAGGACAAGAGGAACTGGAAAACAGGGCCTGGCATAGTATAAATCAAATTGTATGGAACGAAACGAGGTCACGAAACATCCACGTGAAGATATCCTTGATCAGCCTGTAACTTGGTGGTAGCTGGTTGTATGCTGTACCCAGTGGATGTGAAGTAATTAACCTTGTACCGTGCGATCACACGATTTAGTTGACTAACTACCAGAAGATGTTTTAGTAGTATATACCTACCTACTAGAGTAAAAAACAGTGTACCCATTAAACCAATCAGCCCGTTACAACATGTCAAAAGCTTCCGAGGAGAGAACCAGTCAGCAATCGATAACGAGATTAGTCTTCTTGTTTATTTAAAGCTCTATCATAGTAGTCGTGTGCGTACGCCCAGCGGAATGTTGTTGAATTTAAAGATTTTAAGTATGCAGATATTTAGTGTGATACGTAGCGTAATTGTGTATGGTAAAAAAAAAATTGTGTGCGCAGCCATTGTAGAGAAATTTCGTCAAAACCTGATTCCGCTGGGCGAACGTTGTAAACGTTCTCCTGGCGGCACTTTTTTTTAATCCATGGGCTTAGAAGAAAAGAAATGTGTCTAAAAATTAGTTTGAATTTGTGTACGATTGTGTATGTATGAATAAAATTAGTGTATGCACAAACTTCGGAGATATTCAAGTTTCCGCTGCGCGAACGTTTGGCCATTTGCTAGTTTTCATATAAAGCGCTTATATAGACAGCTGTAGATTTTTACATACGTTGTTTTGAATTTGTTTACATAAGCGCATAAAACAAATTTAGAAAAAAGCGTAGGCTTTAAAAGATAAAAAAATAAACGTAAAATACGCTTATTAGGTCCTAGTTCGTATAGTATGCACTTTGGGGTTTAGATTTTCACGTTTATACAAACCTTGTAAGTGTCTGCAACATGTTGCCAAGTATCAGTGATTTTCCGTTAGTAATTAAAAAGTTATAGGACTATTCAGCATAAACAGAGCACTGTTTACAAAGCAGTCAAATAGCACGATGTTCTGAAAGTTCTCTAAGGAATTGCATAGTAAGATGTATTCTAATTATCAGTGTAATAACTCAACTACGCACATGCAAAATTTCATCTCATTAAATTCAGTAATTAAAGAGAAATAATTAATATACTGACAGAGCTTTGAAAACCTACATAACCCGACCACGTTCGGATGGTTATAAAAAAGCGGCCGTGCCATATATTTAGGTACCATTTTAACATTTACAGTATAATACCGGTTTTGAATTGGTACAGGTGATAACACAATTAATTGTTGTTTCGATATAATCTAGGTATATTATTTATGACAAATAAAAATCATACAGCTAATATTTACTGAATATTCCACGGATTAGGATTCTAATTATAGACCTTAGGTAAATTAAATAACTACCACGTGTAAGTACTACTGTTTAGGTAAATAGTTTTTATTAATGGAATCGGTACAACTCGGAAACAATAAATAGTTGTGTGTTCTAAAATAATGCCTGCTTGTCGTGCTGTAAATAGCTGTTAGAAACGGTCTCCAAACTGTAATTTGCAAAACGCCGGCATGACATTTAATGTAAGTGTTTTTATTTCTATTTTATTACATTTATCTATTATTTTACATTTATCGGCTTTATCCTTAGCACTGGGTATTCTCAGATAGTCTTACGCTGGGCTGGATGTTCTGAAGGATGGAGAACACATTCAATGGGGCTGAAATAATTACATCAATTAGTATAATTCTATTAGGTACAACTCTTAAAAAAATACATAATTAATATTATAAACTATTGATATTATTATGTTATAATAAACTAATATACTTACTCCACATTAAATAAAAGTAGTGTCGTTTTAATTATTGTCACTAGATTGTAAAGCCGTAACATTAGATAATTATCTCTTGTTGTTCAATCGAAGGTCGTGTCTAAATACATAAATATTATGTGTGATTAAAAATATTTTTGTTTAATTAGAGAATTACTTGTTAATCAAAGATTTTTTTATCGTAGTTAGTGTCGTTTTTATGAAAAAAAATATATTTATTAAAGAAATAAAATTGTTTTATTTTTTTCTAACGCTTGTGTACGCAACTGTACCATATCAATAAATACTATACTGGAAGCTTAGAAACGGTACTTAGATGTATGGCACGGCCGCTTTTTTATAACCATCCGAACGTGGTCGGGTTACGTAGGTTTTCAAAGCTCTGTCAGTATATTAATTATTTCTCTTTAATTACTGAATTTAATGAGATGAAATTTTGCATGTGCGTAGTTGAGTTATTACACTGATAATTAGAATACATCTTACTATGCAATTCCTTAGAGAACTTTCAGAACATCGTGCTATTTGACTGCTTTGTAAACAGTGCTCTGTTTATGCTGAATAGTCCTATAACTTTTTAATTACTAACGGAAAATCACTGATACTTGGCAACATGTTGCAGACACTTACAAGGTTTGTATAAACGTGAAAATCTAAACCCCAAAGTGCATACTATACGAACTAGGACCTAATAAGCGTATTTTACATTTATATTTTTATCTTTTAAAGCCTACGCTTTTTTCTAAATCTGTTTTATGCGCTTATGTAAACAAATTCAAAACAACGTATGTAAAAATCCGGTACGGACCCACGATACCCCTGACGATACCACCAGGGGTATCGTGGGTCTTTTAAAAGTAAACGATACCCCCAACTAATAGTGTTGTGCGTGGGACAAATCACTTCAGACCCACCGTACACCTGGTGGTCCTTTAAAGTTAAACTGTACCATGACCAATATGTTACTAAATTACAATCAGCAGCTATTCTAATTATTTTAACTTATTTTAATGATAGTTGTGGGTCAATAGGACCTAATCTAAGCACTCCATGGATTCTCCGTGCGGGTGCCGTGTCCATCGCGTGATAGAGGACGGAACACTTTCATAACAGCTTTTAATAAATTGTAGAGGGATTTAGCTGGAGTACCCCTCGCACCTATTTCCATGGCATATCAACCAGTAGATACTTAATGTCCAATCGTCTGCCACTATCAAAGCACTTTGCAGCCAACCAAAAAGTGTCTTGCCGTACCTAGAGTAACCCATTCATTTTGCATTTAAAGGTTCATTGCGTGCACTCTGTAGCTGTGTCATTCTCATCTTGGTTTATGAAAGATTTTGTAATTTCTTTGTCTTTTTGTCTTTCCGTGTTTTCAAAACCAGCTATACTAGTTTGAGCACCTATCATGAACTTTTTATGAAATTGTAACCGTGACTCGAGCGTTGAAGCTAGCTGTGAACACGACGCGATTAAATTTTAAAATAAATGAAATGATAAAAAAATTTGTTTAATTCATACAAACGTATATACATTTATTTTACTTTGTAAGAAGAATTCATACAAAGTTATCATCATCATCATATCAGCCAATCGACGTCAACTGCTGGACATTGGCCTTCTCCAAGTATTGCCACCTTGTGTGGTACAGTGCCTCCCTCACCCATCGGCTTCCAGACGTCCACACTAGCGCTTTCCGGTACGCGGTCGCCATTTCAGAATCTTTCTGCCCAAACAGCTGTCGGTTTTCCGCGCTATGTGACCTGCTTGTCGCCACTTTAACCGGTTATGGCGGGTTCTTTGGTTCTCTTGCGGATCTCCTCATTTTTTATTCGATCACGCAGGGAAACTCCCAACATAGCTCTCTCCAATGCCCCTGAGTGACCATGAGCCTTCTGAGTAGGCCCATAGGTCAGGCTACAACATAGGTCTCTCCATTGACCTCTGAGTGACCATGAACCTTTTAAGTATGCCCATAGGCCCTCTAAATTTATAAAAATTTTTTTTTTTGTCAAAGCGTGATGTTATATAGTCTATAGCTTTCCTCGATAAATGGTCTATCCAAAACTGAAAACTAAATTCAATTCGAAGAAGTAGTTCCTGAGATTAGCGCGTTCAAACAAACAAACAAATTCTTCAGCTTTATATAATAGTGTAGATTAATAATGATTTGTTTAAAAAAAATTACTAATGAGTATGTATTGCCCGGCCTCACCTGCATTGTTTATGTAGCTTAAATGTTATTCTACACCCTAAACTACTTACATATTTCAAATTTCATCAAAATAGATTTTGTAGTTTTTGCGTGAAAGAGTAACAAACATCCATCCATCTATCCTCACAAACTTTCACATTTATAACATTAGTAGGATAGGTAGTTATTTATAAGTAGGTACATTAGTCATTTACTACAGGAGATAAATGTATTTCCGCATTCCACACCACAACACTACTGTCATTCGGACAGGGGTATCGTTTACTTTTTAAAGACCCACGATACCCCTGGTGGTATCGTCAGGGGTATCGTGGGTCCGTACCGTAAAAATCTACAGCTCTCTATATAAGCGCTTTATATGAAAACTAGCAAATGGCCAAACGTTCGCGCAGCGGAAACTTGAATATCTCCGAAGTTTATGCATACACTAATTTTATTCATACATACACAATCGTACACAAATTCAAACTAATTTTTAGACACATTTCTTTTCTTCTAAGTCCATGGATTCAAAAAAGGTGCCGCCAGGACAACGTTTACAACGTTCGCCCAGCGGAATCAGGTTTTGACGAAATTTCTCCACAATGGCTGCGCACACAATTTTTTTTTTACCATACACAATTACGCTACGTATCACACTAAATATCTGCATACTTAAAATCTTTAAATTCAACAACATTCCGCTGGGCGTACGCACACTAGTAGTCTGCAAAAAGTAATTCGGTCAACATATAAGATTGTATCTTACATGTTGACCGAATTCGGTATGTATCTTACCTGTTGAGCGAATTCGGTATGTAAAGATTTTTTTTGGTATTTTTTTTATATTTTTATTTTAAAGGTTTATTAATTGATTTCCTACCTATAGTTTATTTTTAATTAATATTTTAAGTTTTACCTGTGAAGACGTCATGCGGGACGGATGACGTCATTTAGGGGTCAAATAAAAGACAAATTCATGTATAATTGTGGATTAAAAAGAAGGGTATTTTAGTGTTATAAAATAAAACAAATTTTGTGTCAACTGTATACCAATATAATATTTATAAAATCAACTAGTATAAAAGGCAAAAGCCAAGCTAACCTAACCTAACCTAACCACCAAGCATAAATCAAGCTTTATTTTACATCTTTATCTACATTCAGACGGAAATAAAATAATACTGTAAATTTTAAGTTCATATTGAACTTTGTTCACTCATAAGTATCGTGATGACTAAGGAACATATCGCAGATAATATTAATACCTTATACCAATAAAGCGTAATAATAATATAACAAGTTTTGTTTATCACTGGCCTATCATAGCTCTTCTCAACAATGACTTTTTTTTGACAAAAATGGGTATTTTCACATAAATAAAAATCATTATACAAACTTCCCATCACTCATACTATATTTAGGGTGTTACTATAAAAATCGATCGAGGGCAACGACCAACGTTGATTAAGGTTTATCAATTAGTTTGATACCATTGGTTGATCGATGTTCTACAGAAATAAATCATCGATTAATCCTTTGATTTGTTGAAGTCGATTGAATGTCGACCCATCGCTCGATAGCATCGATCGATGGCATTTCATTCTACCATTCAATCGATTGACGTCGTCTAATCCATTATACCAGACAGTGTCACAGTACAAGCAGTAGACTATCTCGGCCGAATATTTATTATAAATGCCTGCGCGGCTGCGCGGTACGTAAACATGCGATAGGGCCAACTTCCAGCTTTTTAATTTCATTTTACCAACTTTCCCGCTCGTTACTGCGGCACAGTCGCGACTGTTCACTGCGCAAAGGCGCTATCGTGAGCATGTAGGTATAACTCGCGTTTCGTCCGTTTCTATGAAGTCTAAATACTGTACATATTTGTACTATGTCTATCAACGTCAACAAATCTAGTCTACGGTTAATTGGTGTAGTAACACCCATAAGCTAAGCATTAAGATACAAGGTTAGAATTAATTTCTACAAAGTTCTTAATGTTGTTATCCGAATCAAGTCGACACATGTCATCATAATCACATTGTTTTATCGACTCTTCGAAGTATTTTAAAATAGTATGCAGAGGACAGAGGTCTTCAGAGCACATTGGTAGCCTCACGATGTTTTCTTGATGCAATGTTAGTACATAATCGATTCCTTTACATCTGAAAATACAAAACTTGTATACTTACATTATAAATATTACTTGTACTTGGTTAAGCTAATATGAAATTCGCCTAATGTTGTCAGAAAGCAATATAAGGGTCATAGCACATATAACGTAACGTAAACGGATCGGCTTCACCTCGCCTTTTTCCTCGGTGTCAAACGTCAAAAATCCGATTACGTTACGTATCCGATTACTTAGTGTGCGTTGCAGTAAGGAGTTTCATACAAAGAATACTGACCGGGTCGAGTTGATACGGTGACGTTCCGTTTACGTTACGTTATAATTATGTGCTACGGCGCTTATGGTAAAGTCTGCAGTGCACGTGGTCACAGGCTCAGGCAGGGATTCCACGCAGGACAATTTTTGTATGATTTAGAAATAATATTCCCCCTAGGTTAGTAGTATTTTTTGTCCGTTAAATTGTGCTTGTCCTTACGACACATTGCATCATTCCTAGTGTGGGAGTTATGAGTTTAATAGCAAATTCGTTGAAGCACATTGACATTTCTTTCCTCTCTCATTAGGTAAATCATACTTAGTATAGTAGTTATCAGTAATCACCTCGGTGGCGCGACGGTAGCGAAAGCGGCTGCCCTGCACGAGTTTGTGGGTTCAATCCCCACGCAGGACAATAATTTGTGAGATCCATAAATTATTGTCCTGAGTCTAGGTGTTCTTTATGTCCGTTAATTGGTGTTTATAAAAAGTCCTCGCGACCCAGAGCATGATCCCTAGTGCGGGAGTTGTCTAGTATAAAAAAAGAAAAAGAAAAGTTATGCTTACCTTATAAGAACAAAAGCTAAATTTGAAGCGAAGCATCCAATATTTGACGTCTTCCATCTACTATCTCTTACAAAATGTGTGCCAGTTAAAGGAGAGTCCGGCTTATAGAGACCCAAATAGGTTATAAGTTTTAAAATTGCACCCAAATGTGTAAATAGGAACGTTGCGCGAGGACCATCTTCATTCCTGAAAACATTAAATTAAAATACAAGATTAAAAGTATATTTTTATGACTAAAAGGTTAATGCGGTGACGTTCCAATAATACTCTTATACTAAAGTCTATATTGTTATTGACATACAGGCAATAACTTTTAAAACAAATATAAACACAAAGGAAAAAAATAGAAGCTCAGTACAGAATTCGACATGCTGCGTAAATTGACGAGACATTT
Source organism: Schrankia costaestrigalis (assembly GCA_905475405.1). Taxonomy (NCBI): domain Eukaryota; kingdom Metazoa; phylum Arthropoda; class Insecta; order Lepidoptera; family Erebidae; genus Schrankia; species Schrankia costaestrigalis. The sequence goes on from FR997832.1 coordinate 7,300,783, forward strand.
AATTTCAGGACTTATTAATAGAATATCATCTTGATATAAAAACCAAATTAGGCTACGTTTGGTGTAGCTGAAAATTTTTCCACACGTTGATGAAGTAATATGGGGTAAATTAGGAAGTATAGTATAGGGGACAAAACAATCAGCCCTTATTAATATTTAAGATGTAAAATCATCACAACAGTCCATTAATGTCCCAATGCAGGGACGGGCTCCCTCCCGTGACGAAGGGATACTTGGCCTACTAATACCACGCTGGCCAAACGAATTGGGTTCAAGTTTTCCTTCTTTTTTATTAAGTAAAGATATTATTCACGGATAGTCCCTTAGTCGATTTTTACGACACCCATAGGATGAAACACTGTATTCTTACTCCGTTACCACACGGAGAACAATCATCTTGATACGAACACCAAATTAGGCTACGTTTGAAGGATAGCTGAAAATTATTCCACACGTTGATGAAGTAATAAGGCGAAAATTGGGAAGTATAATTATAGGGGCCAAAACAATTAGCCCTTATTAATAATTAAGATGTAAATTAATTTACCTAAAACTGTCAAGCATGTGCCTAATAGAGACGCAAGCTTGTCGATACGTCAGTTCATGTCCATAACCATCCAACCAATAAGTTTTCAAGTCATAATAATATTCAAATACCTGAAAATTTATATTATTGTTAACAGACTCAAAAAAAGAGATTTTCATTTTAAAAAATATTCATTTTATCGTATTCATCTATCTAAATAAGTGCGTAAGTATGATAATATGGACCAGGTAATAGAGCGGAAATTGGCCTACAAATACCACGCTACACAGATATAAGGTTTTACATTAAGTTTTGTTTCTTTTTCGTTGAGATAAATCTGCGAAATTTCCCTTGGACAGCATATACAAAACCGACTATATGAGTTTTAGGTGGTAACACCGTCTATCAGTACAACATTACCCCTTATTTATTTTATAATTTATGCACACAATAAAATTAATGTACAAGGGTAAGCGTAATGCCTTAAGGCATTCTCTTCCAGCTAACCATTGGGTGATGCAGAGAAAAGTAAATTGGTAGGTGCAATATTATAAAGCTTAGCCTTATTATAAAACTTATGAACTTTTTCATGCAGTAATACAAGAATCCAACAAACCTGTATGGTCTTATCATCAAAAGCGTGACACCAAGGGGAGGTGTGGCCTTTATACCATGCAGTCTCGTATCCACAGATTTTATACATCAAATTGGCTGTATCTGTAAATGATTTCTTAAGCTTTAACTATACTCTATTCATATGGGTGTGAAAAATTAAGTAAACAAACCAAAAATGGGTCTTTTTAATGTCACAATTCGTACATAAAATGACAGCTGAAGAAGAATAACATTACAAATTGATATTTTTAGATAAAAAAAAAACTTTGAAAGCCTATGGATTATTGCAGTTTGACATGTTTTTATTACATATTTCTTATGCTAACTTGAATAGAGTATAAGTACTATTTTTTTTACTAACGAAAGAGTAGGTTAAATAGAAAGGTTAAGTTCGAGGGGTATAATCTGTGATATTGTTACAATGATGAGCAGAAATAGCGCAATGGGTGTACGTTTGTGATCTATATTTTACTATCTGCAGCTCCTTGTTTATTACATTTATATTATGTTTTCAGAGATGCTGCCAGCACAGCAGACTAGTTAGTGTAGGTCACATTTGACACTTCACAGAAAAATGTACCTAAATGCTGACAGCTTTTAAGTAACAGCGGACATAATTATTATTTATTTAGTACTAGGTTAGGTACTAAGTTAGAACTGCACAAATGCTGAACTTTTGTTTAATTTAGCGACAACACTCACGTAATGCGTCACGACGCCTCTCCCATTGGGCGTCGCGATGTACGATCGAATATGCTACCATTCTTAATTTCTTATTTTTAAAGTCACCTCACAATAAACCTAAAAGTGACAAAATGTCAAATGTGACCTAATAAATTGGCACTAGAATGCATAAGATTAAAGTATTATCAGCGCTATTTGATAAAGCCAGTTTGAAATGATTTAGATGATATTAAATCTATTAGTAGGTATAGGTATACTACGGATACAATTAAAAGAATGTCCCTCGCACTGCTTAATAATCTTTCTATCACAAACAAAATACTATCAGTTTAAGTATTTGTATTACTTATATTATAACTAGGTACTCCTCCTCTTATATTCAAACAGTAATAAGCCAAGCCAAGCCAGGGGCTCTGTTTGGAATTCCCCGGAAAGAATCACGCTGATCTACAGGAACCTTATCTAATGTTTTAATAGCAAACCATATAAAAACTGGAATAATTAATGTGGAACGAACTAACTAGATTCTTTGGTCATAAATCCTTTACTTGTTATAAAATACATTCGCGCAATCTCAGTTGGCCGGCTTGAAGTTGTTTCAAATGACTGCTTTAAGTATGTCATTTTTGGAACTAAATGATGGGGAGCGAATGTTTCTGAATACTAACTTGAGGAAGGCCAAGTAAGATTGCGCGAGATGTAGGTCTAGGTACGTAAGATGTGACAACGTAGGTGCATAAGTCCTGATAAGACTACATAAATATACAATACCAAAGTTTCACCAAGTGAAAACTCATGGTTTATCTGCTCTACTATTAATGTAACTAAAAGCAGTAATACACAAACTTTGAATACCCACCTAATATGAAACCTCCTTAAATGAAACTACATACAGTACAGGAAAAAAAGTGCAGTGAACTCATAAAATAGTGAATTAAAAGAACCATAGCATGTGACAGTAGCAAAGCAAAGCAAGCGTAAGCATCAACAGCTTATCAATTGTTGTATTACAAACCCAACGGTAGTATTTTAGAGAGACCGAGTCTTTTAGATACAGACTTTAACGTCTCATTCATTTCCTTACTAATAGCATACAACTGTTGTTCCTTATATGATTCTGGATTTTTCTTAACATGCTTTTGCCACCTGTCACAGTGTTTGTAAAACTGAAAAATTGCAACTCAGTGTAGAGGTAAGCTAATATAAGAGATTATAAAATAGATAACTAGCTTGACATCTATCAACTGTTCCTTATAAAATGAGGAAAATTATAAATACAAGTAGGACTTGCAATATACAAAATATAAAGAATGAAATAAAGGGTAAGCAGTAAGAGCTTCTCGGACATTATTTTTAAAGTTAACAGATAGTAGAGTCAAGTGAGTAAAGTCCTACAAAAGAAGTATTTTAGATAAAAAATAATAATATATTATTTACCCGTAAAACTTTGTCCACTGTCATGGGAGGTGCAAGTACAACATTCTGTGACTCTTTTTTGTCAAAGAGGCCGATACTAAAATATCTTGCACTTTGATGAGTTCTCTGCGTGGTTGTATGCCGAAACTGGAATAGTGTGATGTATAAAAATAAATTAACTAGTAAGTAAGGATCTTAATGGGCTGTCATGATGATGATAAAGTAAGCACAAATATAAACATAAGTTATTGTCTTTACTAATATGTCATGAGTAAATAGTTTAAAATCAGTATAGTTTTGTTAAGTACAAAGCAAGTGAAAAATGTATTCTTGAGTATTACAAAAAGCTAAATAATAGTACATATGTTCCAACAATAATTTACACTTTTAGTAACAATATTTATGAATCCAACTCTACTGAAAACTAACAGACCATCATTGTTACATCAAGTAACCTTTGTTTATTTATCAATGTTTACCCTCAAAAAGTTCTTTATGATGCATTTTAACACTTCCATTTCCATAGCAGTGTTCATTTGCAATGCTTTGCACCATGCCAGCAGACACAATAGTCTGCTGGCATGGTGAAACAGGTAAATATCTTGTTTATTTTAACATTAGATAGACAGCCGCAATCTTAAGTGGAGTAATGCAGTAAAGGTAGAACCTTTACTTCATTTCTCCATTTAACAAAGTTTGTGCAAAGTAATTCTTGATTTGTAAGCTTGACTGGCTCATAGCATTTGAAAATAAATTGATTTGATTTGATTTGATAATAACAAACCCAAATACATAACAAAAATATGCTTACCAGAAATGTCTCATTGTCATATGTGTCTATAATAATGTTAGGAAATCTTTTCTGCATTCTTTCAGCTAGCAACACCATTTCTTCCTGACCTTCTAATGTTAGAGATTTCTCTTGCTCTTCCTGCATATGGTGTGTCCAATCTTTTAATTCATTTAATTGTACTTTATTTAATTGACCTGCAATTCATAAGTAGTTCATATAATTCTAAATTTAGAACTGGTTTACAAATATACAATTAGTTTTCATCAGTAAAGTGAACAGTCACTACATAATTATACTATTAAAGATGTTTAAAAATCTTATTAATATTGTAAAACATGAAAGTTTGTAAGTACAGAAGTATACTACATAAAAACTATGAAATGGATCTTAATAAAATTTTACAATAATTAGCTACAAATTATGAAGATATTTTGAGAATTGTTCAAAATACATAGACAAAGATGCAGCTAAGTGTTTATAAATAATATTATGAATTCTGAAGGTGATGATGATGTCTAATTTAATAATAAGGAAATATTTGCAAATTTAATAAATGTTTGTAAATAAAGGAAAAAGTAACCTCTACAAGGAATGTTCCACAGCGTTACTAAAGGCCAGCAGCAAACTGGTGGAACTAGATAATTAAAAACTTTTTTAATATGATTATTGTTTCATAAATATTGATTTTAATACTTGTAATAATTCTCTTTTATCTCATAAAGTAAGGCTGCTATAAAAGTATGTATAAATGAGGTGTTAGTAGTAAATTACAAATATACATAGATTAAACGGGTAATGTAGGTACAGTACCAAACAAAGTTATTATTTCATAGATAAAATGGGAAAAATGGGATAAACTTACCTCTTCCTTTTTTATGCTGATGTATGATTTCATACTTAATATCTATGAGATTCCTAGCAGCGGATATCTCTTTAGCGCTAGGTAATCTTGTTCCATGGCGTATAATCATCCATATTTTAACTTCCCTGCAATCTAAATTTAAGATAGCCTTAAATTAGACATTTTAAACTTATGTAGGCACTAGAGTTCTTAAAAATGTAGAAGTTAGAGCTTATTTCATCCCCAAATAATTATTTGCTGTTTATTTATATGACAATTTACGCTAATAAGCAACCTAAAAATCGTATCTTCTATTTCCTTAAATCTTACCTGGATAAGTGATTGGAGAGTCATTTCTGTTGCTCATAAATCTATAGGGAGTGCATGAACTTAAATGTTGTCGAAAATCAGTCGCTTTTGAAGCAATGATCCCATTATAAATGCAATTTAAAGAAACAACAAAAATAAGAGATGTGCTTATCATTTTTGTTAATTAGGGTTTAAGCTTAAAATACAAACAAACTCTTATCCATGGATATGCGATGTTATTAAAATGATAATAAATATTATTAGGATAATGATTAGAAATGATTTTTCCCTAGGTTTACAATCAAACAACCACGGCAAACAACAAACAAACTAAAACTATGCGGTTTATATTTGACAGCTTTTTGATTAATTAATTGTCGTTGGCTTGCCATCTGTCATTATCCAAAGGGTTTTCCGCTGGGATAAAATAAAGGAATGAGAAAATTAGATAGTTTGATTCAGTTATGAATCTATTATCTTACCCATGGAATTATTATTTTCTTTAAAGCAACAACTGCTTATAAACAGTAGTTACGGTGTGGTGTGACTATAAATAAATAGTACCTATGCTTTAATTTGTAGGTACCTGGAAATGACCATTAGTTGTATTGTATTGTAGGTGTAGGTACAGGACACTCGTAGTTCATTCACACCTACCACCTGGAATCTCCAGTTACTCCAGTAAACCTCGTTTCTTTCTAGTAATATTAGTTCCTACTTACAAGCAGGTTGTGATTTGATGGATTCCTTTGCTCTGTCGTTGCTGATGTCCATGATTGTAATCTCTTACGATCTGGTGGATCACTTGGTCATCCGCAACCTAACGGAAGTTAATATAATTAATTAGATAATAAAAGTTAAAAAAAAATAGTTAATTAGATAATAACTCCGAAGTTTGGTTTAGTCGAGATTTCCTTTAGGTAGGTACCCGTGCATAAGTCGGTGCATTAGCATGATGTCAACCTTGTATTGTAGTAGTTAGAATTTCGGGAAACGAATCAAGTACTTAGTACAATTAATGGTAATAATGATGAATGGTTCAACAAACAACAAACGAATGTCAACAAGCTGGCCTGATTTGGGCTTAGCATTGAAGCATTTAAGTAACTGTACCTTAGTAAATTCCAATCTAGAGTAGAATTTGTACAAGTGGCTGTTATGTAGCTGCTCCTTTTTGTTTTCCTTGTCCATTTTCTTATTAAATAGGAAGTATTTTTCTCTATGTACGAACTAAATGATGAGTTTGTAAACTAAGCAATAATTGAATTAATGCAAAATTTCTTGTTTAACACGTTTTGTCACACATTCATAAAACGTATATTATTACGTTTAATTCCGTCGAATCTAATCATATTCGTAGATAATAAAACCAGTTTAGTTCAACATTTTCAACCGGTTCGCTTAAATATTATTATTTTTAGACGATTAGACGGCATAAGTAGTACCTAGTGGTTAAGAGGTACCTGCCTGGCACGCCAGAGATCGCGGGTTGGATACCACATCACTGCTCACTTTCAAATTACGATATCACAGCCTACGTTATAGTACATTTATAATGATTGCAGTACATAAACGTACATTTGTCGTACATTCATTCAGTGAAGTTTGAATCTCTTTGGGAATCACTCACACGCCATTCTGACCCATACAGTCAAAAGATTAAGTGTTTACGACTGTTGAATGTAGGCTGGCTTTTTTTACACGTTTTGTCACACATTCATAAAACGTATATTATTACGTTTAATTCCGTCGAATCTAATCATATTCGTAGATAATAAAACCAGTTTAGTTCAACATTTTCAACCGGTTCGCTTAAATATTATTATTTTTAGACGATTAGACGGCATAAGTAGTACCTAGTGGTTAAGAGGTACCTGCCTGGCACGCCAGAGATCGCGGGTTGGATACCACATCACTGCTCACTTTCAAATTACGATATCACAGCCTACGTTATAGTACATTTATAATGATTGCAGTACATAAACGTACATTTGTCGTACATTCATTCAGTGAAGTTTGAATCTCTTTGGGAATCACTCACACGCCATTCTGACCCATACAGTCAAAAGATTAAGTGTTTACGACTGTTGAATGTAGGCTGGCTTTTTTTTAAAGACAACACCCGGCTTCGCTAGCTATCATGCCATGTGGTGCGGGGACTTTTACAAACATAATTTACAACATAATAGACAAGGAACATTCAGACTCAGGACAATAATAATAGTCCTGCGTGGAAATCGAAGCCGCGACCTCGTGCACGGCAAAAGCTTACGCTACCGTCGCCGTCGCGCCACCGCGAGGCAGTTTATATACATAATGTTTCTAATAATTTCTATCTTATAATTTAATTGATAAGTTCTTATGTATCATAAATTTTTAGGTTTGCTTGACGACAGATCATTGTTTTCCCGTGGTGCGATAGTCACGGAAGCGGCTGTTATTGTTGCCGCAGCATAATTCTTAGAAGGAGATTCGGAATGTTTGTATTTGTTAAATTGATGTATGATTAGTTCCTTCGACTCAGAGCATGATCAATAGTGCTGAAGATAAAAAAAAAGTAAAAATATTTTATCAAAGGAATTTAATGTTATGCAAATAACCAAAAGCACAGTGTTTTCTATTCATATTCTCAAAAATTAAAAAGAGCCATTGGGAGTCTAAGTTATGTACTGTCTATTTAAACGGACTTGCTCTAAAACGTAAACATATATGGCGTCTTGTCAACCACAGACTAAAGACTTTAGTCTTTAATCTTTGAAAAATGTATAGGAATCAAGGACAAAATTCTATAATCTACAAATGTCAAATCATAAAATTAATTTTATCTGTGAAATTTTTCGTTGGAAAAAATTATGTTTATTTAAAATTTAAGAAAGATAGTGGATAAATCAAAGTGATTTACGTGTTTCCTATTGCATAAACGTTTAATGCTACTTTCCAGAAACTTTTATCCATATCAAAGTGTGCGATTGATGTAAAAACTAGTGAATTTGCAATATGTGATGTTTGTTGACAAAATAAATCAAGTAAGGATGAATACGGTATAAATGATGTCTATGAACCATAAAGGGACAACTCCTTAAAAATTGTTTATAAAAATTAAATTATTAAATTTAATTTAATAATTAATTAATAATAATACATAATTAATTTAATTTAATTTTTATTTTATTTTTTTTAGTTTATTAAATTGTTTAATTGTTTATAGTAGCTAGACTCTACCTTGGTTGTCAGCAGTGGCTTGGCTGTGCTTTGATTGTCAATTTAAATTAAACAATTACTTTTCTTTGTGTATGAAGAAATATGATTTTTTAAATTTATTTAGGAAAATGGGCTTAGAAAAATTACTATTCTGATAATAGTAGGTAATTTAATGAAATAAAAAGAATCTTAATTTGTATAGAGTATTATTATTCAACTTGTAATAATATATTTGACTCTTGAAGTGTAGCTTTCAAAGTAAAAGGATTATTTAAACTTTCCAAATTAAATGTTTCAGTAGCAAATTCTTCGCTGTCAGGGTTTTCATGTAAAGAAAAGCTTATACTCTTCACATCTCCTGCATCAATACTTTGAACAAATTGAGCAAATGGTGCAGTTCCTCCTTTGAAAAGTTGAATAGTCTGGTCCAAGTACTTCAAATAGATATCTTTGCTTAAAAATTCCACTTCAGTGTTAAGGTCTTTAAAGGATGATTCAGGAATATCTAACAATAATCCAGCTTCCCTTGAACATCCCACTGCAATTACTTCATCTGGACTGATACCAGATAAAACTTCAGCTTCAGGCAATAAATTAGCAAGAGCAGATTGCAATTTAGGTATTTTCATACTTCCACCAGATATCACAATTTTATGGATAGTACCTTCAAAACTTTCGATAACTTTTTGAGCGGGCTCTAAATAGGATGATATCTTTGATGAGATTACATTCTCAAACCTTGCTCGGGATACATTTTGGCTCCAGTCCACACCATCTAGTAATGACTCTATAAATACATGAGCCGAGTTCAATGTTGAAAGAACATGTTTACAGTTATCTGCATGAACTAAAAGTTTAGCCATAGCCCTCCGACTCTCCTGAGGATCAAGTTTCCATTTCTGTCTGAACTCTTGTGCTATAAAGTCTGCCAAATCTTTTGTAAGGCATTGTCCTCCAAGATCTTGTCTGTACACATTTTTTTCAACAGTCATGAAGCCACCAGACACTTTCACTATTGATGCATCACAGGATGATCCACCAAGCCTGTAGACTAATACATTAATATCTTCTTTAGATTCTTCAATATTATAAGCAAGCAAAGCTGCTGCTGGCTCACTAATTACTTGAAGAACATCAAATCCTGCTAATTCAGCACATTTAACAAGCCTTTCCCTGCTTGTATTAGACCAGTGCAAAGGTGCAGCAAGTACTAACTTCAAGTCACCTTCACTGTTCATAGAATGGCTAGCTATAGTAAACAACTTGGCATATATTTTAGTTGCAATGTTGTCTGGATTAGAATAAACAGTAGTTTCGCTAGTTTCAAATTCATATACTAGTTTTTCATCATTTTGAATTCGACAGGAAGAGGATGTTTCCACATATGATAAGTCTTCTGCATTAAAGTCACTGTTCATGAGGCGTTTATTGTGTTTTATGATAGATTTCGATGAAGGTTGCCCAGATTTTGCAGGCAGGCCTATCTCCCACTCAGTGCCATTTAGTGCAACAATAGCAGGTGTCACGCGATCTCCGGCATCGTTGGCAATTATTGAAGCAGTTCCATTAACAAAAGAGGCTAAAGATGCGGAGTTATTACCCAAATGTATTCCGTATGCTGCGGCCATTTTACTCGCTGTAATAAGTTATTTTTTCTTGCAATCGTGACTGTCGTCAAACTCAATTAATCTTTTATGAAATTTTTTAATCACACAATAGAGTTCCTGTTATACTGTATTACTTTTGTAACAAAATAAATTATAACCTCAACACAGTATCACACAAGTTTTGGTGTTTGACTTGACAATGACATTTTACTAAGACCATTTTGATTTTTGACAGCTTGGTTCTAGTTCAGGAATAGGGAAGCGCAACACATTCTTCTAAAAATAATAATAATAAAATTATTCTATAATAACGCGATTCATATGCTGTTGTGTAAAACTAAGTAACGTTCACAACATACAAATAGCAATTTAAACTATAATTTGCATGAGTATTACCAAACACAGTCTCCAACCTTCCATAAAACACATTTTGTGACTCACTAGGGTTTATTAAATTTGTTTACTTCTTTCTGCTTCTATATTAGTGTGTATTGGTGGGATATATCGAGAGCCTAAGTTTGTTGTTTAAAATTAAATTTACCTACATACTTCAAGGATAGTCTACTTCCTTTAAATCACTAATATAAAATACTAAAATATTATAGCAATTATACCTAAAACACTTAAATCTCACAAACATTAGGTATTTTTTTTTAACTAGTTCTTTTATTATGATTCTGAATAGCTAGCCTATTCAGAATCGTAATAAAAGAACTTTAGTTATGTTATTTAATAAGTTATTTAATAAGTATAAAAGTTATGGAATTTTTTTTATTGGAGCATAAAACATAGTACTATAATGGCAGTTTATTAATTTATTGGTGGTCTGCGTCAATTGTTGAAAAAGTTTTAAAAAGTAAATGTCAAAAAAAAGTTTAGGCGGGCTTATTCAATTTGGTTGTAAATATTATTTTGTAATGGTTCTTAATCAGTTTAATATGTTAAATAACATAACTAAAGTTCTTTTATTACGATTCTGAATAGGCTAGCTATTCAGAATCGTAATATAATAAGTATAAGTTATGGAATTTTTTTTATTGGAGCATAAAACATAGTACTATAATGGCAGTTTATTAATTTATTGGTGGTCTGCGTCAATTGTTGAAAAAGTTTTAAAAAGTAAATGTCAAAAAAAAGTTTAGGCGGGCTTATTCAATTTGGTTGTAAATATTATTTTGTAATGGTTCCAGTTTAATATGTTAAAAAGTTATAAAAAATACAGGATATTAATATAATTTAAAAGTTTTATAAATGGGTACAAATGATGAAGAAATTAATGCTCTTGACACCCGTCTGCAACCTATACTACATAGCTTGTCTACCTGTAAAATCGTATGTAAAGTGTTTCCTGGTTGTTTAATAATAATAATATAGTGTATTGTATACATTTACACTTTAGTAATTCATGAATATTAAACATTTTTAATATGACAAAAGGATTTAAAATGAAATTGATTAAGTATAAGTAATTTATAAACATGATACTTCTTTTTACAATACAGGTTTTCAATAATGAAAGTGAAGAATGTAAGAAATTAAGGGAAGCAAATTCAAGATTAGTTCAAGAATTAGGTGAAGTTCGTGAATTAGAGAAGTCCCACCGTTATCATTTAGTAATGTCTCGGGAAATGATAGGAAACCTACAAGAAACAGTTTCGCAGTTAGTTTATCTAAAAAGTGATGTGAAAAAATTAAAAGATCAGATAACCTCAAAGGAAGCCAATCTGGTCGTCATGAAAAAGGTACCTATCGTAATATTCGTAATTTGCCATATTTAGGTACTTGAATTTAAATATCGAGGCTTAATCCTTAGCAGTTTATTACCCTGGTTCGATATCCAATCCAGGCTTGATTTTCAATTTTTTTAAATATTTTTACTTAGGTATATTAGTTACCTACATACAAACCTTAGTACCTAAGTAAACTACTTAGGTACATTTATGTATTGGGCGCAGGCTCCATGAATATACCGGACAATATCTAGAAAATATTTCAAGGCGCCAGGAAATCTGTGCGGTTAGGTACGTCAGTGAAACTACGCTGTTATATTGCTACGAGTTTACCCTAAGGCGCTTTACAGACGTGCGACGGGGAGGGCCGGTCTTTTTAAGAGCGAACTATGAACACTAGGTAATAACAGGCGGTATTTTTCCTGTTCACGTGTGTTGATGGTATAGGATGCCCTTTGCGCAACTTTCTTTGTAAAATTGACCAGCCCGGCTGGTAAGCCCCGCCGTCTGCTAATCGCATAACTGTTTAGTACCTACCTAAATTGCGGTGTGGTTAAGTTAAGACATTACAGCTCCAAGGTTAAATCAAATAGATATCTAAAGCTTGTATCTGCCCACTCTAGAATGTACCTACCTACTTGGGGTGAACTAACTTTGTTGGTTCCCACTGTAAAAACTTAGATATGCGTGGTTTTTCGTGTTCACTCGTTCTTGTTGTCGTTGTCGTAAAATCTATGGCTAACCTAGATACCTTTTGCGACATAAACATAATGTTAGTCTTAGAGGCAGCGAAGTAGAAACTTAAAGAGTGCAATTTTGTGCGTGGATACTCTTATAAGTCGAACAGTATAAGTGGCGTAACAGCTTGAATACATCATAACACGCGACTTATATCAAGTCTGGTTATACCTACTTTATCCAAGCTATCATGTTGTTAGCGTGTAGTGTAGAACATCGATTTTATAACAAACAAGATCGAACTTTCAGACAAGTACCTAGCGCATTGAGGATATTAAATAATTATTGGACTCTTATTAATCGTTGGGTTCAAATAATTATACTGCGTCGAATTTAAAGCTCTGCTTAATAGTTAACTTAATTTTGTTTTATTACTCAATCATCTTCTTAACCAAGGAACATCCATAGCTACTTTGTAGAATGGCCCACTTGATTGTCTTACACACTTGTCATGTTGGTCCACAGTGTGTGGGGTGCGCAATTACATTGATTGATTGGCGCCATAGTATCACATTAGGGTAATATAGGTACTTACTGTAGTGTATGGGATTATTTACCCTTTTACCTGCACAGACCAACACGGTCTCGTGAGGACCACGCGCGCCGTAGAAACGAGAGCCACGGGCGAGAATGACTATTACCGACTATAAATTATTAGCCTTGTAGTCGCCTTTTCTTGCATCGTTATGAGACGGGATGGTGTCTTATCTAAGTCCGTCATTTGGTTGATACCTACTTAGGTACTTATTGTTTCTCAACAGGATAAAGAAAATGCCATCCAGAAACAAAACGAGAACATGATCAAACTACGGGATGCTTATGAAAAACAAATAGAAGAAATTAAGGCTAATAATAAAAAGGAAAGTTCGTATATTTACGTCGATTTATCAACCAATTAATTTTATTCCATATAGATTCGGTTAGAAAGCGATCATCGTTACTTTATATACAAAACTTTTATGTAATACTATATTATCGTATAGCATAACAACCCTACCCCTAGAGACGTTGTTTGGAGTCGATTTCTTAAAATACCTAATGGAGGTGCTAATCCAGCTACGCTAGACGAGTCCCTAATGGTTTTGTATTAATATTAAATTGCTGTATTTAAAACAATCTAGCAATAAAAATCAAGTTATTGCGACACTTAAGACTATATAGGGAATTGATATTCTATAATATGCTTTGTCCTTCTTTAAGCGTAGATGTAGACATATCATTAGGTATATTAATATCATTTGTAGAGAAATGAGTAATTATCCTAAGCCACAAGCTTGACTATTTTTTATCTAAGTGTTCCACGTTCCTATAATACTATTTCCTTTGAACATTCGTAAACATAGTCCAACAGATACAACACGAGTGTGATGCTCAAGTCGCTCAGTTCAAATGTGCTGCTGAAGAGTTGAGGGTTAAGTTGAGGGAACTCGAAGCTGAAAATAGGGATAAGGTAGAGTATTTTACATCTCTTTCGTCAATTAATGTCCTAATCCAGGGATGTGTCTCCTTTAGTGAAGATCGTTAAGCCTGTAGGTACATACATACATACGTCATAAACTCACGCCTTATCCCGTACGGGGTAGGCAGAGACGACAGAACGCCACTTGTCACGATCCTGATCCTCCAAACAGATTGGGCCTCGTCCACATTCATACATGCGCATCGGTTACGAGTGCTCTTTATTTGGCTCTTCTCCAATATGCAACCTATCTGGCCAACGTAATATTATGTTTTCCGTGGCCTACCCGCACCGACTAGCCCTTTCACACTAGCCTGTATACTTGTTATGTCAAACTATTATATATAGGTACCTACTAAATAAACTGGGCAGACTGATTACTTAGTAAAGGTTTTTACTTCAAGTTTTTTTTCTTTTGTTATTGTAGAGCCGACGATATTTTGCTAAAGTGCGTAAGTGTAAGTGTCCCATGATGTACGTCGTATTAAAGATAGTTCCGCAAAACTTGGCATATGAAAAAAAATACGAATGAATTGAGAACCTCCTCCTTTTTTTGAAGTCGGTTAAAAACTAAAGACAAACTCGCCATTCCCGGCTTCTCTGCCTGCATCGTAATCATAAAAATGCATCTACGCATCCACTTGTAACTAATTAAAATCCGACCATCTACCATCTTACACCATCGATCTTATTATATTATCTAGCAATTGAGACTTCCTTGTTAACTTTTCTTTTGAAATTAAACACATGATAAATTACAAGTTGTAATAATAATTACCTGTACATTATAATTACGGTTTTTATATGGATGGATATATAAACATGATTATGAAGGTGCGTTCTGTCGTCTCTGCCTACCCCGGGCGGGATAAGGCGTGAGTATGAATTATGTATGTAAGTATGAAGGTACACTAACACTTATCTCATAGAAGAACTGTCTTTGCAAGACCTCATCACTAATGCCCGATTTACACATCGACAAGTACAGTAGCGAGTTAAGTAGTAAGTTGTTGATTAAGTTGATTTAAATAGATCTCCATTCTATTTTTTGGCGAGTTAAGTTGGCGAGCCGCGAGAGAGGGGGCTACTTCGTACTTAACTCGCCAAAAAATAGGATGGAGATCTATTTAAATCAACTTAATCTTAAAATACTACTTAACTCGCTACTGTACTTGTCGATGTGTAAATCGGGCTTAAGCGACAATTCAATAATATCCCACTGTAGGCATGCATGGATCTCCTCAGGTAACGAAAGAAAAAAATTTGCAAATTTTCCGTGTTTTGTTTCTGAACTTGATCGGCAAAGGTACTCTTAAATAAATAAATAAAATAAATAAATATTCACGGACATCTCTACACAGCGCCATCTGTTCCCAAAGTAAGCTAGGCATAACCTGCTTGTGTTATGGGTAACAGAACAACGGATATTAATACTTATACTTTTTTTTTCTTGTAAATACATACATATTATACATAGAAACACTCAGACCAATCCAAACAATCATGTTCATGCACACAAAGATTTGCATTGAGCAGAAATCGAACCCGAGACCTCTGCGTAGCAGCCATGTAATATACGACGCCACAGAGGTCGTCAAATGAACTATAGCTACTATACTATTATAGACATAGGTACGTTAGATAGAATGGGGTAGTAAGATCTTTTCACACATAGAACTTTTTGCTTAAAGTAGATAGTTGTTCTACAGATGTAAAGTAAAGCCTAAGTCATGTACGCACTCAGATTAATTGTTTTAGATGTGTGTTCTTTATTTTAGACGAGTTTTCTTTATTTTAGACGAGCGTTTTAGTACTGGAGTATGAAGAGAAGGTTGAGCGTGAAGCTTCACATGTCGCTCAGCTGCAGGAACAATTGGCGAGAGAGACTGCACGCACCGATCTCAATATTGATGCGTATAGAAGGGTACGTTCATGTTATAAAATATAAGTAGTTACAATTACTTAGGTGTTAGGTACTTTGTTTAGGAGGTTCTTTCCCAAGTATTTTTTATGGAATAAGTCTAAAATCAAAATGTATAAAATATTTCCAGTGTAATATTGCTTATAAATAACAAATTGAAATCTTAAATCTTTTTTGTCCAGAAATAAACCATTAATAAAATACTTCACCGGGGATAATTAGTAATACTTACTAATTACTTAATATAAACTTTACTTCTAACAGCGCCTAGAAGAATTAGAAGAGAAACTCAGACAGAGTCAGTTCAAGCAATTCTTACAGAACAGTTATCCTTCACAATACGAAAGTCAAGTTGAACGACCATATTCCATAAATAGGGATTACCCCCAATGTACGTTGGACACACAACCCGTACAAGGATCACCAAAAATCCCTACACCTTTTCAAAATAAAACCCCGAAACCAACCAGCTCTTTGCAAGTTGTTTATTATGATAACAAAACTGAAAAGACCCCGAAAGTAAAAAGTTCCGAAAAAAAAGGGTTGTTTCATATTACTAAGAAAAGAAAATTGTATAATGAAAAAGATTTTCAAGACTTTTAACTTAATTTCTAATTTAAGTAATTTAAATACCTCTACATATAAAGTATGTTATAAAATAAAAAGCATGATTAATTCTTATTATGGTTTCTTGTTTTTCTTACCTGTCTTTTGTTTATGGGCCGCAATTAACATCGACACTCAGGACTATAATTTTGGCTCGTACGAAATACTGTCCTGCCTGCGTGAGATTAGAACCTGCGACCTCGAAGTAATAAACTTTCTTACTCAGTAATTAACAGAAGCAGGTGCCAACCGGTGAATCATCTCGACTCTAGTTGCATGTTAGGAATTTATAGTAAAAATTTTCTTTGTTTTGTCTAGCAGGTATTATGCCTAGATATTTTTTTATGCTATTTGGTAAGAATAATAGACCAATGAAAGATACGAATTGGAAAAAATTAAGTAGGTACCTAATTGTTTTATTATATTGTTACATTTTTGAATACTTTCATTGCCGTAGAAAAATGTATTTTTTTTTAATAAGACTGGTATAGTCAATTGTAAATACCATCTACAAAGTCACATTCCATCGCCTATCAAGGGAAACTGCCCAATTAATAGCACGCTGATAGCTGGACAGATTTGTGTAAGTTTTTGTATCAAGTTTTCCTCCTTTTCTTTTGACGAAAGAGACTTTACGCTTCAATCTTAATATTGATTAATAGAAGGGTTTGTTTCTATTCAGAACTCATTACATAACGTTATTTACGTGACTCTTAGATGTCAGATAGGCTGTGAAATCCGTATACTTACCGAAGGATAGGTATAGAGAACAGACTCCACATCCGGTGAATCGACTAGATTATCCTGGTATAGGCTTATTGATGAAGAAAGTACAGGATCGCACGCAGTGAAAACATTTTCAGCTATTTAGTACTTTCATCAGCTTATAAGATTACGATCATGATAATTATACTTACCTGTCCAGAATTGCGTTTCAAGATTTCATCCCGTTGTTAGCTTTTTTATATCTTAGCATGTAGGTACTCGTAACACATCATAAGTAAGTATATAATTATTATTATAGAACATTACCACTCATTAAAACGATTGCAGTCTCGGCACAATAATTATAACGTAAAGTAACGACAAAGTGGGTAACTTAGCTAAAATATATTAATCTATGCTTGCTTTATCTGTAAAGCAAAACACAGCAACATCTATTAAAAATACGATTATGAAAAATAACTACATGACTACATATTCATAAGTTACATCACGAGATGGCCTACATCGTCGTTTAATACATACTTCCCTTCGAGCGTGAATTGCTTTATTATTTGGTTAATATCACGCTCCTTAATTACTCGCAATTAGTGTCTAACAAGTAGTATAAAATAATCTTGCACCTGTAACTATGCAATACGTGGTTTAAACTCAGTAACTACCTACCTATCTGGTTTACACATAGATCTGCCTCGGTGGTGCCCCTGCCTGTTCTGCGCAAGATAATTATTTG
Organism: Schrankia costaestrigalis; assembly: GCA_905475405.1. Classification (NCBI taxonomy): domain Eukaryota; kingdom Metazoa; phylum Arthropoda; class Insecta; order Lepidoptera; family Erebidae; genus Schrankia; species Schrankia costaestrigalis. The sequence continues at coordinate 7,318,685 of FR997832.1, forward strand.
TGTTATCTATTAATAAATGATTGTCTAAATTATATTCCTCACACTTCCACACAACGCCATCTAGTCCCAAACTAAGCAGAGCTTGTACTAAGGGTTACTAGACAACGGATAAACAAACTTAAATACCTACTGTTTTTTTTTGTAAGTACAGACATATTATACATAGAAAACACCCAGACCAATGCAAACAATTATGTTCATGCAGACAAAGATTTGCACGGAGCGGGAATCGAATCCGAGACCTTTGCGTAGTAGTCATGTTAAATAACCACTACGCCACAGAGGTCGTCAATTATAGTACATAGGTGCTGTTTGCGAGGTCACACAGGAGCGAGAACACACACATCCAGAGTCTTTAAGCTTTGGATAACGAGTTAGGTAAATGACAGGTCTTAGTGACTAAAATTATGAATAACTTTTGATACCATGTTGGCGACTAACTAAACGAGAACAACAATAAGCATTCAAACAAAGTCATCCACATTGCAAATTAAACATAAAACTGCTCCGTCACTTCACATCCAAATTAAGAGACGAAAGAAGTTTTATAAATAAACGATTTACATACAAAGTAGTGCGAGCTATGTAAAACATAGTGGAAAGTAATACAAAATGGATAACACAAAGTAATCTTTATGTCTAACAGTGAAAGTGCATACAAATGACGTTCATCTCGTCCATCTTATCGATCAAATGAAAATTATGTTGAAAGTTAACCACACTGTAGGATAATAAACACAAATTGCTCATATAAATGGTACTTGGTGACAAGAAAGTGCAACTACTTAATCTTAGCACGATCGTAGATGGTAAGCACATAATGAGTAACTATCATTACATGGAACGTGGCTTTGGAAATTCTTATTGTAATTACTTCGTGGTATAAAAAACACACGTACGGTGACTTAGTAAGAATCTGGTGTAAGATAATGGTGGTATCACCACCTCATCTTATACCTTAGATGTCATAAAATATGTTTGATGGAAAGTTTGAAAATTTCTCTACGAAACAAGAACAAAAACCTTGACGTAAAATCTTATTATTTTATCTTAGTTTTCCCAGAATTCGAGGAATATTTTCCTTGCTGACAAGACTTGGTAAGTCATCCTTGCTGTGGAACATTAATAATAATTTATAATGATGATTAAATTCATAAAATTAAATAACAAAGTTGCATTAAGTAATTATATATTTTATAATAATAAGCGTACGATTACAAAAGAAGTTTGACTCTCTTAACCGATATAATTATTACAAACATAAATTTAAAAATTAATTGCTAATAAATATTACACACAGCAACACATCAAGCTATAGAATTTCATTAGAAAATTTGTCTTCTCACAAAAGATTAAGGTTTTACGAAAGTCTTTGCTATCTCTACAGGTTGGTGTGTTGCTGTATGTAAGTACATTCAAGCTTATAAGGTATATTTGGAGCCTCATTATCTCTACAAAAACTATACGTAAGCTTATTAAATCTATAATCATTTTATCTTTGGCTACCTAGTAGTTACTTAAGATAATATAGAGCGTTAGAAAATTAATAATCATACCACCCAATTAATATATCTCTTAATATTGAGTTACATAAGACGCCTTTCACAAAATGTTATAAGTAATATTATGTTATATTACCTTAGGTACATATATAAAAATTGATCTTGATTATTAACAGAGCGGAAAACGCGGAAGTTACATTTTTGAACTAGTTAAAAGTATTTAAGTAGAGTTAACTAACTTTATAAGTAGGTAGCTATACCTATTAGGTATATGAAATCTTTTTACAAAATATTGGAATATTATCTCTTAAAATTATGTAAATAATGTCACAATTAAATAATATAGAAATAGGTATATGTGTAGAGTTTGGTGCTAATATAGCTTAGGTGAATTCCAAAATATCGATTCGTAATACAAACGATTTAGACGATGTTATACTCAGAAAAAAATATCCTGTAACATTCTTAGGGTTTTTCAATTAAATAATGAGTTATTGTTTATTTAAAACTAGGTAGGTACGTAGCTAAAAGAAAGATTACTTAATCGAAAAGCTATTTCCAGTTCACATTTTTGTTCGTTTATTTTATTTATGAACGTAAACAAAGCAGGTTGTAATGATTGTAGTACATAGCGCTCAATAGTCTCTGCCATGCCATGAGACGTGAGCTTACCTTTATGGTACAGAGGTCAAAGACAATTACAAATTATTTTCAGTAGGTATATCAGTGCCTCTGATACGCACAAAAATATTAACATCGATGCTGACTTCGTATGATTCTATCGAGTGAGTTCCAACTACAGGAATAGTCTATTTGAAGATGTCCATACCTTGATAGGTGGAAGTTTTCTGGTGCCGTCTTTGGGAAAGGTCGTGCCCAATCTTCATAATCTGGTGATAGGCTCTCGTAGAATTGCTCGTATGCGTCCGTCATTCTGTTAACAAACAACGAAAATTACTAATCTCTTAAGTGATTGATGTGGCAGATTGAACTGAAGGAATTACACATGAAAAATAAAAATGACATTACTTGTGTGATAGTTTCAAAGCGGGAATATTGTACTTATCGAGAAAGGCTATAAACTGAAATGCATGCCTTTTCTTACACAAAAAGCACCCTGGTATTCTAACCTGATCTGGACCTCCACCAGGCGCAAATACTTTCTATAGTAAACATGGTATGACCTGCGAAAACTTGGGTAAGAAATAAAACAGTGTTATTTTCTGCATTGATGTGTGCAGTTATGTGTTTTCTATGTCAACATAACACAATCGATCACTATGGTGTCATATTAGATAACAGTCACACTACATACTTATTTTTTAAGCACATCCACTTCGCACTATTTCACGTTGTGACGATTTTATGATGAACACACAACATGAGTGGCATGACTGACTTTCTAGTTATCCGCTAAATTTACCTCACAAAGCTGTGTTCACGTAATCCGTGATTAGAAAGTAGTGTATTAACACAATAATTATATTTTTAGAACTGTTGTTAAGAATATTAAATGTGTATCCTTTTTTTGGTGCTAGAAAGACAGACTTACTTTATTTCCACACAGCTACAGATTACAGTTTAGTTTTAAGATTATAAGCTTGAAACTAAATCTATACTAAATAATAAAGAGTAGTAATAAAAAGGTAAAGTTTGTGTGTTTGTGAATTTGTGACGTTGTAGGGGGTAATCTCTGGATTTATCATCATTTATTGGGGAGTGTCATAGGCTATAATATAATATCACGCTATGACTAATAGGAGTGGAGCAGTAATGAAATATGTTTAAAAAAGGGACGCTTAATAACGTTTTTTTCGCCGCCCAACGAAGTGGGCACGGGTCAGCTAGTCTCATAATATAATTTAAAACGAAGCACTCTCTTGTAAGCCCTATGTCGCTGAATCTTTAACCTTCCTTAACATATCTACAAATATAAAGATAATAATTAGTGGAACAAATTGTCTGGCAAGGGGCTGAAACCTGACCTGACCTGCTCTACCCCAGAAGTAGAGAGAGAGTTAGAGACAGGTATAATGTTTAAAAGTAGGAAACCTTTTAGAGGCAGTCTCTTTGCCTTTTAACTAATACGAGAAGGAGTGTTGTAAACCTAGAAAGATTAAAAAAACAGGTTTACTCTCTCACCTGTAAATGGAGAGGACAGCAAAACAGATAAGTACACAAGTCCCAGCGTAAAAGTAATTTTTTGATGAGAATTACAAAGGTATATGTAGGTATGTCATTAATTAACTAACAGTGTAGGTATTTACAAAAATATTGTTATGGTCGCACGAAACAGAAAGTGAAACTAAATGGGATGTTAGTCAGTGATGACCTAACGACAATCTATGTTTTAAAGCCATTTATATGGAATAATTTGGCATATTATTACGTAAGTATACCTAGATATATTGGTTCAGAGAAGACTTTATAAATATTTAGATTACCTACAACTCATTAACATTAATTAATAATACAAATAACATAACACACTTACAGAAATGCATTGTATTTGTATAAATGTCTAATTAAGTAGGTAGGTATATTCTTTATTTTCAATACATTTTTACGTTTTTTTAATACTTCCTTCTGCATAATGCCTATTGAACTGCATAATGAGTTTACTAAGATGTTGATAGAGACTCTACTAAATATAAGCTGAACAAGGCACAGTATTCGTTTATAACTAACTACTTAGTACCTGATCATTTTTGACAGTGGATACGAATAATAACGAAATACAAGTGTTTTTTTGCTATAAGTAGGTTGATGTTTCTAAGAAAGAAATATGCACGGTGCACCTACTACAAACAAAGCTCTACAAAGCATTATTCAAATTATAATGCATAAAGATGCAACCGTGAGTAATTACGTAAATAACTACAATGACCTCATAGTAGAGGTCAATGTTAAAAACAAGTTTCTCTACGTATAGTACCCACATAAAACTTTGTTGAGCTCCCATTATCACAAGTGGAACTTTCATTTGCACGAAACAAAAAACTAGTGCACGTTCACACGAAGTATAAACAATGCTTGTTTATTTTAATATAAAATGATTAACCTCACTGTGTATACTAACGACGAATGTTTTTGCCGTTGAACTTTCCGTGGAAGCTAAAGTCACGCTGGGAACTTTACCCCATTCAAACATTGCAGCTTGAAATGACAAGTGGCGGGCAATCCCCACTACTATTATAGTAACAAGCAGCGTACTCTACAATCATATTATTATGATAAATCGTTATTACGCTTCATAAAACTTAACTGCTATCGTGTTGGTTATACGAATTATAATTTATGCTTTAAGAAATGTTGATCCAATTTTCTCCGTTCAAGAATAGTAGAATAAAGTAAACGCATCGATATAAATCACGGGGAAATTGGATAAGATACTACCTACTTACCTGTTATGTTTTTTCTATAAGGAAATTCATGTAGGTACACTATTACTCTGTACGATTATTAAGTAGGTACCTAAAATTCCTGTGACAGTTATGAAATGTGCAAAATTTTCTTTATTGATTTATTTTTTACGTATAAGTTATAAAAATTATATTTCTAAATTGTAATAGGAAATGTAAGAATTTTTAAGATTTTATTGTAATTGATTGTTGCCTACAATTATAACTTTATGTTAATGTTTTTACAATTATCTACATACGGAGAAGGAGAACTCGAAATAAACCATAAAGTCAAGTTTCAGATATAATGCTCCTTTTAGTAAAATTTGGATTACTCTATCTATGTGGAAGCCAGCGACTACCAGAAAATTCACAGATATTATTGCGAAATAACAAAAATGGTAAACTTAAAAACAAATATCTCTGGTCAGCATGGTCATCAGGCAAACCTCCTGCAATGCTTGCAAAGTTTTTGTTCTGTAATGTATGTGCGGCAGATGTTGCCGCCATTAGCTAGTTTCACTAAGTAAGTAAGACGTTTTTCTGTCAACCACAAAGTAATAATTACATACAACTGTGCGTAGAAATCTGCCTCATCCATTTACTGAGCATGTCTATTATTTTATCTCATTAGTGTGAAACCGTTGCTTATTTCGTAGTTTACTCTACAACCGCGTTTCGTGTTCTACCCGCGTTAATTATTTTGACGTTTACGTTAATAATACCTATATTTATTATCTGTAACTACTACCAATAAGTTTTTATACAATTCGTGTTCTTAATAACCTAGGTCAATTACAGGATGTATTATTAGATTTACATAAAGTTGAAGTGTTGATTAATGGCTTAGGTTTCTATGATAGTTTCTAAAATTATACTGTTTGCTAGATAATGCGCTATAATCTATCTAACTGCGTGTAGGTGAGCTATTATCTAGCTTGGAGGTGGATTAGTGGATTTAGACATAGAAGTGGTAGTACTGAAATCTCTTATTGAAGAGATCTAAGTAGGTACCACATAATAATGCTGACAAATATACTTTGTCATGAATTAACAACTAAGACACTGGCAAAATATGTGACGTTTCACATGAGGCCATTCACGAAGAAGTCAAGTATTTAGTCAAAGTTTTAAAAAAATTGAATGTATCATTGATTCTTTTTTTTCGTTTAAGCACATTCTAATTACAAATCTAAATACATCATACATACTTTTTTCTTATACTTTCCATGTTAGTTTTAATGACAACCGCCTTAATTAACTTGTAGCCATACAATTGAGTAACCTTTCTGAGATACAATTTTTTGCCCCATATTGTGAGAAAACTATTAAGCTTTTTTTCTTAGATAGATACTCGTAGCTTGGGTATAGATATGTACCTTTGTACTGCGTTAATTGAAACTTATAAGTGCTTTGTTGTGTATAAAAAGTGACATTCCGATACTTCTTAATAATTCCGTAACGATTTGTTTCCTTTCCTGCTGCACTCTTAATTTCCAGTAAAGGTCAACGACGGTATCCGGACTTTCCGGACTTTACCCTAATAGAGTTTTATCATCACTTTATAAAATAACATACCTTTTATACTTACATAGTTGAAAATGATAAGCCATATAACAGCCGGATAGATATTTAATATAGGTTGTGAACTGTGAATCATAAAATATCCTCTACTTACGTTATGCGAACTTGCTAAGTATACCTAATTTTTTTTTGTGATCTTAAGCTTAACTGATATCTTGAACTAATTAATGAACAATTACGTTTTCAAAGATTTGGTGCTCGCGTTAATTCCCGTCACATTTCAGGCTTTTTATAAACAAAGTTAAAACGTAAGTAGGTACTCTAGCTATGATAAGAATTAAGGTAAGCCTTCGTTGGTCCTCTCTTAGTCAAATTTTACAATACCCTTCATGAAATGAGGTAACCAAATTTGTATTCTTAGTAAGTCAGTACATAGGCAACTGATGGCTATAACTTAAGCCAAATTTAACTAAAGTGTCGTACAAAGTTGGCAACGAATTGCACAGACCGCTTGGGTACAATAAAAGTCACGTATAATGACGGCACTTATTTGTACCTACTTTGATGAATATAAATTAGTTCCAATGCTGTTCCACATGGTGGCGTTATTATCTTACAATAATTATAATGGATACTTTATTGTCATAAAGTGTAACGATTCTTTGTACACTACTGCGTTTTTTTATCGTCCGACAATTCTGTGTCTTAACCATAATAAAATAATAAATAAATATTCCTCACACATTCACATAACGTCATCTAGTCCCAAGCTAAGCAGAGCTTGTACTATGGGTACTAGACAACGAATAAACATACTTACTTAAATACATACTTGTTTTTTGTTGTCAATACATAAGTAAGTATGTACATATGTTTTTCATTACTGCTGCGAGGTGGATTAACCTGGCACAGCGATGGTACCGACCAGTCGGCCTATTGCAGAAGGCTATTGTCTAATTTGGAACGAAACAGGGACTCGGGTGGCCAAGGGGTCGAGGGGTCAAGCCGCTGGACGCGTATGGTCCAGCGGCTTGACCCCTCGCAGATTTAAATTTTGTCTCGAGTACTAAACCTCCTTTTCATTCTTTTTTTTTTAGAAAATGACGTGTCCTTAGACTACCAGCTTCCTTAATTACTTGACTTAACACTGTACTATAGTCGGTTTTTAAAGGAGAAATAGTACTTATGCTCTCAATCCTTTTTCAAGACATCTAAGTACATATTTGTATCAAGGATTTAACTTACCTGGAGTGTCTTCTTGGATTAATGTATCCAAGACTGGCCATCACGTACTCCGGCGGATGACTTATTGACATTCGAGTTCGCGGGGGCTGAGGTATGTATCCTGGAGGTATTACACCGTAGAGAGGCTCGTACAACATTGGATGTGGAACGTAAGTAGGTTCTTCTATGAACATCGACCTTCGACGATCTTCTGAAAAAAAAATACAAAAATAATATTATACTTAGCTATAGTCCATAAAAGCCTTACTACAGGGAAATACCTATGTATCGTTCAAAAGTTTATAGCAAGGCTATTGGGATTCTCAGAGTAACAAATAGGTTTCAATAGCTGTTTGGTAAATCTAATCTTAAGTGCTGATCATAGTCATAAAAGACCCGCCAATAGATTATTATTGATACTTTAGTCTTAAGTGAAATACCTACCTACTTTACTAGGGTGATCTACTTAGTTGATATTTTTATTGAAATTTTGTGAACGAAATATCACCTATCGTAGTACTAGTGTCATAAAAGTAGGGCAATAATAGCTCAGAAGAAAACTCGACATCTAGGTAAAGATGTATTTTTGTGAGTGACATTTTTTTTAAACGACGCACGTGCATCGAATTTATACATACAATACGAATACAGACATAACAGAACGTTTGTTGAGGATCGTAGTCGTAGTAGTACATGGCGCTCAGTACCTAGTCCCTGGCTAACCCCAGGGACACAAGTCGTGTGTTTATGTAAGTATGTACTTATAGCCAATTGGCTGACTGGTATCATAGGTATTAGGTACGGTCGGGGTATTTGCCGCTCGACCACCCTTAGGCGAGAATCGCTTGGCACGCGGCGCATGCGATACGTGGGCGTGCCACGTATCGCATGCGCCGCGTGCCAAGCGATTCTCGCCTAAGGGTGGTCGAGCGGCAAATACCCCGACTGTACATGGCTGCTACGCAAAGGTCTTGGGTTCAATTCCCGATCAATGCAAATCTTTGTGTGCATGAACATGATTGTTTGCATTGGTCTGAGTGTTTTTATGTATAATATGTATATATTTAAAAAAATATGTATTTAAGTATGATAACGATATAACTATGATGATTGTTTGCTGCTGCTACAATTGCTAAAATAGGTAACTGCTACGGGCTAGGTAACTACCTACCTCATAGTAAGTCATCTACTCAGTCAACAATATCTCAACACACCGGAAGAACTGCGATTGTTTGTCAACATAGAGAGTAACTTATAGGAAGAAAATAGGAAAAAACGCACCATAAAGCTAAATGCAACAACTAATAATAAAAGATAAAGTAACTCTACCACCAAAAACACTCATATAACTGTTTGAACTATTTTCAAAAAAGAGGCAGTAGGCTTTTTCCAGATTCTTCTCATGGCTCAGAGTTATCGGCGGAACTGTCGGTAGCTTGCAGACATACCTTTTGACTTCCAAAAGCAGTAGGTATAGGTATACCCATAGTGTAGGTATCTCAAAGGAATGATTGGTTTGATTTAATTTTTTGAATTTAAACAATACAAACTTTTCGATTCGTTTCTCACAGTTATTTTCTATTCTTCTAACTCCTCAATATTCATTTCTCTATGCAAATATGCCATGTCAGAATACTAAGCACGAAGATGCAAGAATTCTATTGTTATTGCTTAGATGCTATTTAAATATGACAAGGTATGTTGTAAAAAATAACGAGTACGATTTAAAATGAGCAATAGAAATTGAAGAATTGTTAAAGTGAAAAGGAATTCAATGGAAGAAGCCGCCAATGCAAGCATTATTAATATTAATTAATACGAATTTCTTGTATGTTATGTAGGTATATAAATATTTGTTAATAATCAAACTATGCAGTGTTTTATTACGTAACTAACTAGGAGATATATGCATTCTTACTTTCTCTATTAAGCGCCGAAATTAAAACATTAATGCCACAAATATTATGTCGTTGGTAGCTGAGTTTATTATTTAATATTCAACTTAAAAGAAAGTAAATGTAAGTTGCAGTCAAAAGATAATATATAATTATAAAGCTCGTTACGAACTCGCACCATAGTAATTATCGTTAGTAGGTAATTTTCTTGAATCCATTACACACATATCAATACAGAAAAAATACCAGCTGTTTCTTTACACTTGCCTAATATTTTAAATCCCAAGTTTTGTAATAATATTACTAGCGCAGTTTTTGTTTACTGATTGATATAGGTATGCCCTATTGTTTTACTTTAAATTAAGTTCATTAACCAAATTTGATGAAACTTCTCTATGGCTAAATTAGAATGGGAATACGCTTTGAAACGCAAACGAAAAAAAATACAACCGAATTGAGAACCTCCTCCTTTTTTTGAAGTTGGTTAATAAAGATTTTTTTTTTAATTGGTCAAGAAATGACTTGAGTTCTGAAGTAACAAACGTTAAAAGTAATAGACAACCTTTTTAAGAATTTATTTATCTTTTTGGAGTCGGTTAAAAATAAAGGTAATGACTTACTGGGCCTCTCGCCGTATATAGCAGTGTCATGTATAATTTCTGGAACAACGGCTCTAGATATTCTTCGACCGTATGGCGCATATTCTGGCGCAAGTATCTCTTCTGTTGGTGCCTTCTTCCACCTCGGTGGTGGCACCGGGGGCTCTTCTCCAGAATCATAATTTTTGGTTGGAACATAATAAAAACTTGCACTGACAGGTTCACCAGCAAATGAGTTTAAATTATCTCCCTGACTTGATTCCGCTGTATCAGTTTGCATCATTCCATAAGCTTCGTTGTCCCATGGGTCTAGATAAACACGGTGGTTACTCGGCGGTGTTTGGGCTTCTTCGCCTTCACTCTCAAAGTCTACCGCAGCCCAGTAAGGGCTTCCTGCGTGTCCTGGCATTATCAAGAAATAAACTGAACACAAACACTTTAAACTAGTCACTAACAGACTATGATATTTTTCGCATTGAAGCACATATATTTTGAACACACAACCATCACACGTCCATCGCGTAGCTTCTAGATATGGTGCTGTGTGTAATAGTTATTTAGTTAGTACACTGTTTGTTATGCTGTTCACGGATTGAGTGGACGTTTGACAATCGAACGATGCAATATTAGTCAGACAGTTACGAGGCACATGTAATGTGCGGGCGCACGCGGTCGTATTCGTCTTCAAATGGCGAGGCGTGTGCGAGCCACCGCAACGAACGCTGGAGAAGATGCAATAGCTGATATTAGAATGTAAACGAACTTAGGTTCACACGCAATCTTTGAAAGCAGTTTTACATTGTTTTACCAGCTGCAATGATAAAGATAATAACAATGACTGTCTTGTTGCTACTTATTTATTTATTCTAAGTCATTGATTTACAAAAAAACCCTAAATCAATGTTCTAAGTAGTTCTTTTTTTATACTTAATTATTTAATATTTATGCCTAAGTATTTTTGCATTTATTATAATTACATTTTAAAATGCAGTTTGCATTACGATGCTTGCGTTTTGTATTCAAATCGTTTGTTACATTTATCGCACACAATCTGCGTAGGATTCAAATCCGCGACCACGTGAACGGTCGTCACCGATACAGTAAAAATCCATTTACATTTTTAATAAAAGCCTAAAGTACTTTTGATATCAACTCACAAGGAATCACTGGTTATATCCTTTTTTTTAAAATCTGATTCCAACCAGACCGTTAAGCCCGATTTACACATCAACAAGTACAGTAGCGAGTTAAGTAGTAAGTTGCTGATTACGTTGATTTAAATAGATCTCCATCCTATTTTTTGGCAAGTTAAGTTGGCGAGACGCGAGAGAGGGGGCTACTTCGTACTTAACTCGCCAAAAAATAGGATGGAGATCTATTTAAATCAACTTAATCTTAAAATACTACTTAACTCGCCACTGTACTTGTCGATGTGTAAATCGGGCATTACACGCAATTTACTTTTCACTTACGCAATTTAATTTATGTACTTGGATGATTTACAGAAATGACAATTTTTTGGAGACGAAAACCTAATTATGTTTGTGTTTTACTAACTGTTATGTACCTATCTATGCAAAACTTGAACTAAGTACCTAGATATTTATGTTTAAAAAAAATATTTTAATTGGTAATTTTTGACGTTATTATGAGAATTAAGTAGGTATTTGTACGTACTTTATTGCCTTTTCTCCTCATCTTGGCTTCACTTCACCTCAGACTCATCTTGGCATCGGTTATAAACGTCTTAATATCTAACCTGTTTTCCTACTCCTACTTTCAGGTAGGTATAAGTACGAATATTTCAATCTTTGATTTGTGTGCAATGTAATATAATAACAATATCATATAATAATATTTATAAATGTTCTTCACACATTCACACAACGCAATCTCAAACTAAAAAAGGTCAGTCCGTAGGTACTGAACTGACGGTAGTATAGAGAGCAGATCTATAAACCTATCTAATGTTGTAAATACCTATTCACAAAATACTAATTGACGACGAAAGACTGCATCATTATAAGGAGATTACCAGAATTCGCGAGATAATCCCTAGCCTTTGTACTGCTTTCTACGAGAGCTAAATAAACTTCTTATTTAGAGTGCATTACCCCAGCAGAATCTTGTCGAAATTTGTATTTTTTTTTAATCAGATTTTTAGATTTCTAGCTCCTGTAAATGTCTGTGTAGTTTTTGGAATTAGTTCAGTCCTAATTTTAAAGATATTTGACAAAAACAGATTCTGCTGCGGTAACGTTACCGCAGCAGAATCTTTTTTGAAATAATGGGATTATTGAAAAAATCTTTAGGTACATTTTTAGATCGCTGGACGAAGTAAATGTTTCGATGTAATTTGAATTTTTACGCTACATGGTTTCGGAGATATTCAAGATGCTGCTGGCGTAACGTTTGCGTGTTTGCTGGATCTCCGAAACGGTACAGCGTAATTTTCTAATTTTTTATACAGAGCTTCGTCTTAATTAGTCTGAATTAGTTCACGAATAAAAAAGTAATAATAATGCACCGTTTGCAAGTTATTTTAAATTATATAAATACCCCTTTTTGGGCCCTTACTCCTAAGATATGTACTCTGGAGACTTGTTTAAAACGTCATTTTATAGTTTATAGTTAGTTACAGGTCTGTGTGAAGTTTCATTAGTGTACAATAAGTAATTAAAAAGTCACACAATTTAGTTCATTTTGGCCAGCGATGTGCAACGGGTTAATTTAACTGCCTATTAATTGAGTTTCGTATCGATTTACTTGCTGAATTCTGTATAAACAATTAGACTTTTGTGTCAACTTTATACCATGAAATTTTGAGCGTAATCCACTCAATAATTACAGAGAAAAGCGAAAAAAAGTCATTACGTATGAATGACTGTGGTAACCCGACCATGTATAGATGGTCACAAAAAAACGTCAGTGTAGTACATAACTCTGACCTACTAACATGTAAAGGATAATAAAATTTATATTTGCTTTTCGGTACAGTTTTGTAAACAAGTGGTAAAATAAAACAGAAGTTTATTTGAAAACTTTTATGCACAGGATAGAAATATTAAAACGATCAAAATACCTTGTTGTAAAATCACAGTTTAATAACAATTGCTTAGCAATTACACTATTTAAATGGCAATTAATATTTAACATAAGTATTGATTGTCATTGAATAACTGTCTTTTAAAAATAAAGCTATTGTCTAAAAATCTTAAAATAAGTAAAATTAAGTAGGTATATAAAAATTTACTTTTTTAACTTAATTTATAAAATCACAGTAATTCTTCATTTATAACTAAAAAACCCATTACGCTAAAGATTGTATTTATAATTTAAAAATCACAGTAATTATTCATTTATAACTAAATAACCATTACGCTAAAGATTGTTTAATTTAAAAATCACAGATAAATAAAACAAAACCTCAACATTTAATTACGATAACATTTAAATTTTTGTCATAATATAAAATGATTGACAATAGAATATAATTTTATCAGTCAACATTGTTTACAATTTAAAAAAAAAAAACAAATGAAAAATCAATTATCGCACAGAGTTATTTTATAATATTTACTGTCTTACACTTTGGCCTAAAAAAAACACAGTAAATTTAATAAGCACATAAAATAGTTCTGTAAGTAAAATAAATGTTTTACACTGCGCGGCCAATTAAAAAACAAAAATAAATCACAAATAGGATCACTAATGGAAAATGTTCTTAACTAAATCTTTATAAATCAAATATAATCAAATTAAGGTAATACTTATTTAAAAAATAATTAAATAATAAATACTTATTTAAATTATGTATAAAACTAAAAAAAGTAATACTTATTTAGTACCACATGGACTAATTTATACATTTTTTAAAATTAGTGCATGTGGTACTAAATAAGTATTACTTTTTTGAATTTTACGATTCAGGTCATCGTAACATTGGTATTTTCCGTTTAAGGATCTAAAGCAATGAGCTTTATAATGCCCTATCCCTTCTGAGCTAAGGGGGGGTTGAAATTCTATGATAGCCAAGATATCATATTTTTTGTAAAGGATTTCTATGTTAAGAGAATTTTTTTATGAGTAAGGGGGTATGTATTTACTTTGTGTATAACATGCATTACGGCAATCGTTCAAAAGCGTTTACGAGGCACAATGGCGCTGCCAATTGAAAAAAAATCAACTCAGTATTTACACAAGGTAATAAAGTAAGTACTTATTTGTGTAACGCACTGTCAGCACTTTGGATGCTTTTAAATTAGCTAAATATTGCATTTAAAACAAAAAAGGCAGTTTTAATTTTAAATGCAAATTTAATAACATTTAAAGTGTTGACAACAATAAAATTTGTATAACACACTATCAACACTTATGATGCTTTTAAATTAGCGAAGTAATGCATTTAAAACAAAAACGGCTTTTTTATTTTAAACGAATTTAATTTAGTTTCAAGAGCGTTAACGCAGCTCACTAGCGCCATTAAAATTAATTGTGTACGCGTCTGTACCGACATTATTGCATGCATAACGTAATGACTTTTTTGGCTTATCTCTGTAATTATTGAGTGGATTACGCTCAAAATTTTTTGGTATAAAGTTGACACAAAAGTCTAATTGTTTATACAGAATTCAGCAAGTAAATCGATACGAAACTCAATTAATAGGCAGTTAAATTAACCCGTTGCACATCGCTGGCCAAAATGAACTAAATTGTGTGATAACTTTTTAATTACTTACTGTACACTAATGAAACTTCACACAGACCTGTAACTAACTATAAACTATAAAATGACGTTTTAAACAAGTCTCCAGAGTACATATCTTAGGAGTAAGGGCCCAAAAAGGGGTATTTATATAATTTAAAATAACTTGCAAACGGTGCATTATTATTACTTTTTTATTCGTGAACTAATTCAGACTAATTAAGACGAAGCTCTGTATAAAAAATTAGGAAATTACGCTGTACCGTTTCGGAGATCCAGCAAACACGCAAACGTTACGCCAGCAGCATTTTGAATATCTCCGAAACCATGTAGCGTAAAAATTCAAATTACATCGAAACATTTACTTCGTCCAGCGATCTAAAAATGTACCTAAAGATTTTTTCAATAATCCCATTATTTCAAAAAAGATTCTGCTGCGGTAACGTTACCGCAGCAGAATCTGTTTTTGTCAAATATCTTTAAAATTAGGACTGAACTAATTCCAAAAACTACACAGACATTTACAGGAGCTAGAAATCTAAAAATCTGATAAAAAAAAATACAAATTTCGACAAGATTCTGCTGGGGTAATGCACTCCTTATTTAACAGACATCTGTTGTAACAGCGCCATCTAACTAGCACAGAAGTAAACTTAAAACTAATTAATTAATAAGTACCAATTTTTTTCCATTGTCTTTTGTTTTACATTTCGTTTAGATAAATAACAATTTTTTAGGTTTATTTATATGTAAATTGATATTAACCTGACACGTTAAGCAGGAATTAGTTGCTAATGTCCTTAGCTATTATCCCCCTTACTCATAAACGCCTCTTAAATTTAATCACTGTTTAGCTAACTTTTTATTACGAAAACCAACCTTATACCAAACAACGTAAGAGTTTAAGCTAATTAATCAATTGACTAAAATTTAAGAGGAGTTTATGAGTTAGGGGGTTCGTTATTTGTGAGACCTAAGTAATATGCATAAGTATTATTATTATGAAACACGAAATTACTTCGAAGATACAGATAAAATCGTAACGGTACAGATATTTTAGCGCCAGACTTTTAAGTTTTGCTACAATTTATACGCAAGGAAGTAACCCTAACTTTTGGATTTCGTCGCCTGAATGCTTATTTGCTCAACCGACCATTTTGACGAATTTCACTTTTTAATGCAATTTTATTAAGGATCAAATTGCGGTTCGATTGGTATATAATACTTGCTGTTTGGACTTCAAATACATTATTTATAAGGAATTTAAGTTTTTGAAAACTAACACAAGAGAATTAAAACTTCATGCTTAATTGCTCAAAGTCCATAGAGAAACACCAAACGTGCATCCGAGCATCGATTGCGTGCTTAAGTATTCAATCTCCTCACAGGTAACCAATCACGACATCGCATTTTGATGACGCAATACGCCGCCATTATTAATTTATTTTGTGACGAAGCTGGTGCTCGCACGCATTTGAGTAAAAACTAACGCGAAATATAGAAAAAAGTATTAATTTTAATAGAAAACAGTACCCGAAATGTCCGTGACGAAATATAAATCGGAAAATATAGTCACAACTATAGAAAAGAGTCGTTAACTTGTATTTTTGTTAACATTTCTTTGCAGATTATCACTGCGTATCGTTAACTTATAGTACAGGATGTTTAAATTTAATTGTGAAATTAAAAATTAATTGAAATTGTGACGTATCTATAAATGAACAGATTGTTCCGAACTTTTCGTAAGGTTGTAAAATATAACTAGTATAATAATAAAAAATATTGCTTTTGTGCGGTGACTGTCAAAATATACCTGCTACTTGCATGTTTGCTAATTGTTAAATGGGTAAATTTCTTAGCATTAAATGGGTAGTTTTTTGTTTACATATACCTACGCTTTGTGTTCGCAATGATGTTAGATGCTAGATAAGAAGATTAATACTATTTTTTACTCGCCACAGATCCATTGCTCACATTGTACATCTATTTTTATTATGTCCGTTGCTTTGCATTTTCTTCCCTATTTTGGATGAGAAATTCAGAACTAATTACGCCGTTGAGGGATGAATAGCCCATAAACTAAAGAATTCCTTATGAAAACATAAAGAATCGTCAAAAAAGGGTTAATTTTATTTAAAAAAAAATCCATTCTAAATTGTTTAAATAGTCTCAGTATATTAATTATTTTTTATACGTATATGTATGATCTTATCACAGTTTTATTTTCAATTTATGTCGTTTTTATTGTACATATTGAAATGAAGAAGTGGAGTCACGGTAATACCATAGTTCTATTTTATGTTGACATTACGTACGATGAATCAAGAATCCGACGAAAGAAGAATACGACGAATAAGGACTAATTCAAATCAGACACTAACCGAAAAGAAAATAAAATATATTAGAAGTACGAGTACCTACAAATATATGAAAGCTGACGACAAAGCTTGTATGGAATCTCTAATTAAAAAGGTTTTGACAGGATCAGACAACATAAACAATACCAGGCGAAGTAAACGATCTTGTATCGGTACAAAAAAAAATATCTGCTGGTCAAAAAACGTTGGGTTTTTATTTATTTTAGCACTTTTACCAATATGTGTCGTGAATTATTAATAATTACTAACTACTAAAAGTAATAAATTTCGATCGATTAATCATATTTACCGGTAATATTAATATAATAATTTTCAATTAATCACATTTACCGTAACATATATCAAACAGTGTTTTTTTTTAATTCTGTGTTTTTTTAATGATAAATAGCCAGTTAACTAGTTATTTTTTTTTACCACGATACCCAAACACACTGTATTTGGTTATAGGGCACTTAAGTACTAAATATATTCGAATGCAAAATGCTCAACCTCCACTCCAGTAGTAGTCTATCTCCAATTGCATAATTTGTTTTGTGTTTATTTGCTCAACCTCCATAAAAGATTGTGAAAATAAACATAACTGTTTGACTTTTTAATGATTATTTGTAATATATCATTTCATAAACACGTTAACTATTTTTTTAATATAAAACTTATTTAAAATCATATTATTTGCTTAAACTAATCAATAAAACGTCTCTGGTGTAAAATGTTGCAAATGGAGGTTGGACACTTAAGTATTCGTGCGACGATTTTACAACCATTGCTAAAATTGTGCTGAGATCTGATCTAAGTGGTTTGAGATCTACAAAGTGTTCAGATCAACAGAAATGAATGAAACATCTGCAGGGTATGCATAATCTTATGATTTAAATGGCATATATCAAGGGTCAAATTATGTCAAAATACTTTCAACATTAATTCTATGTCTTTTCTTTCTTTTCCCCAAAAAAAATGTGCCTGCTTAGGTTTTTATTTAATGTCATTATTTAATTCATTGCAAAACATTTAATAAAAAAATCTAAAAAAAAAACAAAATACTTTAAAGTAACCTTCTTCTATTATTCCGAACTCTTTTTTAGGAGTTCTTATTTTTTTTCTTCTGGCAATAGTCTACCTGTCGTACTTCGCGCCAGAATGCGTTGTTTTGTCAAAATGTAATGGTTTTTTAATTTTGGTATCTACGTTAACTTTCAGTAATAGCTTTATATAAATATTTGAAAAGGTATGTACGGTAAAATGTAATTGTAAATAATATTCTTGCTTTCTTGTATCTCTGTAACATAATTGTTTAACTTTATATCCGGTGTATCTGCTTTCGTTTGTTTGAATCATCTACGCTCTGCACCTTGTGGTGATTTTACACAACTGTTATTTAGTGAGAACAAAGTTACTTACTACCTAAGATTATTGTATTTAAATTACTTCCATTTGCGTAAAGTTAGTGTGTAGCAGATATATATAAGCTGTACTTAAGTAATTATTATTTACATAGATGCTGGAGGACACAATAGCTATCAAAGTGGAGGGGAGTAACAAAATGCCCGTATTACTATGTAATCTAGACGAGGATTATAATTTAGATAGCCAAGCAAAATACACATTTATTCATCAATTTTTGGAAAAAGAAGAAAATATTGATGTCGAAATAATTAAGAGGTTATTGTCTATTTGTGTTAGTAATACAATGAATGTGTACACAAATAAGATTGTCTCCTTCATTATGAGTAAAATTAAAGTAAGTTAATTTTCAATAAATTCAATCATTTGTTTACATATCGAATTTAATATTGAAGCTATCATAAAATGTAATCTTTCAGGCAGGCAAATATGATCCAGCACCAGATTTATTACCATCAGCCTTAGCTATTTTAAGTAAATTAAAAGTTCTAGGACCAATAGCTATTAATCCTGAACGCCTGAAAATGTATTATGATACCTTATTACTGTTTCCTGAGGATACATTAGTAGAGGTAACAGAACATTATGAAGATTTGTTTAAGGTATTTAACCACTCCTGTAATATGAAGGCACAGCCATTTAATCAGGTTCAGGTAAGTTTTCTTGGATTTATATTAATATTGTATCTGCTTAGTAAAAAGATGCCCTGCCTTGTGTTTAAATTTATGTGTCATATTCAGGTACACCCTAAGTACTTATCACCTCTTTATTGACCTACTGCAAGTTTGGGATTTTAAGTATGATTAAGGGTATTTTTTTTACTTTATATTATATTTGTATTTCTATAATTTATATTGAACTAATTGACTTGCATAAGATTCAACATTAATTTTGTTACAGACTTGTTCATTTTTGCACCTTCTTTTAAAAATAATGCCACCTGCAAAGAGAAAAGAATTGGTTGAAAGAGGAATATCTATTTGGTTTTCTAATATAATACCTTCAATTATGGCCAATATACAAAATGAAGAGTTTAGTTCGTGGATGGTAGAATTATTGGAATTATTGACAGAAGACCTTGTAAATTTTAATTACAAAAGTAATCAACATTGGCACAGGATATTAGAATTTATCTGTAATGCAAAAGTGTAAGTTTTTTTAAATCTTTTTATAGATAAAAAAACATTGTCTTACATAAATTTTTACTGTTTTTATTTCAACTTAATGAAGTGTAAAAAATATAGAAATCAGGCTTAATAGTTTTGGTTTGTGTTTGAATAACACTTCTAAACTATCATTAGTGATACATATTACATTTCAATGAATTTAAAATATGTGTCTTAGTTTTGTTTTAGTCTTACTACATCTTCCACTCTCACCAATTGTTAAATTTGATGTATAATTAATTTTTAACAACTCACTTGTATGTTGGTGGTTCCTTTTTTATGATAAATTATTCATTTGTTCTAGGTACCCAAATGTTATGAAAAATCTTTTACTATCAGGCAAGAGTATATGGTGCAGAATATGGATTGTTTTTATAAGACTTCTTAAGCATCAAATAACTGAGTCTTTGACTTCAGTTGGAACACCTATAAATTCCATGCTACCAGTTGTAGAAGTCGCATTCAAACAGGATATATTAAACAGATGTAAAGCTTTTGAATGCTGGACTGTATTAATTGATAGTTTTGCAGCTGAAACTGTAGAAAGTAACATAAACAAAAGAATTAAATTACTTCTCATACCACTTAAGTCAAATAATGCTAAAGCTGAACAAACTGCACTAGCTAAATTTAAATGTTGGTGGCATTTAATAAGAAAGTTTGAGAACAAAATGGACAAGTTTCTGGACTCTGTGTTAGTTTCTTTCTTGCAATTTTGTTTTGGACGCCATAACGCTGTTGATAAAACAGCTTCAGTACCTGGACAGTTATCACTGGATATGAAAATGCATTGTAATCAGGCTGTTGTTGACATATTTGGTCATATTGATTGTGATGGATGTACAGATTTACCAAAACTGAAAAATAAAATTATTAATACAAAGCATTTGGTGGATAATTGGAATCATTGGATTTACTCTTTAACTTTAGTAATCATGAAGACAGCTGGTGGCAATGGTCTGACAGATCAACAGTTGACGTGTTTATGGAAATCATTCCTTATTACAATTGGTGAATTACCACCAAATAATATAAGAAAAGATCTATTTGCGGAAATATTGTCTATTATTACTCATTTATTGAAGGTAAGTTATCAGTAGCAATAAATAATAGTAATTTTATATTTAAGGAAGAGACTATGTGCTCTTGTTCCATCACCGCTCCACAACTGCTATGTTATGTTCCTGAAACCTCAATATTTATGTTTTCCTTTTTGTTACAGCAATGCAAGTCAAACAACGAATTTCTTGGAATCGTATTTAACATTCTCATCCTGTCATTATTTAATGAATTGGGAATAAAACACTTATTTAAGTCCACTGAAAATGATCCTAATGATCCCATTTTTACTATTGTTGCAATCATATTCGATTCATCATTACATGGCTTTTACAACAGGTAAATATTTAATTAAATTGTCACAAAATATTATTAAAAAATAATTATACTTAATTTCTTTTGTATGAAATATGTTGATCAAGATTTCATTTTGTAAGCCAAGTAAATTTTTTTTACTATAGTTTGTTTCATTGCTAAATATTTAATATTGCATTTCAGCTTATCAAGTGCAGAACTGACAACAAAGTTCAAAATAATTACAAAATTAATTATGGACCCTACAGTTTGTAATGCAAATAATACAATTAGCAAATTGCTGCCTACTTTACCACGGAATGATTATGGTCTGATGTATTGGAATGCATTAGAGGAAACACTACTGGAATCTGAACAAGAAAAATGTCCTTTTGTGATAAATAATATGTTGCTGTGGCCTTTAACATCGTTAGAACAATTTAATGAGGTAAGTGTAATGTTGTTAGTGCTCCTAGCTAAATAAGCTGTGCTCAGGATCCATTTTCTACACAGCAAGATTTAAAAAGATTGTTATATAAATGTATATTTGCTGACCATGGAATTAGTGTTATTCACCTTCAACACCACATGTCAAGAATTCAGTTCATAAGATATAATACACACATCAAAAAAGTCTAAGCAACATGCATGATATTACAAATTTACCATTTATATTAATTTATTTTACCATTTATTTTAATTATAACGTTGTATTTTATTTTTAAAATAATATTTTTAGGGTTCTATGATGTAAAAATAACAGCTGTTTTCTTTATAAGTTCTTTTAATAACAGAAATTAACAATATTAGAATATACAGGTACATAAGAAACTAAACTTTTTTTTTACAAATTGAAATTTCTTAAGAAAATGAATTTATTGTGAAAGAATAGGACAATTTAATACAAAGTATGGCCTCCTCTGCTATTCAGAACTTGTCGGCAACGATTATTCATTGAATTAATGAGACTGTTTATGTCATCTTGCGGTATTCGCTCCAAATGGAATTGTAGCAAATCCTTCAGCTGTTGGGTTGTTGTCACTCTGTCCAAGTCCTTCAAAACACGTCTCTGGAGCATGTCCCATGCGTGCTCGATGGGGTTGAGGTCTGGCGATTGTGCAGGCCAGGGCAATACCTGGATGTTCTCCGTTGCCAAGTATTCACTGGTTCGCCGAGCTGTATGTGAACGCGCATTGTCATGCATTAACGTAAAATCGGAGCCAAAGGTTTGTGCAAATGGATGGACATAAGGTCTGAGAATATCCTCAACGTAATTTTCAGCGTTCATGTTTCCATTTACAAAAACGAGCTCAGTTCGCCTGTTCTTCATAATACCCGCCCATACCATAACTGTTGAGCCGCTGTATGGATGAACTTCCTGAACGCACCTGAGTCTTTCAGTATTTCCGGGTCGACGGTACACTCGCACCCTTCTTGTATCAGGCCTAAACCCGAATCGCGACTCATCGGAAAACATAATTTTATCCCATTGTTCCTGGGTCCATGTTATGCGTTCTCTACACCATTCATTTCGACGAGCGCGATTCCCGTGACGTATCGGTGGGCACCTGATAGGGCGTCGAGCTCGTAGGCCGTACTCATGCAGTCGATTTCGCACAGTTTGGGGACTTACATCAACACCACTTGAATTTTGTAGCCTCAAACTTATCTCTCGAGCGGTTAACATCGGCTGGCGTCTTGCAGTCAGTTGTATGTACCGGTCTTGCCGAGTGGTTGTACTCCTTTTACGGCCTGGATGCTGTTCAGCGGGTTCCCCTGTATTATTGTAGCGCTGCCAAAGACGACAAATAACACTTCTATGAATACCAAAATGTCGAGATACCTGAGATTGATTACTTCCCGCTTGCAACATCCCTACAGCTCTTTGCATTTCATCTGCCGTCAAATGACGTCGCTCCATGACGTAAAGAATATCTAACAATTCAATTTTGTCGCCAACTGTATTTAAATGGTTGGTAAAATTATAAAATCAAGACTAAAACGTAGCAATTAACATGCACTCAAATTCAAACAAATTCGCAGTCATTTGAATTTTATGAAAAAAAACAAAACATAATCGAAATTTTTTTTTTACAACCAGCCAGTATGTCATCAATAACAAAAAAGTTTACTTACCTATACACTTTGAGTGAGTAAATACTTAGAAATTAATTAATATAAATGGTAAATTTGTAATATCATGCATGTTGCTTAGACTTTTTTGATGTGTGTATATGTTGTAAAGTGTTAGCATACCAATAACAATAGGAAATTTTGTGACATTAGTTACTTCAAGTGGATAAGTTCTAGTTCTAAGTTAAAGTATTTAATTTGCCAACTGTTTTTCTTCTTTCTAGGTGAAAATGCCTGCGTTGACTTGGTATAAAACATATGACTTGATGTACCATAAGTTAAATAAACTTGATATTGACAAAGAAATTTCTCCAATATTAGCCACATCTGATAACCGCAGCTCAACTATCTACTTCCAACTTTGTATAGCTCTTGGTATTTTGAAACACAAATTCACTGAAAATAGTAAGGATTTTTTTGTTTTTATGTAGGTTTTAAATTTAAACATGCAACAGATGATTAGAAAAGGCATTCAGAAGTGATCCTGTCAATTGTTAACAAGTATAAGACTCGGCCCAAGACCCTCTCGCTGTAATCTTGGTGACTATAGTTTCAATCTAAAGGCATTGTAAAACCAGTGAGACAGTAGTAACTTATCTAACAAAATTCCTACATTACTTCAGACTTTTTTCTTTTTGTATTTTTATATCATTTTATTGTAGTTTAAAATATTTTGAAAGTAAATCTTCACTATTTTGTTAAAATGTGGTAATTTTGTTGTAGTTACGAATCCTTGTTTATAATTAAGTTCTAATGTGAAGTCTAGTTAGATTTTAATAAGGATTGTACATCATATTTTCAATGTGGCAACTTGGGTACTGCTTGTTACTTTGTCAGGTGTTTGACGATTCTTTAGTAATATGATGTTGCATTAAACCTGTTTATTAAAATTCTAATTTCTTTTGGCTATGTATTCAAAATGATAATAACTTTACAGGTGTGGAGTGCGAAAAAGAAATGAATTTACTTCTGAATATCACAAAGAATATTGATAGTTACAATAGTTTTGAGCATATTTTTCCGATGATGGTTGATAGGATTGTGGGAATATTGAGTATAGTGACTACTAATGTGAATGACACTATCACTGCACTTATTTTAGTGTGTGTTAAAAATTTACTTCATGTTTTGACTCAAGCATGTAAGCAAGAATCTGATGTGAGTATTACTTTTATTGTTGTTCTGTAACTTTTTAAAAATGTTATAGTTTTTAAAACAAAAAAACTCTAATGACATGACACCACAATTTGAGTGAATTTAATAAATTAAAAAATGCTTTCCTGAGTATTTGATGTGTTATATTTTTTTTATCACTATTATGATAAAGTATCACACTCATTACACAACATAATACTCAATTTATTTTGTTTCAGGTATCTCATTTAATGATCTTAATTGGAAGCTTACTAAGGCCACTAGAATCATTATTTAATGTAGAATCATATTCTAAATATATTCCTGCTATGACTTACCATTTAATAAAATGCAGCCCATTATTGTCATCATACTTGTCAACACAGAACATAATACTTAATGTTATGCAAATTGTATTAAAAAGAACTAAAAATACTGATTCAAATTATGAGAAAATAAAATTATGCATCTGTGATATAGAAAGCTCAATTAAGGGAGTTACAATTAAAAATCCTGTAGAAGCTAAATTTTCTGCACCTCAGGCCAAAGAGGTATCTAAAAAAACAAAGAAAAAAGAGGCAAATATTGTAAATACTGTGATGGACAATGGTGAAGAATATGTAGTTGTAAAATCGAACTGGAAATTTAATCCTAGAAAATTAACGGAAAAACAAAAGGAAAAATTCCAAAGAAAAAGAGAAGACATCCCTGCATTGTATCAAGACTTATCACAATCACAAGACGAGTTTAAGCTAGCGACATGGAAGACAGACTCGCAAGACACTACTTCAAGTAGTAAATCTGAAAGCAAGTCTAGTAAAGCAGTCACCCATAAAACAGATGTAGAAATTCTGGAAACACTGGCAAGCACTGATGTTGTTCCTAAAATATTGGAAAATCTACGCTCTGAGAAAGAAAAAGCCAATTCTAAAGAGGTAGACTCTATACCCAATATAAATAAAATAACTACAACACCAACTTCGAAAAACGTTAAATCGCCACGGATGGCTTTAAAAGATCGTGTCTTTAGAAATGTAAAGAATTTGATTGAAAGTAACGAATTTCAGAAACAAAATAAAGATTCATCTGATGATCTTAACAGAACAGACAACGTTATTAAAACTCCTACTCAAAGTAAAGACATTAATTTTGATAATGTTGCAAATTCTGCACCACCATTATTGTCTGCAGACAGACCATCCAGAGTTAAAAGAAAACCGAAAAAGTTTGAGGATCTCCATTTATTAGGATCTAAAAAGAGACGTCATTCATTAGTTGAAGTAAATAGTGATAAAGCGGAACATAGTAGTGAAGAAACACATTCATCTAATAATGAATTAAGTAAGACTGAAGAGGATGTTTCCAAAACTCCTTCCAATGAGGCTAATCATTCACAAGAGCAGAAAATCGTTGAAAATGATGTAGATGTTCCTCAAACTAAGAAACATGATCCCGTAATAGTTGACGATAATACTAACAAAAGTAAAGAAGATACAAGTAAAATTATACCTGTATCAGCTAATGTGAATGATGTGGATAAAAATAATTCCAATAACATAACTGATAATTTAAAAAGCAATAAAGGAGACAAAGCCACAGCATCTCTGGATGTTTTGAAAGCTCAAAAACAGAAAATAATCGATTCAAAGTTATCTGTTGACGATACAGTTGCGATACCTTCGCAGTCGTCTCAAGATCAAAGTAAAGAGTCTTTAATTATAGAAAAAGATGTTTCAACTTCTAAGACAACAAAACCTGGCAAGGAGGATTCACCAGCTGTAGCTAAAAATGTTAAAGGCTTATCGACGCCTAAAAGACTAAGAATTGTTAAAAAAGTTACAACTCCTAAAACTCCCAAAGAAGCTGATAAAAATTTGGTTGCTACTGAAAATAAAGAAGTAACATTAAAAAAACCTGTACCTCCAGAAGAGGTTCCAGTGAAGGCAACTAAAAATGTAAAAGAATCTGCACAGTTGGTAACTTACAGTATATCTTCAGATGAACCAGAGACTCCTGTTTCTAATATATCTACAAAAGCTAAAGAACAAGGAACACCTAAGGTTTCGAAAGACGTAAAAGACTTGCCTTCTACGAAAACTCCTAAAAATGACACAGTATCAAAACCAACGGTAGACACAGAGATTAAAGAGTTATCTCAAGAGCAATCTAAAGAAGTATCTACACCTAAACAATCTCCTAAAAGTGATGATCCAAAATCAACAACTAAAAAAAGTGGAGTTAAGAAATCTAGGATTGAAAAGGAATTGGCTATAGATATGGTTCAGGGCCATCCTTACTTAAAAATACAATCTGATAAAAGAATGACAAGAAAAGCTTTGGAATCAGCAAGTACAGGTCGTAGAAAAAGCTTGATAGGAAAAATTAATAAATCGAAATCAGATGTGTCTAAGAACGATAAGAAAGGTAAAGAAAAGAACAAAGATCGGGAAAGTTTTGAGTCTAATAATTCTGTTGTTGTGAATGAAACACAAGAAAAAGATAGTGAGCCAATGGAAGATAATTCATTTTCAGATGAGCTTCCTCACTCAGAAGATGTTATTGAGAGCTCACAAGATTCCTCTGTTACAACTATATCTGTGAAATCAACAAGAAAAACTCCAATGAAAGTGCCCCTTGTCTATGTCGAGAAAATGTTACCTGCAGAAAATCTAGTTAGTGACTTGAACACCTCTCAAAGTATATTAGAATGTGGTAAAGGTCCCATTAAATCGGTGTTTGCCAATCACGAGAATAAAGACGATACCATCCTGCCTCTAAATAAAACAGTAGAAAATAAACCTGAAGATGAATTAACTGAAAATATGGATACAGAACCTATGGAGGAAAATAATCTTACTGAAGATGTTATTTTAGTTAATAATGACGTACCTGCGATTTCTGTATTTAGTAACGATACTGCTGTGGGGCCTGAGACCCAAGAATTGGCTGAATTAGATACACAAACAACTGACCCTAAAGAGTTTATGGACATAATAGAAATACAGGAAAATATATCTGAAACTGCTGCTGAAGGAACAAAAATTACCGATAACACCGTGCCTGAAGCATGTAGCACGCGAACTGACGTGCGCAATACAAATAATGACAAATCTGTGAGCCAGAAGGCAAAAGATGTAAATAGTACAGCCAATAATACAACTTTAACCTTACCTGAATCAGTTTGCGCAGATATAGAACAATCAAGCTCTCCCTTTAAAGATGAAGAACAAAGGCAGAAAGATTTCCTGAATAATACTTTTGAAATATCGCCAATTAAAACTATGAGTCCGGATCGAAATAAAAAATCACCCTCTCCTGAGACTAGCAGCGATTTCGTTGTAATAAAATTGTCATCCCCTGTTCAAAGTAATGGTGAGCCTTTTGAAAAATTAAGTTCACCAGAAGTATTTACAGAGGAAAAAATGTCACCTGACAAAAGAGACCAGTCTCCACCTAGAGTTGAAATAAGCGTGAGTTCCTCAAGCCCCAGTTCATCATTATCGCTTAAAAAAAATAGACCTCAAGTACGATCAGGTGGGCGGGCGGCTCAAATGTTAGGCTTGTGTGTACCAGATAAAGTGCAGTCCATTGTAAATCCTGAAAGAAAGGACACTGAAGAAGTACAGAGAGGAACTTCCACAACTACGCCTGTTAGAAGAAATTTAAGGATATTCTATAATTCGGTACATGATAATGCAGAAAGTAGTAGCAGTACTAGTGAAAATGATGACAGCGAGAATTTCCTTAAGTTCAGTAGATCTCTTCCTGCTGTCGATAGCAGTCCTTCAGGACCTATATTGAAGAGGAAACTTGCTGAAATTACTGACGACGCTATGGTTTCTCCAGCTAGTAAAGTAAGTATTGCTTATATTGCCTTTATTGTTTATTAAAATGTGATTCAGTTATTTAATACGGTTTCTTTATTTTCACAGAGAAAACGAGTTAGTTTTCATGATCCCCCTGTTTCTACAACTATATCAGTACAAAAATACATAGAGCCGATTGGTGTAAGATCTCCACAAAATTCTGCACAAAAACGTCTCGAAAGACAGTTACGTCAACACACGCCTCTTAAATCACCAAAGAGATTAGAAAATGTGTTCAAATTGGATTCTATTCTTACGAAAACAGTTGAAAGTTTTGCAGATAATAATGTTATTGTAATACCTGATGACACCGAACTCACTCTCAGTGAAACACCAGTTGTTGAAATTGTAAGAGTCAGTGAATTAAACGATATTGACCCAATATGTCCCGATTTAGTAAATTGTACAGATTCTATTGAGAAAATAGCTGCTGAGTTGTCATCACCAACAATGAAATCGTTATTGTTAACCCAACTCCAAGGAACTGTTGACACTGTAGGTGACTTGGCTAAGATGACGGAACTTGAAATTAATAGATTATGCATTAAAACTCCTAAAGTGAAAGTGGCAAAGAAAGCTTTAACCGATTATGCTGCATTTAAAGCAGAACAAATTCAATCGGAAATGACAATTACTTTAGACGAAGTTGAATTTGACGAACCTATGTTGGAATATGATGAAAAAGTCTTAGAAACTGCAGTTATTGAGCCTGTACCTGAACCTATAGAAAAGCTGAGAGATGTAGAAAGTCAGACTGTACAAACTGAATCAACAGACATGGGAATTCAGACTCAGAAAATTTCCGTTCGTAAATATTTTACACAGACTGAGACAGTGTCTACTAATCATGCTGGCGCCCAAACTCATGAGTCTGGGAGTAAGTCCACCGCTGCTATAATAACATCCTGTTTGAATGAGGTAAGATTTTAACCTTTTTTATTGATTTATTTAGTTCACTTTACTTTTTTTATTGATATTGGTTCTATTCAGAGCATCAATATCAAGAAAATGTAAAAAATGTATGCAAATAAAGAATTTATTTATTTATTCGATTAATTGTCAGCCAATATCAAACAGCTAAATCCTTTTTGAATAAATAAACCAAAGTTGCGTGACTGCCGATCGTAGTTATTAAAAGTGAAGTAGATACATAGGATTTCCCCCCAGATTGCACTCCCTTTCTATTTCGAGCCCTCAGTTAGGTTTTCTGAAGCTGATAGAAAGTCATATTTACTGTTCAAAACTTTACTTTTTCGTATCATAATTTTTTATCCTTACCTTAAAAAATTGTTGTTAGTAATTCATTCGTTACATGTCGTGTTCATGTAGTCCTCACTCATCGTAGTTTTATAACAGCCCGACTAATCGTAATTTATTGTTTGTACTACACGGTCACATTATCTAGAGACCTCGCTGGAATGCGAATTTGCGTCCCATTCTCCTTTCAACCCCCGCGCTCGCCACGGGCGCATCAGTTATTCGTCCGACGCAACGTGACGTCATCGACGCCAGGTCTCGAGATAATGTGACCGGGTAGTAATTTAAGAATACTTTTTACTTTTCTAATTTTTTTTGCTACCTTCCAGTTACATAAAGGTAATTTGTTAAATCTGAATGCTTTAAACTATATTTTGCTAACATGTATCACTAAAAACTGTAAATTATTTTTTGGGATTGATAAAGTCGGACTATGGTGCTTGATTAGTTATACATAACTAATCATCATAACAGCCCTTTAATGTCCCACTGCAGGGACGGGCCTCCTCCCGTGACGGAGGGATATTTGGCCTACTACCACGCTGGCCAGACGGATTGGTATAGAGGGTTTAATTTCAAGTTTTCCTTCTTTTTATTTCGTAAAGATAGTATTCACGGATAGTCCCTTAGTCGGTTTTTACGACACCCAGGGGATGAGATGGGGTGGTGACATATTGTATTCTTACTCCATCAACACACGGAGAACATAACTAATAATAACTATTTTTAATTTCAGAAACCAGACTTCATTGAGCAGCTTAGCATACATTTAGACAAGTCAGCTGTCCAACACCTAAGTGAAAACTTACCGCTCAGTGCTGTAACGGACTTATTAACGAAGAAAGCTACTCCTTCCGATACAAATCATCTTCTTAACAGAATACTAGAAAACAGTTCCTCAAACGACAGAAACAAAGAACTATCTTTAATGAAGGATTATATCTGTTCAAGGTTTGATTCAAAAGACTTAGTTCTGTTGTGTAGTGAGATATTAAAAGTAGTTTATGATAAACCTGCTTAAATAAGTGCCTTTTTTGTAATCTACTTACATAGTAGTGTAGTAATTGTGTTATATGATCATAATGATCTATCATATCATATTTTTTATTATCAAAGAATATTGATTCTTATTGTAATAGGTACAATAATTTTAATTGCATTTGTTTTCACTTGTGTTTATGTTTCTATCTACCATGTTTAAATAGATACAAACTAATTGATAATTATGATCTGTTATTCAAAGCGAGATTTTCGTGTTAAGTTTATACATAAGATGTAGTAGTATTGTAATTTTTATAATCATAACAGTATAATGTTGAGACTGGCCTCCTCCAGTGACGAAGAATTGCTTGGCCTTGTACCACGCTAGCCAAATGGAACGGTGTAGGGTTTTACGTCGAGTTTTTCCTAGTAATGTTATTGTAGAAATAATATCTGCGAATTCTCCCTTAGTCTGCTTTAACGACACCCATAGATGGGGTGATAAATGTATGGTGATTCTTGCTCTGTCAGTACATATTACACGGTCACATTATCTAGAGACTTCGCTGGAATGCGAACCTCGCGTCCCGTTCTCCTTTCAACCCCCGCGCTCGCTAAGGGCGCATCAGTACGAATTCCGATGCGACGTGACGTCATGTCGATGACGTCACGTCTCCAGATAATGGGACCGGGTAGTAGAGTAGTATTTTTATAAGTTAATAAATGAAAACAATAAATAATAAAACTAATTTTTATTTAATGTAAAACAGATAATATTTACATTATTCAGTCATGACAAGCGACCTGTTACGATCACATACATTATCTTATACAAACAGAATGAATACTAGACTCAAGTTATTACCACAAATGCAATGACATAACTGTCTTAGTAGACAAAGTATTTTGTATCATATTAGTTGTAAGGTAGACATACAAAAGTAACACGGAGATGGAACATGGCATCGAGATATAACACAACTAATATTTACAGAAGAACTCCATCACATTAAAACAAAACAGTGAGATTATATACCCATCTGGCATACATTATCTATGTCTGTAGGGACAGCCCACCTGGAGGGAAATTAGGCTAGACTGTAACTATGTAGCTGGTTTAATGTCAAGTTTTCCTTAATTTTGTTTTTGTAAATGTAATTCTTTGCAAATTTTAATAATGTGCAAAATTAATGAATATTAAGAAACAAATTTTTTTATGATGTTTAATTTGTTATGTTTCAAACAAATGTACGGTTTTTATACCAAATAATTGTGTTAACTACAATTTTTGTTTGTAAAAGAAATCCTGTTGTGTTTTGATTAGTGTAATTTTCGAGGCGAACCAATCTAGAGCCGAATGCAATAAACAATGCAAAAAGATTATAGCATACAAATTCATGCTATGGTCAAACTTTAGTCTGCCTGTTTTGTTTTAATGCGAATGTCGTACAATTCATACAGATAATATTTAAAGCTTTTCCATACTAATGGAATTATTTTCAACTTTCACAAGAGTTTAAAAAATCATATTTACACACCACTAAATATCACCTACCCCATATTTATATCACACATATGTATCTTAAATAGAAATGATAAAAAAATCCTAAAGTTGCCAATTTAGGTATGATAGTAAAAGCAAGTGTTACTGACTGAACATTTATTTTAATTAAACTTTAGGAACTAGTTATGTTTTAATAAATTATTTTGTAAAAGGATTTGTTTCACTTGCTCTTTATAACCACATCATCAAATATCAGGCACACATTGTTGGTGAATATTTAATGATATTAAATTGGAATGGGTATATCACTTTCACTTAGAAGTGATTAGAAAAAGGCTATTTGACTGGTTATTTTAGATACTTACATTGAATAAATCATATTTGATTTATTAATTAAGCAGCTTATTTAATTAAGCAGCTTTGCTTATTTAATTAAGCAGCGTATTAGTACACTTTTAACAGATCAGTAAATTAATGAACAACAAAATTACGAAAAAAGCATTAGATGTAATGTATAGTGATAAAATAAATTATAAAATACGATGTTTCTACACAATAAGGTGTTATCTTATCTAGAAGAATGGAGATTTTTTGATTTTTGGATTAATCGTCAAATAGCCTGAGTTATTGATAAAGATACAATGTTTTCAGTGACAATTTTATATCTAAGAAATTAGTATGTATTTGAAATCATAACCTCTATGGTCAGCCTTGTACCAAAATCTCAAATCCTTATTTCTATGAGCAACTACTCAATATACTAATATTAAAATACCCTTGTTTCGTTTAACAAGAAAAAAATCACTTCAACAAGAAATCCATCATACTTTGGTGAACTAAAGAGCGTTTTATATACATAAGAATATTTATTATCAATCAATATAATTATAGGTTATATGATTTTGGCATAAGGCTTTTAGGCAAAGCACTAATTATAACTAAACATTGACAATATACAAATTGTAATAAGAGCTATCGTAAAATCGACCGAACAACAACGTTCCTTACATAACTTATTGTTCTTTCACTTTATATGAAGAATAGTCTATAAATTTACTTTCTTACGAAGTTAACGTAATACTTTGGTCCATAAATTGAGCACACTGTTTTTTCTAACTTTACTTAGAGAGGTTCACTGTCAAGGAAAACGCATCTCTGCTACGTAATCTAAATGTTCTAGATTGTGATGTGAGTTGGTACGTCTAGGTGCTCGTGACCTGTGTATGTTGTGGTGGGACTGCGCGCGCATCACCCTGTACGTGCCCTCGCGGCGCGGCCCAGCGTCACTTGTTTTGCGCGATGACGTCACCCACTCATCGTCACGCGTTCTCGGCATCCCTGGAGGCTTCCTGTAGTTGTCGAAAACTCGGCGGTTATCATCGTACCTCTGACGTTGCCAGTTTCTTTCCATGTCACGATTATAAACGTCTAATTCGCCGGATGGTTGAAATTGGCTTGCACTGTGCCCGTAACTAGACCTTTTCCATCCTTCGTCGTATTTTTTCCTGCCGTTCTCTTCGTCGCCTAACTGCCGACGTTGTGACTGATTTGAACTGCTTTCGCTTGTGTCCTCGCCGGAAGTACCAATTCCAAGGTCTTTATCGTCTCCATATATTTTGTATATACCATTAGGGTTTTGAGCTTTCCCTTTATAAACTTGGTCGTTTATAACTAGCTGAGGATGTGGTAGACAGTAGGGATTTGGGTAGCTTTTATCTAACTTTGCCATTTTGATATCGACTTGTTGTCTTGTGCACGAGCCTGGACCAAATAGTGACAAGAGAACAGGTAGTAAGAAAAGCCCGTGCATTGCTCCGAAGAATATTACCATGAAGACCATTTTAAAGAATACTGAGAATATGTAACTGTCTGCCAGTAGCAAGGCTACAACTCCTAAAATTGTACTGAACGATCCTTGTACTATAGGCAAGCCAAGAGAGTAGAGACACTCGCTTACTTTCTGGTCGGGATGTTTGGCTTTAGACGCCATGTAAGCGTAACAAATATGTGCTGTAAAGTCTACCGAGAAACCTATGCACATGATTAAGTTAATCATTGATATAGAATCTAGATTGATGTCCCAAAGCGCCATGTATCCCACTACACCGATTTCAATAGATATTATACTAAAAGCTACCCATAAGGAACATAGTACGTTTGGTATGAAAACGAATGATGTGATCATCATCATAAGAGCACCATAGCACAAATTCTGGAGAGATGTTGGTCTCACAAGCTCGAACTGGAACAATAAAACGGTTTTGTTAGATCGTATAGTAGAATTCAATAAAATAATAATTCAGATTACTAGGTAATAATAATGTTGTTAAGATAACATGATCCTACATGAATAAATTGGTCGTGGTTTCCGAGGGTTTTCATAAAACACAACAAAAAATGTGCGCGAGGCCGTGGGATCGAATCCGACGCAGGACAATTTTTGTGGGATCCACAAATTGCTGTGCAAACCCTGGATGTACTTTGTGTTTATATTGAAGTTTGTAAATCCCCTGGGCACAGCATGAAATTAATATTATTATAGTA
Organism: Schrankia costaestrigalis; assembly: GCA_905475405.1. Lineage (NCBI taxonomy): Eukaryota > Metazoa > Arthropoda > Insecta > Lepidoptera > Erebidae > Schrankia > Schrankia costaestrigalis. The sequence goes on from FR997832.1 coordinate 7,353,252, forward strand.
TGCAGTAACAAATAACCTCACCTGATCAAAGAAAACAAAATATGGATGAAAAACTGAAGCATTTAAAGGAGACTGCGCCACGACTTCTCTCAAAGCTTTGACCATTTCCTTTTCATGGTTCGTGCCGCTTATGTTAACAGCTTGAATAAGGAAACGTGATGCGATGATTTTGTTGCCTTCATCGTTGAACCTTACGTCCAGAGAGAATGGATTTGCGGGGAACAGCCATAACTAAAACAAGAAGAATTTGGTTAGTGATGGTTCTATGAAGGGTGAAACTTTCTCATTCGCGTGGTGACGAAGGAAGAATAATAAATAACATCGTCCGGTCTGGTCCTGTAGATGTCGCAAAAGCTTTTGGTAATTTTCCTCTTACAAGTGTGCTCTTCACAATTAGTGACCCAATCGCTTATTTTTTTGTCTTACACATGGTTAATGTTGCGAATTATTGTAGGTTATCAATGTTTGTTTGTAGGTAAATTTTTTCATTACACGCACAACTAATATCCACAGAAACACTGGTAATGCATCGAATTGCCCCGGTGTGTACAAATAAATGTCCTGAGCCTAGATGACTGACTTGTCTTCATAAAAACAGCTATTAAAAAGCCCTTACGATTGAAATAAGTACTTACTTCTTTAAGGTTATGTATAAAATCTTCCTCATCGTCAATGGTCACATTCAAGTAGTCGTTATTTCTCGATACGTAGTCTACAAATGTACGTAACCATGATTCTGTGTATAGCGAGTTTGAGACGTATGATGTATTTTCTAAACGCTGCGTTAGAATTTCTACTTCGTTTTGGACTAAAGGATCCGAATAATTGTATTCGCCAGTAATGACCACCTGAAACAAATTACATACAATTATGAAATTAATACAAAATTCTTATTTGGCATTACACAGTAGGTATACAAAACACGAAATCTGTTGTTAACATGTACCTATATAGGTATAGCATACGGCTGCGCATGAACAGGTCCTTTACGACAATCATCAACCTTAGAAATGTAAGTATCTTGACGAATTATTTTCGTTAGGAATTACTATTGTGCCACTGCCACAGAATGTAAAGGTGTTCTAAAGTGAATTCACTTTACTTTTATAAAGGTGTCAACTTTATAACATGTTGCTTGTAGATGAAATTAAAGATTTTTAAATAAACAAGTTACCTGAATCCTGTAAGGGAATTCTCTGTAATACAGATCTTCACGGTCAAAGAACTCAACAGAGTATGAATCCGCTTTTGATAATTTTCGTCTTTCCAACCCTTCTTGAAGATTAGTCACTCCGTACCCTGCTCCAGCTAAATAAGCCAAAAATACCACAATAACGAAAGCTTTTACTGCGCCTTTGTTTAGTATATCTGCCATGGTGGTACGGAAAAATCTCATAATGCAATGTTCCCTGTTATCTATTGGGTTATCGGGGTCAGCAATATCTATACCACCGGTGCAAAATGCCCTGTACAGCCATGATTTCTCTTCTGAAATTTAGAAATTTAATTTTTAATTAATCAGAGTGACACTGCCCTGCTTGATTGTAAGCAATTAGTGCAGCTACTAAATAATGCCAGACCACAACACCAGTTGCAATATTTGCAACTACAATGTGTTATAGACCATTACAGCTGAAAAATCAACTACTAAAATTATTTTTCTACGTCCATTTTGAAATACCGAGTACCAACAAAATGTTTCCTCCGTCTGAGAGGATGACCTAAAGTCCGTACCTACAGTAGATCTTATACTGTATGCTTGGTAAAATCATAATGCAAAAGACGGGTTAGATAACTGTATTTGTTACTCACCTTTCCTAGCTCTAGATTCTGGCAAGACTTTCATAAAAGTGATAGTATGCCGATTCTGTTTTTCTCGATACCCAGATAAGGCAACGCAGCCGGCAAAAAAGGTCAGATGCCAAACAAAGGTGAAACAGACGGCTAAACCTGTAATAGAAATGAGGGTAAGTAACTATTGTATAATCAATGTAGAACTTGGAGTATACAGGGTGTAATCGTTAAGTGTGCACAGGCGATTATTCCGAAACTATGAGAGATATTTAAAAAATTTAAAACTGATAACGAAAGTACTTTATCTAATGAGTAAAATGACATCAATAACTTTTTAAAAATCAAACGAGAAGTATCCAAAATTTCGACATTAAACACTCCCGTACATTTTGTATGAGATTAGTAGAAAGGTTTTAGTTTCCTTGTTTTAAGTGGTCTAGTATTAATTTTGCCTTAATCATATTTTATGATTACGTATGATATGATAATTATGATTTTCAAGTAGATACACGGATCTCACGCCTTATGATTTCTTCCTGTGGGGATTTATCAAAGACTACGTGTACGCCGAGAGAATACACAGTCTGGAAGAGTTGCAGAATCGTGTACGTCGTGCAATTGCTTTAATTACTCCGCAAATGTTACGGAAAGTTCATTTAGAAACTGTAAATAGAGCTTGTCATTGTATCGCACAACAAGGACGACATTTCGAACATCTACTTTGAATACAAAATTTTCTAAAACCTTTCTACTAATCTCATACAAAATGTATGGGAGTGTTTAATGTCAAAATTTTGGATACTTCTAGTTTGATTTAAAAAAAGTTATTGATGTCATTTTACTCATTAGATAAAGTGCTTTCGTTATCAGTTTTAAATTTTTTGATATCTCTCATAGTTTCGGAATAATCGCCTGTGCACACTTAACGATTACACCCTGTATAGGCAACTAAGAAAAATAATGCATTTAAAAGATAGAGACAGAAAACTCGAACAAAACTAGTACTTAGATGCTAAATTACCCTTTTCTGCAGCAGGAGATTATTGCGCTGATACATTTATTTATTCACTGAGTTGTTTTTGATGCAAATCCTATCTGTGCAATAACATAGGTCTTTTGAAAATAAAATTCTGAACTTGCCTGAATACATGCAGAATATTTGCACTGACGGGAATGGAGAAAAGATTCCGATGAAGAAGGAGAGCATGTCAGTAACTGATGTTATTGTAATAGAAACAGCTGCTTCTGATAACATGATTGCCATGCGTTCCGGCACAGGTAGCTTCGGTGAGGCTCTTCTCCAAGCGGCCAGCATCACAAAAGTGTCGTCGATTCCAATACCTTGAAATGAGTAATACATATTAGCTATTGATTTACATTAAATGTCAAATTCCTTAGAGGTTTATCAGCAATATTAACGACAATCTCCTAGTGGAATGAAACAGAGTGTACCAGCCTTTCGTCAAGTCTGTCTAGTGTTTATTTCACACTTACATTTATTTTTTTACCTTTCTCCATTCTTGCATCCATAGACTTATGTTCATATTTTACTTACTTGGTCATTCCTTTGAAAATATGCCCTTACCAATTACCATATCCAATCTTACAATTAGTCAGTCACGACAAGTTTTATGTAGGTATATTGTGATCTTTATTTTGAGTGGTATCTAGGGTTCTTTCTGTCTTGGTTCTCTGCTCAATGTCTTAGTCAACATAGCCAAAATATGTGAGATTGGTTTCGAAATTCGGAGCTAATTGGTACAACTCATGTAACACCACTGCCCGATACATGTTATGGAAATGCTAGACTTGTATTTCATAGACTTGAAATGTAAATTTTAATTAAGATAGGCGTTAAAACAAGTATTTTTATATAACTTACCAATCATCAAAAAAGGTGCAGCTAAATTAATACCAATAAATGAGATTCCTAAATATATGGCACATCCGAAAGCTGCTGCCGTGGCCATTACCGCCGACATATTACCAAGTAGACCCAGCCAGGGTTTCGAACGAACCCAATCGCTCATCATACAAGTAACTATCGAAAATATGCCCATGAGAATAAAGGTAGAACTGAAGAATGGTATAACAGTTCTTGTATTCTTTTCCAATTCGTGATCGAGAGATCGTGAGGCAAATCTTGAAACTGAAATGTGTTTGAAACGTCCAGTGTCTTCAGCAACACCGACTGCGTCCAAAAACGCGTCTTCCCATGCTGCACCTCTGAAAATAAGAACAGAAAAATATTAGTATCTTAAGAATTTGTTTACTAACGTCTAGGACTGCTAGTTCCTAAAAAACTACTATACCCTTTCCACTATATTTAACAACATTTGACAGGTTGATGTTAGAGACGTTCAGCAGTATCTCGAATGCAATGCCATTCGATTGTAAGCGATTTCGCGATATTTAGATTTTTCAAATTACTTTATTTTACACATTTTTATCCTTACATCAACTTACATTATCATTTTATTACTGTTTCTTTCTTTATCTATGTTAACAGGATTAGCATATAGCTTAAAATGATAAAATTATAGTTAGCTTGGTATTATTTAAAATACATAATTTATCGTGACACATTCGCGGGTTATAGCTAATCTAAAATATCATATTACATTTTATAAACGTATTATGAAGAGTTCAGGTTTATTCATAGCATTTATTTCTACCGATTATTTGTAATTTGTTTCATAATGGTGGTAATCGTTATGAGAGTCCATCACTAAGTAACCATGGTAACAGAAAAAAACATGGGTACGTCCATGAAATACAATATTATTTGTTTGAAAAATAAGCAGAAGCATTACGAAACTTCATGGACGTGAACTGTTAAAAAGCTAAACTTCCGCTGGAAGGGGTATAGTTCCTCAAAAATTCTAAGTAGGTATGTCATTATATAAAAAGGTAGAAGGTGTATTAAGTGCTTGCATGTACAGACCTACTCCTCACATCACTGGAGAAGCTTCGTGCATGTGGGCATCGCATCGTGTTTATGGGCTAATAAGCATTAGCAGTATTTACGCAATAACAATTATTCTATGCATTCATTATGATGCATTTCTTTCAAACGTGTAAGGAAATTTGTATAAACTTACGAAATATTGACCCACAAATTGCTACAACTATCTGCGAGCACCTTTCCATTCGTATTCTTGTCCAACATTACGCAGTGCTTAGTATTCGAAACGATTTCTTAAACCGTGTCAAGATCGAACTGTATTATCTAAGCAATAGAGTCTTTTACTCAAAAACATCTATTGAACTTTAAATGGTGTCATAAAAGTTAAATGAAGCACATAATAGACACACATAAGAAACTATTAGAGCTCTCATTATTTCCTTCCAAAACATAATCATCTGCAATCACGCCTTCCTTGTATTGCATGTATGGTTATAGTGGGTACTTAGTTATTTGTAAGGATATCCTTTATTATTCACAAGATAATAGTAACTTAATCACAATCTGTAGGTAGATTTGAATCGGATAAATGAGCAAGCCAGCGGCGTTACATTGTTGCAACCACGCTAACGATAAGATAGATCAGAATTAACATCGATCTCATTCATTTTATGAATTAAGTAGTAGCGTTTCATCTCGATAACTCGGAGGTTACATAAAACATAAAACGTCTTCTCGTTAAAAAATTTAAACATTTTTAAAATTGTAAGTGCAACTTTTGCAAGGATAGTTAAAAAAAAATCTTATCTTAAAAATCTTAAAACCCTTTGAACTTTTACTAACTTTTATCCTGTAGGTAGGTACATGTATGACAATCAGTGTTATAATTGTTTTGATTATGTTAGTAAGTAGACGTAACTCTTACCTGTCGATCTGTAGCTTGTTATCAGTTCGAAGGAACCAAACCAGTTGCACTGCTGGTACCGATTGTATGATGTCGTCAACGACTTTCGCGCCTCCGAAGAATACAGGGAAAGCATGTGCCTCCCACGTCACAGGATTGAACATTATAGGAAAAGTCAAGTTCAGTTCTCCACGCTCTACCTGTTGAAACGATAAAAAATTAATTAATACAAACATTAAGGTAGCTGGTAACACAAAATAATAAACTAATACTTAAGAAATATCTCTGAGTGGATTTCCGTGTGGTGATGGAGTAAGAATACAATATGTCACCTCCCCATATCATCCCATGGGTGTCGTAAAAATCGACTGGGACTAACCGTAAATATTATCTTTACAAAGGAAAACTTAAAATTAAATTCTATACCAATCCGTCTGGCCAGCGTGGGATTAGTAGGCCAGTTATCCCTCCGTCACGGAAGTAGGCCCGTCCCTGCAGTGGGACATTAATGGAGTGTTATGATGATCTCTGAGTGGTTGCGAAAAAACAAATACATGGTGTACTAACTACTCCATTTCATCCCATGACGGGCGTCGTAATTGGTAACTAAGGGAAAAAACGAAGAATTTTAAGTCATGTTTTTCTTAATTTCTTTATAGAAAACATATTACATCTTATCCAAAATACTTAAATGTGGCATTAGTAGGCTAAGTTTCTATCTGTTTCCATGGTTTGTCAATTATAAGCTGATGACGATGATGGTAATAATAATCGAAACACAAGTGTTCTAATATTTTTATGATAATAGATACTTAGTCTAAATAAGTATGAACCTACTTAAATTGTAAATTCAACAACATTTTGTGCAACACCTATGCGTCTGGCTAGTTTATTACCTCTATGCAAGCTACATTTTCAATAAGCACCGTTGAATAACCGCTAAGGATTCCAAGAGTGTTTCATTGGGATTCAACACTGTCTTCCCATCCTTTAGCTTCCCGGCCTCTTTGGCAGGCTATCATCTGTACACCGTAAATGGGTCTATGCAGTTGGGATTCCAAGGCTTTTCTGCTTCATTAGATGTTGGTTTTAAGCGGTATGTGCACTGCCTATTGAGATTTTGATTTGGCAATCTCGAGCGTTATAATACCAGTTACCTATTTCTTAATTACCTACTGATTCCGTTGTTCATGTGGATTTGTTTGTTTTACTCTTTGTTAGTAATTAATAAAACATGTATTTATTTTTACTGATTTATAAAAAAAGGTTCAGGTATTTTTCATAACTTGAAAACATGACGACCTAAATACCTATAGGTACCAAAATATAAGTACGCGTTGTGTATATTCAGATACATAAGCATATTATGTAAAGTACGTTTCATTGTAAAGGTAAAGGTTAGTTAAGTTCCTTAGAGGATATTCCGCTTTGTGTTAATACATAAGCGAATTGTTTATCTCGTCACATACAAAGAATTTCCACTGCGGCGAATCCTTGTGGGTACGCAATCTTGCAAGCGACGAAGCTTAGAATACAAATGAACTTATGACACATGTACCATTATTGTCAATAGGTTAGGTATAATAAATTAGTAACAGTGATGAAGTAGTAAACATTTATTATATTGACGTCTACTTTTTATGGAGTGATAATGAGAAACTTGACTTTCCAATACGGAATGGTACGATGTCAAAAGCGTGTTATATAGGGTGTTCTCTAATTTCCTTATTTTATAAATATTCCTTTGTTTGTCGAATATTTTATATTTGGCCTGCAATACCAAAGGAACGATGTATCAAGAATTCAAGTTGTTTATATGAATACAACCTGTTCTTTATTGTAAAGATTACAAAAATATTTTGCATCGCCGTAATTATTATAATCAGTTACTCTACCCTCTAATTTCTAAAAACGCCTGAAAATAACACAATCAATCCACAAGTTTCTATGGGATTATATTATTATTGTCTGCCTCTCCGTGTGGTGACGGAGTAAGAATACAATATGTCACCACCCCATCTCATCCCATGGGTGTCGTAAAAACCGACTTAAGGGACTATCCGTGAATATTAGCTTTACGAAATAAAAAGAAGGAAAACTTGAAATTAAACCCTATACCAATCCGTCTGGCTAGCGTGGTATTAGTAGGCCAAGGATCCCTGCGTCATGAGAAGAGGCCCGTCCCTGCAGTGGGGCATCAATGGGCTGTTATGATTTTTTGATGACATTGTCTGGCATAATATAAAAACATGATAAATAAACCTGACAAACTCTTTTCTAAGATTCGGGATAAACTAATACTGCTACCCATCAAAACAACAGCAAATCGCATCATTGACAGTTGTAATAACCAAATACCTACTACTAACTTTAATAACAATGATAACAAACTACAGACATTAAATCAAGGGGTATTCAGAACTTGAGGTTTGCGGTCTAAGTATTAAACCTACAAAAGACTAAGTATAATAACATTTTACTGTTCACAGGTTTTCCTACAGTAAAATATTTTATGTTTCTATTGTAATGAATCATTGATCAGTCATAGTCGCCTTGAGTCAGGCTGTTAAAAGAATTTGGTTTGAATGTATAATATTAGCTGTTGAAATATTTGTCATTGACACGCATTTCCTGAGTAATTTGGTTAATTAAAAACTGAAATGATTAACTTTTGCAGGTATTTTATTGTTGTTATGTACCTTAATTTAATTTTATAAGTCGTAGTAAACTTGTCCATGTAGTAACGAAAAAAGAATTAATTTTCTAAAAGTTGTAAAACATGACTTTGACATGGGTTAAAGAATATTCGACAATAATAAATCATTGCTCGTAAAAGAAAACTCGAAGTAGGTACCTAGTTGCGATATTACTAGGCCAGGTTTACCTATAAATGAGGAGACAAGTCTTTCTAATGGGACCGAAGGGTTGGAAGGAAGCTGTAATGAAGCAAATTAAAGATAGTTTATATTGTATCAAAATACCAATCAACGTACTCAATGACATTGAGGGCTATCAGTGTCATTGGCATATTACCTATATCTAACTTTTGGCATGTCGAACTTGAACCGAAACTGTTTGAGTTTCGACCATTGACACGAGAGAAGATCAAATAAAATTACAAGGTGTTTTTCCCACTTATTATGTTGGAGGGTACACAGGTATTTGGAGGGTACCCTATTTTTTTAATGTTATTTGATTAAAACTGCATCAAATAATTACTTTATAAAACGTTAAGTAGCGTTAAGTTATCTACATTTACTGCCAAGAAATTGTTTTAAGGAGAAAGTCCTAAGAAAACGAAAGGAGATTGTTGGTACATATACCTAGATGTACCTACTCGTATACGTTTGCGTAGTTTTATATTTTGGTTAAGAGGCGTAAAAGAATTATAATTAAAAACTATTCTTGGGATTTGCCCCATTAATCTACCCTCTCCTCCACTGAAAGATGATAATTTGGTTTAGGTACCACACAAGCCAAAGGGGTTATAAGACTTTTGACTATAGTATTGACAAATGCTACAGCTTTTGAAATATCCCTTAGTCGCCTTATAGGATAATATCCTCGGAAAAAAAGTGACATTTTGTATTTGCACTGTCACCATAAGCCACAAATAATAATATTTGCATTGATCGGAAGACAAAACATAGACCATTGCACAAGAGTCATGAACTAACCACTATGCATTTTGTAATACAAATTTAACTTACCTCGCCGATAATCTTATCAAGATTAAGAATGTCGTTGTTATAACACTGTCCTTCCCATCGCGCGCACTCTTCCTTATAAGTAAAAGTTTCTCCAGTCGGTAGACTAACAGTCACGTTTTGTACTAGATCGTCTAGTTGTCTTAGCTCCTTCCATATTTCTGTACGTAGCATGTTCGTTGTATTGTCTTTTGCTACTATGATTACTCTTCCGAAGCGTCCTGTAAAAGAGAAATTCAATGAATCAATCATTATACTATCGCAGTCCATTGCTGGACATAGGCTTCTCCCAACGAGCGCCACAGAACTCGGTCCTGCGCCTTCCGCATCCAGTCCGACCCAGAGACCTTTTTGAGGTCGTTGGTCCGACAAGCTGGGGGGCGTCTTACACTACGTTTGCGGAGTCGCGGTCTCCACTCTAGGACACGTTTGCTCCAACGGCCATCGGTCCTTCGACAGACATGACCAGCCCATTGCCACTTCAGAAAGATAAATTACTTATTTCAGATCATAAAAAGTAATGGAGCTTTTGTGTAGTGATTGATAACATCGTATTCTAGTTTTTTTGCCATCGTATTTATACATAACTTTTTAATACTTCTAGCTGGTGATTTATTATACTAAACGAAAATGGGGTTCATGACTGTATAGAGTCATAGGAATAAATAACTTTATTGGACTATTATTAGCTTTTCGTTTTATGAGTTATTTGTTTTCTTTTTTAACCATGTACCTACCTTATACCGCACGTTCTTTGTTATCTCCCAAATATTTTTTTATGACAATAAAGTTGATATTAAGTATTATTTTTTCCTTAAACAAGCACCGGACATGCAAAAAGCCAAAACCGTAACTTTAATTAACTGTCATTTTAAAGAACAATAGTCCATTGATTCTGTAAACATTGCTTGTGTATTTTTATTTTAATAGTTCAAAATTTCACACTTAAGTTAGAATTGATTGTGACAACAGAATAGTTTGATTAATTTGTTTGTGTAGTTTGCAGAATGAATTAACACATTTTTCAACTTTAAAAAAAATCAATTTTGACATTTACTTTAATCTTTATTTATGAGTATGACAGAGGATAACAAACATTAGAGGCAATGTGCCGAAATTCCCATGATTGCAAAAACAACTGAAATGTATGACTTACAAGCTGGTGCCTGCGGCTTCACCCGCGTTTTATAGAAAGAAAGAAAGAAAGAAAGAAAATTATTTATTTGCACACAACATACACAGTACATTCCACACAAATTGTACTTAATTAAAAAACTTAATTTTTTAAATAAAAACATTAGGAGACAATTTGTGATTTTATAGGCTCGATCGGGTATTGTGCAGCAAAAAGGCAACAGCTCAGCATAATGCTGCAAATAGGTTTTCGCAGCGCTGATTTTCAGCTGAAGCCGTGGGCCCCCAGGAGGCACTTCACGCATTTCAGAGAGTGAAATTTATAAAATACAGGAAATCAATAAGTATCTTACACAATATAACAATTCAGCAATTCAAGATATTATGTCAGTATAGTGTTAGTGATAGTAGGTATAATGTCAGTTAGCTTTGTTAGTATCAAATATCTGCATTAATAATAATATTTACTTATTCGTTACAGGTATCCGTATAGGTAGCTTAAATGTACACACCCTACTACCTATATTCCAAATTTCATCAAAATCCATTCAGTAGTTTTTGCGTGAAAGAGTAACAAACATCCATCCATACATACATCCTCACAAACTTTCGCATTTATAATGGAAGTAGAATAGGATTGTGAAGGTAAAAACTAAGTATTTGCGAATTGTGTCTGTCCAAAGACCTGGGACCTTTAGTTCGGAATTTGACAATTCGACGGCACCATTTCATTGGAAAACTCATCTTATTAGAAGGTATGATGTTACCAGTTTAGAGACATATTTAGAGATTTTAGACCAGTTGCGTTAAAGACGAGATGATACTAAGACCGGCTGCGTTTTAGACCAAATGCTACTGCTACCAGTTGCGTTTAAGACGAGATTATAGTGACCCGTATTAATGTATACGTATGTATATCTAACAGTGGATAATACTTTTTACGGTATAGATAAATGTAAATGTTTATTACTAACCTGCACGTGTTATTCTGCCTACATTAAACCTGTGCGAATAGTTAACTTTAAAGTTTTCTTCAACGATCTGTCGTTCGTATTTTCCTTGACCGCTGACTGGTGAGAATAAGTACTCAGGGTCCATTTCATAGTGAATTCTTTGGTAGCCAGTGATCATAAGTAAAGATAGTAATATAGGTATGATGATGAAGTATCCAGGTTGTCTTCCAACTATGAGGCCGAGTTTGTAAAATGATTTGTTTAGGACATCGTCTACTATCGTGATACGGCAACCCATCTGAAAAAAGTAGACAAATATTCTATTAGTTTACATAAACAAAGGTTTGCATACTATCTACTTAAACAACGAAATAGCCGACTAAAAACTGATTATCATTCCATCGCCAAAAGTAGGAACACAGTTTCGGATTTGTACGACTAAATTCTACCCAGACACATTTTCATTTTCAAAATGAATCCTTGCACGCGGTTTTGATTGCAAAATATATTTAGCACTTGTAGCCATATTTCTAAGTAATATTTAATTGTATATTGTTGTTGTAGCCAAGACCAATTCAACATATCGAAAGCGAAGATTTATCGTAGCAAAGCGACCACAACAACCATTACGACGTATAAAGTAAAGCACGCGGTAAAGGAACGCATCGTAATAATCTTATAATAGTAAACATTACATTATAACTTTTAATCTATATGTAATGAACCAATGAGTTTAGTTATCTAATTTCATAGATAAGTTAATATAGTATCGTAAATTATTTTTACATAACGAATTACATTTCCTTTACTTGGTTACCAACACGGTATGTTGTCTATTTGGACCAAGTATTGTCGATTTGCCACAGTCGTCATACAAAAATTCTTAAAACGACAATTTATTCATACATTGACGTGGTTGTATTTAGTTTTACAAAACAATAAAATAAGTTGTGACTTTTCTTGTAATTGTCGACTAAATAGGTACATGTGTATTGTTTATTTTGCCATGCTATTATGAATTTACAATTCGTTTTAGTGTTTGACTTTACTAAAACACGTGTTAGGAACTAACGTTTGATTTGTGTTGCTTGTCATAACTTATAGATAGTGTAATTTAATTATATATGTTTGAAAAAAAAACCGATATTATTTTTGAAGACCTATCCATAGACACATAATATTTTTTGATGAAAAAAAAATTCTGAGTTTCAGTTCTAAGTATGGGGAGCATTTTTTAGTTTTTTATTTTTGCATCAAAATCTTAATGCAATGGACAGAATATCCTACCAAGTTTGAACAGTATAGCTCTTATAGTTTCGAAAAAAAAATGGGTGTGATATACGGACGGACAGACAGACATGACGAATCTATGGGTTCCGTTTTTTGCCATTTGGCTACGGAATCCTAAAAAGGCTTTGCACTCAAAATTAATATAGGTACAACTACGAGTAGCTGCTGCCCGCGACTCCTGCTTATTGTGGAAAATTTACACAATATCTTTATACTTAATCTTAGTTTAACAAATACTTTTAAATCCATTCAGTAGTTTTTACGTATAAGAGTACCTAACCAACATTCATTCACATTTTTGTAACTGTAAGGATAACCTACGAGTACTAGGTAGTATAATTATCATTACAAGTCGGAACTCCTTACAAATCTTACACGTTACGTTTTATAGTATAAATTATATTTATACTGTTAAGTAAAGCTACTACTAGGTAAATTGTATAACTTTATCATAACAACCAATTATTGTACACTGCAAGGACGGGCATCCTCCCGTGACGGAGTGATACTTGGCCTACTAATACCACGCTGACCAGACGGATTGGTAAGTATAGGGTTTAATTTTAAGTTTTCCTTCTTTTAATTTCGTGAAGATAATATTGACGAATAGTCCCATAGTCGGTTTTTACGACACTCATGGGATGAGATAGGGTGGTGACATATTGTATTCTTACTCCGTCACTAGACGGAAACGTATAACTTTAAAAGAAACAAAATATTTTTACTTCCATAGCATTACCACAACTAGGACTAAAGGTGTGTCCACAGATGTTTGCCTTGTACCTATAGTTGTAAAATTTGTCATTGTTGCAAAATACGTCAAGGTACCATATACGTATCTTTATTTGTTCCGGTAAACCTTATCCTGTATACTATACACTGTATTACCATTACCTACATTGAAGCTGTAGGTAATCTTGTACAATCTAGGTATGTAGGTTTGGAAGCAAAGAAGGCTTATAATTCCTTAGATATTTCTCACACTTTCTTACAACACCATCTAGTCCCAAACTAAGCAGAGCTTGTACTATGGGTAGTAGACAACGGCCTTTTTTTTGTAAATACATACATATTATAGGTACATAGAAAATACTGAGACCAATGCATACAATCATGTTCATTGTTCATGCACACAAAGATTTGCATTGAGCGGGAATCGACCCTAGACCTATGAATAATGAAGCGTAATATAGATTTTATGCTTATTAATATACTAGATGGCCTTTTTTTGCCCATGTGGTTACGAAGTAAGAATAAAAGTCCTCTAGAGACCATGTCATCCCAAAAGTGTCATAAAAGGTCACCAACCTACCAAAGGTAGCTCTGTGGGTAGCGGTAGAGTTAGAATACACGATACATCCTGACTCGTCAAAGAGGAGTCGTAAAGGCAGAAAAAACTTAATTTATCAGATATAATTGTACTTAAAAAAAAAAGAAAGCTGGGCGTAAAATCCTATACCAATCCGTTTGGCCAGCGTGGTAGTAGACAAAGTCAAAGTAGAGGAAATTTCCTTCTGCCCCTAGAGAAGACTCATACCACCATAGTGGGACATCAATAAGCTGTTATAAATGTTTATCTTTACACCCTATAATATCATACCATTATTTATGAGGTATTTGCGGTTTAAAGTACCTAACGGCTTTACTGCGGTCTTAAACAAAACGGCTAATGTTCATTAAAGTTTATCAAAAGCATGTACCTATAACTGTTTTGCATTCGTGTGGTCTTTTGAGCATATAATTATGTTAGGTATGTTATCTGGACAGTTGTAATGTGATGTAGGTTACGCATAGATGAAGGATTGACTGGTGTCTTCTACCGTTACTATAAATCTAGAGCTGTTAAACATTTTAGTTACATACTTCAAAACGGCGACACTGATGGATGAGGGAGGCACAGGACCGCGCAAGGTGGTTACAAATAATACTGTGACGTCACTGTGGTCGAAATAATACTTGTTTTGATATGTTGTCGTTAATGTTGATCAATGGTTTATTGTCTGACTACTGAGTATATTACTGGACATCTATTTGCTGATATATGATAATGACATAGTTCAAACAATAATTTTAGTTTTCTTTTAAATTAGTTGAAATGAAATGAAATGAAATGAAAATCTGTTTAGTTATATAGAGTGATTCTACTGCATTTGATGGTAAGCAATCAGTAGTTGACATATAAATGTTTACCTACAAAGCTTAGGTATAACTAGAAAAATCCGAAAAGAAGAAAGACAATGGTAAAAATGTCGCGCCTAGATGGCGTTGTACAGTTGAGTTGTAAGTTGCGGCTCTGGCGCCGTATAAAGCAATGGTTAAATTTGGTAATCGAGTGGCCTAGTGGTCATGGCGCTGGACGCGTATAGTCCAGAGATGCGGGTTTGAGTCCCGGCTCGAGTACCAATTTTTTCCATTTTCCATCAGGACCACGTAAAATGTAAATATTTGGAAGAGGGGCCCAGCAGTGGACGTCAACTGGTTGATGATTATGATGATGTTTGTTTCTCTCTCTCTGTTAATGGTAGGTACCTACTTATAGTGTTATAACGTAGTTGTGACTCAGAATGCACTTACCTAAGGTAAAATAATCATAAAACGTTAAGTACAAAAGTACTGAGGGTTTGTTTACTGGTCGAGCTAATCGTTATTTAAGTAATTAAGTTGTACATAATTACTTAACAGAGATATTAAGAAAATATTTAGGTTACTGATTGTACTTACAACATTATTATTATCTGTTTAAGTAAACTTACTTTTAATTTTAAAGACAATTTCCCACACTAAAGACCTTATCTTTTATCGAGGGGACTTATAACAAATAAATATCAATTTCACAAACACGTTCTATACATACATACTTAGGACAAATCTGTGGATTGGACAAAATTAAACATATAATCTCCGTGTGGTGACGGTGTAAGCGACGGAGTCACCACCTCGTCTCATCCCATAGGTGTCGTAAAAACCGACTAAGGGACTATCCGTAAATATTATCTTTACGAAATAAAAAGAAGGAAAACTTGAAATTTAACTCTATACCAATCCGTGTCCTATCAAGCGTGTATTAGTAGGGCAAGTATCCCTCCGTTACGGGAGGAGGCCCGTCCCTGCAGTGGGACATTAATGGGCTGTTTTATGATGATGACACTAAGAACATCTAGACTCAGGACATTGTTTTGTGGATCGTTCAAAGAATTGTTTGAAAGCGGGGTTAGAACTCCAACCTCATGCAAAATATTCTGATATCGCTGTGCCACTGTGGTTTATTGTCGACTTTATTTACATAGTGTAGTAATGATAGTTGCATCAGACATAAAACAGGATATGAAGCAAAGTAACGACGTCGTTGTGTTGCCAAATGTAAATATAATCATTATTGACGACCTCTGTGGCAAAGTGGTCATATAGTCTATGGTTGCTACGCAGTGGTCTTGGGGTTAAATTCCAGCTTAATTCAAATATGTCTGCATTGGTCTGGTTGTTCTCTATACTTATAACATGTATTTATTAATTAAATAGACAGTAGGTAAATAGGTATGTTTATCAGATGTATAGTAAATAAAGTACAGGTTCTGCACAGTTTGGCGTTGTATTAATGTAAAAAAATAGCTAGAGAAACCTAATAATTAAGCGTTACCAATGGTAATTTTTTTTTCTATATTTGTATGTAGGCAATAATGTTAAGTAACGGATGATTTTATAGCAGTTATAATAAAAAAAAATAACACTGAACGCCATAAGTCTTATGGTCAAAGTAACACATTTTTTTGCTAAACTAAAAGTCACGCTTTATTGTACCTAAGTACGTACATTTTTCTTTTCATTGTAAGTTTTAGTTCATTACTATAGATATGACAAATATAACCTAGAAAATGTTAAACATCACTGCGACTCCTACAAATTCCAAATGCTTCTGTGCGTGAAGACGAAAGCTTACATTAATAAAGGTGTTTTCTATGTTTAATAACAAGTATGTACCCATTTATAAAGAAAATTCTACATAAGTATGTTTATACTTTATCTAGTACCAATTGTACAAGCTTTCTTATTTAGAACTAGATGGCGTTGTGTAATAAAATATAACTACACAAACGTATTCCTCGCGTACAAAGTCTCAAATAAAGGCTTGTATTCTCTAACTACATAAAAATCTAGTTCGAACAAAAAACGAAGCAAAACCAATGCAAAAACCATCTATAATCTCTATCACGGAGGCCAACAGATCAATATGGATGACGGTCGCTGACTTTCAGAGTTGTTGCGTAAACTTGTAATCGTTGCAATCGATTCGTTTTTTTATAATTACGATTTAATATAAGTACTAAAATAATTTACGAGTTATTAGATTATTCTCGGCTAATTAGTCGAGTACTAATTAGGCGTAAATAATCTTAGCATGTACCTATATTAGACAAGACTAATTGGATAATTAGATCGAAGGTCAAGTCTTTTTGTTGCTATAAGGCGGGACACGAGCAAGAGGCCCGGCTGTTGGTAAGTGGCAACAACCGCTCATGGACTCCAGTAATGCCAGGGCACAGCCAGGATGCTGCCTACCTTGTCTAGTTGGGTCTCCGATGCTTCTCATTAAGCGAATCACCACAGCAAGGAAACCCGCAGCTTCACCCACGTTGTACGAGTAGCTTAAATGTTATTCTACACCCTAAACTACCTATATTCCAAATTTCATCAAAATCCATTTAGCAGTTATTGAAAGTGAAAGAGTAACAAACATCCATCCGTCCATCCATCCAAACTCTTGCATTTATACTATAAAAGTAGGATAATCGCATTTGAATCAGCCAATATGATTAGCGCTATCAACAAAGAAACTCATAAGTTACATAATATTGGTACAGTGCTTTGAGAATACATCATAATAATGTTTTAAAATGAGAAACGTTTATGAATATCTTTTGTATTCCCATGAGTGATATCATCTGGCAAGCATTTTAATCATTTGTTAATTAAAACAAATAAATGTCTTCTATTGAACATATTGAAAAGATTACCGTTCATTGTATGTAGCGTCGTGAGTCAAAGGGTCACTTTAACTTTTTTATTGTTATCAACTTGGACCGTGTTGTCTATTTTACTTATATACGTCCGTTTCGCATACAACGTCTGCTGGTATACTAATACCATGGCCTCACAAAGTCAAGTATCTTGGAGTCACACAGAACGAAACCCTCACGTTTAGGCTTCGTATACCGCTAGTGACCTGGAATGCTATAATAATATGTGAGGCCTAAACAAAAGTAAATTTTCCGTGTAATGACGGAATAAAAATACAAAATGTCACAAACTCTCATTCTGTAGTGATCGTAAAAGACTGATACGATAGACTTGATAACCTCAAAATCATAGCTAAGGAAGGAAAGCTTACAATAAATCCAACACGCCTGAAGTACTTAGGTAAGTATTAGCAAAATCTTTAGAAAAAAAAGGAAAACTTCTCACAATACCCTAAATTAACCCTTTTGGTCAGTGTAAATTTGAATGTCCAAAACAGCCCATTAATGTCTCACTGAAGGGCCGGGCCTCCTCCTGTGACGAAGGGATACTTGGCCAACTAATACCACGCTGGCCAAACGGATTTGTATAGGGTTTAATTTCAAGTTTTCCTTCTTTTTATTTCGTTAAGTTAATATTCACGAATAGTCCTTTCGTCGGTTTTTACGACACCCTTGGGATGAGATCTGGTGACATATTGTATTTCTACTTCGTCACCACGCGAAGATTTAAAAACTTCTTAAGAAATACGAGTATATCATTTACGAATGATGACACAAACTATGTCAGCATACATTTTCCTCATTTACTCTGCGCTAAACCGCAACGATCTGAAAACCGCTTGCATTTGCGGTAACGATCTCATCTACACTTAACATAATGTCTTTTGATCTATTTATGAAAAGAAACAGCTTAGTATAATAAAAACACCTTTGTAAGCAAATTACTTCCGTAAGGAGGTTTTATTAGCTCATCGGAATTTGTTTCCTATGGTGGACGATTGTTAGTGCTTTGTGTATGTTTAATTTATTGTTTTTATTATTTTAATGTAAATATACAAATAAATAATAAATAATCCTCACACATTCACACATCGCCATCTAGTCCCAAACTAAGCAAAGCTTGTACTATGGGTACTAGACAACAGATACCTACATAAATACTTTTTTTTTTGTAAACAACTAAGTACATATTATACATAGAAAACACTCATGTTCATGGACACAAAGATTTGCATTGGGCGGGAATCGAACGCGAAACTTCTATGTAGCAGACATGTAATATACCGACTGCGCCACAGAGGTCGTGAAGGTAGTGTTAGATGAGCAAGCTGTTCCACCTGTAAGTGGGAACCACGGCTTAGTTCTGCTAAATGACATCAGCAATGTCAGAGTTCAGCCAAGCAAGACTTTTGCTTGGTAAAGTCAACGTGACACAAACATTCCTACCGGGGTAATTGTCCTTTTTCAAAAAAATATAATTATCTTTAATCTTCTTATTACTGAGATTGTACGTCCTGTGCCATTACAGCTTCTGTAACCGTGTCGGTAATAATATATTGTTTTTGTTTTTATTTTTAAAAGAGCACAAGAAGTTTTTCTGCTATCCGTTTTGGAAAACTTCCTTAAGAATAGATTTTTTAAGCAGATTTAAAATAAAAAGGTTATCTAAAATTACAATTATCTTTTGTAAATTTATTAATTAAGTATAAAACATTAGATTTTAGTTAATTAAATGTATATAAGTATGATAGTATGTAGAACATCAAGGCAGACCTCCTTGACCAACAGAACGATTACCTTTCACTTACTTGAACTCGCTTAATCTATAGAATTAAAACTGCTCATAAAACGTTCACTTGTAACTAGGTCGTTTCATAAAAATCAAATAAATGTCCGGTATTATTTAAGACATTATTTTTAATAAATATGAGGTCAATAGCTGATGGGCGCGGCTTCACCCGCGTTGTATAAAAAAAAAACTAACTAAGTACAGTCACGAGCAATAATATGTACACATTTTCGCATTTTGTAAACCAGTTATCTAAAGTTCTGCCAATCCAAAATTGAAAATTCGAAGATTAATTCAAAACTGTACGGAACCTCTTCTAAATTACGAATTCATTTTGATATTGTAATGTCTAGATAAACGTGCAGATAGTTTAGAAAGAAGAATGGGCAGTTTTATATGGGGTGCGTCCCATATGTTGTAACACTTTGTGACCTATATCATTTGAAAGATCTCAGCGAGTGCTATGTTTTATTGTATGGGCATAACTCCGTATCTCGTGCAGGGAAACTGTTATAGGGTTTTTAAAAAATAAAAAAAATAATTAAAAATGTCTTAACTAATTGGTCTTTTAATAACTACTACTAAAGAGATTTAAAGGTAGAGCCTACTTTGACCCAACACCCTCTCAGCCACCATTGTAAGCGCAGCGTTGAGAAGATTGCAGACATGTAAAATGTGATATACGGCGGTCATTCTGGGTAGAAGAGTTCTCAAGCTTTCAGAAACGTTTGCGCAATTACATGGACAAAGAAAAAACAGCTCCCTATGCTCCCCGCCATTTTGTTCTAAATATGACATCTGCTCTCTGCGTCCCAACCTTTGTAACATGTTGCGACTAGCATAAACATGTTCACCTAGATTTTTTTTCTATAAATATATATTCATATTTTATTAAAATTGTGTGCAGGTCAAAAGTGACTGTGTCGAAACTGAGCTGTTTACGATAAAATAATTTTTGTATCAAATAAGGCTTTAATCATACTTTTTTACATTTTGTGACACGGAAACCCATAATACTTATTCCACTTATAATAACTGTAGACAATTTACAGACAGTAATCGTTAGTTTAGACCGTTATTAATAAGTACACAGTTAAAAATATGTAAGTGCAAATGGTAAAGTTATCGCTAAATAAATCTCTTACGTAAATGTAAAGATACGTTATAGAGTTGAGGTTGAGAAAATAAAAATCCTCATCGCATTTTTCTCTACATAGCTGTTGATGTTGATAAGGTTGTCATATTTATAATGACGATGAACTCCTTTAAATAGTCCAATCCATTTAAAACACGGAAGTACAGCTCAGCAACAACACTACACCATGCTTCCAGCCCTCAGCCAATAGGCGTCCATTGCTGGAGATGGGCCTCCTACAAATATCTTTACTTTGCCGATCCTGTGACTACCTTATCACTTGGCGCCACCCCGATATCACGCGATATACGCGGTCGCTTTTCGAAAACTTTTCTGCCTCATCGTCATTTGTAAGTTCTTCGTGCTATGTCGCCCCTTTAACGGGCAATCCTGAGTGCTCTATCGGTCACTTTAGTTCTCCTGCGGATTATCTCACTTCTGATTCAATTACGCAGGTCAACTCCCAATAAAGCTCTCTCCATTCCACTGTAGATGACCAAAAGCCTTGTGATTTGACGAGTCCCCCTTCTCGAAATTGGACTTATCTGGCCTGATTGTCCCAGGTAAATATATTCGTGGACAACTTTGAGTGTAGCGCCTCCAACCGTGATTGAAGTGGGTACAACATGAACATTTGCCATGATCTTGGTCTTGTCCGTGTCCATTTTAAGACCCACTTATTGAGAGATAATATTAGGGTCATCGAGCATTATATTGAGGTCCCCCTTGGTCTATGACATGACACCATTTTTGTTAGCAAATGAAGGTGCGTGCGTGATATACTCGCCATAATATATTGATGCCATTTCTGTTCCAGTCTAAGAGCCTAAAAGCATCTTCCAGTGCAGCGGTAAACAATTTCGGAGATATTTAATCACCTTGTCGTATACCTCGCTGCAAATTCATAGTTCTTGATAATCCATCCTCGAGACAAACCAACATAATGGCGTTTCCGTATACTTAAGCACTGCAGTATTATGATATATCGTTGGTGTACTTGGCATCGTTGGAGAGACTGCAACACTACCCCAGTAAGTTAATTATGGCATCTACACTAAGCGCAAACTTATTTGACCGACCTGAAGTTGTTGCAACTGACTGAGCAGATGTCATATTTGGAACAAAATGGCGGGGAGCATAGGGAGCTGCTTTTTCTTTATCCATGTAATTGCGCAAACGTTTCTGAAAGCTTGAGAACTCTTCTACCCAGAAGGACCGCCGTAAATCTCATTTTACATGTCTGCAATCTTCTCAACGCTGCGCTTACAATAGTGGCAGAGAGGGTGTTGGGTCAAAATAGGCTCTACCTTTAATTCTCTTTAGTAGTAGTTATTAAAAGACCAATTAGTTAAGACATTTTTAATTATTTTTTTTATTTTTTTAAAACCCTATAACAGTTTCCCTGCACGAGATACGGAGTTATGCCCATACAATAAAACATAGCACTCGCTGAGATCTTTCAAATGATATAGGTCACAAAGTGTTACAACACATGGGACGAAACCGCCCATTCTCCTTTGAAAATGTGTACATATTATTGCTCGTGACTGTACCTAAACTACCTGTATTCAAATTTCATCAAAATCCAATGAGTAGTTTTTGCGTTAACGAGTAACAAACATCCATCCGTACATCTTCACAAACTTTCGCATTTATAATAATACCTATTAGTAGGATTTCCTCTTCACTCTGCTTTAGCAAAAGAGTTGTGTATGCGGTCTCGGTTTTGAATCCCCCGCAAGGTATATTTTGTGTGATCTATAAATGATTGTCTTAAATGGTATTTAGAATAAATGTTTATTTCGACTTACTTTCATTGGCAGATTAATATTTATTTATTTATTTTATTTATTTATTTATTATCATACTATGTAGTATTTCCTTTTTCACTCATTAAGTAATATCTTTACAAGAGAAGGAAAATTCAAAATAATTCACATCGTAATATTATACCAGTTTACCTTTATCACAGCAAGTGGTTTTCTATGTATAATACCTATCTACATAGAAAACCAGACCAATGACCAAATTTTAAAATTACGAGGGAAAATTGAAAGTTACTTATTTTTAGTTAAATATGTATAAAACAAGCTAGCGTAGCAATTCGTATGGCTCTATACTTATCATAAAATATTATGCAATAGGATGTGTATGAAAAAAAAAACATTAATGTTTCACTTATGTCATTCTAGAATAGATGATAGAATCCATAATGCATTTTTAATATAAGACACAAGGGCTTACCGAAAGACTTTACAATGAGAGTACAGCAATAATGATTACCTATTACACTAGTAATAAGATTATCTGTTTACGTAAGAAGTAAGAATTGATAGATGAACTGTACTTCAAAGGAGGTAACACGGCAATATGACTTTATCGCACCAAATTACGCCAGTGCAGTCTAGTAATGTAGGCAACGGTTGGTAGGCATGAAATGACTATACTCTGTCTGACAACACGTGTTCGCTGGATATACAGTACTCGCCAAATAACTTGACTAGCCTGAAGTTAGTTATTCGCACATGACGAGAACCTTTTTACGAGCCAACATAATACCCGCGCCAGGTTGTTATGTCCTGGCATACGCTGAGTTGGTGACCTTTTTGGTATAACCAGGTCACACACAGTATTCTTATCTGTTTACTTATCTGTTTTCGTTTTATATTGTATTCTATTTCTTTTCTTCTGTGTGTTTTGCGAGTTTGTGTATTTTGTTATTCGTGTGTGTCTTGGTTTTAATCGAAAAAAAATTTTTTTTTTCTTTCTTTAGAACAAGTAAGTTAGATCGAAAACAGATATTTTCCCAGCCATCTGCAACAAGTTAGTTGGAGGTTACTGCACATTGGGTGATCCCCGAATACGATATGCAAGTACAAAGCATTTCGGGGCTTTTTGATTGGCTATTTAGGTTCTTACGAGAAAAAATTATACCCTTAAGCAACCCTATAACATCAACACCTGTTTCCTCATACTATTGAAAGACGGTATAATGCTGTTTTTAAAGCTATTGTTCAAGCTATTTTTAAATAGTTTTCATGATAATGTTTTTCGATATACATATTATTACCTTTATTGATTTATGTCTAAATACAATAGTCATTTCTAGTGATTCTAGACATTGGAATTTAGTCAGCTTATGTTATCACAATACATGACCATTGTTTAAAAAGAATAACACTTAATGATGCAGAACTACTTATAACTAACTTACATAAGTTTGTACAAAACTATAATCCGTATATTATTGTACAGACAGATGTAAGGATTCACACACGTGTCTACCCAGACATTAAGGTACTAGTAGGACATTAATATCACTCAATTTGATATCTACACCAAAAGCCCAATAACAAAATTGAGCGATGCCGATGTGCTTCCGAGATTTCGGTAAGTATCACTAAGATTTTAGAACAAAAGAAACAAAGTAACCCACAAATACAATGTAAAATAATTGTTTCGTTAACAAATATAATGTAAGTAATTATAACGCATCTAAATTTAATGATAAATAATTGTTCCGTTTAAGGAGGAACAAAAAAAAAAAACATGACCTTATTATCTAGCATAAGTTATATTTCATGGCCGTAAACTTTATTTGTCTTCATTATAGGTTAAAGCAATTAAAGTATAAGTTCCTGTGGTAACTGAGTATCAATACATAACGACTGTGAGACATTTAAAACTGGAAAGGTTATACGATATGGGGAAACAGTAAAGTTCTATATCTCTGCAGAGATGGCTTGAGTAATATCAGTCATTTTGCCGTCCTTGCTATTTAATGGATGAGAGTAGGAACATAGTGGGTTGGTCGGCACATCGTATTTCCATTCTTTTCTTTTTCGTTTGCATCAAAAGCAAAATAGGTTAACAAAAATAGGTCTGGAAAGAGGAACACCGTAAGTTTTAGTCAAAACATCGTATTTCCATATCTTCGGGACTCCAACACATTTGCCCGGTTGGGCCAAAGGCAGGTAGACGGCCTTTAAAAGGTTGCCCACGTAAAAAAAAGTCATTTCTTCTGTCTATTATAGACAGGGTGAGGAATTGTGGCACAGGAATGCCATGTGCTGTTGACATGTGCTGAGGGTCACCACAACTCAAACTTGTACCAAATAGCCTTCTACACACTTCTGATTTCCTTATAGAGTGATATTAGAGAAGGATAATCACATATGCAGTATTAGCGCGCCACTCAGCTATCACATGACGTAAAGAGGCATTGACCGAACACTTTCACGACGCCACTCTAGATCAGCTATGTAGGTATAGTCAGCAAATGAAATTGCTACATATTTTAGAACTATATTGATATTTAATCATAGCGGCACATTATAGTCCTA
Source organism: Schrankia costaestrigalis (assembly GCA_905475405.1). NCBI lineage: Eukaryota > Metazoa > Arthropoda > Insecta > Lepidoptera > Erebidae > Schrankia > Schrankia costaestrigalis. Next base: position 7,378,221 of record FR997832.1, read on the forward strand.
TTGTAAAAAAATTTCCCCTGTATCACTAAAGAAGGCCCTTCTTTAGTGATACAGGGGAAAATTTATATGGATGCATGATGTAGTATTTGCACAATAAGTATTTGATTCGGTTTGTCAGAATAGTAAACATCTTATTCATCTCTTTGCGGTAATTCTTATTTTTACTTCAACAATTTCCTACTGGGCGAAAAGCGTAAAGGCATTTGTAAAGATCGTAGTACTTACTTGGCGCTCAGTATCTTTACCTCATGGTAAAAAAGTGTGAGTTTGTATTAGTGTAGGCCTTTCATTAAACTACTGAAGGTATGAACCGAACGGCATGGAATTTTTTCTACATATCGCACGTGATACACACAGCTAATTTTACGTGAAAATATTCTTTCTTTGGAGAGGTACTATGTTATTACCCTCGAATTGGCATGAGGAAGTAACCTTAGTAGTATAATTATAGTATTCTTAATTGACTACACAAAAATGTAATAACGGAAATTATCAAGAAAGTTTTAATTTCTTGTTTTGTGGATATTTAATATTATAATTGCTTTCCGATAACTTTTATTGCGTACCGTACACCAAAATAAATTACTAAGAAGCTAGTAAACTATTGTAATACAATTTCTTAACTGTTATGCTAATAAGTATGTTTAGTTTTATGAAAAAGGTGTTCGAAGAAAGTTCAAGCGTGAATGGAATAGTAGAAAAGCGAAAATATTTTGGCAAAAGTAGTACACAATATGGCGTTTGAGTACCTATGAATACATGGTGTCACACCATCCCTTTTCATCCTACTAATATTATAAATGCGAAAGTTTGTAAGGATGGATGGATGGATGTTTGTTACTCTTTCACGCAAAAACTACTGGATGGATTTTTATGAAATTTGGGATATAGGTAGTTTAGTGAAGCCAGCGGGCATCAGCTAGTCTTAAATAATAAGTGTCTTATAAGACGATAAAGTTTCGCTACTGTCTACACGATAACGAGAGAAGAGAAGGAGAACTTGACTCGGAATCATGTACCACTCCGTGAAGCGAGCGTGGTATTATTTTAGTTAGTGACGTTTTCCTCAGGAAGAACCCAATCACTGCAGTGGTCGTGAGTTGTTATTTTATTATAATTTCTTGTACCTAATCCTTAGTTTTTGTCTTCTTCCTTATCGTTTAGTTAATAGCCAATCTGGTATCGAGAGTGGTTCAAGTCGTCCACAGGGCTATGACGTGGATTAACGGCAACGGCACGGAGATGCTAAAATTTTATACCATCGACCGTCACCCATCTATTAAAATACATCGCCAACGTTGCTGAATCAGCGTTATCATTTATGAATAAGTGATTGCAAAAGTACTTATTAGTGTCATTGCTTTTACTTAGGTACGAGATCGAAAGTTTATAAGTAAGTCCAAAAGGAACAAGTTACTGATTTATACTTCTTATGCCCTTATAGTAAGACATATTATTGAATGAACATCTTTAGTTTCATCAGTTTGTCGTGTATATGTCGGTAACATGTCATTTAACGATTACACAAATGAAAACAAAAGTTTATTCACTGCGTAGAACTGTACATACACGCAAAGATTCGATATAAACACACAAGTACGGTAGATACTTGGGTATTTGTATCGCATCTTTGTTAGCATATTATGCCATGTTAGCCTATAAGAATCACTGCATAAATAAATAATCCTCACGCATTCTCCTACCTAGTCTCAAACTAAGCAAAGCTTGTACAATGGGTACTAGACAACGGATAAAGATACTTAAATACTGTTTTTTTGGTGTAAAGACATACATATTATACACTCGAGAGCAAAAGTTCCGGGTCACTAGCATTTACTTCAATATCTTGAAAACGAATAAAGCTATCGTATTTCGTATTGAAATAAATTGAACTTTATAGACAATTTAATAATCTTTCATTAAACATATAAAAACTTATTGATTGGCGGTAAGTAATGGCATTAAAAAAAGTTATAAAAAAAAAGATCAATTTTTTTAAAATCAGAACTTCTAATTTTCACTACTGTTTTTGCTTTTGTTTTTGTTCTGTCATAAAATGTATTTATAAGGAGTCATCCAGGTATCCAATAGTCATTATTAAAGTGGTAATTATGTCACTCACACCTGAGGAATGTACGAGAATCCTCACGATCCTGGAAAATGGGAGCAGTCAGCGAGAAACAGCAAGAATAGTCGGTGTATCGTTGTCTACAGTTCAGCGTGTTCGCCAGCGGTTTCTAGAAACTGGTTTGAACCTACGCAGACCAACAACAGGCAGACCCAGGTGTACGACGGCACGGGAAGATCGATATTTAGTGAACTCTATGCTACGAAATCGGTTTCTTACGGGAACAGCACTGACTCATCATTTTTTAGGACTTGGTGGAAACAGCCCTTCTGCTTGGACTGTAAGACGGCGACTTGCTGAAGGTAATTTCAAACCATTTAGACCCGCAAATGGTCCGAAACTCGAGAGACACCATCGTATAGCAAGACGAATTTATGCACGCGAACACTAGAATTGGACGATTGAAAATTGGTCAAATGTCATATTCTCGGACGAATCAAAATTTATGCTGTATACACACGACGGAAGGGCAAAGGTGTACAGAAGACCAGGAGAAAGATTTATGCAAGCCTGTATTGAAGAAAAGGTGTCATACGGTGGTGGTTCGGTACTCGTGTGGGCTGGAATTTCTGCGGAAAGCCGAACAGAGCTTGTACTGATCGAAAACGGTACTCTTAATGGCGTAAGATACGTGGATGAAATCCTCAAAGAGCACGTCGGTCCATTTATGGCAAGACTTGGTGAGAATGCCATCTTTATGCAGGATAACGCCCGTCCCCACACTGCTCGTGTAGTGCAAGACTACCTTGATGAGGTGAATATTCGTCCCATGGTGTGGCCAGCACGTAGCCCCGACCTCAACCCAATCGAGCACGCCTGGGACGAGCTCGGACGACGGGTAAGACAACAAGATCCTCCTTTAATTACGCTTAGTGACTTGAAACATGCATTGGTAGAGGAATGGGAGAACATTCCCCAACAGTGTTTCAGAAACTTGGTGTACAGCATGCCAAATCGCATTGCAGCAGTCCAGACAGCACGTGGGGGTAATACCAAGTACTAAACCGTGTTAAAACTACTTGTTAATATAAAAAATTCAATATTTTCAGTTTTGGTTTTACAAGCAAAATGACGCCATTTTTAATTTGTCCTTTTAAACATAATAAAATAAATGGTCAGTAGTAAATGTAATGCATTTTATTTTAGTAACATTACATTGTCTATAAAGTTCAATTTATTTCAATACGATAGCTTTATTCGTTTTCAAGATATTGAAGTAAATGCTAGTGACCCGGAACTTTTGCTCTCGAGTGTACATAGAAAACACTCAGACCAATGCAAACAATCCTTTTCATGCACACAAAGATTTGCATTGAGCGGGAATGGAACCCAAGACCTCTGCGTAGCAGCCGTGTAATATACCGACTGCGCCACGGAGGTTTGCATGCTAAAGTTTTTACACAATTATAATGCAACTATGATATAATAGACATTATTATGTATGAGTGTTGATAATGAAGAATGTTTCAATATCTTCTTAGCTCTATAGGTTTTAATAACTTCTTACCCCCTTACTCATAAACGGCACTTAAATTTTAGTCAATTGATTAGCTTAAATTCTTACGGTTTTGTTTGGCATAAGGTTGATTTTGCTAATAAAAATCTCGCTAAACAGTGATTACATTTTAGAGACTTTTATGAGTAAGGGGGTTAGGCTTAAACTATTTTAGTAATAAAGTTATCAGTAAAACAGATCTTATGGTGGTTCTAGTTAGACCTTAAGGAAGGATATACATAGAAGGCTATCAACTATAGCCTCAATAGTTTTTCCTTGAAGTCATATTTTAGCAAACGTTCAGGATGTGCATGACAAATAAAACCTTCAAAATTTTTAGAAAACAATCTTCTATGCTAATGTTTAACTTAATATTTCAAACTAATGCGTGTTTATTTTTGACTAGTTATTATTTTTGTTTAAATAAGTCTTGTTTTTTAAAGATTTTTCTTTTTAAGACACACGATAAAGCATATAGTACTCTTAAGGTATGGGTTTTTACCTGGTTTAAGAGAGTACATGCAGAACATTTACCTATCGTTAAGTTTTTAATGTACAAATAAAAAATACAAATTGATTTTATTATTATTTATTATTTTATTTATTTTCACACGGTGGACCGACGACCTCATAAGGACGGCGGGAAGCCGATGGATGAGGGAGGCGCAGGACCGCACAAGGTGGCAGTATTTAGAGGAGGCCTATGTCCAGCAGTGGACGTCAATTGGCTGATGATGATGATGATGATGATGATGATGATGATGATGATGATGATGATTGTATTTAGTCAGCTTACTACTTACTACTGTCTACACAGTCTACTTGTCTTCTACAATATATTTTATTACGTAAGTATGTATGATTAGCAGCATGTTCTATTTTATTTTGAGTTCTTAAGAGCGTTTATAGGGCTCACTAGCGCCGCCAATAGAAAAAAAATCATAATTCGCAAATAAGATAAATAATGTTAAATGTTGATAACAAAGTCTTGAGAAAAGGCAATAAAGTATTTGTATAACACACTCTCAACATTTTAAATGTTTTTCAAGTAAATAAATATTGCATTATAAACAAAAACACCTTAATACACCACTTAAACTCTTTTGAAGTCTTGTGTCCTATTACATCAAAACCTAAGTGTATAAAATACAACATTTTGACAGAATTTACCGAATACCGCGAGTTAGGTAATTACCGTTCGATACACTCATTCATATTGCCGCATTATTGTAAAAAGAAACATATATCGAGGCAGTAACGACTTCTAGCTAATAATATAAAAAGCTGAATTGTGTTAAAAGAATGTGAGCTCACACACGCATTCAATAACTAGTTTTCTTATGTAATCTGTGCCAGTTATATAATTACTTAGGCCTATGTGACATAGTACTTATATTAACTGCTTGACATTGACTTCAAATAGAAGCACTTAAGTACATCACGACCTCATAAAAATATTATTTTAAATGGCGACCATGACCTGTCTCAAAAATAATGTTTTCCAAAAAAAAAGTATTATTTTTATGTCATTATTTATGTATTTTATGTAAAAATTGTTGTATGGTTAATTAACAGTGAGTTAGATGTCATTGTCGTATTGTTTTTGCCTTGACACAGGTCGATTATAATGGCTGTGTCAACTTGTATTAGGCTTAAAGTAAAGGTGTGCCTGAAATGGTGATAGTTTCGTAATTGTTTTGCAAAGATGACAAAAGAGATGTTAAGTTAAATTGGTTATTAAAATACTTATTACAAAAGAGCTGTTAATTTAAGTTACTATGGCAGATGCAAAGCTGCTGAGTGAAAACAGTAGTCTTTTTTATATAGACAATATCGCACTAGGCATCGAGTTACTGTGTCGCGAAGACTTTGACTGTCACTCAAGTCACTCCAAGTCATTAATGAGTTTCACGAATAACACATTTTGAGTGGGTATACGATTCCTTTGCCGTCGAGACACTTCAAACCTTACACCAAGGGTAACGTGAATCTCTATTACGGAAGAAAACTCGCTTATGTGTGTTGCTGTTCTGATATCTATACCTAATGCGTTTTGGAGATATAAATGTTTATTCGTAACATGTAGTAACAGAGTAAAGACGCGTGGTTGCATCTATATGTATGTGTTGCTAAAGCAGACTAAAATTTTGGAAATATTATTATTAGGAAAACAAAAGAAAAAACTTAATTTTCGTTTCCTACACTCGTACACTATTCCTATCCTATTCCTTCTAAAGAGACGTGCTTGGATAGGATAGAATCTGTGAAACATGCATGGGAATTATGCTACTAGTAAACCTAAGTTTACATAATAATATACTTATTAATAATTAACAATCCTAGTATGGACACGTAAGTATGTGTAAATTACTTAACAAATATTTACGGAAATATAATAACATAACAATACAAATGTAGGTACAATTAATTAGGAAATAAACTTTTATTTGCATTAGATTATAGATGTAAACTTAACCTTTAACATTATTTACTCATTATTTATAGTTAAATCGCTACTGTAAATAGGTAGGTATATTTATGTCAATATTCATTTAAAATATTAAAGTAAGTAGGCCCTTCTATCTAAATGTACTGTACATACTAACATTTCGTAAATTGTTATTTTACTCAGTAGCCGTCAAAATAGTGGGGATGGAGAGAACCTTCCTTATAATTACTAACTTATTAACAGCCATTATTCCTAGACTGTAATTTATTAATATTAATTGTAAAAAACTTACTAACAAGCCTAAGTATATCTCTTTGCTGAGACGGGGCTGTACCGCTTTACCAATATCAACTCTATAATAGCCTCGTATATCTAATAACTTTTGTTTTTCTTTCAATGCCTTAGCACGTTATAATATTAGAAATTTAGGTCATACAACCTAAGCTGAAAAATCAGCTACACTTATATCATTAACCCTGACAGCTTACAGTTACATGTAGTTAAAACATAATTGCATTTGAATTACCTTTAGACGTTTGAAAAAAAAAACAACCAATTATCAAATAATAAGACTTATGTAATATTAATGTCATAGGGTCATCTTGAGTAAAATAATGGCGGGCTTGTCATTTCTATATGCGTTCCTAATTATACGCACGCGAAGTTACAACAAACGTGGCGCGTTCGCAATAACTATGTGTCCTAATCGTGGTTGGAACGTGCTTACTATGAATTTTAATGATAATATTTAGGTTGTAGCGTGTTTATTTAAACCTGACTTAGTATGTTCTACTGCTAGGCAGGTCTTACAATGCTGGTGGAATGGTGAACTTTTTAAACGAATGGAAATCCCGAATTGTATGCTGCTATGATAATGTAATAGACTTCTCTGGCAGACTTTGGTCGTAGAAATGCCTCTGCAATCACATCTTTTTTTTAAATTAATTATTATTTTTACAAAATTAAATTATATAGGTCACGATGGTGTATAGAAACCACAAAGGTTTAAAGTTTTCTTTTAGGCCAAGGAGGTTAGCCCCCGATTCTATAGGGGCATGCGTGTGAACATACATTATCACCCTTCCTTCGGTAGTAAGGTCACCTAAGAAGTAACGGTGGGTATAGGAATATAACTTGGTATAGTTTTTAATAGGTAAACGTTAATTAGTTATTTAACAGTTTTGAATATTTGCACTGCCACAGTTAGTAGTCACTTTTAACATACGTGTATGTAACTAACGTGCACGAGGTCTTGATTTCAAATCACACGAAACGTAATTATTTGTGCGATTCACAAATTATTGTCTTGTTTTGCACTGTAGAAGTAGCGTTTATTGAATGACGTACCATCATGATTATTATATCAGATAATACGGACGTCCACTGGTGGACATTGGCCTCTTCTAAATATTAACTTTACGCAGTCCTGTGCCAAATAAAGATATCTATCGGTTTTTTGCCGCCCTAACGAGATCTCCCGTTTACCTATAATGACTTTATATTCAACCAAACATAATAACGTAAACGCACCTATCAACGACCCCTTAAAATCCGCACTCATTACCGCTCCATTCAGAAAACTATAATTTTAACGCAAAATATTAAAGCTACATAAGTTGTTGCTATAGAAAATATGTAGATATATTTGTATTGCTAATGTTAATGTCTTATTTGTGTGCGTAACTCAACAATTTAATGAATAATTGCCCAGTTCGTCCGTAGACGCCGGTGATAGTGCATTTTCCATAGTGTGGCGTTCCCGTTGACGTAAATACTTTTATTTTGTCTTAGCAGTTTAATATATCATCGAGCATTATAAAGTAACTTCTAGTTACTTTGATGCATTCTTAATACTTTCAGGAACAATATAAAGATTAATTTTAATGTAATACTATTTTATTTTGCTTTAAATTCAATATTTAAAAAGAGGCGGTGATAGGATCAAAAATCAATATTTCATTCCTATTAACGACCCAAGTCGCTAATAAGTATATTACGTATTTTTTGTTTGTCATGATTTTTGTTAAAATCTATCAACTAATAGGTAGGAGACTATACTAACTCAGTTGCTTAGTATATTAACTTGTAATTGAGCTATTAACGCCGTATATTTAAGTGCAGTAGTATCCGTAAAAATAGCTTTGTTCTTATGTAAATATTATGATTATTAAAGGAGGTATACTCTTTAAATATTGTATTTTTTTAGTTGAAATAGCATTATTCTTAAGTATTTATAGCAACCGCACTGTTTAAAATCTTACAAATGTTCCAAAACCTCAGGTTTTTACCCAATTCATACACATTCTATGCAGTCGGTAATAGGTTATACGATTTCCTTTACTAAAACCCATTACCGATCTACTTGTACATTTACAACGAACCTTCATACTACCTAAGTACCTGTTTATTTATTTAGTATTATTTTCAAGTGAACATAATGTTACCTAATTAACATTGTACTATTCCATAATAAACATACAGTTTTCAAATAAATAACTTATTAGTTATACATTATATACAAGTCAAGTACCTAGTAATTTTGAATTAGGTCGTTAACCACTATTTGGGGTCAGTGCCATCCCCCAATTTCGGTCCCCTGGAATAAAAGTTGTAGACCGGTCCCCTTTTCAGGTGCCCATTGGGCTCCTGGCAGGGGCTCGGATAAATTTTATTTATTTTTCAAGTGCCCATAAGACCCCGTAGTTAAAATTTAAATATTATGTATTTACTTAAAATTACTTATAAAGTACAGGTAGCAACAAAACTTTAAGGAAATTCATTTAAAACATTTATTATTAAAATTCCTAGTTTTAAGTTAAAATACAAAATATCCATGTTCATATAACGGTAGTGATAAGTCGCAAAGTTCAAAAGTATTAAGTGTAAGTAACGGGATTATAACAATACCTAATAATAAAGCCGAACTCAAAACAATGGCGGTTTGATGAATAGGCTCGCACCTGATTGGCTACAACCCCACCGTGTTTGACACTGCTTATCTATTCCAGAAATATGTTAAAACAAATGTAAGCTCATTTACCTGTTAGTGTCTCGAGTGAGAGTGTGTTTCTTGTAATTTTTTTTGTTTTATTACAGTGTGTGAACAAACGTGTGGAAGAAAATACGTAAGTACCTATTATTTTTTTCTAGTAATAATAAAACCTTTATTTCAGGCTGCATAGGCCCATAGAAAATACCTTATAGACTAACATACATAAAACAATATAATATATACCTGACTAATATATACCTATACAATGACTAACAAAAATCAAACAAAATATTGCTTCCGGTTACACCTTTCGCTCTGGTGGAATTTGACCGCGGGAGCGACGGAACACCACGTTCTTCGGGCAGAAGAGTCCATGACGTGCTGAAGGTAACAGTTCGGTATACGCAACACGAATGCCTTTAAGTTCACGTTGCGGTGAGACTCCAATAGCTGTGCCCTCGACCTGTACTTCAACTTCCGGTGGACGTACTCGCCGATGTTATCTACCTCCGTGGTGTAATGGAGGTGAGATATATACACCGGAGTGTTCGGCTGGGCGGCACATATCTTCGTCTGAGAATCCTCAGAACCCGTTGATGATATTTATTGTTGCAAGATCTTTCATTTGTTATAAATTTTTATACTGATTACCCTACTAGAAGACTGGTTATGGCTAAAACGTAGTTTTTGAAACTATTTATTTGTAATAAATAAGAAATCTTGTTAACAATTTTTTTTGTTTTTACGCCCGACTGTACCACAAGCGACAAAAAGTATAGTAAATATATATATATATATATATTTTATATATATTCCTAGGATAGTAAACAAGACAGGGGACCAGTGGAAACTTAGGGGTCCAGTGGGTACAGGGGACCGATATTGGGGGTCGGCTGGGCACTGACCCCTAATTTGACATTAATTTATATACTAGTCATCATCATCATAACAGCCCATTAATGTCCCACTGCAGGGACGGGCCTCCTCCAGTGACTAAGGGATACTTGGCCTACTAATACCACGCTGGCCAGACGGATTGGTATAGGGTTTAATTTCAGGTTTTCCTTCTTTTTATTTCTGTAAAGATAATATTTACGGATGGTCCCTTAGTCGGTTTTTACGACACCTATGGGATGAGATGGGGTGGTGACATATTGTATTCTTACTCCGTCACCACACGGATATACTAGTAGTACATGTTATTTACTCATTTCTTTTGTTTCAGAAACATGGATCGATCTAAGCGTAAACAATATACAGATAATCAACTTGACGCTGCACTGATGGCTATTGCTAATGGAGCAAGTATCTATGAAACCTCGAAGAAGTTTGGGATTCCTAGAACAACTCTTCGTGACAAAAGAGATAAGAAGTACTCTAATGAAATCTGTGGTATTCAGACCGTTTTCACTAAGGACGAAGAACGTCAGTTAGTAGACTGGATTCACTATTTGGGAAGATTAGGTTTTCCTGTAACAAAAGACCAGCTACTGGAAACGGTCTCAAGATTAGTGGAAACATTAAAGCGCCCGCACCGATTTAAAGATGGAGTGCCCGGTCGACACTGGTTTCAAAATTTTTTGAGAAGACATCCCACAATTTCGAAAAGAGTTTCACAGAATTTGCCAACAAATAGAAACGAAGTGAAAGAAGAGTCTATAAGATTATGGTTTGATCGTGTGCGTCAATACTTTGAACAAAATAATTTACTTGAAGTGCTAAATGATCCAACAAGAATTTTTAACTGCGACGAAACTGGATTCTTTTTGTGTCCCAAGGCAAAGCAAGTCATTGTGCAGCGAGGCAGCAAAAAGGTTTACACTCGAGTCGCCAATGACGAAAAAGAGTGTTTAACTGTATTGGTTAATGTTGGTGCTGACGGCAAAATAGCACCACCTATGATTTTGTACCCCTACAAGCGTATGCCTAAAAACCTTGTACCGACTGTACCATCTGGCTGGGCTGTTGGTAACACCGAATCTGGATGGATGAATATGGGTGCTTTTTACGAATACATAACCAACTGTTTCTATCCTTGGCTAGTTACTAATGCAATAGCCTTTCCAATTGTGTTATTTCTAGATGGCCACACATCACACATATCTCTACCTTTATCTTCATTTTGTAAAGAAAAAGGAATAGTACTTGTGGCTCTATTACCTAATTCTACTCACGTACTCCAGCCTTTGGATGTTGCAGTATTCCGACCTGTTAAAGGTACTTGGAAAACAGTTGTTACTGATTTCCGAATAAAAAATAACTTTTCAAAATTAAAGCGAACAGATTTTGCACCACAAGTCAAAATTTGCCTCGATTCTTGTTTAACAGAGCAAACTATAGTAAACGGCTTTCGATCATGTGGAATATATCCTTTCGAGCCAAATAACGTTAATTACAGCAAGCTTTTACCTGAAATTCGGAATGTGACCAGCGACACTAATAGCGATACTGCAGAGGGTAGTGACAGTAATACAGCCAGCTCTATTCATAGTCAACTCAAACGTACTAATCAAATAAAGACTTTCAAGCAACTTTTTGAAGATCGTTTGTCACCTACTGTCCTTCAAGAATTTCAAAGTTCTGGAAATGAATGGATAGGCGACATCAACTACACGAAGCTGTTTGAATATTGGAAGAATATTAAAAGTAATGATGATGATGAAGAACGTAATTTAGAAATAGGTGATTCGACGTTAGTGAACAACATTGCCGATGGAACAGATTTGGATACATTAACATTTGAAGTAACACCAGCATTAATTTTACCATCAGAACAAAATGTTTGCCAAGAGATATCTTATTTAACTGTAGACGGTACATTGGCTTTTCCAGTAGATCATGTTTTACCTGAAAACACTCATAGTCTAGAAAGAAGCTATACTACAGATTCAATGCAAAAATTGTCTTTTAATGAATTTAATTACAATACAGCAAATCAACATCTACGAACATCGTCTCCGAAACCATCAACTTCAACTCCGACACCATCAACGTCAACTCCGAAATTATTAACACCATCTCCAAAACCATCAACATCAACTAATACCATCAACATCAACTCTGAACCATCAAAATCAGCTCCGAAACCATCAACATCCTCAATTCTAAGTACATGCGTGAATTTGAGCTCTAAATCTCAAGATAGTACTATAATTAATACATCAGAATATTGTAAAACTCCACTAAAATCTACTACGACATCAACCAATAAAAATATCCCAAAAGAACTGAACATTTCAACACCTTTTAAAAACGCATTATATTTTCCCGAGATTAAGACCACGACGAAAAAGAGAATATGTAAAAGAGTTACCCCAACTGTTGCAATATCCGATGAATTTATGGCATATCAGACAAAAATTGAAGCAGAAAAATTAGAAAAAGAAGAAAAGAAAAGAAAACGACATGAAGATTTGGAGAAGAAAAAAAAAGATAAATTAAGCAAACAAGGCAATCCGCAATCAAAACTACTAAATAAGGCAAAACGTAAAATAAACAAGGTGGATGTTTCAAAGGAAGATACAACTGATTCAGAAAATGATTTTCTAGTTCGACAAACGCCTCAAAGACGACATAATAATATGCAGCCATTTTCGGAACTAAGTTTTGGATCTGCATTACGATCTACTCAGGCTAGCAATTACCGAAATACAGCTACATCACAAAATGTGAACCTCCATGATGGTTCTTCATCAGATGATTGTAATATGAACCGTCCTGCAAAGATCTTTATGCGGCCGAGATATGATTTTAGACTTGATACAGAATCAGATGAATCTATTTTTTAATCTTATATTTTGCCAAAGTTACGTTTTTTAATTTGTTTTATTTTTGAATGTTAATTTAATATTTGATTTTGATTCGACATGACTACTAGACTTAAGATTATATAGTAATGTTAAATTTCTTTGTTGCAGTTTGCAAAATAATAGGTATATTATTATTACACTTTAAGTTATCAATAATACATATTAAGTGGTATATTTTTAAGACTGATTGAAGGCTGTTATAATAATGTTAAGTTTTGATAATATTTTGTAGTAAGTGCTAAGATCATAATCTTGAATTTGATTCAGACGTAAATCTTTTTTCTAATTTTACTTTTTTCCCAGATGAGTAATATTTTATATTTTTTTTTATTTGTCAATCTTTATTCAAGATTTCATGTTTGTTTTAACATGACTATTTCTTGACGTTACGTTTGTTAGTTATTAAGTAAAATGTTACATTTGTTCTAAGATTCTATACTAATGCCATTTACCTTTATATAATATCAAATGCCAGCATTATTTATTTATTTATTTATATTATAAATAATGCCAAATGCTGGCCTTTGGTAATTTGTTAAACATTATTATATAAATAAGATTGTTTGACTGATAAGACGCTACTAAGATTATAAAACAAAAACATATAATTGTTAAGTTTTGATAACATTTTGTATTGTGTTATACCATTTAAATAAAAAGTTTAATGTACACCCAGCATTTTTATTTAACTTTAACGGTTCCATTTATTTAGCGCTCGGTATTAGGTGAAGCAAAATCGGTAATAGGCACACACTGTATATTTTGGATCGGTAATAGGGACATGGCCCTTTTTTATTTCATTTCATTTTTAGTCTCATAGATTGTTCTTACCAACCACTTTTTTTATACATGACTAAAAAGATCGATAATTTCAGTACATGAAAATCAATTTTTATTTGTTCCACATATTAAGCATGTGCTTATTTTTTTGGCTTTAATCTGAACTCCCCTTAAACTGGCGGTAATAGGTGCGTTTACGTTAATAACAAAAAGATAGTTACGTATTATCTACAAATTTCGAAAACTCATAATATTATGTATACATAAATATAATTAAAAATGTATTAGACATTAACCATATGCTGAATAATGTTTTGTAATTTAGCTCTGTGTACGCGTACTTTCGATGTCACAATCACCTGTCGTATTGCAGTAATGTAAATCCTAATAACTTGCATTACTGATGTAGTGCAACACTGTGGTTAGAATGGCACACTCACTTACTTCATTTAATGTGTAACTATCTCTAGTTTTATTTTATTTTTTAAACGATTAAAGCGCGATTTACACATCTACAAGTACAGTAGCAAGTTAAGTAGTAAGTTGTTGATTAAGTTAATTTGAATAGATCTCCATCCTATTTTTTGGCGAGTTAAGTTGGCGAGACGCGAGAGAAGGGGGCTACTTCGTACTTAACTAGCAAAAAATAGGATGGAGATCTATTTAAATCAACTTAATCAACAACTTACTACTTAACTCGCTACTGTACTTGTCGATGTGTAAATCGGGCTTTAGTGATAGCAGACAAGTCAATTGCTAGATGTAAAGCATCATGCTTGTCCGTAACAGAGTGGTTCTGTACTTCGCTCGAAACAAACCCCCTTACTCATAAACGCCTCTTAAATTTGAGTCAATTAGATTAAATTCTTACGGTTTTGTTTAACGTAAGGTTAGTTTTACTAATAAAAATCTCTCTAAACAGTGATTAATTTAAGAGGCGTTTATGAGTAAGGGGGTAAGGCTCGGTGTTGTTAGTCACATTTTAGATTACCTACTTCTACCTTAAAAAAATATGTGTGTATGACACACACATTATAACAATTCACATGTAAACAACATGGCCCTATTACCAAAAATATATTCTGTTGTAAATGAAAATATAGTCCAGGTAAAAAAAAACGGTCCCATGCGGAAAAGCTTTAAAAGAAACTTACTTTAAAAATCTGAATCCGATCAACTGCCATGCGTAAGATTATGAAACTCTTTTTGTCCTTACCTGTAAAAATAAAAAGAAAACCATTTTATTTACAAATAAAATAATTAAGTAACATTTCAGTGATAATAAATTGGAAAATAGTGGAGAAAAGAGTTTCTATGCGACATTCCCAGAGCTCTACCTATAGACATGTGGGCAATTGTTGGTATCACTCAATTAACTAGCTTATTGTAGTCCACTGCCGGACACCTCTCCTAACACGCGCTAATTGTTGGTAGTTTGGTAGATATTTTTAATTACACATTCTTAAGTACTTTGTAATGTACTCGTCAAAGACATTTATACAGGAATATTAGACACAATTGCTCATATTTGTTTTGTATTATTCATAGACTAAATGTTATGTTTCCGTAAGGAATTCAAAGAAGTCATGATTGGTATCAATTGGTTTTATTGAAAACATTTATGATTAACTGTCATTTGTTTTGAAGTGTATGTTGGTAGGATTGCAAATAGTATAATTCTTTGACTAATAATAATATTTTAACGGGTGTACCTTTCTTTTCTACTTATGATTGGGTATCATAAGGAAGGTATGTCTCATTAGACATTCCTTCTTATAGAACTTACCAGTCTATCGGCTACCCTATGACTAGATGATGCAAGTAATAATAAACAGTATCCTAATCCTATAATTTCACTAGGTACTGTACCCTTCATACCCTACATAAATACAATAGCATTAATACATTACAGCTTGGACTTTAAAGCGCTTATACTTTAAAAAATGATTGCTTGTTATATTCCATTTCGGTAGGGCGGCGGGTGGCGTCTTTTAAAAAAAAACATTTTTTACTTGACTCTGCTGTGACTGTAATTTTCCTAGATACTAATTCAATGAGTAGGTATAGTCACAGACTTCATATCAATTTGATGCTTCATGTGCTCATGCTACTAAGCCATAAATCTTGGTGTAAATTTAGCATGTCAAAAGACGGTTGAATGGTGTCATGAACGACCACGTAGCAAATACAAATCTTCATTTAAAAGCTATATTTTACGTTATACGAGTATATCACATACAATTCAATAAATTATTCTTACGCGTGATTCTATTAACAATTTAGCTGTAGTTACGAATTAAATAGACATAAGTACTATAATGTCTGATTCTTCTACAGTTGTAGAATTGTAGTTACGAATTAAACAGACATGCAAATTATGTCTATTTATCTGCTTTAGAAGCAAAGCTGTCGTGTACCAGGTCGCCGGTCTTATTAGTAAAATTAAAATTAAGTTAAAATTAAATCAAATAATATTATTTTGGGAAAAATAGTTTTTTTATTATAATTTTATTTTATTAAATCTCATGCAAGATAATTATTTATGCCATCAATAAACGAGAATGTCCGTAACTGCAATAGGACTTTGGATACGCTGATGTATGATGAGAAAACGAGGAGATTCGCATTACAACCAATATGGCTGACATCTGATGAGAATCGTATGGGCAGCTCACGTAGGCGGAACTCAGAAGAAGAAAGTGATACAGAAGAGACTTCTATATCTGCGCGATGGTATACAGCAGTCCAGAATTAAATGTACGGTAACTTTTACAGACAAATAGCACAAATCTTGCGTGGCATTCGAACCTCAAACTCTTGTATAGCAGCCATACAAACGACCGTTTTGCCACCTGTACTTAATACATTTTAAGATACGTAAATACTATTGCATGTTCAAGGGCACTAAGTAGTAATCTAACTAATAGTTAAATATTGCAATATTCAGTAACTAGAGATAGTTAAATACAAGGTCGAGTGCGTTATGAGTTAAAAATCTAAATAATATTACGTTTAAATTGCTGAAAATCACGCACTAAGCTAAGTTTAAGTGTTACCTATATCTTACTATGTAATGCTGGCTGTGTATCTTGTTTATTAAGAACTAAGGGAACGACAATTTGCTGTATAAAGTAGGCTATTTGCTATGGATAGTGGCAAGTAACTTAATACCAAAAAGCATGTATTTAACTAACAGATTTGTCATAAAGCTTTAGAATACAACTCGCCTATGTTGTGAATTGTAAGTCTTACAATTGTCTTTAAACCATCATTTTATATATACTTAGTTATTTTGCCCCGTATTTTACATGAAAACCAATATTGAACGTGAAAAAGAAACAGAAAATACACACGAAACCTTAAAAACCTCTCTCAGACTGGTCTCTCTGTCCTACAACAAATTTTGTAGGAGCTGCAGAATTTTTCCTCTTGGCAATGCCGGACTTATTGTACTATTATTTAAATATAACGTAAACGTGAATATAAAACACACTAAGTAACTATTGTTTTTTTAATAAGCTTGTTTTACTCTCAGAAATTTCCATTTTTTATTTCTTTAAGTTCCATATTAAACTTACTTAACCATGCATTTCTATAACCCCACCAAGCAATGTGCCAAAATTTCTAACGCTCAAACAAGGTGACACCAAGGTTGGGTCGTTGAAACGAGGCAATCAGACCTCACAAGGTTGTAAACGACGGTCGAGGCTTTACACCATTGAGCTTTCCTTATACACGTATAAAACATACTTCCGTAACTAATTGACAACAATTGTCATGCTGTACTAGCCCTATTTTCTTGTGTCCTTTTCTAAATATGGATGTTGGTATCTTCTTTTCGGTTTTCCTTTTAGTTTTTTTATTGTTTTTCCTTAACTGTATATTAGATGTAAGTTTTACACTTGTGGGTGGGCTCATAGATTTCTGTTACATTGCCTAGACTCTGAAGCGGCTTTAATATGTCAGACAGTGACAGCCGCGGAGGGCATGTGACATTATCTACAACGGCTCCAAACAAAAAAAAAATGTGCTAAAGGCAGATTAGACTACTGATAAACAAAAACCTTTTTATAATAGACAAGTTATTAAGTAAGTAGTTAGTATTTTACCGCCACTTTAAAGGATTATGTTCCTTCATCATTCACTGACCTCTAGCCCTTCCACTAAATCCCTTACCAGATCGTCGCTAACTCTACATTTTCTGCTTCGCGACCGCCATTCTAGAAACTTGTTATCCCACTGCTTATCTGCGTGCAATGTCCTGGCAATTGGCATTTTAAGCAGCCAATCAATTTAATTTGTCTATTTTGGTAAATGGTCAAAGACTAGCAAGAAACTCTATTAAACATGTTTGGAAATAGTACATTAATTTAAATATGGTTCCTTTTGTGTAACAAGACCTTAACCTGTCTTATTATGATACAAGACAGCAAAAGCAATACAAAATAAGTGTTGTAACAAGTTAATTTAAAACGATACGAAACATTGTTAAAGAGAAATCTTACTTAGAAGTCAGTGGTAATAATAAAATGGTCGTTACTTTATGCAAACTTTTATGAAAGGGTACTCTGATTAAGTCACAAGACATTCTACAAACAATGATAACTAAAGTGAGTGAAGTATTAGTATGCGTGGGACGCTTTTTAATTTCTTTATGGTGCCAGACTAGGAAATGACCTACCTGAGGGTAAGTAATAACCGCCGCCGCTCAGTAATTTCACTAGATACTTATTTTCTTTCATTTAATTTGAAGAATAATTTTACACTACTGCTTAGGAGTGGATTAAGCAAGCACAAGGGGTTACCGTTTTAAACGGCCTTTTCCGAAGTAGAGCTTCCATTTGGTTTTCTGGATTTTACCATTTGGTGAGACCACCACCATAAAACACTATTCGAGTAAGAAGACAATTTCGTACACGTGTATTGATAAACGTGTATGAAATTTTTGCTATGTATACTATGGTGACGGCTTAGAATACAGAGCGACACTCCTTATCCTAAAGGTATTGCAAAAGTATCTAGGGGACGTCTAAGGGACGTGGTAAAGATACCACAGAAGGGAAACTCGTCTAGACAGCATAGTATCTTCATGTCGAATTTATCAGTAAAATAAAACTTAACCTCTTTCGAGGTGTTTTCTATGTATAAGACGATGTATGTATTTACAAAAAAAAAGTATTTAAGTATATTTATCCGTTGTCTAGTACCCATAGTACAAGATTTGCTTAGTTTGGGACTAGTTGTGTGAATGTGTGAGGAATATTTATTTATTTATTTATAAAGAGGACAAGGCAGTGATTTAGGTCATAACAATAGAATGATTGCTTAATCGATTATTGTTTTCACACTGTCTGGATTATAATATTGTATGGTCAGTACCGTGTTTTGTGACGCGGGAACTTTTACAACATTTAACAGGCATCAACAACATCCAGGTTCAAGAAAAGCTTGTGAATCGCTTAAACAATTTAGTGCAAGGTTTTAGAGCCGAGGACTTCGTGCAGTAACGTGCGTTCGTAGTATGCATAACTAACACCACGCCAACATCAGCCATTCGACGTCCACTGCTAAACATAGGCCTCCTCCAAGTATCCACCTTGTGCGGTCCTGTGCCTCCCTCAACCAATTGGCTTCCCGCCGTCTTCCTTATAATCATAATATCTAATTAACTCATTATTACACCAGCTTTGTGTCAAAACGTTAAGCAAACATCTGTGTCAGTATAAAGCCTGTCTCATTGTTATCAGGAAGTTTCTTGTTTATATTCTCTGATTGTTCTTTGTATAATGTTCGTCAATTATTTCTATTAGCGAGAGCAATGTGCTTTGTCGCGTGTCTTAATGCACTGTCCGTCGTAATATCTATACGCACGAATAGCTTTCTATCTGTATAGTGCGAAATTTTATGTTGATGTTATTTGCATTAGTTATTGATATTAGTTTGAATGAGACTACCAATTAAGCCAATTGTGATTTTAATAAACCAAGTTTAACGGGATTATTTTGTAGTAAAAAAGTGACTGCAACCAAAGCGTTGATTCACTTTGGTTAGAATTGTTTATGTTTTAAGAGGTAAAGTATTCTAGTGGTATTAACCTATTACTTAACTACATTTTTTTATTAAGTACCTAAACATCTTTAAAAAAAATACTATGGGATTTGAGGTTAATTCCGTTTAATTTTGCTGTGAAGAACATTGTCGATCAGTGCTCGATGTGTGGATCGCACTAATGCTTGACGAATACTAACTCAGACAAACAAAATCTATGTAAAATTGGTTACACTTGATGTATACTATCTTACTTTATAACCTAAGTTAGTAATACCGTGAGTAATACTTTGTAGTAATTTTAAAACGCGTTTTGAAAGGTTCACATTTTGACAGTTTACGAAAACTTTTTTTCGAATTGATAAACTCGGATTCCACAGACCTACGAGTACTTTAACGAAATACTATGAATGTTATCTAGAGCGGATAATAATCTATATGTATGACATAATAGATGTACTCGTATCACAAGTTAACAGTAAGATAGATTAATCCAAACAATTGTACCGACGTAAAACTTTGTCGTAAAAACACTACATTTAAACTCGCTAGAAATACTTATATTTTTATAAAAATGTAGTTTGATGTCTATCAGTTAATGTGTGTAAGCTTACGCCTGTGGTTATGTATGTCGGTTGCAACAACATTGCAATACCTCTTACACCACATTCGATTCAGTGAATGTTTCCGCTTATTACCTACAACGTAAGTATCCGATCTTAGACTCATCATAGTCATGTTTAACATACTTTTTTTTGTTATGTGACATTTGTTGTACAATATTGTTTCCGGCCTTAATGGACGATCTGAGGAAGGTCGTGGAAATGGCTTGTGAAGAGTGAACTTGGAGAGGTGTATGTTCAGAAGTGAACCATTTTTGCTAAGATGGGTAGTTAGTGTTCAGGTTCAAAATGTTGTTTTTTTAAGTATGGTTAAAATACTACGTCCCTGCAGTGGGACATTAATATCCCACTGCAGGGACGAACCTCCTCCCGTGACAGAGGGATACTTGGTCTACTAATACCACGCTGGCCAGACGGATTAGTATAAGGTTTATTTTAAGTTTTCCTTCTTTTTACTTCGTAAAGATAATATTTACGGTTAAAATCTAGTCTTTTCAACCGACTTCAAAAAGGAGGAGGTTCTCAATTCGGTTGTATTTTTTTTGGTTAAATCTGATCAGTTGTTATTAAAATTACTTGCTTAATAAACGGGAATCTTATATCTCATTACGATTAATATAATAGGTACAGGGTAATAGGTACTTACAGGAGTTGACGTTTTTAAAAGTGATTTCGATAATAAGAAAGGATGCTAATTGGAATTTAGATTGTCTTAAATATTGCCAATTTTGTAAGCTGATTTTAGCTGATAAATAGGACTAAACGATGGCATGATATGTATGTTTTTTAATACTTATATCTACAATTCTAATGGTCAACCTTACTACTGTCCTTCGGTCTGTGCTCTCGTTCTTCTTCAATGGACAGGTCAGGGCCAAGACATGTATGTCTCGATAACATTAATACTCAAATTGTTAAATGTCATGCATATCTATAATATGTATACCTAATTGGTGTAAATTGCAGATTTTATGTCAAGTATTGATAGGTTGGATATTGTGTTGTTTATTTGATAAATTAACTAAAAATATTACCTAGATGAGACTAAAGCAAGTGACAAGTTCGCAAGCCAAAAAATACATGAAACCGTAAATGCGCCTAATAAAGCAAATTCCAAGAATATTCGCAAAAAAACATCTTTTATAGTTAATTTTTTTATGTAATATCGACGATGTTAAGCTCTTAAGTGACTAATTGAGGCCGGAGCCTCAAAGTCGTTGACCTGGCTTTCTTTATGTACACACATCGTCGCAAAACGCAAATAAATGTCCAAGTTTAAGCAAGATGTGATATTACAAAACAATGTTTGCGCAGATTGTTATTATGACAAGACAATTGTAGGTTTTGTTATGACAATGTTGGACGAGTTCTACTTCTGTTTGGGTGGTGAATTAGCACAGTATTGTCACGTTCTATTTTTTTTTTCAACAGGTACCTATTTAATGTGTTCTTGTTGACTTCGGTTTTCACAAGTTTTCAAAAAAGTATGTTAACTCTATAATTATTATTAAATATACAAATTATTAATAATTTAGTTATAACTATAAAGTTGTTCTTTTATAATAACATTTTTTCATTCGTTTTACTTTTACAATAATTTTATAATCTTATTACTTCATGCTATACACAGGTATAAAAAGGTATACTCAAAAAACCAAATTGTACATTTTCTATAAAAAATGTACGAATTCGTAAAAAACATATTAAACACTACACTTAATCCAACCTAATATTGTCAAGAAAAATTTCTTACACTTTCGTAAGCATTTTAAACTACAACAAAAATATGACACTAAACAATCCATAGAATTTGTAATCAATTAAAAATAAAAACTTTAATACCTAGTTATAACATGACGTATGGTAAGATAGTCCAGGAAGATATATTTTAAGGTGTTTAATTAGCGGTGTTGCAAGCCTAAGTCGTTCTGCTAGGTTGCGGACGCGGACGAGGCGTAGTGATGTAACCTATGAGCTTGTCGCTAATCGTTCACCTTTGTGTTTTACTGTTGTCTTGTATAATAAAGTATGGTGTTTTGAAGAATGTTCTATAAAAGATTGTGTCAATGATTTCGATCTAGGTAAAATATAAGGAGGATATAACTTTTTTTAGTTTAATTTAAGAAAAATAGAGGCAGGATTATTATCCGTTACATTCTTACGAACTTTTTTGTACTTATGTGTTCGTTATTGATGCTTATAAAACCCTCTCGCCACAGGGCCTAATCTGTAGAGCAGCAAGAGTATCTTTTAGAGAAAAAAACATATTTACAATAATATATTACAACCTTTATGTTCTGTAAAGAAATAAATTAGAACATAAAGTTTTGTGGTAGATAGAGATACAATAACATACTCGTAGGTTATTGTATCTACCATAAGAAAATAAAATTTGTTAAGTATATAACTATACGAATAGATCTAGCCAGTGACGTATTCAGTAGATCAATATTTACTCTATCACTGAAACTGTAAACCTGCAGAGGGGTCAGAGACCGTTATGATATATTATAACAACTATCAACATTCTAAACATTTCCTTTCTATAGTTAATGATTGATGCCTTTACGTCCGTTTTGACGTATATGACAAAACATTGACGTCTTTAGCAATAGAAATATCCGGGAAACAATATGACTGTTGTTAAACTATTGAGAAATTTTACAACTCCGCATTAGGGATCTCCGTGACGGGGTAAGAATACAATATGTCACCACCCCATCTCATCCCATGGGTGTCGTAAAAGCCGACTAAGGGACATAGGTACGTGAATATTACCTACCTTTACGAAATAAAAAGAAGGAAAACTAGAAATTAAAACCTATACCAATCCGTCTGGCCAGCGTGGTATTAGTAGGCCAACTATCCCTCCGTCATGGGAGGAGGCCCGTCCCTGCAGTGGGACATTAATGGGCTGTTATAATGATTAGGGATCATGCCTTGTGTCATAAGGACTTAACAAACATCAATTTAACGCATAAGTACTTATAAGACACATACTACACAAACTTTTGACAACTATTTTTGAATCGCACAAACAATGTTTTTCGTGCTATAAAACGAGGTTGAGGATTCGATCCCCATCTTAACAAAGAAAGTTAAATTAGCGAGGTTTTGAACGTTTCAGCAAATGTAACCCACTTAAAAACCCTTGAATTATTAAATACCTGTGGTTTTCTCTCATTCTATATATTCGATGTCGTGACGGAGGATTGTGATCAGAAAAAGTTATCTAGATTTTTTTATCTACTTGATATGAACAGACACAGGTACAATGTTTATGTGCACTGTTTGCGTAAAGTATCAAAGGTCATCTAAAACTGTCTACTTTGTCCACACCACTCAACTCTACCTACAGAGGATAAACGGTTACAACTAGTTGTTAAATGTAAGCACCAAGTACCCGCACTATAGAAACAGGTGTAACATTTTAGGTTCAGCTATTTTATTGCTTAATGGTAAACAGGTTTTTACGCTAAAGGCTATATTAGTAAGAGCGTTTGCAGGTTAAACCCAAATAAAGTCTTTATGTGCACTGTTTGCGTAAAGTATCAAAGGTCATCTGAAACTGTATACTTCGACCACACAACTCAACTTTACCTACAGAGGATAAACGGTTACAACTAGTTGTTAAATATAAGCACCAAGTATCCGTACTATAGAAACTGGTGTAACAATTTAGGTTCAGCTATTTTATTGCTTAATGGTAAACAGGTTTTTACGCTAAAGGCTATATTAGTACGAACGTTTGCAGGTTGAACCCAAATAAAGTACTAGTGACTTAATATCTAATTGATTATGTCCGATCGAAGTAAATCCAAGGTTTATTACATTTTATAACTAACAGCCGTTACTAGTACTTAGTTAATATTTAGGTTTTATTGGAGCTGTTTTATATTAGTTTTAATTAAAAAACCGGCCGGTTTTTTAGCTATCAAATTAACTGGCCTAGATATTTAATTCAATAACGTAGCGTCTTTGAAAAAGACTCTTTGCACACCCTAAGCTTAAGAAATATTTCTGAGAGTAAAGAAACACTGAGAATAGTCGCACTATAGCTTTAACTTTACTGGACGAGAATAGTTCTCGTTTCACTTGGTATGTAGCAGAGGAACATACAAAAAACGTCCCACTTTTTTTACTGTAGTACGCAAAACGTGGTAGAGCAATATACATTTAGGTACATAATCATAGAAATGTTCCTATGTCTCGCCCTGGTTTCTAAAAGAGCCATGTTACATTTTCTACTATAACCACACTTGTTCCCTAACAAGCCTATTCAAAGAAAAATTCCTTGGTATAGTTAATCTGTAAAAAGTTCTTATTACATTCTCTTTTTGAACTCTGAAAATCATACTTGTCAAAACGAAGCTGTCAGGTTGGCGACCTCTAAATGCTTCCTACGATAAAAAAGTAATGCTTGTAATCAATAAAGTAGGTATGTACAACATCAAAAAATTAAAATAATTATTACACGGACGTTTTGCCAGTGTTTACAAGTTAAATTTATTACGTAGTTAAAAGTGAAAAAACATGTTCATATTAACTTTTTTGTACAACATAAGATACCGGTATAATAATTCTTGCAAAGATATTTCAAGGAAATTATTCGGTAATACTTTTGCTACTTTAGGTGGTCCTATAAGCACGCGATTTGAATAGCTATCACTCATTGACACAACGCCATCCAGTCCCAAACTAAGCAAGCATCTTGTATTATGAACTAGACAATAACTGGTGATCTTACTTTATTTTGTAAATTCATACTTATTAAATGATACATAGAAAACATACAACCCAATGTAAACATTCATAATGTTCCAGCCCTTTCTATTTCCAACAAATAGGTAGAAGGAAAACTGTGAGTTGCAAGCAGTAGACTGACTCTCTTGAGAGTCTTATTCTTAAACATACGGCCTCTAACAATTCATCCCACATAACAATAAAATATCCTTCATTGAAGTCTTTCCTTCAACATTACTCATACAATATTGTTTACCAGTTAGCTCAGTAAACGTGACGTGACAAAAGGGTTCACTCTTAGGTACATATCTTACGGCTTCATTGTGAAGTTACCACAACAATAATAAATGCTTTTTCAGTGTGAGCTGTCGAAGAACCATCTTGAACTTATTTGTTGAAATAAAAGTATATCACGTTAATTTTTCGGTGTGAGCTGTCGAAGAACCATCCTACGTTAACTTTCTTTTGTTGTTGCTGAGAGATACCTACACATTAATACAATGCTATTTAATCCTAAATTAATCAGAGCTAATACTGAACCTGACGTCTACTAAAAGGCAAACATTCCTGTTTATACACAAAGAATTACATTGCGAAGGAACCGAACCTGAGATCTCTGCGTAGCAGTCATAGACTATAATCACTATGCCACAGAGGTCGTCAATATCTGCAAACTTGACCTCAGTCGATTTTTACGACACTCCTCAGATTAGATGGGGTAATGATAATAAGTGTTTTTACTCCGTCACCTAACAAAAGACTAAACGTTGCTGATTTATTCATGAAAATTAATGTTACACAGTCAATAAAACATTAAACATCTATGTCCTACATGATTTTCCTTTTAAATTGCTAATGCGCAACTTATATAGCGTGTACATATAACACGTTTGGTGCATGCGTACTTAAATTCTAGGCCATCTTAGATGGAAGGTTCTGGAATGGCGATCGCGTACCGTGAAAGTAGGTGGAGCGACTAATAAAGGTTTTGGGAGGTCGATTGATAATAGAGACACATAATTCGGTGCAGTGGAAACGCTAAGAAGGCCTGTGTCCAACAGTGGACTGTCTTAAATGTTTTTTTGAGACAATAAAGGATAATTAGGTTTTAAAAAACTTCGACCGAGTAACAAGTTTCTACAAGTAATAATTGCTAATGGAATGAATTGTTGTGAATTAAAGCGATCACGTATGCAATTCCGAAGACATTACATCATGCATTTATCGTTTATAATTTCTATCATCATTATTTGTCTTACCTACACATGATTCTTTTGTGCCTAGTGCCTATGTGTTCATTAATTTCACGTGTGTAATGCTCCCTGTGGTAGCCGACTTAATCTTTAATATTTAAGGTTTAAAAAAAAAGAATAGATTTAAAAAATAGGTCCCTGTGACGAAGCAAGGCTAGTGCGTTAGTGTAGTAAAGATATCTTTCTTGAACAAAATTCCATATTCGAACTCTATAAAAATTAAATAAATTTGGAATTATTCCAAACAAAGTCACGGATAGCTTAGGTTGGTTAAATATTTGCTCCAAAACCTAGAGATACGGTGGAGCTTGCAAGTTTTTTATTATAATCTTTCGTTCAGTAGTTGTGTTTACTGTTCATAAGTTGAAAGTTTGTTTGGTTAGAGTAACATACAAAACACAATCATCGTAACAGATTTCAATTGTTTTTGTGGATCGTGAGCTACGATTTGCACTTATCTATCGTCTACTTATGTCTATCAGCGCTCACGTGTGGTCAGACGCAGACCAGCTAAGCAATGACGGCAGAATAGAGCCACTGCATGACTTCAATCCATTGCCTTAACTTTTAGGCTGAACCGTTGTGTCTTTTATAAACAGAACTTACCGCTTAAGAGATTAATCATTTAAAATTTAATTTATTAATTACTATTTTTGCTTCTATTTAATATACTAAAAACGAATATAATCACGACTAACACTTAATAATCGGTCAAACCGTTTAAAATACATGAGGTCATAACGATTTGCCATTTGACTGTGTCTGCTAAGTAGATTTTTTTCTTGACGTTTAAGACTAGGTCGAAGAAGACGGATCTAAGGGCACATTCATATAAAAATTGATTAAGCCGTTCAGTCTACAGCAGGCTACAATGAAACAGAGATAACATTCTTATTATTAAGGCGTGGAAATCCATCTGGAATAGTGGCTACAACTTAACAGTGGTAGAAACATTTTAAAATCATAATCAATCAAACGATCAAATTCAGTAACGAAATAGGACACGCCAATTCGAAAATTATTGTGAACCTATTAAATAAAAGAAAATAGATGAAAAAATATTAAATAAATATTTGAAAAGTATTAAAATACTCATGAAAGGCGAACGGCAAGGTTGTATGGGAATTTCGTATACTTAGTTAAATAACACATACAATACAATACATCAAAGCAGATATCAAAAGCACATTACTAATGACACTCTAAAGACAAGCTATTCGCTATTAAAATACTAATGTAACACTTTAAAAGCAATTTAAATAACCTTAATTTAAAGTCGCACAATAAATCCGGGCCAAACGCGGAATAAATTAAAACATTATTTAATATTATACAATGTGTTAACTACATAAGAACTAGTTTTGAATCAAGATAACATAATTTTGATTATCAAAAAGACCTTCGATTGAATACAAGTAATATTATTAACGCGAAAATTTGTAAGTAAGGATGTTTGTTACTCTATCACTTAAAAACTACTGAATGGATTTAAATAAAACTTGACAATAATTTAGCTTAAGCATCAGAATAATACATAGGCCTTTAATTTTTAAAGATATATATTTATTATATAGGTATAAGCTACTCGTTATACAAATCTTTCGCAGACAAAGTAGTGGGCACCTGCTAGTCTCATATCATCACCATCATCAGCCAATTGACGTCCACTACTAGCCCTACATAGCTACATAGGCCTTCTCCAAGTATTGCCACCTTGTGCGGCCCTGGATGAGGGAGGCACAGGACCGTACAAGGTGGCAATACTAGTCTCATATATGTATTTACATATTATTATATTATAAATATTGACACTACATTCTACTAAAACATTTATAAATGGATAATAACTTTTACTTATTGCAAATTAATGCTTAAAACCTGTCCTATAAAGATGAGCACGTGTGTCCCTTTAACTTCCGACTTAACAATAGTATTTTTATGGTAATAATGCCATTTAAATAGTACCTATTATTTTTTTTATTTATAAGCAAACCATTAACTTTGACAGAAGGAAGCTTTTTGAAAATAAATACAATGAAACATCTGTTTTATAAACTTTGTAGCATATTATATTCCAATGGAGGGACAGGCTTTTTCCATATATTTATGGAAAAAGCCCGTCCCTAAGATACTTGACCTACACACTAAAACCATAAGTGCAGGTTTTACAACGATATAATACTCGTAATTACATAATTACGTTCTTTTGCATTACATTTGCATTAATAAGAGTGTTAATAATGATTTAATCTATTCTGTTCTCATTTTGTTATATGGCAAGCAATGCTGCTTAAAAAAAAGTGCGAATTTGAAATGGACTATCAATTTATGTCAAAAGTCAGCGGATCAATTTCTGACAATGCCTTGATAGATCATCACTATTCCAGTGATTCCAATATACATAGCTCAAATAGCTTTATTCACAAAATACTTCGAACGCTCCTTCAATCACTAATACACCTAGCTGCCTATCATCATCATCATTTCTTCCAATTGACGTCCACTAGTGGACACAGGCCTCCTCTTAATACATCCTCATTGCATGTATTAAGAAGAGGCCTGTGTCCACATTTTGGTGATTTGTAACAGGGGTTTTAATACTAAACCTATAACAGACACCAGTTTCTCACATAGATGAAACTTTGTAAAACCATTGTACTGTGCTAATTTACTAAGACCTATTGTGAAGAGAAAAATAATATATTTATTTATTATTATTTATTGCGTGCCTCTTTTTTACCTCCCTCGTCCATCGGTTCTCTATATAAATGAAAAGGTTTTTTTTTATATAATCAAAACCGAGGCTTGCAGATTTGAATGGTTCGATTTACTGATGTAGGATAGGTTAGATAATTTAGCCTGTGCTACGGTTATTCCGCATTCAATCTCCAATAACAATTTAAACTACTTGTCATATTTACGTCAATTAATATAATAATCTTTGTATAAGTTGTTTTATCTCCAATACTTCTAATTTTCTTTAGAACTCTATTGTTAAATATTATTATATTCAACAAAAGTTTTATTAATACTTTTATAATAAGTAATATACATTTAAGTTTGTATGAATATAAATAGTATGTTATTGCTTGTCATATAAAAATATTGTGTAGAATATCTAAATTAGATCTATCATTGTTCGAGTACGTTCGTCGCATGTTAATCGGTACAGCCATCACTGGCGGAAAAACTGACCATAAAATTACTGTACCTATACCATGTATCATTAGGTATTTGTTATTATTATATTTATGTAAAATCGCGATACCCCCAAAATGGCACGGAAGTCATTTTAATACTGTAAACCTTTTTATTTTAATATGATCTAACATACTTTAAGTTACGTTAAAATTATCTACACACAAATTTCGATTTACACATCGACAAGTACAGTAGCGAGTTAAGTAGTAAGTTGTTGAAGTAGCCCGCTGTCTCGCGTCTCGCCAACTAAACTCGCCAAAAAATAGGATGGAGATCTATTCACATCAACTTAATAACAACTTACTAATTAACTCGCTACTGTAGTTGTCGACGTGTAAATCAGGCTTTAGACAGCCTGAAGTTAGATTTCAGAGTCTTTCGAGCATGTAGAGAAACCAAGTAAAAACTCGCTCCCCGCCACTTAGGTTTCATAATGACATTTATTTGTGCAGCCAATTAAATTCGCTCCTATTATTGTGTTAATATTATGACCTAAAAAATAAATACTACTTAATAAACCAGTAGTTTTGAGAATTATAGTATTCAAATGTTTATAAATACATTTTTCGTTATTAATATTCAAAGACAGAAATAATTAATAAATTAAACGAATTTTTCCAAATCATCACATGTTTTTGCATCTTTCAAAGTCACCTCGCCATCATAGGAAATAAAAAGTAGTTTATCACGTTTAATCACCTTCTGTTGCAAGGGTACTCAAGGGTAAGGTTATCATCAGTAATAAGCTGTTTGTTTTAAACTATGTATTAGTGTTATTATTTAAGTAATAAAAGGTTTGTGGACATTCAATCGTTTTTGTGCAATCCTGACTGCCTTGGCAACCCCTGTCGTTTCGGTATCGGCCGCTCCACGTAGTGGTAGGTTTAGAAACGCTTGGAATATAATTGTAAGCTCGATGCACTAATTTAGCCTGAACCTAAAGCTTCATTGTGTTCGTTAAATGCATCTCTGTAAAAGTCCTCCAGATGTAGGACTTAGGAATATAATATAGTTACGCAAGCAGTATACAAGCTTCGCTGTAGTTTTTTCCGAAGTGGTTAACACTTACAATTCAATGAAGGTCATATTTTGATTACATGTAATGAAGAAAGAAAAAATTGAAATGAAAATAACGATAATAAAGTATGATATTTCACATATCATTTATGTTAATTGATGCTACAAGTATAGCAATTACTGTATGCCACCGGGAAAGTTAATAATCATCGTAACCATAAATTGTAAAAAGTTGAATGTACTACAAGTTCTTCCCAAATGTCATGGATACAGAGGGCATGTGGGTGAACTTTACATGTAAATTACTACAAGCCACATGGTGAAATATCAACTTATTTGGACAACAGTTTTAATCAAGTTGAATAGGTCTCAAAATACCAGTATCCATACCAACAAATAACCATCAGTCCATCTGCGCACTGGAAGATGCAGGGCAAGCCAATTTAAGAAGCGGCGCTCGTATTTATATCATCAACAAAATTAAGGAAAACTTAACACAAAAGTAAGCCAATTATGATAAATTATGAAAAATTATTGGGCGTTATATTTTTAACCTTAATTTTTGGCATCAAGATCGAAAGTCGTTTTCCTTCAAAGTTCGTTCACAACTTTATGATAATATACGTTTAATTTTAAATCTTATCATTTTATAATTACTTCCTATTTATGCGTTCTTCCTTGTAAATGTAAGATTAATGGCAATGATAATACGTCATGAAATTTTAACGCAAAAAGAATGTAGTTACAATAAAATAACTCAGTAAGGTGAATAGTAAATGTAGACGAAACTTTAAATAAAAATAATTTATAATAATACAAGCAGCTTTAAATGCAGCGTGCTATTCACCTTTATTTTGCCTGAAGTTTCGGCACAAGTCGTTTATGACCACGTGCAACCTGTGCCAAAACGTCAAGTAATGTGAATGTAAATAACATGCCGTGTTAATAGCCTGTTTACGCTTATAGCTTTAAAGGTCCCAATGCTTCAAGGGATTAGTCTCCTTCACTAAAGGTAATCCATTGTTAATCCATAACGAAATGTTAAGGGTGTAGGTAGGTACATACGTAACCATTAAATTAGTTTGTATTGTGTAAATTTGTGTATACGTTGTACTTGATCTGAGATTTAAATTCGATATTTTTAGCATTCTTCTTCGATAGGTAAGTATTCTTTTTCAACAACGACGCTAGTTTGTATAATGTATGTATTTGAAAAAAATCAAGTTCGAATCCAGTCCTCTCGTTTATTTGAGTACTAGTGAAATTGTTAATCTGATGTTTCGAGTCTTATTTTCGACAAAATTTATAAGGTATATGCACCTAAACTTTATATGTAACCTTTTCACTATACCTATTATTATTATTGACTTTGCGAAGGTCAAGCCCATATGTCTGATAGTAGCTCGCAGCCAGACTTTGTGACGTTGTTTCTTGTGTTGTGTTATGTGAAACCTACATAAATTTTGTAAAGTAATAAAACTGAAATAAGTAATAATTAATGTTTTAATGTTTCTCTAGCACGTTGTGTGCACGCCTTTAGAATATTCTCAGCTTGTTTACCTTCACATGGGACATTAATTAAAAACTTCATTTACACTCGACTCTTACTGAATACAAATGCAACAGAATACCATTACACGGAGAATGATGATCGTGAATTATATTTAATTGACCAAATATTTACCGCCGGCTTTTGACTTTTGGTGACAGATCATTAACCAGTGTGTCCTTCGGTTAATGATTACTTAAAACTACTATGAAAGTGCCGCGACTGCGACTAGTTGTGAATGTGGTGGCCGTCCGCGGGTCTGTGGGTTCGAATTTCATGTAAAATATTTATTAGTTTTTTTCCGCGCAGGGTGGAAACGTTTAGAGCAGGCCTATGTACAGCAGTAGGCGTCTATAGGCTGATATGATGATGATGATGATTTATTAGTTTTTAGCCTGGATATACTTAGGTAATGTTACAATTCTATTTCTTTGAGGTGTGCTGTAAAGTTGATGATCAGTCAACTTAAATAACGGCGCCACTATTGGAAATCTTTACATTTTGCCGGATTTATGATTGAAGTCTACTATGTTATATAACTCATATTTTATACACGAACTGGTTATAAAAAACACCTCTTCTTTAATTAACCTTTATTGATTACAAAGCAATGCGGAAAAACAATAAATATGTGATAATTTCATAAAGATTACATAATTATGTTTTTTTTATGGAATAAAAGCAAGCGGTCCACCTTATATTTAGTAGTAACCACAGCTTATGGAAAAAGCAATGCAAAAGCACTGGTAAGTCGCTGCCAATCGCTGTAATGTCACTATACCGTATTCATTTGGGCTTGAGAAATTTGGTAAACAAACAAAAAAATGGGTCTTTTTAATGTCACGAATACTCATCTATAAATAATTATAATCTATGGTCACAATGAAGACTCGAAATTTATAAAAAAAAATACTAATATGTTAACGACTTTACAATAAAATAGAAATTTCATTACCTATTATGTTTAAATAATTTAAATATGATAGTTAGATCACCAAGTAATAAATTAAAAGTTTTTTGCCTTTTTAAACATTACATACGAACTAAACGACTTATTGAAGAGCCTACAATTGTCAATGTCTTAAATGTCATGTATCGCATTAATATGACATAACAGAAGAAGAATAATCTTACAAATTAATGGAATTATTGAAGAATTTGTTAATTAATTTATAATACAAGCTGGGAACAGTTCTGAATCTGAATTAGGAGTTTCCGATTAATAGAAATTGAAAAAAGTGTTTTTAAAAAGCAATTTACTGATTTGTTAGGTTTATTTGTATATTCTGCTTCTCAATAAACTTTTATTGCCCTAATTCAAGCATTATTTACAAAATTCACATTTTCTTATCCAGGTAGAATACACTTATTTATATTACACAGAGTTATTTATTGTTTAGTTATGTTTTTAGTTAAAAATGTTTGAAAACCCCGGCATTTTTGCAGTTTGACAGATTTGACATGTTTATACTTTTTCTCATGCTATCTTGAATAGGATATCGCTGTAGTACTCTTCTACCTAAACACGGTAACATTTGCACACTACAAGGAGGTGGATTAAACGGCCATAGAGGTCGTAACGAGCTATACGGCCTCTGGCTAAAGAATCCTACGACCTGCTTGTCAATTCTCGTACCTTAAAATCGCATAAGTTAACTTTTAGTTGTCAAATTGTCACACAATAGGTATGACAATTTGACAACTAAAAGTTAACTTAACCGAATTTTTAAAGATTTTAAGGAACGAGAATTGACATGCTGGTTAATATTTTCGCGATATTGGCAGACGGTACATGGTATATCTATAGTCACGTACGTTAAAAAAACAACAGGTTCCAATGAATGGACATACGCAAATTTGCCAATATTTATGAATATTTGGCAAACATAAATAACCAATTTACCTATTAATAGGCTCGGTAAAACGAGTTGTAGTTTCGTTCAACACCTGGTAAACTTTACAAGGAATTAATATTATTATGAATAATTACATATTTAAATATTTGGTAAAGTTATTTTAGATATTACTGCTGAGCTGTTTCCCATTTTACCACTTTTATTTTTTTGTAATTGTGTTTGTCCCCATACATCTCATTAAAAAGAAAAGAAAAAGAATTGTATCTTTTGTGAAACATATATGTGTAAAATGTTAAATAAATTTTTTACTTCAATTTCAATTAAAATAAGTACTTTAAATAAAGATTCATAAACCTTAAAAAATATACCTATCAATCTGATGTAAGTTTTAACATGTGCTTAATCAAGTTTTAGAGATTAGTTTAATCCAAGATACATAAGCCAGGTGTTGTCAAGTAAAAATATACCCAAAGAATAGGTATCATCAATTTTATTTTTCTTTTAAGTATTGATTAATGGTTAATGTAATAAACTGTCAGAATGTCCTTGAACTCTACTTCATTAATAATATCAAGTGTTTTAATGACAGTTCTCACGGGTTTAGTTAAGTAGAAAATAATTTACGTTTTCGTTTAAATTTATTATGATTTATATTCAAATGTCAAAGAGCCAGTTTTGTTGTTAACAGATTAGGTAGCATTAGTTTAAAGAAAATATACTAGAAATGCAAAACAGTAAATTGTATTACTTCTTTTACATTTTAATGTAAACAATGTGAACAACACTTGTAAAAAAACTAACTAGTTTCAAAGTTAAATCATCTGGGAGCAATTTTTATTGGAAACTAAATCGAAATCGTTCTTCCAACTATCAAACCTAGAGCGATGACCATACTGCTTGTTTAACACGTGACAGTCAAGACACAGCTAATCTACTATATCAAATATGTAGACAAGTATTACATAACAAACCACTACAAACTGGTAAAATGTATAATATACAAAACAAGAAAAAGTATACAAACTATCCTAAAACGTAGTAAGGTAATAATTCTAAACAATAGTATTACATAAATGTAAATTATATAACAAATACTGTATAAAAATATGACGACGAAACTAAGGTTGTTTTTATGGCGATCTTGGGTTATATAGTTACTGGTTCAGCTGGTACGAATGCGGTATCCAAGCAAAACTACTTTAAGTGTAATCTACAGACGTCATCATTATCAAAGTATATCATCTGTGGATATCATACTTTGTTCATAAGTTTCAAAGTTTCATGTCGGTTTATATGTTTTTTAAGCCATTGACAAACCTCTGAAGTGCTTTATGGTTTGTTGTCAATTTTTATGTAGGTATATTCTGAACCACAGAGATAAAATTCAGATAAACAGATTTTAAAGCAACGTGGTAATTGCAACTTGATTATTTTTTCTTATTTTTAAGGATTTACCTGTGATTTTTATGAAGAAATTAACGCACACTGAGTTATACGTTTCTTTTTACATCGCTATAAGTTCATTGTCACTTTCATGCAAATACCTAGTATAATATTTTAACCGTACAGATAAAATAAAAGAAAACATTAAAAAGACACAAACTAAGTATAAAGACAATTGACATAAATCAATTTACAGCAATGATTATAATTCAGCAAACGCTTCACTGAAACAAACAATTTATCAAGAAACGTATTGATGCGATATCTCTAGAATTCACAACTTTAACCTTGATACGGACGCGGAGTTTTCGAAACAAATCCATCAGGTGCACGTACACTCGCCAACAAAAATCTATTAATATTTTAATGTAACCGATACACCGATCACTATTAAAGAAAACTAAAAACATTATAAGGTTATTTTTTTACAGTTATCATACGTAATTCTCTGGAACGTTGTATGTTTCATTAAATAAAAGAGCTAATCAGTAAATTTGACGCACCATTAGGTAAAATT
The DNA here is from genome assembly GCA_905475405.1 of Schrankia costaestrigalis. Classification (NCBI taxonomy): domain Eukaryota; kingdom Metazoa; phylum Arthropoda; class Insecta; order Lepidoptera; family Erebidae; genus Schrankia; species Schrankia costaestrigalis. The sequence continues at coordinate 7,414,124 of FR997832.1, forward strand.
AAATTACAGATTTTTTTATTCAAGTGGTCATACCTATATTTTTGTTTATGCAATGGTTTATAAAGTGTTACCTATTAAGTAGTTTAACCATTGTTGGTAAGATAAGATAAAATAAAGCACACGCAACCAAGTAACACCCTAGTGTTATTTTTCGAACTCTTTCTATCAAAAACATTTGTGTGGTGGAAGGAACTATTGCAATATAAAAAAGAGGTTAACTGTACTGCAACTGGACAGAGGCCCAAAATTACACACTATCAGTAAATATGTTTTACGAATAACAATAAAAAGTAATCAAACACTTTTGTTAATGACAGTACGGTGCGTGTTTTTAACTAGCGATCACAATTTATGTAAGACAACGTGACTGTAGTACAAATGTTGTATTGTTTCATTAATTGTATGAGACATTAGCTCCCATATATGTAACTGGGAAACGTATCTGTGACGTACGGGATATAAAAGTATTAGTAACCTTATTGCTTCTTGTGAGGTGGGTACAAAAGTACTCTTAATTGAAGTGTATCAGTCCATGCAGCTTGTAACATTATCGTCCAGCCTTCAAATATCCCATTGCAAGGACGGGCCTTCTTCATTAATAGAAGGAAACTTGGCCAACGAATACAACACGTGAACGTCAACAATACCAAAGCATAGTCAATCTCTATATTTTACCAGCAACTGTACCCTTGCTAGGTACAGCAATCCTATCCTACTAATTTCTCTCCTACTAATATTATAAATGCGAAAGTTTGCGATGTTTGTTACTCTTTCACTCCAAAACTACTGTATGGATTTGATAAAATTTGGATTAAAGGTAGTTTAAGATGTAGAATAACATTTAAGCTACATAAACAACGAGTGAGAAGTCGCGGGCATCGGCTAGTATTTTCACATTCCTGCATAGCGACCTAGAAGATAGCTCTTAAATAAGAGACACCTTCTAAAACTTAAAGTTAACGAGACTACAAAACTATATCATCATCATCATAATTGTTTTTGTACTTATTCTTAGTTCACCATTTCCATAAGTTAATGTAGCTACTATACAGTATTACAAACTAAATAATAAAACCTATAATTTGCACTAAGTAAGTTATTACTCTCTCGCACAGATAAAAAAAAAAAAAATACGATGAGGCAGGTAACAGTGCCTTCATCCTTAACACCCTGATACAAAAAACCTTTTTGTCTTGCAGGTACCTAAAAATAAGTTAAATATCTCCTATTTCTTTTATAAAAAAAAACTGGGATTCGCTCAGTCAGTGTAATGTGATTTACAGACGTTTTTGTTATAAAAACATTTTACAAAAATTTCGTTTAGTATAATAACAATGGAGATACGTAATATCCTATTGTTATTATACGAAACGTTTATAGCTCACCTGACTTTTATGTTAGTTGTATTATTTAATTTTTTGCATTAGTTGAATGTACTTTCGAGTCGAACTTAAACTGGTGTTATTGTGATACTTTTATTTATAGTCATACATAAGACAGGTGGACTAACGATGTGGTAAAGATTGCGGGAAATCCTTAGACGAGGAAAGGACAGGACAGGGGAAGGTGGACACTTATGAAGAAGATCCATGTCCAAATGAGGATGTCTTTTGGTTGAGTTGATGATACATAAGAAAGCTAACATTTTTCATAGAAGAAGGTTTTTAAAAGTGATAAATTGTTGTATGTCGCAGCACTCGCAGCTTTTGTAGCTATTGTGTGCTATTGAACTGTTTGGGTTGACAACCGTGTTACGAAGATAACTTGTGTTAAGAATACTATATAACAATATGAGTGTTACCTTTTGAGGGACTTACCACCTAAACTCATAACTTAAGTATACTACTTATCATAAATACAAAGAATATTATTTATAACAAAACTAGTAAATAGTATATACAATTGTAAGTAATTATAGTGACAATTACCCGACTATTTACCTGTTATTGGAATTTATTATTCTATATATAATTATTTAAACACTAGAAAAAAGAGGTACCTGTCATAACTACAATGTTATATACCTACTTGTTGTTGGATTTTAACGTTCTATTACTCTTTATCGAAACTATTAACTACTTTTGTGGCGTAGGGTTCCATGGTTGCTACGTCGAGGTTTTGGAATCGATTCCCGCTCCATGCAAATTTTGTGTCCTAGGATATGCATGTTTGCATGGGTCTGGGTGTTTTCTATGTATAATAAGTATGTAGGTATATATGAAAACTAAAAAATAAGTCTATGTCTAGTACATAGCCCTATTATAATTTCTGCTTAGCTTAAAACTAGACTAGAGTGTTTTGAATGAGTGAAAAATTTATTATACATAATATTATACAACAAACATAATTTTGTAATACCTATGTCATGACATGTTACACACAGGTACAACACACTTTTTGATACAATATCATGTTTAATGTTGCCAGTTCAAACAATGAATAACATAGATAGGCATATAATAGAAATTAATTATACCTCATTTTATTATTATAAGCGTAGTTTAACAGGAAATATTATTTTTAAATTATCTTTTTAAACTAAAATATGAACCGGACGTAAAATCGTCTTTAATTATATTAAGGTTACCTTTGATTTCCCGGCGTTTTATATTTGGTGACCTCGGTCATGGAAAGACTTCCCTTGAGGCTTATAGAGGAAATCTAGTTCAAAGTCTTACTTCAAAAATGTTAGTCACATAGCCTCATTACTTAGTGAGTAGTCGTAATAAATAAAATCCGGCGGTGGCTAAGTTTAGATTGTAAAAATAAAAGATGTACCTAATATAATAATGAAAAGCATCTCCTAGATTTATTTGTATCGCAGTACTTTTTTAATGGGTGTGCATTCAAAATAACAGATAACATCATGGAACAGCTAATTGAGAAGTGAATAATTCACCTGTCTCTTAACACGTTACCAGTGCAGTGTACCATATGTGGTACACGTGCATTGTTTTACTATTATGCCTGCTGGCGGCACTGTGAAAGGGTTAAATACCAAAAGCGTCTTAGTTGCGTTAAAAGCCCGTTTCCCCACCATCTTGTAGAGTTTGTGGTAATCGTTGGCTAAGAGAGATTAAAAAACAAGTTAATTATTATAAAAAGAAAATTTTATTTTACTGTTTACTAAAAAGTAGTTTAGTATTTGTTGGATACTTTTACCTCCATAAGAAGCCTGTGAGGAGGCATTATGATGTTTAAAGGCTAATAATAGTAATGTTTATTAGTACAGAAATGATGGGGTTTACATTCTTGTGTCAAAAGATAGTTGCTAAATCACAATTGTTGTATGAAACTGTTTCCCAAACTAGGCTGTATGCCTGTATTTTGGGAGAAATACAACTAATAAAAAATATTAACCGAAAAATAAATAACAAAACGGACATAGAAGGAAACAATTAAATTAACTAAGTAAACTTAGTCAATAAAGAACAATTAAAATGAAGATTAAAACATTAAAGAAAAATTTTATAAAAGTTTTAATAGTTCATTGTCTCTAATTGTCGTTTTGTTTGTAACACTTCACACGGCTGCCTGATCATTGTGTCACCTACTTTCTATATGATTTAATGATGAAATAAAACCTTACTTATCTATGATTTCATTATTACGATACATGTCATGTCATTCATATCGTTAAAAAAAAACAAATCACTTCTTTAGAGCTCTGTTTACCAGGTATTGTTACAAGCGTACAATTAAATAATAGAAAGTACACATTAATGGTATCTGATCTAGAGTGATTGAGTTATTTCTTTACCATACATAGAGCAATGCTGAGTTTGTTTATTAAGACGTGTGAGAGACAGAAATCTTGAGTCTATACGTAGAGACCCAAGTTTAATGGGGTTATCGTTGAAACTTATCTACTGAAATTTTGAGAGCTAGCAGATCGTGGTCTTAAGAACGGCAGAGAACAGAATAGTCATAAGCGAGTCTAAGGAGTTATTTAGAAGGCGGAGGTTCGTTTACTGCATCAAGGATAAAAACTTCCATTGTCTTTCCGTTCTTTTCGGTAATTTTTACCAATATTCTAATCTTTAAGGTAATTTGAACACTTCCAGTCCATAGGCTACTTGGTTATTTCAAAGCACACGTCCGACCACTTTGGCAAATTGTAAAATGAAGTTAACTATAAGTTTGGCATTTGCAATCAACACAATTAAGATTACAGGAGGTAAGTTAATAATTCACGTTATTAAGTAGTATATTGTTACTAACATTTGTCTATGTGCAGTTACTTTTAGCAATATAAAACCTACGTCCTTTCTCAAGCGTTTGTCTATATCTGAACCAAAGTTTATCGAACTCTGTTGGTTAGTTTCTGTCGTAAATCAAAATAAACAACCAATTATTATCGCAATTATAAGATTAATAGCTATTTTATTTTTCATAAATATTATGAGGCGTATTATCAGAGATCAAATATGTTTTTGCTCAATTTTGTGAATCATTTGTACTTTCGTCTAAAATATGACAATGGCTATGAAAATTCATAGCTTGTAATGATGGAAAAGTATTTTGTGTCTGGAGGTGGATTACACGAGTATAGCGGTAGTACGACCTAGGAGCCTCTACACGGATTTTAATAGTTTTAATCAATTGATTATTATAAATAGTTATTTTAATTAAATTTAAAATAATATAGACAAAAAACAACGTACAGTTCCGCCCAATTAAGTACTGTATTAAAATATACGAGAGTTCAATCGTCTTCTAAATTTATATTAACAGAACAAGTTATTTTTTTCTTACGTCTAATTTGTTGCCAGTTTTAAAATTTAATACAACATCATGTCTGCTTGTAAATACGTCGGTAAAAAAAGGTTTATCAAAATTAGCCTAATGTGTACAACATTGCGGATTTTGATATGTGATTGTGGATGACGTCTATGCTACTCATGCCTTAATTGGAAAAGGATTGGATTGATGTTGATCTGACTAAAGTCCGATTTACACATCGACAAGTAAAGTAGCGAGTTAAGTAGTAAGTTGTTGATTAAGTTGATTTGAATAGATCTCCATCCTATTTTTCGGCGAGTAAAGTACGAAGTAGTCCCTTCTCTCGCGTCTCGCCAAACTTAACTCGCCAAAAATAGGATGGAGATCTATTCAAATCAACTTAATCAACAACTTAATACTTAACTCGCTAATGTACTTGTTGATGTGTAAATCGGCCTTAAGCGCAAGAACATATTAATTTGATCTGGTCTGATCACACGTATCCACTTGCATATCTGGTAGTTCAAATCGTTTGGAAGACTTTATGCACGAGTATACGCAAGTGTATACGTAGTGTAGGACGCCCCCAGCTAGGTAGACCGACGACCTCAAAAAGGTCTCTGGGTCGGACTGGATATGGAAGGTGCAGGACCATGTTCTGTGGCGTGTGTTGCGAGAGGCCTATGTCCGGCAGTAGACTGCGATAGGCTAATTGATTGATAGCCAGGTGGCAATGGGTTAACAACTATCCATTACGCATAAAACTCGATTTTGAATACAATTGAGGGTCTCTACCTGAAGAGGTCCCTAGTAGTATTTAACTGATCTGGGTATTTTAGTAATTGATACATAGGTTTGTAATCTTTGTATCATCATAACAGCCCATTAATGTCCCACTGCAGAGACGGGCCTCCTCCATTGACGGAGGGATACTTGGCCTACTAATACCACGCTGGCCAGACGTATTGGTATAGGGTTTAATTTTAAGTTTTCCTTCTTTTTATTTCGTAAAGATAACATTCACGGATAGTCCCTTAGTCGGTTTTTACGACGCCCATGGGATGAGATGGGGTGGTGACATATTGTATTCTTACTCCGTCACCACACGGAGTTCAGCCTTATACCAAACAAAACCGTAAGAATTTAAGCTAATCAATTGACTAATATTTAAGAGGCGTTTATGAGTAAGGGGGTATGCATCTGGCTAGTCTCTTAATCTTTGTATAATGTTATCTTAATCCGTCGCCTTATGGAAAGTTTAATGTAATCACTAAAGCAATAAGAACTCATTTAGAAATTACTCAGAAGTGTATTAAGTAGGTACTTACATGTAGGTACATGTAATTACTTTCGACTTAACAGTTTTGAGGTCTAATGACCCCTATTGTCTTTTATCTTTAATTTTTCTTTTACTCATAGTAATAGCCGATAAGAGTCCCGGGCTCGTGACAGAGAAAAATTTAGGTTACTTAATACCACACTAGCCAGATGCATACCCCCTTACTCATAAACGCCTCTTAAATATTAGTCAATTGATTAGCTTAAATTCTTACGGTTTTGTTTGGTATAAGGCTGAATTTTAGCGAGATTTTTATTAAATCTCGCTAAACAGTGATTAAATTTAAGAGGCGTTTATGAGTAATAGGGATAGTAGTAAAGTTTTTCTTCTTTGTAGATAATTTAACTATGCATTTGTATGTATTTTCCCTCCGAGGAGCTTTTTAGTGAGTCTCTGTATGGGGTTGTCCCAAATAATATTTTGCTGTTGAATTAGTATTTCTGAAAATACCACGCTGTTAGCTGTGTACCCACGATTTTGAGGTTCTCTCAAACCAGGCGACTTTTAATTATTACCATTGAACTTAAAGGGTGAGCAAAAGGTTAATTTTATAGATCTGTGGTTGCCACCTAAGATGGCCACAGATATCAAAGGGTAAGCATTGTATTCTAAAAGGTTTTTTGTTAATAAATAATTAAGATGCAAATCTTTGTGTGCATGAACATGATTGTTTGCATTCTATGTATAACATGTTTTCTATGTATAAATCGTATATGTATGTATTTACAAAAAAAAGTATTTATGTATCTTTATCCGTTGTCTAGTACCCATAGTACAAGCTCTGCTTAGTTTGGGACAAGAGGGCGTTGTGTGAATGTGTGAGGATTATTTAAGATGGCCTTAGTAACACATAGTAACAAAAACTCTATGATATCACGCATATTTATTTATTTAAAATGGCCTTAATAATACATAGTAACTTAATCTCTTTGCAAACACGCAATTTTTAATGTTATTAGCAGTAATGCACGTTAAATCTTCGATAACAATAATTACTAATTACACAATTTGAAACACAGCAACTACATAATATACGGAATCTTGATGAGAACTGCGTAATGTAAATACCTCGTTATGTATCTATTGAACGAAATTGTTACGATACATAACAAACTTTTTTTCGATACATTAAAAAATGCTTTTGATACATTACAAAAAATGTTTCGATACATTACAAAAAATGTTTTGATACTTTACAAAAAATGTTTTCAATATTGATTATGAGGGACATTAGGAATCAATTTTTTCAATTTTTTTAAATTGTACCAGGCTTTCGGTTGTATTTTTAATTTAGATACTTTATGTACTTCAGAACGGATGTAGAATTGATCTATTTAAATAGAGTTTTGTTGCTTATTTGGAGCCCCAGTTAAAAACCATATAAGGGATGTTTCGCAAGCATTTGGATTGTAGGATAAGAGGAAAGTTAGGAAAAAATATTTTAACCAACAGGGTGGTAAAATATTAAAATTAAAATAACTGAGTTTCTGCTGAAGTTATAAAGTATAAATATTTATAAATAATATAAATATAATAATATATAGGTAATAAAAACATGTCCGCAATTAGACATAATATGAAAATAAAAACATAATATTTTGATTTATTGATATAAGCCAGTATTGTAGGAAAATATCTACCTCTACCTAGAGAGGATACCTCTTCTCGAATGATTTATAATAATAGCACATTAATTACGTAATTATACACTTTATTAATAGTATTTTTTTTCCAAGTAGTAAAACAATTATTGCAATGAAAAGGAAACATCTAAATTAAATACAATTATATATTATAACATGAATTATTTGGTAACGAATACACGAATATAACTTTGTTTAAAATATTTTGCGCGAGAAAGTCTGTCTACGATCGGCCGAAGTACATATGATGTAAATAGGTAGCCGCAAAACGAAACTGCGCTTTGCAATAAGTAACTTCGACATAGTTGTCGCAACACACGAACGGACAAACAAAATAATAAAGAAGTAAAAATTACCTTGAATTTTTAAAGGGTTGCTCCGTAACAAAAAAAATCCTTCACAAAAACAGAAATTGGTTCGGAAAACACAAATATTTTTTTTCACAGTATACACTTAACAGTTTTTTTTCTTAAATTCACCTCACTTCATTCGAATACATGTTTAAAAATTTGTAAATCGAAAATGACTCGTTTTGAAAGTAGCGTTCGTTGCGCGGGCGCGGCTTACGTGAATCGCGGTAGAGCGCGAAGTGCAGGCGACTAAAACACCCCACTACGCTGTCGGTCGTGCTGTTGAAACAGTCGCAGATAAGGAGTAGGTACCCCGGTACCTCCACTTACCGCTTCCCGCTGCGAGGGCCCTAAACTAATCCTTTACGAGACGGTACAGGAGTCTATGAACTCTGTCACAATTTTTTTTGTCACGTTGGAATTCTACGTATTTATTCGAACTGTATAGAACATTTCGTGGACCATTATGTTTATGATTTACAAAAAGTATCCTCGGTACTTACGGCTATCTTAACTTTTATTTCATTTTAAGATGTCTGATAATTTCTCTACCTATTCTAGTCACATTATTTATCTAGCATATTATTAGTATTAAAAACGCGAAAGTTTGTAAGTATGTTTGTTACTCTTTTACATAAACAATTTTAATGAACTTTACAATACATCAGAATGTATTAAAGGCTACTATTTATAAAAATATTGTGTGAATAATTGTCCAAAATACGCAGAAAGTATTTCTATATTTTTATTACTATATAGAAAAGGTTTCAAACCAAAGCTTTTTTAATTAAGATGGTTAATGAAAAGCCGGGACGTGATCAAGAGTCTGTAGAATAGAAACTGGATACTCATCTTTTGTTATTATGTTTCCTCTAGTGTTGTCATGCATGCAGCTGGCACACTTCAAACTATAATATATCTCTTCAATGAGGTTATCATACTTTATAAATAACTGTTAGGATGTCGGGGAAACACGTTGTGATAGTTAATTTGCAGAAAAAACGGAAATTGTAAACTTAATTTTTGATTTTAAAAATATATTTTGATAAACATAATGTGTTTCTACTAAATTAAATAATTAAACAAAGGATATCATCATAACAGCCCATTAATGTCCCACTGCAGGAACGGACCTCCTACTAATACCACGCTGGCCAGACGGATTGGTATAAGGTTTAATTTCAAGTTTTCCTTCTTTCTATATAAAGTTAATATTCACAGATAGTCCCTAAGTCGGTTTCTACGACACCCATGGGATGAGATGAGGTGGTGACATATTGTATTCGTAAGAATACAATATGTCACCACCACCACGGAGTAATCCGTCACCACACGGATAAAAGTAGTAGTATTTAAGTAGTAGTTTTTTTATCGTTAGTTGGCGTCCTTATGAATTTTAGACATTTCGCCAGATGTCTCAGTTAATAGGTAGTGTGTGTTTCATTATTTGGAATTTCTTAACAAATTTGAATATGCGTGAACTTCTTTTCATGGTTATTATAAATGTAGTTTCATTGTTTTCCAAACTTGTGTACACCACATGTCATTGAAATGTAGAGTTTTCTATTTACGGGGACATAAAACATTTTGTCATGTTAGGAACTGGCGATGTGTGTTTTTCTATAGAGGTCATTTCTTTGCAATTTTTTTTTAAATATTAAAATGCAGTATTATTAGTGGAGTCCAGTAGCTATGACGAAATGAGACATTCTTATTCAATTTTTTTACAAAAAAATAATGCATTCATTTCCAATCCTGAATATTGTGTTCTGAGCACAAAAACTATAATACCTACTACTCTTCTATATTTTTTGATTTTAAGCTAGTCTAGCAGTTATGTAGATTAAATAAATACATATTCTTCACCCATTCATACAACGCCATCTGGCCCTAAACTAAGCAAAGCTTGTACTTACTATGTATACTAGACGACGGATAAACATACTTAAATACTTTTTTTGTAAATACATACAGATTGAATCATATTGGATGGACGTCTGTCATGACACATTTATTTGTCCGATATCGTTATTGATTCCTAAACGGAACTAAGTATTAAATTATGGAACGATAATTCGGAACATGACCTTTTTATGATAGTGAGTCCTTCAAATTTAGTGTGAAGTAACATTTGGCTAGACTGCCAAAGAGGCGACGAAGTGTAGTTTTTTGAAGCCATGTCATTATTTAGGTCAAAGATGTAAGTCATCATCATATCAGCCCATTAAAGTCCCACTGCAGGGACGGGCCTCCTCCCGTGATGAGATGGGGTGGTGACATATTGTATTCTTACTCCGTCACCACACGGAGAAAGATGTAAGTATGTAACATGGTAACTGATATAATAAATTGTAACTTTTAAACTATCGCGTTTCATTATTATAAATATTATATAAACGGGATAATAACGCGCATTTAATTTACCTTTATTTTACTTGACGTTTCGGCACAGGTTCGACTTTATATTAACATCTCAAGATGCGAGGGTAGATGATAATAATATTATATTATCTATCACGAAGACGAAGCTGTGACGTCGCATCACCAGTCAGCTTGCGACCACGGCCAGTGCAACCTGTGCCGAAACGTCAAGTAAAATAAAGGTAAATTAAATGCGCGTTAATATCACATTTACATAATATTTATGATATAATAAAATTTACAAGTATTTTGTTCGTTTTGTATCGTTTTCGGTTATATTGTTTTATATGTATTATGTTGACTCTTTTAATAGCAAAATGACATAAGTAGTACCTTAGCCAATGCTAACGAGAAGCACGTATACACATATACCACAAAACGGAACTCACGTTTTAACTATAAAACTTTAAACAAAATTATTAACTGCCAAACAATATTCAATCAAATCTGCATAATGTGTCAAGAAAATTTGTATTTATTTAATCAGACCGGTATTACGAATAAATTGAGTTTTTTATTGTCGTTTAGTTTAGTTTTTTTTGTCATAACGTTGTGTAATTGATTACGTTTAAGTATCGCTCGTTTGTATTTAACCTATATTGATCTAAAAAGCCAATGATCCATGGTCTATGACGGCGTAATATGCTAAATAAGGCAAACTAGTATTTACGCGATTTAGTGATCATTTAATGTTATTTTGCTGATAGTTTATTAGACTTACCGCCGCTTTCCGAATGACTGATCAAGTATAAATCAACTAATCAAGTGTCAAAACGCGTGTTAGCTATCATTTTAGTTCCTGAAAATTGACAAGAGTTTTGACACTTGATTAGTTGATTTTTACTTGATCAGTCATTCGGAAACCGTGGGTTAGTGGGGTTATGGTTACCGCGGACGATGTCGTGGGTTTGAAACCTGATCTACTGATAGAGCAATCTACAAATTATTGTACTGAGACCGGATGTTGTATTGTAGATGAGATAATAATATCTTAGTTAGCTTCGAGATTAGAAAATTTTAAAATTAACCTTATACCAACTTGTCTAACCAGAGTCGTATAAACCTTATAACTACCTGCTCGTCCTCAACATAAGTATTTAAAGGGAAATAAAATTTATTTGCTTTAATAATAACATAATTAGCAGCTTCTATTGCGGACTGTACTTAAGTGAGGTCAACGTAAACGGTGCAAATCTAACTTAGACATCTTAATATTTACATATTAATTACGTATAAGAGGCATTTATTAAGTCAATTTAAAGCTTCTGATTATTCAGTAGGGCTATGTTTTATTTTTGTAGGGCAGAGAGGACATCATATGTGTTATCCGAAAAGAAGAAAGACAATGGAAAAAAATTGATACTTTAGGCGGGACTTAAACCCTGAACTATACGCGTCCAGCGCCATGACCAACTAGGCCACCCGAGCATCCGTCTCAGCTACCAAATTTAATCATTGCTTTATACGAGTCCCGCCTCGAATACCAATCTTTTACATTCTCTTTCTTTTTTTTTGGAGTTTTCTAGTTATACCTAAGCTTTATAGGTAAAAATTATTTGTAATCACCTGTGTTAGTCAAGCACATCTCTACAGAGGTAGGGCATGGTCTTCCGTTATTGTTATAGGAATCAACTAATGGAACTACACAATATGGCTTACTTCGCATCTCGCGGTCCATGGGTCAACCATTTCTTCATTTGTTTTCATCTTTGAACCTCAGGCGATGTGATCGCTAAGCGACAAAGCCTATAAAAATAAATTAAAAAAACTATACCTCAGTCAGCATTTACGACACTAATAAATTTTCTTAATAAAATTATATTTGTAAAGTGATCACCAAAAAGAGCAATAGGAACCCCGCAGAGTTTCTTGTGGGTGTCTTCTCTGACATGGTAGTGTTCCGAACCCTCAGTAAACTTAGCCGTTAAGTGAGACGTGCATATATGTGATTACTATAAAAACTCAGACTTTCATAAGTGTCACTAACGTGTCTTAAATGAATAAATATTTTTCCATTTTTCATTTTCACTAATTGAGTGAGATTGGAAATTAACAATATGTAAAAATTACATCAGATTTGTAAATAAAAAATCCCCCATACTTACTTATTTTACAGCGGTTGCTTTACAATGGTATAACTAAATACCCGTGTTATCATATGCAAACCAATGCGCAGAGATATAAAACAACCATTCATGAATCATGTTTATTTTTATGAACCAAGAAGTATTTAGTTATCAAAACAATTTGTTAAGGTTTTTACCGATCCCTTTTCAAATATTTATCAAACGTATTAATTTCACAACAATCCTCTTTGTTGAAAAAAGGTTACAAATGAGTACCTACTTAAAGAACTTTAATAAAATAAAAACTAAATTTAAATTAAATCAAGAAAACAATGAACTTTTTAGGCTACTGGAGGTCGATTTGCAATTATTGACATTTTTACATATATACCCACTTGAACGTCAATTGGTATGATTTATCCACTGACAAAATGGCGGGACTTACGTCATATAGTATAAAAGTACCAAAAAAAAATTCGTTCTCCAACGCGCGATATTTTATAAAAACATGATTCTACCGCTTAAACTCTGCGGTTAAAAAAGTCTGTGGGACAATTGTCGATAGTTTCCGAACGGATTACACCAAAATAAACAGCTGTAAAAAATAATCTGTGGTCGCAATGTCAAACAGAAGTTTGCTTCATTTCGTATGTCCTTGTATGAAATTTACTGTTTATGTGTTAAATACATTTGATTAATTAAATATTGTTGGAAGTGTAATATATTACATACAATTTTCTAGAAAATGAGTGCTTTCTAATGGTCGTAATATTATGTTATAAAAATTGAGTAACTTTTAAAATTTAATAAAAGAAAAGTCAAAGACTAAAACTTGACCTTGAGTTTAACAATAATGGCGGTTTAATTACGCTTTCCTCGATAAAAGTTTATTAAAATCGTTTAAAGTTTATTGAAATCGTTTAATAATAGAAGATAAACTAATAAACAATAATTAAATTTAGAAAACAAACCTACTACGTTCTTATTTTTATGTTCTTATTGTCTAAACAAAAATATGGTATGCACGTACAAAACGCCGAGATGGCCGAGTCAGCTAAAAAAGGTATTTATTTCAAAAATAATTTAAAATATTTTAACCTTATGAATTATAAATATATATTTTTTTTTTAAAAGAAATATAGTTAATTATATTTTAAAAATAAAATCCTTCAATTTGGGTTGCTAATTTTATTCACAAATAATATAATTCCCGGAAAATCGCGGAAAATGTCAACAATTTTTCGCAATTTCTCAGGTTTATCAACTATTCATTGTATTTAGATATTCATAAGGTTAATGTATTTTAATTTAAGTTTATTCCCTATACTTTTACGAACACGACGATGTTTTTCATTTTCAAATTGATGCAGTAATTTTCTCGTGTTAGCCGTTTTTATCAAGACGGAAAACTCGCAGTTTTTTATAAACACATAAAAAACTGCGAGCGTTGCCACTTGAACGTTGGACTCGCGAAAGCGATTCGCGCAGTTAACGTTCAAGTGGTGCAATATTGGTTTTTGACGTCATGTAGCTTATTTATGTCTCTATAAGGAAGAATATAATATAATTTATTGACAATCTATGCTACAGTATTATGCTATAATAGAACAGACGTTATACTTACATACATCTATCGTAAAAGCTGACTATGATAATATGATACTTAATAACTTCGCAAATACCTACATTATCTTTACGAAACTTGACATACGAGTAGAACCCTTTTATCTGGCTAGGGTAGTGGTGGTTTCTTCATCCTCATCATCATAACAGCCCATTAATGTTCCACTGCAGGGACGGTGCTCCTCCAGTGACGGAGAGATATCACCACACTGAGCTGACTATGATAAACTTCGCAAATACCTACATTATCTTTACGAAAGTAGTAAAATTTGTCATAGAACCCTTCTATCTAGCTAGGGTAATGGGTTTACTAGACCAAAAATTTATATTCTAAGGAGGATCCTACTGTGAGACATTGATAACAAACGCATTTCTAAACATGCAAGAAACTTTACCCAGCATGTCAATTCTTGTTCATTAAAATCGTTAAAAATTCGGTTAAGTTATTACATAGTTGTCAAATTGTCTTACTTATTGTATGACAATTTGACGACTAAAGTTAACTTAACTGAATTTTTAACGTTTTTAAGGTACGAGAATTGTCATGCTGGTTCTAAATTGCTCAGTTACAAATTAAGATTTGCTACTAACAGCAAATAGTTAAATCTAGACTTATTGATAATTACTCCTTCAAAGGCCCCTTAATAAGAAAACCTATCATTCAAACTTGTTCTACAACTAACTCTTATTAGGATACTATAATAATATAACACGCTTATTTTCTTCAAGGTCATCTCAGTACGTTTGTACTAAAGCATCTTCCTTACAGTTCTCAAATGCACTAAGTAACTATTAATATAAATTAAATGTATGACCTTATTCCACTTGGTAGAATTGTTGAAGATGATTAACCTTGGGGAAATAATGTGGAAAGAAGTTGTAACCTCTTTATGTATTAGGATTTGGTGCACAGGGTCAGAACACCCACAACTAGATAAAGCGGGAGCTCATCGTCGATTTCTTTTTATATGGAGAGTTATAAGTTACTTGATTTATTGGAAACTTGCTGACGCCCGCGGCTTCACCTGCGTTGTATAGCTAGCTTCAATGTATTACACGCTAAACTACCTATATTCCATATTTCATCAAAATCTATTCAGTAAAAGTAAGTAAAAAAAGTAAAAATGCATTTATTTTCCACCATTAGCAAAGTGTTACAAAAACATAACTTATTTCTAGGTGGACTGGAGCCTAAACTAGGGAAACCCTGTATTTCAGGACTCCAGGACACTCACCCGTGGTTACAATTTTTTTGGTTTTGTGTGCATGTGTGTGTTTGTGGGTGTGTATGTGTGTTTGTGAGGGGTGTGTGCTTGTGTGTGTGTGTGTGTGTGTGTGTGTGTGTGTGTGTGTGTAATTGTTTGTGATTAAAGGGTGTGTGTGAGTGTGTGTTTGTGTGTGTTTTGTAACTAAAAAATGTATTGGCTTTAAACGTAATTTAGATGTATGATATTAATTCATTTCATAACTGTTAAAAGTTATTCTGTATCTTTATAATTTAGGTTTAACAGATGAGTTTTAACAATATGCTTACACTCCTTTGTGGTCTTGGGATATATGTTTAACAAGGAGTTAATTTTATTATATAAGTAGGGTGCCAGGAATATTGATTGACGTCTGAAAAAGCAGTGTGATGTGAAATAGACTCATATACTCTATTTCTTCTGCGTGACGAATGGGTTGTATTTGGATCGTAAGGCAGTTCTCTGTGCTTGCGATGTATAGTGTGGGAGATAAATAACTGCCGAACAGAGAGAATACTGGATTCTTTATAGAGTGTGCATGTCGGGAATCGAAAGGGTTTTCTCAGCATAACTTTTAGAAGTGACCTTTGAGCGCGTTCTACAATTATAAGTTTAGTCTTGCATGCTCCACCCCAGGCTGGTATACAGTAGTCAATGACCGATTGAACTAAAGTGTAGTAGATAGTTTTTAGCATTGTAGGTTTAAGTACATTCCTGAGTCTTTTAAAAATCCATATCAGCTTTCGTATTCTGGACGAAAGAAAATCTATATGTGCACTCCACGACATCGTTTGATCAAGCTGAACACCTAAGTACCAGTAGTTTTTGCGTGATAGAGTAACAAACATCCATCCATCAATCCTCACAAACTTTTGCATTTATAATATTAGTAGGACTGTTAGCGTTTCTATACCAGACGCAGGTCAGAGTAGGTATAGAGGTCTGCATTGCGCTCGTCACCCTGAAACATCACCTGTTAAGTCCCCTAACCGCACACTGTATTCCATAACACAGTACACTTAAGACTTCAACGAAGAAATATTTGCATACTAAGTACTGCGTGGTGGTAAATTATACTTGGTTCCCGTTTACAACAACCGCGGAACGAAATGTGTTTCGAGCTTTACGAGCAATGATAACGTAGAGCGCAAGAAAGATATTCGTTCTTTAACTGAAGCATATAACAAAGTTATTTTTTATAGTTAAAGCATTCTCTTAAAACAATGTTAAATAATAGAAATGAAAAAACTTACCCCGAAAGCAATTATAAATAATTTTATTATATAATTATATCATAGACTATGAATAATTAGATTATAAACGTGTATTAAGTAATTAGTAAAAGTTATGGGAGTTATCGTTAGATATGCAGATTTTAATGTAATGCCCAGCATAACCTTCTTTAGTTATTTAGTATTTTGATACTAATTATATTGCAATGATCGAAGGAGGTTTGAGTATGGTATCATGTGCGCAAGGAACTTTACACTCTAACTGGAATGCTTACGAAGCAAATTTAGACAAATTAAATCGTACCTTACTACAGACTGACAGCATAAGGTTTATATTTGTTTATATAACATGAAAGGGAAAAATACTCCGACAAGGACAACGACCAAGGGGGATTGCATGGATCTCTTGCAACTGTAAGGTAAATGTTGGTATCTTGTTTAGAGAGGGAGACACTCCACTCACACAGCTGTAAATTAATTAGAAGCGGATTTTTTGTGACCGTAAGCATTCCAGTTAGAGTGTAAGTTCCTTGCATATAAGTAGCACACGACCATACGCCATAATCATAAATTAAGTTTTTTATTGTTGTTTAGTTTAGTTTTTTGTCATAATATTGTGTTATTGATATTATACGTTTTGAATGTGACAACCGATGGATGGGTAAAAACATTTTTGTAGTTACAAATAATATCGTTATTCTTTGGGGACTTGCTTGATGTGGAACTGAACCGAACTAAGAGAGTTATGGTACACAATGCTGGTACAGCTAAACCCGCTAATATTCTACTTATCACTGGTATCTAAATATTAGCACTCGTATCTAAATATGACGATAACAGAACTTTGAATGCAACATAGATTTTTTTTTTATTTTTGCTCATTATCTTGACAGATTCACAAAAGTTAGTATAAGCATACTTTTTTCCTCAGACTAAGTGTGCCCATTGTTTTGTTTTCTTTAAGGTAATATTTTTTTTCTTTTCTATATTGTATACAACACTTTAAACATTAGAATAGTGTTCTATTATGCTATTATCTTAATTCTAAGTAGAGTCGGCGTGGCCATAAACTTGTCCCTGTCTCCAACATAGAACGAATAAAGATTACAGGTTCCATTTTTAAAAGTAAAGAGGTGTAACAAAAGAAGTCAGATTTTTTTAAATGCTCGTAATCATTTGATGTAACAGTAGTTGCTTTAGGAACAACAGACAAGGTGTATGGGAACTTAACAGAGATATTATTATATTATATCGAAATAGTGTAATGCTTTTTTTAGCCATAGCCAATTTGTTTTTTTTTTCATGCCACGAATGACGTACGCCTGGGCTGAAAAATACGCCCAGACTACCTCCGGTCTCTAATAGGGAGGTGCGGAAAACTCTGCAGAGAGTACCCAAGGGAAGTCCTATGTCCCTAGCGGGTTATGCCAGGACTCCTACCGGCTAAAAATCGCCATGATGTTTGGTTGCCTATAACCAATTGTGTCAGTTGTTTAATATTATACAACTATCTTCTGGCTCGAACTTAACAGGCATAGAATTATAATAGGTACTATTAATTTAAGTAGTTGTAATACTTGTTTATATTATTGCTTGTGAACTTTCAACGTCCTCCAATAAAAATATTTAACATATAAATATTTACCCATAACAAAAAGAGGCACTAATTATTTTGGAAACAAAAATAAACTAACGCTACCTAAGTAAAGAAACAGCGCACAATTTTTGGAACTACTGTAGAAATAAATCTGAGCATATCAATGTCCCGTTCATATTAAAATTATTGAATTATCTACGTTGATATTAAATACGCAGTGACTGGAACAAGTAGGTTACACTCTGATTGTAAAGGGCTTTTTGTCAGCCTCGTGTTTTCTGAGATGACAATAAACAAAACGGTAGAGACGTTTCATTTTCTTTTACACAAATGAAGCCTCTTTGGCCCAGTGGTCGCAATATTATTTTACTTCTGAGGTCAGTTATTTATGTAACCCAGATAATTTTAGTTTATGTCTGTTTGCAGGTATTTTCACAGATATTCACAACGTTACAGATTAGTAAAACTTGTACCTACCATGAATACTAACGGATATATCTACTTTTTTTACTTTTGAACATAAAGAACTTAACTTATGTTATCCATAAAAAGCATCTAGACCAATACATTCATAGTCATGCAAACACAGATTTGAATAGAGCGGTATTCAAACCCGAGGCCTCTGCGAAGCAACCATAAACTCTAACCACTACGCTAAAAATATAAAACCTACATTCATTGATTTTGATGCCTGTTTTAGATTCAGAACTCTATGGTAAGTAGGAATCTTGGTAGAGTCATCGATGTCTCGATTATTTAGTTGTCCGCTCATGAGTCCCTTCCGGCCGAGACCGCACTCTTACATTACATCATCTTACATTACTAGTACAATATTTAGCATTTGCAGGGTTATGTATGAGGTTTACAACAAAAGAGTATTAACTCTATTTGTGTTTTTAGATGACGCTTTGTGACGAGAGTTTGGGCTTTGTGTCAGGTTTAGAATAAGGTCAATAGTCAGAGTATTGTTTAAAAAATTAAATCTTTATAAAGATTATTTATTATCGCGCTACTTTTTACAATTTGAACTAGCCAAAAGATGGCAATATACGCTCTCTATTGCCTATATTAACACATTCCCTTCTGGCTGCACAGTCTAGTACAATATCACCTAAGTCCGGACAATACGATTTTACACATGTATAAATAACCGTGGCAGGAATTAAAGACGTAGTAAACAATGACTTAAGAATCGATCTTTTGTAGTATTAGTGCAATTATCACATCTATGTAATTTCTGTCTCCACCGAGTCCTAACCTTTAACACTTTGAAGGACTAAATACTTTATAAAATACTTTATGGCTTGTAATATATCTAAATAAAGTCGCTAATCCGGTTGCCAACAACGGAGTTTTATAACATCCTGTTCTCCCTAATCTGTGGCCCGTACCTACAAGCGAGTGAGGCCCTATTACTTCTAAATATAGATAAGTATCTACTGAGTAGAGACAAAGAGTAGGTAGAAGTTTTAACTTCAAGAGCACACAAAAAAAAAGATTTTAAAGCTGGTAACAGATGCTTGTTAATTATGTCTAGCATGGTATTCCTATTATAATGTTATTAAAATTAATGTTAGGCTACTTATACCTAAATCTTATTAGTCAAATTACGCTTAGACTTAGACTTGTAAATGAACGTGCAGAATAAACTCTAATAAATATAACATAAAAAATAATTATGTGGTAATTGTACACCAGTGAATAAGGGAAGCACAAGCCCGCGCAACCTGAAAATATTTCGACGAAGCTTATGTCCAGACGTGGAGGTCTTTGGTTGAGGGCCATCCGCCCCATCACAGTCCGCGCTAAGTAGTAACTATCGTCAGAGACAAACTACGAGTAGTCAACAAAAAAAAAATCCAGACGTGGATGTCTATTGGCTGATGTTTATGATGATGATATTCACACAACGGTATAGTTTCGATTTATGCTAAGCTTGTGATACCAGACAAATCATAAAAAAACATAAATATGTACGTACCTATAGTAAATACATACATATTACGTAATATTGTATGCATTATATGTATATTATGTGCAATATTTAATATAAAAAGGAACACGACCATAATCCAAATAGAATAAAAATAAAAAACGTAATTCAAAAAACATTCACACAGCTGTCTTGACATAGGTTATGTAATAAAATTAGTCATACTAAGTATTAGATACAGCAGTTATTGATGTACTGCATAAAATCTACGATTATTCAATTTGCACGTTGCATCGCAATATGGCTTTAAAGAGAAATCTCTCACAATTAATATATTCATTATGACTCTTCAAAATGCTTATTCTATACTTATATTATAAAGAGGTAAAGTTTGTGTGTTTGTGACGTAATAAGGGGTAATCTGGATCTAATCTTATCCTATTTGATGTATTTTTTAACGTTTTTGGTTGGCAGACCAGACACCGATCCACCTGATTGCAACAAAACCGAGGCTTATGGACAACCAACAATGCCTAACCACAGTCATGTGCCTACCATAAGTATTACTAACGTGTTAAGTCTTGTAGCCCTCTAATGGCTATAACTGTGTCCTTACACATAATAATTTTCTAATTAAAAAACCGACTTCAACAGGAGTCGGTTAAAAACCATGCTGATAACAATTTCTAAGATTCGTATTAAATAAATTTCTGCAGTCGTCTTCATCATAAGATCATGTTTGTGTAAAGTTTTCATTAATACGAATAAAATAAGCCCAAACACTAGGTAGCTGCTATATACCGTTGAGAAGTTTCCTCGACCCTCAGTCGTCTTCATCATCAGATCATGTTTGTGTAAAGTTGTGTAAAGTTTCCATCAATACAATTAAAATAAGCCTAAACACTAGGTAGCTGCTACATACCGTTGAGGAGTTCCCTCGACCCTCAGTCTTCTTCATCATCAGATCATGTTTGTGTCAAGTTTCGTAAAGTTTTCATCAATACAATTAAAATAAGCCCAAACACAAGGTAGCTGCTATATGCCGTTGAGTTGTTCCCTCGACTCTCTGTGGTCTCCAGCATCAGACCAGTTCTGACTCTTGACTATTTGGTAGTGACGTCAGAGATGCACGTATATGACAACATTTTACATAATGTGTCCCTACAATTTTCAAGAGATGCCCTCGATTTCTCTGAGATCCCGTCATCCAGATCCAGATCTGGTGACAATGGGACCAAATGGGAAGTATACCCAATCGAACAAAAAAAAAATTTTTCAAATCGGTCTAGCCGTTTTCGAGAAATCAGGTAACAAACACAAAAAATAAAAAAAAAAAAAAAAATACAACCGAATTGAGAACCTCCTCTTTTTTGAAGTCGGTTGAAAACAGTAACATTTTCACAATACTACAGCAGCTGTAGTACTGGACATCAACCAACTGAGCATTCGGTCAACTGAGCATTCGGTCAACTGAACAGCCGGTCAACTGAGCATTCGGCCAACTGAGCATTTGGTCAACTGAGCGTTTGGCTTAGTGAACATTCGGCTAACTGAACATTCGGTCAACGGAGCATTCGGCTAACTAAACATTTGGTCAACGGAGCATTTGGCCAACTGGACATTCGGTCAACTGAGCATTCGGCCAACTGAACATTCGGCTAACTGAGCATTCGACCAACCGATCATTCGGCCAAATGGACTACTTGGTATAATATTTTATATGCTTCTGTATACTACTAACATTTTCATACTACTGCAGTCTTTGTAAACGCTTATGTATTTCTACAATGTATTCCCTAGATACTTGTTCTTTTCTTTTAAATTTTTAAGTACCTATATAATTGTTTTTCAAAAGTGATCTTTTGTGTGTTTTTCCTAACTGTTTCTGAAGTGTTTTTCTAATTCCTTTGTTTTTCTTGTATTCCTATATTCCCTTCTTCCTTGTATTTCTAATTTCCTTCTACGTATTTATCAGACTGTACTAAATAAAACAGTTTTGTAACACATGATATAACTTTAAGGATATCTTGTAAACGCTTAGACTTTGGAACGAATTTATTATCGTTTAATTATCTATCGTTGTCAACCAAGTACTAGGTTTCTTAGCAAATAGGTTTAATTATATAATTATCACGTAATTGAGCTCCATGTTGTTATACTTTTTCTTATAACATGAGTAATTGTTTATAATACCAGTATTTAAAACATAATTTGCATGTTTAGAAAGGTATGAGGCAGGTGTAGAGAAAAAGTACCTAGTGGATAATTCAGCTTCTTTTGACGACTTTGCCAGCCCACGTGTTTCCTTCAAACTACGATCCAGGTTCTTGCGTGAGAGGCGTGAAAAAGCATCTTCTGAAGCCGCCAAATACGAATATTGTAGCTGGCATGGTGCTCGCCATTCTTGGAATTTCAAGTAGGCCAATTAAAAAAAAAACTTTGGCATATTGCTTTGGTGGCAAATCGGTCAAGCGGTTATCGCGCGCGCGGTTGCTGGCTTAACAGTAACTTTAAAACTATCAGTTTGGATGATTTTAATTATTATAAATATGCATTTACTTTTTTATTATTTACTTTTATTTGACGGACTGATCAATCGCTTGAGACTACGGCCAATGTACCCTGTGCTGTAACGTCATGCAAAATAAAACTTAATACTATACCAACGTACTTACTAAGCGTTTTGTAAGAACCCATTCCTATTGTACAAATACTAATATTTAACTTAATCACTTTAAATATACAATTATACATACATAAATAAATGCATTCATACAGAGAACTCTACAAAAGAGCTCTCATACAAAACTGTTCAAAGAATCGGTCAATTGGCTCATCAATACGAACGACGAAAAGCCTTCCATGTCTTGTTTTACAATACTTATGAAACTATCGAATGTGTATACTCGTACCTCTTTCTCAACACGATTACCACATTGTATCAACTAAATCACTCAATTGAATAATGTTAAATTATACTTCATTACCCGATCGAAACAGAAGGGGGGTAATGTATTTTGGGAGTATGTATGTATTAATGAGAGTACAATGTATGTATAATGAGTATATATGTATGTTGTAAGAGTATGTATGAATGTATAATTGTTTGGCACGCTCTCCAGTCTGAACGGCTTGAAGAATTAAAGCTTGAGAGGTAGATTCGTATTAACTGTGAGAGTAGCAGTTGCTTTAAAAAAATAAAAACAGAATAGCAGATTTTTGGCGCCAAAATCAAGTGATTATAGTGCATAATTTTATCCAGTCGGGGTTTTTGTTTTTTAATTCGTAAATTATATTCTCGTCAGGTACTTGTATGTAATATAATTTTTATTATCGCGTAAAACATAAAAGCGAAAGTTTCTATGACATTGGACATTTTGTTTACAACTACAGGATCTCGCTAATGTTTGTACGTAATTAAGACGTCATAATTAATATTTGAATTAATTAAAAACGTGGCAAGACTTCTAATTAGGACATGAAGTTTTATCGAGTTTGTATATCAAAGTCGCCGGGCATAGTCCTAGTCTAATGATAAAAGGAATTTGACCTATTTATACCATACGTTATGTGCGTGATATTTAAATTATCCTGTTATTTTGGGGGTGGGTCATCATCATCATAACAGCCCATTAATGTCCCACTGCGGGGACGGGCCTCCTCCCGTGACGGAGGGATACTTGGCCTACTAATACGACGCTGGTCAGACGGATTGGTATAGGGTTTAATTTCAAGTTTTCCTTCTTTTTATTTCGTAAATATAATACTCACGGAAAGTTCCTTAATCGGTTTTTACGACACCCATGGGATGAGATGGGGTAGTGACATATAGTACGAGTATTCTTACTCCGTCACCACATGGAGACTACATTTTGTGGGTAATCCCTTGTAAATACCTGTAACTGTGACTCCCGTGATGAGAGTGACTGACTGCAAATGAGGGAATTCAAAAATCAGAAATCAAAAATGTTTTATTTCGTTATTACACTTATAGTATACAATAAACAGTTGGTGGTGTCTCCTTTTAAGCATATAGATGCCTGTGCCAGGAGACGCCGCTCTTTAAATCTCACGATGTTACAATGTATTAAAGTGCAACAAAAGAAAATTAAACATTAACAAAAATTCTTTTTTTTTTAAGTAGTAATAGATTTAATTTATAATTAGTCTGTGTGTGTGTATGAGTGCGTGTGTGTGTGTATGAGTGCGTGTGTGTGTGTATGAGTGCATGTGTGTGTGTGTATGAGTGCATGTGTGTGTGTGTATGAGTGCGTGTGTGTGTGTGTGTGCGTGTGTGTAGGTGTGGGTGTGTGTGTGTTACAAGGTGTGTGGTGTTTGTTAGTGAGTAAGTAAGTAAGATTGTTTTCTATGGAAATGGTTTGAGTAAAGATTAAAGATAAAAGGTCTAAAATAGTTTACTTTATAGTTATGAGAAAATTTTCAGCTTCATCGTAGCACAACTTCTCAATCCACTTAATCAGCATCAACTTGCATTCTTTGAAGGGTTTTGTATGTATATCTATCTGTTTGTTTATTTTATTATATAAGCAAGATGAGCGCTTGTCGAACTGGATATTAGCAAATTCTGTTTTTGTATTTGGGGTAAGAGCAAAGTAGCGTTTCCTTCTTCTAGAAGATATACTGGTATCTAAGGGTATTTTTTTATGTTTTTTTAAAACTATTTGTATTATATATAACTTACGGACTGATAAAAGATTACTTATTTGGTATAACTCATAGGTGGGATAGGTTCTTTTTTTAAAGTACATGACTTTAATTAATGTTCGTTGCGCTCTTTCAACTTCAATAAAACGTGTTTTCCGCGCGCCCCCCCGTATTGAAATACAATATACTATTACAGATTGAACGCGTGAGATATAGATTTCATTTAAAAGATTTTTCGAAGGGTCTGTCTTTGGGACAATGTGTCTTAATGATTTAAAAATCCAAATAAACTTTCGTATTCTTGCAGAAATTTGCTCGACTTGGGGATACCAGGACAGATGTTGGTCTAACATAATCCCTAAATATTTTAGGTGATTAACTTTATCGATGGACGGACAGTTGCAGTTGTAGTCATTGACACTCCCACATTCATGTATTTTAATATTGAATTCTGGTTTTGGTTGGGCGTTTTTATAGATTGTAAAGCACATATAGTTGGTTTTGATTGTATTTAACGTAAGGAGATTAGTTTTTAGCCATGAAGCTACTTGCATCATACCCTTTTCTGTGTTTGTTTTCGTTTCAGCCCAAGTCGTACCAGTAAAGACGATCGCAGTATCATCGCAGTACGAAACAATTTCCGCGTTGTTTATAGGCATATTACATAAATCGTTCAGGTATATCAAAAATAGAGTAGGGCCTAGGACGCTTCCCTGAGGCACGCCGTAGGTTACGTCAACGTCTTCGCTGACAATGTTATCTAGCTTAACCTTCTGTTGTCTATTAGTCAAGTAATCAGTAAATATGGATAGCTGTGTGTCTCTGATACCAATTGTTTCGAGTTTTTTAACTATAATTTTCTAATTAAAAAACCGACTTCAACAGGAGTCGGTTAAAAACCATGCTGATAACAATTTCTAAGATTCGTATTAAATAAATTTCTGCAGTCGTCTTCATCATAAGATCATGTTTGTGTAAAGTTTTCATTAATACGAATAAAATAAGCCCAAACACTAGGTAGCTGCTATATACCGTTGAGAAGTTTCCTCGACCCTCAGTCGTCTTCATCATCAGATCATGTTTGTGTAAAGTTGTGTAAAGTTTCCATCAATACAATTAAAATAAGCCTAAACACTAGGTAGCTGCTACATACCGTTGAGGAGTTCCCTCGACCCTCAGTCTTCTTCATCATCAGATCATGTTTGTGTCAAGTTTCGTAAAGTTTTCATCAATACAATTAAAATAAGCCCAAACACAAGGTAGCTGCTATATGCCGTTGAGTTGTTCCCTCGACTCTCTGTGGTCTCCAGCATCAGACCAGTTCTGACTCTTGACTATTTGGTAGTGACGTCAGAGATGCACGTATATGACAACATTTTACATAATGCGTCCCTACAATTTTCAAGAGATGCCCTCGATTTCTCTAGGATCCCGTCATCCAGATCCAGATCTGGTGACAATGGGACCAAATGGGAAGTATACCCAATCGAACAAAAAAAAAATTTTTCAAATCGGTCTAGCCGTTTTCGAGAAATCAGGTAACAAACACAAAAAATAAAAATAAAAAAAAAAAAAAAAAAAAAAAAAATACAACCGAATTGAGAACCTCCTCTTTTTTGAAGTCGGTTGAAAATAGGAATAGATACTGTGTCGAAGGCCTTTTTAAGGTCTATGAATACTGATTAACATCTAGTGCCCCTGTCGACTTCTTTTGTTAACTTAGAGGTTAAAGACGTTATAGCGTCTTCTGTGGAAAGACCGCGTCTAAAGCCAAACTGGGATGGAGATATAATGTGGTTCTTTTGAAGATAACTTACTAATCTAGAATTTAAAAGTTTTTATAATATTTTTGCTATAACTGGAATAACAGAGATTGGTCTATAGTTATTAATATCATTCTCCTGTCCACTTTTGTAAATAGGCGTAACTATTGATTTCTTCAATAAAGTAGGGAAGATACCATTTTTAAAGCAAAGGTTAGATAAATGAGTTACAATTGGAATTATTTCAAATTTTACATGTTTAAGATATCCAGTGGAGATATTATCCCATCCCGGGGCACTGTCTGATTTAAGAGAGGATATTATACTGTTTACTTCTTGGATATCAGTATCCAGCAGCACAAAGGAATTTGAGAAGCTAGGTAAGGAACTAAGATATTGATTTAAGTTATTCTGGCATACGGTTTGTTGAATGTCGATTGCAAGTTGGTTTCCGATATTTGCAAAGTACTGATTAACGAAGTTTGCTGATTCTATAGGTGAAGCTTTTAGATTTGATAATTCAGAATTAATTCTAGTAGATTTATTTGTATAAGTGATAGTTTTTAGTTTTTCCATAGAACCTTGTTATTGTTTAGTGATTTATTAACCCTTAAGTCCTACCCATCCTAGGAGAAACATTATTCCTACCCAGGGGTCTCGTAGACCCCATATTTAAATCATGAATAAGTAATAAATTAAACGCAAATTTAATGTATTAATTATTTATTTAGAAAAACAGTTTAATAACGCATTATAAACAACATTTTATTTTTTGGATGGCACATTCCTCATATCTTGGCACAGTATCTTCACCACGGAGAGGTTTACGGCACATCCCACAGGAAACCTTCGTTTTCCGGTTTTTCCCCCTTGGGCAAACAGTACATCTTGTTTTATGCTATGGGAGCAGGAGTTGCGACGACCAAAAGACGTTTCTTTTTTTAAATTCCTCATAGGAGGTGTTGGAGATTTGAGGGCAAAGAAGGCCATGTAAACCTGTACTCCATTTGTCGGGTGATGAGGTCCAAGGTTAGTTTTTTTTTAAAAGAGATGTCTTTTCATTGTTTTTTTGTAGCCTCTTCAGAATCTTCTTCGTGCAGCCAGTCAATAATCTGATCATCCATTATTGTTAAGCTTTACCAAA
Organism: Schrankia costaestrigalis; assembly: GCA_905475405.1. Taxonomy (NCBI): domain Eukaryota; kingdom Metazoa; phylum Arthropoda; class Insecta; order Lepidoptera; family Erebidae; genus Schrankia; species Schrankia costaestrigalis. Next base: position 7,441,866 of record FR997832.1, read on the forward strand.
ACAATTACGTAAAACACATTAAAAAATATAAAAAAATACAATATGCCCATTAATTTTTGTAAAATGAACTAATAATACTATTACTATATTATTAAACATCAATAAATCGCCGTCCCCAACGAACAAAACCGTAATAGGAAAATGACAATTTTACAGGAGGGCATAAAAACTAAATATCATAAAAACTAATAAACTTAAGAAAAACTTTCTGGTACCAAAAGTTGGGTGTTTTTTTTATGCATCCGATTATGAGTTATTTATTATGAAAAATGTTTATTTATTATAAGAAAAGTAAGAAAATGTCTATTACCGACCCATATAAAGGAGAATGTTAACGCAAACTAACTTTACCATAGTGTTCGACTGAAATCACAAAACGGTCTTGCTATAGTTATAGTGCATTGTGATATTGTTGAAGGGAAATATAAATGTACTTTGTATTCGTAAAATGTCTTATCAATTTTATTCGATGATTTAACTGAGCTCAAAATTACGGTAAAGATATATAACGCGCTTCTTCGATAATCCTTTTTCAGACGTTAAGGAAAGTAAGCGTTAATTACATACAAAAAAAAATGCGAATGAAAGGAAGACAATGGATACTTATTATATTTATTCTTATTATACCATATTTATTATTATACCAATAATTTGTCAGTATTATCTACTCCAAAGTAGATAACACCCAACAAAAAACAAAGCGTATTTTAGCGATCGTTCTAGCTTTTAGCGTCAAGATTTAGATCAGGGAAAATTCTGTCATTTGAGTGCTTACATTTTAGGGCCGAGGGAAACGCCACCGTAGTGATGAACACAACTGATTATTACGGTAAAATAGGGGTACTACTAAGTGATGATAAGGTATACAAACTTGTATCATACAATCCCACGGCCAGAGTGCCACGAATGGACTTTTTCACAGAAGACGAGTACGAACGATTAAATAAACCAAAATCGCAGTGGCAACCTAAGTTATATGGGCTACCTAAAATACATAAGTCTAACGTACCATTGCAGCCTTTCGTAAGTCAAATCTCTTCTTCTACTTACGACCTTGCGAAGTACGTTACGTTAGTATTACAGCCACCTGTGATAAACACCGTCTTTTAATGAAGGATTCGCGCCCCTTTGTCTAGTCAACAAGGAATGTACGATTGAAACCTGACGAACTGGTTGTGAGTTTTGATGTAGAATCTCTTTTCGCCAATATTCCAATCAAAGAATGCGTTGAGGTAGTTAGAGACAAACTAAGTGACAATGATATGCCCCACAACTATGTTAATCTTCTAAAACACTGCTTGGATGGCAACTACTTCCTTTCCAAGGTCAATACTACCTCTAGATTGATGACGTCGCAATGGGAAGTTCAGTAGCCCCGGTACTGCTTAATCTCTGGATGGAACATTTCGAAGAGAAGGCCCTGAGCCTTGGCCCAAAAACTATCAGGCTTTGAAAACGTTATGTTGATGACATCTTTAGCATAGGTAAAGGAAGCAAGCAGGAGGTAGGTCAATATATTGCACATTTTAATACTCTCCATTTAAAGATGCTTTTAACGTATGAAATGGAGGCGGACATGTCATTGTTTTTCTTAGATGTCAAACTAGCCATAAGACTAACTATATGGGTCCATATCACACAGTGTTTACAGTAAACCTATACACACGGACAGGTATTTACACGCAACGTCTTATCACCACCCGCGACACCTATATAGTATAGCGAGAGCTATACCATAGCACTTAAGAATCATTATTCTTGCGTATTTACCATTATTCATCCATTGTAAAGGGACCAATGAAAAGGGAGAGACACCCTGGAGTGAACAGGACCTGCGTACGTCTCTGAAAGGCGTGACAGATAAGATTGGCTCCGTGTTGAGTAACTTCTCTATAAACACTATATTCACCCCGGAGGCCAAGGTTAATAGTATAGTACGTTCAGTAAAGGATGTCCTTCTTCTGCAATGTCCTGGATTGTACAAGATTGACTGTAGCTGTGGCAGCTCTATTATTGGGCAAACAAAGCGGAAGCAAAGAACCGACAGACCAACAAGTCAGCAATCGCCGAACACCTGGTGAATTACTAGATAGTGGCGCTATTTACTAGATAGAATTTCATAAACCTCGGGTAATCTCCACCGATTGCCACTATTATACTTAAGACTTGTGCGCGAGGCCATCGAAATCAAAACGTCCCCTAGGAGCTTTAACCGGAATGACGGTTTCTAATTGTCAGCAATGTGGAATCCAGTGATTTCAAACACAAAACTTCCCTTTTTTGAGCGGTCGGGTAACGTACAGAACAGCTATTCGGTCAGTGTTATGTGTAGAACCATTAAAGTAACATCTCAAGATACGACGGTAGATGATAATAATCTAATCGCATCACCAGTCAGCTTGCGACCTCGGCCAGGGCAACCTGTGCCGAAACGTCAAGTTAAATAAAATGCGCGTTAATATCCTTTTTATATAATATTTATAATAATGAAACGCGTAGTAGCATAGTTTAAACGTTATAATTAGTATATAAAATTAAAACACGTATACTAATCATACTCTTTTGCATTGTACTAACTTCTTGAGCAGAGTAGAAACCATAACAACAGTAAATAACTGTCTGGTATGTGCCGGTACTTAGTTAAAAATCAAAAATAACAACAAAATAAAAACAAATATACCTACTCTGATTTACCTCTTTACCTGTTATTGTTATTAACGCTAGTTTTCTTCAACATTACGATTGAAGGACGAAGCATGCCTAATGCTTCGTCCTTCAATCGTAATGTAATAAAACTGTCTGTCACGTAGGGTGTGAGAGAGAGCAATAACACATTGCGATAAATATAAATGCGAGTTCTCATCCGAACGATATTTTGTTGGCGATTACTGGCCACGGCCTTGTCATTTTTCCCTTGAGCAATATGGTAATAGTAGCTTACTCTACAACTTTGATTCAAAAGATTTGGTAATATGCTTTTGCGGTAATAATCGTTTCAAATTGTCTACTAAGTGTTCCTGGAACAATAACTTAAAGATCATTACTTTTTTAATTATCTTAGAAAGTATTTATCGCAGGGCCCTAAAAAAAATTTGAGTAATGTAATACAGTCTGTGGATAGCGAATATGCAATAATAAAAAAAAATGGTTATAGCTATTACCATAGTGTTCGTTGGGGACGGCGATTAATGTATCTTACCTTTTTATTTTATCACCAGAACGAACAGCAGAAACCAATGTATAAATATCAGTACACCACAAAAATATAGCTTTATTCTTACCCTGGGGTCTAATAAACCCCAAAACAGCCATAATTACGCCTACAATGCGAATGCACGACTAATTATAAGATGGCCAAAGGTGTCATCGAGGATTACCTGGAGTCACGGGGCCGTGCTTTTCGTTTTTGCTAAAATATTTAAAAAAAATAAAGCACTGGGGTTTACTGGACCCCCGGGTAGGGTTTAAGGGTTAAGAAGGTTTCTTTCATATTTTCTTTTTAATTTTTTAATAAGGTTATTGCAAAAGTTTCTATAGCGAGTATATGTAATTCTTTTTATTTCATTAAGGCGATCATCTTGTGATTGTTTTTGAAGCTTGTTACGGTTTTTTATACATCTTAGTATGCCTTCGGAGATCCAAGGCTTTATAATTCGTTTTTGTTTAGGTATTTTGTAAATAGTAGTGTTTATTTTGATAGATTCAATAAGATGTTGTATTAAGCTTTCTGTTATGTAATTAGGGTTTTCACAAAATAGTAAACTCGATAGGTTTTTCTCTTTTAAATATTGTAAAGCACTATCGAAATCGATTTTTTTAATATAAGTAGTTGTGGTTTGGCAAAACTTTGTTTTAGATAAGGATAAAAAGGTTGTACGGTGGTCGGTAATAGTAGTGTTTAGAATCGCAATAAAGGCAGAATGCCGTTTCTTGTTTATTTTTATCATAAAGTGATCAAGACAATTGGTTTCCCTAGTTGCCAAGGTGTGACCTGAGAGTATACCATGACCTGACAACATATCTAAGTATGATGTTCTATTTTTAATTTCATATGTTTGTTCGGTAGGCTTAGGACTTATGTTGATGTTTATGTCACCAGCAATTACAACATTTTTTTTTTTCAAGATTTATTTTATCTAGGTGGAGGCCCAAAGAGTTAATAAAAAATTCCGCGTTTGTATTTGAAGGTGAGCGATAGATACATAAAATTATATTATTCAATATAGTCAACTGTAGGCATGACGCATGGCTTATAGTTAGTTCTGTGACACTAGCTTTTATGTTGTCTTTAATAAATACTACCACACCGTCATTCTGGTTCAGCTTACGAGTAGTAGCGTACGAGCGATACTTGGATAGTGTTGGTATAGGTTTGTTTGTATCAAGTCGGCATTCAGTAAGAATAACAACGTCTACCTCAAAATTTAAGTAAGACATATTTGCTACGAAGTCCACAAAATTGCAGTAGATGCTTCTAATATTTTGCGAAATTATGGTTATGTCACTTTTATTATTAGTATAACTGTTAGTAAGTTCACTACAATCACATTCTATGGACCGTGCAATACTCAGATTGTCAATGTCATTTAAAGTGCGCAGTAAATCACCCATTAATAAGTTTCATAAAATACACGATACGTTTTAAATTCAGGGTATTGTTTATGTAACATATTACACGCCGTGACGACAAAAACCCACCAGGGAATTGAAAAACTTAACTACAATTTGGGAGTCATTGTGTGCAAGTAGCTAATATTAAAGCTAGCTACAATAAGCTCCATAGCATTCAACACTAAATGGGTCATGTGTACCAATAGTATCTGATTCGAGTTAAGAGTATGTTCAGAATTTTACCGAATCACAATACTCATGCAGTTATTAATTTATATTTTACTAGATTCTTTATAGACTTACTTTGATGACAAAATTGGTTGGCATATAGTCGATTACATATTATTATTTATTCTAATTTGTTGCGAGAAAGGCATAATTATATCGAAACAGTTTGTTTAAAGATATCTTTGGGGTTTTACCCCATATATTTTTTGTTTTTTTTTTATTTTAAAACCTTATACATATATAACCCTATATACCAAAAAATTTCCAAAAGTCTGCAAATATAGGTGAAGTTTAAAGATTCAAGATAAACTTATTGTACGTAAATAATTTTGTAGGTCACAATAATATTTGGCGGCAAGACGTTATGTCATCGGCCATTTTGTCATGAGCGATAACCGCTCGCGCCGTCTTTATGTAATAAGATTACGAAAAGCGCAAACGATAGGCTAGCGGGCAGTAGTATGCAATTCTTAAGTGTAAGGACGGCGACGTACGGTGGTATGGAGAAATGCTCGCCCTATTTTGATACTATTGCAATTGTTGTGAAAAGGCGTGTGTGATTTTACTTTTTTAAATAATTTAAAAAAGAGGAGTGGGGTTAGCTATGGGTGTTTTGATTAGTAGGTATAGGTATAACTCGACTCATCCGTAGACAGCTAGTTTTCAGTAGAAGCTGTTGACTCGTGTTATTCTAGAACTATGAGACCTAACATTTTGATTTTTTGGTATGTTGTTATGACATACCATGTAAAAAAATCAAAATGTTAGGAATTTTGATTAATTACATATTATACATACATACATAAACTCACGCCTTATCCCGTCCAGGGTAGGCAGAGCCGACAGAGCGCCACTTGTCACGATCCTGGCAAACAGATTGATTATGTATATATGTTCGAAAAATAATAACATGATAACCATAAACACGTTAATGTGTGTGTCTTTCAATGATAAAGAAAACTCCATTAATATTTTAAAACCATAATAGGTAACGCTATATATCTGAGCGAAGTATTATGTCATTAATAATGGTATCGAACTTGGCTTACTGCACTGATGTAAGATGTCAGCTTGGTCAACACATATGTATAAATACCATCGACCAGGTCAAGTTCATGTCAAATGTTCTCAATACTTCACATCTGTTACATAAGACCTTTTGGTGTCAAGTCGTTGTGTATACAACAAACACATCGCACAGTTTACTTGTAGGTCGGTATTTCATTGTTGGGGTGAGAAGATATTTCTTAGGAAAGCGTGCTTTAAGACCGCAAGGCAATATATTTGGATTATGAGTTATTAGCCAATGGATGAGGGAGGCACAGGATCGCACTTGGTGGCAATACTTGGAGGAGGAATACGTCCAGCAGTGGACGTCGATTGGCTGATAATATGATGATGATGATGAGTTATTAGAAACCCAAGGTTTGGGAGTATTCCTAATAGATCTTTAATGTCCTACTGTAAGGACGGGTATTTTCTAGTAAATGACCGAAAACTACTTTTCTACGACACCCATGAGATGCGATGGGGTGGTGACATATTGTATTCTTACTCCGTCACTACACGAAGAAAATTTTAATGTGTTACCTGTAATTACCACGTGAAAAAAAGTAAAAAAAAAGGCAGAGCCACTGGGCTGGATATAGAAAAACTTTAATGTTTATTTACCCTTCTAGTCTCCTTCAAAGAGACAAGTTTCTGAGTGGTATGTTATTATAGATGTAAGCACAACAAAATTCTGCATATCAGAAGCCTTGAACATGAATCCTAAAAAACAGTATATTAATTAATTAACCTTAGTGTATTATAGATTTATTTTATTTAAATTATGATGCGCATATGTATAACTAGATTTAATATTAATCCGTCAAAAAATAATACGGTTTGACCTCTATGTAAAAAGATCACACGCTTTTCTTTGAATTAACTCAAGGAGGCAGCTTTGTTTACTTCCTCTTAATGAAGGACTAGGAATACTAAATTTAACTACCTCATCTCATCCAGTTCATCATAACACCCTATTAATGCCCCACTGCAGGGACGGGCCTCCTCCCGTGACGGAGGGATACTTGGCCTACTAATATCACGCTGGCCAAACGGATTGGTATAGGGTTTAATTTCAAGTTTTCCTCCTTTTTATTACGTAAAGATAATATTCACGAATAGTCCCTTAGTTGGTTTTTACGACACCTATGGGATGAGATGGGATGGTGACACACTGTATTCTTACTCCGTTACCACACGGAGAACTCATCCAGTTGTTGTCTAGAAAAATTGGAATATATGGAGAATTTGATTCTAATTCTATATCTTTGATCTTGGTCAATATGATAATCCCAAGAGCATATTTATGTTCAACTGCGAATGGTCTTCATTGTCAGAGGGTAATTTAGCTTCTTTAAACCACGCTGGCCAGTCGTAATAGTCATGTTGATTGTAGTCGTAAAGATAATATCAGCGACTTTTATGTCATCCAGAAAGACATCTTCATTATCATAACAGTCCATTAATCTCCCACTGCAGAGACGGGCCTCCTCCCGTGTTGGAGGGATACTTGGCCTACTGATACCACGCTGGCCAGACGGATTGGTATAGGGTTTAATTTCAAGTTTTCCTTCTTTTAGATTCGTAAAGATAATATTGACGGATAGTTCCTTCGTCGGTTTTTATGAGATGGGGTGGTGCCATATTGTATTCTTACTCCGTCACCACACGGAGACTACTTTTACTTCTTCATCACACACAGAGTATGGTGACAGCAGTTAAGGTTACCTCTATCTGAGATGTAGCACACTTCTTGCGGTAAAACATCTAAGAGCTGCTAATACATCTATCAATACAACAGATTAATTGTAAATACTACCTTTCATTAGTAGCCAATTAGCTTCCATTACAATTAAATCTACATAAAAAGCTAGGTTATTTACGGATGTTGTTTATCTCTAGATTTTCCCTTATATCTATGTACAAAGTATACTGTTGCAACTACTCTCGCACACTAGCATACGGTGAAAGTAATAGTGGAAAATCCTGGTATGTGAAGAAACTTGTTCATTTTATACATATGCCTTACATGGTACCAATTTGATATTGCAACAAACAGTGATGCCCGAATAAGTACGAAGTGGTCGCGAACAGCTGCTGTCTACGAGTTCATGAGTGGAAACTTACGCTAGATTATTGATTGTGCAAGGCACCGAAACATTGTCTTAAAGAGGGGTTTACACGGGTGACTAAAACCGCAAGATTTCTGCCGCGCGGCGTAAATCGACCATCTAAATGGCAATTCGGCTAAGCCGCAAGGGAGAATTAGCAAGACGGTTAGGTGAGACGATTTGTCAAGCGACTAGCCGCACGGCTAAAATCGACCCGTGTAAATCCCCCTTAAGCCTCATTGCTACTTGTATCTGTTGATTCTAGATCTGTTCTATAATTCTAAGATCAAAACTTGCTTGGCTCTATCCAAGCAAGTTTTGATCTTAGAATTGTTGTGATTTCTTTCGTATTATATTTGAAGAACGTGCTTTGAGACATGCTAATTAGAACAGTTATTAATTTAATACTATTAGATCTTATCACTTTAATTATATTTTTTTTGTTCATCTCAGTTTTGTTATCACCAAACATCTTTATTACGTTGTTGTAAAGTGAAATTTACTTAAAGATCATTAGAAAATGATGTTACGTTACAATAAGAAATATTTTGATCAATATACTACGCTGCCTAGACGGTTTCTGATTGGATGGTTACGGATTTTTAGTCGTGACGGAGTAAGAATACAATATGTCACCTCCCTATCTCATCTTATGGGTGTCGTAAAAACCGACTAAGGGACTATCCGTGAATATTATCTTTACGAAATAAAAAGAAGGAAAACTTGAAATTAAACCCTATACCAATCCGTTTGGCCAGCGTGGTATTAGTAGGCCAAGTATCCCTCCGTCACGGGAGGCGGCCCGTTCCTGCAGTGGGACATTAATGGGCTGTTATGGTGAGAAAAATTACTTTTATTACATTACTAAGAGTTAGGATAACATAATTATCATTACATCATCAAACAACGAAATACTTAAAGGAGGCCAATGTCCAATTACAGGGGTGCTGGGCTGCTGGATATTGGCGACCTTGAGCCTTTTTCACACAGCGCGGTCGGCCCTGCGGTGGGTGGTCGAAAGACTTGACGGCGGGAATACAATGGATAAAATATAACCACAGGCGATCATATCTTATTTAAAATAAATAGTGATGCTATCAAATGCGTTTTATGTGATTATTTTTTAATGGTTTGTATGAAAAACAAGTACAGTTGTACTTTTATATTAAAATAAAATAAAACGTGTAAATTTCTAACATTAAGGAATAGTTCTTAATTTTGCGATGTAACAGTAACATTTCTCAGAATTCTATTGGCAGATTTAATTCGATGAAGAAATTAAGGAAAGTATGGATGTAAGATTTACAAACAACTATCGAGGTTACTAGAGTGTCTGTTACGTCATTATTGTTTTTATGAGTAAACATGTGCTGAATGAGATTGTGTCATTCTAGGCTAACATGCAGCTAATTATTTAGTTTTCTTGGTTTAATGTCCTGTTGCGAGGACCCCTCCCTCTACCTGCCGTGGTAGAGGAGATCATGCATGAGTGAGATACTGTGCCACGAAAGGTATTTGGTAGATGCCTATGTCCAGCACTGAACGTCAATCAATTGCGAACGATATAATAATGATGAGGATAATAATACGTCCGGCTTTCAATAAATTAACACTTATATCGCCGTTTTTTATTTATTTTATTTATTTATTTAAAGTTAATTAAAACGGTACAGGCCAATTACATTAATTAACTTAGAACTAACTTAGAATAATCTTAATCTTAAACTTAAATTAACATGGAACAGTGGACACCCTTTCATACACCTTCTCACAAAACACTAAACATACACGCATGATTTCATTCCATTCATCCGCGAACACATCACACTCTGGGTGTTGACTCAAGAGGTCATTGAGCATTTTTAAAGTTCGACAGACTGGGGACTCGGCTCTGGCAACGGTTTTTGATGGTAGCACCGCGAAAAGATCATGCCGGCGGTTCTGACGATGTGCGATGTATTTATCGGGAACAAATAACCTGCAAAAAAGTTCATGAAGGTCAGGGCTGTCAATTCGTCCTCTGAGGGTTTTCAAGCCAACAAGTAGCTGACAAAAACCCCTTCTGACTTCCAAGGAGTTATATGATAACATACCTAGAAGATAATTGGTAGGGTACATGTAGGGGAAAAAGTGGTACAGTCTCTGATAATGAGATCTGAGGAAAGTTTTTTGCACTTTTTCAAGCATCAAAGTTTGGTTTGCAGTATGGGGATGCCAGACACATGCGCTTGCTTCGAGTTTGCTCCGAACAAGAGTATTAAACAGGAGGCGAGCAATATTAGGGTTTTGAAAATCCCTTGAATTTCGCAAGACGAAACCCAATCGCCTGAAAGATTCTCTCGCAATAGCGGTGACGTGGTCTTTAAAAGTTAATCCCCGGTCGAAGGCTACACCCAGGTCCTTAATAGTGGAGACACGAGCAATTACCTTACCATCTAAGCTATAGTTAAAGACGGTTGGTCGCAACTTCCGACCGTAGCTCATTACGTAGCATTTACTAAAGTTAAAGTACAGCTTGTTCACTGTACTCCATTCATGAATTGCGTTGATATCCTTTTGCAGGAGTCCGCAATCCTCTTCCGTCTTTACTTGAGCAACCAATTTCAGGTCATCGGCATAGAGCAAGCATCTAGCAAATTTGACCTCTTCAGTGAGATCGTTGATCATAATGAGGAATAAAAGAGGGCCCAGAACAGACCCCTGACTCACCCCTGAGCCAGTAATGTAGGCCTTGGACTCGAAACAGCCATGCCTTACGAATTGCTTGCGATCTCGCAAGTAGTCAGCAAAAAATCTGAGCCAGCCAGATGAGAAGCCGAACATGCCTAGCTTAACCAAAAGAATGTCATTGTCGACTCTATCGAATGCTTTGCTAAAATCAAAGTAAAGAGCGTCAACCTGCCTACCGGCGTCTAAACCCCGAGAGATGTATTCAACGTTAAGCAACAAGTTAGTATCGACAGAGCGACCTGGTCGAAAGCCGTGCTGTGCATCAGATAAAAACACATTAATGTGTTTATAAATAACAGAATGGAGAATGTGCTCAAAAACCTTAGCAATTGTTGGCAAAACAGCAATGGGTCTGTGTTCTTCAACTGACGAGTTATTACCGGCTTTGGGGATGGGAATTACGCGTGACATTTTCCACTGCTCAGGGTAAACACCAGTCTGAAGGGCCAGATTAAATATGTGGCACAGAGGGGCTGCCAAGGTTTCCTGGCACCCCTTTAGGATAAACGCAGGGGTATCGTCAGGTCCAATTGAAGATAATGGTTTGAGCTTAGCGATCCCTTTAACAATGTCCTGTTTAGTCAGGGTAGGAGGTGGAGTTTTTGGAAATCCTTCAACAAAACCGCTGTCAGCAGCTAGTATAAATATTTTTTCTATATTATGGGGTTTTAGGCTACGTCTCCTAAAATCAGTGGAGTCCTTTAAGTGTGTACATGACTGCTATACAGATATCTCAGGTACGGCAACTTGCTGTCTTGGGATGGAGGTTAATGTCGCAGGGTCTTTAACAGACACCTAGGCTAAAAAAAAGCATTATTGGTCAACAAAAAAACCCGCGACCTATCACGACAGTTGCTACAACAGCACCACAGAATCATAATACATTTTGACCTCACCGGACCCTTCACAAGTTGACGCTTGCATTAATCTTTTGTAACTAGGTAAGTGGCTAGGTTATCATAGTATTTGATTGTATAATTCGAAGTAATGACTCTATTTGTTACTTTCAATTGTGACCTTTGTATATGTTACGTATATGTACCGTTGGTTCAAAGCAAGAGCCCAATTTGATTAGAGAGAGCGGACATTGCCAATTTGCCCAGGCCCCCCTCGAACTCAGTCGTGGGCACGTGAAGTCTGAGTAGTATACATTGGAAAGATCTAAAAACACAATAAATTAGAGCATTTTTCATTTATTTATTGAGAGGACAGTCTGTGTTCCGCGTGTGCCGAAATAACGGTGAGCTGTTTTTCTAGAGAGAACCACGGGGCACCGACAAAGGTGAAGAAAATTGAAGATTTCAGATTCGCTGTTGAGACTCCTAAGCTGGTCTTTCAGGCAAATAAAAGATTATCAAATTATACTCACTGTTTGACGTCAAGGTATACGTAGTGACGGGCTAAGAATACAATACGATTTTTTTGGTTGGACAATCTGCGAAAAAGATTTTAAAACAGCGCGACAAAAAGAATATATTATTTACGAAACCAATAAAAAATTTGACATAACGTCAATTCTCCATAATTAATTATATTGATAATGGACCTGTCCCTGTTCCCTCTCTGGCAGCCATGATAGTATGAGTACACAGACCTAAGTTTGTTCCACTATAAGCCTAAGTGCTTGTCTACAATCCTACCTAAGTAACCATTGGATGAATGTGTACGTTGAACGTTAGTACTCTAAACAAAACATGACATTTTCACGCATATCTACGTAAATCGGTCATGCTTGAACAACTTGCGGAAATTACGATGCCGTGACATTTATTTATTATTAGGTGCATTGACCAACCGACAGCAGTTGCCATTTTGGTACTAAGCAAATAATATGAATTTACCTTATTGATCTTTTGACACATTATTTTGTGTTTGATGGTGTACTTCAAATAAATAAGTAAAGACCGGGACTGTTGTCCCAAAAGTCACCTTACAATGACAATGTAATTTTATTTTTGAGTGGTAAGTTGGTTAACAAAAATAAGTTAATACTAAATACCATATAGGCTGACATAATTGGGCACATTAGCTGATATAAAAAAATTTAAGTAACCTATTTTATTTTATTTAAAATAAATACTCAGAGAATACTTAGATGTAGATTCAAAATCCAGTCTCATATTGGAGAATTTTCTTCCATTATATAAGTTAATTTATAACCGTCTCTTAATGAATACACGTATAAATACGAATTGATATTCACAGCAAATAATTAAGTCTTATAAGGCATTGCTATCAAGATCGCTATAAAAAGTATTGAAGACTGCCTTCAAGTTTCCACATTGCAAATTGAAAACGTACGCAGGAAAATTGCAGTTTAAAAATATATTTAACAAAATCGTTGCATTATAAGACTTTATTAGATGTCTAAGGTCCATTTAAAATCTTCTTATTTCTAAGGTGGCTAAGGCTCATAATATAATTTAGGATCAGTGGTTTTTGTAGGTACCTCTTTTTAAACGTGTACACCACCCACACCTACTAAACTGTCCAAGGTGCCCAGAAAGCTGCACAGAAAAAGACCTCATAAACGCCACTGACAATGCAATCACCGTGGCCAAGTTCTGGACTGATTGCATTTGACCACCGATGGTACTGTGTGCCTTGCGGCTCGAGAGAAGAAGAAGAACGTGTAAAAATCCCATACGGCGACGCTGACGGCTATCAGTGTCTTGGGGATGTTAGACTCATGCCGTTTAATACCCCACGGTGTTTTCCGGGCTCACTTATGCCTAATAAGCCCACAAAAGGCTTACTCTCATTTGATTGCATTAATATTAATAATCTAATAGTTACTTATTTGTACCCTTACTTTGAACTCATTGGTGAAGCTCAGTCAAAATTCATAATTGTCTTTCTGTAGGTTAAGATTACACAACTACCCAAAAATTTGTGAAATTAAGAAGACAAGAGAGTAACCCTATATCAACCCGTTTGACCAAAATGGTATACTTAAGTCATCATAGCAGCCCATTATTGTCCTACTGCAGGGACGGGCCTCCTCCCGTGACGAAAGGATACTGGCCTACTAATACTTGGCTAGCCAGACGGATTGGTTAAGGGTTTAATTTCAAGTTTTCCTTCTTTTTATTTCGTAAAGATAATATTCACGAAAGTCCCTTAGTCGGTTATTACGACACCTACGGGGTGAGATGGGGTGGTGACATATTGTATTCTTACTCCGTCACCACATGGACAGTAACAAGTAGGACCTTTAAAAATGCTTGAAGATATTTAATTTCTAATTACCATATTTACTCAATATAAATATGCAGTACATTAGGTACGCACGTCCTTGCACAGGGTTGCTTAACAGCAACACGAAACACTTGCTTAGCTTGAATAAACTAAACAAGTTTTCTTCATGTGGTTTTATCGAATTACTGATTAAATTCATAATTACTTGTTGTACATTATGTAATCATGACATTGGTTTGTTTTTTATGTTACTTTTAGTAAGTAGGTATAACATTAGCTTCTAAATTCCATTCTCCATTTTTATTGCAACTATTTACCTTTTTGTCAAAGTTCAAGTCTGCACATAATCTAATTATCTGGGACCTTATAGATAATAATTAAACACTGTATAAAAAGGTATGTTTTTTTATCTATGTAATCTTCTATAGACTATCCTTTTGATTCTATGTATAAAAATAAAATGTCGTCGAGGGTGGATTGCCGTTTAGGCATTCCGCCTTACATAATCAGTTGGCTACGTCGAAATTAAGCACGTGAATTACTCGTCATGTCTCTTCTACACTATACGCGAATGATACGGAAGTAATACTTAAAAACTGCTATATTGTAGACAAACAATAATTAGTCGTTAGTGTAGGTCACCGTGGCTTGGAGTTAACCGATTGGTAACCAAACATCAGAGTGTAGGTTTCTAGAGGACAAGAGGGTAAGGTGAAATTATATATTCTTTATCTGTCAACATACATTTTGATCCGTGGAACACCAAAGAGGTTCAGCTAGGCGTTCCACGTATAATTTTACCTTAACCATTTGCTTACTTTGGTCATAATTCTGTATAAGTACAGAAGAGAACGTGTAATTTATGATGTGTGAATTTGTCCTTGTTTACAGCGGATATTTTACGAAAGCATTATGTTCAATAATGACAATGAAGCAATATAATCATGAAGCAATTGATAAAGTAGAAAACATTAAATTTCTTGGTTTACAAATAGATCAAAAATTAAACTGGAAACCGCATATAGAATCCCTTTGTAAAAAAATAAGCTCTTCAAGCTATGCTCTTTTCTCACTATCTCGAAAAATTAACACAGATGCACTTTTAACTGCTTACTATGGTATGGTTGAAACCCACTTACGATATGGTGTAATATTTTGGGGCAATTCAACTGATAAGGTGATCGCATTTAAGGCCCAAAAACGATCCATACGAGCCATGTTCAATTTAAAAACTACTGACAGCTGTAAACCATTTTTTAAAAGTCATAGAATATTATCTTTGCCCTCATTATATATTTTAGAAATGGCCCTATTTGTAAAAAGGAATCCACAATATTTTACACGGATGGCTGATATCGTACCTCGAAATCGGCGTGACGATACGAAACTATCTCTTCATCCTGCGCGAACCACTTTAATGCGCAAAAGTGTCTGCTGTATGGCACCAATAATTTATAATAAGATTCCTAAAGATTGGAGAAACTTAGAAAATATAACTCAATTTAAAAAAACTTTGAAAAACTTCTTAGTTGACAAAGTGTATTATAATATTGACGAGTTTTTGGTTGAAAAGCATTTTGTATGATTTTTTAGTTATGTTTATGTTTTAAGTGTATAATTTTATTGTTATTATTTTTTATTTTATTCTGATTCACTTGTTATTTTGTAATAATTTTATTTCAATTGTTATTTCCTTTTCTTATTATTTTTAGATTTAAGGTAAAAGTACCTACTTAATTTGATTTTTGCATGCCGAATGGTGAAATATGGCAGGTCTAAATAAAAACTGTACCATCACATTGTATTAACCCATATTTGCAAAATAAATATCTTTATCTTTATCTTTATCTCAACTTCCTTAAAAATTGCGTATCCTATTAAGCCTCTTTATATTTAATTTAGGACCTTTAAGAACATTTGTTGGACTCAGCTACCGTGTCTCACATTACATTTTAATATCACTATTAATTATAGTGTCCGCGTGGTGACGGATTAAGAATACAATTAGTCACCACCCCATGTCACCCCAGGGGTGTCATGAAAATCGACTAAGAGAAACTCAATGTTTAAATATCATAATAAACACAAGACGGAAAACTTGAAATTAAACCCGATGCCAACCCGTCTGGCCAGTGTGGTATATGTAGGCCAACTATCCCTCCATCACTGAAGGACATCCCTGTAGTGGGACATTTGTAGGCTGTCTTGAATCAATGAAATTCCTTATAGTGTAGTACATTTAAAAGATTCATTATTATCCTTTAGCAGTGATGAGTCTCCTCCAAAGATAGAACAAATTCTACCCTACTGAACTACGGGAAAAAAACGGCGAAAAAACACAAAACCTATACACCAGAAGTATCAATTAACGTAAGGGACATTTTGGCCAAAATGAGTTATATATACCGTTGGATTCGGAATTTCACGCTCTATCGTTTGGTATATTTGAAATTTCTCTATCGTTAAAAAAATGTCCCTTACAGTACACTTTTTTTAAAGTCTAGACAGTTTTTTTCTATATTAAAATAATTTAAGGGACGTAAATTATTTTTACGTGTTAGAAAAATAATGTAAACAGTTCTGAAATGCAATTCAGTCCCTTACATTAAACTAAAGTTTTGTACAATTCTTACAATATGACCTTTACGTTAAAACACAATATATAACTTGGAGAAGGGAAGGTGGCGCTGTCGTCACAGTAAACAACAGCTCCGTATTTAAAAATTCATAAATATAGTTATTATTGATTATAAGTAATAAATACAAGTGAATTAGTGAAAATACACTACAGTGACTAAGTGAGAGTGTTATCTAGGATTATAATTAACTATTTTTAAAGTTACAAATTTAAAGAACAATATGTGAATATAAATAAACAGTTTTTAGTGATATAATGCTTAAAAACTTAAAGAAATTTACATAAACGTTACAAACAATAATCTATAAGTGTAAAATAAACATAAAATCACAATAATTAAAAATAATAATAAACACTGTGAAGTGAAAAATTTGTCATGACGCCATCGTTTAAAAAATAAAATAACGGCTTATTTTATTTAACAAAAACACAAAATATAAAGTGAACCATAATTTTAGTCAGCAAATTAATACTGATGGTGGCTCTGAGGTTTCACTTCTTACTTTTGTCGAACAAATATAGAGTGCACACAAAGGGTCGGGGTATCAAACCCCAGTTGCACTTTTTCGACTTTTATAAATTTGTTTGATATTGTAACATTTTTAAACAATATTTAATAATGAATTTCTTTGAAAATATAACTATGCGAAATAAAAACAAAAAAAATCATTCGAAGTCAAATGTCTCAGTGACTGATTTGGATGCTTCAACATTGGATGGCAGCACCGCTTATAGTTTACCGAATACCTCAGTTGATGACGATGTAGTACAGGATTTAAAAAAACAAATCGAACAACTACAACAAGAACTTTGTTCAGCACATGAAGAAGTAAATACATTGTCTATAGAAAATATGGAACTCAAAACTACTATTATAGAGATGTCTAAGAAACACAAAGTAGATATGGAAGCGACGCAGAAGTCAACAAGTGAGGTAGTATCTAGACCAGGATCTACACGAAAAAATACACGCAAGCGAACATCAACGGATAGGGTTTCTCCGATTTCTCCAGCCATATCGATCTCACAAGAACCGGTCCGAACGGAAAAAACACCTCAAAAACAACAAATCTGTATAATAAGTAGCAATAAAACTAATAAAATTTTATCCATAGCTGAAGAAACATTCCCGAATCACCAAATATGTCATTATTTGACACAAAACTGCGGAATAAGGACGCTCATAAGCGGCTTACAGGTAAAACTTAAAAACTATACCTTAAATGACCATTGTGTGATACTTATTGGCGAAGAGGACTTTAGATGTTCAAATAATTATGTGGAGTTAGTGTACAGCATACGTGAAACACTTTCAAAAATAAATCACACAAATATTATTCTGTGTGTACCTACTTACAAACTAGGAGACCTAAGAAATATGTATAATTTTAGAGTAGAAACATTTAATAACCTTTTATATTTAGATATGCAGACTTATAACTACGCCATTTTATTTGATTCTAATTTGAACTTAACTTGTGATTATGAAATGTTTAAAATGTACAACGGAACTCTCAACAATAATGGTATGAGAAATTTATTTAAAAATCTTTATTTTATAATATGTGATAATTTTAGTTTTATAAGAGAACATGATGCATCCTCCCCACACTCATACACAGATGGAAATGCAAATGAATTGTTTTTTCTCTAACAAATTTGTTAACATTTTACACCAAAATATTGCAGGCTTAATAACTAAAACCGATGATCTCATTGTATGTCTAGATGAACTAGTGATAAAACAAATAGAAATAGATATTTTGTGTATTACAGAGCATTTTATAATAGAAGGTCATGAAAATAATTTATGCGTGCCAAATTATTGTCTTGCTGCATGCTTTTGCAGAAAAGATAAGAAAAGAGGGGGAGCATGTATCATGGTCAAAAATTGTATTCAGTGGAAGGCACTACCACAAATAGCAAAGTTATCTTCACCTGGGAAATTCGAATGTTGTGCTATTGAACTTATAAACTATAACATGGTAATAGTATGTATCTACAGAGTACCTAACAATAATAATTTGAATGACTGTCTTGGTATACTTGAAACTCTCTTAACTAAGATAGTAAAATTACATTATAAAAAAGTTGTTATTGCGGGAGATTTTAATGTTGATGTACTGAAGCATAATAATCATACAAAAGATCTGGAATGTCTACTTTTAAGCTTTAATCTCGAATTGGCAATTAAACAACCAACTCGCATGGCTAGTTTGACCTGTATTGACAATTTCGCACATAATTTTAATAAGGTATGTAAAACTGAAATACTGGAGTTCGCACTATCAGATCATACCGCACAATTAATACAGTGTCCAGTACCTAAAGTTAGCAAGATACCATTTTGGTATATATTTCGTAGAGACATTAATAATAAAGAGAACATAGATAAATTTAAGAGCTATATAAAAAGTATGTCCTTTTCTGATGTCTATAACACTGAAGATCCTAATCAAGCGTACAGTGCTTTTATAGATACATTTAAACTACTTTACGAGCAATGCTTTCCTATTATAAAATTTAAAGTACATGCAATAAAAAGGCCTAAATGGGTATCAAAAGGAGTTAAATTGTGTAGTAGGAATAAAAGAAAACTATTGTGGAAAGCTAGACTTAAGCCTAATGCTAATAACAAATTAAAATACAAAAAATATTGTAGGTTATACAGAAAAATTATGAACTTGACACAAAAGTCACAAAATGATTTCAAAATAAAAAATTCAGAGAATAAGTGTAAAACAACATGGCAAATTATTAACCAGGCTAAGTATAACATTCCCAAACACTACATCAAACAAATACAGTTGAATAATCAGACAATAACAAACACACAGACTATTACAGAGTCTTTTAATAATTATTTTGTGGATAAAATAAAGCCAACTATAGCGTCTAACACGAAACAAACCCATAGAAAAATAGACAGTCAGTTTAAATCAATGTTTATGGCGCCTTGTAATCCAATTGACATACATAAAATAGTTATGTCCTTAAGAAGTACTAGCAGTGTAGGCTATGACGAGATTAGCACAAATATCCTAAAATGTGTAAGTGAGGAAATTTGTGGTCATCTAAGCTACTTAATAAATCTTAGTATAGTTGCAGGTATTTATCCAGAAGCTCTAAAAAAATCTATCATAAAGCCTTTGTTCAAAAAAGATAATAGAGAGTTAATGGAATGTTATAGACCGATTTCTCTTATTCCAGTAATTTCAAAAGTCTTCGAAAAATATATTTATAATGAATTGTACAAATATCTAGAAAAAAATAACATTCTGTGTGATGAACAGAAAGGATTTCGTAAAATGAGATCTATAAATATGGCAATTTACGAATTTATATGTAATATCACTAATAATGTAGATAAACGAACACCTGTCTGTGCAGTATTCTGTGACATGACCCAGGCGTTCGACTATGTAGATCACGGCTCCCTTGTAAACAAGCTAGATGCGTATGGGATTAGAGGTAATGTTCTCAATTTGTTCAAGTCATATCTAGATAGCAGGAAACAGATAACTGAAATTAGTAGAATTAATGTAGTTAAAAAGGTTGAAGAGATATTTCATTCATCAGAACGCATTGTAAATTATGGCGTCCCACAAGGAAGCGTCCTAGGACCACTTTTATTTATTCTTTACATAAATGATTTACCAAAATATATACAGCATTCTTTAACGCTTTTTGCCGACGACAGCACGATCACAATACCTTGTGAAGATACAAATACATACGAACAGGACATCAATAACTCTGTACATTCAATGGTAAGCTGGCTAGACAGTAATAATTTAATAATTAATTTAAAAAAAACGAAAATTATGCACTTCAGTCAACGTTCAATGGTTTCAAATAATCTAAATATCCAATATAATCATGAAGCAATTGATAAAGTAGAAAACATTAAATTTCTTGGTTTACAAATAGATCAAAAATTAAACTGGAAACCGCATATAGAATCCCTTTGTAAAAAAATAAGCTCTTCAAGCTATGCTCTTTTCTCACTATCTCGAAAAATTAACACAGATGCACTTTTAACTGCTTACTATGGTATGGTTGAAACCCACTTACGATATGGTGTAATATTTTGGGGCAATTCAACTGATAAGGTGATCGCATTTAAGGCCCAAAAACGATCCATACGAGCCATGTTCAATTTAAAAACTACTGACAGCTGTAAACCATTTTTTAAAAGTCATAGAATATTATCTTTGCCCTCATTATATATTTTAGAAATGGCCCTATTTGTAAAAAGGAATCCACAATATTTTACACGGATGGCTGATATCGTACCTCGAAATCGGCGTGACGATACGAAACTATCTCTTCATCCTGCGCGAACCACTTTAATGCGCAAAAGTGTCTGCTGTATGGCACCAATAATTTATAATAAGATTCCTAAAGATTGGAGAAACTTAGAAAATATAACTCAATTTAAAAAAACTTTGAAAAACTTCTTAGTTGACAAAGTGTATTATAATATTGACGAGTTTTTGGTTGAAAAGCATTTTGTATGATTTTTTAGTTATGTTTATGTTTTAAGTGTATAATTTTATTGTTATTATTTTTTATTTTATTCTGATTCACTTGTTATTTTGTAATAATTTTATTTCAATTGTTATTTCCTTTTCTTATTATTTTTAGATTTAAGGTAAAAGTACCTACTTAATTTGATTTTTGCATGCCGAATGGTGAAATATGGCAGGTCTAAATAAAAACTGTACCATCACATTGTATTAACCCATATTTGCAAAATAAATATCTTTATCTTTATCTTTATCTTGGCTATAATTTGTCGCTTACCTTAATAAACATTCAATAAAATTTCGAAAAAATTTACATTACTCAGTATTTTTCGGTACTATCAAATACTTTACTTAACTAGAAGTATGAATTAAAAAACAATAAAACCATTAAATGAACAAAATTTTTAAAAAAATCAACGAAATGAGAAACAGCCTTAAAAACTAAAACATTTGGTTAAGCATTTTTTTTTATAACAAACTAAAATTAATACCGAGTGTAAATGAGCTGGCGATCCATTCATAATGTCTTGGATCACCTGCTGTGGAGGTTTTGCCACTCTTAAATAACGGGTATTTTTGGTAATGAATAGTCGTTGGTGCTGAGAAGCTACTTCCAATGTACGTTGTTTTAAATTGTCCAAGACATATTCAATAAGATTTAAGTCTGGACTTCAAGGAGGCCATAGTAATTTTTTTAAATCCCACCCTCACTCAAGTATTCGGTTGTGATTTTCAGCGATGTGTGGCCGGGCACTATCATGGATTAACAGAAATTATTTCCCAATAAATGGTGCTATTGGCATCACATGAGGTTTTAAGCGTCTGTGACATATCTGCGTTTATACCACCACTTTTAAAATAACCAAGTCCAAGTACGAGCCCCGTAAATGATGCCATTCAAAACATTATTGAACCACCTTGGCACTCCACAGTTTCAAGAAGCACATGGGGCAAACCTTCTATTTTTGTGCCTGTAAGAACTCTGACGACCTTCACGATAACTTAATGATATCCGGTATTCGTCTGTAAGCCCCACATTTTTCGAATGCTATCGACGGATCGACATCCGTATCGGCAAGGCGGCAACCATGTTCGGGAAGCTAGGTACAAGTATATGTTACAATATGCACCTTACTACTAAGACCAAGATGGTTGTCTTTCAGGCTTCCATCTTAAGCATACTCTTGTACGGAGCTGAAATCTGGACATCGTATGCAAACAAGAACGTCGTCTTAACTTCTTGCGTTGCTTACGAAAGATCTTGGGTGTAACATAGCAGGACAAGATCACAAACGAGAAGGTACTAGAAATCGCACATCGCAATCGCATCTGACAGCGCTTCTTAAACAGAGACGTCTGCGTTGGCTAGGGGATGTGCATAGGATGGAACCCTCTCGATTACCACGACGTGTTCTCCTTAGTGCAGTAGCGAATGCAAAAGCTTCGTTTCAAAGCAGCACCAAGAGAGACATGGCAGCATTTAAAATCGACCACCGTGACTGGGAGAAGCTCGCGGAAAAACGTCCTGAATGGCGCAAACGTTTCGGAAAGGGTCGCAAATTTTGTGATGAAGCCTGGTTTGGAGTGCTTACTGCCAAGAGACAGAAACGACATGAACGTGTTTCGACACTAATGTCCAGTTACTTCTCTTGTCAAGCCTGTGGTAGGATATGTCGCTCTCGTATCGGTCTGTACAGTCATCAAAAGCAATGTATCACAGACACCACCTCATAAATCGTCTGCAATAGACGAAAAGGCCTTATATATATTGTCCATTGCCTGTACTCACGAGCGAAATAAGAAAATGTGGTCACCTAGCAGTTTTAAAAGCTATCATGCCACGTTCCTAAACCTTCTTCTGACCGTACGTATACCCCCACATACATTATTAACTTCTTGGAGTTGGTTACATGCTTGAATTGCTGTAATGAACCAGTTCCTAAGGACGTTTCTGACGATAATACAGTTATGCCAAGTCAAAATACACAGCATACGACTGTGACCTGGTCTCCGTTCATAATATCCTGTCTCTAGAAACTGCCTAACTGCAGTTACTACAGTCGTATTTACTGTTCGATCAGTCCGAATTTTCTCCAAAATGTCCAACATTAATCTAAAGATATTGTAAGTTAAAGTATATTTTTACTAATGGATTTAATAATAAAGATTTTAGGTCCAAAATTACATGATAATTGCTCTTAATAGTTTATCATACATCATATTTCATCCAGTTCATAGTAGTTTATGTCCTTTACAGTAGATTTGTGTTATAGTTTCCTATAAAACTTGGTGTTTACTTTAATATGGGATAGCTTACATTGAAAGCTTGAGTGCCTTAAGGGACAACTAGCAGGAACTAACCAACTTTTTTTAATGTAAGGGACATGCTATTTTCTAAACGCGTAAGTTTACATAAATATTTTATTTATAGTTATAAAGAAGAGAAAATTATAAGAAACTTTGTCCTAGACACTTTTAAGATTAGGGCAACTAATAAAAAGTTACAGAAGAATTTGTAAAATCGGAATGGTTTTTTGGCTCTCCTGAAAAGTCGTGTTTTGTCCCTTACGTTAATTGATACTTCTGGTGTCGAATATTGGTTTTGTGTTTTTTTTTCTTATGTGATAAATAAGTAGCTTCTCTGTTAGAGTACTTTTGACACAAAAGTGTTGACAATTTAAAAAATAATCATCAGAATGTTCTAAGAAAGGATCAGAGCTGAATAAAACATAACTTTGTCCCGTAGCTAAATAAAAAAATGTCCTTTAGTCCAGTCAAAATAGATATCCAGTTTGCATTCATTCCCAACAAGCTGGATTTTTGTACAGGCCTTGAATACCTCATTACAAATGAAATGTCAAAAGTCCCCATCGATCCCGCTTGTGCGTTGTTTTTTATTCAAGGTCAAAGGTCACAAATTTGCGTTTTTTGCGTATATTTCTGAAACAACGAGAACTATCGAAAAATGGTTTAGACAAAGTTTGTAGATCGTAAAATTGTCTACAAAAAATATCTCAACACTTTTCTCCTACAAAGCATCGCTTTCGAGATATCGTGACTTTAGAGCGCAGGAAAGTCGTATTTTCGACTATATACATACTAGCTTTTTCCAGCGATTTCGCTCGCGTTTATAAATATTATTAAAAATAAGGCTTATTTCAATATATAGTAGCATATGCATGCTTGGTCTCAGCCTAATCGGTTTGAAATTGACAAAGTTACATACAAACTTCCATGCCCTATCTCATCCCTTTAGGGGTAGAATTTATCAAAATCCTTTCTTAGCGGAAGCCTACATTATATCATCTACCTGCATGCCAAAATTCAGCCAGATCTGTCTAGTGGTTTAGGCTGTGCGTTGATCAGAGGTGGTGCGGAAATCTTCTATTTCTATAAAACTCAAAGGTAACTATGTCAGTCACATAGTTATCTATCAACGCACAGCCCAAACCACTGGACAGATCTGGCTGAATTTTGGCATGCAGGTAGATGATATAACGTAGGCATCCGCTTAGGAAGGATTTTGATAAATTCTACCCCTAAAGGGCTAAGATAGGGGATGTAAGTTTGTACGTAACTTTGTCAATTTCAGACCGATTAGGCTGAGACCATGCAAGCATATGCTACTATATATTGGAATAAGCCTTATTTTTATTAATACTTATGAAAACGAGCGAAATCGCGGGAAAAAGCTAGTGTGTTCATTAGTCGAAAATACGACTTTCCTGCGCTCTAAAGTCACGATATCTCGAAAGCGATGATTTGTAGGAGAAAAGTGTTGAGATATTTTGTGTAGACAATTTTACGATCTACAAACTTTGTCTAAACCATTTTTCGATAGCTGTCGTTGTTTCAGAGATATACGCAAAAAACGCAAATTTGTGACCTTTGACCTCGAATAAAAAACAACGCACAAGCGGGATCGATGGGGACTTTTGACATATCATTTGTAATGACGTATTCAAGGCCTGCACAAAAATCCAGCTTGTTGGGAATTAATGCAAACTTTAATCATAATTTAGTCTATTTTGACTGGGCTACTTAGGACATTTACGAACTAGATTTTTACCTTGACACTTTTTTTTATTTTTTTATTTCTGTTTTTAAAACTTGTACCAAGTAAAATAATTACAGCGTTTAAATAAACTATTACATAACTGTCATTACAAATTAAATACTGTAGTTGGTATATTATACTAAGTACCTAGAAAAGTCGAGTATTGTTTTGTTCTTCGCTTAGGTCAGCGACAGTGAGCTTTTTCGGATGTTAAAAAACATAATGGGTGGATTTTAGTAGGTAAACTATACATCAATCTTTACGAGACATGGACTCACCTGTCCCTCAAACGTGGTTGAACGACTTGTACAAAGTTTTCCATGGTAAAAAACTTTTGTTCAAAAACAAAAGTAAGTTCAAAACTTAAAGGTCATTATTACGGTGTATACCCGACAATGTAATTAATTTTACTTAGATACCTAGCAGGTTTAGTTGGTGTAAACTAAACCATTTGGTTCTAGAGACGCACCCTCACTTATAAAACGCTGTGAGTATGGGATAAGTTCACAGAAATAGGTTCTTGTATAAAAATGGGTATCAAGGTGCTAATGTGCCTTCTGCGATTTCAACTACATCAAGCAAGATTACTAGGAAGTAATAAGACACGTTTCCGATTCAAAATATATCTTGATGTATTAATACAAACGCAACGCTTAGGGTATTATGTATTAATTACCTCTAATGGGTTTACACTTCAATAAAATCTCAAGGGGATTAACATTTTAATGTATTTACTAACACTCATTTATACTGTACTGTAACTACCTTTAATAATATTTTTAAATAGTCATTTATTGATTAGAAAGAATAACATGTAATTATTCTTATCATCATATTAGGAAAAAAACCTCCAAAACATGCCATAGTTTTCTGCGCCTCCCTGAGCATAAATTTTTTACACCGAACTGTTAAAGAAAAGTAATACTAAGTTATAAAATCAGTACATACAATTTATATTGACCACAAACATAGTTACGTTGATAAGTTAGTAATTGGACGTTATTACGTGAGTATTGGATATGTTCAAAGTTCTCAATCAAATAACAAAGGACAATTTACTTGGATACATACCGATAAACTAAAATATAATCATAAAGTAGCGACAGGAAAGTAAATAGAGATAATTATGTTTATAATAATAAGTACTAGGTTGAGAACGAAACTTTGCTCGCGTGATGTAAGTGTACTCCTTTACCTACTATTATTCCGCCACATAGACATCCCTTTTCCAGTAAAGGATACCATTTTAGCCTACTACTACCACACACGACATTGCTGCACGGGTTAATATAGGTTAAGTATACTTACGTTAAGTTTCTTCTTTAGTTTTAGTATAATGTTATATTCTAAATTTTCCCGACTGAGACTTCAAGACATCTATGAGATGAAAGGATCATGTCACTAGCATCCTAATCCGTCATTATACAGAGAATAAAAAATAATACAAAAAGTTAATATTTTATTTCTAATTTAATTTGAACAAGAACCAATTTATTTCTGCATAATTAACGCAGATATAAATTAGATTTTGAATCATTAAAATGGTATTAGTAGAAGCTTAAGTTCGACTAGACGTCATACCTTAATAGCAGACAAAATAAAATTAATACATCAAAGAAAATGGAATTTGTCAAAACAGGTATTCAATATACAAATAGTCCTTCATTTAGTTTTTATGAATAATAATATTATTTTATTGATTTAATTAAACTTGGTATAAGGATGTGCGCGAAACTTCAAAGAATATAATGCAGGTTTATCAAGCATAAACAAATTTAACTTTTTTTTAAACCAAACCGGAGACACTTTTTACAGAAAAGCTTTACCTAGTAAGTACATAAGCAAACTTTACGAAAACAAATGGAACAGACGGGCTGGTTACTTTTTTAGTTGTATTCTTACTTCGACAATTATAAATGCGAAAGTTTGTGAGGATGGATGAATGTTTGTTACTCTTTCACGCAAAAACTACTGAAGGGATTTTTATGAAATATAGATAATTGGTAGTTTAGGGTATAGAATAAAATTTAAGCTATCTATACAACGAGGGTGAAGTCGCGGGCATCAGCTAGTACTAATATAATTCACCAATACAATGTTGCATTCTTATGTAAACAGCCTTAAATCATTATGCGTTATTATGTTATCCATTTACCAAAACTATTATTTAATTACTAAGTTAAATAATTATAATTATATGTAAACAGCTCGCTTAGTTGCGCTAGTAACCTAGAAGTTGTATTTACTTAGTACAGTATTATCTCGGTATGTAATTGCATTACATGGCCAAGAACTGTACATGGTCGTGCAATGTAATTTGTTCTACAAGGAAATTTGTTGTAAAACATACCATAGCTATGGTATGACGAAATACTATGTAAAATAAATTTAAAAAAATAATTAAAAAATAAATAAAAATCTTATTCCTTTATACATAATTACAATACTTAGGTTATTACTTAGGAAACAAATTATAATTCTTAGTTGATTTCATCAACACACACGATTCAAAGAAATTCTGCACAGTATTGATTTGAGACATAAAAGAATTGATCACCCATCCATATGACGTTATTGTCCAATGAGACTGCAAGTACGAGCACATACATTTTTTTCTGAAGATATAGATTAAGTAAATCTAATTTGTGTAATATATTTCTGCGAGTAGCACAATACGTAGAACTGTCTAGATTCTTAAAAGGAGTGTACCTGGGAGTGCGCGAGTATGTCCCGTGGTAGTAAAAAAGTAACTATTCTATACATAAACTTACGCCTTAATCTTATCGGAGTAGGTAGAGTTCTAGTTTAACTATTAGCTACTAAAGTTATTGCACAAAATGTTACTAGATAGAGTTACCGTCACCCATGGGTGAAGGTTTGACAGAAATCAATAAGACAACACTAACGTCAATGTAATCAAGGTAACAACCTTCCTTTTCTATGTACTTGATACCTTTCTACCCTTGACTATTTTATTGCTTAATGGTCTATCGTTTAGTAGAGATTAATAAGAAATGATGTATTTAAAGCCTTTGAAATATTGTCACTGTTTTATAGGGTACCTTGTGTATGAAATTAAATTAAACCGGGTTGCTAGGTGGAAATATCAATGTGGCCCGGCGCCGTATAAAGCAATGGTTAAATTTGGTAGTTAAGACGGATGCTCGGGTGGCCTAGTTGGTCATGGCGCTGGATGCTTATAGTCCAGAGACGCGGGTTCCGAGTACCAATTTTTTCTACATTATTTATGTAGAAAAACTTTCTTGCCACAATACTACTCTGGCCAGGCAGATTGGTATTTGATTTGTTCTATCAATTGTATTATAATGTTTTAACTGACGAGCAAGCGGCTCACCTGATCTTAAGAGGTAGCCGCTGCTCATGGACGCTAGCAATGCCAGCACTCGGCCAACCCGCTGCCTCCCCTCCCCATTCACACTGTCTCTACCTCCCCAACATAAAAGAGAACAGGATGTGAAGGGTATAGTTGGGTCTGGTACTTCAGACTCACCGAGTGAAACGCAGCAGTAAAATAAACTGCTGCTTAACGTCGGTTTTCTAAGAAAAGATGGTACTGACCCGGTCAAGTCGGTCCATTCATGACTCTACCACTATGACAACCTCTGTGGCGTAGTGGTTATATAACATGACTGCTACACAAAGGTCTCGGGTTCGATTCTCGCTCAATGCAAATCTTTATGTGCATGAACATAATAATTGTTTGCATTGGTCTGGGTGCTTTCTATGTATATGTATAGTATGTATGTATTTAAAACAAATAGTATTTAAGTATGTTTATCCGTTGTCTAGTAGTACTCATAGTACAAGCTTTGCTTAGTTTGGGACTAAATGGCATTTTGTGAATGTGTGAGGAATATTTATTTATTTATCATATTTATGTAATATTTTAATTAGGACATAGAGATTAACTTTACTAAAC
Source organism: Schrankia costaestrigalis (assembly GCA_905475405.1). Taxonomy (NCBI): domain Eukaryota; kingdom Metazoa; phylum Arthropoda; class Insecta; order Lepidoptera; family Erebidae; genus Schrankia; species Schrankia costaestrigalis. Next base: position 7,470,955 of record FR997832.1, read on the forward strand.
AGAAACAATAATAACATCGAAAAATATGCATCTATACCTGATGACTTTCTATCAATTTAGGAGATATTCAATTTTCACTTTTTTCTTAATCTCTTTTGTCGTAAAACTTATAAGAACTAGTAGAGTTATAGAACACGTTCACTGCGTTACGGGGTTTTTTGAACCTCGTGCAGAGCCGTCATTCAGTGCGGACGAAAAAAACTAGAGTATACTCGCTGGTGCGGGAGCTGTATCTATGGAATTATTTACTGTACGAGAGAGATAAATATATATTTTTTATGTACGCTTATTATAGAAACAGTTAAAATAATAAAATTATACGGGGTCTTACAAACCCCGTTACGACCAGAGAACAAAAATTACCTTCCAGTGCGGTACGGGGTTCAAAAATCCCGTATTAATTATTGTGCTTCCGTACGGGGTAGTGAGTTCATTACCATTAGTGTTGTTATTAGCGCAAGACGTAGTGTTAACCTATCGATAATGAAGCGATCGCGACGTATGTTAGAACTGTCAAATATTGAAAAGGATGATGTAATTCCGTCGTCTCCAAGCTCACCCCAACGGCAGTCTTCATCCTCAACAATTTACCGCAAGGTTCATCAGCGGCATCAGCAACGCGCAACAGATGAGTTTGAGATTATCACTAGTCCTAGTACTAGTCATACCTATCACGAGCTACGTAATGTTGATGTGATTTTTTCTAGTTGTTCAAACAAGAAAAAACCAAAGATCACAATTTCAGATAATGTTACTACTAAAACGACTACTAAACAAGCGGAAGCAAATTTTAAGTCAATTGATCTCTGTCAAAGTTCTCGATTGCCGTTGAGGTCAGATGAAAATGTTTTAAAATAAACATGCTCAAAAAAAATAATTTTGGATCATCGATCCTCTCCTACCTAAGTTCTTAAATAAAGTTCCTAAGCCAAAATAAATATTTTTAATTAAAAAGTATCGTTTGTCTTATTTCCCAACACTATAATTTTATCGACATAATTGAGTTCTGTGCGTTACGGGGCAGTAGAATCCCGTATTTTATTATATCAGGTGCGGTACGGGGTTTCCCAGATCCCGAACAATTGGTTTTCTTTGTATATTCGTAATTTTTTGACAAATCTACTGGCGAAAAGACTGTAACATAGCCCATTTCATAATCTATCAGACTATAAAATAAAACAAAACCAAACATAAATTTTCAGTAAGTTAAAGATTAAAAAAGCAATAAGGGTGTACGGGGCACTTTTATACCCGTAACGCACTATGAAGGTAACACTTCACGGGGCTCATTATATCTCGTAACGCACTCAAATTCGAGACGGTTTTTGAGCTCCCGCAGTGAACGTGTTAAGGTTTACGTTTTTTTTTATTTTACGATTGGTTATGCCCTGTATGTAGATAATTTTGTTGCTAATTTTAATGTTTCTGCTAGAAGACTTCCCTTAAACATTATTTTATTTATTTCTATTTATTTAACAAAGCAAGTTATTTTACAATAAAAATAATTGATGCATGAGATCAATATTGGTAAATCTAAAATTTGAATATTAAGTTAATTACCATAATCTTCTATACTAATATTATAAAGAGGTAAAGTTTGTGTGTTTGTTTGTTTGTGTGTTTGTGTGTTTGTGACGTTGTAGGGGGTAATCTCTGGATCTACTGAACCGATTTTAAAAATTCTTTTTGTGTTTGATAGTCCATTTATCGGGGAGTGTCATAGGCTATATAGGATCACGCTATGCCTAATAGGAGTAGAGCAGTAATGAAATATGTTTATAAAAGGGACGCTTAAAAACGTTTATTTTGCTTCTACTGCTTAAACGTCTGGAGATATACTGAAATAATGTATTAGAGAATTGTACCTTTAAAAAAGTTTTACAAATTAAGAGACTTAAGATTGTCGTAAAAATGCTAAGGTGTCGTAAAATGATGAAGGGTGTTGTAAAAGATGAAAGGGTGACGTAAAATGATGGAGGGTGTCGTAAAATGCATGGGGGTGGGGGTGTCGAAAAATGATGGAGGGTGTCGTTAAACTGCTAGGGTGTCGTAAAATGCATGGAGCGTGTTGTCAAACTGCAAGGGTGTCGTAAAATGATGGAGGGTGTCGAAAATGATGGAGCGTGTCGTAAAACTGCAAGAGTGTCGTAAAACTGCAAGGGTGTGGTAAAACTGCAAGGGTGTCGTTAAACTGCAAGGGTGTCGTAAAATAGTGGAGGGTGTCGTAAAATGATGGAGGGTTTCGTAAAACAGCTAGGGTGTCGTAAAATTATGAAGGCTGTCGTAAAAGATGGAAGGGTGTCGTCAAACTGCAAGGATGTCGTAAAATGATGGAGGGTGTCGTAAAACTGCTAGAGTGTCGTAAAATGATGATGGGTGTCGTAAAACTGCAAGGATGTCGTAAAATGATGGAGGCTGTCGTAAAATGATGAAGAGTGGCGTAAAATGATGGAGGGGTGTGGTAAAGAGAGCCTAAATGTTCTGCACTTAGTAGACATTGTTTTCTGCCCAGACTTAAGATTATATTCTTTTAAAACATATATCTATATACTGACTTCTATACTTAATATTATAAGTAGGTAAAGTTTGTGTGTTTGTGACGTTGTAGGGGGTAATCTCTGGATCTACTTAACCGATTTTAAAAATTCTTTCTGTGTTGAATAGTCCATTTATCGGGGAGTGTCATAGGCTATATAGTATCACTCTATGAGTAATAGGAGCGGAGCAGTAATGAAATATGTTAGAAAAATGATGCGTTTTTTTCGCCGCCTAACGAAGTGGGCACGGGTCAGCTAGTAATAATATGTATAAATTTAAAAATATTATTACAGTTACGGTCGCGGTACGCAGGCATCCGTGCACGGTCATTTGAAACAATTTAGCACAAATAATTCAAAAATATGGTTGTACCTAGATTTTCTTTTAGCTTTAAGCTTTAAATTTTAGATTTAATCATCACATCAATTCTCGTACCTTAAAATCGTTAAAAATTCGGTTAAGTTAACTTTAGTTGTCAAATTGTCATACAATAGGTAAGACAATTTGACAACTAAAGTTAACTTAACCGAATTTTTAACGATTTTAAGGAACGAGAATTGACATGCTGAATCAGCACGTGTTTAACTTTTATCATTTTAGTGTAAAATATTAATAAATATTTTATAAAAAATTACACTAAGTATAAACTTCTTGTCTGACCTCATGACTGGAATTTGACATTCTTCGATTAAAGCCCGATTTACACATCGACAAGTACAGTAGTGAGTTAAGTAGTAAGTTGTTGATTAAGTTGATTTAAATAGATCTCCATCCTGTTTTTTGAAGAGTTAAGATGACTTCTTCTTCTTTCGTGTCAATGGTCGAAACGCAAACAGTTTTAGAATAGTGAGCGGTTTAAGATGACGAGACGCGAGAGAGGGGACTACTTCGTACTTACTCCTTCGTACACCATTTCACACTTCCAGTCGCTAAAATGACTCGTTCACAATTGTGGTGTGCGACTATGGAATGCTCTTCCTCATACTATACGTGCTAGTCCCTCTTTGGAAGTTTTCAAAAGAAGAACAAAAGAGTATTTGCTTACATTGCCCTAAATTGCCTTATTATATTAATAAATATTATAATGTATTTTAATATTTGTTGTTTATAATAATTGTATGTATAATTATTAATATACATCATTTTATTATTTTCTTCTTTTTTCTTCTCTATTGTATACAATGTGTTATTTATGTAGGGGTCTTATACATGTATTTAATTAAGTATCTATCATAATGTTATTTTAAATTTTCTTTTCTCCAATCTCGCTTTACTAGTGTACACTTAACTATCCTGCACAAACTTCTCTCTATCACTCAAAGGTTTGCTGGAAGAGAACTCATTTGTGAGCTAAGCAAGTCTTTGTTCATTTTCTCTCATTTTATTATTATCATTGTATTATGTTTTTAGTGTACAAAATAAATAAATAAAAACTTACTACTTAACTCGCTATACTGTACTTGTCGATGTGTAAATCGGGCTTAAGACTTAATTTGACAAAATGCTGTTTCAGTATACCTAAGTAATTCTACTTCTTTATTTAATAATTCAATTTAAAATATGTTTGCACCTTTTTCATACCGGCTTATTTATTTATAGGTAGGTATACCTAGTATATATATCTAGCATAATTTATGTTCAATTTTATTATTAATTTAACAGTTGATTTGATTGGTATAGACGATTGACACAAAAGATGCAAAGGTAAACACATTTAAGGCAACTGTATTTGTAACTTCCAGACCTCTTTTGGTTTATTATGTGTATTTTCTAAACTAATAAGATACAGTACCTTTCTTTCCATTGTTGTTTCAACCATCTTTCAGTCGTTCAGAAAGTTTCCAGTTCAATAATTCACTAATGTTATAATTCACACTTAAAAACAAATTACTTTCTTTAATATCACAATGTAAAAACTCGTGTAGAACACTAATGAAGCCCTCGATAATATTCGTTCAACTGAAACGAAAACTTTTATGAACAATTTAACGATATTTTACGCTTGAATATTAAACTCATGTTCTTAAACAACTTGCTAGAAATATTAATTAATAATGTTAGCATGTGACGAACGTACTGTTTTACAATTAAATATTAATGCTGAGATATCATACATATGTTGTTTTCACAATATAAACTATTACTAGTTTGGCAATTAGAAAAGTTTTTAATGTCTATTGTTTGTGTCTGTTAAAGACGGTAGTTGTTTGTTCTTGACATTGAATTTCTAAGTACATATGGACATATCTTGTCGATAAATGTAATGGGCATTGTCTAAAAGCCGACGGAAGTGGAAGGAACGGAAAAACAAAGGTGGATTTGTAGGCTTGAGAATAATCCGTGGTTTATATATGTCGCAGGGAAATGAGGAAACAAGGGATTTCACGAAATCCCTAGGGATATCATGAAATCCCGGTAAATGTCGAAAACTCTTGAAATATAACGTCAGTGATATGTCATTTTACTAAACAAAATCTTCACACCTTCACTAATCAGTGGTAACAGATAGTTCGCGCTTCACAAATAGTTTGGCCATCAGAACGATGTAAGAATATCTCTACATGACTTTATTTGATTTTAGACCATATGAAACTACCACATCTGGTGACGGAGTCATATCATCAATTTATGTCTTTCCTAGGATCCCGTAAGCGCTCCTTACTTTTGCAAAAGAAGAAAAATTTGAGCAGTTCAGTCAATAAAGTAGTTGTAGAGTGCATGAGCGGGAACCTAAACGATTTCTTCAGGAACTTAAGTAGACTACTTAGAGAGAAAACATACTAAAAAACCCTGACGTCTAGGTTTCGACCAGGGCTAAGGGAGGAAAAAGGGTGTAATGATCTTAATTTTAGGATTTTTGACAATAAATAAAAAACGATGCGTTGTAACGAAAAATATTTAAAGCTGAAGTGAAAACTTATAAAATTCTCTATAACTTTGATTTTCTTTACTCTGCCATCACTGGAGATGATGTGAGATGCAGAGGAAAGTTTTTGATTACAACTAACCAAGTTTCCTCTCCTCTCTTACTTCGATCTACCATCACTAAACCATTTAGATATTTGACGACCTCGGTGGCGCGACGGTAGCGCAAGTGGCTGCCGTGCAAGAGGTTGTGGGTTCTATCCCCACGCAGGACAATAATTTGTGAGACCCACAAATTATTGTCCTGGTCTGGGTGTTCTTTGTGTCCGTTAATTGATGTTTGTAAAAGGTCCCCGCGACACAGGGCATTATCCCTAGTGCGGGAGTTGTCTTTTTTAGTAAAAAAAAAAAAATCTTCTGTTAATGAAAAGGTTATAGTAACTAAAGAAGGCTATAAGTCCTAAGGTTATATAAACCTTAGATAATTATATCCTCATTTTAATAGTATTAGTATCACGTATTATAGTTTGTTTAGTAGACGAGGATGTATGCAAGGAGCATTACAAATAACTCAGTTCTTTTATTCAACCTTGAACTGTTATGTAAAGTAAAAAGTAAAAACGATGATGTTACGTTTTTGTGAATGTAATATTGACTATGTTGTTACTTAATTTTGTGTATATTTAATTTAATTTAAGTAATATTTATCCAAGAATCTCTCCGTCCCGGCGGGAGGCCTGTCCCTGCAGTGGGTCATAAATGGGCTGTTATGATATGGCATGTACACATGTGTCACGCACATCATCATTGGGTCGTTCGGTCGATTTGGTTAGACGAGCAATGTAATGGCTATCGAGAGTGAACTCCTTTTGTTACTTTCATGTTGTGTTCGGCTGGCGGTCTTGTGGAGGGCTGTTATGATGAATATTTATCCCCTAATGCCGGCCAAACACACTATGGTCTACCTGCGCAGGTGACCGGACGGCGCAAGATTGAAAATCGATTCTTTCGAGTGACACCGTACAGTGTACCTGTGCGTGTACTCCGGTCGCCTGCGCAGGTGGACCTCTGCGGTAGACCGTAGCGTGTATGGTCGGCATTAGATTTAATAAAGGGACAATTCTTCAATCACACTGAACCAGCAATAGTAATTTCACTGTTGAATCCAAACTATAGCATGTTATAATATTTGTCTCTGGTTTGTTATCGGGTTTTACATTGCCGTTATTAGGTTGATGCGAATTATTAAATAAGGACATGTATTTGGAATCTGTTGATCTGTTACTGTGGTATTTTAAGTGTTTTGCATAATTTTTAATTACTTAAAAACACTTGCAGGTGTTTACCAAATAAAACCTTTGAATAACGTCATAGCTGATTTCTATGGCCCTTAAAAGCTTTTGAAAATAAAGTAGGAAACACTTTGAGTGTTACTAAAGGGTCTTCTAAAGGTTACAAAAACATGTCACAACTTTAATTAAGAACTTGAAATTTTAAAAGTGTTTAGAATAGTGTTATCCGTGTGGTGACGGAGTAAGAATACAATATGTCACCTCCCCATCTCATCCCATAGGTGTCGTAAAAACCGACTAAGGGGCTATCGGTGATTGTTATCTTTACGAAATAAAAATGAAGGAAAACTTAAAATTAAACCCTATACCAATCCGCCTGGCCAGCGTGGTATTAGAATGCCAAGTATCCCCCCGCCACGGAAGGAGGCCCGTCCTTGCAGTGGGACATTAATGGGCTGTTAAGATGAGATATTATAATAGTGTACGATGAACATACATAAATATTTAATTATAAAGATCCTATTGTAGCTATCAAGGTGTAACGACGTACCTAATGAATGGTAAAACAAATAAATTGGTTCTGTACAGCCATATTCTTTGTATACTGAGTGTGGGTGGTCTTGTAAAATAATGCTTAAGTTAATAAAATTAAATTTTATCTTCTTTAAAATATTCCTTTTTTTTAATATCAGATATTTCCTGGGCGAAGATCATTAAATTAGGCCTAGCTGTCAAAAGCAAGTTCCATACCGTTTGGATTATACTTATTATTGTTTGTCTAAACTAAAACTTCTTTCGCTAAACATAATAATATTATATGCGTCGTATGCGGCGTATCTTCACTATAGGATATCGACCTTTACGAGGTCGTCGATCAACCTTTCTTGTTTTGTTATATTTTATAAATAATAAATGCTAAATAATAAAATTTCAATACATTACTCCACTTTATGAATGACACAACGGTATCAAGATATCATCAGAATATATTAGAATTTGCAATAAAATAAGAAACAAGTATTAGTATTATTATTCGAGTTATGTAATACGGCCTCCATTCAAAGTTATTTTTAGTTGACTTCAATAGGAGCTCAATTTAGTTGTGTTTCTTAATGTCTCTTAATTAATTTTATATAAAACAATCTCTTTTAACCGATTTTGAAAAAAGGAAGAGCCATTCAATTTTAATTCTGTTTCTGAAAGTTGATTTTGATTCTGCCATTTCTCGACCAATTTTAAAAGTGTTATACTTTCTGGCCAGTGTGGTATTAGTATGCTAAGTATTCCTCCGTCACCGAGGGAGGCCCGTTCCTGCAGTGGGACATCAATGGGCTGTTATGATGATGATTATAATATCTACTATGCTCTAGTTTTGGAGGCGGTTTTTTATATTTATCTAAAAAAAAAATGACGCACATTTAGTTTTACCACGCGATATTTTTCTCATAAGATCAATGAGAATTTATCTCTATTAACCAGCAACAACGCGCGCCTCCTAGTAGTTTTTATATCCGTACTTGCAGCAATTAGGGGCACACGTCCTAATGTTGGCACTGCACCAGATTATCAGCACCCCCAACTAAAACTCAAATTATAAGCTTTCTATTAATTAATTTCGGCTACCATTTAACAAACATTAAAATAAGATCCTTTTGGAATTATAAACTGATCCAAACACGACATTTTTTGAAAAAAAAAGCAATATTTTTAAAAACGCGGGAACATGTCCTTCACATTACTTTGTTTTGACAGTTTCTTATGATCGTAGGTAAGTTCAGGCTTTTTTATTTTACTTTATTTTAGATCTTTTAGATATTTTTTACTGAACCTTTAGGTTTTATTCATGTATAAAATGTTTTATAAGGCTTATCTGACAATGGAAATGAACGTTATCTTGATTTTATGTTCATAAATGAGGTGCTGACATCTGGGTTCAATTTTTTTGCGAATTGCTAATTATCGGCACTGGTACTGTTACATGACAAAGTGGTATGTAAAATTGTTATTCCATATTTTTTATTGTAAAGCGTGATTATTTTATGCCTAGAATTCAATATTCTTGGAAAAAGTACTCTATGATTTCGGATTTCATATCCTGGCATGGTGCTGAAACTAACATTGCTAGTTATTTTCATAGTGTTGATATTATGATCAAAAGAATGTCTATTATTTTTTGGAATTTTTTATATTTATGTAATTATTTTTCTGAAACTTCGGTTGTTAGGCTAGGTATAAATAAAAGAGATTTTACTATAAACATTGGATTATTTCATTTATCTACCTAATTTTATATCTAATTTTAAGGTGCTGATAATTGGCTCAGTCAATGCCAATAATTGGCGATGATGGTGCCAATAATTGGCGCCAGGGTCATTATTTAGTCAGACTCATCTAAATAAAATGTGTATGAATAATAACTATTTTTTATAACAAAAATCAATTATTTATTAAATAATGAACCAAGAAAACATATTGTTATAATTGTTATCATTATCATCACTGTGATAAACGATGTTAAAGTAGGACTAACTCTTAAAGTGCTGATAATTGGTAGCATCACCTACTTAGATAGTTTTCTTATACGTTTCCGTCAACGTCAGACCGTAATGCCCCACTGACCGTCTGTTTCCCTTACATAAAACAACACGACTAAAGTTAAACGTCATCATTTTACTTTTATTTCTTCATTGTCAATCACTTTCATTTTTATTCAGATTATACTTTTACTATCATTGAGTGTAATAGTAATTACTTTATAGCAGTTTTGACGTAAACTATTACACTTTATTAGTCGGTCACGATTCAATAATTTTGTTATAATAATTTGAATTTATAAATAGGCTTTTATTGGTATTTATTTATTAATGTCTCTACAACAGTTTAGTTTATTAGAAAAGTATTTTACCTATAAAACAGGTTTAACTTCAGCAGTCTGACAGCAGTCTTTAGATTCAATTTATAATGAAAGGTTTTTGGACTATAGCAACGAATAATAATAATGGATGGACAAAGAAGATGCTCCATCCAGGATAGGGCAGAAAGGTTCTAGAGAGGAGAACCGTGAACAGTAAGACGTGACAAGAGTGGACTAATGAAGGTTCAATGGAGAGGGGCGGGAAAGAATAGCAGTTTGTGGAAACATTTGAAGAAGACCAGATGTTCGGCAGTGGAAACCTATTGATTGATGATGGTCATAATATTCTTTACCTACACTATTCTACGATGTATGTACGGCGAGTTTTTACGTAGTCAATACTTATTGGTCAAGGATTTTTTTAAACATATACTTAGTTAAATAATACTTCAGAAAGCTTTCTTGACATTATCAGTTGGAAATGGGGCCACCGTTCGTTTATTCTCAATACGTCACCACATATCCAAGAGAAATATATTTACGAGTACTTATTTCATATAGTTTATAGTTCAAGATGATCGTAAAGTATCCAACACGATCGTATATTATTGAAACAGGTCAGTCACTGCAACTGGTATTGCGGGTCACTATGTAATGATATTGAGAGTGCTCTTTCTTGACGGTAATTCAAAGAGCATATATTAAATCATCTATAAAATACATAGTATAAAATAAAGTCGCTTTTTCTGCCCCTATGTCCCTTTGTATGCTTAAATCTTTAAAACTACGCAACGGATTTTGATGCGGTTTTTTTTTCATAGATAGAGTGATTTAAGAGGAAGGTGTATATGTATAGCACATGCATAATACAGTGCAGAAACTCATATAATTAAGAGATTTGTAATAAAGCTGTACTTAAACATTGTTTAAGGCCATTATGTAGTAGGTGCCCGTGCGGAGCCGGGACTGGTCGCCAGATTTCTTATATTGTTTTCGTTATTACAGAGAACCAGACTACCAAGCTATACTGGAGTATTTTGGCTAGCACGCTAAACAGACGTCATGGAGGTCAAAATGTTTTGGAATGGCGACTGCATAAGTACTAAAAATGCAAATGGCTATTTCTATCTCACTTGGTGGAATAACGACCTGGCAACGAAGAAAACGGAGAAGGAGGATGTACTTAACTTTTTTATCTATAAACTTTAGTTATTCATCATGTAAATTACAGATGGAGAAACCAAAGAATAATTTAATCCACTAGCTGTTAGACAAAAAGTCTTAGACGACCTATGGCATAATCATATTATTTGAAATGAAAGGAATCTATGTTATAGCTGCTAAGTAATCTTACTTTCTAAGAGCCGTTTAATAATGTAACACCGGTGCACCGCTCACCATCCTTAGACGTTTACACTGCTGCTGACGTTTGCTTCTGGTTATTGCACATTACTTTTGACATAGGGTGTAATTTATTTGATTAAGCGTCAAGTCGGCCGATTCGACTTCAAAAACAGACAGAAGAAGAAATTTTTTTACGAAAAATAATTTCTATCGATAAACATTTTTTTGACACATTTGAAGAAACTATTTTTTGAATTGCGATTGAAGCTGAGTTCAAGGGCGTGGGCATGAATACGTTTTGGTGACCATTCGTGTACTGAATACAATCAATCTAAGTAGAAATTACCAACCACCAGAAGTGGGAAGACATTAAATAAAAATATCATCATCCCATAGCATTCTTTGGTTGTCGAAAGAAGTCACAAACAGAGAAACTGTTTTGAAAGATGTATTAATTTTCCCAAAAAAGAAGCGACTTTCCAATAGCCAGATGTTATTTGCCGTACACGTTTATAGCACGGTGCTATGCTTAGATTAAATAGATTCAAGACTCGATGTTTGATCCTTTACGATTTAAAAACGTTTTACGTAACTCAAATGAAAGGTTTCCGACCGTTCATAGATTATCTAACAGGCCTTGAAATTAAGAATTTCGGTCGTTAGCACGGTTTATGTAAATGTTGGTCCTTTTGATACTTATGTCATGGCGAGCTACCACTTTCAAACCGGATTGACTGATTACTAACTAAAATTTAATTAGACTTGATTTCGCATAAAAATGGTTTCTAAGTCTAAAAGAGTATCTAAAAAAGGCATGATTTCTTGAAGTTTATTTTTCAAGCTGAGAATAAATGACCATAGCATGAGAAAGGTAAAGAAAAAAGTTTTAGTTTCTTTATTTTTAAATATACCTACCTCCGTGTGGTGACGGAGTCAGAATACAATGTGTCACCACCCCATCTTATCCCATGGGTGTCGTTAAAACTAATGCAAGTGTTGTTGGAGAGATGGTAAGATTGAATCGTAGACAATCTTGAACCAGTTATTCATGTTACGTCTAAATTATTTAGCATTAAGATGACAGAGAATTAAAGCGGTTCGCTTGATGATATTATCTGGTAATTACCTCTCATGGGCGTCAGTAATGTTAGATCACAGTCAAGGCACTACCTTACTATAAAGTTAAAGTTATCTCTTAGCCCTGTTAATCACTAGCTGATGTACCCTTCCATCTAAGCACAATAACGTCTCCATCCTGGTATTTAAAGGTGGAATAAGGCTTGCACAACGGTGGTACTAACCTTTGCTGCAGAAATCTAGTACCTGATAAACTTGTAGTGCATAATTTTCTACTTCTAACTTTATTTTTTTGTTTTAAATTTATAAGGGGTTTTTGCAGGGAGGTTCAAAACAATAATTTGTGGATTACACAAATTTTATCATACAATGTGTGTGATTCGAGTCCGCAGCCTACGGGCCATTCGCGATCATGACGTCATTGCCTAGGGTACGTATGGTACAGAATATATTACTCTTTATAGTATTTATATAAGTAGGTACAAATATCTACTAACATAGACTTAGTATGTTAATTACAAGTAGTATGTATTTTATAACATTAAATATAAATAAATTTAATCGCATTAAAAGCTTTATATTGGTGTCATTGTAAGGCCTTTTGTAGTATTGTGAAATTAATGCACTGTTTACTTAAAAAAAGATGTGGAGGTTATCAACCCGGTTTATATTATTTTTTTATGTGGTTACCACAGAACCTAGTAATTACTAGCCTAATTTTAAAAGAAACACAACTTTTTGTCTAAATAGTTAGGTACTCGTACTAATATTTAAAAAAATCATTCATATAAAAAATCCATTAAAATTGGATTTTGTCTCACAAAATATAGAATTACTTATTGTAAATTAACAGAAATAAGTAACTTCCGGCCAAACTTAAAATAAAATTGTTTAGTAATGTTGGAAAAAGGTACAAATTACAAAAACTCTAATCTCATAGATACATTTCTTTAAAATTTGTTTTTATCAAAGATAATACCTATAGAATCCTGTCTCCATCTACCTAAACGAGTAGGTACCTAATTGTTTAAGTAGGCGATATTAAACGGTATGAGCTCTCACGTGTCGGGTTTTTAATTACAAAATTATTAAACTCCGCATACATGCTTAATCTTTTAATTTAAATACATTCTAAAAGTACAATACTTAATGATAATTAAAAATAGCTCATTATAATAAATTCCAGCGCTATAAGAACGGAGTTAGAATATTACCACCCCATCTCATCCTCGTTGTAGGTACCAGGAAAAGTTAGCGAATATCACAAATACGTGTATGACGCTTGGCGAGAAGTTATAAAATTTGTAAACATTTATGCTCGTGTATTAACAATTAAAAATATCTCTACGAAATGAATAAAGAAAAATTTTTCATACCGGTCTATCCGTTTTCAAGAAATCAAGTAACAAACACAAAAATAATTAAAAAAAAATACAACCGAATTGAGAACCTTCTCCTTTTTTTGAAGTCGGTTAAAAACTTTACATAAAACACAAAATTACTGAGATTACAAAAGTAAAAAATATACATACAGAATTATATTATAGAAGATAGCCTCCACCTCTTTGTAAAAGTCGCTTAATACTCGTAAAACATTAAATTGCAATAATACAAAGGCCTTACAATGACACCAATATAAAGCTTATAATGCGATTATATTTATTTATATTCAATGTTACAAAATACATACTACTTGTAATTACTAAGTCTGTGTAAGTAGTTATTTATTACATTATATTAAGTATTCTATGAAATAAATCTCTTTCTTTACAATAATGTAAAGTGGATAGTACAATCAACTACAAAAGTTGATGTAACAAATCCAATATTATAAAACATCTCAACGTTTAAAGCTTTCATAAGAAAGTGTCATGCATGGTGAAGAGGGAAATAAAATTAATATTTATAAAATTCATCATCATAGCCCAATAATGTCTCACTGCAGGGATGGGCCTCCTCCCGTGACGGAAAGATACTTGTCCTACTAATAACTCGCTGGCTAGATGGATTGGTATAAAGTTTAATTTCAAGTTTTTCTTCTTTTTACTTCGTAAAGGTAATATTTACGGCTAGTCCCCTAGTCGGTTTGTACGACACCCATGGGATGAGATGGGTTGGTTGATGTTATGTGAATGTGTGAGGAATATTATTATTCTCGAGACAGACCTTTAATAAGTTAACAAGTGCCATTTAAGTGACTAATGACAGTTTCAACGAAAATGACAAATTTAATACAGCGCACGACATTGCAATTATTGTATTAACTTTAATCTTTGCTGCTCTGAAAATATGTTCGCAGTTGCTTTAATATTAACGAAATATAAATTATATTATACTTGTGCCTACATCAATTTATTATTGCGAAGCTTTTAATCTACTATTGCCTTTTTAGCGTAGTAAGTTATTCTATGTATTTACAACTATTATTGATCAAGAGACATTACAAGGGCGGACTAATGCCCGGTTTCTGAGGTTCCCACAAACACTCTCAATAGCTATTGATTCAATAAAGTTATCGAAAGGATAACTGTAGTTTAACTGACACTGCGTTTCTGACTACATTTTAAACCGTTCAATAACTACCATACCGATAACTAACAGCTCCTCTTGCCGCTAGATGGCTCTGTTATAAAAATCGTGTTTAAGAACTGTTTAACTCCTATAAAATGTCACATAATTAAGTAGTTATACGTAATTAAATTTAATAATTAATAAATACGCAATATTATGAATCAAAATATTATGATAATTGGTCATTTTTAACGGCTGTATGATACGACAGCACCCGTACCTGAGTCAGCTAGCGGTAGTGCAAACTATTCTTATTCTGTTAATAAATCAAGTGACGGAAATATGGAATCATCAATAAAACGTTGTAAAAACTTAACTGAAAGGGAAAAGATCCTTCTTATCGAGGTAGCCAAAGACTTTGTTGCTATTATAGATAACAAAAAAACTAATGGTAAATCTGTAGAGGCTAAAAAACAAGCATGGCATGCCCTAAATAATCAATATAATTCTTATATTTCTTCGGAAACTGGTGTCAGAACAGAGAAGCAGTCATTCAGAACATTCATGTCATCACCAATGGCTACTTGAAAATTACTGGTAGAGTAAAATCACAATGTGACGAATTTTGTTAAAACACAGACAAATGTGTCGATGTGGTCGCTAAGCGACAATGCCTATAAAATAAATTAAAAAAAAACAGACAAAATATATTTACGATTGGTAACAGGAGCAAGATTAGGGTTAATCGTATCATTTAGGTATAAAACTGTCTCCTTATCACATCTATACCGTAACTTGAACTCTTCATCAGTGAACATTTCAAAAGAATTTCTCCTACGTCTTAAGTTTCTAGGCGCTCAATATCAGATTCTGGTGAACTGCTTGAATACATTGCACTTGCATTATTATATTTAATATCAACTTTGTAAAAATAATAAGCTCCAACACCAAACAAACAAGAAAATTACATTAATCTTGAAATAAAATAACACGCGTTGACAATTTTAACGTCAAATATAGTTATGGAACCGATAAACGGTGATAATTGGTCAGCTAAGTTAAACTAAGTTTAAACCTAGTTTATCTTGTTTTGGGTAGTTCGGAAACGCATTTTTGACAGTTATCGAACCAATAGCGTTGTTGGAGAGATAAACTACAGTTAAGTGAGACTCAGAAACCGGGCATAGGTCCATATTATTATAATGTCACTATACCTGGGCTTGCCTAAAACCATTCAATGGCATAATAACGTCTATCTAGTGGGAAAGCGGATTGGCTGTCCTCTGACAATGATGACGGAGGGCATAAAGGGCGGTTTCCACTTACGAGTAGGTAATTTGCTTTCTCGTCTACTAATTAACGGCAACAAAAAATATCATGGTATATTCTTGATACATTTCTGTGCTAATACTAATAAAGTCTGTTACACTGCTTTAGGGAATTTACTAAGTAGGTAGGTACTTATGGCTGAGATTAATTTTATTTGATAATTTTAAATTCCTACTTCTACTCTATAATACGTCTGTTGTAATACAATAATGGACATCTTTATGTTTTGGCAGTCATGAATACTTCAAGGCTCACTTTTTCTATGGGCAGGTTTCTTGTGAATGATTAAACAAATTACATACAAAAGCATTTTTTATACAATCAGACTCTTTGTATTGACTTGTTAATGGTTAAGGTATCCCTTTTAAATAAAACATGAGATAATAAGAAGAAGATACATTACGTTTTTGCTAAGCTTTATTTATTTTCCTCCTATTTTTATTTTGATTAATTTTTAAATAACAAAGATTTTAAATAACTTAGAACTTATAATAGTGCATTATCTTTGCAAGGTGTTTTATTAAGACTAAATTCTAAAGACAACTTTAAGGAATTAGACAAAAATATGATAGCCTTAAAAATAATATTTAACAGCGAACTCTAGCGAAAAATATGAGAACTACATTGAATCACGTTAGTCTCATTGAAGTGATACGTTCAGTAATATTACGATAGATGGCCTTAGAAGCTAGAGCCATCTATTGCAAATATTAAGAATTAATAAGTTTAGTTGTTAATATCTACAAAATGAGATGTCGCTAGTGACTTTATTTTGAACAACTTTCAATTATTATAAAATATGTTTATTCTTGTATTCTTTTACAAATTCAAACTAAAATAATAAAGAAAATATTTTTATGGCCTAACTGTCTTACTGTATCAAGGTATAAAATACTGTCAACTACTGCTTTTATTTTCTTTTTTTTTTGTTTTGACATCAGATTGATTTGATTTTTCTGTTTTGAGTTTTGTCTGTTTTGAATTTTTCTGTAGTTAGTGGGGAACATTTTAGAGGTAGTCTTTCCGCCTTTGGCCCAGGCGGGTAGGTGTTTTACAGTTGGACTCTTGAAAGATGATAATACAGTTTACCTAAAACCCACGGTGTCCCTTTCTCACCCATGAATGACCAGAACGGCAAAAATACTGCCATTGCTCCAGCCGTCCCAGTGGACCATGCCCTTACTCTGCAGAGGGGCGTACGTGAAGGACAACACCATGCTCTTTGGCCAGCTAAGTCTTAATGGCGACAAATTGCCCATAGTGTGCCGCCAGCAGGCCCCTCACGGGCGGTGGCTGGAGGTGGAACCTTTAGCGCCCGCCTTCGATACCCAGATCATCAGGTTTAAACGATGGTTCGACTACTCTCCCTTTTCTTTTTTCCTAAACGGACAGAACCGTTTCTGCAAACAATATGTTACTTTCCACCAATGCAACTTTTCCCTTGAAAGACTTTCCTATGAAAATAGTAAGCAAAAGCTCTAGTAAAGAAAAAAACATTTTTTACTTTATTTGTGTATTAATCTCTGTGTCGTGACGAAGTAAGAATACAATATGACACCACCTCATCTCATCCCACAGGTGTCGTAAAAACCGACTAAGGGACTATTCGTAAATATTATCATAATAAATAAAAAGATGGAAAACTCGAAATTAAACCAATCCGTTTGGCCAGCGTGGTATTAGTAGGCCAAGTATCCCTCCGTCACTGGAGGAGGCCCGTCCCTGCAGTGGGACATTAATGGGCTGTTATGATAATGATGATTGCGTATTAATTGCGTGGTAACAACTCGGTAGCCACAAACACTACCCCTTCGCTACCGAGGCAGTCAATAATGCTCTACCTTGTACTTAGGTCATATAAATTTTCCGCTTGAAGCTGACTGAGCAACCTTTTTTATGCTATCTAAATACAAGAATCATAGTAGATCTCACCACCCCCAAACATATACAATGCGTCTGTCTGCCTGCGGTGATTTTTCTGAAATTCATCCCTCCCACTCAGTGGGAGTTGATCGTTAAGGGAGTGCAAGTTAGAGGCATATTTCTAGGAGTGTGAGGCCTACCTACGTCCCGTTTCAATGTCAGAGTCGTTCGTTGGCCGCGGGTAGAGGTCGCCTGAATTTTAGTCTACCAATCACTGCATAATATCAATGATATAATATTACTCTATTCAAATTTGAACTTTATATTCACATTAATAAGATACACAGGTTTGTAGGGCGAGAGAAAATAAATGGAGACTGCGTGTTTTCAATGATAAATGCACTAAAAATGTGAAGTGACAGCTCGAGACGTTTTGATGTAGGTCCTGTAGTGATCGAGGATTGTTGCTAATGATTTTAGCGCCATCTCTTAAAATGTCATGTCAACTATCTATTATCTCTGTACAATTTTGTTAGCATTGTTTGTGCTCTATTATTTCTAACTTCATTATTTTCGTTATTTGTATCATTTTAAACACTTTTGCTGGACGATCCACGGACATACTTAAATTTTTACATAATCATGTCTGCTCTATTTCCTTAGTGCCAAACTAAACTCTACTTAATTTTTGGACTGTTAGGTTACAATGTCAAATTTTCTTCATTTTGCTTTCGTATAAATAATTTTAATTATTTTGCAAACATTACTTTAGTCAGCATGTCAATTCTCGTTCTTTAAAATCGTTAAAAATTAAGTTAATTTAACTTTTAGTTGTCAAATTGTCACAATTGTATTCTTGTATTTATAATTTAAAATCTTTTTAAAATAATGTAATCGTACTGTAACTATTCTGTAATTTTTAGAGTGACAGTTCATGTAATTTTCGCGCTAACATGGGTAGTCTTGTCAATAAGAAACGTCAAACCTTTGCCTTTATTTTAGGAGCGGCAGTGCGCGTGCGCGAGGGAAGCGAATCGAGCGGGAAAAACAAGTTAGGGATATCGCATTATTACATTCAAAGACCCTGATTTTCATTTTTTTTATTCTTAGAATAGAATTTTACGGAACTTATAATATTTTAATTTACCGAAGATAATTTCCTGTAGTTGATTTATATATTAATGTTTTATTTCTGTATATGGCGTGTTAGAAAATCTATTAAAATTTCCAATCTTTTAAATTGTATACCGTATCTGTTATTTAACTCTTTTTTGCCATTTAACTTAATTTTAACTTTTACTTTACCGGACAAGAATACCACTTTGGGTTAATTAAAAATTAAATTAAAATAAATTAAAAATTAAGTTAAATTAAATAGTATGTTTCGAGAATTGACCTGCAGCTTTTAAGCCACCACAAGGAGACAACAATATAAAAACTTTTTACTTGTGTAAATAAAAGAATATTTTATTTTATATTTTATTAAGAATACTTTTTTAGAATTACGTATTTAAAAATGTGTACGTCTGATTATGTTTATCTAATTATGTCTGAAACATAATAATATGCAAATAGCAAAGTTTTAAATATAAACTAAAGTTAACTAAGCTATATTCTACATTAAAAATAAAAAGTTTCTTAAAGTTTTAAATAACTGAAGTGAAAAGTTTTGTGTTTTATAAATAATACAGTACCTATACAAATGATTTTGAAATAAATATTACCAACCACATATTGTATTATGTACTAAGATATAATTCATAAAAGTCTTTTAAGAAAATTTCTATAACGTCTAATTTATTCCTTTCAAAGAAAAATACTTTAATACTTTTTGGTTGGCTTGAATGGAAGGACTTAGTACCTAATGTAAATAAGGGAATTCGGTATGTAAAGATATTTTTTTGGTATTTTTTTATATTTTTATTTTAAACGTTTATTAATTATAAACAACTAATTTGAGAATTATTGATTTCCTACCTCAGTTTATTTTTAATAAAATTTTTAAGTTTTACTTGTGATGACGTCAGTACGCGTAAGCGTAATTCATGTTTAATTGTAAAAATAAAAACAATATTGCGGTTTTTGCGCTAACAATATTGATTAATTATTTTTATTATTTAATTTATTCCTAACCCATCTAAAATCTCTAAAATGGTTTTGATATCGACAGTAACTTTTACTTTATATTATACCGAATTGTTAGCTTCCTACCACGCCGGTTAAACGGATTGGTAGAGGGTCATAATAATGTCAAGTTTTCTTACATTTTCGGTAGAGATAAACGTCAATAATGTAAAATTTCACACTGGAGTAACCAATCAACCGTAATCAAAGACCGTAGAGCTGTGACTCGGAGCAAACTATTTACGTTCAGGTTTAAGAGAAATTACATGTTTTTTTTTTTTTTAAGTAGTTGTATAATATGATAGTAGTAAGATAGTTGAAGGGATGGAGAGTAACATAGGCTACTTTTTTTTTCTTCTGTGTCCAAGAAAGAGAAACAGTGCTACCCCGAATTTAAGGCGAGCGAAAAGCTAGTAGGTATATTAAAATTAAATGACAAAATTTACACTTGTCTACAAGAACTTATATACCCGCGTAAATATATTGCAAACTATTTACGTTTATCTTTTCAATCGTATTAATAATGGCCTCAACTGTTACAATAAAAGGCTTACCATTCCAATCCCTTAATCTTAGTAATGGCCACAACATAAATCCTTTAAATCCAATATAGAGGATTGGAATAAACTTGAATTTTCATTATTTTTTTATGTTCGATACAAAAAGTTGAATACTAAATAAATGTGTTAAAGTGGGAGTTATTATTTTTGGGTTGATAGAAATTATATTTCGAGGTTGCAGTACCCGAGGCCGTGGGTTTGAATACGACGTAAGATAATTCTCACTCCGTGTGGTGACGGAGTAGGAATACAATATGTCACCACCCCATCTTATCCCATGGGTGTCGAAAAAACCGACTAAGGGACTATGCGTGAATATTATCTTTACAAAATAAAAAGAAGAAAAACTTGAAATTAAATTCTATACCAATCCGTCTGGCCAGAGTGGTATTAGTAGGCCCAGTATCCTTCCGTCATGGGAGGAGGCCCGTACCTGCATTGGGACATTAATGGGCTGTTATGGTAAGATAATTGTTTGGGTAATTCACAAATTATTGTCTAGAACTTCTATGTTCCTTGTGTTTGAAAGGCAGAATCCCAACCTTAAAATTGCTAACATTTATGTAATGGAAGGTTAAGCATTATGCATTTTGATAAAACAAACGTTACAAGTGTAGTTTTGTGAGTTCTAGTGGGACAATACACCTAACAGTAGGCCGCCAAGGAGTCTGATGTTCAATGTAGAATTTCTTTTCAACTTAAAAATTCTCTGAGATTAATTCATAACTAAGTAAAATACGTATAAGTCTAGGAAAGTCAACACCTATTTCATTCTTTACTTTAGTAAGGATCTGTAAAATGCACGCTGGAAAAAAATATCATCTTTACAAACAAAATATTATATAATTTAATTTAAATGCAACAAAAAAATTAACGGCTATTTAACAAAAAGTTACACCGCAAAATCAACGAACCATTCATAATCGCATTTGTAAAAAAGCGTTACCGATATAGAAATTCATTGTTCTGCGATTAAGATTTGAATATCGACCTTTCCAGCTCGACTTCTGTGCCCCCTACCCCCTCCCCTTTAAAATGCGGCGGTCGCATCGTACGCCGTAATTTCAGGCAGAAATTTCAGGCTTCAGACGACCCTTTACAAGGTCGCAGACGATTTACGCACACTTGCGTGGATACGCACACGAAAACCTCAATACCTGCACTCTGTATATATAGGAGCGGCCATTAAACTTTACGTTTAAACCTTATAGTAGCTGTATCACTTTTAGGTACCTGTTTATTTTAAATTTAGCATCTAATGATAGATAAATATAGCTTGTTACTGAAATAATTTAGACGTTCTGTGGACATATTAAGACCTGTTTCAGGATGGGGGTAAGCAGATAGGTAAAAGAGACAATATGATATTACACAAAGTAAACAGAACTTACGAGTATGTTTAGTAGTCGACTGGATTAATATTTATGTCTAAAAAAGACAAGTAAAATGACTCGCCCTTGATTTGTTTGATTGTGTATAAATATGCGCTATTAACCGACTTCACAAAAAGAAGGAGTTTCTCATTTATTTTTTATTACTTTTCAGGGACTAATACTATTTGTAGAAAATGACAGAAGTATTTGGGAATCTGACATTTAATTATAGTTTACAGGCCGAACCGTTTAACAAAGTCATTGCCCTTTAACAAGTGTGACCTTATCCCTAAACATATTGTAGTGTAACAATAGACAACTGGTGACTATAATAGGTATAACAACGAACGCAAAATGCTAGCCGTGTAGTGACGTCATCAAAGATGGCAGACGCAAGCCTTACTCGAGTGTTAGTCGAGTGTTCTCGTCTGCACCCGCGCATCCCTCAGTCTGTGGGTATCTACAAAGGGACCGGATTCAGGTCAATCGATAGACGCAATTTTTTAATATATTTACATCGGTAATTTATTAGACTAGTGATGTAAGTAGTTGTTTTATTATGCTGTTTACTTTGTTATGTCAACTCGTAATAAGCATAGCCGAGCTTTTAACAGCAAAAGAGGGAACTTGCTGAACTGCTAAATTAAGTTTACGAGTGTTTTTCTTTCATTTAGTTTAATCTACACAAAGTTTGTCTTACTTTATTTGACTGCGGGTTCTAATCCAATGCAGTAAAATTGTTTGTGAAATCTACGAACTGTTGTACTGAGATTAGATTTGTGTTTGCTACATTAATAAATAAATAAAATAAAATAATATTCCTTACACATTTACACAACGCCATCAAGTCCCAAACTAAGCAAAGCTTGTACCTACTATGGGTACAAGACAACGGATAAACATAATACTTTTTTTGTTATATAATATAAATACTTTTTTTGTTGTTGTAAATATATACCTACATATTACCTATACATAGAAAACACCCAGACCAATGCAAATAATCATGTTCATGCACACTAAGATTTGCATTGAGCGGGAATCGAACCCGAGATCTGGCGTTAAATATGTTAATGTTTATAAAGTCCCCAAATCTTAGTGAGGGAATAGTAATCTTTTAAAATATTAATAAGAAAATAATGTAAGAAAAATACAGAGCTGTCCAAGACAATTTCGAAAATAGATTATAGGGAGACAGTCTTCTTTTATTGACAGACAGATTACCTAGTAGATTAAAATAGGCTCTCAATAATGTCTAGCAATCATTTAAGGACTAAAAGGTCTTAGGTTTAAGTGAACTGACATCATTTCCAATTATCCGGTAGATCAACGACGTTTAAGCTTAATTAATTACAATTACGTTTGAAACCTAATTTTGGGCACTAATTCAGTTTATGCTAGATTTATTTAGTTAAGCTGTTTATAATTATAATTATTTTGTTTGTTATTATTGTTTATTATTAATTTACCATAACAGAACTTTTAATAAAAAATATAATAATTAAAAAACAATATAATAATTAACAAGTTTTATTGGTGCTTTTGGACTCGCTGTAAAGGCTAGAAGACACTTAAAGTAAAGTCTGGAGAATAAGTCTCATATACCTTTATTTATATCTCGGTAAAAGACAATTTCAAATACTTTTTTAAACACTCACGCATTCAAACGCTCTTCACATACACAATGTACATGAATACAGTATACATATTATGTTATCTAAAATAGTAACCAAAATAAACAAACACTCCTAACTATTATTAGGTATATTAGTATAGGTCATGTTAATTAATAGGTAACGATTAATTACAGCACAGTGACCCAGACTAAGATATAATTAGTGTGAGTGCAATTGCTATTAAAGTAGCTCGGAGTAGCAAGGAGTGTGGGACTGCAGTTGTGCGGTGTGCTCGATCTCTACTATGATTATGTTATTGGATGCCTTTATACATTATGTTATGAGCATTTTTTTTAATAATACACGTTTATTAAAATAAACATTACATAAACTGTTTTAAAAATAGAAATAGAAAATAGAAATAGAATTATTATATAATAATTACATAATTAAAACTAAGTATGATAATTTGATGCTTTTCCATATAAATATAATATATTAAAATCTAGCATCCTCCTCTCTTCTAAACTGCCATACCCAACAGGGTCCATATTGATCGTATCTGTGATATTATAAGCAACACCTTTTTGAAACATAATATGGAGTGCAATAAAGATATTGAGTACCTACCTATAGTGTATAGATACGAGTAAGCTCAAATTATCAGTATTTTTCGTATATTTCTGTTTTTTTTTTTTCAAAATATAACAATAAATCACTAACTTAATAAAACTTCAAATGAAATGGAAACAATAAAAATATTACCTACTTATTCACACTACGCCATCTGCCTAGTCCCAAACAAAGCAGATCTTGTACTATAGGTACTAGACAACGGATATACATACCTACTTAAACACCTATTTGTTTTTTGAGTGGGATATCAAATACATATACGCGATATTTCCGGACCGTTACGATTTGGGGAGCTTCAAGAAAAGAGCGTACTCCCTTTTTAAAGGTCGGCAACGCATCTGTGATTCCTCTGGTGTTGCGGGTGTCCATGCTGGCTCGTTTGCCTATATTAAAAAAAAATATTTGGATCAAATTATAATAGCTCGTTAATTAAAGTTATCGCAAGCTTCCAAACCTAAATTGCCTGCAAAGTTTAGTAGTTCTTACACTTATATACTATGTAACTTTCTCAATACCGTACAAATAAACTTGTGTACATCAATAAAGTTTAGTTTCTGCATCATCATTCGACAAGGGCACTGCCACTACATGGGGTCCTACAAAGGACTTACTTTTTTCCCATCTATTTGTAACGCGCGAATCCCTTACGTTGCTTTAGTAAAGGTTTTGCCTTGAATGGGAAATTTTATGGAAGGTATAACTTAACCCAAGATGACGTAAAAAAACCGTATGTATTCTGTACTTACTCACATCGTAGGTAAAAGAAAATGGAGTAAATCACCAACAACAGCATACCCAAGGAGGGTTGGCGTCAGGCAAAACATACCCAAAACTTTTAGCAGCATGTGGAAAAGGACATGCTGCGCAGACCCCAAAAAAAATTGGGATAAGGGCAGGGGAATGATGAAACACATCGTAGGTATATTACACTGACAAGGGAGAGAGTTCTTAGAGTTCCAGACTTTAGAGAGTTCTCCTGAACAACATTTTACTACACATGACAACTGGGAAGCACGCCGAGTGGTTATAGTCCAATTGGAGCCTGACTTTAAAAATAACTGAATTAAAACTTATTTTATGAATGGCCTTCGTAATAAGTTAAGTACATAAAAATGGTAACAATGATAAGCCATTTTTGGTTATTTATCTCCCGCGTCACCACACGGACGGTGACGGAGTAAGAATACAATATGTCACCACCCCATCTCATACCACGGGTGTCGTAAAAACCGACTAAGGGACTAACCGTAAATATTATCTTTACGAAGTAAAAAGAAGAAAAAGTTGCAATTAAACCCGATACCAATCTGTCTGGTCAGCAAGGTATTAGTAGGCCAAGTATCCCTCCGTCACGGGAGTAGGCCCGTCCCTGCAGTGGGACATTAATGGGCTGTTATGATGATCTCCAGCATTTTGTTTTTACTGACTATACACTCCAGGGAAGAATTAAAATTAGGCATCCGAAACTTTAAAATGACGTAACGGCCTACATACTTTTGAATAATATCATTAGCATCCGTTAGATCATTTAGGTAAAAACAAAATATATTATTTAAACTTATTATTATCACTACGAAAATCTTTTCCCAAAGGAAAAGTAAAATGTTCTTATTGAATATTGCGAAGAGAATGTGATTAGAATACAAAGCGAGATTAAAAATTAAACAATTCTTTATTCTGTTAAAGTTAAAAAAAAGTTTATTGAAACAAAGTAATTTAATTCGTAAATAATAAAAAATAAGTAAACATTACCCCTGGTGGGACTCGAACCCACAATCCCCGGCTTAGGAGGCCGATGCCTTATCCATTAGGCCACAGGGGCTGCGTAAAAACGTGTGAAATACATCTCTACTTTGTTGCAACATGTTTCGTATACTTATCAGATAATTGCGTACATACATTGTAGGTATATTTACTTGCACAATATGTATGCCTTTTGATGTTAAATATTACTTTTAGTTAAAGCTAAAAATAGATTCTTTTTTTACCTAAATGTAGAGACGTTTAATGTTGTTGTTGGTAGAAACAATATAAACTATACAGAGGTGGAATTAATAATGTTCCTGCCCTCTTCAGCAGCTTGTCTGTTCAGGGTGTGATGAAGTCATACCACAAGTCTTCCCTATCCTTTTTTTAACGCTATTGACAATTTTCGTAAGCGTAGCATAAAGGGACAACGCCGTGTGATTAACAGACCAAGTTTAAGAACATTTAAGAGCCTATAGGGACCATCATTATAAGCTCTTAATCAGAAATTAGCTCTACTAATAATGAAAGAGAACTATTTACAGAAGAAAACGTTTAACTGCAAATATTACGGTTCGTTTCAAGTCTTTCTTAACTTGTGGTAATATTGTGCTTGTGAGAATTACGCCTGCTAATAATGATTTCACATTGGTATACCATAAATAAAAGTTAAAACATTTTGTCACGTAGAAAATGAAATAATAATTTAATAATACGGAACACGTATTTTATTCTTTGAAGTTATAAGAATATTTTGCCATTGATCTTATCGTTAGTAGCACTGATAAGGAAACAAAATTATTTCTTCTTTTATGTTTAGTTTATTTGTTTTCTTTTCTGGGATTTTGGATGTAAATTTTCTTCAGTTTCATTGTGTTTCGTCCCTAAGGCAACTGATCTAAGCGACAGAAATGATTTCTGATCAACGCAAATCTTAATGTAAATGAATAAATATGAATTTTTGGATTAGTCTCTTTCACATGTTTCTACCATCCATACTAATATTTTATACGGGAAAGTGTGTTTGTTTGTCTTTCTTTCACGTCAAACGAAGCGATGAATTGACGTGATTTTTTAAGTGAATATAGTTGAAGAGATGAAGAGACATAGGCTACTTTTTTCTTCTGTGTCCAGGAAAGGGGAACAGTGCAATTTAACGTGAGCGAAGCCGCGGGCAAAAGCTAGTGTATAATAAACATGTATTTACGATAAACGTATTCAAGTGTGTTTATCCGTTGGTTAGTAGGGTAGGTACTACAAGCTATGCTTAGTTTGAAAAAAGATGGTGTTGTGTGAATGTGTGAGAAATGTTATTATAATAACACTCAAAAGAACGTTTATGGTATTAGAGAAGTCAGTCTGATTTGATTAATCGAACTCATTGGTTCATATCCAAAGTTTTAACGAAATCGACTTAACTAAAGGTAACTTTATTAAGTAAAGCTTAGTATGAAATCACAAGATTATTCAACTGCCTCCCGCTGACATTACATTTTTAGTTTATCATATTTCACGATTAAGTTATAATTCATACTCAAATCGCTTAAAAATAAATGTTTTTTAGGTGTTGTCAGTACCTATACAAATAAAGTCATTCGTTCGATATCTCATTGGTTTATTTTATATGTTTTGTGTGAATTTGTGAATAATATTTATATTTATGTTTTTGTATGTTCCTACATAAAATATTGTCAAAATTCGCCTTTTTGATAAAAGAGATTAATTGTTGAAGAGAACACTTGGCCTGCTAATAGGGTTGGATAGATTAGATTTAGGATTTATATTATATATTTTTGTGCTCTATCCACACTCATACCTCTTTGCTGCTTAAAAGCAATCCCTTGCCCGCTGTTTTATCGAGACAAAGCCCGCCATTATTCATTGGATGTAGAGTAATTCACACGGCATTCGTAATCCTTAATCAATGTGATATTTAGAACGTTGTTACATTGTACATGTTAGACACATTTAGGTCGTAGCAGATACATCAACACGTAAACGGATCGGCACCGCCTCGCCTTTTTCCTCAGTGTCAAACGACAAAAATCCGATTACGTTACGATTCCTATTAGTGTGCGTTGCAGTAAGGAGTTTCATACAAATAAGTAATTGTGAAAGGCTCGAGTTGATGCCGATCCGTTTACTTTCCGATACATGGGCTGTGTACCAACCAACTTTGAGCCAGGGACTTTTTTTTAAGACGTATCCGCAATTTGACAATCATTGAATGTCTTCTTTAGCGCGCTTTAACGACTCGATTGATAGGTACCTACTATTTTTTTGGACCGGGCTTTGTCTTTCAGATTTTATGGGTCATGATCATTCTAATATTAGGGCTAAAATACTCTGCTGCATTAAAAAAATCAAATAATATTCTAGAAATTACGTTACTAAAATTAAGATTCATATTATTTAGTGTAATGACACTCAATGACTACGTTAAAATAATGACGCCAAATGCTATTCATGGCTGATTGAAGTATAAAACCGTCGTCGTGCCATCCGATACCTACATCTATTACTAAACTCATAAATATCAATCAACAACCATTAGCGGTGATGTACCCGATGCATATTCCTGCATACGCAATATCACCAGAATAACTTGACCCTTCACTGCCTTAACACTATCTTTAAAGTCTCAACACGCAATAGCTCAAGAAATAATAGCGGCTTTTCTTGGATCATCTTTTAGTGCACATAATTATTGCTATTAAATATTGTTTTAATAGGTTTTGACACCTTTGTAGCCATTATTGTTTTATTGGATATAAAGGCAATTGAGTACACTAGAAATCGAAAAAGAAAGACAGACCTATTTAATGTCTTACTTAAGATAGATTATTATCTACTAACTTTAGCCCGCGACTTCGCTCGCGTTAAATTTGGAGTAGCACTGTTCCCCTTTCCTGGACATAGAAAAAAAGTAGCATATGTTACTCTCTATCCCTTCAAATATCTCCACTTAAAAAATCACGTCAATTCGTCTCTCCGTTTCACGGTGAAAGAAAGACAAGCAGACACACTTTCCCATATAAAATATTACTTAGTGTAAATCTAAGAGACTATTAAGTTCATAATTTGGTCATAAGCATGTCTGTAGCTCGATCTTCGTAATTGTCGGTATTATATCTAGATAGCCATTTAAAACTAAATGCATTGAAAACGTTTGTTTTGTTCTTTCTTTTATATGCATTCTTCTTGGGTTTTCTCAAACCTTTTCTTAACATTTTAATTACATCACATATACATAAATGTGGCGTTTAATAAGAAGTTTTTGACAAATGTTTGTTTCGGATTGTCCTTTCACAATAGGAGGCACAAATTTGATGAAACATACATACATAAACTAACGCCTTTTCCCGTCCGGGGAAGGCAGAACAGATTTGACAAAATTGATGATGATGATCATATGATGATAAAAGTAAAGATTCTGTCATTTTTATTTACTAGCCATTAGGAACTTTTATTTCATAAATAATAATTAAGAGTATATTAATATGAAACAGGCCTTTTTTCATGCGTATTGCTCTTCTGCTCAATAGCATGGTAATAGTTGCAATATGTTGGTTCCAAGTCCAACTAACAACAGCACAGACATAAAATATGAAAACATAAACTAAACTATCATAATTACTTAAAGTTAAATCATTATGTAAGTTAAAGTTGGTTGGGATCTCGACCTTCGTTACACTTACGTGAGGTCAGCGATGTGCTTTACTTGTCACGTATCTCGCTGTTTGCATACGGCCACGTGAATTCATTTCATTACTCTTAGAACTCCAATGTACCTATGCTTTCGCTAAATGAACGTATACTATGGTAGTCGTATTATCCGTGTGGTGACGGATTAAGAATACAATTATAATATGTCACCACTCCATCTCATCCCATGGGTGTCGTAGAAACCGATTAAGGGACTATCTGTGTCCTTTACATAGAAAGAAGGAAAACTTGAAATTAAACCTTATACCAATCCGTTTGGACAGCGTGGTATTAGTAAGCCAAGTATCCCTCCGTCACGGGAGGAGGCCCGGCCCTGCAGTGGGACATTAATGGAGTGTTATGATGATTATGATGATCTTGAACTTGCCAATATTAGTTAATCAAAGTTATTTTTGTACTTCTGGATGCAATGGCTTCCTTATATACGTGCATGTCCGCAGCTTACATTGTAACCACGGCCACGCTAATCCATTATAGAAGCAAGGAAGATACTTGGCACGATGATAGGTATAAATACGAAGATAGAGTATGGGAAGTGCCCGTTTAGTGCTATTATTCGTCCAAAATTTAACGACAACAATGTATCAAGAAATATAATAAAGAATGGTTTTAAGACTAGGTGATTAATTTTATTATATAGATAAAGAAGATAATTCAAAAAATAAAATGAAATGAAAATTGTCAAATTTGTCCGAAGACTTTTTTGTATTTTGATTTATCACATTTATTTAGTTAATGAAAGCACAGGTACTATCTCCTCACATTTATTAACAGAAAGAAGATTTAAGATACACCAATTAGGGTGATGCTACCAATTATCAGCACTTTAAGAGTTAGTCTTACTTTAGTATCGTTTATCTTTAGTGATAATACTGATAACGCCTTTAACAACATGCTTTCTCGGTTCACTATTAAATAAGTAATTGATTTTTATTATAAATAATTGTCTTTATGCATACACATTTTATTTAGATGAGTTTGACTAAATAATTACCCAAACACCAATTATTGGCACCATCATCACAAATTACTGGCATCGACCGAGCCAATTATCAGCACCTTAAAATTAGACATAAAATTAGGTAGATAAATGAAATAATCCAATGTTTATATCAAAATCTCTTTTATTTATACCTAGCCTAACAACCGAAGTTTCAGAAAAATAAATACATAAATATAAAAAATTCCAAAAAATAATAGACATTCTTTTGATCATAATATCAACACTATGAAAATAACTAGCAATGTTAGTTTCAGCACCATGCCAGGATATGAAATCCGAAATCATAGAGTACTTTTTCCAAGAATATTGAATTCTAGGCATAAAATAATCACGCTTTACAATAAAACATAAGGATTAACAATTTTACATACCACTTTGTCATGTAACAGTACCAGTGCCGATAATTAGCAATTCGCAAAAAAATTGAACCCAGATGTCAGCATCTCATTTATGAACATAAAATCAAGATAACGTTCATTTCCATTGTCAGATAAGCCTTACAAAACATTTTATACATGAATAAAACCTAAAGGTTCAGTAAAAAATATCTAAAAGATCTAAAATAAAGTAAAATAAAAAAACCTGAACTTACCTACGATCATAAGAAACTGTCAAAACAAAGTAATTTAAAGGACATGTTCCCGCGTTTTTAAAAAAAAAAGGCTTTTTTTAAATTGAAGAATGTAGTTTGGCCCAGTTTATAATTCCAAAAGGATCTTATTTTTCATTTCTTTAAACGGAATCCCAAATTAATTAATGGTAAGCTTATAATTTGAGTTTTAGTTGGGGGTGCTGATAATCTGGTGCAGTGCCAACATTAGGACGTGTGCCCCTACTTGATTTCTAAGAATCATCATCATCATTGCATCATAATGTCCCACTGCAGGGACGGACCTCCTCCCATGACGGAGGGACACTTAGCCTACTAATACCACGCTGGCCAGACGGATAGGTACTGGGTTTCATTTCAAGTTTTCTTTCTTTTTATTTCGTAAAGACCCATGGGATGAGATAGGGTGGTGACATATTGTATTCTTACTCCGTCACCACACGGAGTACTCCGTCACCACACGTTTATTATATGCAATATACATTCAAGGTCTAATACATGGGTTTCTTTACGAATATGGAAACTTAACATTACATCCAAAAAAGACTAATACGACATGCTGTCGCTGTACCGGTATTCTAAAACATTAAACCGAATTATCCCTTAATTCTGACCGAAGGAATTTCAAGCAATTTGTTAGTCTGTCGGTTAGGACGACGCGTAGTCTGCTCAATACTTTAGTGGCTTTTTTTATTATTTTTGGTACATTTTGAAGACTAATGGCTTACGGGCTCGTCCCTAATAAACATGAGATGCGAAATACTTAGTTTTAAAGATTATACCGTCCTATAAACATGACACATCATAAATATGAAAAGAACGAAAACGTTAAGCTTTTTTGACGTTTTTTCGCAACTTAATAAGAAGGCTCAGGTGGGTGGGCTTCTAATAAGCTAAGTAATACCAGACTAAAAATAGAGAAGTAAGCAATCTACATATATACAAGAATTTCGTGGTTGAAATGTTTTGGTACGTTTAATTTTTGGGTTGTGGTAGAGTTTGTGAGTAATGTGTTGTCATTTGATTGCAGAGGGAAAGTTTTGATAACAAGCGTGGGTATGAATTTTACTATTATTTATTTACTAGTAAGGTTGAATGTACCATGAAGTAATGGTGAGAAGTGAATGACGAATGTTGTCCACTTAGTTTAAGAATATAGAGACTTTCATAATCAATTAGAGACATTCTTTACGAAATTAAAATAACGAAAACTTGAAATCAAACCTTATACCAATCCGTCTGGCCAGCCTGGTATTAGTAGGTCAAGTATCCCTCCGTCACAGGAGGAGGACCGTCCTCCTACCGCAGTAGAACATTAATGAGCTGTTATGATGATGATGATTATGATATAATAAACAAAGTTTCCTTATTATATTATATTTAATTTTGCTTGTTAGTTTTAGTTTTTTTATAAAGTCACGGTAATATAACCATGTTAAACCAGATGGAAATGTTCTTTCAAAATCAAACCCCTTTTGTTGCGTTTCAATTTTACTGTTACTGGTGGTTAATGGTACCCCATTAGACATAAACTATGCTTGTTTGCCACCTTAGTAATACAGAAAAATATTAATTATTTATACATTATAATTAATCAAAATGGTGCTGAAAAGATCATTGCTATACTAATGGGTCTGGAACCCCAAGCGACCCTCATCAATTTGATAACTTCGGATAAGCAGCTGCAACATCGCCCACACATACATCATAATCTCCATTTTTTAATACAATTAATCAAAGTACATAGAATTGTTTTTTATTTATTTCTTTTAAGAAAACGGGCACTAGGGATCGTGCCCTGTGTCGCGGGGCCTTTTGCAGACATATAATTAATTGATGGAGACAAAGAACACACAGGCTTAAGCCAATAGTTTGTGGATCGCGCTAAGAATTAACATATTTTCCAGTGTTAAATGAATTTAAACATATTAAGCGATATAATGATAAAAAAATATATAATAAAGTAAAAGGCTGCTGGAGTTTCCATCGTCATCCAAGATTGACGTGAACATTTTGTACACCTACTTAGTTCATCAATACAAAAAGAATACTTGTATAAAAATTGCATACTTCCAATAAAGACCCCGACTCATTCATCGTAATTTTCGTAGAAATAGAATAAAAGCCAAATGAATCCGTTGAAAATAAAACGTGCGCCAACTTGAATTTAAAGAGCAACTTTACTGGTAACATACTGGACGTCCATTACAAAACTAGTAAACATACCGGGCTGAGCGTAAGTTAGGGCACTCGTAAGTCCTAGGAAAGCGCTGCGAGCGGGCGGTGAGGGGGGGGGGGATTGAGGGGGGGAAAGGGGGAGTTGCAAGGCGAGGGGGAGGTAAATGAGCTGAGGTGGGGAAAGAGGGGGTATAGAAATGCAACATTTCAAGGTCGGCTCGTCTGGCCGGTACCACCTTTAGCAATGTGCCGACGACTAGATATGTATCGCGCGATGTACGCTCTTTCTACACGTGTAACTAATGGTAATGATTTTCATTATCGGTTTACTAGATGGGTTTCTTTATTAAGGTAAATTCTTCGGTGATTTCTACCATTGAAGAATAGTTCTTAGGAGCTTTAATGAGCCATTTGGAGAGATGATTGAGGTAGTTTGTCAATTGGGTAAAGTAATGTTTTGTGTGGAGTTAATGTAGAAGTATTATTTGCAGGCCTAGATGGAGTACTTTGGCCTATTAATACAACCTATGTTTACTGGATAATTAGGAAGAGGATTTGTTTCGAGTGTTCCTCTACTCTTGTAAAGTAATTGTGCTTGTCAAACTTGTTATCTGACTTTTACGATATCTGCGAGGACAAAAAGATGACATTTTGTATTCATAGTCTGTCAACACCGAGTTTTGGTTTATGAGAAAATGTAAATTAATGCTCATTAAAAGCTCCCATTTATGGGACTGTAGACAGACAGATAAAAGATGTTGCTATGTACCTACACTTCACAACTAAATCTATGGATTGTGTAAAACATTTGCTAGGAAAAATAATAACCGACATCGAGAGACGGTTAACACTAGGTATAGCAAAAATACTTAAGTATTTTAATTATTTATTTTGTATACTATGTTTGTCAAATATATAAATAATTTTAAAACTTAGTGCCGTACTATTTATTGAAAATAAATAATAATTCCAAAATAATCCAATTAATCATATCCACATGCATTACAAATCGAAATCAAAAAGTTAACCAGACAGAATGAATGTATAATTTTAACCAGCATACATTGGTACAGAGGGTCGACCAGCCAATGCAAATGTCTATACCGAGTGACTCGATATGCGATAAGTGAACTAGTGGTTAGCCCATACACTCGCACTTTCTATGTATAGAACGGCCACTGTGAAATGCCTAAAGGTCTGTGTTGATCGCACGGAAATATGAATGCCGCTTTTGTAGAATCTTTTGAAATATAAAAACGTGTACTTAACATGTTATTGACATAATGGATTATATAACATGGCTCCGTTGCGTAGTTTCAAAGATTTAAGCCTAAAAAGGGACATAGGGACAGAAAAAGTGACTTTATTTTATACTATGTATAGATAGCCCAGCCCAGATTCCCTCTGCAGAGCAACTGCATCCCCATAGGCTGCCAATAACTTTTGAAACCGGCCTGGTCATCCCGTCATCGCTATCCTCTATGCCGCTTCCAATTGGTTGGATTCCATTATAGATATTTAACAATAACATTGCTGCAATTTAAAAACAAAGTGTTTGAAGTGTTAACGGTAATGTAGGAGTTAAACGTACGTATAACACTTGAGATCCGGATGAGCAGACTCGAACTACTGCTTCGAACTCGTTCAAACTTTTATACGTCGAAGTAAATAGCCAAGTATTGTTTGTTCTGATTTGTTGGCAGCTTGAACATTTTAGTAAAACAAAAGTGTATTTCTATTAAAGCTAGTCAGTATGGATTTTTAGATTTGACATTTTCTGTTCATGGATTCTAGATATCGGGTATCGGGTGAATTACTGATTTCCGAATTACTGAACCCAGAATAACGCTACCACAAAAACATGCAATCACGAATAACGTTACCACGAAAACCTGCAATCACGAATTTTCATTCTGGCACTCGCCGTATGCTGCTGCATGAATCCGCCGTGTGCATCGCAATATCATCGTTCTAACATTTTTTTTTTTTTTGTACTTGCTGGGGTAAAATGCCTACGCATCCCCTCTCGTCGGGGGACAGGAGGGGTATGTGGGGCTCCCAGGGGTGTGACCACCCAGTGCACCCACTAAAAGTCCCCAGCGGCACTCATCGCCTTACTTGGAGGGGGCCTGGGGAACCGGCAGAGCCTTTGCGTCCAGTCCTCCTCCGGCGATCTCCGCGACGTTACAGGCGGGCCCTTCTCTTCTTGAGAACGGCCGTGAGTGCTCCAGCCGTTCTCACCCACATGGTGGTGGTGAGTCGTGCAATGGGATGGAAGGTGCCCCCGCACCTATCACCCCTGCTCACCACCGGGATGGAGGAGGTTGCGGTACGTCCGCCTTCTCCTGCCCTCTCGCCTCCTCCGATGTGGCGGCGCGAGAGGGTCTTCTTCCCGCGCGCGCTCAGCCGCCTCCTTCTGCGACATAACAAGTTCGCAGAAGGAGGCAACCGCCCCCCAGGCCTCCTCGCTCCCCTGCATAGCTTTAACTAAGCCCGGGAGCGAGAGGTCCGCCCCAACTACCCCCACCAGGTTGAGACGCGGCCCCGACCACAACGGGAACACCTCTAGGGTGTGACATCATCTGCACCATCCGGAAGGAGAGGAAGCCATGCCGCCGCTCCAGCCAATCTCGAAGGACGGGTCCGAACGGGGACGGTGAATAGCCCGTACAGCATATTTTCGTGGTAACGTTATTCTGGGTTCAGTAATTCGGAAATCAGTATGAGAGTTATGGGTAGGTATCCGTTAGTATCTACTTAATTGCTGCCCTGTAGAAGAGTCAATGCAAAGCATCAGGAGATCAATTTATCTGGCTGTTTGTGACCTGGATGTCTTCGTGAATTTTACAGATATTTTCGCAAGGAACAAATAAACTTAAAGCATTGTACTTATTCGCTAGACCCACTTTATTATCATCTGTCTCTACACATGGCATATTCCTGCCATAGGAAATTAACCTGCTGTTGATCGGTACTCTTCTATTTATAGTTCATATTTTAGGTTTAAATAAATAAAGGTTATTTCCTAAACAATAAAATAATAAATCCCTAAGAAGGAAAGTGAAAAAAACTCTTTGGTTGTAAGGAAGTAAACGTTTTGACTTAAACGATAATTCGTATTAAGCTTACGAATAAAATAAACTCCCAAGTTTAATCTCATAAATGGCAAATTATGTTATAATTACTTAGCAAACAGAGATTAAAAAATTAGCAAAATTATCTAACGACGATTTATTCAGACGATATCTTAATAAATTCTTGTCACGTTTTCCCCTGAAGATTATAATATTGTACCTCTGTGTATGAATATTCAAACACTAAATTCACATTCCATCTTCATAATCACAATAAGCTTATGATAAATTTTATCGGATACTTAAATCCAAAATCTCAAACAATTTCTAAGACATAACGCAATGCACCAACATGTCGAAATCAAAACGACTCCTGACTGTATGAAACATTGCATACCATTAAATTGTGTTGCGCTCTGTGAATAGCCAGCAATTTACAAATGCCAAGTTCATTAATCTCTATCGGCCATACATACACTTAGGATTATCTGCGGTACAACGCAATTCTTTCATTCGATATGAGTAGGCAGATGTAAACGCACGGAAACGTAAACAAAAACGTAGCGTAGATACCCGCGAACAGTTGTTACCGCATCATTTTATATAATCCCATATTATCTAATATTTGATAGAGCGAGTTCAAGGTTGTGCTGAAAGCGCTACAGTGTCGCCGGCCGCAGGTCGCGATCGCATCTTCTTATCCCAGGCCGTGCGCCCTTTACGCTTTTATCAATACTGCGCAGCTCAGCGCCGCCTATCGGCAAGTGGCAGTAACGACGCGGACTCGAGTGCGCACGCTCCATACCCCGCGACAATACTGCATTTATACTCCATCTTAAAAACCCTTTATTCTCAAAACAAACCCTACAAAATAATTCAAATGTCGATTTGATAGCGCGAGCTGTGACGCGTCCGCACACGTCACTATCAGCTTTAACCGCGGCCGTGTCAAAAAACTTAACCTAAAACGAGGCTAGCATTACGTCAATAGTGGCGATCCCTCATCTTCGTTCCGCCGTTATTGTTTGTTATTATATTAAGTTTAAACATTAATATCCTGACTGTGCAAAGCGGGCTGGTGTTGAAGAGTCACAAAGGTGAGTGCACTTATCTTGTTCATGTAATGTTATTGTAAAGCAAAGCTTGTTTATATGCGAGTCTGAAAGCGGGGTATCTGGTAAGTATTAACTAGGTAACGTGATCGCATGAGAGTGGTTACTTTCGCTAACCAGCGCGTTCAGGAATGAGGACACTGTCTAAAATAAACCGAGATTTTTACTGAAGTGTTACATGTACGTATATCTTTAGATGTTCGTGTAACTGCCGTTGATGATATGTGGAATGTTTACGTTGAACTAAATGCATGCAGAATAAACTTTGCAGCATATGTTTGCAGTTGAAACGATATCGAGTTGTTATAGTTAAAGATATTAAAACATGTCCCACCATTTATACTGCGCGTGTTACGAAAAGTTGTATATTATCTGTCTATTTATACATCCGCAGCGCATTGCATCGATTCAGTTTCTATTTTGGAATGGTTAATACTAGAATACCGCTATGCGTTTGCTATTTCTATGTATATATGCATATTTTTTGCTAATCCTACTAATAATAATAAATGCGAAAGTTCGAGAGGATGTATGAATGGATGTTTGTTACTCTTTCACGAAAAAACAACTGGACGAATTTTAATGAAATTCGGAATATAGGTAACTTAATGTGTAGAATAACATTTAAGCTACCTAAACTACGCGGGTGAAGCTAGATATTCAGTACAAGGTACCTACAAAACAACATTCATGCGATTTGTAATGGCGAAATGAAAATACATTCGGTCAACACACTTTATCTCTTTCCGAGGGCGCGCTTAAAGCACATAGGGGAAAAAACTATGCATAATTATATTAGTATGCAATGTCATGTAGGTTTTAATTAGTATCAGTAAGGACCATTCATGGGACACTGCAGGGACAAAGTACCTCCAGTGACGAAGCACTGCACTGCAGGGACGGGCCTCCTTACATGACGGAGGGATACTTGGTCTACGCTAGTTAAATGAATTTGTAGAAGTTTCATTCTTAAGTTTTCCTGACTCGGCTTTTACGACAGCCAAACAATGACATTCCCCGTGTGGTGACGGAGTAAGAAACGTTAATCAAAATGATTTCAATCATCATTATAGATAATGCAGCCACAAAACCTCCTCCTGATACAGAGGCATACTTAGCCTACACAATACTTAAGGATCCGATAAGATTTTCCCAAAACAAAAACTAACAATAGTATACACGAAAAGCTCAATTCAACGTTGCAAGTACCGATCACAATAAAGGTTTGAATATATAGAATGCAATAACCGCTCACGATGGAGCTCCAATCAATAATAGTCACTCCCTTCACTGACGGTTTCAACCTACAAATGCATAATGTTACATGTCCAAACGTCAATACAGCAAGTGTTGCTGCGCTGTAACTACCTCAAGCAAGTTTATTACTATGGTAACACTAGAATATATTAATTAATTCAATTGCTATAGGACACCAGGATGATATATTTGTTGGAAAGTATTGTGATTGATAACGCTCCGGCATGGTATAAATAGGACAAAGCACAGCGATCAAAGTAAGCTAAAGCTGAACAAAGGAAAACATTTAGATTTGATTAATTCTGTTACAAGAATCAAATATCGATACCTATTTTAGTTTTTGGAGATACATATAAATATGCCCAACACTCAGGACAACATAACAGCTAAATTCTTTAATCCCTACGGTATACGGTCATCTAAGATGCAGTCACAGTCACTAAAGAAACTTTTCCTACTTAAAACAGACTGGCAAATGCATGGATTTCTAGAAGGGTTTTGTTAAGTTATCTTTCTTTTTTTCGTATGGTGACGAAGTAAGAATACAATATGTCACCACCCCATCTCATCCCATGGGTGTCATAAAAACTGACTAAGGGACTATTCGTGAATATTAACTTACGAAATAAAAAGAAGGAGAACTTGAAATTAAACCCTATAGCAATCCGTCTGGCCAGCGTGGTATTAGTACGCCAAGTATCCCTCCGTTATGGGAGAAGGCCCGTCCCTGCAATGGGACATTAATGGACTGTTATGATGATCTTCTTTTTGTTTTTGTAGCGATAATATCCGCGAAATTTCCCTCAAGCAACTTTTACATGACCCACCTTACTTTCACGTGCGCTTAGTCCGTCTTTACATTAACTATTATTATAAATATAATAAATGAATATCACTACACATTTATTATACACATGCTTACATTAGAAGGTATTTATTCAAGCTTACATCGGTCAATGAACACAATATCCTTGCAGCGGATCGCACAGCTGACCTGCTTAAATTTCAAGGGCATTTCGTTTTCTGAAGTACAAATCCTTACCGGTAAAACAGGGTCACAAACTAAATCAACAACTGCACTTACAAATAAGTCGTTGTCATTTCACTTTCACCGTTCAATCCCCCCCTCTGTTGCACCGTACATAAAAAAACACATTCACTCAGTGCATACGATAACGCGTTTGTACGCTAATAATGTAATGTCGTTTTTGCATAACACTCTTTTGTAAAACGCCCTTCAGTATCGTGAGAATATAGGCAAAGTTCACTACCGATGCACCAATTGTGTTTAGCCAATGACTCCGTTCTTTTATTTCCTTACATTACATTTTATTTCAATTCTTACAAACCAGTTCTGAGTGAAATGCACCACAAATTGCTACCGATATTAAGTTTATTTACAGACGTCTGAATTGGTTTCTTTATGAAAAGATTCTGTTCTATGAAATGAACTATTCTATTGTATGTAAGAATCTATTTGGGAACGTGAAAGTAGTTTTGTTGGAGAGCATTGTGAATGATGTTTTAGTTAATATTAATAAACGGAAGAGTTATTCAATATTGGTTCTTAATGTGCAGATAGACTGACCTATTTAAGCTTGAAAATGGCGTAAATCAAGTTTTTGTTGTACAGATTCGACGATGATTGGATTTTTATGTAAAAAATGCTTATTAGTTTAATATTTGTATTAAGAAAGATGTGTGGGTTTTGAGATTTTCAAATAAGATCTCTTTCGTCGTTGTTACTTTTGCTTATTTAACTTTTAAGTGTTATGTGTTGGTGTTACTAATGTGGGTGCAAAATGCCTGTAGTGTTTTGTAATTTGGGAATAACGTTATTGATTGGAAACAATATTGTGTT
Organism: Schrankia costaestrigalis; assembly: GCA_905475405.1. Lineage (NCBI taxonomy): Eukaryota > Metazoa > Arthropoda > Insecta > Lepidoptera > Erebidae > Schrankia > Schrankia costaestrigalis. The sequence goes on from FR997832.1 coordinate 7,511,504, forward strand.
ATGTTAATTTCATATCGAGACGGGATGACAACAGAATTAGCATTCAAAGTTCATCAATCAATTATCACGTTCAGCAACCGACATTTTTATTATTAAACTTTATTATAACTTACACTTATAAACTTAGGAAGATTACCCTTGGATTTTTTTAAGTTACTTGTCTTTACTTTAACATCATCATCATCATAACAGCGCACTAATGTCCCACTGCAGAGACGGAGGGATACTTTAACATACATTAATAAATTAACTTTACTGACATAACTCTAAGAGAGCTGACTGGTCATTCCATTTTTTATTTCATCTTTAATCATAAACCTAAATGTTAGTAATAATGGAGCCTGCTGATATTTTTGAACTTTCCTTACCTAACTTCAAAAACTTACTCTTTATGGGATTTCAACACCTTCATAACAGGGTTGTTATCGTGGTGATAAAAAACTCCGTAGGTACCACTGGCCACAAACCAACTCAGCATAAAAATATGCCAGCTTGACCTAATAAAACCACGTTTTCCTGGAGAAAAAGTATTTTTTTTATTTATTTTACATTTATTCATTTCCATAAATATTTACACATAGTTTTGAAGAATGCCCTAACTCCTGCGCTAGCTAAAACTGTGTTACAGGATAGGATAAAAAAATAGAGAAGTAGATGGGTTTTAAAAAGTTAGTTATTCCTATACTGCTTCGTCTATATGAAAATAAAAGGTTGATGAGCGATGACGTCACCACTGCGCTTGTTGCAGTTAAGCTATTTACAGAGAACACGTCATAGCTACAACGCCCTTATTTGTACTTATTAGTACGAAATAATGGCGTTTATATTTATACTCAATTATATTGATATGACCAGTTGTAGTCCACTGGTGGGCAAAACTTGATATCAATAGGTCAAACCTGTAGACCAGGTTTTCCTTCTGTTAGGTAGGCAAGACTGATCCTGTAGTTAGAGATGAGTTCATTCCTATGCCACGGTCACTTTAAAAAACATACATTTTAAATACAGATTAGTCATTATAAGGTACGATGAGATTAACGTATTCTGTAGGATAAAAACTTCACATAGAAAATACTTTTTAAAAACATACATTTAATACACACAAAGAACCATTCAAGGGGAATGACATGTGGATCCTACAAAGAACCTACAAATAAGCGCAGGGTGCTAGTTATTATTCTAATATGTCACCACCCCATCTCATCCCATGGATGTCCTAAAAACCGACTAAGGGACTACCGTGAATATTATCTTTACGAACTAAAAAAGAAGCAATACTTGAAATTAAACCCTATACCAATCCGTCTGGCCAGCGCGGTATTAGTAGGCCAAGTATCCCTCCGTCACGGGAGGAGGCCCGTCCCTGCAGTGGGACATTAATGGGCTGTTATGAAGCGCAGGGCAGCTTATTATATAGCTGCATCACCGAAACACTCAATATATAATCTTTACTAAGTCATCATCATAACAGCCCATTAATGTCCCACTGCAGGGACGGGCCTCCTCCCGTGACGGAGGGATACTTGGCCTACTAATAAAACAATTACAAAGTAAAACTAGATTAAAGAACAGTCCTTCAAACAATATGCGTGACTAAGTAAAAATATATCTAGAAACAAAATTTCATTCAACTCTTTCACAAAACCTACTTTATATGAATGAGTTTCTTTTAGAATTATTTTTCCTTGAACCGATGTGAACTGTGTCGTAATCAGTAAGTCTATATTAAGTTTTAGAAGACTTACAATATTGAAACGTAAAAACATTTTTAACTGAACAATTGGCTTTGATGGTCTTCTGGTAATGAGGTTGCCGTGAATGAAGTCTACGTGGTACATGAAGATTGCCTTGAGACTAGAAGGAGTTTGAAAAATGCTGGTTATTAACGGCGAACTATTATTATGACAAGAACAATTATGCCTAACTTATTATTACAAATTAGAACAATATAAGAAAAAAAGGGATCCCAGGCAGTTGCGGTAATTCGAAAAAAAATATTAAAGGCCACTATGAAAACACATATCCGTGTGGTGACGGAGTAAGAATACAATATGTCACCATCCCAACTCATCCCATGGGTATCGTAAAAACCGACTAAGGGAATAACCGTAACTACTATCTTTACGAAATAAAAAAAAGGAAAACTTGATATTAAACCCTATACCAATCCGTCTGGCCAGCGTGGTATTAGTAGGCCAAGTAACCCTCCGTCACGGGAGGAGGCCCGTCCCTGCAGTGGGACATTAATGGGCTGTTATGATGACTATGAAAACATCCAACATTGCTGGCTGACGCTTATCTATGGCTGTACTAGCGACTGACATCATAAAGGTTTAATTATTATGTCTCACCTTGTACAATAATGAACATCAGATACCTACACATAGCTTTAAAAATAAACAAAAACACACGCGCTAAGATAATTAAATAGACAATAAAATAATGTTTTATGGTTTAGTTAAGTGCCACGACATATTCTACGGTAAAGTAAGTTTATTTTTGTATTATATTTAAAACAAAGATATATATTTGAGCTAGAGCTTAATGCTCCGTGATATACAAATTTCAAAGAAAATAAAGCATAACAATATCAAGGCAGTAAGACATTATCATAATTTCTCTATTGATGAATTTCTATGTTTATAAATGCAATGTATAGCTTGCATTCACCATATTTATACTAGACGTTATGAAGAAAATTTACTTAGAGCAACGACTAGAAACAGACTTCTTTTACTTAAAGTTTTACTAAAAAAAAGAGCGACGATAGTTAACTTCCGTGTGGTGACGGAGTAAGAATACAGTGTGTCACCACCCCATCTCATCCCATGGGTGTCGAATAAACCGACTAAGGGACTATCCGTGAATATTATCTTCACGTAATAAGAAGAAGGAAAACTTGAAATTAAACCCTATACCAATCCGTTTGGCCAGCGTGGTATTAGTAGGTCAGGTATCCCTCCGTCACTGGAGGAGGCCCGTCCCTGCACTGGGACATTAATGGGCTGTTATGATGATGATAGTTAACTGCTTTGGTAGCAAAATGGTCGTATATGCGGCTGCAGTGAATGAGGTTCGATGACCACGTCCTGCGTTGGCATCGAACCTCATGCTCAATTATTTGTGCGACCTGTGGAGTAAAAACAAATGTTTTACTATCATGAAATCTCATCATTTAATATTCATGCTCATTGTCGCTAGGAATTACATTAAGAGCAAATCAAACCCGAGACCTCTGCATACCAGCTATAAAGTAAGCGTAGACAGAGGTCATCAATTAGCGCATCTATGCTAATTAATTAAAAAGGAACCAAGAAAAAGGTACATCAATATATTATTATCCTTTGTAAAAAAACTACAACTGTTTATATAATTTATGATCATTTTGTTAAGGCATTAACTTTCTTGCCTTGAATTCTGTCCCTACGTAGGTTATCTTTTTTTTTTAATTTTTTTTTAAATTAAAATACAACTCCCGCACTAGGGATCATACGCTGTGTCGCGGGGACCTTTTACAAATATCAATTAACGGACACAAAGAACACCCAGACCAGGACAATAATTTGTGGATCTCACAAATGATTGTCCTGCGTGGGGATCGAACCCACAATCTCTTGCACGGCAGCCGCTTGCGCTACCGTCGCGCCACCGAGGTCGTTATCGTAGTAGAGGTACCGGAGATGACACAGAATTACTTGAACAAATTGTATTAACTACTGTTAAATTGTGAGCAAGGAAATCGTCCCACTGCAGGAATGGACCAGACCAAAAGCTCTGCTTTGATTAGGGCACTTGACGTTGTTTAAAGTGTACCTGCTTCTGTGCTAGTGCAGTGATTGTGATCCAGGGTTGACGTGCAAGACGTCGCAAACCAACGCAGTAGAATTCACAAATTATTGTCCTCACCAGGCTCACCTGGATAATAATATTCATAGTAATATTAGTTGTCCATAAAAGTCCCCACTACACAACTAATATAGTTTAGAAGTCATATTTATTCATTAATGACAGTAATATACGAAAAAATATCAAATAAATAATAGCAATAATGACATACTATTAACCAGTGTAATGTCACGCATATCTCGACACGCATGCCATTACACTGGTTAAACATAGCACTGGTTAGAGATGCTTAGTCAGTTCAGTTAAGGTGACCCCTGTGCGCAATGGTTATAACCGTGACAATGAATTTAGTGTCAAAAACCTGGAACAATAGTTAAACTGCAAAGGTCATACAATATTTCAATATCAAGCTAGAATAACGTAAACAAAATTGTATTAAGTAAATACTTCTTGTCTAAATTGAATTATAATGACGGATGAATTTTGGTTTCATTTGTTTTGTTTTTTTTTTTGTAATGATGTGTCATTAGGTGTCTGTTTAATGGAGGACATACATGCAGGTTTGGTACCTTTTTGATGAAAATTGCCTTATGTTAATACTCTACAGACCTAGTTAGAGAGAGTGTATAAGTATATTTCCAGGCGCTTCCAAGCAGAGGGACAATAAAAGGCCGGGAAGAACTGTTTGAGATTTTATATAGTCCAACAACGTTGAGGATAATGGACTCTTAGTTTACAATAAGCAATAATAAACCTTTTTATAACATTTATATTAAGTATATGTCGCATCTTCATATTACAAAGTAATTGACTTGCTAATCAATTAGTATAATCAATAAACCATGAAAATGAGAAACTGCATTATCTTACATAGTAAAATTATTCCTGGTATTTATTATTTTCAACTAAGCCCCTATTGATTTTATCTAATACTCTTATATTACTCTTACAATATAAGCCTTTTGCTAGTAAAGTCGATTCAACATAATCAAATTTTAATCGATTAATTTTTTCCTGCGAAACTCTATACTTAAAGATTAAATTAAGTAAATTACTTTTAATAAAATGAACTGTCTACTACGAAAGAGTAACGTTAAAAATACATCTGTTGAAATTATGATGATATGTATTTTGTTTTAGTGAACTCTAAATATTTTTCCAAAATTACGTTTCCACAAAACTAGCCAATCTACCAGAAAAAGTTCCATGATATTAGTACAGACGTTTGGGAGATTAATTGGAACTAACATACCTAAATTTTAACGTTGATTTTTGTTTTAGTATCCCGTAACATATTTAGGCCTATGTCCAACAGTGGACGTCAATTGGCTGAGATGATGATGATGATTCCGTAATACCTAGTCAAAGTAGGTATGGACTTTTTTGTTACAAACATGCACTACAATTTTATTAATATGTAAAGATAAGTGATTGATGTGGTTACATCGCCTGTCGTACACCAGTTAAGTGGCTATGCGGGCGATATAAAACAAACCAGTTAATAACAACTAGATCGATTGGAGTACAAACAAAGTTAATTCAAGTTATTAATTTATATTCTACAACGAGCATAGCTTGACATGAGCTTTATTAGTGCAGTCGTTTTTTCATTTAATATTTTGTTATTTAAGTATTTACTTTTATATTCAGTTTCATGAGTGACTCAAAAAAAGGAAAATGTAGTCTATCATACATCATACCAGCCCATTAATGTCCCGCTGCAGGGATGGGCCTCCTCTCGTGACGGAGGGATACTTGGCCTACTAATACCACGCTGGCCAGACGGATTGGTATAGGGCTTAATTTCAAGGTTCCTTCTTTTTATTTCGTAAAGATAATATTCACGGATAGTCCCTTAGTCGGTGTTTACGACACCCATGGGATGAGATGGGATGGTGACATATTGTATTCTTACTCCGTCACTACATAGGTCTGTTCTATTGTATTTATTTAAATCAATAATGTTAAAAGGACTAACTGGCCACTTTCATTTACCGGGTCACGCAAAAAATATAAGGGTTAATTTTTTTTTGACCTGATTAACTCTATCAAAAGTAATTTAAAAGTAGTTTTCCAAAACCGTATACTTACTTACTTAGATAAACTTTTGAGACGAAATCACGGGCAATAACTAGTAGGTAACAATGTTAATCTATGAACCTTCTTATATACAATCTAGTTACGAAAGTTATAGTTTCAAGAACTTTGTAACATTTGGATTGATTTTAATTCGCATATAAAAGGACATTGTAAGGCTTGGTATTTTCGTCAAATCCACAATAGGAAACCTTTTCCTAACAGTTTATAATACCAATTGTTCTGTTTTTGATTATTACGGAATTTCAAAGGAAATAACAGAAATTCTCTTCAAGGCTAAACGGCTATTGAAATTATTTTACGGGTTTCCTTAGTAATGTGGTGTTAACAATTGTATTGATTTTTGTTACTAAAGGCTGAAAGGAACTTTTGTATTTGACAACAGCTTTAGTGTAGTATAGGGAAGCCGATGGATGAGGGAGGAACAAGACCGCGCAGGGTGGAAGCGTTTGGATGAGGCCTTTGTCCAACAGTGGACGTCCGTAGGCTGATATGGATGGATAGCGTAGTGGTTTAAGTAGGTACATGACTGCCACGCATAGGTTTCTGCTTCGATTCACGCTTAGTGAAAATATTTATGTGCACAATCACGTCTGATTGGTCTGGGTACGTACAGAAAAAAGTAAATAGCTTTATTAATACCTGTTGTACAAGCTCTGCTTAGTTTCTGGCAAGATGGCGTTGTATAAATGTATGTAAGGACTATTACGTCAGATTCACATTGTTCCCATGAATAAATTTAATACAACTCATGTATGTGTAGTAATTGATTAAATTGTACAGTGGCACATGTAAACATCCGTGTAGTGACGGAGTAAGAATACAATATGTCACCGCCCTATCTCATCCCATGGGTGTCGTAAAAACCGAATAAGGGACTATCCGTGAATATTATCATTACGAAATAAAAAGAAAGAAAACTTGAAATTTAACCCCATACCAATTCGTCTGGCCAGCGTGGTATTAGTAGACCAAGTATCTCTCCGTCACGGGAGGAGGCTCGTCCCTGCAGTGGGAAATTAATGGGCTGTTATGATATGGCATGTACACATGTGCCACACACATCATCATTGGGTCGTTCGGTCGTTTGTAGACGCATTTGGTTAGACGGGCAAAGTAATGGCGATCGAGAGTGAACTCCTTTTGTGACTTTCTTCTTGTGTTCTCATAACTTTTACTTTTTCTTAAGCTGTAGCGCTTAAGCTTGTAACTATCAAACATAAACAGGTGGTCAACGAGGTCTTCTATTTGCTCTTTTTTTATGATCCGTCGGTTGTCTTCATTCCTTGAGTATGGAGGTTAACAAAAGGTATAAAAATATCATGCGTACATAAAAGAACATTGAGAACTACCTATGTTACATTTATTTTATAAATGTAAAAGTAAAAAATTAAAATCGTAGTTAACCCAAAATTGCTTCTATTCATTACAGAAAATAAGAAGATCCACTATCTTATATGTTATGTGCCTATTTAGTTTGTATTATTATTATATTAAAATAAAATAAATGTTAACCTTTTGCTATGCCATATATATATATTTATAAATGTTAACCTTTTGCTATATTTTGTAAATAAAGTTTGAAGTTTTTAAGTATGTTTCACTCGTTTCATCAGTTATATTTTACCGAGTAAAATTGTACATAATAATTAAAAAAAGAATCTGACAGACAGAACGTGTTACGAGTGGTTACGGAGTAACGAAAAGGCTCAAGAAAAGTGAATAGATCTTTAAAGAAAATTTGACATTAAACCATATTATAGGTACTGATCCACATGGGCAACGTAGTATTAGTAGACCAAGTATCCTTGTATGAGGTCCGTCTCTCCAGTGGGACATAATAAGACACACGCAGAACAATAAACGCTAAGATTTAGGTGGTCTAGGTACATAAACCGTGAACTTTCATATTCATTATACCTTGTTCCTTAATAAAGGGCATCCGATTAATTACAGTGACAAATATCTTCTAATAAGTCTGAGGTCACTATCAATCTCCTGTGTATATCTTGATTGGATTCGATCACATGTCACATCAAGGTCATAGGATAAGGTTAATGATCCAGTAAATTAATCCTCTAGTTTATGAAAAAAGATGTATTAGCTTGTCTACGTAGTAAAGAAAATTGGTTAAACTATAGTTTATTACGAAATAAAAAGAAGGAAAACTTGAAATTAAACCCTATACTAATCCGTCTGGCAGCGTGGTATTAGTAGACCAGGTATTCCTCCGTCACGGGAGGAGGCTCGTCTGCAGTGGGACATTAATGGGCTGTTATGATATGGCATGTACACATGTGCCAGTTTTTAGTTTTGTTTTTAGTTTGTAGTTTATTAAGGACTTAACTACCTCATATCAAAGTGTCCTACTATTAGGCTTCCTCTAGAAGCTCTTTTCGAAGAGGTGGAACGAGATTAAGTGATGGCACTGTATTGTTAAGAAAACACGTAGTAGACTCAAAGTAAGGAGTGAATCTAGTAATATAGTTTATTAAATTACAGATTCTAAAAGAATCTACAATATTACAAACAGGCGGGAGGAGTTTGAAAATAAAAGAGAATCGTGATTGCCCACAGATGCTAATAAGTCGCTCTTTTTTGTCAAAATCTACTCTAAGGAGTAAAAGAAAAAGAAGCGCAGTTAAGCGTAAAACCTTATTGGGTGCTACAAACATTCATATTTTAAAAGGCAATAACTTTACATGTCATAATATACCCTGCTCTATGCCACTTGTTAAATTATTGCTAATTACTTTGCCCTCCATTGTTATTTGATTTAAGAACCAAGACATTTTCCATTAATCTCGCACAGGGCCGTTTGTAATTAGATTCTACCAATGAACCGGAATATAAATGTAATTTACTGACCGCTCTTGTATGAGTATGGCGGTAAAGGTTTTGTTTTCAGACCCCTATTAGTATTGAAGTATTACGCGGAGATGCGTGTATCCCATCCGTACTTAAATACGATGAAGACCCAAGCCATCGACCGCTTAACTAATATATTCTTTTCAAACTCAACACCATTGTGAGACAATGTATCCGACACAAAAAGTATTACCCCAAAAAGTTTCAAAGCCGAAAAAAAACATTCAAATCGTCCTCTAACTTATTGTAAAGGTTACGTTTTGGGTATATTGATACTCAAAACAATGTAGGCTTGCGTCAACTGAGGCTGCGAACCAACAAGCGAAACGTGATTCTGCTTTGTAATTGTAGATTTGACTTATATTTGCCCTGTTCACTAAATAATTAGTTGCAACTGCATACCTACTGGCGGCTCCTTATGACGAACGCGTTAAAATATTTCACAAAATTGATAAACGCTTCAGCATTTTTTTGCATCAATGAACATGTTTTTTTAGATTGAAATTAAGTACCGGTTGTAAAATGAAAAAACGGTATATTTTGAATTTAAAAAATACAAACTTCGAACTAATGCACATGTTTTACGAGTGCTACGCGCTATATTGACAAATTAAAAGCCGTTTGGAAGTGCAAGGAACTTGATCTATTAAATCATTAAGTGAATAGAAGCCCGTTCTGTTAGCCAATTATCCGACTTACCGACAAAGAGACTAGTACATTTAATCCTTTGCGTACCTATATCTGTACAGAAATAGTAGTTTTTCTACGAGTCATTTTCCTTTGAACTGGCACTTAGAATGGGCACAATTTGCGTCAATTGCATTTTATGTTTCTTTCTGGAATCATTCGGTTTGACACTTTCAATGAGACAACATCTGAGTCAAATTCTTTAGAATGCTTTTCTGACACTTCAGGTGAATAAATGCTGTTTTCTATTAGGCGGAAAAGGCGCATTTTGAGTCGAACTCTTTGGATGAAAACTTATTTGGGATTTTAAAATACGAAGCTCTAATTCGATGGAACTCAATTTACTTGAAGTTTCTTAAATATTGAGCTGTTTTAAAATCAGTTTTATAGACCGTTAAGTAATTTACTTGAAAAATGTCGTAAGTGTGTGTTTTGTATTTTGAACATTAACATTCGGTATTTGAAACAATGATGTACTTAAAGTCGATATTTGTATGACTAAAGATTATTATTATAAATTCGATACACATTACGTGGAACGTTGACATTATGACTTACTTATTCAAATTCCTTTTAGCTTCGATACAAAACATAAATTTATAAATAGGGCTGTAAATTTACTTTTGTCAAGTGCGAAGTCAATCAATCGAGCAATTAGCATATCGCAATCTATTGTTGAACATAGGCCTCTCGTACCCTCTGCAAAGTTTAATTCATATTTGGTGAAAAGGGGATTATTATAGATACTAAAGGACAAATAAAGATACAGGGAATAGACAGGACTGCTAAGCAATGACTGTATGTATACTCAAATGTTTACTAGTCATAAAGTACGATAATAAATCGTAATAGGCAATAACAGCCCTACTATTCGCATATTAACGTTCATCAGTCATCGGCCCCCGTCTTCCGGTATTATTTCATAGTTCAATGCCTCACTAGACCATGTTCCATTAGACGACCTTCAGAACATTAGACACGCGTACTGCTAAGTACATGCTTTTATACACAAACAACATTCTGTTTTATCAAATAGGACAAATATTGTATATTGTAGAGAAAAAGTCAATGTGAATTTGTTCAGACCTTAGAATCTAGAAATTCCAAAAAGCCTGGCAGATTAATTTATTACTAACCTGTTTTAATTATCTTACGCACTAGGGATCAGATCATACCCTGTGTATCGGGGACTTTTCGAACATGCATTTAATGGACCCCAAGAACTATGAGCATGGTCAAATTGCCACATATCTTTCTGCTTCGCTACCAAGGCAGTTGAATACCCATCCCATTGAAGGCCCATCCTTGCAGTGTGATTTAAGGGCTGTTATGATAGTTTTTATTGTCTAATGTGGCAGACCATCAAGCGGTCCACCAGATAGTAAGTTGTAATTGCTACTCTTGGACTTCAGCAATGTCACACAGGCAAGCCGCTGCTTACTCTTGAATGCTCTCAACGTAATCTATATTCCTTACTATATCTCTATAAATTTATTTTTGTTACTAGATATCCCTGTAATGAGCAAACGTCTTCCTATATAAAACTTTTCCTCGGAGTACAAGTGAAATCATCGATCACATTCGTATGTCGTAAAAGTTTCTACTTTTTGTGATTGATCGTACATTTTTGTCCCCTTACACACGAAGACTCTGTCAACATGTTTTCTGAACTTTTTACATTCATTTTTATTTCTTAACAGTCAAAGTTTTTTTTTTAGTCAACTTAGTTACTTCCTTGTTCAGTCAATCCCGATTTACACATCGACAAGTACAGTAGCGAGTTAAGTAGTAAGTTGTTGATTAAGTTGATTTGAATACATCTCCATCCTATTTTTTGGCGAGTTAAGTACAAAGTAGCCCTCTCTCACGCGTCTCGCCAACAAAAACTATGATGGAGATACACTACAATCCATACTAATATTATAAATGGGAAAGTGTGTCTGTTTGTCTTTCTTTCACGGCAAAATGGAGCGACGAATTGACGTGATTTTTTAAGTGGAGATAGTTAAAGGGATGGAGAGTAACGTAGGCTACTTTTTTCTCTGTGCCCAGGAAAGCGGAACTAACGCGAATTTAACGCGAGCGAAACCGCGGGCAAAAGCTAGTATCATTATAAATTGTAGCCTATGTGTTATTCTGATGTATAAACCTGTATTATTCACCCATATCCACAAACTTTCACGTTTTGTAATACTTGAAGGAAAATATTTACCCTACGCCATCTTATACCAAACTAACTCCAATTAGACAACGGATCATACAAACTTATATCTATTTTTTATAAATACATAATTATAACACTTAGACTAATGTAAACAATTATATATAACAATATATAAAACTAACATAAAAAAAGTATATAGACAACGGATAAACATACTTATGTTTATCCGTTGTCTAGTACACATAGTTAAAGCTTTGCTTAGTTTGGGACTAGATAGCTTTGTGTGAATGTGTGAGGAATATTTACATAAGTTTATTTATTTATAAATCGGGAACCAAACCCGAGACCTCTGAGCAGCAAAATCACTACGCCCCGAGGTCGTCAAGTTATGTTAGATAATATGTAAATGAGAGTAATAAAATGTTTAACATCATTAAATTATTACCCTGATATAGATAATTAATATTGTCGATAATTTGTTTATTGGGCACGCTTTACTTAATTAATTTATTTTGTAATTAATGTTATTACATTATACGCTTATTTTAATTATGTTTGGCTTAAATTTACTTCTAAGATACCGCTAAGAAAATTTGGTTTTTACGACACCCATGCCTTGAGCGACACCAATACCTATATTTTTACTCCACAAAGCGATAGGTACTATATCGATGTTGTTAATCATAATTAAAAGTAACGATTACTATGTTTAACCGAGTAATGATCGTCGGCCAACTGAAAAGTGTATGAATAAACCATTAAGTCATCTCTAAAAGAAAGCTACCGGAGTCATTCCTTATAAACAAACTTAGGAAAGAAACAACTAAATACGTGGCCAGATCCTTTCTTCCCCTAAATTATCAAGCTAAAAACGTCAGTGCGAAGCGTTTATTAGTTCACATTCAAATCAATTTTGTGAATGTGTCGTTATTTTATTTACACAGACGCGAATAATTTATTTTTTTAGTACGCTGTTGCAACAGACGCTTACGATCATTGGTTTGACATTCAGACTGTCTAGCTAACTCATTGCATCGCTGTATCCACTTGACGGCCAACTGCAGGTCTACACTATTCAAACAAACAAATAACAACTTAAACGTTATAATAATAAAGTACAAATGCGCTTGTTGAATATTATCAGGAGATTGCATACGATACCCGAGCTCAGTTCATAATGACCGTGCATTTCGTACTCAAGGGCAAGGGTACGAATTATTCGTTCGAATCTGTTGACCGTTCTGACTGTGAAAAACTTATTCGCTATTGTCGGTGGTGTTGATAGAGTATGCGGTCGAACCTATTGTTTCTGGGCAGTCATCACTTTCAATATTATGTCGTGAGGAGCCACAACCAAATAGACACAATATACATTCGCCTTGATTAAAAGGAACCGCAGAACATAACATATGCCATTGTATGAATCCGTTTTATTATATCTGTCTGTGGTCTTTTTGAAATTGTTTTTTTAATGTTACTCCTTTGAATGTTTAAGTTTTGTTTCTTCACGTTTTAACTCGAAATCTTTTTTTGTTTCAGGTCTAACAGGAAATTCGGGAAACTTCGAAAATAGTAAAAAATAATGTTGTAGTTAATATTAAAATCGGTCAATTTGTAAAGTGTAAGTTTTCTTCACTTTTACCCCGTAGTTGAGTGTAAGTGTGAAAAGTGGAGAACATAACGGCAGCCAAGCGAAGCACCGGGTTTACCCCGGTGACCGATAGGTAAGCACATACACTAATTATATACAACATTTTACATTATTTATTAGAACAAAATGGCGCTATAGGGACTCGTATAAATTTAAGTTTTAGTTGAGCTTACTTTAGCTACTGAATATGCAAACCTATACATGGGCACGATGAATAAAAATGGGCAATTAAAAGATACATAATTCAATTTGTCGTGGTTACTTATTGATGAAATACTTATGGGTTTTTGTGAAGATAAATTATTTGATTATACTTACTCGTTCCATTTTATGTTTAGATTTTTTTGATGTTGTATTTTTAACCAATTCCAGAAAGAGGAGGTTCACAATTTGTTAGAGTAGGTGGGTAATGGTTTTAATGCGTATATAATTGTGTGTATGTATGTATGTATATATATATATACTATTGTGACCTCCAGTAACCTAAACTGCTCGCCCGATTTTAAAGCTTGAAGTGCCATTAGATGCATCTTTTTCTTCGAAGTGTCAAAAGCTGTTATCAAAATCTCAAAATTTGTCAGACTACCTAAAATAAATTGTTGTGACCTCCTGCTGACAGTCTAAATTGACTGTAGCCGAATCTGAATTTTGAGGTCAATTCATTAGTATTAAGGTATTTTTTTTCTTTTTAGATTCGTTAGTGGCCAACCTGATATCGAGAATTATTGTTATAGCTGGTCATAAGCCACCTAAAAGTGACCAAATTTTTGGGGCATTGAGACGCTTAGATGTACTACTAAGCGATAACTTATGTATAAATTGACCATACCAACCTTGCTTAACTTGTCCAGTTATGTATTTATCGCGTCAGTGTATGTTTTCGTCATCATAATCATAACAGCCCAATAAAGTCCCACTGCAGGGACGGGCCTCCTCCCGTGACGGAGAGATACTTGGCCCATAATACCACGCTGCGCTGGCCAGACGTTATAGGGTTTAATTTCAAATTTTCCATCTTTTTACTTCGTAAAAATAATATTTACTAACCAGTCTCTTAGTCGGTTTTTACGACACCTATGGGATGAAATGGGGTGGTGACATATTGTATTTTACTCCGTCACCACACGGATATATATTTTCGTAAAAGTACATTTACAATTAGCGCTGTGTAAACATTGGTAGTATTTTAATTAAGGAAATAGCAGAGGGCGGCTTGAACCAGGTGTGATTAATTAGTGACTAGCTCACGTATCCAGTTTATCTATGTTCATTATCTAAGCGGCGAAGGCACGATTTTGTGGATTTACTCAAAAGAAAAAAGATTATTTGCATATTGAATGTGTAAAAGCTTTAGCAACTACCCACAAGCAAATTTAAAAATATAGTTTATTTACTTTCTGGTCAGCCTTGTTTCGTCTGCTGTGCGAAGATGAAGACATGGGCTCAATCCCCTACGTACGACCCCCAAATGACTGTCATGATAATAATATGGGATTTTCTTTGGATCTGTACGAGATAAATATTTTTTTTACCTAACTTAAATGTAAGTAGGTACTTGATAGTCAAGTACACTCCAGTACAATTCGCTTAAAGTAGTAGAAAAGTCATTAGCAAAAAACTACTTCGTGCGGACAAACAAAGAAATGACAGTTACATTGAGGTTTGTAAAAGTCAATGCCAGAAGCCGTGGTCCCTTGTGGCTCTGTTGTCTCCTTGTATATAAAATACATACTCGTATATGATAAGTACATATTATTGACGTTTTTGGAAAGTTTCGATGCTATCATTACATTTCATGAATGTCCCATTCTCGAGACTGGCTTCTTCTTTATATCTATTAAGATAAACTTAGTTGACAGATGTCACGGTGGCCTAAAGGGATCATAATATCTGGTTCCGTGTCAAGTTTTTATAAAATAGTAGTTCTGTAAAACTTAATTGCAAAATACTTAATAGTTTAAAACTAAAAGTAAAAAGTAAAACTTAGTAAAACTTCATCGTCATCGTAAAGTCGTAGTCCCCTAGTTCATAGTGATATTCTTTTAAGTCACCAAAGAAATAAATAATATCATTATACATTAAATATTCGTATGCGTTTCGACTGCTCGGCCACGGCACGCAAACAGAAAAAAAATTAGTCAGGGATTCTGTCGAAATTTGTCGAAAACGAATGGCACAAACTAAAAATTTGTCGAAGTAGAAATAAAGAAGTTATAGGGGTCTAAACGTGGCCGCGCGAACGAAACGCGGAGGATTGCGCGGCCACGGAGATCTCAGCAACTACTTGAGCTAGAGATCTAATTCTTTTTGTAAATGAATGGCTGAATTTGTCAACAATTCGTCGCATGAATACTTAAGTGGCCAAGCTCCATTTGCAACATTTTACACCAGAGACGTTTAATTGATTAGTTTAAGCAAATAATATAATTTTATAAAAGTAATAAATAAAAAATATAGTTAATATGTTTATGAAATGATATATTACAAATAATCATTAAAAAGTCAAACAGTTATGTATATTTTCACAATTTTTTATGGAGGTTGAGCAAATAAACACATAAATAATTATGTAAGTGGAGATAGACCACTACTGGGGTGGAGGTTGAGCATTTTGCATTCGAATATATTTAGTACTTAAGTGCCCTATAACCATATACAGTGTGTTTGGGTATTGTGGTAAAAAAAAGATAAGTAGTAAACTTACTTTTTTATTAATAAAAATGAACACATAATTAAAAAAACACTGTTTAATAGTAGGTAATATAATAAAAAAATCTATGTAATATAATAAAAAAATAACAATAAAAAACTTTTTTTTTTGTTATTTTTTGATTTTGTATCGATGCTAGATCTTTTACTTCGCCTGGTAGGTATTGTTGTCAGATCCTGACAAAACCTTTTTAATAAGCGCTTCCTTATAGGCATTGAAGTTAAATAAGAGTCGAAAACAAGATGTAGACTAGCTAGACGTAGCTTAGACTTTATAGGAGTAGAAAACAAGATGTAGATTAGAAAGTGGAATTTATAGATAGGGTTAATTGAGTTAAAATGAAGCGCGGACGAACGTGCATTCGCCGTCGGGCTATGTTTCGCACTATCAATCGCGCGCGACCGAGCGGTAGCGCGCCGTTCGCCGGTCTGGTCACCGACCGAGTGCAACGCGGGGTATGCAGCGTGGGCGCCGCGGTAAGTACGTTGGTGCGCGTAGCTTGACTTGACGTGCCGGCCTCGGGTTCGATTCCGGCGGCCGCTATGTGAATCAAATTTATTTTTTACATCTAACATCATTGCGAACACAAAGCGAAGGTATACGTGGAACACAAAACTTATAATGCTAAGAAATTAACCCATTTCACAATTAGCAAACATGCAAGTAGCAGGTATATTTTGACAAAAAATCATACAATAAGCCATTTTGAACAAGTCCAGTCACCGCACAAAAGCAATATTTTTTATTATTATTTTAGTTATAGTTTACAACCTTACGAAATGTTCAAAACAGTCATCTGTTCATTTATAGATACGTCATACATAGGGATTTAATTAAATCTGAAATTATAAGAATTAAATTTAAACATCCTGTACTATAAGTTAACGATACGCAGTGGTAATATACAAAGAAATGATAACAAAAATACAACTTACCGATCCTTTTCTATAGTTGTGACTATATTTTCCGATTTGTATTTAGTGACTGACATTTTGGCTACTGTTTTCTATTAATATTTTTACTCCTTTTATATATTTCACGTCAGTTTTTACTAAAATTCGTGTGAGCACCAGCTTCTTCACAAAAGAAGTGAAGATGGCGGCGTATTGCGTCATCAAAATGCGATGTCGTGATTGGTTACCTGTGAGGAGGTTGGACCCTTAAGCACGCAATCGATGCTTGGATGCATGTTTGGTGTTTCTCTACGGACTTTGATCACTTAAGCATGAAGTTTAAATTTTCTTGTGTTAGATTAAAAAAACTTAAATTCCTTTTAAATAATGTATTTAAAGTCCAAACAGCAAGTATTATATATCAATCGAACCGCAATTTGATCCTTAATAAAATTGCATTAAAAAGTGAAATTCGTTAAAATGGTCGGTTGAGCAAATAAGCATTCAGGCGACGAATTGTCGAAAAAAGAATCACAAGTCCTAGATCAATACTTTACTAGATATTCACCCCTGAAGTCATGGCCGCGCAATCCTGCACTTGTGATTTCTTTAATGTTGATTATTTCTTTCAAACTAAGACTTTAGACAGTAAAATTGGTGTTGACAGTAAGGTTTTAATTTGTCGAAACTAATGAAAGCAATAGACTCTACTAAAGTTTAGCCATATAGACGAAATCAGAGGAAAACAAAAAGTTCATGGCCGCGCAATCGAAACGGTACTTTGGACGCTGATATCTCAGTAACTATTATTGCAAGGATATTCGTGTTTACATTTTATTTATTCTATATTTTAACCTCATTGTAATGAGATATCGTTTGATCCTCAGAACAGTTCTCAAGCCGTGTAATCTCAAAAATAATGATACCCTATACAATGTTCGAGCAGAGTAACCATAATTTCGATTTCATTAGGAAATTCCTTTTAATTAATCATAGTAAATTATTATATGCTACAAATATTTGTAGATCTTAAACTATCAAGGAACTATTGACTCCATTATACTTTAATTATTTTTATAGACGAAAGATTTTTAATAAGTATGTATTGTACTTTTTAGTTATCGTCTTAGTTATTTTTCGTACATCGATCGCATGATTCTTTACGAACTTATTGTGTGTGTAGTGATATTTAAAAGATATTCTGTGCCGTGTAGCATTACAAGATTTACTTACATCTTGGTTTTATAACACCACACAAACATTTTTATTTACACCCATTGTCATACCTATTATTTTAAAATAAAAATTGAAATGTAATAATTACTTTACAACAATTGGATAACCCAAAAGCTTCAAGGTCTAATTTAAAGCAATTTTGCCAACGATTGCGCTACAGTTAGTCACGAAACCGGAAGGATCAAGCGAAAATTAGCCTTTTGCGCTCTCACTCTAAGATTATGATTTCTCACTCGCACATTTGTTGGCGAGTGAGCCACCGCACCGGGCGGGACGGCCGAATAGTAGTGGCTTTGATCCAGTATTGCCAGCCGTACGATTTAAATCGTACTCATACGACTTTTTGGTACGTTACACGACCGTGAACTCAAAATCGTACGCTACGTTCTTAGCAAAATCATCATTTTCGTAACCAATTATGAATAATATTACAATAAAAGTTACATTTTTCAGTTTAAAACATCAGCTTTTCTATCAGTTTGCCTTTATTAAAGAATCAACACTTTGCCTTATGTTATAGATAGTCGCTAAAACTTACTGAAATAAAATAAAAAATTAAAGAAAATAATACACCCATTATTAACCCAGATACTCCTACCAGGTGTTATAACACCGATTAAATGACTTTAACAATACCATCAAATTAAATATACAAACAGCGAATAGTGATCAGCATTTCTCATTACATCTTATTTAGTGCATGTGCATAGTTATTTGCGTGCTGAAAAAATTGTTATATGAATTGAATTTTATGGATTTTTGCTCAATTAAAAAAAGATATGTGGATTTTTTTCAAAATCAAAACTAAAAGCTACTTTCTCTGTAATTATTGTATAGTAACCTAATAATATCGTCCTGATTATGCAAACTAATGACTGTTAGCTATAAAATGGCAAACATATTTATATTGTATTTAAATTTGTTTATCTTTTATAAATAAAATTCTCAGAGGTGTTATAACACCTAGTAGGAGAATACACGTCTATATCGCTTTACT
Source organism: Schrankia costaestrigalis (assembly GCA_905475405.1). Classification (NCBI taxonomy): domain Eukaryota; kingdom Metazoa; phylum Arthropoda; class Insecta; order Lepidoptera; family Erebidae; genus Schrankia; species Schrankia costaestrigalis. The sequence continues at coordinate 7,530,653 of FR997832.1, forward strand.
ACTAAATGTTAGGTCACTGCCAGAAAAATCATTATGTTTTCAGGAAATATAAGATAAATTAGAAAAAATGAATGATGCAACACATTTTCGACGAAGTATAGTCATTTTTGGGTTCCAGGTGGTCAATTAGGGGTTAACGCTGAAGTACATTATAAAGAAACTACTTCTGACTACTATAAATATAACGTCTTATATCCAGTTTCTTATATAAGAGAAGTCGTACAGAATCTCCGTCCCACCTATAAAATTCTACTGTACCTCATTCAGCTCCTGTAGTCTTTCTTTCAACAAGTGGTACTGCCTTTGCAGCGAGAATATCAAAGAAACAGAATTATCCAAATTCTTACCCAGAATGGCAAACTTTGAGGGTCCGAATAAACTACAGCCACCAGTATAATATTATTCTGATGCCATGTTTGGTGATGATGTCGTTGATATGCTGTTTTTGTTGGTATGTCGTTTGTACATTTAGTATACAAACTTATACACTTGCCAACAGAGAAGTAGAATATTGTCACAAGCAATGCATTGAAATGATTCCTGGCTATCTTTTTGTTTAGTTGATGTGGTCCATCGAAGAGGCATGTACTGGGAAAGTTATCAGATACTATTTTTGCACATATAAGTAACGCTCTTTCACGAGATCGATTACGTAAACATATTCACTGCTGTGATAATAGACCAAGTGGTGACAAGTAATGGCTAATTGTTGAAAGTGAGACCTTAGTTTGGTGTATGGAACAAAAATTTCTTACCTATGGCTTTTATAGAATTATAGTATCAATGAAGTAGTAGTGTCTTATTATGGGAGCCATTGTTACACGCAATTTATACACCCTATGGCCCTAACTTGTAAAATTTGCAAACACAAATCTATTTTGTGTAAAAAATGTTAGGTTTATTTTCACCCTAAGAGCTGCTTCATAACTAAATTAAGGTAAATATGAACTACTTTTATTCTACCCACAATATAAAACTGTATAAAAGTCTAACAAAGATTAAAAAATAAATCAAGTGTATAATTTTGTCCAAAATATTTCCCATAGTTCCCTACTAGCCATAGTAGCCCATTCTCCTACCAGGTGTTATAACACCGATCATTTTCCAGATTTCCCAGAGGAGTAGGATTTTTTTTTGTATTTTTCCTGAAAAGTTAGTGACACTAATACCAACATATCAAAAAATTACAAAGATCTGAGACCCTAAATAGTTTCAGGAGTATCTGGGTTAAGATTTCAACATGTATCTACTATTATTTTTTTATACATTCGAGCTTAATACCTACAATCTTTTGTACTCCGTGGAAAAATAAAGTTTGCAACACTGTTTAGTTGCAGAGGAACGTTATTCTCGTTTAAAACTCAGCTGTGTGTGTCGATTTGAATCGGGAGATAAATACTGTGTACCTATAGGTACCTACTGTGTGTTAATTTTAAGTGATTTGCTTTTAACGAAACATTCACATTTAACGGACTATCATATTTTTATGTGTGAACTGTGATGGGACAGGATATATCGTATGGAATGTACCGACTTTACCATTCAACCTATTATATTCATTACATGCACGCACTAAAGGAGTAATTTTATTGTTTTTTAAAATAAAAATGATAGTCTCCCATTAGAGAAATATCCTAATGAAATCGAAATTATGGTTACTCTGCTCGAACATAGTATAGGGTATCATTAATTTTGAGATTACACGGCTTGAGAACTGTTCTGAGGATCAAACGATATCTCATTACAATGAGGTTAAAATATAGAATAAATAAATGTAAACACGAATATCCTTGCAATAATAGTTACTGAGATATCAGCGTCCAAAGTACCGTTTCGATTGCGCGGCCATGAACTTTTTGTTTTCCTCTGATTTCGTCTATATGGCTAAACTTTAGTAGAGTCTATTGCTTTCATTAGTTTCAACAAATTAAAACCTTGCTGTCAACACCAATTTTACTGTCTAAAGTCTTAGTTTGAAAGAAATAATCAACATTAAAGAAATCACAAGTGCAGGATTGCGCGGCCATGACTTCAGAGGTGAATATCTAGTAAAGTATTGATCTAGGGCTTGCGATTCTTTTTTCGACAATTGTTGACAAATTCAGCCATTCATTTACAAAAAGAATTAGATCTCTAGCTCAAGTAGTTGCTGAGATCTCCATGGCCGCCCAATCCTCCTCGTTTCGTTTGCGCGGCCACGTTTAGACCCCTATAACTTCTTTATTTCTACTTCGACAAATTTTTAGTTTGTGCCATTCGTTTTCGACAAATTTCGACAGAATCCCTGACTATTTCTTTTTCTGTTTGCGTGCCGTGGCTGAGCAGTCGAAACGCATACAAATATTCGTATAGATTCGAAACCCAAAGAGGTAAACAAGTAAACAACTGTTGTCTAAGCACAGCTACGTAATTAATTACAGCAATAAATCATAAACCTTTATTAGACGTATCCCGAACTTTAGTGAAAAATGAGTAGCGTTTTTTATTTTAGCAAAAATTATAAGTATTTTTACGTTGTTATTTTTATGTGGGAAATAAATTTTTAGTATAGTATACCTAGTATAATTAGTATAACGAAATTCTATACAGTGTCAGCTTTTTCTTTTGTCTTGGATTATTTATTTATTTACCACATTAGTGTATACAGGCGGACTTAATGCCTAAGGCATTCTCTTTCAGTCAACCTTGGGTGATGCAGAGACAAATGTGGTAGGTATTAAATGAAAGAAAGAAAGAAAATACATTTATTCCTGCTTCAAACAAAACAAAAATCATGAAGCCACATCTGTGCAGGAATCGGAACTCACTTAAATCAAGTGAAATGAAAGAAGATAAAAAAATGGGTACTGTAATAAACATAGAATTACTCCCAAATACTTAATTACATAACTATAAACATACATAACTAATTCGTACACAAATAAACACTTAACTTATAAATATACATAACTAATAAATACATATATATAAATAAGTAGATTATGTATTCCTGTCTTACCAGTAAGTTAGTAGGTACTGCACATAGACTCAGACCTGAGCACAATCATCGTAACAGCCCACTAATATCCGACTACAGGAATGGGCCTCCTCCAAATACAAAGCATACTTACACTTGGGAAATTGCATAAACTTTTAGACCACACATTTTATTAACAAATCACGCCATTATACCTATTTTTATACAGTAAGTAATAAACAATAAATTGTAGAATCAAACTACAGGCCAACTGAAAAGTTAGGAATATTAATATGGCTTGACCCCAGTAGAGCAGCTCTAGAATTTTATGTAGTCATACATGGCAAATTAAATAGACTTTTAAAGCACATATTTTTCCATTTTTCGGTTTATTCCCACGAGCGCGAGTCGCAGAATGTCGAGTCCCCACTACGTCTACTTTGAAAAATTTTCGTTTTTTATGTAGATTTTATAAATTTAAATTTGTACAATCACTCCCATCAATGCTTCGATTATTTTAATTTATAAAAATAAATAAATGATTTTAATTCAGACTAAGAGTTGAATCATGATTAAACCAGGAGGGGGACACCTTAGCGCGTTATCCCAGTAGGTACGAAAAAAAAATAAAGAATATTATGATTTTTTTTTCATAAATATGTATAGTCGAAAACTAAATGGCTTTATCACCTCTAGAGTGAATGTTAGTTGCATGTCATAAAACTATTGGGTTCAATATCGCACAACAAAACATCAGCTAAATCGTGACGCTACTTTGACATAGCAGTTCTCTTGTATTAGCAAATAGTCGTTAGATATGTATAAAAACAATTAAAAAAGTCAACGTTATTGACTGTTACTAGAGCATATTTTCGGTAAAACGTTTTATTCTAATGAATTTCTCTCTTTTTTCCTTCTATGTCCATCCCTATCATTTCTTGCATGACGTCATTGGTGCATATTTCAATTTAAAGTTTTCGTAATTTTATAATATAGAACAAATTAGGGTAAACCACCTAATCGTTAGAAGTCCTACAATAATTGGCACTTAAGAGTTAAAAGTGAGTAAAAAGAAAGAAAACACTATAGATTATTCAAGTTCAGTATGATTATTCAAGTTGAAATATTATTTATTTAATATTTTTATCATATTTTATTTATTTCATGTGTCAACATAGCAACAATAAATTTATCAGAATCCTTTTATTGGCATTAGTGCCAATAATATTTATTTAATACTATTCAATCACATAATTATGATTAAGGATAAGCAAAGATTAAAGTATTTTATCATTTTATGATATTTTATATTTTAGTCTGACACGAAGTCCACTCTTAAGGTGCCAACAATTGGGTAGCTTACCAGCCAATATTTAAATTCTACATTTTCAGTTTTTCTGAAATGACAAGCTTGTAATGTCACAAGTAACAAGTTGACTTTAGTTTTAAATTATTTAATGGTTTTTCAAATACAAACTCTACAGTTTAATTTAGTGACATTTGTATTGTGTTAGTAGATATTATTATTTATTGCGTTGAATTGAAAGTTTAAAATAGATTGCACTTTTAATCTAAGCATAGTTTTGATTACGGTCAACCAATGACGTCAAGCTCACGCATAAACATTAAAAACGATCTTAATGAATTTGAATTATGATAGAATTTTTTGTCAAAACTGATAAAGCCATTTCGTTTTCGGGTATACAATAAATAAGAATATTATGATTTGACTCACTTGTTTCATTCACTGTACTTTTTATTAACGTTCGACATAGTGGCACTAGATGAAAGAGATTTTCAACCACTCGACTAGGTGGGAATTAAAGCGAGAATTTTCAAAGTAGACGTAGTGGGGACTCGACATTCTGCGACTCGCGCTCGTGGGAATAAACCATATATCGCCAATATACGCCTTTATACCTATTTTTGCACTACCAGTAATAAACAATAATCCGTACAATCAAACTGTAGGCTAATCTCAATCAGTGTCGTAGAGAACACGCGAACAATAGTAAGAGAACAAGAGCCGCTAAGAAGTGGCTTGACGGCGGAACAAAGGCTTGTTAAGTCAGCCAGATGACTGAAATCTTACCATGACACATATTCAGGCTAGTAACTATTTCAGTTAGGAATATTAATAGTAAGTCATGAATGGCAGTCGAGTTTGTCTGTAGTATGCATAGAATGTTACTTACATAAGTATTGGAAATAATAAATAGGTTGAAATGTAATGAAATTGCCGTTTTATTTTTTCACAGTCTTTAGACTCTATATTCTTTTAAAACTTATTTATTGTTTAAATATTTTTTGTTATTTAGGAAATATAGGATATTACGAGCAGCGGATTTGTTTTATTGTAACTTCTTTCCTGATACTTTCTTTTTCTTTGTTTTAAACACATTAGTAAGCTTAAATGTGCGCCATAACTTACACTAAATTTCATTCTATTATGTTAAATATTTATTTAAAATCTAAGAAAACGTTTGTATGAAAAATCTAGCTTCTGATAAAATCTTCATACAAAACACCAATTTCATAGGTAAAGACTTAATATTATTAGTAGTTCTAGCAAGAATATCGTTGTTTTCTAATCAGTCTGTTAATTTTACTTTTGCTGATAAAGTCAATAAAAATTAATTCCACGTAATAATAATAATTATCATATCATACCTATGAGAGCGGAACTATTTTAATGGTAAAGATTAGACCAGGTTTAAAAGTCTTACTACAACAAAGCCTGACCTCCTGTAGAGTGAAGTCCCGAAAATAATAAATAACTAAAAACCATTTTATATTCCACCACAATTTTTTATTACAAAGATATTGGTTTACAAAATCTATGAGGGGTGGACTGGAGCCTAAATTAGGGAAACCCTGTATTTCAGGACTCCAGGGCACTCGCTCGCGAATCTTGTATTCGTTGTGTTCTTTATCATGATAATAATATAGTGTCTGGTTGGCGAAAAGCTTCGTCTACTAGGACCACACTAGTTAGACGGATGGGACCTTGCATATACCCCGTATGTAAGGTTTTCCTGCTTTTGGCAGAGTCGAATGAAAGATGAAATCGAGGTAAAAGATATTATTTCTTTCATCAAAGTTCATACAAGTAGAATAGCACCAACAGCACCAACAACATTAAAACTGATGCTATATTAATAACTAACTTGCAGGTTAGTTAGACTTAAATTTTCGAGTCCAAACGACTTATTTATTTAGCTTAGACATCGATTTTATTTAAGTAGGAGTGATTAAAGAAGATCTCAGAACGCTAATTAGTACAACACATTTTGACAAACCACTTTAACGAGTTTGTACCTCCAACTAAGGTTCTGAACATTAATAAATAACTATAAAGCTTACGAGTTTATTGTTTTTTTCTAACAATTTATTACAAAAAACCGGTCCATGACAAATTATTAACATTTTCATCATTCTAACATTATGTAGAAAAAACATCAAAAACTGTTGATTATCTTACAATAAAACAAAATAAAATATAACCAAAAATAAACGACTGTTTTTATTAATTGAGATATGTAAGATAGATCGAATATGTGGATGACGTATTTGACAAAGAGGTAAAAGAAGCAAGGTCTCGGCGACCTTACGACGCCAATCGGACATAAAAGTGGGATGAAAATGATGTCGAGGTCAAAGCCAACGAACAATTTAACTTTACAGCAACGTAGGAACATTCCCGTCGCGAATATTTGACGGCTAATGATAACCTAGATTACAGTTTTATATTTTGTCGCGTTGTTAGGAGTAGAAATAATTTACATTTTCAAAATATAAGAAACAAATTACTTACATTAAAATATATCATTTTCATTTTTTCTATAGGCATTAGCCTAATAATAACTACACTGATATCTGTATAAATCGCAAAGTCGAGGAAGCCAGACAAATGAGTATAATATTGGTAAAAGTTTCGAGAGATTATTAAGACTTATAATATTATTTTGATAAAAATATAAACCAATACTTAACTAAGACTAACTAACTAAGAATAACTAAGAACTTGACTAACTAGAAAGTACCTATTGCAAGTACTCACGTAATGGAAAAATATTTCAGTATGGGGTGAATAGGTTTTTCGAACGGTCGTCAAAGTGAGTGTGACTCCTCTGGTGTTGCAGGTGCCCATATGCTACGGTAACCACTTACCATCAGGTAGAAAGTATGCCTGTTTGCCACCAACGTGCTATATAAAACTACTAAGCGTACCGTGCAGAGAAGAAACAGTAGTTTATTTGGCGAAACTGGTTGCTGTACCAAGAAAAAGCATGGTTCTGATATAATAATATTGGTTAATGGCCTCATTGAAAAGAGCGGCATGTACGGCATTCTATTAGGGAAGTACTTCTTAATCGCGTTGTATGGTGGTCTTAAAAACCGCAACAAACACTAAAATATCCCTTAATCTAAAAACTTAATTAAAAACTTGGACTTCCATTTTAAACACTAAGAACTTAACTTAAATAGCATTAGGAGATTTAGTCTTAAGATAAGAAGTTTTCCCAACATGTTTTACATTAACAAATTAAGGTCTTGTGGAGTCCAAGGCGAGTGTAAAAGAGTTTTCCAACTAGCGAGCGTCGACATTAATATGGATACGAATTACTTTAACAAATGTATTAAAAAGACTGTCTACAAAACAGTTTCATGGTTACATACATATATAGAATGAAAAGAAGTAAAATTAACTAAGTAAAATACTATTAGTTAAGTAGTAACAATTATGTTTTCCTAATAAAAATAAAATAAATAAAAATGTTTTTTAAACTAATTGTTATTTTAGCAAATGTACAGCGTTTAGAAACGAACAATTTTAATTGATAGGATTACCTTTTTTATTCAATAGGTAGTTTTAAATGTGATCCAAGTAATAGTTGAGTGTAGCCCGAATTCGAATTAATTACTGCTAAAGGTCCATTTTAGTACTGGGTCAATCGTATTAAAGGGCTGGTAAAATATTTTATTGGTACTAGGTAGAACGTCAAAAAAATGGATGAAATACAAGTAGGTAAGACTCCCAGTCTTCCCTTCCGATCAAATCATGTTCCGCAATTTTGTTTATAATAATGAAAAATTATAATGAGTGTTTAACAGAAAAATTACTACTACTGGCGATATACTGCCAAAGTTACAAAAGCCTGTATTAGGAACATAATCGCCCTAAGAATAGGTGGTGATATTTTGATTAGATTTTTTCCCACCGCTTTACGATGTTCACGTGTATAAACATCTGTTCCATTAATATAAAGCCCTTAACCAATGATTCATATACCTTCATGACTCAAGCTTATCCCAATTATCGAGGCAATATCTCTCCCCTTTATTTTATATCGAAGAGCATACTTAAACGTGTATTGTAAATCAATTATTTGATGACTATAGAAAACACGTTATCATGCGAGTACTCCAAAAAGAGATAGAAGATTTTATATAAGAATAGAAGACCCGTAAGTGCAAGCGAGATAGATATAGAGAAATGATATGGCTTTTAGACTCAAATGATAATTTTTTTCTTATTTTTCTTATTAAAAAAAAGACAACTCCCGCACTAGGGATCATGCCCTGTGTCGCGGGGACTTTTTACAAACATCAATTAACGGACACATAGAACACCCAGACTCAGGACAATAATTTGTGGATCTCACAAATTATTGTCCTGCGTGGGGATCGAACCCACAACCTCATGCGCGGCAGCCGCTGGCTCTACCGGCGCGCCACCGAGGTCGTCAAATAATGCGATGTCAATAGTATGAATACACGCTCATTACTTATCATATTAATATCTTTTAGAATTAAATGAAGTTGACGTTGACAATTTTATTGAGGTTATCGTTAGTGGTGAAGAGGTTATTTTGCTGATTCACAGTTACTTGGAAAATGGACTTCCTTACTTTTAGTTCCAGTCCATAGATTTATCATTGCAGTGGCTATAATTCCAGTGACGGAGGAAACGTGGCCTGTTTATATCAAGAAGGCTAGGAATAAGTTTATGTCTCTTGTAGTTATTTTGTTCCTTATACATTTGAAGTAATAGTAATCATCAGACGATGGCTTTAGAATACAACTCGCTTTTAATTAATTATTCTTTATTTATTCTTTCCTTCACAAATACAATACAGTTAAATGCATAAACAGTTTCAAAACAGTGTATCTTTATGATTTGTGAAGGACTGGCGCCCGTAATGGGTTTAATAAAACCTGTGTCACGGGTCACCAGGCCCCCTCAATGACGACAAAGTTGTGGACGAAATAACTAGCACTTAAATTAAGAAAATAAGAAAAAAATATTAAAAAAACTAAAATATATGATTAGTATCTAGCTTAATTTCTATATTAGTTGCAACAGTATTTCTCATAAATAAAAATAATGTTTCGTATTTTAATAGTTACTTATGCTAGAGGTGCAAGAGATGGTTATGTGTGTGGTGAGAGTGTTTAAGTAGGTGAGTAGTGTGTATGTGTGAAGATGTATGTGATCAGCATTAGATTTGGGTGAAAAGTGTATGAGAGCCGGTATTAGTGCATATTTACTCTAATTGAGCTTACTTAACTATATTTAGTTTGGACTTTATTAAATTTTATGTAGTTATATGTTTATGCTTTTCATTACATTATATACATTTTTAGTATAAGCTTAAGTATAACTAGAAAAATCCGAAAAGAAGAAAGACAATGGAAAAAATTGGTACTCGAGGCGGCACTAGAAAGAAAAGAAGAAAGACAATGGAAACATTGTTTTCGAACTCGCTTTTACTTCCATACCTTTGAGGATCGTAGGGCGACTAAGAGACTAGAGACCAGTTTCCTGTTTTAGGCTTTTGTAGGACCACTAATTGCCACCTGGGTACCACTGTAAGCATAAGCGAAAACCTCGTAAGTGATTTGTACTTAGTTATCCTGTTCGGGAATCAGTCGGTCAGCGCACATGAGTAGTCAGGCCGCCAAAATGATGGCAATTGATTGCATGACTACTAACCGTTCCCATCATTTGTGGACTGTACTCACGCTTTCCATCATGCTCGATATAGTTATTAATAAAGCCAATTATAGTTTATTTCATGGTAATCATGATAATATATCTCACTCATTCACACAACGCCACCTAATCTTAAACTAAGCAGAGATTTTACTACAGGTTCTATACAACTTGTACCTAAGCGTATTCTTTAAACCGTTCTTACTTTAGTTTAACTGCAAATGTATTATTATTATTAATCAATTATATAATTATACACAATAATATCAGTCATTGCTCTCATTCTGATAACAAAATCACGCACTAGGTGGTCGCAACATCAAAACATATTAACATCATTTGCCAATAATATGTTTTCACAAGCTTCTTTATTGAACGCTTTCAAATAAACACGTAGGTATTCATGTTTCTATGCTAACGTCCGAAAGCATTAGGATCAAGCGGAACATAAATTCTGATTTTATCACATCATGCATTCATAACAACTCTATTCAATATTCGGGCCTATACTAATGCTAACAAACCATTCATCCATCGTATGCTGAACTGTCGATATCGGATTGCGTGTTCAAAGCGACTAGAATTGAATCACATTATTGCATAACACGAGCTCAAACATTCGCGTGCATCGCTCAGCCTTGCCAACGTTATCAAGCGCTTCCCGAAGCGATGTCTGGGTGACCTTTGTATTCGCTGCTCGGAAACTAGGTCATCGGCTTCTGACCTTTTTGTTTGTATAACAGCGGATTGAAAAAGATAAACGATCTAGTCCGAACGCCGGCGGAGACGCACGAACTCTATTTCGGGTGCAACCGGCCTGCACGGTACATTACCGTGGCATTCGAATTACCTGCATGTTTAGACAATACATCTTTAGCATGTAGGTCGTCATCTAACATTAGTGTTGTTCAAGGTTTTTAGAAAATTACTTTCTACAAAATTAGTTATGGGAAGACTAAATTAAAAATCGTTTGTAAAAATATGTTAGTTACAACAATTCGTCACTCATAATATTGTAGTTTAGAAATCAATAACGTATTTCGTTAATTGGAAATTTACACTGTTTCTAATAAATTCTGCAATAAATATTTTTTTGCATATTTCAACTACTCTTAAAAGATTTAGATAGTTTTAATAGCAAGTAAGAGAAGGATTGACTGCAGTAAGTGTATATTGGTATTACAACCAGCTATAAAATTGTCTGCTTTCTTTATTTTCCGTTTGCAATTGTGTATCATAAGATCAGAAAACAAGATACAGTAACAAATAATCGACAATTAAGTCGGTGTTTGTGAGCGTACAATAAATTCGATAGCCGTCGGCGTCGTCTTATCACTTGATTGACTACAATCAACGACAACTTTAACAGCCCTTCAATTACAAAGACGACCAATAAACTAAATCTTATGAGACAACAAGATTGAACAGTAGGTATAACTTTTGTTTTTTACGCAATTTCGACAGATTTAAATTAACACAAGTAACACAACAACAAAGTATTGCGGACAGTATTTGCGAGATTAAAAGAATCAGATCTGACAATTTTCATCTAAAATCTGGCTCGATGGCAATGCGGTCGTTCACGTATGCGTATACGGATGACGTTCACAAGGTCGTGGATTAAAATCCCATGCATGACAATTTTTTGTGCGATCCACAAATTATTGTTCTGAGTTCCGAAGCTCGGGCATAGGAAAAGTTGCCCATAGTGCGGGAGTTGCCTTTAAATATAAAGTGAAAAATAATCTCAAGGGGCAAAACTAAAGAACAACAAAAACAAACAGACAATAATGTTATTTGAGATATAAACAGAACAAAAAGTGATAATTACGGTAGCCTGCATCCACACGATAATCATTCTAATGAAGCAAAAAGTAGTTGCTAAATAGGTATGTATTAGACGAAATGAACTAACAAACAGTAAATAAAGAAACAAGAATAGGAGAACATGTAGGGATGACGTCAGAAGCTTCCGAAATTTTGCAATATTGTATAGACGTAATCGTTTTCCTATGTCTTGTTGTGTTTCCTATGTTTAGGTCTTGTTTTTGCACGAAATTGTATTTCTGTTTTTTATTTTGTTTTAAGAATCTAATGGCTGTTAGGGAGTTATTATAATGAACTAACATATGAATCATTTGCCATACACAATAACATAAATATTGATTTTACAATAGAATAACAAGAAAGTTTGGCAAGCTCACATACGCTGCTTATTATTTCAACCTATCTAATTAATTATGAAATTTAGTTTTAGGCGATAAACCGTGAAAAATATTATATGTTAATACTTACATTAAGTTTAGTAAATTTTAAATTAAACAAACACCTTTAACCGGTAAAAATACATATTTGCTAAATTCTTATTTCGTTTTCAAACTTAATTACAAGCTTGATTAAAATCACGCTAGGCTACTTACCCGAAAATAATGCGACTAATGTATGATTCTCCAAAACAATTTCAGTATGATCAAAGCAAATACATATATCCTGCCCTCGTTTCGTTAAATTTATTTGTTTTTGGTCACTCAGACAATCATGGGTCTGTGTTTAAGCACTCTGCGTCTTTAGGAGACACGGTCGTTATTACAGAAACTACAAACACCAGACTGTATTTAGACTGGACCGACTTTGTTCATGGTTAAGTGTTTTATGCATTACTAACCCCCGGTTTCTGAATGACTGGTCAAGTTAAAATCAACTTATCAAGTGTCAAAACCGTCATTGTAGTTCCTGAAAATGATAGTTTTGACACTTGATTAGTTGATTTTGATTTGATTAGTCATTTAGAAACCGAGGGTTAGTCCTTCACAAATATCGTTGCAGTTGAAACAAATGGATTTACAATCCCGTGAATGCTGGTTTATCCTCGTTTTCATTTTGAGGACAAAACAGCATTTTTAATCGTTGCTCATGTTTATATTGTTTAATTTTTCACAATTCTTGCCAAAGAAAGACCTACCTAACTTGTCAGTTCATCCCAACCCGCTTTGGGTTTTCTAGCTTAAAATCACTTTATGATTCTGTCAATAGTGTACTTTCTTACGTGCTTTTTTCTATAGGACATTCTCATTTATGTATCACAAATGAACCAAACCACTGTATGAAAATTCTCTGTACTCACAATTCGGATGCCATGAAGACGGGGTAAACATACATGATACCAGACTGTGACGTCAAAAACATGTAGAAGGTGAACTCTGACAGTATGCCGGCGTTAATTGAAGTCAATGCCTATGCCTCGCTTTATCGCTAAGTCAAAGGTTAAAACCTTGACCCAAATCGAAGACCGCTAAATCTATCCGATACACTGAAATTTAGTTACGAAGAATTCATTAGAGCGTAGAGAATTTGTTATAAACGTGTAAAATTAAAAGAACCAACTCTGTAATATTATTTTCTCGCCTATCTGTCGTCGTCATCATCCCGGCAAGTTCCCAGTTACGTCCACGAGCCATGAAACCTGGGGTCTACTTTGCTACTTCTACTTGTCTACTTCGCACGGTTTTCGGTATCTTTGGTTGCATGTCATCCCTGGCGAAGTCAAGCCAGCATTTTTTGGGTCACGTATAAGCCTATATCAAATACTTTATTACCTCTTGGTTACGTGTGTTCCGTGTGGTGATGGAGTAAGAATACGATATGTCACTACCTCATCTCATTGCATGGGTGTCGTAAAAATTGTCTAAGGGACTGACCCGCGCCCACTTGAGACATGAGATCTCAAGCACTTCGTTAGGCGGCAAAAAAACGCGTCCCTTTTTTAGACATATTTCATTACTGCTCCACTCCTATTAGTCATAGCGTGATAATATCCTATGACACTTCCCGATAAATGGACTATTCAACACAGAGAATTTTTAAAATCGGTTCATTAGATCCAGAAATTAGCCCCTACAACGTGACAAACACACAAACTCACAAACTTTACCTCTTTATAATATAATTTTAAGTATAGATGTATGCTTTTATCAGATCAACCTCACTCACGCCATTGCATCTTTAAAGTGTCAGGTACTTTCGATGTTGTTATTCAAATGTACTCATCTCTGATTTTATCTATGTACTTATAACGTTATTAATTTATTAACGAGGCACCACTTAACAGACTATAAATAGCTGTTCTATCTACTAACCTAGTTGCGTCAATCGAAGTTGATAACTAACAAAGAAGCAAAGCTTAACAGTACATTTATAATATACTTGATGAACTGTGATTTATGCAGCTCATAGCAGCCGATTGATGTTTCACTGGTAAGGTGAACCCATCTCCGGAGGTGGAGGGAAACTTGGCCTGGTACCTACCTAATATCATCATCATAACAGCCCATTAATGTCCCACTGCAGGGACTGGCCTCCTTCCATGACGAAGGGATACTTGGCCTACTAATACTACGCTGCTGGCCAGACGGATTGGTTTAGGGTTTTATTTCAAGTTTTTCTTCTTTTTATTTCGTAAAGATAATATTCACGAATAGTCCCTTAGTCGGTTTGTACGACACCCATGGGATGAGATGGAGTGGTGACATATTGTATTCTTACTCCGTCACCACCTAATATCACAAGCTGACCAAAAATATCGACATTTGGTTTTATGTAGCTTTTTTTTTTAAAGATTTAAAATACACTGCTTGGAAATGGACCAAAGATTAGTAACTCCTGGGAAAAGCGCCTTATACTTAGTGCCAAAGCGTTAAAGAAAACAAAAGAAAGACTAACAAATAAAAAGAAAAGATAAATTACAGATAGCGGCAACTATCATTGAGCACTTTCTCGATGGCCGCAAGTAACGTGGGAACTACTTCCTCCCTCTCAAATATATTTATTACTGGCAATAAAAACAACGTTTATAAGAAAATCACACATTAGTTATTATATTCGGTAGCTGAATCAGGGCATGGAAGCTTTGGGAGGGGATGACCCAGTTCCCGTGACCAGGTCATACGCAAGCGCTCTACCTGAAGTTATTATGAAACTACATTATATTTGTTTTATTCAATTTGAGTCTGTTTATTGGCAGTTTTGTAATAATTTAATTATTTTCACACGACGCCATCGAAACGAAGCAGGGCTTGTACTATGGGCACTTGACAACGAATTAACTTACTTGCATCAATAACCGTTCGCTTAGAGTGGCTGTAAAGAACAAAGACAATGTCAAAGAATAGTTTTTATCAATCGGACACATATTAATAAATACATACAATACAAGGAAAATGGGCGGATAAGATATCTATCTCATTAAACGGGTTTCCTTGTAACAAGTCAAAAAAGAGGAGAAAGGAGAGTTTCTTTGACTTTTCCTAATATATTATAAGTATATTCATCGATGAAGAGAGGCTTTAAACAAAATAGAACTACTAGATACTAGTTGGAATCGACACGTAAGAAATTCAGTAAGCTCTTAAGTGACATTCCTTGAATCTTACCCGAAAGTTGCTCAAATATAGTGAGTGACATGTTTCCGGTCAAGTAAATAACGAGAATTCCAATGGTCTATATTCTGAAATGGACATGACATACGCCGGAGACAGACATAAAGTTATCGGACACAATGTTAACTAAAATTGACATTCTGGTTAGAATTGACCAATTTATTTGCTGTAAAATGGAATAATAATTGAGTTATTTAGTATTCTGTATGGTTATGTACTAATGCTATGCTCGGCGTCTCCTTGATGGATAAAATGCGGAACGAGGTTATCCGACAAAGAACCAAAGCTACCGACATAGCTCGTGGTATTAGCAAGATGAAGTGCCAATGGGCTGGTCTTATCTATCGATGGTCATTGGAGCAAACGTGTCCTAGAGTGGAGACCGCGACTCGGCAAACGTAGTGTAGGACCCCCCAGCTAGGTGGACCGACGACCTCATAAAGGTCTTTGGGTCGGACTGGCTGCGGTGTTGGGAGAGGCCTGTGTCTAGCAGTGGACTGCAATAAGCTAGTTGATTGATTGATTGATGCAGTAATTATTCCAATCTATGTCATCACAAATATGTCACAAAAGCCAACTAAGAAGAAAAAAAAAGGTTAAAAAACCATATACCCTCTGGTTAGCTTGGTAACTGTATAATATGGAGAAGGCTCGTCCCGTCCGGACTGATATGAATATTAGACGAACATAAAGTAAATATTGTTCAGAATATTCTAACACTTGTATGGCTTTATATTACAAAGGCAAAGAAATTATAAAATGATTAAGTAGCTACTATAGACAGTCCTCTGTCTATAAAGCGCATAAAATTTCAATTTTATGTCAGGTGCAGAAATAAATTTTTAAATTGCTCGCAAATTTGCTTGAACCATCTTTTGAACATCTTTTATGAGCTAGCTTAGTAGACATCAGTTTTCTTCTTTTATGTTTCTTGAATTATGAATTGTCGTTATTTTGATCTTCAAAAAAGGCTTTAGTTCTTATGTAACTGCTACATATTACAGTCGATGGATGAGTCAATCGAACCACCAAAGGTGTCATTTACGCCCATGTATTGAACACTTTGCCGCCTGCTGTAAAGTGGTGTGTCCTATAGTTATTTATCCCAATAGTTTTCACCTTGACGACCTCGAAATGAGTTAATGATTGTCATTTTTAATTTATTAAACTTTCTAATTCCTCAATTCTATTCCCAAATACTCTTTCTCCATTCTGCTAGTTATCCCGTCTATATTTTGATATAGTATCTAGAAAAAGTCGTATTTTTACACGTACTTAAATTATCTCAACAACCTCATCACGTGATACCATATCAATACATATAAATTTCGGAGAGTAGGCGTTAAATTTGTCGAAAGGTAAAAGTGTCAAAGTAAATGTTAATTCCAAAATAAAACGAATACAACAAAGTATTGAGAAACCGTTCGTGTATCAAAATTACTTTAGTAGATGTGGCGGAAAATGACGATGTTATATTCGCTCATACTAAACCTATTAAAGCAACCAACTTCATCATATGTGGTCTCAAACTTGTAATTTTACGAGTTGTGAACACACACATTTCGCTTGTATTTACTTCCATTTTATCTTAATTACTTATATTACAGGTATCAAACGTTTTAATTACATATTAACGTTAAGTGCTCGGTAGTGTGTTATGCGAATTAATATGCGCCACGTGTGATTTTGTAATATTATTTTTGAACTTGAAAATTTAGTTCTATGCGTTAATTATGAATACAAAATTTTACTACCCTGTCTCGTGCCATAGGTGTCCTAAATGTATGGGAGGAAAAATCGTTTAACCATAATCGACTGATAGTGTGTGATCCTCGAGATGGAGAGTTGACGCGTTATAACGGCCCATTAGAATGAATCTTTTCTACAGCTGAAAGAAAGCTACAAGAAGGAAAAGTTGGAATAACAAAACAGAAGAAATACATTTTACTATATTTCCTATCATAAAGCCAGATACGGGCGCTAACTGTTCGGTCTTCATTAGCTAATAGAGACTTTTATGGCAGACAAAAGGCAAATCCTTCATATAATATTATTGTTTAAATTGGTAATAAATAATTATGGCTTAAATAGTGGAACTGGTAAGAGAAGAGCCTAGAAAGAAAATTAATTCTTAATTCGTATGACGTAAGAAAAAAAAATTAATTCTAAGTAAGATATTAAACTTTATATTGTGATTTACTCTACTGTTTATTCTATTTTCTTCAGCCAGTACATTAAATTAGTACATTATTTTAGCGGTCAACGACCACATTACTTGAAGCGTTACTTTAAATGAAACAATATATTATATTTAGGATCTTAATAACCATTACTCTTTAGTATAATGAATATATTATATTTTTTAATAAACACTTAAATATTTAACAAAAGATATTAATCAGTTAAAAAAATGTTACAAAATATTTTAGTAAAAATTTTCAGTGTTTATAAGATACACGGAGTGCATAAATACGTTACATATTTTTTGCAAAAAGTAACTGTATTCTTATTATGTTTAGAGCAAATAATTAAAATGGCAAAACTTCTTAGTACAAGCACATCACATCATCAACACATCGAATAGTAATTGATAAGCAAAACCTTTTTATAAAAAAAACACGTAAGCCTGCATGAGCATGCATGCAGCAGCTGATTAGACTTTTGTGATTGGCACTTATGAAAAACATTACAGAATCAATGTAATAAAAAAACCGCTATTACCTAATCTGACTTCATAATCGAGCTTGACTCTTCCATTTTTAAGAAGTCCATGCTCCTTGATTACGTTGTTGACCGATATCGATATCAAAACAATGATAATATCTCGTGTGTCACATGCCTTGCCTAATTTAACCGAGAGTCCCCGGGCGATTCAGTAACACGAATTTTGTCCTGACATTCACGCTTGATTGCTTAGACCACGGTTGACTGGACATACCGATTTCGGATATCCGTTATGATTTGTTACGTAATCTACGCCATGTTGGATTTTATATACAAATTTGCGGTTTTGCGGTATCATTTTTAAATGTAATAGGCCTATTTTTTATTGAGATTTATATGCGGTTACGATTTAATACGAGATTTATTAGATTTATTTCTTTAATCCAATTACTTTTTTTAATTACTTTAGGTACTGTTACAATTTTCATTAAATTGTAAAGTTTATGTGTGGTTTGTGGAATGAAATGAATGAAATGTATGAAGGAATGTTGGTTACTCTGTCACGCAAAAGCTACTAAACGGATTTTGATGAAATTTGGATTATAGGTAGTTTAGGGTGTAGAATAACATGTAGGCTACCTATACCACACGGGTGAAGCCGCGGGCATCAGCTAGTATATTTTAAATAAAGTTTATATTTTCTATTCCGTAACTAAGTCTATTTCGCGTCAAAAATAAATCGTAATGGTGTCTGAGTCGCGTGCGTCGAAGTCCTTGGCTAAAGACATGTGACTCAGAGTTCTATTTCTTATTTTCTAAGAATAAATACAAAACTGCATTTGAATGACTCATGGCGATACTCAAATGATGCTTAGAGGGCAACGACCCGATGATCTTGTCCACATATATATAATATTGTAAACAGTATGATTAGGGTGTCGTTTACCAAATATGTTGCCTCAATTATGTTAGTAACCATTAATTTTTACGATTTAGTACAAAACTGTTTGAAAATATGCACGAGTGTATACTTATAAATATTTCAACAAGACTCAATACAAACAATAAGAGTAGGTTGTCTTTTTTGCCGTTTCAGTATTAAAAACTTACATAGAAATGTGTATATAACAAGTGCTTTAAATAAAGTGACTTTTCAGAAAGATTTTACAGATACTTTTACTCGAGAAATATTATATCAAGAAATTTATTTCTGAATACTAGAAATAAGTAAAAGTTAAAGTTTTTTATTAAAAAGTATTGCGAAAGTTTTACTTAATATTCCGATCCTTCACTTTTGAATTTATTTATTTGTAAGTCAGATATCCTTATTTTCTTAGCTTATAAATTAACACTTCTGAGCTTCAATGAAACAATATTTGCCGAGTTTTTTATAATATTTTTCCAAGTTGCTTAAGTAATTAAGTTACGAAATGAGAATCTCCTCCTCTGTCATACAACAGCACATTAATGTCTTACTCTAGGGAGATATTCATAGTTAGCGGGGGTCTTAGCCTACTTATACAACGTTGGTCAGATTGCTATAGGGCAACAACGTGGTCTAAAAAATGTCCAATATTTATTTTTCTATTTTAGTAGAGATGACATTTTTAGTAGCCTTAATGTGTTAGCCTTATGTGTGTTAGCACCCACGGACTAAAATGCAGTGACGATACGTGTATGTTTATTCTCACACACTCCATTCAAAATCACATCAGAATTGTTACACGTAATTTCCTTTCGAATACCCTTCAATAATTACAGTTAGAAAACTTATGATACAACTTTCACTCGTAATGATTGTATAAATAGTGAAGTTTGTAATACACAAGCTTATCGTCAAACGAGATACAGAATTAATACGAAGGTTAGTATTATAGAATCCAGTTGAAAAACACGTTTTCTCGGCTATACTTTCGCTTACAACTCTGTTTACATTATGTGTCGGTAGACTTGCGTCCATGTTTTCTAAATGTAGCTTTTAATACACTTTGTTTTTGTTTTAAATGTTGCTACTTACCACTCTAATATAATACTGTATTTCTCGCGTTTATTTCTGATCTCTTTTGTTCTAACCACAGACTATAATAAAATGACACTTTAACCTGCGTGTTTATTGTTTTCCTTTCTAGGCGAAGGGTTACTTCGAGCACCTGTAAAAGTAAAGTAGAGGTTTGCTGTAGAGTAGGATGTGTGAATCTTTAGACTTCAATAACTAGCTTTTTGAAAAAACGCTATTGTTATACCTGCCTTTTAATGTACCTTTACTATGAGGCTCCTGCTGGGACAGTGCTCAAGAAAAAGAAGAAATGAAAGTTCTCAGATTTTATCTTTATATAAACAAAAGGAGGCCGCCATCGATACATTTATGTTTCTGATCACCTAGGTATTAGTAGGTCAAGTTTTTCTTCATTACTAGAGGAAGAAGCTACATCATAACAGTCTATTAATGGCCCACTGCAAGGATGGGCCTCCTCTCGTGATGACTACATAACAAAAAACTCTCCTTTGCTATTTGAAAGTATGCCGTCGTCATTATAAACGGATAATAATAAATTTCAGTGTTTAGTTAGTTGAAAGTTTCTTAATACATCTAAGAGACACTATCTCTAAGATACTCTTTGTGTGTTTTTCAGCAATTTCAGCTGTGTTTTGCTTTGTGTCTGAACTTATTTGCTTATTTCAGCGAGAACTCAGCGCATGTAGACTGTAACTGAAGTACATTGGCAATGTTGATATTTTAAAGTACAGTCGTTTGCAAAAATGTTCAGAAAAAAATACATAATGTGGAACTTATTTACATTATTGGCATTTATCTTTAAATTATTCTTTTGAACTAACAATCCTAATAATCACAGACAAAGTGTAAATGGGTGATTCTTCGAGCCCTATATTTTCGATGACTGGAGGTTTTTCTTCGTGACTAACAGACCAACCAAACTGCAATTATTTTTAAAACATAGTATAGACAGTTACTTATCTTGCACACGTTATTTTTTTTAATAATAGTTTTTTTTATATATTAGAAAAAAAATATTAAAAAGCGTTCTTCTGATTAATATGGTGTGTCCGTAAACCAGTTTCTTGAACATTAGTAACAGTAACATTTTATCTTATTTACGAATCGATCTGCGCTATAAATATTACTATAGAATATTAGTTGTTTCTTTACACGAAAAGAAATGGTACTAATATTCACGATAGTTTTTTCAAGAAAAAATAAATAGTGAGTGTCCGGCACAAAAGTCTGATTCATATTCGCGCGCTTTACTCGAACGTACCTAGCTAAGTACGAAACATCAGGAGATCTCTTCTAGTGCTGGTGGTAGCCAGGGGCTGTGCTGACGTGGTCACGACGTTACATGTGGCTGGTTCATGTTGTTGCGGAGATATAAATGTAAATATCTGATTCATATTACTTTGGTTTACCTGTGATTCTGATTACTATGTTGGCTATTATAATTAACTTAAATGGTTTTCAAACTTGAATCTGCTGGAAATATAAGTCAATTGGGGACTTAAAACCTATGTATAAATAGTAATCCTTAATTGTATACGTGTAGTGATTTACCGATGTTAAGAGGCAAAATTTTGATTTATATGTGCCTGATTCATACGGTAAAAATACTATATTAATCAGAATTTCACACATATTGTTAATAAAATGATGCATTGGCGGCACGAATAATGATTGATATTGTAAGTTATCAATGCTCCTAATAACTAGATTTAGGTGTGGTGATAATCATTGTGATTATTAAATGTGATTTTAATAAATAAATGACTGATTTTTCTAATTAGAATTTCATTTTTGTTCCTAATTCTGATTTTTATGACCTCTAAAAATTTTAAGTTAATTATCTCGAAAACCTTTTCATAAAAAAGTGTGCCTTTTTCAGACATTGTATATTAGGTTATCATCTTTGACAAAAACATGTTTTATAAGCCAAAATGTGAAAAATAAATTAGCCCATATGAATCAGAAAAAGAATCGAATTTCGAAGAAACACCCAAATAAATTCTTGTATTCGCCTAAAGAGATAACCAAAAGTAGCTAGGTTGCCATCACTACCTAGTTCTTTGTGCCTTAGACCACTAAAGTATTATTATGTTGACTTTCTCAAACATGTTTCTAAGATCGTCAGTCGTAGGTAATTCACAAACACCGTCTTTATCACAAATGTTTCGTCTTGCTTCACGCGATCTGGTCATCCGAACATCCATGAACTGGACAGCTAAGTTGTATACAATTAATAGTTTTACTACACCTAATAAAAGCATTCCAATAATATATATATATATTATATATTGTTGTAATTTAGTTGTAAATTCACTTTTATCACCGACTGTATTACCAGGATCGCACTGAGAAGTTCCCAAGGAGAGTGCAGTTAATTTAACTACATAGAGTGTGGGTCGACGAGAAAGATAAATATATGATTTTGTATCAGTTTAAGTATACAAAAATATTAATTAATGGAGGAATAATTACATCAAAATAACATTCATATTTTCTGAAAATACTAGTTAAACGTATTGTAATCTTTCTCCGTGTGGTGACGGAGTAAGAATACAATATGTCACCACCCCATCTCATCCCATGGGTGTCGTAAAAACCGACTAGGGGACTATTCGTGAATATTATCTTAACGAAATAAAAAGAAGGAAAACTTGAAATTAAACCGTATATTAATCCGTTTGGCCAGCGTGGTATTAGTTGGCCAAGTATCCCTCCGTCACAGGAGGCCCATCGCTGCAGTGGGACATTAATGGGCTGTTTTGATGACTAGTATTTTTATTATAAGTGAAATATCAGGCATGTTATCTTTCTTTTCTGTCAGATATTGATTGTTAGTTTAGTCGTAATTTAACACAATATACACAGCACAAAAGCATAAAGAGTAGCTACTCGTAACAGATTTCTTTTTTTTTTTGACGCATTGGCTCTGCTCTGTCATCCCGTGAAATTTAATTTTAATAATAAATAAATAACTTAAAGGGTTTAAAGTAACAAAAATACTACATTTTTAAAAACTTTGGCAACGCGAATTGTTATTGTTATTCTTTGTATGCATGAACATGAATGGTTGCATTAATGTAAAGTATGTAGGCAGATGACATTAAAAAAATAGCTGGTGACCACTGGACACGAGTAGCAGAAGATAGATCCAATGAGAGGGGTTCTTACAAAATAAATAATCATAAATGAAATGTAATGCAGAACCATTACTAAACACACTAAACTTTTTTTTCATGTATTTAATTAATGAACATACTATGTAAATAAGTACAATTTATCTGTAACACAAGGTCGTTATATCAAATAATCACAATTAATGGCACTTTCAAAATTTATTCATAAATTTATCTCTAACTTAGATAAGCTAGACAGGGTATTATTTTCAATGTGCACTCAACTTTATTCTAAGTTAGTTAAGTTAGTCAAGCCAAGCGAAACTATCTCAATTTCAAAGATGTCGTTTATAAGTCGTCTGCGAAGGACGTACCGTTATGACATATAAAGGAATATCGTAGACTTAAGTTTGAAGTGGATTTTACTTAAGAGCTCAAGTAAAAGTTCTATTATAATCATAGTTCTTGATATTGCTAAAGATATTAAAGGATGTACTCGTATAATACGTTTGATGTATAAATATTATATGTAATATTGTTTCTTGTTTATATATCTGCTACTAACTATGGAAAAATTGTATTCCTACCCCATCTCATCCCATGGGTGTCATCAAAGCAGACTTAGGGTGAGTTCGCAGGCAAAAACAAAGATCGAAAACTTGATGTAAAAATGTATAATATTTAGTATAAGTAATATTTAGTAATAACATATTTCAATTTGCTTATAGATAATTATATACATTTGAACGTTTTGGTGTAAAACTGTTGCCTTATATTCTTTAAATTAATGAATTTTCTGTACTGTATACAAAAATACTGTTTTGGGCTTCAATCATTTTTAAGTGCATTAATTTCATATTTCAAAAGTCCCTGCAATACAAGGTTCTATCCGATCGAACCTCAAGTTGTCTCTATAACATAAACCTTCCAAAATATTATTCATTAATAGGCTTTTTTATATATCTTTGGTTTTAATTGTATCTCTGAGATTTTTCTAAATCAAATTCTTTGACTCACTCTTATTTATGTATAATTTTTAATGTAAACTAAATATTAAATAATCTCTTGTACTCAAAGATATCAAAATATTCAATATAATTTAACTCTAGACGAATAACAGTCAAACAAACTCATTATCTAATGTAAGTATATTCACCAGAACTAGCCTAATTACTAAACACAGTTCGCAAATTACCCATCCTTGCCCTTAGTTTAGCATAATGTAAAGTGTATATTTTCAGCATGCGAGACGACTACGATACGACTACGATCTTCTTTACACTAGCGGGTAACTAGCGTAAGAGTTGTACGTTTATCTAACCCCTACGCTATCTAGTCGCTAGTGTGGCGTGGGACTACGACACGACAACAAAAGAAAAGCGGCTTAAAAAGTGTACAAGACGGAAGAACAGTTGTGCAGCAATGAATACTGGACGGCATGGGAAACTCATGCTCGAAAGCTACACGTAGCCGAAATGATTGTTAATTTTCATTTCGGATACGCGTATCTTCTGAGCATGTTTCCAAAGTTACCTCAGACGGTAAGGACGATTGCAGAACGCAAAAAGGAAAGAGGACAGATGAAGAAAGAAGACCTTTCGTCCTTTTAATCAGAATTATGTATCTTTTAACTTTTATTCTTTTCAATATTTTTCACACGAATGTTTAATCTCACGAGATATTAATTAATTTTCTTTATAAATTTTTATTTTTTTTTATGAAATAAAGGCGCAGTGAAATTGTAACTTAATCTAAAGATATGATAGCAAGTGTAATAAAGAATAAATGTTGAAATATTAATAGGAGTATGTAATCATGGTTTTGATCATTTGCCGAAAATTATTGTTTTTAAATATGTCTGTTTATACTAAATTTTGTATTGGTAAAGTGTTCTGAAATAAAGTTTAAGTTGTTATTTGTAATAATAAGTCTAAATATAAATAAATAAATATTTACCACACATTCACACAACGCCATCTCCTTTAAAAGTAAGCAGAGCTTATCCTATGTGTACTAGACGACGGATAAACAAACTAAGATATTTTTTTTTGTAAATACATACCTACATACTGTACATAGAAAACATCCAAACCATTGCAAACAAACTTGTTCATGCACATAATGATTTGCATTGAACGGGAATCAAACTCGAGACCTCTGTTTAGTAGATATGTAATCTAGCGACTACGCCAAAGAGGTCGTCGAAATATCGATTGACTAATGAAAGACACTGTAACGTGCAATCCATTCGTATTTTCATGTTGTTTTCCGTAAGTTCCCATGACTGCAATCGTGTAAAATATAGTAAAAATAGTTTACTAATTTATCGCATAGTCTAAAAATCTTTTTAACTACTTGTGTACTTTAAACAGTACAGGAACGCGTCTCCGTTTTATAATCCAACCGTGCTGTGTATATCGTATTATTATAACCCTCAGCTACTGCAAGATGCACTGGATTATTTTAATGAATAGCTCGCTTTGTTCCCGCGAAATGAAAGGGTTATTTGAATAAGAAAGTAGAACTTTCCCTGCACCATCGGTGGTAGTATTATCTTTCCTAATTGAATTGGTTAGACGTGAGATTTAGAAAACCTTTTTTGAGGAAACTGTTTAAGTACTTGATTTAAATATGCACTTTCATTTCGATTCAAAGAAATCTCGGCTTTAAAAAGTAATTTTGTTAAAATGCAAAAGTTTCATATCTGGATCATCAAGGAAACCAAAGTACCGGATTAAACCTTGCTAGCGATAATAGTATAATCCAATCGCGCATATCTTTAGAGTAGATCAAGCTAAGTGTAGTTTTCTCTAGCGGAAATCTTAACGTGATAAGAACACTATTAGCAACGCGAGAACTTGCGAAAACTTTAGACGAAGCTTTTACTTATTCTTTTTAAATGCTCTTAAATCAGCTTTACAAAATTAATTCTGCAAATTCATCTCCTTGGGTATGTTACATAATGAAACAAAGTTGTATATTTCACCAATAACGTATAAACTGTTTGAACATAGTTCGGATCAATTCCTCTGAGGTTCTCGATACTCATGCCCTTGTCCTCGTCCTGCCATCACGGCTACGGCTTAATGACGCGAGATAAGCGAATACTGGGCCTGATTTCCCTTGCGAGAGACACTAAATAGTTGTGAATTGAGATTCTCAAGGACGAGCATTGACACGCACCGTTGATTGCGACCCTTTGTTGATTCCTTTTGTGTTCGCGTATTTACCGGGTAAATGAAGAGAAAAACCTACCCTCGAATTATATCAACCACTCAAAACATCTATAAATAACTGGCTAACAACTCGGCGCCTGATTGCTGAACAAACAACATCGAACTCGACTAATTAAATTCTCGTCAACGTATTGACTTATAAAACTTCTTGAGTTATGTTCGCAATATAATTACGCTGGTATAAGATAACCGTCTACTTTATAGTCCAGCTCGGATCAATTTACGAGCTTTATTGTTCAGAACTAATGAAAAAACGTAATTTTATCAAACTCGAAGTCCATTTAAAGAACCAAATTGGACTTTAATTGTCATATTGTTTTATGACATTTTTTTATTACCAAAACTGACACCAGATCCACAAATGACTTATAATTAAGGTCAGTCGTAATAGCATAGTATTATAGGGTCACGGCTGCAGATTTGTTCCAACATACCCTTCGGCAATCATGGCACAAGCTCGCTTTATCTACGTGCACTGAGGTGGGGAGAAGATCGTAGCAGAGAATAAGTCCCGCTCGTCGCTGCAGGCGGTTCATCCGTCTAGTACTGATAAAAGCCGTGTTTTACCTAAACTATCCTTTTTACTTCGGTTTCAGACAACGAGCTTCAATTTATTTTTATGATTGCTTATCCTTTGTGCTGTGAAAGCTTACTATGATTAATGTTTTTTAATACAAGCTGAAAATTGTGCAGCGTACAAGTAATTTATTCTCGCTGTTTTGTAGACAGATTAGTGACGTTTAATCAAATGGAATTTAATATATTACGTTTATGTAAAATATGTTAGGATATTAAAGGCATGTAGAGGCACGCTGGAATGGTTTGGCGTTGGTTATTTATGTGCGGCGGCGGTCACATAACGCATGTATGTGTGGTTTGTGGAACTGGCTAGTACCAGTCTTAGTAATGATGCGTTCTTGTGACTGTTTAGAGATCACGGGCGGTGGTCGAGTGTTCTCTGTGTGTATTGTTTATATTTAGATCGTGTGCCTGATATGACCATGGTATTGCACATTAGTATGTTATGAGTTCTTAATATGTAAGGGGACGTATATTGTAAGTTTGTAGACGGCTTACTACTTTGCGGGCATTTACTGGGTCGCGTTAGTATAGAATTGCCCAGCAGCAGTAAATATGTGGGTGATTTTCACAGATAATTTTCATACAAGACATTTGTTTGATCAATCCACAAATTATTTATTATCCTCAGTAGCTGCTACGTCCCCTTCCCTTATAATTTTACTAGATATTAATATTACTATTAACCTTGTTCAATTACATACATTAGAAATCCCTCAAGTGACATTTAAGATCAATTTCTACAAAACATGTTTACGTTCGTCATAATACAATTTACACAAAGTCAACTTTACAATACTCACAATTGTTTGTCATAATAAACTTGTTAAGTTAGAGAAGACTCAAACATAATTACAATTCAATGAAATAATATTTTGATTTTAATCCCTTTATGTATGCTCTCAGCAGTGGACGTCAATTGGCTGAGATGATGATGATGATGTATGCTCTTCTTCTTCTCTTTTATAAGCAGGCTTTTCCTTAATATTCAAAGGAAAATCATTTAGCGCTATACCTCACATTTAAAAGCGCAGAGCTCTTCTATATTTTGTCGACAAGCACATACCTTGTTATTGAGCGATTTATTCATCTTGTTGTCATGTGGTTAAAAAAATATAGCATTTACACCACGATATTACTGTGTAGTATTATTGTACCGTTAGGTAGTCCATTAGTCGGCTTTAACGACACTTTCAGGGTAAGATGGGGTGGTCTAGGCTTTATTCCGTCCTCTTTAGTCCGCTACTACATATTTGCTTTTTAAAAGATATGTTACTAATAAACTAGGCAGGGTGGGGAGATTCCTCATACGAAGAAGGCACAGGACCGCACGAGGTCGTAATATTTTGTGAAGGCCTACGAGTAGGTATGCAAAAAAAATGCGTTTTTTACGTTATTTTTCCACCACATCTCCGTATTTAAAAAAACATTTTTAAATGTTATTAAATATTATGTTAAATGGTACTTCACCGAGATATGTTAATTTTAATAATATAAATTACTTTATTGTTAAGTTGATTTATGTATGCCGTGTCATATTATATTCGCATGAAGAGATATGAGCCTGAAGTTCTATTATACATTCTAATTATATAACTAGCAAAGCGTGTTATGACGTTATATTTAATTTATTAAGATTAAATACTTTTTAATTTTATTATGTTGTGTGTTGATAGGTAAGAATAAAGTGTCTCCAATCTATCTGGTCTAAAGGGTCTCATTAGATCACTCGAACAAAATATTGACAGCTAATATGTCTGTGTTCTCCGTGTGGGTACGGAGTAAGAATACAAGATGTCACCACCCCATCTCGTCCCATGAGTGTCGTAAATACCGACTAAGAGACTATCCGTGAATAAAATCTTTACGAAATAAAAAGAAGGAAAACTTGAAATTAAACCCTATACCAATCCATCTGGCCAGCGTGGTATAAGAAGGTCAAGTATCCCTCCATCACGGGAGGAGACCCGTCCCTGCAGTGGGACATTAATGCGCAGTTATGATATCTCTGTGTAAAAAGTTAGAAACTACCTAATTTTAGAAGGGCTAGTTTCCCTCCGATATTGGTGGAGGCTCTTCTCTGCAAAGGGGCAGTAATAAGCTGTTTTGACAATAAAGCATTTTTCAAGATTTCCCAAATAAATTAACTATATCTGCGGCGCAACAACGTCGGTTGCAGAAGCTTCTGCCGTGCTTAGAGTCGCGGGTTGGATTCTCACGCAAGGCAACTCTTTGTGTGGTCCACAAACTATTGTCCTAAATCTGGATGTTCTTTGTGTCAGTTAAATTGATGTATCTAAAGTCCCCGCAACACAGAACATGTCACACATAATGTTTTCGATTCGTTGTTATTCAAATTGCCATCTAAATAACGCCAAAAATGATTTGGTTGTCCTCTAACCGCTTTTAACATATGTTACACAATTTCAACTTAAGTGCGACAATAAATATCTCTCATTGCATCTCAAGTTTCTTTCTCAATGAAGATCGTTACACGAAACAACAGTTTATTTACGAATCACGAGGCGAATGTCAGACGAAAATCAAATAACATCAAAGGGAAGATTCATATGTATCACATTTTGGAGTGACTAACGTTGTGATATTTGGAAATCCATGCCCAGCAGTGGACATCCATTGGCTGATAAATATAATGATGATGGTAAAATGAACGGTGTGACTTTGACACAGCGACAAATTCTCAGCAGGCTATACATAGTTCTCGGTGGCTTACACGTTAAAATCTACTCGCTGACAGGTTTCTTTGAATTAATTTACAATTTCCAATATGTTTCTCAATTATTGTCATCCAAAAATACGTCAAAAGTCATTTAGCCATCTTTTAAGCACTTCTAAACATATGGTTCACAATTTCAACTTATGCACAATAATAAATATCTCTCATTGCATCTCAGGTTTCTTTCTCAATGAGCATCGTTACACAAAACAACAGTTTATTTACGAATCACGAGGCGAATGTCAGACGAAAATCAAATAACATCAAAGGGAAGATTCATGTATCACATTTCGGTGTGACTAAATGAACGCCAACGCAGATTACATCGGCTCACGCGTACATCCGGCAAACGCCCTTACCGCGCCCTCTGTCGCACACTCACTGAACGAAACGCCATTCTAAAATACCTAATGATATTAAAATTGATGATATTTATGATGTATTTTTCAGAATGCTTTGATGCAAAGACAACGAAGGGCATCTTTATTGTTTTATTACATGGCTGTATGTTGCAGTATTTTAACCAATTTTACAGTTAAGCTACTGTGTATGATGCATAGCTATACTGTTGCTTATCTTTGTAATAGGCTGTTATACCATTAAATTAAATTAAAATATTTAGTATTTTTTTCTATTTAGTATCTAAACAGTAGAACAGTACAGAATACATAAAACTTGTAATTTCTTATTTTAAAATAACCTTTTACACTATATAACTAATAATCAGGACCCCACACTAGGATTCCCTGTATCGTGGGGTTCAGTCTCTTCCTATTTACTATATTCATAATGTAATATTGCTCTTAATACCAAATTTCTTATTAATGCTACTAATTTACATTTATTATTAATAACAGTTTAAATCTTAACAAAAGTTTAAACATCTCCATATCAGCCAATAGAGGTCCTCTGCTGGGCATATGTCTCCTCCAAATAGTGCCACCTTGTGCGGTCCTGTTTTTATATATATTTATTTCTAAGATAGGCAGGTGCTTGGCTGTGCTCTGTACATCTGAGTTCCATAAATCGCTGATCCCACTTACCATTAAGTAGGCTTGATGTTCAACAGCGTTAAAACAAAAATTTAAAAAAATTCTCAATATAACAGATACCTCCGATAATTGATATTAATTTATGACTTGTCAAACAGCATCTTAATGTTTTGTGCTACTGAACCTACAACGTGAAATTAATTGAATAAAAAGCACTACTTGTTAAATAAATAATATCAAAAAAAAATTGCATGAATATAATTATATCATTAAAAAAACAATTTATATACCTTATCTATGAGAACATAATATAAGTATAGAGTTCTTAATTAATTCACAGCCATTTTATATTATACATAAAAACAGCAATTCAATTGTCCCAGCAGATGCAATTAGTGATATCTAGATTACACCAATGAATACAAAAACATACCGACACACAAGCCTATATTAAAACATTGATACAAATACAAAACAAAAAATAACAACAAAAACGAGCAAAGTCATTGCTACACATTCAATAAAAAAGCAATGAAGTTAAAAACCGGATAATTGTTGCAAAAAATGTTAGCAAGACTAATCAGATAACAAACCGGCGCGAGAATATATGTACCGTAGCTAAGGACTATGCAAGAGAAAAAGTTAAAGAATGCAAGAACATAATTTACTACAACAAAACAAAACAAAGAAAAAAGAATACTTTTGAGCTCATTGTACGTGTTTGTACTAAATGTTGTTTCAACTTGCTCTCTATTCAAGTAGAAAAGTAAAAGCAAATTTCTTTTAGATGTTTTCTATATAACATCGGTATTAAACAGTTTAACATAATAAAATGGACTTAGGTTTTTCTTATTAACATTCCGCAAAAGCTCTTAATGAACTCTATTATGAAGCTTACTTTGTTACTTTTTAAGACACACCATGTAAGCAAAGAAATTTTAATAAGTATCAAAGTTATATTTCATAAAGTAAAAAGGTGTCTCGCTCGAAATTTGAAATGAAAATTATAAGGTATGATTACATAATTAGGTAAGGATTCGTATTACCATGGTACACAATACTCTTTGTCTACTCTTATGGCAACAAGGCGTGAGCTTGCATGTACTCGTATGTATTATAAGATCCGTTTTAATTGTCAGGCCATTGTCAGATTGCCACTAACAGATTAGTAAATCTCAACTTAAAAAGGTAGTAAAGCATACCTCGGTTGTGAATAAACCTATAGAAATACAGGTTTCAGTAAACCTTTTCTTTTCTATTTTCAAATCTTTATTTAAGGAGCTTTGTCACAATTTGACTATGTCGCTCTTTTCTTTTCTATTTGTTAGGTAATTTTCGTTACGGCTCTTTCCTCGTAAATGGCACCTTTCATCGCAATAAAAATATGTCTAACTATGTCCTTTCTCGAACGGCATAAAAATAATTCAACCGTGAAAAGTTGTCAAATCAATAAAGTTTCTTTCTTCATCGTCATATAAACCAAAAGACTAACACTATTGAAAATAAACCTTCTTGTAACATTTTCACTCTCAGCGTCTCATTATTCATCTGATGGCACCAGTCTAATTTCACCAAATTAACAGTATATCTATCTATTATCGCCTTTCTGAACAATGATAGCAGTATAGCAGCAATACCAAAGACGGTATTGTCTTTTGCCCAGATGCAATTATGGTCAATATTTTTGAACTTACAATATGTTTAATAAATAAGCAAGTTTTGCCAATAAATGTCAAAATATGCACCGTATCAGCATGCATATGACTTATGGCACCTCCAGATGCCTAAATAAAAACCCATAATCCAATACCCTACCAGCTTTTAAAAATACGCAACAAGTAATATGGTTCGCAACAACTTGCGAGCGGTCAATGCTTTGCAACAGTGTCGACTAGAAGCGCTTCAATAGTAAGCTCTTTGTTCCCCTTTCTCAACACATATTTATATCCAGCACTCCAATAAAATTTTACAATTCGCGACTAAGTCAAATACTTTACAACTGCATTCATAATACGCCACTCTCTTGAAACATTCTCGGTTTAAAAATCTTTACAACATTTCTAGAATAGGTGATTAGAGATTGTAAAGCTGAAGTAGTTATACCCGCTTAAATATTGAACGGATGTAAGAGCTAAATGTAACAAATAATTTACTAGTAGGCAATATATCCCGAAGGAATGTAAGGAATGTAAATGTTTATTCATATAAGAGCTTTAAGATATTTTTCTCTTTGCATATTCAGAGGTTGTAAAGTGATTTTAATGGTATGTTATAGGTAAAGCAGGCAATTAAATACCTTCGTTTAGTATGTACAACTTTGTATTGCTAATCGCTTTCTAACCACAGCTGTTTAATTATTTTGTTCTTAAGTTTCTTCGCACATGTTGCCAGCTATTAGAAATGTCTTTTTGTTAGTCAATAACAGTGTTCTTTCTGACTTTGTGATTGTAACAGGATCAGGCATTTCAAATCTACGCGTTATTTAAATATGTTGCGCTTTTTAATGTTAACTCAAACAATAGTAAATTGTAGGCTTTATTGAATAGGTAAACTTTGTAGTGACAAAAAAGACAGGACGGTACCCGGATTTATGTCAAAATACGTTACTTACTATTTTAGATTCGGTTTCAGATTTAAAGTTTTCTAATTTTTTGTAACAGCTTCATATAAACTACCAAACTTCAACCTAGTACTACTAACCTACCTCTGTTACTATTTGTGTACCTACTACAAATAGTCTGTTCATTCAACCAGAAATGATTAATTAATTCTCCTACAAATTAATATCAGCTTGTATTACAAATTAATTTGTGGATTAAATTTACATTACTTGTAATCACGTAGTTTTACACTAGGAAGTACGTATAAATTAGTATTGGTTGAAGGAAGGATTGTTCCGAATCTTAATCAGAAATTAATAAATTACTCATTATGTATGGTTTCTGGTATAACAAGCGAACGTTCACGACATTGATGGAAGACGCAGAATGGGTAGAGTTGGTACTAACGCACTCCTGCGGGTGACGAAGTCCTTGTTTCTATTAATATTATATAAACGGGATATTAACGCGCATTTTATTTACCTTTATTTTACTTGACGTTTCGGCACAGGTTGCGCTGGCCGTGGTCGCAGGCTGACTGTCCTTGTTTCTACCTGCCGCAGATCGCTGGGTGAGGGACGCTTTAGAGCTCACGCGGATGAAATGTTTGAGAAAAGTTGTGGACGTATTTTCATAATAACTTATTAACCTCTTCTTGCGGATGTTTACGAGAAGCCTATGTCCAGTAGAGGACGTCAATTGGCTGAGATGACGATTATGATGATGATGATGAACTTCCTTCTACAAGATAATGGAATGACCTCGTGTCCTATAGGTCACGGGCATATTCCATTATTTTTTGAGTGTGTATATTGTGATAGGTAAAACTCTTGCTGAGATTTTTATAAAATATAACTCCCGCATTAGAGATCAAGCCTGTGCAGCGTTGAATTTTGAAGGCATGAAACTACTGGATACTTGCAATAGCTACAAGCATTAGTGGTTTACAAAATTAACTGGAAACATTTCGCAGGGACATACAAGTACCTACGAGTTTGGAAGATATAGATTCTTAAGAAACTATCATGAACCTATGTCAATTTCGTATGTTAATGATAGTTGTTGTATAGCCAAACCAACTAAACAGAATCGTCATAATGCAAAATAGTTTAAGATATTTCATAAAAGAACACAACAAACACCTGTAACATACCTAAAAGATTTTCTCACAAAATCAAGAACAAAATGTCTGTCTGAATAATTGCGAGATAATTTAACGATATACAGTATTACGCGACATGTTGAAAACAAAAGTAGCTGCCTTTATTATGTTAATAGAGATCGTGCCTTTCAATTTCGGTAGAGTATTAACGAGAAGGCAGTGACAAGCCGTGAATACAGACTAAAGCGCGCTACACATTGTTAAGATACCATAATATTTTATCTTAAGATTTTTTTATAATATGATTTTTAATAGGGCCTAGTCGTTATATTATATGGCTGCTACGCAGAGGTCTCGGGTGCGATTCCCGCTCAATGCAAATCATTGTGTGCGTGAACATGATTGTTTTCATTGGTCTGGTTATTTCCTATGTACGAGAAAAGAACTAGGACTTCAGTAAGCTCTCTACTATCACGAATGCCCAAAACGGCGTTGTTAGGTTTATACCAAATTTGGATAGGTAGAGAACGGAACATAGCAGACAGTGAAGGTGACCGCTAACGCGTTATAAGGGGCCTACTTAAACCTACATCTAAGTCTTAAGTCTTAGACAGTGTTCCTACTCTATCACGCGATGGACCCGGCACCCGCACGGAGAATCCATGGAATGCTAAGGGGGCTAATCAGGTTTTATGTATGGCGAGCGATATTTTATCTTAAGATAAAAAAATAGAGTATTTTAACCGTGTGTAACGCGCTTTAGAGAAACCAATTTTATATAGAAGTAAAGACATCGTTTCTCTTTCAAGGTTCCATTTTATGTAATCAATTCGCATTGTTGACTACAATCTTGTTATGATTGATAATAATTTTCTATACATTTTTTTGGAAATAAAACCTCTGAGAACAGTTAATGTTAAGTGAAGATGTCTGTTGATCATATTTTACTTTACTGTGGTTTTTTATATTTTGGACTTTTTGAACTATTGGTGTGACAGATATTACTTATTATTATAATAATACTATCGGGTATTAACGCGTATAGATTTTTGGTAAACACTTAAATTTACCTTGAGCCGCTCGACGTTTCGGCCAGGTTACACAAGCCATGGTCACGAGTAGACTGATGCAGCGATGTCACAACCCCGTCTCCGAGGTAGAAGATTTTCTTTCTAGGGACACGGTTAGTGTTGTGTGCAAAATGAGGGTAGAAAGAAAATCTTCTACCTCGGAGACGGAGTTGTGACATCGCTGCATCAGTCTACTCGTGACCATGGCTGGTGTAACCTGGCCGAAACGTCGAGCGGCTCAAGGTAAATAATTTAAGTGTTTACCAAAAATCTATACGCGTTAATACCCGATAGTATTATTATAATAATAAAATGAAACGCGAAAGTTTTTAAGTTAATACAGATATTACTTATTGAAATTGTGTAGGTTTTTGTTCAATCAACTGGATGGTCTTTGTTTTATAATTTACTCTATGCGCACTCATGATTAATTAATTAACGAATGAAATTTCCTCTAAAGCTTAGGTTTTCTATTATTACACAGAAGTAGAATAAAATCATAGCTTGGGGCAGTGTTATAACCTGGGACTTACATACATACATACATAAACTCACGCCTTATCCCGTCCGGGGTAGGCAGAGACGACAGAACGCCACTTGTCACGATCCTGGCAAACAGATTCGGCCTCGTCCACATACATTTAGCGAGTTATACCTGGGACTTCTGAGTGTGAATTTAGAATTTTTTTTTAGATTGCAACTTTTTAAGTTTGGTGTCGCCTGAATGGAGGTAGGTAATTAAATATTAGGGCAATCTGTCAAAGTTTGGATCATACTTGAACTCGGTCTGTCTTCGAAGTTACCACCTTATCTTTTCTTCCTCCTTAAGATTTTTATCCAAACTAGTATTATAAATAGAAAGTGTGTCTGTCTGTTTGTCTTTCTTTCACGGCAAAACGGAGCGAGGAATAACGTGTAACGAGTAACATAGGCTACATTTAACTCAAGCGAAGCGGCGGGCAAAAGCTAGTTTTAAATAAGTAACAACATAAACATTACAGACGTAAAAGACGTAAAAATAAATAAAGAGGTTTCATTACTTAAAGCTTAAAAGATATCCTCCAAAAGTTCGAGTAAAAGGAACTAGTTTTTATTTCTGTGAAGTAATTGTGTCCTATCTAAGATCTAAGCTATTTTGTTCCACAAATTACTCGCTACAATAAAAATACACAGAGTGCTCATTTCGTTTAGCAGTTCGTTAGCCAAGGAGGTCGAATTGTTCTATTCTTAATAACGTAGCTCGGTAAAGAAGGCAACACTTCTAAAACTGTATTTATCCGTATCTAAAGGATGTATTTTAACACAAACCCATTGGGAACAAACACATTAGCAGATTGGAAAACTTTGTAAATTACGATTCATATTCAAGATATTTTAAGTAAAACTTTGGTTATGATAAGTGTACATTCATTTTCACTTTCAACACTTTTCACGATGATTTGTGTCTGGATATAAATACGCGACATGACAAATAAAATCTTTTATGATTAAATTGTATTAAAAACTCTTGATGTTATTTTTATTTAATATGACTTACCTACATGTTTGTATCCTTCTCTAGCCGTGAGGCGAACGACTTTAGAATGCAACTTGGCTCCCCTTTCGTACATGTGGAGATTGTAAGAGATGTCATACATCTGACGTCTATGAGTAGCAGTTATATCAGGTGCCCCGCTTGTTCTTTTCCCATTTTAAAACAACATAAAAAAACAATTGAATAAATAGATTTTGTGCGGTGACGGAGTAAGAATACAATATGTCACCACCCCGTCTCGCCCCATGGGTGTCGTAAAAACCGACTAGGGGATCTGTGAATATTATCTTTACGAAATAAAAAGAAGGAAAACTTAAAATTAAACCCTATACCAATCCGTCTGGCCAGCGTAGTATTAGTAGGCCAATTATCCCTCCGTCATATGGGGGGCTCGTCCCTGCAGTGGGACATTAATGGGCTGGGATGAAATAGATTTTGTACAAATTATAGGCGCAGTTCCTGCAATTATGATGTTACTCTTAATATAATACGACTAAACTCTATTCATACTTGTAGAAACGCCGTAATTACATTACCTAGATTAATAAATAAAATACAAACAACCGTTTTACTTTTCTCGGTTAATAACGAATTCCTTTCGCACGGCAATCGAACCATGATTGCTTAGACTCAATACTGCTGGGAATACGATGAAGTTGCATAATTAAGGGCCTTTTAATTCTAATTTAATGTCTCACTTCTGATTAGAGCCGTGTACGTTGTCACGAACAAATGCTTAAGATGTTAAATGTTTGCGGGAATGTAATTGAGAAAATTGTTACTAGAGGTATTTCTTTGATTGCGTGTCTTTGGAACTGTCTTTTAAATTCTTCGATATGCATTGAATCTCTTTTGTTAAAATTGTTGTTTTAATCAATTCAATTTGTTGGCTGTGTCATCCTAGGGTGGATAAAAAAAGATATTAGAAATTAAGTGCGTTCTGAGCATTGGAAGTTCCCTCTAGTTAACAAATAATTATAAAATAAAAGAGGATATTTTCAAAGATTTATAGAAATGTATATTTACAGTTACGTATACATAAATAAATACATACATAAATTAACACCAATACAGAGAGAATGACAGATGAGATAACATCATACATTACGTAGTAAAAGTTCACGAACTTTGCACTTGAGGTCTATTTTGGTATTAAACATTCTGATGTCTTGAGGCAATGCATTTTAAATACGA
Source organism: Schrankia costaestrigalis (assembly GCA_905475405.1). Lineage (NCBI taxonomy): Eukaryota > Metazoa > Arthropoda > Insecta > Lepidoptera > Erebidae > Schrankia > Schrankia costaestrigalis. The sequence continues at coordinate 7,568,879 of FR997832.1, forward strand.
GTAGATTGTACTAAGAAATAGGAGTTTATTAAGTCACTACATACAACATCAGCTCTCCGTGTGGTGACGGAGTAAGAATACAATATGTCACCACCCCATCTCATCCCATGGGTGTCGTAAAAACCGACTAAGGGACTATCCGTGAATAAGATCTTTAAGAAATAAAAAGAAGGAAAACTTGAAATTAAACCCTATACCAATCCGTCTGGCCAGCGTGGTATTAGTAGGCCAAGTATCTCTCCGTCACGGGAGAAGGCCCGTCCCTGCAGTGGGACATTAATAGGCTGTTATGATGATGATGAAGTCACTACATACAATATCAACAGATTAGAGTTTGTAATGAAATGTAGAGTGACGTCTGGAGTGACGTCTGAAGAAATGTCTGGAGTATTGTCTGGACTATTTTCTGGAGCGGTATCTAGTGGTTTCTGGAACGGAGTCTAGTGGTATCTGTAGTGACATAGTCATTGATGAAGAAGAAACAAGAACGCTTTATAAAGATTAACTAAATTAGAAAATTATTGAAAATAAATAAAAATAAAATAATTAAAAAGATCTTACTCCTTTTTAAAGTATAAAACGTGTCAAGGTGTTAAAACCTTTGGGTTTTTTAATCAACTTTTTTTTTTAAATCCTACCCCATTACTCATAAACGCCTCTTAAATTTTAGTCAATTGATTAGCTTAAATTCTTACGGTTTTATTTGGTATAAGGTTGACTTTACTAAGAAAAATCTCGCTAAATAGTGATTAAATTTAAGAGGCGTTTAAGAGTAAGGGGGTTATTTATTTAGAAGCTATACATCGTGTATAGATTAAGTAGGCTTGTGAACCGTTTATTAATTTAGTATAGGTAAACGAAAGTGTAAATTCTAATGTTGTATTATTTTATAGGTACAGTGTCATCCTGACGATATCGACAAATGCTGCCGATGGATTTGCCCTGATAAACGGTAAGTACTTTAAACGTTATTCTAAACGTTATTTTATATTTTTAAATTTTTAATTATAAATTCTATCAATAAATTAGCCTTTTTTCGCAATCCACTACTGAGTATAGGCTTCTTATAGATCAATCAATCACCTAGCCTATCGCAGTCCACTGCTTTACATACCTCTCCCAACATGCGCCACAGAACACGGTCCTGCGCCTTCCGCATTTCTTATGGATAATAATTTAGAATTGTATAAAAAGTTCAAAGAGGTGGAGAAATTTGAATATCAAGGGAGGCGCTTTAATGGCTTAATTGGCAAGGCATCTGGCAGGGATATGCGTCCCAAATCCTAAAGAATAAGAAGTCTGGTCCCCGAGTCCCTCGGGCTTCTTATTTACACTAATTTTCATTTTATTTACTTTATTAATTAATACATAGACTAATTAGAACAACAGCCTTAAAACGTCTCACAAATTACTCTATGTAAGGAAACGTGGTTTGCAAATTTTTTATTGCGTTAAGTCACTAGTCAATAAATATTAGTCATTATTTTATCTCGTCAGCTTAAGGTCACTATATGCCGGACATTACGTTTTGAAATGATCAAATACTATATATATTTTGTAAGTATCGTGTCCATTATATTATTCTGTAATAGGCAATATGGCTTCGATGACGTCTTGTTCATTCAACTAATAATGAAATAAAGGATAATGCGATGTACTATGGTTTAGGGTTGTATCTTAGTTCTAGTTTTTCTTCAATCTTGGCTATGACTTTTTTGGTGAGACCTTCACGAGCATTAGTAAAATTGTATTTCGTATGCTTAAGTTCTTAATGTTTCGTAAATTAATGTGTGGATTTTGTGGCAAATATTTGTGTGCATAAACATGATTATTTGCATTGGTCTGAGTGTTTCTGTCTATACTAATATTATAAAGAGGTAAAATTTGTGTATTTGTGACGTTGTAGGGGGTAATCTCTGGATCGACTAAACCGATTTTTAAAATTCTTTCTGTGTTGAATAGTCTATTTATCTAGTATCACGCTATCACTAATAGGAGTGGAGCAGTAATGAAATATCTTTAAAAAAGGGATGTGTTTTTTTTCGCCGCTCAACGAAGTGGGCACGGGTCAGCTAGTGTATAATATGTATGTATTAACAAAAAAAAAGTATATAAGTACTAATATCCGTTGTTCTGTTACCACAACATCAGACCGATCATAGAGACTTTGTTATAAAACGTTAATTATCTATTAAGACAATATTAGCGGTACAACCCTGAATTTAGTTTAGATGTGTACCAAATATCAAAATATCAAATATCAAAATCTTTATTTGTTAAAATGTGGTACATGAGAGGTGATCCAAAACATTAGTAGTTCAGCACATTTGCCACCTTAATTTATGGCATACAAATATATACTAATTTTAAAAATAGCCTATCTAAAATACATTGTACAAATAATTACACTTATTACAGTAATTAAATTATCTATTTACATTAAAAATTTAATTCTATCCAAATTATGCGAATATCAATAGCATTTAATATTAATTTATTATCATATTATTATACATTTTATTACATTATTATTATTATATATATTTCATAAAATTATACTGAAATCACCCATTTACAATTTAAATACTCTTTTACAGAGTAAAAACATTTATCTATTAAAAAATTAGACAATTGGTTCCTAAACTTATTCATAGTCCGATTTCGTAAATTTTGGGGCAAGTGATTATATATTCGAACTGACATTGCAAAACTATTCCTACTACACAAATCAGTCTTTATTAGAGGCAACACCAAATTGTTTGGATATCGTGTATTAAAATTGCAAGTGTCTTTCTTTAAAAGGAATAGTTTTATATTAGTTTTAACAAAAATGCATACCTCAAATATATAAAGACTGGGTAGTGTCAGCAAGTTGAGATGACGGAAAAGTGGCTTACAGGATTCCCAAGGGGGCACATTGCAAATGGCTCTTACACACTGTTTCTGAGCGATGAATACTCTATTTATATCTACCGAGTTCCCCCACATCACGATACCATATCTAAGAGAAGATACTACGAAGGCATGGTAGGCCTCAAGAGCCACTCTTTTACTTGAGATTTTTGTTAGTCTCCATAGTGCATACACAAATTTATTAATTTTATTACAGATTTTTTCTGTATGTGCCTTCCAGTTACAAGTGTGATCCAGGGTGATACCGAGAAACGGAATATTGTTTACTTCTGACAATATCTGGTCATTATGACTTAAAACTAGGTTCATTTTGTTGCCTCCTTTATTGTGAAATTGAATGTATTTAGTCTTATTTATATTTACATTTAAATTATTGTGTTTCAACCAATCAATTACGGATCCCACAGTGTTGTTTATTTCAAGATTGTAATCATGCATGCATGTAGAGTCTTGAGGCACGATTATGGAAATGTCATCTGCGTAGAGAATGGACTGATACTTTGTTACAGATGGAAGATCATTAATGTAAAGAAGAAACAGAAGAGGTCCAAGAACTGTTCCTTGTGGAACACCAACTCTATTAAACCTTGTTTCCGACCTAGATGTCTTCTCCTTACTTTCTAAATTCAAGCTAGTGATTTCAACATATTGTGACCTTTCAGTGAGATAACTTTTTAAGTACGGGTGGGCAAGGGCGAATAATGTCAGACAGTTGATTCACCCGAGTTTACTACACTAGTAATTACTAATTAATCACAATACTCTTGGGCCTAGACTCGTGTAATCTCTATACAACATTGTTATGATGGAAACGAAAGTTTTGAACTACGAAGGAATAGTTTCCTAGGAATAATAATGTTTAGTAGAACTAGAAAACTATGCTTGCATGTGACATGATTCTTTAAGCCGTCTGCATGTAGAAATAATGGAAAAAGCTACTAGGAAACATTTATTTTTCATTTTTGTAGAGATATGAATTTCCTTCTAAAAAGAATGAAAACACGTCGTGCTTTTACTCTGTTACTACACAGATGATAAAAAAATGTTTTCAATCTTACACAGCTAGAATCTTCTCTTTGCTTAGCTTAGGACTATGGCGTTGTGTGAATGTGTAAGTAATATTATTATTCAAAAGCGCTCAATGCAAATTCATTCATTTAATGCAAACATCCATTTAATGATCCACTGCAGGGACCTCCTCCCGTGACGGTACTTGGCCTACTAATACCACGCTTACCAAACGGATTGGTATAGGGTTTAATTTTAAGTTTTCCTTCTTTTTATTTCGTCAAAATAATATTCACGGATAGTCCCTTAGTCGGTTTTTACGACATCCATGGGATGAGATGGAGTGGTGACATATTGTATTCTTATTCCGTCAAATTAGGTAAGTAAAATTTTACATGTTCATATTCCTTTGTTCTAACTTTAAGGGATCTGCTTAAATGTACCTAATAAACAATTTTAACTTAATGTCATAATATTTTTTTTAAACAAACAATACTTTTGAACTTACTAGAATAGCTTAACACAGTCATAAAAAGTAGACAATGCAAAAAAAACCCAAGAAAAATGCACATAAAAGCAAATCTGACACTAAAGCGGCTTCACACAGTAAACACTCGCTTTTTGACAGCGACATTTTTCATGCGTGCACCGAGGGGCGGAGCGCGAGGGAGCGGCGAGGCGGGGGGCAGGGTATCGCCGCGAACGCGTCAAGGTCACCAGTGACGTCATCCAACGCGCACAATGACCTCCCGAAAACGAGTCAGTGATGGCCGACCGTTCAGCCGATGCTTCGATGACACTTGTCGAGTAATTTTGTTGACACTACCAGAGTTCGACTATTGGTATAGTGATTGGGGTTGATTCACTCGAAAGTTGGTTTAGGCTGTAGAGGGTTAACTTGAGAAAAACATGTTTTTTTTCTATAAAGAATTGTTGGATTCAATAGCACTTACGAGTTAATCCAATTAAAAAACTTCTTGAAAGCAAAATAATTTATTTTTTAATTAGCTTAGTTGGGTTAAGACGAATGCCCTTTGTAGTGTTTACTACTGAATGTTTCAAGGTCGGTCAATAATGTTTAGATTCTTTACTATTATATACCTACACACACATTTCTAGTTAAGGTTTAATTTATATTCTTGTTATATATTTATATGTTTGTCTAGCAGGCAGTTTATTGTAGCTTTACCTCCACTGCCAATAGAGGGAAATTCGAACTTTATGAAGTATTTAATGTCCTCCTAAACTTAATACAATATAATACAAAATCCAGTTATTTTTGGAGTAAAAAGTACAAATAATAAAGAAAATTTACCTTGACCCAAAATGCTTTCGTGAAGCATAAAAATAAGGTCCTTAATAAGTTTAATGCATCTCATTTTTTGAACCTCTTTTTTTGGTCATTCCACAAAATTAACCAATCTCTTAGCATGGGATATTCTTGGAGGTCCTTAAATATGTTTTTCAATCATCACAATCTCGAAGATTATGAGGTCATAAAGATTATTTGCTTCTGTCACGTATCCGCAGAATAGCACACAATGCGCCTCTTTGCCGAAAATAAATCTGTAAATGCATTTGGCAAATATCACGAACGTTTTAGAGAATCGAATTAAGAATGCGATGAGTTCTAATAGATAAGTACATCTTTGATGACCTCTGAAGCGTAGTGAGTATAATCCATTGCTGCAGGGCATAGGTCCCGGGTTTGATTCTTGCTCAATGCTAATCCTTGTGTACCTACAATAAACAGAACGTTTTGATTTTCCAAAACAGTCTTCAAGTTTATTGCTATACGCAAATGCCTTCGTATAAGCTTAGTAACAACCTATACAATTCAATCAAATAATATCAAAAATGCAAAGAAAAGTAAATAAACATTTATTTATTTTGAAGATTGTAAAGATAAATTTGCCAAAAAGGATCAAGACTTCACAAAATATGATTTACATTTACCGAAAATGCATAATTTTGAACGTTTGCCAGTTTCTCTTTCGTGAAATTGAATTTCTCAAACCAATCACAATTTACAGCGTTTCGTTTCTATGTCAAGCTCAAGAAGAATTTTAAACAAATTGTTTCGAACAAATCAAAGGTCGTCTCGGTTATCTATACAGTAGTTTATAACGTTCAAGTAGTTTATTTATTTGATAGGATAAACTTACTAAAAGCTATATTCTTAAAGCATCCTAAACTGTTGTAAAGTAAGCAAATTAAAAATAAAATGACAGCTCAAAAAAAGCGGGAAGAACAATTAATAATGTAAACATAATTAAATAATGAGCTATTTGTTTAGAATTAATAGGCTAGACTAAGCCTATTCACAGGCTCGATTTTGAAAACCAACTAAGTTTCTGATCCAAATCATAATATACTAGAAGTTTCCCTTTCTTTAGTAATAGGTATTACCTACTGGTATAAAGAAGTGAAAATTATGTATCATGAATCATAACAGCCCATTAATGTCCCACGGCAGGGACGGGCCTCCTCCCATGACGGAGGGTTTCTTGGCCTACTAATACCACGCTGGCCAGACGGATTGGTATAGGGTTTAATTTCAAGTTTTCCTTTTTTTTTATTTCGTAAAGATAGTAGTTACGGTTATTCCCTTAGCCGGTTTTTACGACACCCATGGGATGAGATGAGGTGGTGACATATTGTATTCTTACTCCGTCACCACACGGATAAAAAAAAGAAAAAAAAATGTATATCGAATAAAATTTATCAGAATAGGTTAATTTGATTCCCGTACTTAACAGAATATAATAATAACATCCTACAATTTTAAAGCATAACGTATTGTATACTTAGCTACGTAATGTGTGTTTGCTGACCGTCAATGTTACCCTTTGACACTCCCAACAGGGTTGGACAAGACAAATATTATTATAACAAGCCTAAGCTTCTACTTTATACATTAAGTAATATTCATGTTGGGTTAATAATCGCTCAAAATATTTTATTCAAACAGACAGTACAAAATTTCTCTCGTCTGTTGGCTAAACGAAAGCCTATATTGAATACGGCTAGTTAAGGTTTCTAAAATGTAACTTCTAGAAGGAAATTATTTATTTATCTATAACTATATTCCTCACACTTTCACACAACGCCATCTCGTCCCAAACAAAGCAAAGCTTGTAATGGGTACTAGACAACGGATGAACATACATAAAATTTTTTTTTTGTAAATACGTACATATTATACATAGAAAACACTCAGACCAATGCAAACAATCGTGTTCATGCACACAAAGATTTGCATTGAGAATTGAACCCGAGACCTCTGCGTAGCAGCCATGCAATACACCGACTGCGGCACAGACCTCGTCATCACGTCAGTGCCGGTCACTACTTGATTCTCAAGATTCTTTGATATGTAGGTTAGTTGACGTCCTGGATTTCAGGACTACCTCAACATAAAAAGGAATGGTCAGTTACACCTAGGCTACTTTTTAACAAGATCAAGTTTGAATTCAAATAGCCAGTGATCAGAGTTTGGTGAAATGTAGTAGATACAGATCTAGAGAAAGGACTAAAAAGCGAAGGTTTGTTCGTGCCTACATTGAGAAGGCCAAAGTTAGTAAAATATAAAGCTTCATGTCCTTACATCATAACGTTTGTTTAAAAGAGAAATAAGCAATAGAAAAGTATTATAACAAATCAATTTATCTAAGACAATACAGTACCCGCAGGACAATTATAGTTTGTACGATTCACAAACGTAAGTTTTGAATTTAGATGTGGTTTTATTTGTTAAAGGGAAAATTTTCAAAGTCCTGATGACAGGTCCATGATCCCTATTGCGTAAGTTGAACACACAGGAGGTCGATATAACTCCAGATTAAGCCTATGCCAAATGGGTATACGTATAGACTAAATATTTTCTCGATAAAAAAATGCTGTTATTTCATTTCATATTTCCTTATGCTTGATACAGTTGCGTGTCAAAGTAATAAAAAACTTACGAATTCTGACAGACAGTTTGTTACAAAATTTAATTATTAAAGAGCTTTCATATAATTCAACGTAAAATATTAATAAAATCAAACAATAAAAGAATCGAAGTAATTACGAAGATAGAAGAAGTTTGGAAACTTTTTAACAAGTTTTATTAAATAGAATTACGATCGTAAATAATTATGGATATTGAAAAAAAGATGTTCGTTAAAAGTTTTTTTTTATTGTTATTCGTTAATTGAAACGTTTACGTCATTTTATCAGGAAGGTTGTATAGTAATAATACATTTTATAAAACAATACCTACGACCTGTAGGTTAGTGTTATTCGCTGAATGGAAAACCTTGTGTGTTGGAAGTGGAACATGATTCATGATTTTAATGGGTTTAAGTTTTCTATGTTTCATGTAATCTTTCCAAAAAAAACATGTATATAAAAAAGTACATAGTTATCCGCTGTCTTGTAGTTACTCAAAATATTCTACTTAATTTATGACTTAATTCTGGATCAGTATTCCATTAATAGTAGTCTGTGATTCCATCTCTACTTGTTTTGTACGCTCAATATCATTATCTATCGCTTTCTGTCAATTTTTTTTTTTGTGTTTTAATAACCTCGTATTCCGCCGAGCCATTTTTGTAATTGCCAAATAGTTATTACCTGCCTGCAGCACATTGTAAAATCATTAACTGAAATATGTTTGGCATTGCAATAGCCTCAGACTGAAAGTTTTGCCAATCAGAACGATAGACAGGTAATATATGTTTACGCTTTAACAAATAAAAAAATAACTACGTAAAATTGAATTAACAAATGAAATAAAGGATTATATAAAACCAAAAGGAGAAAACAAACACATTTTTAAATTGAATTATTTTTTTTACAAATGTCAGTAGAGATACTTTTAAAACTATAGTTCTGATTGCTCAAACAAAAAATCTGCATCCGTTTTTCTATTTGTGAGTATTGTCACGTGCCACACAACCGCCTCGTTAATCTGACGGACATTGTTGGGAATATTGATGTATCATTAATCATAGCTGGCTGGTGTCCATATGAGTGGATTGGAGGGGATTGCATATCAATAACATGGACATTTTATTTCGATACATTTTTAACTTTAACTTATTTACTTTTTATTTAGATTCATTTGTAACAAATACTTTTATTTATTTTATAGTCTGCCAGTTTATATTGATATTATTTTTATTTTTGTTCTATATTGACATCTATTGTATCTGTACTTTGTAATTTTTATATGTGATTGGAAATGAAATTGTAAATGAAATGAAATGAAGTCTATGGACAATGTCTGATAAAAAATAATTGTTATTTCATTTATTTTATATTGCTGTGTACATTTTGTTTACTGACATTTTGAGTGGAGGTTTTATTTCAGTTATATTTTTTAATGTTTAGTCACTCAACTCAGTCATTGCCAATACGTAAATATTAAACCCATTAAAGTACAGTCAGTTGACTGCTAGACAAAATATCCCTTTCTTGACATGCTTTCATGTGATGACCAAGGTCATCGGTCTACCCAACTTAATATCAATTAGAGATTAACTAATTTGTTTACAAAATTCCACAAGCGGTTAACAGTAGCTGTTGTTAAGCCACAATATAATTAAATGAAAATCCTTGTAAGCGATCAGTAGTGTTAATCGCAGGAACATCTAAAAGTCGATTAATTAGACTGTGACCTTTTGATCTTGTAATATTGCCTATCACCGGATACAAGAAGGGATCAAACGTTACTCGCAGTTTGAACTTTCATCGATAACAAATAACAATATATTTCAAAATCGTACTACTGCTATATATACTATGTTTTGTCTGACTCTCCTTTTGATATTAACTGACTTTTCTTTACTAACAAAACTGGAATTCACCACCCACCTAAGAGTTTTCTTCGACTTTCTATATTTCGAGAACAAAAGACTGTAAAAGGTGGAAATTTTTAGAGGATGCCTATGTCCAACAATGGACTTCCAGAGGTTCAAATGATGATGACTTTGTCACATCCGCATCTCATCCTATTTAGGTGTGGGCTTTTGATTTAATTGACAAATTATATTGTAGATCTCATTTAGTCTAATATTATTAAAGTGCTAACATGGTATCGAGAAATGTTCAACCCGCCCTTAGTCACTAACTTTTCCTGAGACTACTTTCACAAGCGCAACAACCAGTATTAATTTACGAACCCTTCAAAGCTCGTATATGTTTAAATAAATACATAACCACCTATGTAACTTGCTTTTATTTTTTCACGATGAAACAACAACCAAAGGTTTTCTAATGCATTACTATTCATCCAATAGTACATCCGTAAGTCCCAAATGTGTCAGTAGCGTGTCGCCATGACATTTTCAATTCAAACTTGAAGTGTTAAATTAATATTGTGTGTCAAATAGTAAATAGGTAATATGCGATAGGGCTTATTCAAAGTTAAAGCCATTAACAACTCGACAGTGTCAGCTTGGAACATTCGTCTTCTTTTGTATCGCACAAATGGTCGTTTGCAACCAGTATGTGCCTATACTTCTGTATATCTATTACGAGTTTATCATTTTCTGGTTTTTGAATGATGGATAGGTCATCATATCATAACAGCCCATCAATGTCACACTGCAGAGACGGGCCTTCTCCCGTGACGGAGGGATATTTGGCCTACTAATACCACGCTGGCCAGAGGGATTGGTACAGGGTTTAATTTCAAGTTTTTGTGCCGATAAACTGCTGCGCAGTTTGGCATTTTTAGAAATTAAGAAACAGTGTAGTAAAACTGAATAAACAATAAAAATACAAAAAAGTTTTCCTACTTTTTATTTTGTTAAGATGGTGGTCCCTTAGTCGGTTTTATGACACCCATGGGATGAGATGGGGTGGTGACATATTGTATTCTTACTCCGTCACCACACAGAGAAGTCAGTTCAGAACAATATGCCTACAATGCTGCTCGTAAGTGCAATGCGATTAACCGTAAAAGTGATTATTATAGTATTTTACTCCTCTGAGGAGTAATCATTTCGTCTTCTTTAGTAACATCGAGTATAGTTACTAAGATCTTCTTCTTCTTCGTGTCGATTGGTAAAAACTCAGACAGTGCCGGCCCAGAATTCGGCCACAGCAGCTGCATTGTCTGTAGCAGCCCAAAGGGCATCGAGGGCATTTCAAGAGTAACAATGATTAGAAAAGTCTTAGAGATATTGAAAAGTCTTTGACACTTATTTATTCTTACAACTTTGTTACGTGTTATATTCCAGTATTCTTCTGAAATGGCAATGGAATCACGATGTTTCTTTTGATTTTATCTGATGTTATATATATGGAGCCAATTTTATAGAATGTTACAGTAATGCTGAATTATTCTCTAAAATGCTATGAGTTTTCCTTCCATGCTATTAACATTTCGCGCCATATGACAAGTGCCACAAGTTCACACATAGCAACACGAAGGTCCTGTCTTAGAAAACCATCACCCTTGCTTTAGTAGCAATAACAACCTAATATTAATAAGTATAGAGTTAATACTTGATTGATCATTAAAATTAATAACAAACCGTACAAACATTTAAATTAAATTCAAGCAATCAGATACGTGCTTTGGAATATTTAATGACGTTTGTGTAGCCGGCATGACTGCGAGAATCATTCACGTGAACATGGCATGACATTCACCTAACTTTTGTACAACTTTAGCACTCTGTAAGGACAGGCCTCCCAAAAACAAAATAGATTACGATTTTAATCTGGAAACTTTCCCTTAATTGGCTCCATGGACTTCCACGGGACGTGATTGGTGAAAACCCCCAAAAAAATCTAGTAATATAAAGTGGACTTTTTACCTTGAAGTTATTAATACTGGCATCTCCAACATTTTTCATTTTGACTGAAATGAAAACAGATATAGATAGGTTGCGATGCAAATTCAGTTCTGCTTATACTCTTCTTACAATAATACATAGTGGCATTGAACCCAAATGTGATTAGCCAGCATGTTTCTGTATCATACAGGATACTATATGTAGATTTGATTCGTAATAGTGCATTATTACAAATCTACTGAGTCCTATTTTTTTATTGCTCTGTATGCTGGATTGTTATGTAACATTAATAAAAATATAGCTTATAGTAATATTCACTTGGACTAAACACTTAAAATAATAATTTAAACAACTAAATTATAGAAGTTGTTTAAATTGTAGTAGTAGTAGTACTTATTGTGTTTTTTCTTTTTGTAAATGTGTTATTGTCTAGCTTTACTGTAAATAAATTGTTTTTCTTTCTTTCTTTAAATAATAACTCTAGTTTTATTAAACTAATAGGCTACACTTAGTACTTAATTGGAGTTAAATATTAAGTTTAAAAAGCTAAATTAAGACTTAAAAAGTATTTTTTTTAAAAGCAGCAATTTGAAAAATTAAACCATAAAACCATGTCTGTATAAGTACATAAAAAAAATTATTCTAGTAAAGAAATAAACATTAAAAACATGACATAACTAAACAAAAGTTAGACAATAATAAATTATATAAATATTCAGTTTACGACATAGATCTTAGCGCGTGATAATCTTTGTGTATTTCTAAGTATTCGCGAAACATTTCGGCATCAAAGTGTCAAAGTAATAGCGTCACCTACTGTCTTACAAGTCACGTACTACGGCGAGCTAGCCACAGACGTCGAATTTAAATAATAAATGCACGTAACGTTCACGATGACCGATAAAAAGGTCATCCACATAAGAATTATGAGGTAATGTTCGAATGTCAAACGTACGCTAGTATACACAATTAATATAACTTTTACACCACATCAGATTCGTTCATAATTTAGTCAATAATAGCAGGGTCCGCGGGTTCAACGATCGGCCTTGCCGCCACTCCAAATGTTTTTCTTAATTGCCACTGAAATTGATAGCGTTCGGTCACGCATTGTTGTATTACTAATAAATATAATAACACTAGTCTGTATTGTTAGTAGCGTTCATATAGCGGTCACTCTTACTACAAATGGTGAATAGAATGAGGTCAAAGTTGCAGTTTTCTGGTGCCGTGTTCTCTGGGTGCCCGGTGCAATTTGGTCGGAGGCGCAATTGACGCGGCAGACGGCGCGTCGGATGTTGCAATTTGCTGTACTCCCTGTCGACCCACCGCGCTGTTGTCACCCAGACAAACTTATATAAACAATAACATCAATCTTGTTGTCGAAGTGTTTGGCCCCTTCTGGGTAATTGGTGGAAACCTAACGGTGTCAACGAAACCAATTGAGCCCCAGGTAGCTCGTCCCCGGCCCCTCAGGTCTGGGACTAATACCGAGAGTCCGGACCCCACTGCACTGGGACTCGCCCAGGGGGAAGGAAGGCCCGCGACCAATAGGGCGCCGGTCATTGTTCGTTCCCTTAGTTACTCCCCGTAAGCGCTCCCTGCTCGCGCAGGGGGACGCACAGGTTGCATCATGGCCGAACTCGTTACGAGTTTGGTCAATGATGTAACAAACTCCGGCCTGAGTATGTCTGAGTACGACACTGGACTACTTACAAAAATATCACCTTTCATTTCTAACATGGTAGAAAGACTACTCGATGAAAAACTTACACAGCGCTCACTAGCGATGTACACACCCGCACTAACACCCGCGACACCCGCACTCGTGTCCACACCCGCGCCCGTGACCCACTCACCCGCGACCGTGGCACCTGCACCCGCGACACCCGCACTCACACTCGCGCGCGCACAGACACCCGCGCCCGCACACACTCCCACGACCGTACACTCCGAGGATGACATGGACTTCGAGTCCATCGTCCCCTCCGCTAAAAGGACCGCTTCGCAGCGCTCCGCCTCCCCCTCTCCCGCGTCCACGCTCGTCGACAGCGACAGCGACGGACTCTTCACAACAGTGAAGAAAAGCAGGAAGGCGCGTCGTAAAGGACGCAAATCTGCCAGGGCCGCCAGCTCTGGAGAGGAGCCCACGACCTCCCCCCCATCTGGGACTAAGCCCACCCCGCCCCCTGTGATTGCTGCATTTATGCAACTCTCACAGTCATCTCAGCTCGCGCAGGACACCGTCGCCCCGCCGACACCCGCCCTAGCAGCGCCCTCCACTTCAGGGAAGCCAGCCTCACGCTGTGCCCCCCTCCCGACAAAGGTCAAGCCCCCCCCACCGGTCTTCCTCAGGGACAAGACCAAGTGGGATGCGCTCTCCCGCACCCTCGCGGAGAAGAAAATTAACTTCTCCCGCGCCACCAACACAGGGGTGGCTATAAAAATCGACGTCCCCACAGTCGACGACTTCCGTCGTCTCACTCAGCATCTGGCTGTTTCCCACATGCCGTATCACACATACGCCCTCCCTGAGGAGCGTAAAGTGAGGGCAGTCATTCGCGGTATCCCGCAAGAACTGGCTAATGAGGCCGTCCTCAACGACCTCGTTAACCAAGGTTTTCCCGTCGAGGCTGTGCATAAAATGCAGAGCCGCTCCGGCCGTCCCGTTTCGCTCGTCATGGTTATCATGACAAGTGGCATCGAGCACAAGGCGAGAGACATCTTCCGCCTTGAAAAATCACTAGTCGTGTGCGGACTCTCCGGCCTTAAGGTCGAGGTACCACACCGACGCGGCTCCCCGGGGCAGTGCCACCGATGCCAAATGTACGGGCATGCTTCGGCTAACTGTACGGCTCCCCCTAGGTGTGTGAAGTGCCTAGACCCGCACTTCACAAAGGAGTGCTCCCGCACAAGGGACTCTTCCTCTCCCCCCGCCTGTGTGCTATGTGTCCAAACCGGGCACACAGCTAACTACAAGGGCTGCCCCCGCGCCCCCCAGCGCAAGACCCCCACTAGGAAACCTAGGGCATCTAGGTCCAAACCCGTCCCTCCCCCCGCGACGGAAAGGAACTTTCCGAGCCTCCCGGCAAAGGAAAGCACCCCTGCCGCTGCGGGTACTAGGCCCGCCTTAGCATGGGGCCCGAAGAAGGTGGCACCAGTGCCGCCCAAACCGGCGCTCCTCCCCACTCCCATCCCATCCTCCCAGCCCGGCTTAGGCTCAGGAGGCCCCTCCAACCCACTAGGTGCAATCCGTAGTGCACTCAGCGGCATCAGCATCGCGGAAGTGCAAATATTTGCACGCAAGTACCGCGAGATCACAGACCCACTCGCTCTGGCGCTCTTGCTAGACGAGCACGCATCTTTACTCTACAAGTTAGGTTTTCATTAGGTAGTTAGGTACACACACATACTAACACTAACATGGACACCAATACACACACATCACACGCACATAACACGCCAGCTACACTCGCACTCACCACGGGGCGCATCAAGCCTAAGGGACTGTCGTTAGTTTCTTTCAACGCCCGAAGCCTCAGACCACAGGTCAACGAGCTCAGAGAGTTCGTCAAGAATCTTGGGGTTGACCTACTCCTTATCCAGGAAACGTGGCTCAAACCCACTAACCTGAAAGGATTGTCAATTCCCAAGTACTCCTTACTCAGAAATGATAGAGCCACAGGCCTTAACGGCGGTGGCACAGCTATTTATTTCCGAAGGGAGCTACACTGTTCACCCATGGACACTCCGTCACTCACCAACATGGAGGCAACTATATGTAGGTTGTCTATGATAGGTCACGGGACTCTAGTCATAGCGTCCGTTTATATACCGTCGGGTAACCTCCCCCTGAGAAGTGATTTTGAAGCACTCCTCTCGCTAGGTAATCACGTTATCTTGTTTGGAGATTTCAACTCTAAACACAAAGATTTTAATTGTAGGACCACCAACACAAACGGTCGAGCCTTATTAGAGATTGCGGAAGCATTTGAGCTGGAGGTTATCAGCCCATATGACTGCACGCACTATCCTAGCGCTAACGCTCACGCACCCGACGTCTTAGATTTTGCTATGGCGAAAGGTGTTTATCTACCTTTAAGGTCTGTAGAAACCCTACACGACCTGGGCTCAGACCACCGACCTGTACACATAGTATTAGGCCCGCTCGAACCGTCAGCCCCTCCCACCAAGTCTTTTGTTAACTGGGATAAGGTCACTAGGTCTCTCGCCTCTGCGATTGACGAGCCCGACTCTCCTTTTGCTTTCTCTCCTGACTCGCTGGATAGCGGGGAGAAGATCGACGAAGCAGTAAATTCATTCACACGCTTAGTCACCAAGTCTGTGGAAGATAATACGAAGGTAGTCAACCTGCCTAGGCGGGCACAGCTGCCGGCGGATATCCGAAACACGATAAAGGCTAAGAACGCAGCGCTTAGAAGGGCTGCGCGTTACCCCACTCCCTCTAACCGAGCCGACGCGAACTATCTGCAGAGGCTGGTTAGATCCAAACTCTCAGACCTGAGGAACGCTAAATGGGGCAATCTCATGCAAGACATAACTCCGTCGCACCAAGCGTTTTACAAAGTGGCGAAAGCCCTTCGTAGTGACGTAGTGCAAACAATCCCTCCCTTATCTCGTCCAGATGGCACTATAGCCTTCGAAGACGAGGAAAAAGCCGAATGTTTCGCTGACAGCATCTCTGATCAGTGCTCCCCCTCTAAACAACCATGCGTCCCAGCGCATCTCCGGTCAGTAGAGAAAGAACTCCGTAACAGGAACTCTCTCCCTCTCACGGCCCCTCCCATAACGGTTACGACGGACGAACTTGTTTCGCACGTCAAGAAGCTACAGGTTAGAAAGGCCTCGGGTGCCGATGGCATTTCTAACAAGACGCTCAAGCACTTTCCCATCCAAGTGCTAACCGTTCTCACAGTCATCTTCAACGCTTGTTACGATCTATGTCACTTTCCCACTGCGTGGAAAGAGGCTATCGTAATAGGCATACCAAAGCCTGGTAAACCCCTCAACGTCCCTAGTAGCCACAGACCAATTAGCCTACTCAAGGCAATGGGCAAGCTATTCGAGCGAACGATGCAATCTCGTTTGAGAGATCATCTGTTCGACAGCGGCATAGCTATCCCCCATCAATTCGGCTTCCGACCCGCCCACTCATGTACTCAACAGGTACACCGTATAGTGGAATACACACTAGACGGATTCTACCCCAAAAGGAGGAAGACAGTGGCAGTCTTTTTTGATGTCGCCAAGGCCTTTGACAAGGTCTGGCACGACGGGCTGGTATACAAGTTATACTTGTTAGGCCTGCCCGATCGGATGGTTCGATTAATTACCTCCTTCCTTAGCGGTAGGACCTTTCGTTTCAGGCACGAAGGTACCCTATCGACATCTCGGTCTATCACGGCCGGCGTACCTCAGGGCTCCCCCCTGTCCCCCCTCTTATACATATCATACACAAATGATATACCAGTACCTTCGCTCAGAAGCGGGGTACAGATGTCGTTATTCGCAGACGACACCGCCTTGTACTGTAATAGTGTTACTATTGCAGCGGCGGTGCGTAAGCTTCAACCATCTATCAACAGATTGGGCGCGTGGTTTCGCAAGTGGCGCATAGATGTGAATGCAGACAAGAGCGCTGCGGTTCGCTTCGATGTGAAACGGCGGAATTCACTATTACGTAGGCCCGACGACCCCCCGCGACTGCTAGGTTCACGTATACCCTGGCGGCGCGAAGTCAAGTATCTTGGAGTCACACTGGACGAAACCCTCTCGTTCAGGCCGCACATAAGGCGAGTGACCAGGAACGCACGCTCATATCTCGGCCGGCTACACCACATGGTTGGCAGGCACAGTAGAATGTCACTACGAAACAAGCGAACTATCTTTAAGGTTTGCATACGCCCAGTACTCACATACGCATCACCTGTATTCGCACACGCGAGCCCAATCCTTATGGAGAAGCTCCAGACAGTACAAAACATATTCATACGCCGGGCGGCCGACGCACCGTGGTATGTTCGCAACGCGGACCTGCACCGGGACATCGGAATGCCCACTATACAGACATTCATAAAACAGGCCTCTGATAGATTCTTCAAATCTGCAGAGGAGCACACAAATCACCTCATTAGGGAGGCGGTGGCCTACACCCCCGCTCTCCCTAACCCCACCACTCCTCACGTCATACGAAGGCCTCGTAATGTCCTACTGGACTCACCGGACACACTGTCCTCCGATCTGGAAAGGCTTGTCAAAGCTCAGATCCCGTAGGTCCCCCCTAAGATCTCTGTTAGTTTATACATGACCTGAACGCAGTGCGCGCTCAATCATGACTCTCTAAGTAGGATTCTCTTAGGGAAAATCAAGTGGGCGTCCCTTCAATGGGGCGACGCTTATCTAAGAAACGCTTCCCCGGACCCCAGTCTGGGGGGGACGTTCCGATTCGCTTAGCAGCCCATAGGGCAACAGAGCAGTAGGTCTGGTGGTTTTTAGCCGGTATGAGTCTCGGCATAACCCGCAGGGACATAGGGCCTCCCTCGGTGTACTCATGAGAGTTTTCCACCCCCTCCCAAGTATAGACCGGAGGTAGTCTGGGCGAGTTCTGCCCAGGCGGCGTCATTCGTGGCGTTAAAAAAAAAAAAAAAAAAACAATCTTGTCATTGATAATGACTGAAGTAAATATTGTCTGTCTTTTTGCATTCAATTTTGTTCATTCAAAGCTGAACGTTTTATTTTATTAGCGGCTCCTTTAGGAACAGAGATTACCTGCTTTTTCTGATTAATTTTATGCTGGGGACTGTTGATATGTTTTTTAATATGTATTTACATATAATGTATACAATGTAAAAGTGCGTTTATCATTTATTTAAAACCCATAGTATAAGCTAATTTGGACAAGACGTCATTGTATAATAGTGTTTTACGAGTATAGGTTTTAAATTGCTGCTATCTATATGTGGTTGTGTATGTACGTTGCTTTATTAGCAGAGCATTAATAAAAAAAAAAAAAAGGTAAATAGTTTGCCGTTTAGTGGTGACCTGCATCACTATTATTTAGTATTTAAGCAAATAGACCTTTACTTTTATTAAGAGGTAGTTAAATTTTCTCTGCTTAGTCAATAATTAGTAGAATTTACGCACTTTTAATAGAACTTAAACAGTATTATGTTTTGTTGTTTATACCATTGTTATGATATAGAAAGATCATTGGTCCGTATATCGTATGTAATTAACACATCAAGTGCAATAAAAGCAACAATGAATAAATGACTTATTTAACATTAATTTTCATTTATTCATACTCATTGTTAGGTAATGACGAAGGACGGAAGGTATTAATATTAATGATTTTGTTAAAGACAAATAATGCGTTTATTATTTGTTCCACTGTACGATTAAACTGACGTAATCCTTTTAATACTTGTTTTCGAATATTGTTTCTAATTTTAGAACGAAATATTATATCGATGTATCGATTGCTTGTCAGACGACGATTGCGAGGCATTCGTTTTTTTACACAACACTAAGATATAGAAGTGTGATACCTAAAGTTGACAGAAATAAAGTAAATTTTGGTCACGATATCTGCTTAATTCTTTTTATGTCTATATTGGGGAAGACTAAGAATGCCAAAAGCCTCTACCTCTTCTTGTAAAAGTTATGTTATAAATCACATCATCATAACAGCCCATTAATGTCCCACTGCAGGGACGGACCTCCTTTCCGGGCGGAGGGATACTTGGCCTACTAATATCAGGCTGGCCACACGGATTGGTAAAGGGTTTAATTTCAAGTTTTCCTTCTTTTTATTTGTAAACATAACATTTACGGATAGTCCCTTAGTCGGTTTTTACGACACCCATGGGATGAGATGGGGTGGTGACATATTGTTTTCTTACTCCGTCATCACACGGAGAATCATATAAGTTATATCAAATAAGCGTACTAGTAGTAGAGCAAATGCCTTTGTCTTACGTTCACCCCCGCAATAAGATAGTTAATGCCTAGTTGGAATAGATTTAATATAAAAAGGCGTAATTACATTTACTTAAAATACCTACGTATATATAGGGTACGTAATTTTCAATGCCACTGTGGTATTTTAGGCACATTTCACGTCTTCACAATCTTGTCATTTACCAACTTTTCTAACGGCATTTATTGCACCTAATTTGTTATCTATCACCACAACATACATTTGATTGCAAGAAATTACCTGTGGTATTAAATCCTCCATTGTACCACTTAGTGCATCAACTTTTAAAATTAAATTAAAACCTTTTCGCGTAGGTAATATACGTTAATATTGATTGCAGAGGTCAGGTATAAGCCGAATAAAATTATATTGATTGCAAAGATATGTTTTTACGAATACCAATAGGAATCCTAAACAAACCAAAGCAAACAAGTAAAGAGTAGTCAGTCATCAATAAACCAAATAAGAAAAGAAACGTACAATTTAAAATCGACACCAAAAGGTCACTCAGGTAGAGTGCTAAGATTTGTTAGTCTAGGGATTTTTATACGAGAAATACTTAAAGTAACATTGTAAGGACTTTTTTAATTTTATTTGGATATTCGATTTGCCAGGTCGAATATCTTTATAACTTATACATGTATAAGTGTACGTTGTTGTACATGTATGTGGATGGATATAGGGGAAGAGGACGACCAAAGAAACCATGAATGGATTGTTTGAAAGACGATATGACTGCGAAGAGTGTTACTCGTCAGATAACGTCCGATAGGAAAGTATGTAAGAAGAAGACAATGACATGCTGCGCCGACCCCAAATTAACTTGGTGTATGGGCAGTAAAATTATGAATATGACACGTATAAGTATAGGCATTTGAAAATAATTTAGTTCATGATATCAATGTTTATAATTTAGAAAAACATGGTCTTCCGCCACCGCTAATCAGGAGGTATCGGGTTTTCCCTAAACATTAGATAGCCCAAATTTACCCCCTTCACTGGAAGAGGCCTGTAATAGCAGCGGATTTATACGGGCTAATATAAATTATTTAAGTCCACTGCTGTTCTTTAACTAAAAACGTACAATTTTAAGTGCCATTGCAAGCATTGTATGACGTACTTACTTTTTGGTTGCGTACAGCCGACAAGTAGGTATGCAGTTATTGATTACAGGGGGAATGTTATTTTCCACCGCAATGTGGTCATTTAGCATGATATTATAAATTTACTGATTCGCTTTAGCTTGACATTTCACGGAAAAACGGTAATATTGATCCAATTGTGCTATTAGAGGCCCATTTTGCAGGTCCTATTTAAATATAATTGTCGTCCAATAAACGCCATCTTGGGTGTATAGCCATAAATATAGACATGGAGATTTTTTTCATATATGTGGTAATTTCTTTATCATTTCAGCCAAAAGACTGCTGCATGGGCAGACCTTCTTTCATCATAACAGCCCAGCAAGCTGGCCAAACGGATTAGTATAGGGTTTAATTTCAAGTTTTCCTTCTTTTTATTACGTAAAGATAATATTCACGGATAGTCCCTTAGTCGGTTTTTACGACACCCATGTTATGATAAGATGGAATGGTGACATACTGTATTCTTACTCCATCACCGCACGGAGAGTAAGACGCTTCTTTAAACGTCTTTCATTGATTAAAAAATCGAGAGATTGATAAAGATCAGCATGTGCTTAGATTTGAAAGTAATCGTACTAAATCTTCAAACTTATAAAAGTAATAGTATAAAGTTTTAAGTAGACTTATACCTACGTTTACTTACACTAGCAGTTACACTGAATACTTGAAGTAATAATCCAAGTTCGCTTCTCTCATTATGCTTACTATCCTGCCGCACAGGTTTTGCTACTCGTCCTTCTATAAATAGTTACTTTAACTCACTTTCTAAACGGCATAACAACCTACGTCATACAGTGGAAAGTAAACTTTAACGTCTAGACATAAGAGTTGCAATTATATTATTTTAGTTTAGGTTATGAATTCATGTAGGTTTCGAGTAGTTCGCACAGTGGCCCACTCGCAAGTGGAAGGAATGAATTCCGTAATGCTTGCACTTTCAATATAGCTTGGTTTATTAATTGATTTTAACTTAGTTCCTCAAATATTATTTGCGGTATACCGAAATTATTTTAGCGAAGTACTTTGTCCTGTTAAAACTAATCTATTCCTCTAAAATAAAAAAGCCAAAATGTAATTCTCCGTGTGGTGACGAAGTAAGAACACAATATCACCACCCTATCTCATCCCATAGGTGTCGTAAAAACTAACTAAGGGACTATCATCTTATCACTTGAAAACTTGAAATTAAACCCTGTACCAATCCGCCTCCATGGTATAAGTAGGCTAAATATTCCTCCGTCACGGGAGGAGGCCCGTCCCTGCAGTGGGACATTGATGAGCTGTTATGATGAAAATGTAATTGCTGTTTGTTTCTTTTTCACTTGGTTGAAGCAATTTTTATTCAAGTAACTTATGTTTACATAAACGTGTATTTATATACCACATTTGGTTATTTGTTTTTGCAGGAAGATTATGGTTTATTCGCGGGATGTGCTTATTTATTACAAGTGTAATACATAAATTGATTTTTTAACAGGCTCCAAAAAGTAAATTAGTTATCACCATTAAAAAACCTTTTAAAACTGACTTCCAAATACGAGTTATCTATCAGCATTCAAAAACCTAAACACAGCATTTACATTTAAAACTGACTTCCAAATACTAACTACATAAGGTTATAGGTCAACAGTTTACACGTGTAACCTTTGCAACTACCATGCAGTCTGCCAAGACCAGTGATTGTGCCAAAATAGTTCGCTACCTACTTTAAAATTCGTGGTTAAAATTCGCTACCTACTTTAAAACTGGTTGGTAGATTTTTAAATAAGAAGTTTATGTTTTTACGATTGTACACATGAATTGTGATCACTTGATAAATGTATGGTTACTTTCTGTGTGGTGACGGAGTAAGAATACAATATGTCACCACCCCATCTCATCCCATAGCTGTAGTAAAAACCGACTACGGGACTATTCGTGAATATTATCTTAACGAAATAAAAAGAAGGAAAACTTGAAATTAAACCCTATACCAAACCGTTTGGCCAGCGTGGTATTAGTAGGCCAGGTATCCCTCCGTCACAGGAGGAGGCCCGTCCCTGCTGTGGGACATTAATGGGCTGTTAGTGCTGTTACGACGGTAATGTATGTTAGGTTCCTTTTATAATCATAATTACTGAAGTTTTGGACTAACTCAGTTAATCCTGATTGGAGTTTTGTTTAATCGACTCGTTTGTATAAGAACTGTTATTACTTTATGCATCGCATTATAGTCAATTTTGTTGCATGTACGGATGTTAGCAGCCAATATTAAATTTAAACAATAATTCAACCCCTGTATGCTGGTTTTATAAAAATAGTAGGATGGTGGTAAGAAGTATGGGCTTTCAGTGCTCCTTTCAAGAACGATCAAATCTACTTACATCATAACAGCCCATTAATGTCCCACTGCAGGGACGGGCCTCCTCCTATGACGGAGGGATACTTAGCCTACTAATACCGCGCTGGCCAGATGGATTGGTTCAGGGTTTAATTTCAAGTTTTCCTTCTTTTTATTTCCTAAAGATAATATTCACGGATAGTCTCTTAGTCGGTTTTTACGACACCCATGGGATGAAATGGGGTGGTGACATATTGTATTCTAACTCCGTCACCACACGCAGAATCTACTTTGCATCAGTAATATTTGAAAGCTTATGACTAATAATAATGAAGCAAGGATTATCATTGTAATATTTGCTTACTTTCTTTTGTAAGTCCTACAAAATAAACAAAAATACAAAAATTAACATTGATCAAAGCGACACATTTTTTGTAAAGAAAAGTAGCTCAATCAAAGTAAGAAATTTCTTTTCATGTGTTTCATAAGATTTCCTTTTTACTTGTTTCTGGCATTTTTTTACTTTTAAAGTATTACAATGAATCGAAAATAGAAGTAATTGTTAATGGTCATTTTGTTAGAGGCCATTGACGCGTTCCACGAGCGAGAAATGACTTTATTTAATATTATTAGGCCTTAACTTTTTTATGTTTTCAAATTGAGAACTGTGACTTATGTAACCCAATATTAACAGTGTGGCCTAGCTAAAAGTACCGAGCGTCACATTCGAAAATGGAAGAGTCGAAGATTCAGAAAGCATTACGGATTTATTCAAGAGATCTTAGGTCAATACAACTTGTACATGCATGACTGCTTTTGTCAGTGACCATTCTAAATACCTACTGATTTTCGGGTCTGTTATATATAAGAGAATAATATTAAACATAGAGGCTGTAAAAAACGATGATGGCCAAAACATCCCTCAATGTAGGCTGCTTACCCTTTTCATTTTTGTTCTTCCTCTTAAAACTATATACAAGAAAATATTACGTATTTATGAACGTCAAAAACTGTTATGAAGTTATTGTATTTGGCAGTAGACAAGTAGGTGTTGTCTGCCCTATTTATTTCTTAGCGTGTCCACTCAATTTGGACAGTATAACGGTAAAAAGTTCCGTCGAAGTCTGTGTGGGAGCTTAACATTGACCGTTTTCTTAGAAAAGGATCAATTTCTATATATAATAAAAGTATTCGAATATAATTTATATGTTAGACGTATCTATTATTAGGTAGCAAAAGCCAGACGATTGGGCTAACAATGTAGGTAATCTATTTCGTAGAATTGATGTTAGATAATTGTATTGGGTGTTTTTTCGCTTTTGGTTATGTCATGATGTTGGTTAACTTTTGAGGTGGGTGAATATAAACGGAATCTAACATATGTTTTTGGTTTTCGCACAAACCTTGGTAACTGAGTGACTTTATTAACTTTCCTTAGTGCAAGAAGGCATATTTTTCATTTCTGAGCTACACAAAAAAACTTATATGTATCACTACAATCTATTGCTCATACCATCACCATACTAAAAACTCTATTTAGAATAAATATCTAGGGTCAATTCTAAATTAATTTGAATCAGTATGCTAATTAATTTGGAACGCATCACTGATGCGTGATACGGGAGCCCTTAGCAGGCTACTAAGCTCTCCAAGCTCAATTCGAAATTAATTTATTAATTATCAAATACCGCCAAATATTTATTAGCTTTACTTTAAGTATTATTACTCTTGGGCCATTATAAAGGAAATCAATACCTACGTAGTTACCGTCATCCAGTCATAAATACCCTTCTGCAAAAATAGGCCTTTTCCATATTATGAAGGGAAATTATTCTGCAGATTAGTATCGGGTCTTGTGTAAAATTTTCGCTACACTAGAAATTTTGACACAAGTAGAAATATATACTCTACTACTTAACCATAAACGTATCGAGGCTTACAGCAAGTGGCAATCACTGATATCGAGACACAATATTGATAAAATTAAATACTCGTAATGACACTGGCTAAGCAAAGTCTGCAAGATCATTCCATGGACCTGACCGATTATTTCATCTGAGCATCTTCGTGCTTCGGAGGGCAAGTAAAAGCCGGTCTCAACTGTCGTTGTAGTGGTTCAGTCGTAAAGGCACGTCAAAGGCCAATGGGTGGCTTGATCAACTTTCCAGGCTGGCCACTAACCAAATAATAAAAAAGAAGACGATCATTTTTTTTTAATATTAGTATTACACATCAAAGTTGTTCTATACGAAATTCAAATACATATAAAAATAACAAATAAGAACTATATAAAAAAGTAAGATAAAAATCAAAAAAGTTTCGGAGAGCAAAGAGTTTTTGGTCCAAGAGTACAAAACTCATTATAAGTCACTTTTGTTTTTGTTAACGTCAACAAAGTTTTAATGGGTGTATTTTGGAAGCGATCCCAGAACTAAATAATAAACAAACTTATTTAATATGTACCTCTTTATGATACGTTAAAAGTATATTTACGATTATGTATTTTGTTACTAACCATGTAGAAACTGACTATGTGTATATAATATACTCACCCTTTTACATCCCTTATAGGTAGGTATGTATCCCAAAAGACAACAGCTTAGCTTAAATGTTATCTGTGTAAAGTTAACTTCAATCCCTATAACAACTTATCTTTCTGATTGCCTTTGCGTAAGACAAAATTAAAATAGGTCATCTACCGTTAATTTTCACATTTTTGTTTTATTATATTCAGCCATTTTTATATATACTTCACGTATTCACAAGCTGCAAATATATTTCCTTTACAAAATATAATCAGATTTTTTCACAGCTTTCGGCAATTGACGCTTGTTCGGTCCTTCTACGTTACTGTATTCAGAGTTCAATGAAGAAAAACTAATTACACAGTAAGTCCCGTTTAGCTTACAACACTTCCGAGAAAATAATTTGGCGTGTAATGGAAAGGAATAAAGTAAAGGCTTTTATTAAACCATGTTAGGTGTATAATCAGTTACTTGTAAATAGTTAAATATAATTGAAGAGAAGTAGAGCAATTAAAAGACCACATTTTAATCTAAAGTTCTCCCCAGTTGATTAGTTTCATACTCAACTTCTTTAATATATGCGTCCGAATTTTTGACGTATGACATGACGATCAATTGTTTTTTTGATCGAATTCATTTAAATTATTTATTTCATGTTTTTATTATTTACAACATCCTTTCAATGCATTTATACGGTTTATGAGATGAGGTTTATAATTTCTAAGGAACGCAAAGCTTACTAAATAGTAGATTTTAACATACTATATCACACAAGTACACGGGTATATCACATAAAAGGACTTTCAAAGAAAAGCGCAGCGTTATCTCAAGAATAGAATAGTAGAAGGATTATATACATAAAGTAACCCACGCATTGTGCCAGTTCTTAGTTGCCTTGTATAGCACCCACGAGCGATCTTAGAAGAACCTCCATAAAATGTTAAACTTATGTCATCAAATGTTTACCTAAACGAACTTTGAAAAGTAGGTAAACGTATATACAACAATACAAATGTCTAAAGTTCCTTGTGTTTCTTACATCGTATTACATCGGGTATTTTAAACATAGTGTGAAGGTGACGACGAACCTTGATGAACATCAAGGTGATGACGACGGAGTGAAATACATCCGCTGTCTTCGTTTTTGCACTGTATTCGCGCTGTCCATTAGGTTCGATGGTCACAATAAAGGCTAAAGTAACTTGTTACAAAATGTGTTTAAAAATAATCAAATCTTGTCATGAAGCCCTATACTAAACAGTTAGACTAGAATGGTATCAGTATACTAAATTTCCCTCCATCAATGAAAGACCAGACCTCTCTGGAGTAAGATTTAAAAGCTCTTTATTAAATTAGCTTTAACTAAACTCGTAACATACATTCTTGTTTATATTGAACCAACATAAATTAGGTTATTCACTATATCTTTGTATACACATTGTGACGATCATCAAATTGACATATGCCTAAATGGCGTGGCCAAATGCCAGAAAGTCGAAATAAAGGTGACAAGCTTTAGTTAGCGACTGAAATACAACATGTATCAAAGTGTGCACTCTTGTATATTTATTAACACATCAAACGGCACGCAATGGGGTAGGGATATTATGTATTCCGCGTTTTTTTTGTCCACGGTGACTATTTTAGAACCTTTTTGCCCTATCTGCTAGGTTCTTTCTGTTGTTTGGAACGCATTTGCAAATAGTCTATAAAATAAAAACAGCTAAATAACTAATTATAGTAAAATTTATAATAACAAAATGGACTCCCAAACAAAAGCATTAAGTAAGCCATTCAATAATAATGCTATTCATATAGCTGGATGATTTTCAACCAATAATTATTGCGTTACTAAAAACAAATTTAAAAAAAACTTAGTTAAAAATGCAAATTAATGCATGTCGTACGTAACTGTCCTTATTGTTTATCCACAAAACAAGAAGATCCGACACAAACTAACCATAACATAAGAAGTAGAACAATTTTAGTAGGATCATTAATGTTTAATGAATGTTTTTATCCCCGTCCCGACTGGACTCTGTTCCCGTTACGTCGGCCGAGGAAAGCTTAAAAACTGGCTGCATTCCGCGTTTCGTTTTATTTGTCTATCGGATCTTACGTCAGGCAGGTCGTTAGCCCAACAGCAAAGCGTTTTTACAACGAATCAGGTCAAAAATTTGGGTTGAACTCAACTATATCGGCCGTTTGTTCACCTCTCTAGGTCGAGTTGTTTAAGCATTTATAATATAAACTATAAACACGTAATACTCTTTGTGTTTATATGGATATACAATGGAGGTTTTAAGTTTTTAATAACAGAATTGTGTTTATATATTGAGTGTTTAATAAAATGACATTGTTTGGGGTGCTGATATTATTTAAGTTATATTAATTTTAATAAATATTTACTTACACGACTTTATGTGTAACATATTTAAATAGAAATATCTATGTTTAACTAAGAAATAAAAAATAATATTAAAAGATCAGGTTTCATCACCGCTCATTTTTCTGCTGATTCCGTGAGATTATTTAACCCACTGCTAGCAACCAATTATTAGTATATGTAAATAACTTAACACTTAGCATTTTAATACGTGACTAAAAATAAACTTATTGATTATTCATTATATTTTATTAATGTGGATTTCACCCACGTTCCATAATATGGTGCTCCGCTCATGCCGGAGATAGATGAACACTTAAATAGATATATGATTATTCTTATAAGTCCTTTAGAGTCCCTTTGCTGTGCCTCTTTGCCTCATCCAATATAGGAGGATAAGTTAAGGTTTGGTTCTTATTCATTCTATTGCCTCCTCTACCATCCTTGCAAAGAAGTCAAATCTACAACCAATGATGAATATTCGTTTTTAAAAATTGCATAATCAATCAATATTGATTAAGCCACAAGAGGCGGCCCGTCCCTGCAGTGGGACATTAATGGGCTGTTATGATGAAGCAATATTAAACTAGCGAACAACATATATTATTATGTTTCAGTTTGACATTGTAACGTATAATAATTATAATATTTTGACATTGATAGAGCGCAAAACATTTATAATGACGTTACAAAATGGACTAAATTCGTATCCGTACTAAATATACATTTGGCAAAGGCAAGGGTTCAATAATAAATAAAACTGAACGCATTGTACATGCACTGAACTTTACGAAGGTGAGAATTATGTTTCTAGAACTAATTAGTTACGCAAGGTTTCGTAATGGGAACTCTTAACTATAAATATCATATCAGTCAATACACGGTTGCTGTAAGGCCTCCTCTAAATATCATCGGTGTCCCGGCCATCCTTACTAAGTCGTCGGTTCATCATAACAGCCCATTAATGTTCCACTGCAGGGTCGGGCCTCCTCCCGTGATGAAGGGATACTTGGCCTACTAATGCCACGCTGGCCAGACGTATTGGTATTGGGTTTTACTTTCAAGTTTTCCTTCTTTTTACTTCATGAAGAAAATTCTTCACCACGGATAGTCCCTTAGTCGGCTTTTACGACACCCATGGGATGAGATGGGGTGGTGACAATTATTGTATTCTTACTCCGTCACCATACGGAGAGTCGTCGCGTCGGTTGCTCGATATTTATTATTAAAACCAAAAACTTTATTTTAAGTACACTCGTAGTTAGTGACAGAGTTAAAAATCTTGTTAGCATCACCTATTTTCATCATTGGTTGCCGTAAAAGAGAAAGTTCGCAGATATTGTATGTAATATATGACATACGTAAACATGATGAAAAAGCTGATTCAAAACCTTATATAATGTGAATCAACCTTTGAACATTTTTAAACATAGAATGTAAGCATTACAGAAAAGTATCACAACGTCAATCGCTAACGTTGCTCGCATACTGACCCAATGATGGACGAGTATGGTCTAAAAAGGAAATCCTACTTGCGCCCGCGCAACCGATACGCGGCTCTAGTAGTACTTAGTGGTATAACTAGTCTGTAATAACTATTAAAATCAAAACGTACTTAGTAACTTTACGTATTGAATTTAATGTTTTTTTTAATAAAAATGGTGAAAATTTAACTCTATGTGTTTGTAATAAGTTAGGAATGAAATATGTAAATGTAAAACAAGATGTAGAAAAAAAAATCATGAAATTAAGGTGATAAAAAAATATTTAAAATAATATTGTATTGCTGATATTCCAATTCGGCTTCTACAACATACAACAGACAAAATAAAGTTGTTGCAACGAGTATACTCAAATATTAAGTTGTATGTCTAAAGAATAATTTAACAGTCCTGTTTCTCAATGTAACTCCATAAGCTTACAGTTAGTTGTAAGAGTCACAAATAAATATTATTGTAATTAAATAAGTATAATTATCCTCTAACTCTTACATTTAGGACCATCTCTAGCTACATAACTGACAAATTAAACTAATCATAATTATTAATCTAAATACAAATCTAATTAACTAGCTGATGCCCGCGGCATGGTATAGGTTAAAGTAGTAGTTAGTAAATATTATTCTACACCATAAACTACCTATATTCCAAATTTCATCAAAATCCTTTCATTAGTTTTTGCATAAAAGTGTAACAAACATCCACTCATCCATCCATCTATTCTCACAAACTTTCGTATTTATAATATTAGTAGGTTTATAGGATTGTCAACTTTATTTATTTTTTCAATTCATCCATTGTTATTTTTATACGAAACGTCATTGACCTCGTCATAATAAAAGCATTGAAGGTTCAAAATAACAGCAGCTGCGTAAAAAACATACAATAAATCAAAAACCTCCTTCGTAATTATACAATGGAGTTTTCTGTTTTGATTTACATCAGTTCTGCAATTGACATTTTCGAGTGGGCGGTGTGTAGGCTTCAGAGGTATTCTCCTCATTGCGACTTAGCAACCTTTACAGGTGATAATTGCAAAAAACCTCGCAACGAAATAATATGTTTAGCTACCTGGCGTACGCGAAACCTAATTTGTTTAATACAAGGTAAAATATTTTATTTGATATTCGGATTGGAAACAACGTTTGAAGGACATAAATTAGTTATGAATAATTCTCTGTTGTTATCAAGTACTAATTGCCTTTTGTATCTAATTCATAGTCTGCCTAACTGGAGCCTCTGAAATTGGTAGAGATACTCGGCAATCTGATCTTTGATTGATACAACTATAGGAACAATAATAAATATGTACACATACAATTTATCTACAATCTGAAAAGGGTAAGTATACGATTTGATTAACTTTCTACTTTTAAGAGTTTCTTGTCATGAAGTGTGATGAAATCGATTATTATTAGGTGACGTTTTAATTGAGTCACAGCCACAATAACGTCAGGTTTATTGGCAATAATATTCCTGTAATTGATGATGGATCGATCCCAATATAATCTAGAACCAAAGTGCCAAGTAACCCAAAGATGGCATCAAGTGGTTCCAAGAACCGAACTAAAAAACGTTTAATACAATCGTTCATATAAATCGTTGCTCATAATATCCAATTCAATTTACAACGATATCGACACCGGATCTCACCCCAGCCAGGTTATATTATATGGAATCTCAACACAGTACAGAAATAAGTACCTAAAAGAAAATTACAAGGAAACTCCTTAAGTGTGGAGACGATAATAGAAATAATCTCAGATTCTTTTCTCCTCCTCTTCTTTTTCTGGAGAGACTACTGTTATGCTGCTTCACAATTACAGATTTCCAAGAAGGCTCGACAAATAAGTAGTAATTGAAAGTTAGGTTCATTGCGCGAACACGATACCGAAAGCTAAATAAGGACCGCGGTATACATTGAGTAAGCTCAACAAACAGCTTTTGATCAGACAAATGCTTATACTACTGATGGCTTATAGAATTTTGCTCTTTGTGAAAGATCTAAGCCGACGCTAACAAAAGCCATCTGATTGGCTCAAAAACATGATGGTTCGGACAATGCGACATAAACGTTTGTATATTTCTGTTGGACGTCAAAGGAACGTTTTCGCATTTCGTACGAACGAGCCAACAAATGGTTGTAAATGTGTACACAAACTATTTACATGAAAATTCATGACCATAAGAAGAATTTTTCGTGCGATTGTTCTCAAATTACTCTAAGGATAGTGCATCGCGGTATCCTTAGATACCTCTCAAACGATTGACCTCTCCAAGGTGTCGGCAGACTCGATTTAGAACATTTTGTTATAGAGTCAACGTCCGTTCGAAGGATGCCGAATAATTTGGACATTCTGATAATGCGCTCATTAACTACCTTTTTGGAATTGACTCATAATATTTGATACTAGCTGCTGTGCCCGCGACTTCGTTCGCGTGGCGGATGTTACTTACTTCGCAATTCGATTTAATACTGAAAAATCGTTTTTTAAACCTTATAACAAACAGATATACCTACACACGAATTGTAAAATTAACGAACGAATCAAAACCTTTTCAAAAACAGATCTTTACAAAGACAGATCTATGAAGACTGTGTCTAAACTTATACTGAAAGACATGAGCGAACGTCATTCTTTCAAGTAAAATCTTAATACCGCCATCTGTTGTCAAATTTGTAAGTTAAAATAAATGACATCGCTTTTTTCATCATAACAGCCCATTAATGTCCCACTGCAAGGACGCGCCTCCTCCCGTGACGGAGGGATACTTGGCCTACTAATACCACGTTGGCCAGTCGGATTGGTATAGGGTTTAATTTCAAGTTTTCCTTCATTTTTATTTCGTAAAGATAATATTCACCGATAGTCCCTTAGTCGGTTTTACGCCACCCATGGGATGAGATGGGGAGGTGACATATTGTATTCTTGCTCCGTCACCACACGGATAATCGCTAATTAATTATGAATGAATACATTTGCACGCCACGTTATGGTGCGGCAGAATTACCTGCCTCGGTGGCGCGGCGGTCGCATTACATGGCTGGCGTGCATGAGGTCGGGGGTTCGATTCCCATGGAGGACAATTGTGATACACAAACTATTGTCCTTAGTCTGGATGTTCTTTGTGTCCGTTAAATTGATATTTTTAAAGGCTAGTGTGAAGACTTATAATTGATATTACACATACGATTCATGGTTAATTTTATTAACATTTAAAAGGAATAACTTATTAATAGCACTTAATAATAAAATAGTTATATATTATTTAAAACCTCTTTTATCTTATGATTACTACTGGTAACGCCATCTCGTGAACAAAAGAAACGAAATTTAAATTCATTCAACATTGAACCAAATCCATTTTTCATGACCCCTGATTTGTATTGGACTGTTCTAATAAAGAGATCTAGCGATATCTCGAGTATTACTTATCCGATTCCGATTGTTTTATTGTAGTATATAGATAGATACCTACTTTAAACTTAATACCTAAAAACTACGTATCTATGTATTTTAATATCTAAAGCGCGCTTATTCCGAGAAGAGTCAATAAGAACCACGTCCGTTCGCATTAAGAGTCAATGTGAATGAAATTATATAGATGCATCGGTTGGCCGTTTCGGACGTTAAACAAAAATCAACCGTACAGCCGTACTCATACTGGCGCGGCGACATTTGGAAATTTTCTTTCATCTAAATCTTGTGTGTTTATAAACCGATTTCTATAATTTTTTTTTTATGAATAAGGTTTTAAAGTGTACTTTTGAAATATGGGAGTTTGAAAAAGATATGTCTATGCAAATTACAATATATTTATGTATTTAATACACTTTGAAGAAAACCCTAACGATTAAACAGGTTATTGTGGCTAATATATAAAAGATAGATATATACTATTCAAGACTTTTTTGTACATCTTTTGAAGACCATTATTTTTGTAATACATATTTTTGGCGTATGATCAACGTACGCGATGATAAGAGCTCGAACGCGCTTTTTTTCAACCGACTTGCTTCAAATTTATCGTCACTGCTCAGCTCCTATGTGTCTTAGCGTTATGTTATACAGCCTATAACCTGCCCGGGAGTATGGACTACAATTGTACCAAGTTTGGTTAAAATGCCTTCAGTAGTTTTTGACCCATGCGTGCACATACAGACAGACAGACAGACAGACAGACAGACAGACAGACAGACAGACAAAAAATTTATTGATTGCATTTTTGGCATTAGTATCGATCACCATTCATCCTCCAATATTAATTTTTAACATATATTCAATGTACAGAATTGATCTCTCTACAGTTTTATTATAAGTATAGAAGAAGATAGATTAAATTGCTTATAATGGGGTATTATGGTGCGATAATTAAAATATGTTTTGGTATCTGGCGATGCCTTGGAATGACAATATGATGATGTTTTATATAAGCAAAAAAGGTTTTAGAGTTGAAGAATCATGCTGTGAGACAAGATCTTGTCCTACATAATTTTTAACAAGCTTTAGGAAATAACATTTACGATTCAGTTGCATATTATTATAATGTGAATAAGCATACATCCATGCAGAATCTTTTTAATTAACGACTAACTAGTTACCAAATTAAAAGTGCTTAAATTCTTGGACGCTATTTGATATTTCCATAAAGTTTGTTATCGTGTTTCTTTGATATTGACGTGTTCTTTTAAAAAACGCTGTTTAAAACTGTTAAAACAGTATCCTATTTAAAGTTTATTTCACCACAAAAAGTACATTCTTAGTTATAAACATCGGTATTGTAATAATCTAATACTAGAGCATAATATTTTGTTTTGATGATAGTTACATATTGCCGACCCCTTTGCTAAGCTGTTGTGAGACGAGAATTTTTGATTTTTGATGAAAATCATTTCAATTTGACAAAATCAGGGTGGGTAGACCCCACACACGGTGGACCGAAGACCTAGTTAGGACGGCGGGAAGCCGATGGATGAGGGAGGCACAGGACCGCACAAGGTGGCAATACTTGGAGGAGGCCTATGTCCACCAGTAGACGTCGATTGGCTGATAATGAAACAAATTCATTATTAGTGTAGACGACTCCTACTATTTTAGTAAGTAATTTATGTCATGTGTAATATTTACCTCGGTTTAAAGTAAATTTGCTAATTAAAAACAGTTTATTTATGTTGACGCGACCACGCTTCAGTTCAGATTGTATTCAATTAACGTAGCAATAAATCTTATATGTAATGACATTGGTTATTAATAAATTTGATATGCCTTGTCTCTTTTAATCGAGTCTCCTTTGAAAGGCGACTGATATTAAGCATCGTAATTAGGTAAGTTAATTTAAGTCAACAGTAATTTCAACGTGGCCTTTTTAATAGTATGTCGTAATAACATAATATTTGCTCTTCATTTTGTATTAAATGTATTACTGGGTTAACAGTATTTAGTTAAAATTTTATGCGTCATGCATACCATATACCTTCGCTGAAACGGTTTTGTTATTAATATTTGCACATTTACTCTTTTGTTTTTTGACAGTCCTGTTTATTATAGTTAATCCATTAGGTGACGTATATACAGTATAGGATGTAACTATCCTATGTTTTTCCGAAAATACTGTAAAGCTGCAAGACTACTTCTAAACAGTCGATTCAGCAAAGATAAAGGTATACTTGACAAAACCCAATTGCCCATGTGATGCTCATAGTATTTGTATGTTTTTCCGTTCATGGAGGCCTGCAGAGGAGCAATCGTAGTCTCTATTTCATACATTTCATAATATCTTATTTATCTTCTTATGTATCTTTTGTCTCCGTGTGGTGACGGAGTAAGAGTATAATATGTCACCACCCCATCACATCCCATTGGTGTCGTAAAAATCGACTAAGAGACTATCCGTGAATATTATATTTACGAAATAAAAAGCAGGAAAACTTGAAATTAAATCCTATACCAATCCGTCTATCCAGCGTGGTATTAGTGGGCCAAGTATCCCTCAGTCCCGGGTGAGGCCCGTCTCTGCAGTGGGACATAATGGGCTGTTATGAAAGTATCTTATTCAGTAAATACTCTCTGCATAAAAATATGCTCCCTCAAAAGAATCAGTTCTCTCATTATTCTAAAGAGTATGACGTAAACAAAATGTAAACGATCAGTATAATATTTTTCTTTGTAATTCTCTGCATTTAATGTTGGAGTTTTACTCCCTAAGTGTTTCTGGCAATGTTACGGGCGCCGCCGGAAGCCGAAACGTTGGCAGCTGGGGCGACCACCTCATGCAAACAAACAATCTTTGTCTCGCAACTAAATCCTCTCATTTATCTTTAAATATTGTTATTTTATATTTTGTAGAACTATCTCATTAATTATATTATTATTACTTATTATTGAAAATATTTTTATGAAGTTGTTTTAAATTTTACGTGGTAAATTATATTTAAATGTGCTAATCCAAAAGTTTCGCATTGAACATCTCTCAAGAGTGTCTCAAAGCCATTTCTCGCAATCCGGGATAGGGTTACAGATTGACGAGAAACGTCAGTAGTTTTTTTTTGGTTTTACATGACCTTTAATTTACCCGTATTGCTTGACTTTTCGAGGGTAGGTGGATGTGGCGAGGAGCGATCTGCGAACAACACGGAATTGTGATATCGCGTCACGAGTCAGTTTGAAATCACCGCGTGTGATCTATGCCGAAATATCAAGCAAAAAACAAGTAAATCGCTTTCCGCGTTGATTCCCGACTACATTACGACCTCTGTGGCACAGTCGGTATATTACGTGGCTGCTACGCAGACGTCTCGGGTTCGATTCCCGCTCAATGCAAATCTTTGTGTGCATGAACATGATTGTTTGCATTGGTCTTGCAAACTTTGCTTAGTTTGGGAATAGGTGGCGATGTGTGAATGGGTGAGGATTATTTATTTATTATTTATAAGAGAGTCCAACGTGATAGTTTACAACTAAATTTTAGGTTAATTTTAGGAGGTTATTGTCATAAGTATTAAGCTAGTGGTCAATGATATTAATGTTAAAGCTATATAAACAATCAACAATGTTTACTCAGTTTGAATCATATAGCCATCTGCGTTCTGAATGTTCGCAGTCAGTGATCTTTATAAACAAATATTTAGAACGTTTATAGACTATAAAACTCTTATGGTGTTTTTTTTCTTTTGTCAATATGATATTTATTAACTCGATTTCATGTAAAGTAACCAAGACGCGTTTTGTTTGATCTTTTGAAGTCAAAAATACAATGTGTGCAATGTACTTTACTTTAAATGAAGATTGTTTTTTAATTAGGTACTCTGACAATTTACAGTAATTAAATGGATTTACTTCATATTACTTCAAAATCATCTCCGTGTGGTGACGGAGTAAGAATACAATATGTCACCACCCCATCTCATCCCATGGGTGTCGTAAAAACCGGCTGTGGGACTATTCATGAATATTATAGTTACGAAATAAAAAGAAGGAAAATTTGAAATTAAACCCTGTACCAATCCGTCTGGCCAGCGTGGTATTAGTAGGCCAAGTATCCCTCCGTCATGGGAGGTGGCCCGTCCCTGCAGTGGGACATTAGTGGGTTGTTATGATGATGACTTCATAGACACTTAATGTCCTACTGCAGGAACAAGCCACATTCAATGATGAAGGAAAACACAGCCCAATAACAACACAGGCAGGCTGGCTTTATATCAAGTTTTCCTTCAACTTTTACTGAGGTACTTATACGCTGTAATCGTTTATTAGCTAGCTTATCTTTATCAGCCTTAATTTAAGCTTCAGGCCGTTTTTAAAAGTATACCAAGCTCTACAGCATTTAATAAATTTACTGCTAAAGAGCAGTTTTAATAAGAAACAAGCACAAAAAAATAGTCATACTTAATTAAATTTTGACTGATATAGTTCCTCAGTCAACCATATCATATTTTGAGAAATGTTTCACGAGGCATATTCAATAAAAGAACAAATTTATTTTCGCTGAAAGTTGACGAGGCATGACGTCGGGCGCCGAGGCACTGATGAGAACGGGCCTCTTTTTGTCTACCATTAATAATTGTACTGTCACTTTTAATTGCTTCGGTTTAGTTCGTAGTATATAGAAATATACCTACAACAATAACTAGAATTTAAAAATCTTATTCAACTACTAGCTGACCCGTGCCCACTTCGTTGGGAGGCGAAAAAAACGCGTAT
Source organism: Schrankia costaestrigalis (assembly GCA_905475405.1). NCBI lineage: Eukaryota > Metazoa > Arthropoda > Insecta > Lepidoptera > Erebidae > Schrankia > Schrankia costaestrigalis. Next base: position 7,606,665 of record FR997832.1, read on the forward strand.
TTTTTTTAAACATATTTTATTACTGCTCTACTCCTATTAGTCATAGCGTGATATTATATAGCTTATGACACTCCCCGATAAATGGCCTATTCAAAACAGAAAGAATTTTGAAAATCGGTTATGTAGATCCAGAGATTACCCCCTACAACGTCACAAACACAGAAACACACAAACTTTACCTCTTTATAATATTAGTACTTTGTTATTCTGCATATTTCTATTTTGTTATTCTGCTTTTGTGTCTTGCACAAGAAATTACGCTTTTATATACATCAATTTAAAGGGTGGAAAGAAAGAACATTCTCAATGTTTACATAAAACTCTATTTCTATCATAAGTGTAAAAAAAACTTCCAGATACATTCATGATTTTGGCATTCAATGTCAATTGTAAATTACTATGAATTGCTTATTTTAACGGATCATAAATTATAACACATTTTCTTATTTTTCACTGTCACATTGTTCACGTTATTATGGAAAGAAACTCTGTATGTTGGCAACAATAAGAAATACTTTTTTTTTTACTTTTAATAATAAGTAACATTGCTAAAGGGTATTTTTAGGGTTCCGTACCAGTTTTGAAAAAACGGAACCCTTGATCACTTTGTTGTCCGTCTGTCCGTCTGTCCGTCTGTCTGTCAAGACCATTTATCTCAGGAACGCGTGGAGGTATCAAGCTGAAATTTTCACCAAATACTAAGGCTTGTTGCCTCTTAGTGCTGTAAAAAATCCAACGCAATCAAGAGATATAACCGTTATTGTCGCAAAATTTAGAGGGGTAAGGGCAAAAACCTACAGGGTACTTCCAGTCTACCTACAAACTTGAAATTTGGCATGGAGCAAGGTCTTGTAGTACATGTAATGGGAAAATTCCGAAAACCTTAAATTTTTACTTCAATCATATTATATTTTGATTTTATAGAATTTTGGCGGGAAAGCTGAGTCACGTGACCAGTGACGTCATAGAATTTTGACAGCTGTCACTTTTGACAGATGGGACGTGACGTCATAGAATTTTTGACAGATGAGTCGTGACGTCACAGAATTTTGGCGGGAAAACATTTTTTGACAGTTGAGTCGTGACGTCACAGAATTTTTGACAGATGAGTTGTGACGTCATATTATTTTGGCGGGAAAATATTTTAGACACCCGTCACTTTGGCAGCTGTCACTTTTGACAGATGGGCATGACGTCATAGAATTTTTGACAGATGAGTCGTGACGTCACATAATTTTTGACAGATGAGTTGTGACGTCATAGTAATTTGGCAGGAAAATATTTTTTAACAGAGCTGAGTTGTGCCGTCATTGAATTTTGGCGGGAAAAATAGTATTTAAACAGCTGAGTCCTGACGTTATCACAACAATTTGGCAAATAGGTTTGTACGGAACCCTCGGTGCGCAAGTCAGACTCGCACTTGACCGGTTTTATTTATTATTATTTTGACCAGTGCACTGCAGTATTGTGAATAAACTCTGAACCCTATATTATTTTACTGTTTGTATAAATAAAGACAATCCCCCTTATTCTTAAACGCCTCTTAAATTGAATCATTGTTTAGCGAGGTTTTTATTACGAAAACCAACCTTATACCAAACAAAACTGTAAGAATTTAAGCTAATCAATTGACTAAAATTTAAGAGGCGTTTATGAGTAAGGGGGTACATGTGTATCAAAAAAGATTTTAGTACTTATTTATAATCGTAAACAACTTATTGAAGACTTTTTAGAAACCCTCTGAGTGTTGCCACAATCAGTAGTCATGCTTGGCTATATAAAAAGAGGCAGTGTTCTGTCTGTGACTAAGACTATAATCACATACTTATGGCTGAAGATTACAAGTAACAACTGCTTTACTCTAAACAAAAATGATTTAAATTGAATAAAAAAAAAATTAAAACTGATACTAAGGAGTTTGTAAATCATTTTTGTTTATAGTTAAAAAATTAATTGAAACATATAAAAACGTTTCAATTTTTTTTTAATCATTAAATCGTTGCGGAATGTACGTTAGGTATCGAGTAAATTATTCTTAATACCTTTAACTATTTTAAACACTGATAAATGTAAAGTGAATTGCAATAATCAGTCGTTGTCGTTAACTCTGGTAATAAAACGCGGCTTGAATGAGTTTCACATTGGCTGCTATACTTTTGTACAATAAAAATGTTTGATAAGTTTTCTAATGCAACTATTTTCTTAAACGACTGACTGTTTTTTTAGTATTTTGTTTTTTTTTTTATGGTCGGTGTGGCGTGACAACGTACGTGCTCCTACAACCTTGGGTCAGCCGCACTCTACACTCGCGCCGCGCTACTCGTCTAGTGAAATACTAGTCTTCAGTGACGCCCTCACTACGCCCGCTATTATTAAACGAGTTCATTGGAACATCTATTTGCGCAATTTGTAGCATCGCATCGTATCAACAGCATTTTGATGACCTTACTCTGACTGCAATTGTACGACATTCATACCACGTATCGTAGAGCAATTATACCATGTTTCATTGATTGACATATCAACGAATATAAACATAGTTTTCCTAGAAACCGTCATAAAAAACATGATAGGTAGTTACACTGTGTACACAACCAAGTTTCACAGGCTTGTTTTTCAATTTCTCAGCCTCGTTTTGGACACGCGAAACTACTACAGGCGCACTTGTTCGAATTTTAGTAAGTACGGAGGGCCTCGAGTCTCGAGGTTGTGTGCGTGGCGCATGCGCTCTTACCGTCTTTACACGCGCTGTCCATTCACTGCGCAACCGATGCGTCCAGTGAGGCACCGCAATGCTTAGGTAAATATTCAGGTTGTCAGACTCGCACGCGTCCTGAACGGTCCGATGGGATTTTAAAGTCAAATTGGAAATATAAGTTTAAAATATGTTCGGTTTTGTTTGTCTGTGTCGTGTGTAGCGGTGTCGGTGTGCGAGCGTCGGGACGTAGAGCGCGGTGCGACGAGGCGCGGCGAGCTCCCGCACGAGTGTGCGCCGCTGTGCGTGTGGTGGTGAACGGAGTGAGGTTCGTCGCGGCGCGCCCCGTCAGTCGGCGGCGGCGAGTCACGCGCGTCGTCTCGTACACTCCTCTCCGCTCTAGCGCTGCACTTCGCGCACTCACAACCCAACACTAAGGCTTCGGCTCTCACGCTCTCGAGCGTGGAGGTCGCACCGACCTACTAGTTTCGGTCTTCGGCGGTTTCACCTCGATCGGTCGCCTCCTCTACTGCAGCGGCAACAGCGCTGCTAAACTCGCGTACGTCAGTGCTGTGACTCCGGCTGGCCGGTGGCCGCCGCGTGCTGTGACAGTGAAATCGTGAGTCTCGCTGTATCGTGCGGATGTGCAGTGATGGATGAGTAGACAGAGTCCAGTGTGTGTGCAGATCGGAGATCGACTGTATTTCTGGCCAAGTGGGAAAGCGGGTCGTCAAAATTGAGCCCAAACTGTATCTAGGTGGGTATAGTGGCTTATGACCGATGGATATTAGTTTCATAGGTGAGAGTTAGATTGAGCGTAGACTGAATATTTTATAGTCAGTAAGGTGAAAAGTTGCTTGGAGCGGTATACGCGCTCAGCTGTTTTGCTTGTCGCATGTACTTGTACACGTATCAATTGAGTTGATTGTGTTCAATTATTTGTTGGTATTTTACAAGTCGTGATTCAGTAATTACATGTGCATTGTGCGTTGTTTGAGTCGAGACTCAGGACGGCGTTCATCACGACACAGGAAACACGTGTTAGGTGTCCAGCTCTTGTGTTTAGCATTGTAATGATAGATACAATATAATACTACTTTCTTTATATAAACATACATAATATTACTTATATAAGAATGAACGATGTTATTTCATAATCACGTAGATAAATAAAGGCAACACTTTGATTTCATAACCACAGAACAAAAACTATTTCTACTTTTTTGTCTATAGTATTAGGCTGAGCGCACATTGGAGACTAGACTGTTTCAAGACTGACTTGTCTCATATAGACAAGTCTGTCTTAAAACTAAAACGAAACAGTTTTGCCTACGATACGTAGCACACATAAAACAAAACTGTCTATCTGAGACAATATTGTCTTTACGACGTTTTGTTCCAAGTGTGCGCATATTCATACATATTGTAAAGCAATAGTCTGTCTTAAGACTGTCGTGTTCCAAGTCTGCGCTCAGCCTTAGAGAGCTCAATTCTTACAATAAGAATAAGGAAACATAAAGGAGATGGAAACTTTTGGGCTAAAGCCTGTACATTACTGTACAGAGTAAGGATATGCCCTAAAAATCTTTTCTATTTTTTAATAAAATAATAATAAAATTACTCAATTTTATTAAGATTCGAACTTGAAAAAAATAGAAAAGATTTTTAGGGCATATCCTTACTCTGTACAGTAATGTATAGGCTTTAGCCCAGAAGTTTCCATCTCCTTCAAAAAAAAATTATCTTGGATTTCAGATTGCCAAAACTAACAAAAGATTTAGCACGAGACTAATAAGTGTGAAGCTATAAATTGATAATACTCTCATTTCTGTTTAATCTTGGCCCAAAACTCTTAGTGAAGGTTTCATTCTCCTTTCCTATGATCGTTTGGTGTATTGAACTTTATACCGTAAATACGTTTCGCAAATTGAATTAGGTAAAACTCGTAGAGCCACGTCCATAGCATAGAGTTATAGAACTATTATTCTTTTATTACATTAAAATATTGTGCTAATTAAATGAAAACTTGTTGGGATCCGATAGAAATATATAATGTTATTAAGTATTTACGGAATCTAAGCTAAAGATAGGTTATGTTTTCCAGTGCTATCTAGCCGCTTCTAGACGTTAAGTAGAGTTTAGTCCGCATTGTTTAATTCTTATTAGTTTACAAAGTAAAACAGCATTGGCTATAATAGTTTTAGCTTCAACTTAATTGTAGATTTTATCAATATATAGCGAAGTGGGTTTCAGCTATTTAACAATACAACTAAAATAAAGTTTGCAAAAATAATATTATCTGCTATTGTAATGTAAATAGTACAGTTATGTGTTTAAATAAAACATTTGTCATAACATCTACTTCGTAATACACGTGTTATGCTAGTAAACAATAAATTTACAAAATACTATTTATTCTACAAAACTCTATGTCAGCATTCAACAAAATAACATAATATTAAAACACTAACAAATAAAATCACAGTAGTAACTTTTAACATAATATCGGTAGCAATAAAAAAAACAGACAAAGTAACATTAATCTGTATTTGGATATTACGAAAACAAGTATACATACTAATTATTATAAACACAAACGAAAATAAAAAATATAAAAACAAAATTTTTGACATAAGATTTAAAAGGCGACATATAAAAAGACTTGCCTAAAACTACACTAGACTAATTGATAAATGAAAATATAAAGATTTGATAAGCCTAGTACTTAACCTTCAAACGAACACTTTCTTCCTGAGTCAGACTGTACTTTGTCAAGTTCACGCACTTGTAACCGCTTACCCGCTTGTGTGATAAAATGTTTTGCTCAGATTATACTCCTTACTAAACAGATAAGACATACAAACACATAGTCTATTTATTTAACAATAATGCTAGACTATTAAACCTGTTTTAATTCGTATTTTTTAAAGAACTTTTACCAAAAATTTGGGTTAATACCTACGTTAAAAAATTTAGTATTTATTCCCAAATTAAATAAAAGCCAATAACATCGACTTTGTGTAAAGTTGGAACACAGAAACTCTACTAATTTCATTTGAAATGATTATGACGATGAATGCTACAAGAATATAATGGTGTTGCTAAGCTAACTTATTCCATGGGTATAGGAAAAGCCGTCTCGGCATCTCGCAACGAGTATGTCCCCGAATAATAGATCCTTTTTGTTAGGAATGTTGCATTTTTTGCTACAAATATTTTTTTACCAAACTTGCACTTTTGCTACTCTTTTATATTGAAAATAAATTTTCCGTGGCTAAATTTATTTCTGAAGCAACTAGAAAGCAGCTGGCGTTTCTTTTTCAATCGTGAGAAACATTTGGCCATCAACTCACCTTTGCCCCGTGCTAACAAGATGGAAGTGCGATTATAGAGTAGAGCCTACAATGTTGCTGTTTCTTTATCACCCCTAAAGGGCCAGGGCCGCAAGATTTAAAGTTTTACTTGACCCATCAAGCACAGGGCTACTGAAATGCATACATCCAATAATTAATTAAGTATCTTTCATCTCACCGACTATTTGCATCCATCAATCAAATGGAAAGTTTGCCTAGTGTTGGCTATAGTTCAAAGAATAGATAAAAATGTGCCAATCTGAGAACCGGAGCAAGGCCGTGCCCTCAATTCTCACGCGGGAAAACTGTGGATCGTGTAATATCCATTTCACGTACAACTCTACATTTCACGTAGTTAAAGTAACCTGATATTATCATCATCATTTTAGCCAGAAGCCAGTCCAACTGGACATAAAGCACCGTTCATATGTTATCACCGATCTTATGTTTCCCTCATTCATCGAGATCCCGTCACCTTTCGTCAGGTCATGACGAAAGGGGTATGCCCAATCTGCGCTATCACGTTAATGTTTGGAAACATTTTGTTGGCGGCTTATGTCATTCATTACGACTGTTAAACCTTTAATAAATAATAGTTCCCTACATAATATTATGATCCACCAACAATTTTAAGTCTTTATTACAAAAAGTACAGGCAAAAAACCCAGTTAAGTACTCTATTTTTAACCGGGTCAATGTGGTAATGGGCAAGACTCCCTTACATTAGGGCACTTCAAGTAAACATTGTAATTAGCCTTAGCTAGTCTACTTAGTATCATAATAGCGTAGTTAAGAGTTTTTATTTTACTACTGAACAGCGAAATGACCTTGTAGAAAAGTTAATTGCGAAACTAATTTACTTTGCAACCTTTATTTTGACAGGCAAACTTTTTTTAGAGAATAGATGACCCTAATTTGCATATAGCAATTTTATTATTGTTGCCAGAGTAAAAAGATATCTTACTAAAATTTGCATTTTATTTTGTAAGTTAAAACTATTTTATTATTTGAAAATTTTTACATATTTATAATCGTAAATCAACTTTAATGGTTAAACGTGTCGGTGAAATAAAGCAATTATTTAACTTAGAAGAAAACGTTTATGTAATTAACTATACTTATTCATTTAAAATTATAATGAGTTTTAGTAAAAACTAATATAGGTAATTTTAATCTCGTAACAATTATAAAAGAAAATAGTTTATTTTTCTACCACATAGCATTATCTATTTATTTACTAAATGTCTCAAAAGGAGAGCCATATAGCTAAGTTGGGCATTTTTAAAGGTCCTAGATAATTCTAATCGTACGTGAAAACGCCTGTTTTTATTGACCTTAGCCATCACAATCACAACAATATAATACATTTAGCAATAAATGTTATTGTTTTATTAAATTTTACGTAAATTAAAAAAAAAAATATTTAAAATACAAAAATTAATACAGTATTATTAAGATACAACATCAAGGAGTATACATTCGCAAAGTTAATCCTCATAGTTAAATATCAAGTACATTGCACTGACACTCATTATCACTTAGCAAGCGTCACGCTCACGGCCGTCAGTTGCTTGTGTCAACAGAGGCGACGCGATTGCAGGTGCTTGTGAACGCAGAGGTCGTTCACCCCGCCCGCCGACGATTTGGATACTCTATACAAGCCTATCCTATAGCTCACTATAAACGATAACGGGCCTCTGTCGGACGGACGCCAGACACGTGTCACATGGTTTGAAAAAGGAATTCAAGGCACGCCGCGAGTTGTCCCGGGAGACCGCTAATAAGATTTTGGGGTGATCTTTTTTTTTTTGAGTTGCGCTTTATGGTTTAAGTATTTTATTTTTATAATTAAACTCTTTCGTATTAAACTTATTTTTGATTAGAAGCAACCACTTTGATAGTAAATTGTTTATTATTTATTATGAATCTATAATTACAGTGTTATTCAAAACACCTTAGAAGTTTCATTAAGTGTATGTATTTTATTGATTTTTAGGTCTTTATTTAACTAAAATACCTAATTAAATGTCTGTGTGGAATGACACAAAGGACAAACGTTAGTGCATACGATAACATAAATTTTATATAGGTATTTAGCAAGGTTGCCTTTTGGAATATTAATTCATTGTAGTTAGCTTAGAATGGACTACATAATTTTATTGAACTGTCATCCTTCAAAGACGTTCAACGACTGCAAAACTTAAGTCTTCCAGCTTAGTCCATCTCTATCACCACATAATACATACTAACTAAAATGTTCCGAGTTCAGTTAAAACCTTCTCCAACCTCCTCTTAATCTTGGGATCCAGGCTGCCTGATTTTTACTGAAAATATTATTTGTTTAACATATTTGTAAGATTAATTGAGGTGAGACACAAAACATTTAGTTTTTTTTTACCATCTTCATACCATATCCCTTTTGTTCGATTCAATTTTATATCTGTCTCTAGTTTAAAGAGTAACTAAAATTTAAAGTGAACTTTTATGTATTTAAAATGGAATTTTAATTTTTAATCGGCCATTCCAGTATCGCGTCGTCCGTTCTTAGTAACAGGGGACACTGAATCTGGGCCAAAGACCGTTTATTTCGGTGTTTGAATTAGGCCGGCACGATATTACATCGGGGTTTCCGAGTCGTGGAGACGATGAAAACAAATAGTTACAAACCATACCTGAGTGGGCGTTTTTGTGCTTAACAAATATAGACTTTATGTCGTGGGCGTAAGAGTGAGTGACAGTGTCGACAATACGACGCCGACTCTCGACTTATATTAATGGACGAAATCATAACACATTGTCGAGCCTTGGATGGATTAGGCATAGTTACTTTTTTACGCTAGTACTTCTTGATTGGATTATTTTTCTTTTCTAATGTTCTTCTCCGTACAAGCTGAGGTCATTAGTCATGATTTTTTTTCATCCCTGTGATTACAATGAATAATGGCGTAAATTATTCATTCTTAAGATTCATTTACGATCGTTATTACCAACTTATTGGTTGGTTAAGGTATTAAAGGCTTAACTACTGCTAGTTGGTACATATTATACAATTACATTGAGTGATCATCTATACATATAATATATATAACAACTACAACTAGGTTGCTTATCCTACAAAATCATTCGACAACCACCTCATTAAATACGCTAAATATATTTACTTGGGTCGTCATTTTGTTTCCCCTTACTTTCTTTTATAAATTAACTAGTAGCTATTAATGAATGAACATTAAAATACTTAAGAAGTACATTAACGCTCAATAAAATCATTTATTCAGCGTTCAAAGCTGACACAACCCAAGAATTGGGGCAAGCCTACGTTACTAAAACTCTTACCATTAAAAGAAGACCTCCCTTGACGCCCTCTCTCCTTTGGTTAGAGGTGTTAGAGGGGAAATTTGTTTCAAACACAGGTATCAATTTAAAATAGTCTCTAATCTTGTAACTAAACTGAGTATTAAGCGGTTGAAGCGAATTTTAATTCAGCTATTGTGTTTGATTTCATAGCTTTGGTTGCCGTTTGATACGTAAACAAATTTTCTAGTAATTATGACTTGAAGATAGATTAAAAATTCTTGTTTTACCGACTCATCCTTCATCATTCCAGTCTATTAATGTCCCACAGTAGGGATGAATGTCTCTTTCAATGACGAAATGAAACTTGGCCTACCTAACTAACCTAACCAAATAATTACTTAATTCTATCTGCAACTGTTTCTTTTACTCATAAACTGATATAATGTTTCATCACAAAGTAGTTTTCGAGATACAGTTTTGAGTTTTGACCCTGTTGGCCTAGTTGCATGCAAAACAAGTCTTTAATGGTAGTTTAATAGTATACAACTCGTACAGACAGAATAAAGTAACAAAATAAAGTGTAACCTATTTTCTTATAAATCTTAAACAAAACAAAGATCTCTTCTCTCATTAATGGCTAACGCAGACCTGGACGGCATGGCAAAGTATTTTAATTATTACTAATAGAAATTCAACCGTAATGTTACAGAAATACGACATAAATTGCTATGCTTTAAAATAATGTTTCATTTACGCATCATCTTAATTCAGTCGCGTAGCAAAAAAACAACTTCAAACTTATTATGCTTAAGCCCGATTTACACATCGACAAGCACAGTAGCGAGTTAAGTAGTAAGTTGTTGATTAAGTTGATTTAAATAGATCTTACTACTTAACTCGCTACTGTACTTGTCGATGTGTAAATCGGGCTTTACGTCACATAGTCTTACGTAAAGAATAGGGTTCGTCGTGGTTCGTTAGAATTATAATACGATGACTAGTATTTAGGTAACCAGTTAGTAAGCAATCATTACACGCGGTTGGTAACTAAAGTTGTATGTTGACGCTTGCGATGGCGTGTAATTTTATTCAAATTTGCATTTTCTTAGTAACAGAATATGTTTTATGACACTGTGATGTGGTTGTGTAGAGTAAAATATTGTTATGATCGCAGTATTCCAGTGTATGTGTTTACTTTAACCATTATTATATAACGGATATGAAAATATGGATACAATTTTGTGTGGAGGTAGACAATAAGAGTGATTAACTTATATCAAAAATATGTAACAGCATAATACGAAAGAGACGTCGTCGTTGGTAAAGGAATTATCACACTTCCTAATTGAAGAGAGAAATACGTGTGCACAAAAACGTTAAAAGTCCTGACCACGTGAATTCGCGTTTGCCTTAACTATTATAAGTATCAATCAACTAGCCTATTGCAGTCCACTGCTATACATGGGCCTCTCCCAACGCGCCACAGAACACGGTCCACTATTTTAAGTATATTAACTACTTTAAGTATAAATTGTAGCATAATCAACCAAGTTGATGTTTAATTTGATATCAACTTATCTACAAACATGAACCGCAAAATCGTTAACCCCACGCTATAGTACGAGTATTATCGCTATGTGAAATTATTATTACTAACACCATGCTTTCCAAGCGACTTCAGACCATTTGAATGTTTGCCAAAATATCCGTGTGTTTGTGCCCCAATAGTAAAACTATTAATACAATGTTAACTGAGTTTAGTTTACCATGCTCGTCAACTATTGAAATACGTATATGTGTGTCTATAACACGTAAAAACCACTCTCTTAGACGAGATGTTGACAGAAAATTATCATAATTATTTTTCTAACGCAACCCATACCCAATTTTTTGCTCGGCTCGCTGGCTGCGCGTGCGACTTACGGTGTGTTTATGTACATAAAATTAATTTTCACAAAAAAAAAGAACCGACTTCAAAGACAAAAATTGCACTAAAAAGTAATAAATAATTACTTGTATTTTGATTTTACAACAATAAATCAGCCATTATTTCTATTTAATTTTAATTTATAGAATAGGTTCTTTTCATTAAGTATTGTAAAAGTATTGTTAAGGATATTTCTTGAAGAGTCTGTAAATATATTTATTTGTAGATTGTTTAAAAGATAATCAAATTATTACAAATAATGTAATATTATTGTTATTTTTGGAGTCGGTGTCAGCCACGATCGTTATTATTAAGTATACCATTTTTTATTTCTGACTGAAAACTTAAACAAATGTTATGGCGCCGTGTTATACACAGACTAATAATTACATAAAATTCACATTCGAAAATGAAACGGCCGTTTTCGTTTTAAATGCAATATTTATCTAATTAGAAACCATTTAAAGTGATGAGAGTGTGTTATACAAAACTTTATTGCCTATTCTAACGAACTTGTAGACAACATTTTGCATTATTGATCCTATTCGCGAATTATTTCTTTAAATCTAATCTATTATAAGTTCTGGAAAGCTTTAATCAGTTATTAAATATAATATTAAAACGTTTAAATGTGATACTGGTATTTTATAATATATTTATTTAAATATGATAAGAATAGTTGTTTAATATTTGTTTAATTTTTAAACTAATCCATACACAATCAACAAATATAATGTCGAAGTCATTTATAATCTGTAATTCATGGCCGTCATTCCGTTTGCTTAGGTATTATCGTACTTATTCCGTTGGCTGACACCGCCTCCAAAAATAACAATAATATTACATTATTTGTAATAATTTGATTATCTTTTAAACAATCTACAAATAAATATATTTACAGACTCTTCAAGAAATATCCTTAACAATACTTTTACAATACTTAATGAAAAGAACCTATTCTATAAATTAAAATTAAATAGAAATAATGGCTGATTTATTGTTGTAAAATCAAAATACAAGTAATTATTTATTACTTTTTAGTGCAATTTTTGTCTTTGAAGTCGGTTCTTTTTTTTTGTGAAAATTAATTTTATTTCTAAATTTTTAGTGAATTCCAATTCTATAAATCCGTGTGGTGACGGAGTGAAAACACAATATGTCACCACCTCATTTCATCCCATGGGTGTCGTAAAAACCGACTAAGGGACTATCCGTGAATATTAACTTTGAGATATAAAAAGAAGGAAAACTTAAAATTAAACCCTATACCAATCCGCCTGGCCAGCGTGGTATTAGTAGGCCAAGTATTTCTCCGTCACAGAAGGAGGCCCGTCCCTGCAGTGGGACATTACTTTGTCGGAATATGGGTAGACCTACGAAACGCGCTGCTTATATGAGACAGCGCCGATTGAATGAAACAAACGAAGAAAGGGATAAACGCCTTTTAATGTAGGAAATCTACCTCCAATGTCATTTCAAAAGAGACTAGTGAACAACGGAGGACCTACATGCAAAAAGTTTTAAATAGGGAGAACATCGAAAAGCGTAGCCACCGTCTCGGCATGGTTAATTGGTAATAATAATTAAGTTAATTAAAATTAAAATAAATCAAATAAATATAATAATTATTATTATCAATTTGTTATATCTAAAGAATAAGTTTAAAATAAATTAAATGCAATTCAACAATTTTGTCTATTTATAATCCGTTATTAATTCCTATTTTAATTTAAAATAAGAATTTCATTCAAGTCTTAAACCACACCTGCGATTACATTCATAATGTTAAGTTTTCATCAATACAATTAAAATAAGCCCAAACACAAGGTAGCTGCTGTATGCCGTTGAGGAGTTTCTTCGACCCTCAGTCGTCTTTATCATGAGATCATGTTTGTGTAAAGTTGTGTAAAGTTTTCATCAATACGAATAAAATAAGCCCAAACACTCGGTAACTGCTATATACCGTTGAGGAGTTGCCTCGACCCTCAATCTTCTTCATCATCAGATCATGTTTGTGTAAAGTTTTGTAAAGTCTTCATCAATACAATTAAAATAAGCCCAAACACAAGGTAGCTGCAATATGCCGTTGAGGTGTTCCCTCGACTCACTCTGGTCTCCAGGATCTGACCAGTTCTTACTCTTGACTATTTGGTAGTGACGTCAGAGATGCACATGTATGACAAGATTTTACACAATGCGTCCCTACAATTTTCAAGAGATGCCCTCGATTTCTCTGGGATCCCGTCATCCAGATCCAGATCTGGTGACAATGGGACCAAATGGGAAGCATACCCATACGAACAAAAAAAAAATTTTTCAAATCGGTCTAGCCGTTTTCGAGAAATCAGGTAACAAACACAAAAAATAAAAAAAAAAAAAAAAATACAACCGAATTGAGAACCTCCTCTTTTTTGAAGTCGGTTGAAAATATGATAATGTGATTGCCTACCAACAGTAATAATATAAAATGAAGATCACAGTGTATGATTACGGGCAATTTGAATTACCAAACAATTGGTAGGTCTGACTTCCAATGCAATACAACGAAGGAACACATTGAATTAAAACACATTAATCTTGCTTAATGTAATAATTGTAGTGATGAAAATGTATAGAATATGTATCGGAAACATTAGTGTGTCGGTCGGTATGCAGCGCAGCGAAGCATACTTTCAAATCTCGGTGGCTCAGTCCGTCTCGTGCATTCCACAACTCGCTCACCCACAGCACGCGGACCGGTCTCGAGCATTGTACCAAACGTCGTACGCCTCCAGTTTACGTAGCATGCAGACGAGTACACGTGTCCGACCGGTCAGTGTTATTTTGCCGTGGTGGGGTTATACGAGGCGAGGTGCGGTCTCAAGGTGAATCGCCCGGTCAACACACGCTCGAACGATCGCCTAGCTAGACCAAACAGTGCCCTGTGACCTAACTAGTAATCTATGTGAATGGTTGGAATACAATTTTGATAATGACCTCCTATTGTAATACGTACGAAATGAGTTCAATTCACTTACTTGCGCAACTGTGAACTAATGACATTAGTTGCGTACTCATATCACGTCGTTTGTGTACAACAATACTCTGTTTTTTTATTTACATCATAGTTATTTATTCGTGGGCATACAATGGAGCTAATGGTTCACTAGTACCACACTAACAATTTTTGACATTACGTTGACACGAGTCAGTAGTAATGACACTGTGATTATAACCTTGAAATGAAAGAATATGATGTTGCCTCAAACGTTTATAATTATTTTTATATTCAACGTTTAATTTTACATAGTAATAAAATTTTTATACGGAAAAACTTTACAAAATATTTAAAATACTTGTTTTTTTTTCTCGTCACGCATCTTTATTCAAAAATCTTAACGCTCTGGTTTTGGTGTCGGTTTTTTTATTGTGTAAATTTTTTAGCAAGCAAGAAGACCAGGTCTTTTCAGAATTGTAATGCGCCAAACAAACAAAATAATACCACAAAGCGAATTTTTCATCACTCCTTTGTATCCCAACATGTTTATGGGCAATAAGGATGATGTTTGAAATAAATACTTGTATATAAAATTAAATTGTAACGTCGATCGGTCTGTTGCAGGTTGAGGTTAAAGCTCTCATTAAATATTTGTATATTTTTTACTGCTCGGCAGTCAGTATACCTATATATGATTTTACGTTGCCGGCTCGATTTATATTAATAAAAAAAGCCTTGAAAAACAAGTAGTTTGTGCGTGGGCATTCGAAATCTGCACGCTCATAACAATTTAGTCGTTTATGTTAAAACTGTGATGGTATTTAAAGCGTAACGTTTCTTAAAATTTACTGTTTTACGCTACTGTTTTATAAATTATACTGAACATAAATAGAATAAAAAATGTTTACCTAATATTCTATTGATTCTCCGTGTGCTGAGAGAAAGAAAATTTGCAACAATCACAGTATCTAGGACTTACGACTCAGTATGTATCCGTATGGTGCTGAGTAAGAATACAATATGTCACCACCCCATCTCATCCCATGGATGTCGTAAAATCCGACTAAGGGACTATCTGTAAATATTATCTTTACGAAATAAAATAAAAAAACTTAAAATTAAACCCTATACCAATCCGTCTGGCCGGCGTGGTATTAGTAGGCCAAGTATCCCTCTATCAAGCCAGGAGGCCCGTCCTTGCAGTGGAACTTTAATAGGCTGTTATGTTGATGATGATGATGATGTAGATTTAAGGTAGCTGTTAGTTGTAACACGTTGGGGTTAACAGTCACTTTCATTGCCCACCAAGTTCCATTCTCTACCTAGGAGAGGTATCTACTCTGTCCACTATATTCAACTCCTTACTTAAGAGAATCTAATAAGATCATAACAATACTGCTTTGGACATACACGCTAGTAGAGAACTTAATAAAATATATATATATAAAATAAAACTCTACTTTAGTTTGACGTCTTGTTATATTGAAAAAATCGTTTCATAAAAGACAGCGGTAGAGCCTCGCGAGGCTTAATAAACTCGTCTCTTAAACATTGACTATGCTGTCGGTATAAGTAATAATATTTCTCTTTAAATATCGTAACACTTATAATACTCCTAAATGTAGATGTATTATCCATTCAAATATTTGTCCTTTTAATACCGTCTACTCTATTTTCGTCGGTTTAAATCTAGCCCTAGGAATCGATGTCAATGGAGCGAATACAATGGGGGCGCGCACGGCCGTTGACCGTAATAAAAAATAAATATAATGGAGCCAAGGAATTGGGAACTAATCGTGATTCACAGTTCTTTTAATGTAATTCAGCCATTGTTTTAAGGTTTTTATAAACAACTGAGGCTTTAATATTTTAATTATATTATTAAATTGAACAGTCCTTGGTTAGGCAACGATGTCGCGGTTTTGAATCCTACGTAAAACAATAATTTATGCAACTTACTGTCAAATTACCGTCTTGAGTATCAATTCTCATTTGTAAAAGATCCTAAGTAGTCAAATAAAACTTCTATAACGCGCTCAGTATCCATTACTAAACGTACACCTTAAAAATAAGACTAACTTTAAAAAGGAATCACTACTAATGACTTAAATAATTAAAAGCCATATTTCATTCGTTTAAACAACATAATATAAATGGCCTCCAAAATTAAAAGTAATAATAACGAGTCAATGATCTTTACATTAGACACGGCGTGATAATCTACCTCGTATTTGGTTAGTGAGGACTTAAAGTATCTATTGTAACAACAAACGTTACATTATCATTTAAGTAGAATCTTATTATGTTGCTAACTGATACTCTGCAGTCATAATTACGTAATTACTTAAATTGTACTCTACAAAATTAACTTTAGCTCAGAATATTTTCTTGAGAAATGACGTCAGTGCAAGGTATGTTAAGTTTCTTAGCGTGTTCATAAGCTAGTATTGCGGTGAGTGTTCGTTTTTTTTTCTATTTCTACAACAAGATTACTCTTGGCTTCGGTGTTATAAATCAGACTACATGTCAGATTTTGTCACGAGAGACGAGAAATGTTTATAAATTCTCTAAAATCCGTATTGTTAATCATTAAACGATCACTTCCCCAGTTTAACCCATTCAACAAACCGTATAAATACTACGAGAGGCAGCTAGACTCTAGGAGGAAATTGAAACTCGACCGATTTACAGGATATAAAATTAGTCTTCGACATTGTGTAAGAAAATCTTCCTTTTACTCAAATTTAATACGAATTCAGAGCTCAAGTCTGCGTTAAAATAGGTACGAATTACTTGAAAGAAATATACATTATACTATACATAGTCTCGATTTGTTCGTAATTGTATTTTGTAAGGTAAAGTCACGGTTGCGTAACTCGTCTACAAATTAACATAGAGATATCTTAATATTACAATATTTTAATGTAACATTATGTCAGATAACTCTTTGCATAATTACGTATGAAATAGATACTATTGTGCATAGTTAGATAAATATTACGAGATATAAAATGGCGAGGGATATGAGTATTTTGAAAGTACTATTGCTAATTAACGTTTTATAAACTCATTTGAATTTCGAGGAGGTTTGCTGGCTGTAGAACTGCTAAAGCTTTCATATTTGCTTAACATGATGTATAATATGAAAAAAAACTCAGGATCAATGAGTACTCAAGCTAAATAAAAAACAATAACAGGTACTATCGAGTTTAAAATATATTTTTAGCCTGACATTTAAAGGCTTCACGGTGAAAAAGATTGCCAACTTCCTGCTTTTACATTTTGCTCTATTGCCAATTTATTAAGGCAACAAATCTATCGGTCTTCTAAAATTGAATTGACTTTATATAATCATAAATTAATGCTAATCACGCATTTTATTTTAATATCAAACATGACTGAATTAACTAAATTGATATTTTACCCATATGACATTCAACAAAAACTAAAATTAAACTTCTAAATTCGTTGTCCATTTTATCTGATATTGCTAATGTAGAGAACGAAAAAGGTAACTTTATTTAGTGAACAATAGTCGAAAAGATTGCGCAGGCGCAACTTGATTGACAATGGTCAAGCTTGGCCGGCCTATTTGTCCATCGGAGCGACAAGTAGCAGATGTGAAACCGGCCAAGGTTATACAAGTATCTTACTTATAACTTAACCTGATTTACTCACATCTAGTTTCATGCTAATTTATTATATTTTATGTGACAGTAGCTAATAAAGTTTATTATTTAAATTATTGTAAGTACCATAACGTGTATTGAACGGCCATATCTGATTGATTTTAAAGATTAGTTTAAATAATATCATTAAATTTCTTTAAGTGAACTGGTTTTGTATTTTTTTTCGTAGACATTTTTTATTGTAAGTGTGTTTAGAACTAATAAATCACTGCTATTAAAGCTCTTTGCTGTTCCAATTTACAAATGTTTTTTTTTTTATTTTTCTTGAATTTTAACTTAAAATCACAATAAAATCATTGTGTAAATGCAACGAAGTAGATGTAAGGATCTGTTTTAACCTGCGCGTAACAAATTTAAAATGTCCTCAACGATAATTAGGAATTCTTTTATAACAGACTAGCTGCTGTGCCCGCGACTTCGTTCGCGTGGCGGATGTTACTTACTTCGCATTTCGATTTAATACTGAAAAATCGTTTTTTAAACCTTATAACAAACAGATATACCTACAAATGATTTGTAAAATTAACGAACGAACCAAAACCTTTTCAAAAACAGACCTTTACAAAGACAGATCTATGAAGACTGCGTCTAAACTTATGCTGAAAGACATGAGCGAACGTCATTCTTTCAAGGAAAATCTTAACACCGCGATACTGAAAATGACGTCACAGGCACAATGCCATCTGTTGTCAAATTTGTAAGTTAAAATAAATGACATCGCTTATTTCATCATAACAGCCCATTGCAAGGACGCGCCTCCTCCCGTGACGGAGAGATACTTGGCCTACTAATACCACGCAGGTCAGTCGGATTGGTATAGGGTTTAATTTCAAGTTTTCCTTCATTTTTATTTCGTAAAGATAATATTCACCGATAGTCCCTTAGTCGGTTTTACGCCACTTATGGGATGAGATGGGGAGGTGACATATTGTATTCTTACTCCGTCACCACACGGATAATCGCTAATTAATTATGAATGAATACATTTGCACGCTACGTTATGGTGCGGCAGAATTACCTGCCTCGGTGGCCCGGCGGTCGCATTACATGGCTGGCGTGCATGAGGTCGCGGGTTCGATTCCCATGGAGGACAATTGTGATACACAAACTATTGTCCTTAGTCTGGATGTTCTTTGTGTCCGTTAAATTGATATTTTTAAAGGCTAGTGTGGGATTTGTCTTTTGTAAAAAAAATGCTGAAATAACTAACACTAATACCTAACACCTTTTTACCATCTAGCAAAAAATAGTTGACTAAACTTAGACTCGACTATATTATTATTATTATCTATAGATAAACTGCGTGCAGTATTTTTGAATTACTTAATAAAATAAACACAAACACTTTGAATAATAATTTAATGTTTTGTGATTGTATTTCTATATTTTATTGTCAGTTTTGTATTTTTTAATGTTGACAAATAGCAATAATGTGTAAAATGATTTTATAAAGAAAAACGTGTTACTTATTATGTTGTCTGTTATATTATACCCATATATTAATAATTATTAAATAGTTATTTAGGTGTGTTATAATTGCAGTTATAATAAGATTGTGAGATAAGGAATGTTATTTTAATTCAATTTAATATTTATGATTAAGTATAGATATAGTTTAACTTTAAAAAAATGAAGTTTGTACGCCAATATTAGCAATACAGGAAAAGACTATTTATTTTTGTCTAGTCTACGTAGGACCCGTCGATAGGGTAATTAGTGGTTTCTTGTTCATCGACCATTCTATTTATTGAAAAATAAAGTTTACTTTCCACTTGTATATTCGACAGTATTTTTTTTTAAATCTCATATGCCTGACTATTGCGAGGAGTTAAAATGGTATATTTTTTTTTTCTGGGCTTTCTAGCGATAACTTTTCCTTCATTTTAACCAACCTAACAAAATAACCTACGTTAGATTTCATAACTAAATCACTTAAACTTAAAAATTCTAATTTCTCCCGTTTTACCAATATTTTCATTCACTGCTGTAGCGTGATGAAAAGTATAGGCCGTTTTAGTTTTACCTAACAGACGCTTCAAAGCTCTAAAAAAATAGTTTACATTTTTTAAACGCCTGATGAAGTTTTAATATCAATGTTCATTGCAATGTTTATATTTTATGTATATAAAATTCTTAAAGGGTAAAACATTTTTTTGTCAATAATTTTTTTCAGGGCTTTCAAGCGATCATTTTTCTTTCTTTCTTGCTTTTTAACATACCTAACAAAATAACCTAAGTTACATGTCCTACCTTAATAGCTACTTATAACTTAAAAATTCTAATTTCTTCCGTCTTACCAACATTTTCCTTCACTGCTCTGCTCCTATTGATCGTAGCGTGATGAAAAGTATACTATAACCTGACCAGTAGTATGAAGAATAATTGTACTAAGTTTCATCAATATCCGTCACGTAGTTTTTGTTTCTATAACGAACATACAGACAGACAGACAGACAGACAGACAGACAGACAAAAATTGTACTGATTGCATTTTTGGCATCAGTATCGATCACTAATCACACCCTGATAGTTATTTTGAGAATATATTTCAAGTACAGAATTGACTTCTCTACAGATTTATTATATGTATAGATAATGATAGTAACGACAGTAATTCAAAAGTGAGTGGCCAATTTAATTCAAGTTAAACCATACAATATAACTTCACAATCAATATACGATTTCCATCATTATATGTACTACTTATAAAAACGTAATTCGTTTGCATGCGTGGTCTGTTGTCCGATAGAAATGAAGCGGACGGCAAACTATTGATCCGTTGAAGCAAAGAGTATATAGCACCTACGTTATATAGATCGGTAAGTTGATACTAGGCTGGCTAAGGGCTCTTGCATAGAGCTATTGTATTTATGTATAGTTAGGCGTATTATGACTTCAATTTGCTAGAGCATCCGTATGAGTGTGATTAGGTTGATGTTCTTTTGTTGAGCTCACGTATTACTTTACCTACAATGTTGTGAGGTTGAGGACTAGTAAGTAGAGGCTATAGAGTCAACAGGTAATACATCTGACTCTTGTAACATAGACGAAAAAGTGGAAGAAGAACACGAAAAAACCTATCGCTGTGCGTATATCGTTTATGTGCTCGTATAAATGGAAATGCTGACAAAGAAAACTTGGTTATTTTTTAAATCGTGTCGACCTTTAGGTTCTTTAATGCTACGGTAAACTTATAAAAAAATATTAATGAGACATTTAACGTAATAACATAATTATTTATGAATGGATCACACTACTGATCACACACTGAGATCACACTATGAATGGACTACACTATTACCTGAGGATAAAGGTAAAGGCGACTTAGGACCAACTAACTACTTAATCAATATTTCTAGCAAAGACCGAATTATTGGCACAGTTTCCCTCCATATATGGAGAACGCAAGTCTCTGCATTGCGTCGTTCATGGGCTGCTATAAAACTTTAATATTAAGTAATGTTATGTTCTTTAGTAAATATTTAAAATTTTCACGTCAATTTGAGTCTGATTTAAGACAAGTAACACATTAGACGCTGAGGGTGTTGCAATTTGTGTAGATTCTTTGGTGCTTTCTTGCCCAGTTAATAGGCAAATCAATGCAACAATGTAAAACAACAACATTGTAAGTAACATGACCTCGAAGCAAAGTATCAGAATAAGCCCTTACAGTACATTACATACAATTATTACCCCTACACGTAGGTACGTTATCGCGTGACGCCGTATATTTACACCGAACCTAACTATAGTAAAACGGAAATAGTTTAGTTTTTTTTACTACACGTAATAAATGCAAAAAGTAATCATTCTCGTGGGAAACACGCAGCTCTATGGTGTCCAGTTAACATAGAAAATTTGGAGTCTATCGGAGGTGTTTGACTTAAGCCCGATTTACACATCGACAAGTACAGTAGCGAGTTAAGTATTAAGTAACTTAATCAACAACTTACTACTTAACTCGCTACTGTACTTGTCGATGTGTAAAGCGGGCTTTAAGGTGTAAAGGCGAGAAACATTGCGGTTACATTTGATGTAAGAGATGTTAATTTTCTAATGAAGAATTATTTCCCTAGTTACTCTTTACATGCGATATAATTTGTTAGTTGTTTCAACAGTAGTCATTTGTTTTTTAAAGATTCATGAGTCTATAAACTTTGCTGTTCTCTTCAGCAAGAGGCTGTATAGATCAAGTATCACTGCTTTTACCGCTTGATCCATACTAATATTATAAATGGGAAAGTGTGTCTGTTTGTCTTTCTGTCACGGCAAAACGGAGCGACGAATTGACGCGATTTTTTAAGTGGATATAGTTGAAGGGAGGGAGAGGAACATAGGCTAATTTTTTTGGCAAAAGCTAGTTCACCAATAAACAAGAGTGTAAATATTTACTGTGTATAGGTAAATAGGTGGGAAGTTACAGTATCTAATGAAATTACAGTGACGAGTAAAAAATAAAACAAAATAAAATAAAATTTTCTTAGCGTGTACAAGCGCCGTTACGGCGCTTGTACACGCTAAGAAAATTTTCTGTGTCTACGCCAGACAAGACAAATCTTCGTGTAGACGTCAAGAATTTTGTCTTTTTCGTACACGAAAACTTTTCTTGTCTTCCGCAGACAAAACAATTCGGAACGTGTACACGTCAGGATTTTTTTCGTACAGTCGTCAGACGGGCGTAGGGCGCGCAAGTAATAACAAGTGTGATAATCAGTGTGAGTTTCCTATAGTAAAAATGTTAACTAGAAAGCAAACAAGTATGATACCCTACTACACCGCTCCCCGCCCCTCCGCAACAACGTTCGCCGTGTCTTGTCTTGCGCAGACAAGAAAATTTTCTTATGCATCGCCGGCGCTGTGTACACAGGTCGTGCTTAGAAACGACACGAATTCTTGCGTAGGCCCGGCGATTTTTCTTACCGTGTACAAGCGCCGTAAATCAATATTTTGTTTACTACTTAATCTTAATACTTTTCTTTATCATACTTGTTAAAAAGAGTGAAAATATAACGTAATAATCTCTCATTCTCGAGAAATAATGGCCTTATATTGTATCGTCTCGCTCAAGATAAAAGCGGAGTACTTTGTTTAGAACATTTTCACGAAACCTGTTACTAGATATATTAAGGAGCAATTTATATCCCTCTTACCAAAACGATATCTTTTACCCGCCCCTAATAAATCAGAAGTAATATTTCTCAAGCAGGTTTTATACCAAATATAATGAAGTACATTTGGCATCTTTGAAAGTCTTACTTTTTTTATTTTAAAGATGAGTCCCAAACTAAGGCCTGTGGACGACGAAATTAACGGACACCAAAAAAGGACGTAAACGTGACGATTGAGAGTCCTAATTGTGAATTAAATAACTAATGTTATCTAGATTGAAGAGAAGTTGTAAAAAAATTGTAGAGCCGATTTAAAAATTTGAACTATAATGATAACTTTAAAAAATATAGGAATTTGAATGGGATCTATACAACAAATAATCATGTTGCGTGGGATAAGAACACAAACACTCGCGCACGCCAGCCGCAAAACGACTTTTTTACTGTATTGAGGCAGTGTTTTCACCCTTTCCCCTTTCCCGTGTACCATTCGCATTGTTTTACTATAGTGTCTCTATTTACGCGAAAATGTGTAGGTAAATATGGATGGATGTTAGTTAGTTACTAGATGAATTTTAATGAACTTTACAATAATGTAGCTACATCAGAAAAACACATACGTTACAATCCGTAAAGATATTGTATTTATAAAAGCTACTCGAAACACTAATCCTGTGCAGGCGAAGTCGGGCCCCATTAATGTAATGAAAATTTCAATAAAATTATTAAGCTGTATTGTAGGAAACATTGTAAATAGGAAATGCTATTGATCAGTTTAGGGGGTGTAGGGGGGAGAGGTACGGTCGCCGTTTGGGGGGGTGGTGCGTGCCGCGGGCGGCGTGCGTTCCCCTCGGGTTCAAGGGCAAGGTCTTTGCCCATTCACTGGTGAACACGTGCCGGAAAGTAAATATAGTATTCGTAACGTTACAACATCGTGATGTTGTGTAATCTACTTAAAAATTATTGTCTTTTCCTCGTATTATAAATGTGTTAAGAATGATAATTTTTTTTTGGTTACGTTTTTTACGGGTTATTGGCACAGAAGATTTGGAAAACTTTTCTCTCTACTTTACCATTCCAAAAACGTCCGACTGCAGAGATGGTTGTGACTAAATATATTTGTCTACTTATTTGCTATCGATTTGACTTAATGTTGTGATTGTAATGAATCAAAATTAACAATCAAAGCATAGTTCATCTTAGCGATTAAGGGTATCAATCGCTATATTATATTCAAAAAATAAATAATACGTCAAATCACGTCATCGAAAATTAGCTCAGAGATTTTTTTTATATTTTTCATTGAGAATGACCACTAGAACACTATAACGATACTTACGTAATTAGTTAGCAACCATTTTCATTTATCGCCACATTTATCTTCTTTCTTCGTCTCTAATATATATTTGAATGAGGATATTATTATCTCATTCAAATATATTTTAAGACCCTATTCAAACGTTACAACAAATAATTCATCTTATAAAGGTCAGTACGGTTGAAGTAGCTACCTAAGGTCATTTACGAAACATCTCTGTATTAGGATTATTACATGTAATTTAAGAATTATATGCTATCAACGCAAATTGGATTGGATTTGATATTATAATGTAGTATTTATTAAACCTTTTTTTTTTAGAAATCGTCATCACGTGGAAGTCATAAATTGAATATAATAATAATGTTCTTTACACATCACTATTTAGTCCTACAGATACAATACAATAATCAATTCGCAAACGATTTCCATGTGAAATGTACCCTGGCTATCGAGGTACTTATAGGTCTAGTTATACCTACTCTTCACACTCTACTAATGTGCAAACATAAAACATCAGAATCAGAATAAAGTTAACAATACATTTGAAACTTACCTTGCTTGCCATATTGCATGATAACCATAAACTACATTTCTTATACGATCAACTGATAATTGCCCTAAGCCTAGTTTATTTTTGTGTCTGTTATTTATAGCACTCGATCTCTACTACGGAGCAGCCTTTACAAAAACATGGACTACCCGACTAGCAATGAGACTACAAATACCTTTTTAGTTAAACTACCTTGCCATACATTAATATCCTTACAAAACAATTATACTAGTACATTTCCTGGTGATACAACATTACACGACATCAACAGACTCATAAAAATAAATGTGGGTAATTACCCACCGCTCGTGTTTTTGCCCGACGACAAAACATAAGGAATGGTACTCGGGGTAAAATATGCGAAATGTTTTCAGTTGGGAACTCAGTTTAAATACTTTCATTATGTGGTACTTTGTTGGGAATTTCGCTATTAAATCATTTACCTATGACAATTTCGTAATTGTAAATTCTTTTGTGTAAGAATATGTTCATATAAATATGTTTTAAAGTAAATTTAGCCTGGATTAAAAGTCAGTCTAAAACTATTTTTGTTCTTTGAATAATATTTAATTTAATTAAATTATTTACTTACTATTTTACTGCCTCTATCAATTTGTTTTAGCATAAAATTACAAAATGTGTATATGTTTTAAGACTTATTTTTAACAGAAATCATTTAAACTACTTAGTAATGCCATGAAATGAAAATGACAATATCAACTAAAGAATCTCTACTCGTGGACATAGCACTAGTCCAAATATTACCATTTCCTGCTTTACTTCCTTCATTCACCAACCTTATTACAATATCACTGTTTTATTAAGCAAATGGCCGTGCAGACCGTGCATAATCAGACGAGTTATTTTGACTCACATGTAACAAGTTTCTATAAAAAATTAAGATAACTAAATCTCCATATAGATTATCTTGGTACTACATACCGATGGTTTTATCTTGCCCTGTGTTAAGTTGACAAGTACGTTTTTGTAAACGTTTACCCAAGTAAGGGTGTAATGTGGATTGTTCTACCATCGATCGTCCTCCGCCGCTTACGTACAGTCAACTACAAAAGTTCATTAACTAACAATACTATTAAACAACTGCTTCGGCATCAAAGTGGCAGTATATGCAGCTTTGGATCCCTACTCAGTATATTTACTTTGGCGATCCACAAATTGTTATTCTGAGTCTGGTTGTACTTTGGGTTTCTATCATATATTTGTGTGTAAGTCCCCGCGACACAGGGCACGATCCGTAGAGCGCAAGATGTCTTAACCCAAAAAAAGTATTTTTACACTAAATGCTTTCATAAATAAGTGTCGTGATGATAATAGAAAATAGTGTTATCATTAGTAATGTCGAACAAACACTGATCATTAATTTACCATAAAAGCTGTACAGGCAAAAAAGGAGAATTTGAAAAGCGAATGTACTTTATTAGATGTTTTAATGAACTGTTGTAGTTGACTGTCCTTATGGGTAGAATGTCATTAAGCTCTTAATGTTATTACACCTTGTCAAGGCATAGATAAGTATCTAATAAAGGTGATGTCATTCATTATTTTATGTATTAAAGGGCTAATAATAATTAATCACTAAAAAGCTATTAAGTATCTCCTTTCATAAAGTTTTTGTTAGCTCTCCTATTGCAGGATTGAGCAATTGCAGGGTACATGCAGTTTTTTTTGTAAATTTATTTTATTTTTATTTTATTTTATTTGTTTGAGGAAAGCTTACGGACTAATTACAACATTAGGTAACATATTTTTTTTTTACAGAAATTGCCAATAACAAGCTTCCACATATAAAAATATTTGTAATTGTTATTAAACTGAAGTTGTAGTTTATGTTCGTATTTATTTATATGCTTGAGAATTTTAATGTTATAATCAACTTTACCATGTTTTTATTACAGTTCAAGAGGCTTATTTGTAAAAGACACGGCAATGTGACTGTTATCCGTGTGGTGACTGAGTAAGAATACAATATGTCACCACCCCATCTCATCACATGGGTGTCGTAAAAACCGACTAAGGGACTATCCGTGAATGTTCTCTTTAACGAAATAAAAAGAAGGAAAACTTAAAATTAAACCCTATACCAATCCGTCTGGCAAGCGTGGTAGCAGAAAAACATATTAAAATTAAAGTTTGTTTGTTGAGAGGAAAGCGAAAGGATATCGATAGAAAATAATGTTCTCTTCGAATGAAAACAGTTTTTCTTCGCCTGTATTTATTTCAATCAACCGGCACGTTCCTTCGAATTTTTATTCAGAAAAAAACAGCAGCTGTTTCAACATAGAAAACGATGTACTTGTATAACGTATTACGTATTATTTTGTGTGTCTTCCGTTGATATTTTAATACAGTAACATAACACACGGAATCAGATCAGCCGAAGTCATGTTTAAGTATGATAATATCTGGCCATCGAATTTGAATGAACCTAAATTTGCCTACCCCTACTCGCTAACAACAAAACGGTTTACTATTCTAGTTTTATTTCCGTTTCAATCATTATTTTATAACGTGGGTGTGATGTAAAACATATTTAAAATTATAATCATGACTTTAAAAAAACTAAGTTACAGCTTAAGTTATATCTCTCTAGCGTCATCGTCAGGCAACGCAAAAACAATTATTACAACATCCTGTATGACATGTAGTGTGCGATAATAAACACATTATTCGATTTATTACTATTCTTCCCACAATTGGTCCACCTACACGAGTGCGATAATAAAATCTTATGAGCAAACAAGATTATTGCACGAAAACTACTCCGTAGCACCGTTTGGTGCAAACAAGCTTTGAAATAAAAACAAGACCGTCGCAGAATTTATAACCACGCAACAGCAAGCAACTGGCGTTCAAAGCACCCCTTGTACGTGCTCTCCTATAAACATAAACATGGAAAACGCACAAAAGCCTCTCGGGCGTCGCGTCGCGTTGCTGTCAGATAAAGTTGTAGCATTTCTTTTGCGAGGCACGACCGGCTCGCGGCGGGTGCGACCGAGACGGAGCACGCACGCCGATTGTTAGCCCTGATCTTCAGCGCGCCACAAACACACAGCCCGACCGAGAGCGAAATTGCAGCGAGAATGCACCTAGCTGTGTTATTACCGTGCCGGCTCACTTGCGAAATGGCCTTCTTCCACTACTAATGCGATCGAAATGCAACCGCAAAGCTGATCCAGTACAGTTGCAATTTGTTTGGCATGAGAGTGAAACCGGTTATTTTCTCTGTTCAAGCAATAGTGGACGTTGTAGTTACGACATAAGTTCCGTTTGGCGGTCTGCATCGTAGGAACGCAGCGGGTCCCTGTATATTTAGCCCGCATTGCATGCGGTCGTCATAGTGGGTGTATTAGGTCGCTCGCACGCACTGCTGAACTAGTCGGAGGGTTTCCTATTATCGATTTATGTTATTGTGTAGGACGTGGTGTCATGCCGGCGAGCCGGTGTACGCATTTACTTGTTTTTCATGAAGTTTTTCTTCATTTTCCTCCTCGCTACGTTCAGTTTCTCTTTCACAGAGAGCTTGAATTGTGTGAAACTTGTTGGAAAATATAGTTTCTCTCGTGATATTGCTACATTCACGTACAGTACAACTCTCGGAATGAGTGTTATTATGCAATTTGTATTGTATTATTAGAACCTGGCGTTCTATAATCTAATTACGATATTTATATAATAAGTTGTTAGTAAACTAGGACTAGTCTATGTAGACTGTGCTTAAGCATAGGGCCGTTGTCCTACTGCTGGGACTGTCCTTTTCCAGTGACGGAGAATAAGGCTTACTAATACCACAATTATCATTACATTTTATAATTTGACTCTTATGTCACTCACGGTGAAAAATTGCTGGTATTCTTAGTTTGTTAACACATTGATAATTCGAAAACTATATCTTTAAACAAATTGTGTAACTAATATTTTTGTAATGAATTGTTTTCCATTACAACGTGCTTACATTTTCCGGTTAGAATTTTTTCTACAGTGTTGTTATGTTGGGTTACAAAGTGTGTCATATTCATAAATCTTTTATACTTCTAGCCTCAACATTGTGACTGTAACGTTTATAGTGCATAGGCTTAGCTTGAGGGCAGAGGGCGAGGCAAAGGCCTGAGAGGGGGGTTAAGATCCGATGGGGGTGGTGGGAGAGAGGGGCTGCGGTTACACCCACACGATGACGCGTTGTAGGTGACGAGTATGTCATTACGGATAACCACATAACCATCGATGTGTCTATGGAAAGAAAACTTACGTAGTCGATGGAACTCAACATTGTTAAGCGTGATTATATCGGGTTAGGCATGAATTTTCAACAAAGAATTATGTCTGTAATATTATTAAATATATTCTGAGTAGTAAACCTGTCTCGAAGGCGTATTGGTTGCGATATATGGCTACTGTACACCCAGACAGAGGTTTGAATAGCATACAGGATAATGTAAGATCCAAATGATTGTCACAACAATTACTTGTGAATGGCACAAGTAATTATCCTGCTTAAGCTCAAATGCATGTCTTTTGTGCCCATTATATTCATGTCTTTAGAAGCCCCCGTAACACGGGGCTTGATTCATCGTGCAAGAGTTATGTTATTTTAAACGAGAAAATAGTAAACTGAGTGAAACTAAATCTGCCTATAGATATCGCATAAGGATTAGGTTTCAGGATCGTAACAAGTAGCGTTCTGTCGTCTCTGTCTACCCCGGACGGGATAAGGCGTGAATTTTGTTTGTAGAAGTAAAATGCCTGGACTTTTTCAAATTAAATTTTTGAGTTGATTAGACGTAGAGTTAGTCAACTAAAACAAAGTTATTTTTTCTTCTACGAAAATTGGCTCGCATATTTTAAAACTTTATTCATTTCTTTCTTTATAAGTTCTTTATTATTCACATGCATTTGTGTAGGGGGGACTGACAATCCTCTTTTATAACGACGGATGCTATTTGAAATTTTATTATTACGTTAATAATTTGGTGGAAATAAATGATAAGTTCCACAATGTATTGTCTCCATTGTTATAATTTTATTATGTCTGTCGCAAACTCCAGCGGTGCAGAAAATGAAAGCTCTCTATTAACAAAATATTATATTTTATTTTAGTATTCATTGTTTATTATTTTGTCTGTCTGTTTGCTTCGTCGCAATAACTATTATTTTTACAAAAAACATATTTAAAAAAAATTGAAGATTTATTTAGAAATCACTGTTCCTCGTTTTGATAATTGTGTGTCAATTTATTGGAGTTCTGCTTTATACTGAATGTGTTAACAAAAAAACCTATGTTTTTATTTTAAACAGTACCAGACGTAGGTAATAAGTTTTTTTTTTAAATTTAATACGTTACTTGTCGTTATGTTCATACTAAGGCACGAAAACAAATTACCAATGTTAGACTAACCCTGTACTTCCAAAGCACTAATAATATATTAATATGCATTTCGTTAAAGTCGAAATAATTTCATAGTAATGATACATAGGGACACCATCGAAGCTAAAAATAACCTTACAAATAGCTACTATTATTTCATCATAAGTGGGATATAAAAACTTAAAAAGTCCTCGCAGGGTAGACATTTATATTCAAAAATAAACAAAAATAACACACATTTCTTTTGCAAAGGAAATAGGCGTATCATTCTCACAATCATCGACCGACAATGCAACTCATTTTAAACATCGCAACATGACTTAATAATATGTGGTTAGAATTTTCTCCACATTACGAAGCCTATAATCAAGTCAGTCAGCAGAAAGTGTCAAAGAAACACAGCAATTTAGACAATTATCTATTTGTTATTATAAATGACAGTGCATTTTGACTGCAGTTTTTTTACCATTGCTTTTCAACTGCGCTAGTTTTCCTTGACAAGATACTATTTTTGTAATTTTATTTTTCGAAATATAAGTATGTTGTCTTTATAAGACGCTGCATTTTTTTAAGAGTAGACAATGATTGACACTAAATTGTATTTTGAATCTACTTTTTTGTGCTTCATCAATCTGCTATTGGCATCTTTATAATACCTTAGCTTCTTTATAAATAAGGTATTATTGCCCTAAATTTAGGCAAAAACCCTCCATCCCTGATTGCGTTTCCTAAATCTTTTAGAGATAAAAAATAGTCAGCGACTTTACTTTTTTCCAGAGTTTGACAACCTGAACTTGTCTATTTAGATTCATCAAGAAGCTAAATCAATAAATAAACAACCCATTCAACAAACAAAGCCCAAAGAGGTCAACTAGTAACTTCAATTGCTAACCTAACCTAACAACGCGCAAGTACAATTTGAGTTAGTACATACACATGCACAGTGAAATGCAATGCTAAATATAGGGCGGGCTAACGCAACGGCTGACGGTTGTGCGTGGTCAGGAGTTTGCCCCTCTCCCCCCCTCTTGTCCTCATGGTCGACAGCGCGCGTACAGGGTTGCTTCTAACTTCCAAGGGCATATGTGTATATTGTATTATGTACGCTTCAGTGCTTGTTGAGGTAGGTTATGTTTAGGCTAGATTTAGGTTTGTATGTGTATTGATCTATGGCTTCGTTCTTTGGGTTTCTTTGACTTTATTTATCATTTAAAAATTGTTTTCTTTTTTTTGCAACTAAGCAGACTTTGATGTTTATAATAATTATTTATCAAAATTCGTTTAATTCATTAGTTCTCTGTAACCCTTAAACTCTACCGTAAGAAATCTGCAACGCCTCTAAACTGCAATGTGACTCATACTAAGTAAAGCTGCTTAGAAGATAAATAATTATTTATGCACGTCTTTAGTGACGCTGCGAACTAAATGCAGGAATTATTATACCTCAAAATATAATAGAAAAAGTTTTTAAACAATATTTTCCTACATCAACAACCAACCTACCGTAGAAACTAAAGCTCACATTACAATCTAGATACGCCTGTGTAAACCCTAACCTGTTACATAAAGTGGAGGGAGCGGGGGGGAATAGGGGGGAAAGTAATGAATACATAGGGGCGCGTGCTTTGCGTGTGCGTCGAATGTATGCGCAAACATAGTCGTATGTACGCACAATGTATGTTTGTGCAGCGGGAGTTGAAAGTACGCCGTGCGGTCAGTCGGACACGATGCTTGCAATTGTTTTTATATTACATAGGTCAGTATTTAAAAGAACGGTTCTAAATTTAAATTGACGTCTTAAGTAATAAATTATCTTGTTTATCGTCAGGTTTAACTTTTCATTGTATGTCAGATAACTATGTATTAATCATTATCAAACCTTGTTGTTTTAAACAACTAATATTTTTAGTAAATACTTACCATCAGGTGACCTGCTGGCTCGTTTGCCTTCTATTACATAAAAAAAAAATAGACAGAATATTGGCAAACATTATAATCAGCCCGGATAATCATAACAGCCTATGGGTAAAGGTAAAGTCTTCTTCATTAACCCGCTACTAAGCTAGTCCCCCAACATAATAATATGTATTTTATGTCTAGTTTCCTTTATTAATATTCGTAGTTATAGATAATATCTAAACTATACCTTAGTCAGTTTTTACGACATCATGGAATTTTATTTATTTATTTATTATTCGGTTCACCAACAGCTATTTACACTAAAACAGTTCTTCCTTAATTAGCTACGTTTAACATTGTAAGTGTAATAACTACTTATAGGCGAACACCGCATGCATTAAGTGTTTACAACTATACTCATAATCGGTGATAAACAAATAAACATTAACATAAATATTAATTTCCGTAGCGAGTACTTTTATAGTCTGTACACGAAGATTTATTACACAAGCTGCCCTCTTTGTCTATGGGAAGTCACCTTGCAAAAATAATTATGTACGACCGAGTAACTATGAACGTACGTCTCGAAATAATAAAAGAAATTGCGAGTAATAATAACTTCTAACATTTATTTTTTTAAACAAGCATTTTTCGTTTTGACATTTATGAATGTAGCCAAATCTTAAATAAAAAGGCATCACCTACTTACTACCTACTTGGTGGAAGTTTGTACTGTTTATAAATAAAATCTATACTTACATAAAATATAAAATTTACAGAAGATACAAGAAGAGAAACTGGAATCCTACTTTTTCCCTATACTTATTACTCGTGTATTAAAGTAAAACTTATTACCATAAACATTAAAGAATTATTAACATTTATTTTATTGTCATGATTTTGTGTATTTTAGTCCTAAAAATTAAATGGACTTCCTATATTTACGAATACTGAAGCTGTTTAAATAGCACACACATCAAATCTTGTTAAAAAAATATTTCTTTATATTAACAAAGCTTGGTATCTTAAACCTTACTTAACTTACACTTTCAAATGAAAATAATTATTATCAAAATAATTTTTCACATATTTATTACGATTTTTTATAGCAAAAACTAGTCGGATGTGTAAAGAGGCCGCCTAGCTCACACACCAAACGAGCGTATGTATGCGTGCGAAATTGTATTATAATAATGTTGAGCAACGACCGTGTTGGTTGATACTTATTTATGTGTGTCTGTGTGTGTGTGTGTATGTGTGAACATACATAAAGCGCGCTACACACGGTTAAGATATTTTAATATAATGTACTTAGCTTTTGTCGAAAACTATTTTTACCTGCGATTAAAAATGCCGCACATGCATCCGTTAAGTGTGACGTCTTCATGAAGAATATATGTTATACAAACATCGAATAGAGTGTTCGTTAGAATTCTCATGATATTCGTAGCCATATTTGGCTTTATGCTTGGCTCAGCTCGTGTTCAATTCGACAAATATAAAAACGACGAATGCTTGTTGTTCTTTTAGCTCTATCAGCTTATAAATTCTTACATCGCTTTCGATCTTCCCATACGAATATATGCAATAAATATTATCTTCGTCGTGTGAAATGGTTCATTAAATTGTATGGCGAGCGATATTGTATCTTAAGATTTTATATTATAGTATCTTAGCGGTGTGCAACGCGCTTAACACATTTGCATGCTACCGATGTAGACAGCTAGGTATATGATAGGCGTCGATACGACTGAATACTCGATCAGTGTGTCACTTTGATACTCTTAGCTTGAATAAACTTGACGGTTATTGTAATTTGCTTAATATACTTGTGTCTCTATATTACTATAAACTTCTGATGGATGTAACATTTTAGCAAAACCTTTTACAAGCAAGATTACGTTCATTACGTAATACGAGTCATGTTCTTTTTAAAAAAATGTTACATACTTATACTTATTTATATATCCACACTATCACATTATTTCCTTTTTTAACTACCGGAACATTTGCTTTATAATACCTATCACGATTGACAGATTGTTCCGCTTTAGGCACGGCCTACCCGCTTACAGCGGCAAGTTCAAGGTAAGGGGTCGTGATCGTGAAATTTTCGAAAATTCGTACCCCTTGGTCACGACCTTGCCGCCGGGGAGCAAAGTAGGTAAATAGGATTCATTCATACATTAGTTCATACTTTTATGGAGCTTCGGTTTTCAAATTTTAGGACATTTGTGGGAAAAGGAAAAGATATGTATTTATTTTTACATAGTCGCCATACGGATGCATAGTATGAGCACTATACAAATAAATAAAATACGTGTACGTAGGTATCCTTTGAATTTTGTTTACGATGTCCATGTCCGTCACCATATAACGTATAAGCGTAAAAAAAACGTGCAAATGTTGGCACCCTTTCAATTAACACGGTCATTGGCCGAGTGAAAATCGTCTTACTGCAGCAAAAAAATGAGATATTGAAATAAATGATGTAAACGTCAAATTTTAAAATTAGAAAATGCATCTGGTAAGGTGATGTTCTTTTTTTTTCATTTTCAAGGACAATCGAACGTTGCGGTCGTTTGATCAAAATATTTAAATGTTTCTTGGCTGTACTGTAACGTTGCTGACGTCAATGAGTAGCGGTTACTACTTACCTTTAGATGGGACACTTGCTTTTCTACCACCAAATTATTGTCGTGATCGATAAAGGATGCACGTAACTGCGGGTAAAAACTTTTAGTCATGTTTACCAATGGACGTACTATCAATTACTTTAATTACTATCGTTCAAGTAATATCAATATTTTAAAATAAAAATATATAAACTAACAATACAAGCGCAAAGTTCTTCTATGCTTACTAATATAAGAAAATAATTTACATATTTTGTTCACAACACCAACTTTTTTTTCGTTAAAAATTAAATGAGTTTTTATAGTAACGAACAGTTACGTCCAATACCTACACATACACATGAATACAATAATTCTAGAGTCATTTACCCCACGACCTTCGAAGTGAAACTTCCTACGATAAATCGATAATTTTATACGACTATCAAGTACTGAAATAAAGGTCATACAGCTTTGCTGTAGGCATGTACAAAATAGTTATCAAGACATCAAGAAACAAAACGAATCGATATTTAAAAATATTTTTGTACTTAATTCAAGAAACCGA
The DNA here is from genome assembly GCA_905475405.1 of Schrankia costaestrigalis. NCBI lineage: Eukaryota > Metazoa > Arthropoda > Insecta > Lepidoptera > Erebidae > Schrankia > Schrankia costaestrigalis. The sequence goes on from FR997832.1 coordinate 7,642,047, forward strand.
ATGCTTAGTTTTGTAAACTCGAACTTCTTTTGAAAAATGCGTGACCTTTTTTTAGTTAAAACTTTCGGTAAAAGTAAAATATAATGCTTCACTGTTACTGTGCATTCAATGTTACTATCATACTTACGTACTTATCATACTGTACTGTACTTATCATCGTCCGTGTGGTGACGGAGTAAGAATACAATATGTCACCACCCCATCTCATCCCATGGGTGTCGTAAAAACCGACTAAGGGACTATCCGTCAATAATATCTTTACAAAAAAGAAGGAAAACTTGAAATTAAACCCTATACCTATCCGTCTGGCCAGCGTGGTATTAGGCCAAGTATACCTCCGTCACGGGAGGAGGCCCGTCCCTGCAGTGGGACATTAATGGGCTGTTATGATTATGATGATGAATGTTACTGTACTTATGCCCAATCAGATCCTTCAGTTTCTCTAGCTGCAAATATCTAGGTACATATCAGTTCACTTTAAAATTTTAATTAATTTTCAATATACCTACCATTAAATAAATAAAAAAAATAAAATAAAAAAAATAAAAATCTTTTATTTCAGTCTCACAATGTTTAGGTACATGCATGTCCATATTTAGTGGAAATTAAAAATAAAAATAAAATATAAAAATGAAATAAACTTTATGTAAATAAACTTTAACTTAATGCAATAAACTTTCGGTAAAAGTAAAATATAATGCTTCACTGTTACTGTGCATTCAATGTTACTATCATACTTACGTACCTCCTCCCGTGACGGAGGTATACTTGGCCTAATACCACGCTGGCCAGACGGATAGGTATAGGGTTTAATTTCAAGTTTATTTACCATTGCAGAACACATTTAATTTAAACTTCAAAGTTAATATCTAGAAAAATATATTCTTAAAAACTCTGTAAAATTGAAATAGAACGTGGAATATAAAATTAAACCATGTAGACGATATAAATTGTTTTATTTCTATAATGGCGCCATAACAGTAATCAAATCAAGAGTATAAACCATGAACCAACTTATTAGCATAAAATGTGAATCGAAGCCCTACCGTGAATATATTAATAAATAAACTAAAATATTATACTTTACAAGTTACTCCTACGTAAAAGAACGGACGGGCATGGTTTTGGAGGCGACAGAAAGACCTCATGGTCACTCCTTTCTTATCGTTTCTGAATTGCAATTGCATTATAATATAATTATATGTGTTACGGCTAAAACCCGAAGCGCGGCTATTCTGGAACTAGTTCTAGCCGGAATGAGTTCGGATAGCCCTAGTTTTATCCAACAGGGAATGACTGGACCTAGTTGTAGCCAGCATTATGAAGGCTAGACCTAGTTTTACCCGAAAACAATCGGCTCGTACTAGGTTTAACCAAGACTATGTAGCTCCACCTAGTTCTAACCGGCTAAAACTAAGTGTAGCCGCACTTCGGGTATTAGTCGTAACATTATATGTACATTGCAGTCATGCTGCCGCTTCAATAGGCATATGAAAAGTATAACTTTTGTTAGCGTTAGATGTCTGGTAGAGTTTTACCGAAACTGATTGAGCATACTTATAATAGTAGCACTATAGTTTTAGAGATTAGATCTGGCTAGATTACTGAGAGGCCTCTGTCCAGCAGAGGACTGCGATAGGTTTTTTGATTGATTGATTGATTACCGAGTAAATGCAAAAGAAAGATGTTTAAAATGGAAATGCAGAAAGTAGTAATAGGTAGAGTATGGTAGCAGTAGATCTCTGTAGCTGTGTTTTGTTTCTCTTTATCTGTAAAACACTTTTGATTCTTTATTTCTTTATATTTATAACTATACTAAAAGAAGTTACCTACTTTAAATATAAATAATTAAAATATACTAACCTTGAAATGTTATTCTCAACAGATTACAACGCCGCCCCTCTGTTCGCCTCGGAAAACGCCTCCAGTGGTAAGTCACAATAAATTCTTACATAATAAATCAATACAAAGGTTTTATTACGTTGCGTATAATTTTATTGACATTTTTATTGTTTGTATGAGTTAAGACGAAATCTTTAGCTGGTATTGCTCTTCTGGAGCCAGTATCTATCAGTTACTTATAGTTAATTTAAAGTAATGAAGGATTCAATACTTCATTATGGCTTTTTGATAAAACTGATACCAAAAAAAAAAACAAGCCAGTCCCTGCCTAGACTTTTAGCTATCGTCCGACGAATTATTTCGTGTCTATTGATTTATCAGACGGAGGTATCCCTAAGTACCTATATAGAACCTTTTTACACCAGCCGTCGGTTCTGTGTGCTATATGTCTATCTTCACTTCAATAGGTACAGCTTGAGTATTTAGAGTTAACACACATTTAATACTCAATGAACCATGTTGGTGACGGAGTAACAATACAATATGTCACCACCTTATCTCATCCCATGGGTGTCGTAAAAACCGACTAAGGGACTATCATATTAACGAAATAAAAGAAGGAAAACTTGAAATTAAACCCTGTACCAATCCGTCTGGCCAGCGTGGTGTTAGTAGGTCAAATATCCCTCCGTCATGGGAGGAGGCCCATCCCTGAAGTGGGACATTGATGGGCTGTTATGATGAACCATGGTAAGAAGAAAGCGTTTCATTATTAGATAAATTCTTATTTTTCCCTATTATTATACAAGTAGAGTATGTAATTTCAAACGTCGTATATTATTACCGAAGCGCTTGTACCAGATAAACAAAAACAGAAAGATTTTGTGAGTCAGAAATAATTTATCTACTTACAGATAATTATTTCACCTTAATGTAATGTTCTTTTAAAACATTATATTTTACTAGCTGGTCCCCGCGCCTGTAGTGTTTCGAGAGCTTAATTTATAAATACAAAACCCTTATAAATTGTAGCCTATATCTTATTCTGATTTATAAGCTTTATTTAAGTGTAGGACGCCCCCCGCCCCCCAGCTAGGTGGACCGACGACCTCATAAAGATCTCTGGGTCGGACTGGCTGCGGAAGGCGCAGGACCGAGTTCTTTGGCGCGTTTTGGGAGACCCCTATGTCTAGCAGTGGACTGCAATAGGCTAGTTGATTAATTGAAGCTTTATTTTTGTCAAGTTTCATTAACATTCATTTAGTAAAAGAGTAACAAACATCCATCCATACTTACAAACTTTCGCATTTATAATATAATTAGGAATAAGAAATTAGGATGAATGCTTCCAGTTACTAGGTGGATTAATACTCAAATATATTCGAGTTGTTATTGTATAGAAATGACAGGGGTGTATGAACGTTTGTCATTTACATAATTGCGTAACGATGTGTGGAAGGTTTGAAGTATTTATGTACGTAAACATAGATGAAAAACATTTATTAACCAAGTCCTTAAAGGAAAGGACTTTTTGCGTTTTTAACCGCAAAACACAGTAATTTCTTGACTAATTTTTATATTTTTATTTGAAATTTTTATTAGCTTTTGGTTAATCTCATGGAACATGGAGAATTTATTTAGCATGTCCTATAAATACTATTCTATACCATAAATTTGCATAGGGCTTTCACACAACGGCATTTATTTTATTTACGATTAAATCAATGACATATACTCGTAGCTAATTGTTATCGTGTGTTATCATAAGGAGAATCTTATAATAATATGTAATCGAAGGTTCGACGAGTTGAATGACCTTCATATTGGACTTTTAATGGCCTGCGCGTTGCCTTTTACAGTTGTGACATAAAAAAAGGTTTTAATACAAATGTTATCCTTCGTTGATTTTTCGATACTACGTGATATTAATTGTGACAATGTTATTAGCCATAATAGCATTAAAAGTCCCACTCTAGGGACGGGGAGGGGCTACCTTCAGTCGCAGAAAGAAAGAAAAGTAACTTCTCTGATATACCAAAAACAAACAAAACTTATTCACAGTCATTTTATATTTCTTGGCACGAAAACCATACCATGTTTGAAGATATTTCTATGTGAACTACATGTGTTTGTCCCCTATTAAACAAAAATCTCCTCCTCATTTAAAAAAAAAATAAGCAAAAACAATTCTGATACTATTATCATTATTTTCAACATTTAACCTGAAAATCAGGAATATTTATGAGTTGAGTTTGAAAAATCGCACGGCAATAAATAACTTAAAATCTTGAAATTAATTAGGTAATTTATAAATAAAATTCTGCGTGGGTGGACACGTTTCGTAACTATTAAATGCGTTTTATTCAAATTAAATGAATATGCCTATTTATTTATGTATCTACTTTTTGCGACAAGTCTTTATAAGGAAACGTCTGGCTTAAGCCTATTATTATATTAAATATTATGCATATCAATAGCGTGGCAAAAAAAATATTAAACGTGCCTTCAAATAGTCAAAGCAATATTAATAATGTGATGTATTTTAAATTTAACTTCCGTATCTTAGCGATTACTATTAGTTTAGAAGATGTAGGCTTTGGCTTGTATGTATGGATAGATCATTTATTTATTGCATATAGATTTACATATTATTTAAGTACATTGGCTCACAAAACTGCTTGCGCAGTTTAACTGTGAGATCGTTGATTCTCTGTTATTATATAGAGAAATATATATTATTATGACTGTACTAGTTTACTTTTCTTCTCTTTGTTTTTTTTTGCGGGAGGGTTACGTTTCCCATGCAGAACAATTTTGTGTGTGATCTACAAATTATTGTTTTGAGTCTGGATGTTCTTTATGTCCGTTAAATTGATGTTTCTAAACTATCCCGCGACACAGGTATATCCTGCAGAATATATAATATATATATATATATATATATATATATATTGTGCAGAAAAGGTTCTTTAAAATACAAAAGAAAAATCATGTTTGTTAGAGCGATATCTTTATAAAATAAACATTGTCGTAAAAACAAGTAACACCAGTTAGCAGAAAATTTCAATTTAGCGATAAGAGCTATTATACATAAATAAAAATATAAATATAGATTGTTTTCATGCCTAATAAATCGTTATGTACCGTACCGTATCGAGAGGATGTCAACTTTGGAAATAATTATGAAATATAAATAACAGTTAAATATAATCAGTAGTCCCTGTCAAAGCTTTTCCACGACTTAAATAATGTATGTGCTATGAATCTCACAGATCGTGAACACCTAAAGCCAAACGCCGTAAGGACCTGGCACTATACGCGATTACAAGAAATAGAAATAGAATCTAGTCAAGTGGTTGTGGCTTACAGTTTAAATGTATCTACTTAATATGCCTTTAACTATTATCTGACCTGTATTCTGGATCGACAAAATAACTAGAAATTAGTTAAAAAAAAAACTATAATATCAGTTAGGACAGTTAGAACGATAAGCGATTTTTAAAAGCTTGTGCCTGCCCTTTTGTTCCAAAGTAGCCAATGATGCTGATGATGTTGCATTACTAACTTAAGTCGACGACTATCTACTACTCGTACTGTATACCATAAATAAAAAAGCAGCGGGCAATAAGTCATGAAAACATTCTATGAAGATAAATGTAAATTTGCAAGTAACCCAATTTTAAAAACGAAACGTTAAAGCAAATTTAATTATATAACTATTCCACTAATAAATTAGATAGAATATTACACAGCGAAAAAACCCTGTTACAATTATAATGTTTGATTTTCATTTTATTACAAAAAAAAACTGATAACTAATAAAATTAAGGGCACCGAAACACGCGATGCTTTTATCAGTACTACATGAAATTCAATTAAGGAAATAGAATCTTGTCTGGAACCAATGTAATTCAATTAAATAAAATTGAGTTAGTTTGGTTTGTCGGCACTAAAATATGGTGCTTGTAAGGAAGAAAAAAACTAAACAAATTTAGACTGCATTAATGGTGTTTAGTATCCATCTGTCACAGGAGGAGGCCCGTCCCTGCAGTGTGGCATTAATGGGCTCTTATGATGATGATTAGTAGTGTTAGCGGTATGCAGATACCAAGTAGAAGTTAGAACAATAATAGACAATCTTACGTTAGTCGCCTTGGAGGCACAGACAGTGGTCCCATTATAGAAGGCTTGCTCTATAGTATTGGAATTGCCTTGTTCAATACAAAAAAAACTTGCTTCTGTGATCCACAACATATTATTATCCCGAACCTAGGCCGAGCCTATATTCTGCCTGTCCTTTATATTTTGTGGCTTGAAATCCGACTTAAGGCAGCATCTGTGGTATTGAAGATGTCATGACCTCACTGTTAATAAGCTGTAGATGGTTTGTTTTTTAGATTCATAATCTAAAAAAAACCATCTCCAGCTAACTAACCCATTACAACAATTAAAACCAATTGGTTTGTATCTAAACCCATTACAACTGCTAAAACCAATTAATCTAAAAAAAAACGTACACATATCTGAACAAGCAAGTAAACACAAGTTTCATAACAAGTTTACTTAGAAGACAGTCGTACATGATAACTAGACGTGATTGCAGCGATACTTCCAATACACTGCAATAGGTTGTTAACCTACTAAGATAGTGTTATCGCTCGCCAACGCGACCAGCCTACATACTTCCGCGCGGCTTACGTGTGTATATACCGAATTCTATTATTGTGTTTAAAGGACGTTTGATGAACTTTAATGTATAGAGATTCTTGTGATCATGTGATTTTAATGTTTACTAATCTAGTCTTAGGTATTAGTTCATTACTTTTAAAGGTTTGAGGTGACACCCCGACTCATTCAGAGAACGGAAGGTTAAACTTGATGTTAAACTCTATTCCAATCTGGCCCGTGGTATAAGAAAGCCCAATTTATCTCCGTCACTGAAGGAGTCATGTCATTGCAATGCGAATTATTTTAAAGTGTTAAAAACTATTCACACGAGCATTCGAATAAACTTAATACATAACTCTAAACTCTATCAGATCTCCATCCCTTATGATAACACGTAAGTACCCTACATTCGTGCATTATCTCTAAAATACATTACATGGAAGAAAGAAAGAAAGAAAGAAAGAAAGAAAAAATATTTATTTTGCACCTCACTGCACAATACAAGAATTAACATTAATGTTACAATTCAACATATTAAAAAGTCACATGAGGTGCAAAACTAGGACCAGTCTCAGCATGATGCTGCAACGATGACAGCTGCAGCGCTGTTATTCTGACTGGCCCCGTTTATGACGTCACGGACGCCAAACACTTAAAAGTTATTTAAAATAAGATAGAAATAAAACGGTACAAATAATTAATAAATAAAAAAAAAAACCTATGACAGAATATTCATTTTTACATAAAGCCGTCCACAATTGCTATATAGTGAATGAAACTGATCGAATGACTGATCAGTTGTCTATGGTCTGACTAAAACTAAACAAATACAAACAAACAAAGCGGCTAAAATTGCGACAGCAAATACAGTTTATAGCTAGTAATATGCTTATATATAATTTTCTAATGAATAAATTATACAATTTTAATGAGATAGGACAAGGGTCATAAATATACTAAATATATTGTAATGTATAGTGTAATTAATTGTTTGTTGTGTATGAAGTGTATGTGTTATGTGGCAATGCAATGCAAGGAGCTTCATAGATACGTGCCAGCGTCCACTATTGTGTAAGTAGTTCCATAAATATTTAATAAACTTAAGGCGTTGTTTTGTTGCAACTATTTAGTCATGTAAATGCCCGTGCTGTAATACTCCATTATTGTCCCTGTTTTTGATGGTTAAGTAAATGTTCTTTAAGTGTGTTTTTAAATGTGTGTATTGTTTTGAGGTTATGTAGTGGTGGTGGGAGGTCATTCCAACAACGTGATGCAGCGTATTTGAAACTACCACGGAAGGCAGTTGTTCGATGTCTCGATATTATTAAAAGACGTGATGCAGCCCTTGTGTTATATTTGTTTACATCGCATGACCAGGTTAGCTTATTATAGAGATATAATGGTTTTTTAGAGTAAATTATACCGAAAAGCATTGTAGCTAAATGTAACTGTCTGCGTGCATGCATTTTCATTAGATTACCACTGGCGTGCATAGCTCGTAGGATAGCAGACATAGATCTGAGAGAAATGCACGCCGCGGCATCCGCGGAGAGACGCGACTGGTCGTCGTCACCCGGTATGCAGCCACGTTCTAGACGCTAATGCGCGTGTATCCGACGACAACACGCCGGAACTAACATAGGGTTGACAAAGTATTGTTTGTTTATATAATTATTAAATTAGTTAATAATGACCGTATAGGCTTTGTACCGATTGTCCTTCTCCTGGTATAGAAGTTCTATACCAGGAGAAGGACAATCGGTACAAAGCCGACTGGTCGTCGTCACCCGGTATGCAGCCGCGTTCTAGACGTTAATGCGCGTGTATCCGACGACAACACGCCGGAACTAGAATAGGTCAAAACCACTTTTGACTACTGTTTTATGCAGTTAAAAAGGGTTTTGACTGGCCATGAGTTTTGACTGTAACATAACACTAGCTAATCTAAGCTAGTCATTAATAACGATTGAGTCTAATTAATAAAAAAAAGTTGTCAGCCCTGCTGAAATACTTAGTCCTTCGCCTATGATAGAGGCAAGCTAACATATAAAACGTAACATAGTAACAATATTAAGCAGACATAAAATGCAGCTTTATATTTCTTTGAGTACAAGCCTTCCTATACGTATTTTCAATTAATTTATTCTATTTTTATTATTTACTTTACTTTATAGCAAAAATTCTGAAACAAAATCCAATAACATCCACATTTCTTTACTCGACAACCCTACTATTAACCGCGTGCAGAGAAATCAGCAACTGGTTTGCGCATTCGCAGCGGTGCTTATTATCTACGTGTTTAACGTTACAAACATTGGCTTGTTATTAACAGAAAGTGCTTATTATTACCTATGTTTGTGAAACCACAAAGTTCATAAGTTAACCAGGTATTTCCTTTTCTTGGTTGCTTTATGAAAATTGTACGATTTCAGTGATATTTAGCTTCGACTAATAATATTTCAAAGTTAAAAATAAGGGTATTACTGTGTTTTTAACATATTATCTCAAAAATCGTTTGATAAATCCAATAAAGTGGTAATGATTTTAAGAACTATTCTCGGTCTGCTTGTCTGTAGCTAACCTTAAAATTAGAAACGACAACACATGTTTTGATGGAACTGTCAATCTGTAGTTTTAAAACAACAGAAGTCTATTGCTTACAAAGTAGCCTATGTTACATTCCAATGAAATATTTACTTGAAAAATAGTAGAGAAAGCAGTGAGATTGTTAAGGGAAGTTCTAATGGGCCCCTAAAGAAACCTAAGATAGAAGCGTCGTTATTGGCCTCAAGATAGAAGAACCTACATAAAGAGTTAGGCATTTTAATAGGTCTTGACTGACCATAAACAGCACGCTTGAGTAAGGTTTCAAAATTAAATATCGTTACCTTATAAAATAAAAACATGCCCTAAATTCCTGCACACAAAAGAATCGTGGGTGGTATATAAATAGAGGCTTAAAAATATTAAAAGGCTCGTTTCAGGGAAGGTATTAACGGTATTACAGTACTTTTATATTATTATCTGTGATACTTTGATCGTCTTTTAACAATTATATAAACGTTTAAGCTGTTTAAGGCTTTAAGTATTTTGGTCTGTAAAAGCCAAGTTGTATCCTTACAGGCCCGGCAATAATATTCATTGTATTAATAAAGGTTTTATATGTTTTATTAATAGTACTTGTACGTAGGGGCTAAAGAATATCGTTAGAAGTATAGGGCTTTTAATTGGACTCCTTAGATGGCTTCATATAATTAGCTGATATCTTCAAATCAGCAGTCATTTAAGAAGCATAAAGGTTTTACTGTTTACACTCATCATAACATACTTCAACTAACTGCCTCAGTAGCAAAGCGATTTTGTGGCAGATGTGCTAGTGTTACCAAAATATGTAAACAATCCTACTTATAAAAGCGAAAGTTTGTGAGGATGTATGGATGGATGGATAGATGGATGTTTGTTACTCTTTCACGCAAAAAGTACAAAATGAATTTTGATGAAATTTGGAATATAGGTAGTTTAGGGTATAGAATAACATTTAAGGCTGAGCGCAGACTTGGAACACGACAGTCTTAAGACAGACTATTGCTTTACAATATGTATGAATATGCGCACACTTGGAACAAAACGTCGTATAGACAATATTGTCTCAGATAGACAGTTTTGTTTTATGTGTGCTACGTATCGTAGTCAAAACTGTTTCGTTTTAGTTTTAAGACAGACTTGTCTATATGAGGCAAGTCAGTCTTGAAACAGTCTAGTCTCCAATGTGCGCTCAGCCTAAGGTACTGATACAATGCAGGTACAACCGCGGGCATCAGTTAGTCTTTTATATTTAAATGTTTTGCACTAAATGTTATAATAGTGTATTGAACGTCACATCCATTTTCTACCAGTCAACCGTAAGTCATGGAAAAAGAAAACATCATACATATTCCTTCATATTTTCTCTGAATATTAAAATCTCCTTCGTCCAGATGTTTTCAATCGAAATTCTTAGTTTGCCGCGTTATATAGAGATCAGATATGAATATTCTAATGAAACCCGTGTGTGGTCGGTATGTTTGAACAGTTAGAATAAACCATATATCCATTATTGTAATCGATGCAACTAACACAGGAAAGTGCGTCATTGTGTACAGGCGGCGACTAAAGTATCAAGTTAAATGTACGGTTTTCATACGACTACGGTGAAAACCAAGCTTATGGTTGGTAAAGAGTTATCTTATCTTTTTTATCTCTTGAAATGTTTTACTATAGGATTATATTGATAATCAATCAATTAAAACATTTATTTTCTTCACAAACATTACAATTAAAAGATATTACTACAAAATACAATTAAACTTAGGCTAGACATAAGATGGTGTGATGGTGCTAAATACAATCTGTGAAGGACTGAGGAGAATAATATGACTATATAAAACTTTTTTCTCCATTTTAAGACATATAAGTTTGTTTAAAGAACAAACAGTAGGTAAATCATGTCACAGCCTATTGAATGAGAACTGAAATTTTGTCTTTTCTACTAATACGTTGTACTAATATATGTTGTTTCTTATACTATTTTCTATTCTACAAATCAATAGAAAAAAAGATCATGACTCTTAACTAGCACAAAAACACGATATAATAGTATGTATGCCACAATATGTCGTATAATAATATTACAAATATGACAGTATCAGATACATTAGGTTATTGAACTGTTTGTATCTTATTGTGTATTTTGTAATCTTATCTATGTTATGGACTATTATATGTTTTAATCTGTTAACCTACTATATGGACACTACAGACCTAGATGTTGATTCTATTGATACTAAGTATAAAATATTGTTTATTGACAACTAGCGCAAACGTTTAAAAAGAGAACTTATGTTTGAAGACATAACTTTTTTATTACAAAACGCATTGAGGTCTTAGTCTTACTGCTCCCTTCTGTATACTCTGTATACCAGAGATGTCTAAGGAAATTTAAAAACGATCGTACAATACTCATTTCTGTTGATATTTAAAAAAAATGGTTTTACGGAGATTACGATGAGGCGATGCTTCTCAATATTTCATTTAACTAGACAACGTCTAGGATGTCTGTTTTCTGCTTGTTTTCGCTTTCATATTTTAGCATTACTTGATATAAGTGTAACATAAATTACAATAAGTGGCAATAAACCTTCATTTGAAACTTGTAGAAGTACTGTCGTGACCCTCAATTTTACTTGTCCACTAACATAAAGAACCTTTCATGCCCCATTAACATTATACTAAATACAACAATAAAAAGCTTAGTAGTTTAGACGACACAGGAATCTAGACTCTTCTTAAAACTTTTCTTATTACAATAAAGTATATTTTCCTTTGCATTTATGTGTACAAAGAAAACAAGCGAGCGTTTTGTACTCGTCAGTTCGTTTCCGTAATGTGAAACCAAATATATTTTGTGTACTTCCTACATTGTATAATTATGTACACACAGCAACTAATCAAGCTAGACACTCATGTACCTTAATACCTTGAAATAAGACACAATTTCAAATGAAAATGTTTAACTTGATGTGTTGCTGTGTGTATGTATCAAATATGATTTATACGCTTTATCTGATCGTTCATTGTTTTACTAATGGGGTTGGCACTACTAAACGGTTGGACTACTGTTACATTGTGTACAGTGACTGATTGGATCGAGATGTGATTATACGATTCGAGTGGATCATTTTGTTGTTTTGGTTCTTTTTTGTACAAATGTTTTATTTTTGACGAGGGCAATTGTGTTATGCATTGTTTAATTCTTAGTGTATATTATAATTTCTATACTTATTTTTTTAGAGTTAAATCTTTCCCAGGACAATTCTTTATCTGTTAAGGTTACACTTAAATGGAAATACTTAAAATTATTACGTGTGTTTTTTCCTTATTTTTCAAAAATGTAACACCCTAATTTATATCCTTCGTGTACATTTCAATCTATTTAACGATTGTCATTTGTCTCTAACAACTCCACCAATAAATAAAAACTATAACCCTTGACAATGAAAGTTAAATAACGGATTTCCAAATAAGTATTTCTTCAACAATAACTTACTTATTTAAGCATAACAAATGTCATTTACTACATATAAATGTACCGTACAGTTAGTTTGATATAAGTACACTTGATTCACTGTTATTTTGTGGTAATGTCCCAAATGAGACGAATCGTTAATAGAGAAAATAACATTATTCTTATGCTATAAGAAACTGGCAAACACCCACACAAGACTTTTTAACAAATTATTTAAAAATATATAAAATTAACGTAGATACGTTTACAAAAGTCACAATAGTTACTGCTAACTGCGACTGTAAACAGTGTATGTACCTAACTGTTGTGGGTTTGAATCCCAAGCAAAATTATAAATTATTTGTGTAATCCACACAAAAATGTCTTGTACCTGAATAATCTTTGCGTACTGAAAGTTTAAAATAAACTTCATCATCATAACAGCCCTTTAATGTCCCACTGCAGGGACGGGCAGGAATAAGTAATATTTCAATTTGAATTAAAGGTAGTCTTTTAATTATTTGGGAATAAAAAAACATACTTAAAGTATTGTAAAAATGGCCAAGCCCTTATAGCAAAATCACTATGGGCTTACAGTCAAGTCCAATCAAGGTATATTATTATTCGATTTCGAGTTAAAATTTTCTGTTATTTTCATTGTATTGGGTACCTATATGATTTATTTCAACGTTGATGAAGTCCTCACTCAACTGATTGATGGTTGCAGATTCACGATTGAAATCAAAAAAGTCAATTCAAAAGTAGCGTACCTTTTTGTTAGTTAGCAACTATTTACATAATTGCTTGGTACATGATAAAAAGTCCTTCAAGATGAATTAAATAATAGGTTACCTTAGTAAAAAGAAAATGGTCCATTTCTTCAATTATCATTACATATAGTGACTCTACTTTAAATGCTTAACAGTAAGCTATCACAGCAGAGTTCATGAATAACGAACATACCTACCACTTTGGCAATCTTAGTAGATGCATTTTCACGCCTAACTAGGACCCATGATTATAAGAAGTTGGAAATACCCTATAACATTTACGTAATAAAACATTTTTATATCAGTAATTAACTCAAATACAAATTAAATTAAAATAAGCGCAGGTAAAAACCACTAACCATGACCAACTTTTTAATTAAGAACATTAATATTATTTATTGTATATTTTTCAATTAAATTGTTATATTACTCAAATATAAATTAAAAGCGTACCGGTAGATTTAAAGTGGGCAGACCCTTCACACGATGTATGGATACTATTAAAGATGGCGGGAAACTAATAGATAAGGTCATTATCCAGGAACAGAGGTCTCCATTAGCTAAAATAATTATAAAGATAAATTAAAATTTCATTCGATTAAAAGTTTAAATAATATATTGAAGAAAATGATGTTTAATTTTATTTATTAGCTTATTTTTTTAAATTAAATAAACCAAAAAAGTTTGAATTGAATCCAGCATAAATATTGTTTATTATTTTCCATTTCTTTTGTTTACCTTTTGCATCAGTAAATTGGCTCAGCTTTATGCTAATTAATAACGAAAACATTGTAACGAAAGAGCAAGGCACCGAAACAAATTATTTTGTATCTTCATAATTTAATACAATAACAACAGCATCTGTATTCATATTTTGTTCTTAAAAGAAAAAGATAATTTTAGGTACTTTGCGATTTTTTTTTAAACACAGAATATTTTTAATTCACTGTTATTTTTCTAAAAAAATAACACGACTTAAGAAATAGAGATCAACAAATCAACCTATCGCAGTCCACTACTGGACATATGCCTCTCCAAACACACACCACATAACACGGTCCTGTGCCTCCCTCATCCATCGATTTCAGTTTCAGTTGGGAAATGGAACAAGTTATTATAAAATCTAAAGGAGTAAAGTGATCGACATAACTCACAGAATTTGTCATCATAACAGCCCATCAATGCCCCACTGCAGAGACGGGCCACCTCCCGTGACGGAGGGATACTTGGCCTACTAATACCACGCTGGCCAGACGGATTGGTATAGGGTTTAATTTTAAGTTTTCCTTCTTTTTATTTCGTAAAGATAATATTCACGGATAGTCCCTTAGTCGGTTTTTACGACACCCATGGGATAAGATGGGGTGGTGACATATTGTATTCTTACTCTGTCACCACACGAAGAAATTTGTAAAGAATACATAATGAACTGTGTCAAACTGTCTTAAAATAGCTTAAATAATGTTACATAATTAAGTTTGTTTAATCGATCTCACAGTCAAACTGTACATTACACAGTTTTGTGGGACACAGTTTTTAGTTTGTAAGATTTTCCATGTACCGTAATAATAATAATAAATAAAAATAAAAAAAAAATATTTAAACATGAGTGCGGAACGAAAAGTAAGAATGAACTATTAGTAAATTTATAAGTTACACGTGTATTTGTACACAGCGTTGGCCTTCCATACATCGTGACACGTCGATAATAATACGTTCCGTTTGAGGCCATTAAGTCTCCTAGTTGGTTACTATGGGGATACGGCACTTTTACTTTATATGGTACTTTTATTTTATATGGTACTTTTACGTCTTCATCACTAAATGGTAAGTGCCTTGGTGCTCACTATTTACGTATTGCTCAGACTTTTGTTGTGCATGGAATTAAAACTTATATATTACTTACTTATTGTCTTGTCCTTATATGGATAAAAACCTCGTGCACAGAGTAAATAAAGTTATCCACGTTAACTATAAAAAAGCATACTTAACTTTCTAAGACCTTTGTAGGGAGTTTTTGACAGAAATAAATAAATTATACTTTTGAATCGCTAAGCTACCCCGCTTGTTTCAAAGCCCTATTTAGGCACATAAGTCTATGTCAGTTACTCGAATAAATACCCTTCCTACAGTCGACACCTTTTGTAAAAGTATACCTACTCTCTTTTCTTTTATATAATGAAGGGATATAACACTTAGACATAGTGAAACAAACACCTGATATCTTCGTAAAAGCTTTTCCCTTTTACTTAAACGTATTATTTTTGTTTGTTTTTGCTTTAGAAGATCGATGTGTGATAGTTTTCGGGTCTCCTACAGTAACGGAGAGAAACCTAGTCTAGTAACTTTGCTGTTTGCTTAAGTTTTTCTTCTTTTGTAGTTTCTTTTTTTTTTTTTTTTTTTTTTTTTTTTTTTTTTTTTTTTTTTTTTTTTTTTTTTTTTTTTAAAAGACAACTCCCGCACTAGGGATCATGCCCTGTGTCGCGGGGACTTTTACAAACATCAATTAACGGACACATAGAACACCCAGACTCAGGACAATAATTTGTGGATCTCACAAATTATTGTCCTGCGTGGGGATCGAACCCACAACCTCATGCACGGCAGCCGCTGGCTCTACCGGCGCGCCACCGAGGTCGTCCGATTTTTTTTATTAACGACATTTTCCTAATAGAGTTGTTTCCAAATTCTTATAAAATACGATTTACTTTCAAATAAGATATTATTATACGTACCTTAATAAAATAAAAACGTTGTACACATACCAACACATCAACCTACACCTCAATGTACCTTAATTCCTTGTAATAAGATATTTTTTCCAATGTAAATAAATAGCTTGATACTTTACGTGGAAAGAGACGAATTCTTATTTTTACACGTTTACGCCACGGTTCCTTTTTAGGTAAAATAAATTTATTCTATCTTGGGAGTATGCTCCATGTTTTTATAAATAAGTTATATAGGTACAAGAAAATTGTTTTTTCTTTATGCATGGATACTTCTACGTTTTTTCACGTTTCATGTCAAGTTATTCTCTGTGTTACTATTACTGTGGCAAGTATGATTACGTGTGTTTATATCGTCACGTCTTTATAGTGATAGAGTCAACTAATTTCACCAGACGTAGGAGTAGTAAAAGCCGAATATGATAGAAGATACGCAGATAATATTATCTTTGTGAAATAAAAAAGTAAATCTTGAGCCTAAACTCGATACTAAGCACTCTGGCTAGCATCGTAACACTAAGCTAAGTTCACACGCTAATGATGGAGAAAACTTTGTTATTATAGGAGGCATATCCTTGCTCTCTCCGTGTGGTAACGGAATAAGAATACAGTGTATCACCACCCCATATCGTCCCATGGGTGTCGTAAAAACCGACTAAAGGACTATCCGTGAATATTATCTTTACGAAATAAAAAGAAGAAAAACTTGAAATTAAAACTTATACCAATTCGTCTGGTCAGCGTGGTATTAGTAGGCCAAGTATCCCTCCGTCACGGGAGGAGGCCCGTCCCTACAGTGGGACATTAATAAGCTGTAAAGATTATATCCTTGCAGAGGAACATTAATATTCTATTATAATATTATTGTCTGTATCTAAGATCTTTTCACACATTAAAAGCCTATATCTTACACCCAAAAAAGGGTCTAAAGACATAGTTCATAACCTGATTTTCGTGGTATTAAACATGCTTACAATGCTCTATCCTTACCCATGACTCGTCGATAACACGAGAATTATAGCCGTTGTCGCCTTACCAATAATGTCGATAAAGTTTCAGGCTGTTAATATGAATACCTTCACGAGGTCGCTTGTGCTTGTGGACAATAGCACTGTTGTATGTGCCAGGAAGCGGCATATTGTGGCGTGGATCCTCATCATTAATGCCTTTTGTGATGTTGAACGTAACGTGCCATTCGATTGTTCTATTGCCTTTGTTCGTTACATTTTTATCTTCTATCTTATGCCCTCCTAGTACATCTGATGTTTGTTTTAGAAAAATAATAGTGATTTGTATTACTGATTCATGTTTTTGTCATTGTTGAAGCTAAGTTTGGTTGTAATGTCACAATATTGATCTATAAATATCACTTGTATTTTTATTTACACTATATAAAACTTATAGCAACATTCAATTGGCTGTGCTTTTAGGGTTCCGTAGCCAAAGGGCAAAAAACAGAACTCTTATGGACTCATCATGTCCATGTTCGATAATAGGTCTAAAACATTAATCTAATTAGGAATTTGTCTTTAATTTTAGGATTCATCGCCTCATTATAAGACAATGGAATCTTTTTGACCATAAGTACAACAACTCAAAATCGTTTTTAAGTATAAAATCTATTTCCTACATAACAACAACGATTATAATACCAATTCTTTTGTGTACGTATGCCTTTACTCAAGCATTAGCAGAACCCTCAAACAAACAATATTAGCTTACTTGGAGAACTCAAGCAACTTGACCGCGGTACAGATTGTGTACACATTGCTATTAATCAAATATACGCAGCTAATATTACTTCAGTATTATGTAAAAAGCTTTATATCATGTTTAATTTAATTCAGAGAATCAAAGTTACCCCGAAATATTCACCATAATAGCCCATTTATGTCCCACTGCAGGGACGGGCCTCCTCCCGTGAGTTAGGGATACTTAGCCTACTAATACAACGATGGCCAAACGGATTGGCATAGGGTTTCATTTCAAGTTTTCCTTTTTTTTATTTCTTAAGACTTATATTCACAGATAGTCACTTAGTCGGTTTCTACAACACCCATGAGATGAGATGGGGTGGTGAGATATTGTATTCTTACTCCTTCATCACACGTAAATAAAAAGCTTTATATCATGTCTAATTTAATTCAGAGACTCAAAGCTACCCCGAAATATTAACGTGGTTATATAACTCTCTTATTTGGTTAAAATATACAGTCATATTAAAATAATAGAAATTATTCGGTTTAAATAAATACGTTTAAATTACATGTAAGTACATTTACCAACTATTTCCCAATTGACAAATTAATAACGCTTAAATAAACTAAACTAACGTAGTTACGTATTTATGTTAAATACAAACAAATATTACTATTATCTTTTCGTATTTCACAGACAGAACCACCTGTCAAACTGACAGTTTAACTGTCAGAGAAATTTATTAGATTACTATCTGTGCTATTATTTTGTTTTTCCTTATTAAGTATGTAAATCCATCGCGTAAATTCCTTTATATATTTGTTATGTTTCATTCTCATTGCTCTATGTAAAGTAGAACAATAATGGACTTCTTACTTAACCATTCCTACTGGTAATAAATACTCGTAGCTTTGAAAACAAGCTCGTATTGCCGGTTAACATAGCTTGCCTACATCTTACTAGTCTACCCTAAGCGTACATCTTCGGGTAGGTCAGGCTCCCGTGTCCCGGACGAGAGAAACCGAAAGTACCGCGAACCAGTTCAAGTGCAGATGCGGCACGAGGGGGGCGCGGGGATTGGAAGGGGAGGGGTAAACGTGACCCGGTCACAGCCCGGACCCCGCTGTTAGGATCCGGATGTATGTCACCAACCATTGCCATTATGGATGACATTGGAGGAAAAGAATTGTAGGTTTTCTTTGTAAATGTTTGTTCATGTTTAGATTGGTCATTTATCTTTGTTGAATGTTTTCTTTTCTTTTTTTTGTGGAACGAAATGTTTGTTTTCTTATACCTGCTTTGGTTTTCTGTGAGTAAACAGGCAAAAATTATGAATTATTGGACGTCTTTCCTACACTTATCATTTATTGACTATAGTTATTGAGTAAATGTTTAGTGTAAATCATAGATTACTAGACAATACTGATGCTAGTTTAAGAACATGAAAATGGAATAGTTAACATAGAAAACTAGAAAAAGCAAATAGCGACCACACATAAAAACAAAAGTGTGTTAAGCCTGATTGTCTCTTGTGTCTGTAAACGTACTCGCGGCTTAAGGCTTGGTCCCTAGATCTGATCATTACAGCCTATTAATCTCCCATTGCAAATTTAAACTTCTTCCTGTGACGGAGGGCAAGTTACCAACTAACACTAAGGTTAATAAATGAATTAGTTTTACAAGTTTTCCTTCTTTACTTTTCAAATGCGTACTTTCCCTTTGTCGGCTTTAACGATACGCATAAGATAGGTTGGAGTGTCACAACACACAACAGTAACACAACAAATGTTCTACTCGGTCATCACAGGGATAATTGTTTATTTTTGATATGAACATATGTACGCCAGCAGTCTTTCTCTGACCTGCCTGATTAGCGGCCACTTAAAAGTGGCCACTGAAAAGTGGCGTGTTGAACATTCAACTCGTAATCAAAATGCAAGTTTAGCTCTTGTATAGCATCTGAACCTGGTCTAAGGGAGTCAAAACGATAATGTCCTGGCTGGCAAACAGATACACAAACAAATCACAAAGAAATTCGATATTCAAAATTCTTTCTGAGACTCGTTATCAAACAAACGGCAGCGAATCATCAGTATCGAATTCATGATATCGATGTTTGTCAGTGAATATGAACCCGTAATCGATTTTATGATGCTACTTAATTGAACGTAACATGTTATATGGTATTCTGCGAGAACCCATATTGAGGAAAACAAGAACCAGTAGAACGACTTCTCGGTAATCTCGATGACTCACAGTATCTCGCATCTTCGGGAGAATGCGTGATTTTTGGTTGAAAAAAGTTTTAACGCGTTTTTAATTTAAATTTCTTACTGGGAAAGTACGTACGTATACGTTCGTCATTCCGATTCAACGAGAAACATTTTAAAATTTTTGTACGTGTATTTTGTTAGGCTGCTCTGAATTTGAGTTAATAATACTAGAACTCCGATTTATATTCTGTAGGTTAATAATATTCTTGCCTAACCATATTGAATTAAAACTAATCTAGTCCAAGCAAAAATAGTATTTTTCTAGTAACCTATTTAGTCCTGGACAAAGATATTTCCTATTCCTTTCCAAGTCTTCCAGTCAGTTTCTAATACAAAAGTTAAAATTAAAAACTATAAATAAATTCTTTATTCTCTCTTCACATTATTCTTAAAATTTAAAGTCTTACACTTAATAACCACATAATCATCATAATCATGACAGACCGTTTAAAACTCCTTATGTAAATGGTATGGTAAAATAAAATACAATGACGCAGACAAATAAATGTATACATTCTAACTTAATACACACAACTTTCCGCTTGAGAGCTTAAAAAACAGATTATCGACAACGATTACGCGTTCATCGCGTAAGATCACGAATGAATGACCCGAATACGAATTTCCTTAATGTTTGTACCAAGTAATTACAGACACGATCAATAAAGGAAATTAAGAGAGATGTCTGCGAGAGCAAATTAATCGTAATGGATAGATTATGGAGTCATTAACATCATTATAGGTAGTTCAATGTCGCATTATTGTTTAAATAATAGAGTTTTCTTGCGTATAATTATTAAATTGAAAGAAATAAAATCTTATAAACCGCTAATTGTGTTCCAGTTTGTATAATTTTTGTTATGACGGGCGTTTTAAAAAAGTATTTTATTGAATATTTGGTAATGGAAAGTTGGTAGATAGTATTATTTTGTTTTGCATATTTTTGCGTAATATACAGGTTTAAATTGTTTATCAAAGTGGTAGAAAAACTGAATGAATGAATCAAATAACAGTCGAAGGTTACATTTTTTTTGTTAGTGCCTTATTTAGGTAGAGACTGCATGTACGCTTACTTACGTGACGCACACTAATTGGTTTACACCGAGATCTACGACGATAAGTTGTGTGTGCGTTTGAACTCATAACCTCCTGATATTACTATGATATAATCATCATAACTATGATATAATAATATAATAAAATTTATCACACATCACAATAACAGCAACGCCATATTGTTCAAAACTAAGCATAGCTCGTACTATGAGTAATACTGATAAAAACCAATATCTACTTTTTTTTTAATACGTATTGTTTGCTCAAAAAAGTTTGGATTGAATAAAAATAGATCCCGAGATCCCTGCGAAACTAAAATGTATTAATGTGTGACATTTTTGGTTTACACCAAGATCTAGAACGTTATGTTGTGTGTAGGTTTGAATTCATAACCTAATGAGGTTATGAATTGTTGGGTCAAGCAGATATACAGACAAAATACTTTCTTTTACCAGCCAAGCCTAACTAGAATATTACATTTGCGTGTAAAAAGGTTTCTTTATGTCATATCTCACGAAAAACTACTGAAAGCTTTCTAACGAAACCATAGTGACGACATTATAAATACATTCCGGTCTAGACACTCTATTAGTGACGGGAAAATGTATATATAACCTAGAAAAGGATACGAATAGAAATACATTTACTCTTTCTATTAGGTCTAGTAGGTTTTTAACCTCTTGAATCGTCCTTATTTCTTCTGCAGCTTAAAGCTTATTGCTAGCACTGATTTATACACTTTAAAATAGGTTAAGTAAAGTCTGCATGTTTTTTTTAACCTCTAGAACCGTTTAGCCAGAGTGGTCACTGGTCAGTGCCGTAAAGTAGGTGGTAATTGCAGCCCTTTAAGCTTCCTCTCATCTCTGTAGTAGGACTTTAATATGCTGTTGGAAATAAATTTATAGGCCATACCTACACTACTGTGTGAAACTCCAAAAGCTTCTATGTATAATTTAAAGAGTACAGAAACATCAGACATAATAAATAATTTCGTTGTAAATTCCAACTTTTACATCTTTAGTACTCTGAAAATAAAGATTTACTTTTATACGAGTAGAAGGTGACCCCCAACGACCTCACAAATGAAGGTCGCAATACGCTCAGAAAATGGCGAACCTTTCATAATATTATTTTCATAAAATAAGAAGTAAGCTATTATAGTATTAGTTTATTTGACCTACATACCTACTGAAATAGACTGGGTAATGTCATATAGATATTTTGATACCTTATTGTGGTAGGTGTATGTGCCGATTTGTTTGAATTCGTATGAGTAGGCAATGCGCCAACAACTAATATCATTTTTACTAGAATGAGTCGGCAGTAGGTTAAAAAACTACTAAATAATGCTATAATGCTATTAGAATCCCTTCATTCATCGAATCTGTGAACGAATGAACAACACATGTGAACTTTCAACATAATATTTTCTTTTTAACGAAGTCCACTTCCGCACGTGTTCTCCTAATATCGTGGAGACCATCACAACAGCCCATTAATGTCCCACTGCAGGGACGGGCCTCCTCCCGTAACGGAGGGATACTTGGCCTACTAATATCGTGGAGACCTTAACAAACATCAATTTAACGGACACGATGTGCGTCAAGGCCTGAGCCTGGTGCACATCAACAGTAGTCCTGAGACTATTGTTTGAGGATCACACTAACAATTATCCCAGTCCCTATGACCAATGGAAACTCAGGAGACCAGTGGCCACAGGGGGTCAATTACAGGGGACTAGTGGGTACTGACCCATACTGCGACCGCCATGACAGCAAAGCAGTTAAATATGCTTATTTAACATTAATAAAAGCATCTGCTACCCCTTATCGTTTCCCTTAGTGGTTGTGGACAACTTTTATTCACTCTTCCCTACACTTTCTCCTGTGAGACTATCTTTCCCTTTTTTCTTCTTATAGTTGTTTTCTTGTCCCTAAGATGACAATACCTGCTTCTTTGACCAGCCCGTTCTATGTAAACTAAGTTTTCCCCTATTTTTTGCCCTGTGCCTGTAGTAAGCTATTTTTAGACTGAAGGACATTAATTTGTCCTTCAAGCTAAAGCCCTAAGCTATTACTATAACTCTCAGATTACATACTATGTTTTATGTTTTTCACAATTGAAAAATCATTCACTTTCATATCACAATGCCAGACAGTAGCCAATAAAAAGTTTTAATGAAACGCGTTCTTATCGTGGGCAACAGATTCAGCGGGTGCGTATCGATTGGGCTCCCTCGATGTAGGTCACAGGCTTCGGGTCAAAGGTCACGGGTAGGTCACCTCGCCGAGCCTTGTCAACGTATATCGTCTGAAACAGGGCTGACACAATACTTTTTAATTATCCTTTTGTAGTCAAAAGTGTGTCAGTGTGCTTGTTTGATTTATTACTGTAGTAATCAACTATAAAGTAATTAGTTTTCTGCTTGAAATGTAGTTCATTATTGTATACTCTTTTCAGGTGTTTTAATTCTTTCATCTTTCGAAAATAATCTTGTTTTAAAGTTATCTTCCTTCTATTCACGCAAGGTATCCTTAAGTATATCTAATGAGCAACTAATAAAACCCACAAACTACGTAAAAACTACAATTTTTGATGTACACAAGTCCTAAAATTACTTACAACATGGTGGTCAAAATCAACTAAGAGCAAAATCAAGCAACAAATCCTTTACCATCCGGCCTATACAGCGAGATATTAGTTAGTCAAATCTCTTCCTCCTTTAACTCCCTAGCTTTGCATACTAGGATAAACTTAATATCTACACTAACAAGATGAACTTATCTTCTTTATGTGTATATTTTTTTATTCTACAGAAAAACTCCATTGTGATAACCCTACTGAAAGTCCTCACTACGACCTGAGTCTTGCCAAGGAGACTAGTAACTCCGACTTCGCCTTTGTACCCGTTGCGATCGTAAAACTGAACTATAAAATACAATGTATACTACAATATACACTGAATAACGCCTATCTTCACTTCAATGCACGCCTATATTCTTGCAGGAATGCTATTAATTTTCTACCTTACTATGTAAACAGTAAACGACTTGTGGTATTTTGCGAATACCACTATTAAAAAGCAAAGTTATAAAGCTTCTCTATTCAAATTGTTAGCCTCTATTGAAACGTTTAGTAGTAAAAAGGTTGTAATATAAAATAAATTGTGATTTTGCTGCTACTACATTTTAACCAGTAATGTTTTTAATATGAAAAAAAAAAAGAAAAAACCCTACTCATACAAGTTTTAATGGTTTTCGCAGTCTGGCGCGCGTTGCATGAGTACCTAGATTAATTTTCTTTTCATTATTGGTAGACGCCCATCTCTGCAGAGAAGAATTAATGGGCTGGGGGTTATGATGGTATAAATTCTCCTATATTCGTATTTTAGCTCATCCCATCAGCTAGAATATGAATATTGCTTGAACTTTTACGATTCCGTGATCACAGATTACATACTATATAAAATACCATATAACATACACACACGTAACGGTAAACTTACGAACCGTCCAAGAACAAACATCCAACCATTTTATTTAGACACCCAATAGCATTTTCTAAATAAGAAACTCAGTGTAAATTTGTACTGGTTATGTAAACGAGTTATGCATTTTCTCACGCTCACTCGCACTGAATGCACAAAGCCAATTTTCCACAAGAGCAAAAACAACAAATTCAATTAGGGAAATGGCTTCTGTTTCGCGAAACAGAAGGTTGAATTTTATAAAATATAGTTTCAATCAACAGATTGAAGTCGTAACACATGGGGTAATACATTACCTTTGTATGAAAGGAGGATTCAAGATTTATTTGATTGTTGAGTCGGTGACTTTAAATCCGTACTGATCCTACTAATATTATAAATGCGAAAGTTTGTGAGGATGGATGGATGGATGGATGTTTGTTACTCTTTCACGCAAAAACTACTGAACGGATTCTGATGAAACTTTACAGTAATATAGCTTAAACATCAGAATAACATACAGGCTACAAATAATAAAGACTTTTAATCCCTAAGTCACCTTTTACGACGACACAGTCGGTGTCGTTAAAATTTCTTAGGCAACAATTAGTTACAAAATTGTATTGGTATCAATAGTCTGAAATCTGAAAAAGAACATGATAAGTTATTTTTTATCAAAATACCACGCGGGCGAAGCCGCGGGCAAAAACTAGTATTAAATAGTTAAATCTATCTCCAAGCTGTATTAAAACACTACTTGTGTTTAGGTAGAAAGGCATAGTAGCTTGTGAAATTACAGATCTTTAAAACTTAAGCTTATGACTAGTGTAGGCAACGGCTCAGCTCTGTTATTGCTGAACCATGAGCGGTGGTTACTACTTCACCCTTCTGCCACCTTAAAGCAATAAAAACTGCTTAGTTTATTTGTAAGATTCTGGTTTCGCGATATTATAATCTTAAGAATTGCAGGTTCTATTAGAAAACACTTTTGCATTACCAAAGATTCAGTTTGAAGCACACAGCTACCTAGAAGACCAATAGCTGCAGGGCCTCTTTTACCTTTTACGTAAATTATTATTAACGTTATTTATAAGTAGTAGTCGAAGCAAATTAATTTCTGAGCTTAGAGCTTAATCAATGATTCAATAAAGCTGTTTGAAAGTTTTAATTGAAATAGCAATCACTAACATATCTGCTTCGACCTACTCTTAAGTACTAGTTAAACCGGACTTTACACGCAAGGGCTACAACACACTAAGGAGTTATTAAAGCTATGCTATAATAAGAAGTGTAGGTGTTGACGGAATTAGAATACTTTTAAAGATGTTCAAAAACGCAAGGGATTGTCAATATCTCAAGCAAAGATAGGCCTTGAACGTCAAAGAGAAACACGCTTATACGACTACAAGAAAGTCTGTAATAGAAGTCACTATTCGCAGACAGCACGTTTCGTCGAACCATGTAATCTTTCTCTGACTGACACCAAATCACTTACCGTTCTGGTCAGCGCTAGGGCAATATTTCCCCCAAATGAACTATATTAAAAGGCAAAACAACACAAAGATTTACAATAAAACAAATTATACACTCTGTTTCTAAATATAAGGACCTGATAATTGTCTAACTTATTTTAAAATAGTAGTCGCTCAATCTACGATGAAGAAAGAAATAATGAGATTTTATGTATGTATTAAATAAATAAATAAAAATTAGGTAAAAGCTAAATTCCTGGGAATCATGTAAATTATATCAAATAACTAGGAAGTATTAATGTCTACCATGGGCGTTATTCGACCATTGTCATGTTACAAGTGTGAGGTCATACCGTTGCAATTGTATGCAAGTAGGCATATCACCATTGTGCTCTGTAGGTACATGAATTAATTACATGTAGTACTAATAAATTATTTCTGTAGACTTTGTTTAAGTACCTGTAATGTTAGAAGTGGTCCGTCTCTAAAAAGTGAGGAAACTTTAAAAGAGGTTGTCTATATAGAAATTGAAACTTCCATCTCATCTCACGGGTGTCGTAAAAACCAAAAACCAAAAAAAAAAGGGACCAACCGTCAATATTATCTTTACGAAATAAAAAGAAGGAAAACTTGAAATTAAACCCTATACCAATCGGTCTGGCCAGCGTGGTATTAGTAGTCCAAGTAACCCTCCGTCACGGGAAGAGGCCTGTCCCTGCAGTGGGACATTAATGGGCTGTTATGATGAACGAACGGATTGAATTTTGATGCTCCTTGCTAGTGGTGTTCAGTTTTGTTTTAATCGTGGAATTCAGCTAAGATCACAAAATGTTAGTTGATATGCTTCCAGCAGGGGAGGAGAGGGATACATAGTCTAATAATTTGAATTTAATCTTTTGATGATTTGTTGAGTGTTCCTAAGAAGCCTAGGCGATTAAGCTTTACATCGGATGTCACGCTTCTGATCCTGAATCGATTTAAAAATATTCTTTGAAAAACAGTACTTATTCTAATTATCGCAAAGATAAAAGCTAAGTTCTGGATTCGATAGCACAAACCTGTAGCGCATGTGTTTCTGTAGCTTCAAAATAACAAGCAACTGTATGTATATTATTTCACGGCAATCTATCTATAAGCCTTGAGCAATCGACGATCAAGTAACTATAACTTGTAAAGTTTGTGTGTCTTAGCCCTAAGGTGGCAATTTTGTCGCCAATATTGCAAGACATCTTACGAAATAAGACTATCGCAATACAACGTTATTAGAAAACGTAAACATTTATATTATGCGCAGATATCTGATCTCACGTAACTTTACTGGTATTAAGGTTATCCGTGTGGTGACGGAGTACATACATACAATATGTCACCATCCCATCTCATCCCATGGGTGTCGTAAAAACCGACTAAGGGAATAACCGTAACTACTATCTTTACGAAATATAAAGAAGGAAAACTTGAAATTATCACATAAACATAAATTCGACAGAATTCTTTTGTTTTAAAGAGTATTAAAAAAATCCTAGGATTTAAAAACAACGAAGAAACTAATATTTACAGTTGTCATCCAATAACTAGGTATAGATATAAAGTTACGTAATGATGTATCTACTTCATGTCTTATTTAATATTAAACATACAATTACTTAACACAAAGGAAACTAACGTTATGCAATTAAACAATAATATCAATACAACTACCAATGTAATATCATTATTATGTCAGCCTAGTTTCAAGAGTTGTTTAAGCCCTATTAGACCCTCAACTTGGCTTTACGTCTGCTGCCTCTGTTATGACAGCTAGGACCAACTTTGTACATCAGAACATGGATAAATAAGATACTTCACGGACACCTAAACGGTCTCCTAACTATAAAATGGCCTCCATAAAGTTGTCTAGCCTGTACCTTCGTTAATCGTTACTATCTGTAGAATAAATAGAGTTGGATGTAATAGTTTATGATCAGGAGTTGCAACAAGCTGCAACCACTTCAATTTCATTTTAGAGTCATAACAATGTGTTATTAAAAACTCAAACGTCATATCCTCTAAATCATAGCAATAAACTTTAAATAAAAATAATCAAGTAGCAGAATATAGGCTGACTTGGTCATAAATGACCACAAGCCTCTAAATAAAAAAAGATAATAAAAAAAGTAGCAGAATACAATACATAAAGATATGCTATTTTATAACGAAACATTGAACGCTCTTTGGATATCGAAAGAATAAAACACGCTTGCTCAGGAAATTGGATACCATTTCGAGGTACAAAGATTTTGTAGAAGAAATCGAAAAGTTAAAACAGTTCAAGGAATTTTTCAACCAACAAATATTGTTTAAGAAAGTTTATTTATATCAGTAAAAAAGAAATTTTATTATTTAAGAAATCTAGAAAAAATACATTTATATTTTTCCCACCAACACTTACTTAGGTGTTTGCACAATTTTCACAAGACAGTTTTTGTTAGTTGAAAGACA
The DNA here is from genome assembly GCA_905475405.1 of Schrankia costaestrigalis. NCBI lineage: Eukaryota > Metazoa > Arthropoda > Insecta > Lepidoptera > Erebidae > Schrankia > Schrankia costaestrigalis. Next base: position 7,670,545 of record FR997832.1, read on the forward strand.
AATAACAATGAAATATTAATGTAATACGTTGTGTGAATTGAATGACAGCTGATGAGAAATCTTGAACACTGTCTCAGGAAGACAGATTATAATAATACTCTCTATGTGGTGACAGAGTAAAAACATAGAATATTTTGAGTTTAAAAATCCTGCAAGAGAAAGAAGTTTTACATAAAACCCTATACAGTTTATCGAACGTCATATCATCACTTAGTCCAATGATGAACATTCCCCATTTCCATTAGTCGTAGACTATTGTCATAGTTCTCGTTCCAAATCACGAGAGTTTTCCCTCCGAGATATTTATATAATAAAAAAGCAATTTAACACTAATGAACAAAAAATTCTATAATGAAAAGGTCCCCGTCCGCACCACTAGTTTTAATTAAAACAGACAATTTTAACCGAAATTGAAAAATGTTACAGTTTTTTTGCGCGTTCCAAAACATTAATGTGCAGCCATTGTTACAATAGCCTGCATATATACCTCTTGAAACGACTACATCTGCATTATTGTGGGCGCAGTCGGCTCGCCTGAAATGAGGGCGCCGGATCGATACCGGCAGACTGGCAGACACAACAACGCTTTACGGCCGCGCACTCAGCCTTACTTCGCATCTAGGACCCCTTCCTTACATAAGACCCTTCATAACAACCGATGCGATGTGATAACGACTATTTCGAGCAACAAAACTTGCTACAAAAGCTCAAATGCTTCCCTAAAGAACAATACTCCATCCAAAGTGCAAATAGTTTTCAAGGTTTCAACAGCTCGATTTCAAATATGCTCCAGTCGCCATTTTATTTTGTTTATGTTCAAGCAAACGCTGCTACTTTTATTCTCATTGTATTTTATATCGTTTTAACTATCTCGACCTTTAAGAATCAGATACGAATAACGAACATAACTTACATAAATTTTCATCTGCAACGTGTTTTCGATTCCAAGGTTCCGCTGAACTAGTTTTAGCACTTGTTTCGAGAAAATTCGGCCTCAGTAACACAAGCGTTGACATTACATTAGAGACAATATATTCATCGACATGAGTACAATGATTCTTTTGTGGAAAACACCTATACAAATACGTACCTAATTATTTGTAAAGTATGAAGGCCTTTAGGATATTGAACTCATCGTCAAGGATGGTAATGATTTCACGCACTGACTTATTTATTTGTTACTTTATTGAATACAAATTTTGTGTTTGTTCTTTTTGAATATTCAGTAACGTCTTTGATTCTACTTATTGTGCTTAAATTATTAATGAACTTAATTTACCTACGTTTCTTTACACGAAGACAACAAGGTTTACTTTAGGCATATTTCTAACTTAACTTCATGCTTGTACTTACTTTAATCTTTTTACAAAGCACATCCTTTTTTTAAGATTAATATAGCTAACTCCATTCTATTGCACTCAATAACAAACTATCGATTTTAAAGATAAAAAAGAGACCTTAGGTACAAACACGAAAGCGAATAAAAAGGTAGGTTAACAAAAATGACGTCACTGCTTGAATCTAAATCCGCCGTCAATAGCTTCAATTTCCGTATATTTCCTGTTATTGATACGATAGAAACGTAACTTTATGAAAATATTTTGTCATTACAATGGCTCTTTTATTACAATTTTATTTGGAAATATTGTCAATAAAATATAATATTTTATACAATATTCACGTTCGTAATGGTAACGTTAAAGTTCCGTATAATAAATTTTAATGTTAGAAACCATTTCTGTTTTGTATTTCGTGATTAATGGATGAACGCTTCTTTATTTCCATTATATTAATACTGAATGCTGAATATTTGAACAAAACGTTAGAGAACTGAAGTTATTGTCTGGAAATAATAAATTTACCTTAACGTTTCTGTATTCTTTGTCTTTGTAACAGTAGATTTATTAGAAATTTTACTGATCTTTATCTTAGTAACTAATGTTATTATTTGTACGATTTGTTTGGAATAACATATTGTTGTAAAAAGATGTTGCTGAAATGTTGTCTATGTTATTCCGTATTTTGGAAATGTTGTGTGTGCCATTTTAAGAATACAAAATAGACCTCCAACTCATGTCATACCATAATTTGGTCCCAAAAACCCCGTAAAGAAAAGTTCGCAGATATAGTCTTTACAAGAAAAGAAGGAACAATTGACAAAATGGTATGGATAGCCGAATGTGTCGGAAAGGTTTTGGAATAGCAAACGCGACCAGACATAGAAGAGTGGGCAAAGTATAGGAAGGTCAATCGATGAGGCAGTCACAAAGATATATCGCATTTCCCTACTTTTGGAAACACTATTTTGTAAGATTATAATGTTTTATACAATAAAAACAAATAAAGACAAATTCAAACCATCCTCTTTACGTCCGCTGCAAGTAAATGGTCAACTCAATACTTTCAGTAGCAAAGTGGTGCAATACCTATTTCACTAGATGCAATTGTATATTCTTATATGTTGAGCATACCCCTCTAGCTTAACAACAATCTAGATTTAGTACAATTTCTATGTAGCACGCTATACAAGTTACGTGTTTTTGTATATTTAAATTTCAAAAATGTATATTATTTTAACTTTGCTCATTTTACTTTTGCAACAAATAGTTTACTTTTATGTATACTGTAAAGGTTAACTGGGTTAACTTGAATGATAAAAAAAAATGGTACGCTGCAGTTATTAAGTACGATATTTACATTTAAATTGTAGTTTTACTTTTTGGTGTTGCTTTTTTGCATATAAAAATATCGCAGGTGTATTTAAACCTCTGATTAATGTCAAACTGTGACTGTGACCACGAAATATTATTACTAAATAAATGATCACAACTGCTGTGGTATAAAAGGTATAAGAAAACTGTTATTCAACTGTCATCCCACAGCAGGGCCTCCTTCCATGTCGGAGAGAAACTTGACCTAGTAATACCACGCAGGCTTGACGGAATCAAATAGAACATTATGTGAAGTTTTTCTTCTTTTGTTTTCATAGAGATATCTTCTAACTTTTCCTTAGAGATAAGATCGAATGGTGATACCGTGTATTCTCCCTCACTGGAGACCAACATTTAATCATCACCATTATATTTTAAGCTAATTGAGGTCGACTGCTGAACATAGTTCACCTCCAAATATATCCACCTTGTGATGTCCTGTGCCTCCCTCATCCATCGGTTTCTCGAAGTTCGGTTAGGTCGTCGGTCCTCTGTATGACATATAATATTTTAAAGTTAATTTCAAATATAGAGATTATGCAAGCAACAATTTTGTCGTCTATAAGCATAGGTTGCATGTCATGCCTTGCATTAAATTCTTAATTGAATTTCTAAGCAATAAATCTTTTATGTGGGAGTTTATTTATGTTTGTACACCATAAAAAGATGTACAAAGGCCACATTGAGATAAATCCTGTGTAATTATATTCTGCTGGAGATTTAATAGTAGAGAATAAGGTGACGAAAGAAGTATCAAACGGTGGGATTATGTATTAAGAAGTGTTACCGAGTTACCGTATTCTTACTGTCTTGAAAATGTTGTAAAAGAACATTAAGTACGTCTAATTTATTAATTCACCAATCCGACTCCAAAAACATTTCTGTAAAAACTGTGTTGCGCACTGCAATTCCGTTTCCCATTCAAATGGGACAACCCTAAACGCTTTTAAAATTGATCAGTAACTGACTAAGGTAACAAATCTCTTTTAGATTCGGTTGATAATAACCTTAGGATTTAAGCCTTTAATTAGGATTATCCATAAGTGCCTTTGATATTTTATCATCGTAATCAAACAAACCAAATATAGGAGTGCGATTTTTTAAAATAATTAAAGGCCACGGCTTAAGTGCTTTCTGCCCACTACCAAAATCCTTTATGCAAATGAATACATCCCAACAATATGAATAAACAATAACAATGCTTATATTCGCACACGGTAAACCAAAGACAATGTGGAGCGAACTTTCTAGAAATCATGACCGTTACATAGAGAAAATGATACCTATTGTATAAAATATGCAAAAAATATATTCGGCTGAGTATGACATGTTTGAAATAAGAAATAGCGGCCATTGTCATAATGTTTATTTTTTGGTATGCTTTTTTGAAGCATACCTATTTAGTTTACGGGACTTCTACTTCACCACAGACTGCGAAAAGTAGTAGAGGTCGACCAACCATTTCATCAAAACAAAAAGAAAAATAAGTTTCCAGTCTCCATTCATTCAGTTTGAAAACAAAATTCCCTAACTCTTTAAAGATCGTACTTACCGTATACAATATCACTACCGCACACACAAAACTGTATCTTTCAATAAAAGATTCAAAAGAAAATAAAATATATCAGTAATGTCATATTTACAACAGCTCTGATACGAAGCCAAAATGGAAAGCAATAAATAATACCCACTTGAGTGGAAATGAATATCTAGCAAACAAGTGAAGCGCAGTCGATAGCAATTTAACGTCGTAAAAATATTCTATTGAGAGAAATTTTTAAGAGTTTTCAATATTATTTGTAAGAGAATGCACATTTCAACATGAAATAGGGAATAAAACTATTATGCAAACCTTCCAACTTGAACGTTCTTCGGAAGAACAAATTGTAACTTTGTCTTAAGGGTTGTAACTTTGTCATTCGAGCCGGTAAATTTTGATACTTCACTTGTGTAATTTTGTTCGTCTCACGTATAATTTTGTCAATATCATATGTAGATTGGTGTGCTCATATTAAATTGAAAAGTTCCTTGAAATATGTAAGAAAATGTTTATTATGTTTCGCGTAAGTACAATAAATGCCGTTGAATATTAGCACACTTTAAACAATGAAAGTGCCTTTATTGATAATATTAGTATTATTAATTCCTTACAGTATTTAATTGATGCACAAAACCTTCCACATAAGATTAAAAATAACTTTTCCTATATTTTGTTCTGGATAATCCTATAAGGGCCCCCAACGTTCTGTTCTCTTCAATCAGACTCAATTATTCTCAATTACGACAGAATTTATAATTGTGGAAATGTTGGTATTGTTAGTCCTAGTAAAACAGTCTTCAAAAAGTATTCTATAAGGCGAATATAGTCTACTGAAACCCACGTCCCTTGATTCTCGCATTACACTTTTCCGGAGCGAAGCCAGACATCGCTACACTTACCAAACGAACCTTTTATATTAGATTAGTGACTTTTAGCTACCCTTTGTGTGAATTTCATTCTATGAAGGTTTCCATGTGTACCGTTCAAGCAGAGGTCCTAATGACACTAGGACAGAAGGACGCCTGGTGCCCTTACTAAAGCTTCATGCAACCTTACTTTTATCAATGCATTTTATACATGAAATTATTTTACGACTCTTGGTTGAAATGGGTTTATGGTTTGGGTAATATACCAAATGTATCTTTTACTTAATCAAAGAAATAAAAATAAAAGCTGTTTTTCTAGTTTTATGAGTCATTTTATCGTATGCACGAATGGATTCGGTATTCCTTGGTTCGTGAGATTGCTGAAACTAACACTTTCTTTCATCATGCAATAACTTTTTAATTTACTTTATTTTAACTATATAGTTAGCTTACATTAGATGTGGTATTTTACATTATCAAATTACATAAACTGACTTGTCTTGGGCCAAAACAGAATATAAGAATCAGCTTAGGTTTAGCTTAGGTTAAGGTTTGGAAAAATATCCTAAAAAAAGAGGGACAAAAGCATTTTTTTTCGTTACATAAATAACTAATCGAATCCGTCCGTCCAAAGTGGTATTAGTGCCCATTTTCTCCCGTCATTAGAGTTACGGTGTTAAAGTCTCAAAATGTCCTTTCAATGGTACTTTGAATTGATGGTATGTAGATTAACATAGTGCAAGAATCACCTTTACTATACAAAGAAAAGATATTAATTTAGCATGCAGACGATAATGGTCCTTAGGATATTGATATATTCTTTTATTTTCTTCGCTCTCTTGTTACACGAAGATTAAAATCTGCATACTATCGACGTTCCTTTACTTTAGGGTTATTGCTGTTGATGCTGTCTCAGATAAAAATGTCTGACAGTTCAGCTATTGAACATGGTTATTTTAGTATAAAGGCAGTATCAATTAGATGTAATGAGCCGTGTTTACTTGATAGACTACGTAGATAAACTGTTGCTATCTCGATGTGGCTGAGTGTACGCTGTTCCTGTTTTATATACACGTATATTTTGTTGTTTTAAGTTGGTGTTGCAAGGTTTTTTTGTGCATGTTCTCTCACATGGAAACATGTTACGGTCTTTACAAGCCAAAAAAGGGTGTATAGCTCAATTTTTCATCTCGCAAATGATGCTCTGCATAAATATACATGCTTAATTTTTTCTTATATTCGTTAACCCTTTTGTCCTACTCAAGGAAATCGCCTTCTCATATTCATGCCATCACTAATTACACTTAGTATCCATAAATTTTTATGACCTAAAACTAGCTTGAAGACGTTAAAACATTAAACGAAAGTATGGCTTCCATTAAAACAAACTTTCAATATAAAATCTATGTAAATAATACCTCCCATTAAAAACTTATATTATCTCTTTATGATTCCCTACTTCACTTACACATTATAGAAAGTAGTGGCGAAGTGTCCATATAACTCGATTCCTACCGGCTTACCTTTGCAAAAACCGCTTAGCATTGTCTATTAATCAATTATAAATCAATGACGCAACATCCACTCAATACAAAATAATATAAAACAAAAAAGTATTCTCTTACGTAAATCGCAATAATAATTACAGTAATAATAATTTTCAATATAATTATTTACGTACTCATAACGCCATCTTGTAATTAAAGGTTGTCAACTAACAACTTGTTATGGTTCAGTCAGAGAGTACTTAAAGCGCGCATGCGCGGAGCGCAGTAAGCCGGTCGCGAAATTAGGAATCCAGTACAACAGACTGTACGGAAATCGTACGGTCACGTGACACTTTGTATTCGTCGATCTAAGGTACCATATAAGCCGGTGGCCATCGGCTTATGACAAGGATAAAAGATACAACTACAACATTGCGAGAGCGAGAAAGCACTATTGCAACCAGTGGACCGACCAATTGTAACGAAGTTTCATTTCATTTCACGTTAAGTACTTAATTTGCCATTGACATTCCTTTGTTTTTATCAATTATTTAAATCTGATAGAAATCAGCCTTTCTTCTGAATTTTTAGTTTTTAATTATATTTATTTGTTTTTATATTTTTATACGGCTTGCGTCTTGACTTTGGCAGAATCATCGGTAAACGATAGGACCATTTGAAGAAAAAACAGATATTTGTATTTATTTTCTGCAAATAGGTTATAAAATTCGCTTTCTTGTTTAAAGTAGTAAAATTTGTATGTTTAATTATTTATGATTGTGTATTATGTGTTGTGCATTGGTTGACTTTATTTTTGTCGTAGTGCGTTGGGATCCTATGGAATATTTTTGTAAGTACTTGTTTGTATTGTTTTCAGCAAATTTAATAGTTTGTTGTTATAAGGGACAGGTTAATAGTGTTATATTATATTGACTATCCTATTATGTGATGTGCGATAAAACATCATTCTCGAAATTGAATTATAAATATAAGAAACGCCGGCGCTGTGGATTTACGAAACATTTTAATACAATTATCTCATTTCGATACGTATAAGTAAGTGGCTTACAGACAGTATTCTCAGATTCTAAAAGTAAGTAAGTAGGTATGTAGAATCATTTAGGATATAGCAATATAAACAATTAATCTAATTGATCAAAGAAGTCTTCCAAACAGAGAAACATTTTCGTATTTTAAGTTTATGAGTTCGGGACAACTAGGTAAAATCGAAACATTTTCTCACGAATACCTATGAACTACAGAATAATAGTAATATAAAGTAGAACAAAAGTCCACGGAATCTTCGGCTTCCCTTTTATAAAAATCCACCCTTCGCCACTGATAGAAAGGATATTACTAAGGAAGAAAACAAAGCTATTTATATTTGAATATGTCGTAATATATGAGGTTATTTTTGATATCCGATTCACTATTTTACACCGAGTTATTATTTCCTTTTGTGTCTTGTTACTACTAGTTAAATGACACAAATATTTAGGTACTGGTAAAGAAAGCACAAAAGAACTATTCACTGTGTAGGGTGAGAGAAATAAACTTCCTTACAATCACGCTTCTCAGAGCTATTGGTACAGATTTTGCTTCGTGTTTTCCTTTCTTGTGAACTGTGTCAACTTCTATGGCAACCAATAAACAAGGTATTTTTTTGTATTCACAGTGAGGTGGCAACCAATCCTTTCTATAATTAAAATATCATACCAGCCCATTAATGTCCCACTGCAGGGACGGGCCTTTTCCAGCGACGGAGTGATACTTGGCCTACTAATACCACGCTGGCCAGACGGATTGGTATAGGGTTTAATTTCAAGCTTTCCTTATTTTTATTACGTAAAGATAATATTCACAAATAGTCCCTTAGTCGGTTTTTACGACACCCATGATGAGATGGGGTGGTGACACTGTATTCTTACTCCGTCACCACACGGAGAATAATTAAGTTATTAAAATATAAAATATAATAATATGTCTGCAGTAACATTATAAACCTTAAACATGACCATTTACCACTTAAACAAGTACCAAACAATCATTGATAAAGTAAAGCATGGCTTAATATCTACAAATATATAGTTGTTGATACGTATCAACATTTTGATACAACATAGATATCCTATAATTCCTGTTATTATATCATTATCATATCGGTCAGTGACCTGCATACGTAATAGATATGTTACCGTTACACGTTCCTACATATATCAACTAGTATATAAACATATTTTATTACTTTTTAGATAGCCATCAAGGTTGTCTGCTTAAAAGCAAAATAATACAAAACAAACTATTTATTTAGGTATGTTTTTTGGGTTTTTTTTTGTATGTGTTGAGATCATGAAAGGTGGGAGATTGACAAAAGAAATTCGTAATAATATCGTCGGTACGGGTGCCCCAAAGGAAAAAGGATTACAATTTTTCATTCGACAAATGATTTTACCGATCCTGGTATTACAATGACAACCTGATAGTATGATATTTTATTACGACAAATGTGATTAGGCATATTTTTCTGTATTTACTAGTCAATATTGAAATGGCAGTTATGCTCCTAAACAGCTAGGTATATGATCATATTAGCAGCTGACCTATTAACCAGATATTCGGCTTGTACAGTTGTTAAGACAATTAGGAGAATGAGTTACATACATCTCGAATGTAACCTTTCAAATTATCTCTCTCTCTCTCTCTCTTCCCAGCTATGTATCCCACACAGTGGTGGGGTCAGCTTTCCTTATATTTCTCCTCCACATCGCTCTATCCTCGACATCTTCGTCAGCTACGTCGCATTCCCTATGATCCTTTAGCACTACATCCCTCCACCTAGTCTTAGGTAAGCTTTCCAATTATATGATCTCCTTATTTGATTCGTATTTTCGTAATATTTAATGACGTCTAAAGTCTAATATAAGTAACTGGTCCTTACAACAAATTGTGCCCATATTTGTCAATACTATATGATAAAAGAATCGCGATCATTGGACTGTGTTGAGCAATGTGTTTCGCAACTAAATCTTCGTAGCTACGAGTATGTGCGTACAGTAACATTAATTTTAAAAGGAATTGTAGTACATGTAAATCTAGTATGTAGAGTCCAGTCTGGCTAATTGTAGTACACTATAACGCTAGTCACCACCCCATCTCATCCCATGGGTGTCGTAAAAACCTACTAAGGGACTATCCGTGAATATTATCTTTACGTAATAAACAGAAGGAAAACTTGAAATTAAACCCTATAGCAATCCATTTGGCCAGCGTGATATTAGTAGGCCGTGATTAAGTATCCCTCCGTCACGGGAGAAGGCCCGTCCCTGCAGTGGGACATTAATGGGCTTTTATGATGGCCACTACTGGACATAGGTCTCTTCCAAACGTCTCCACCTTTCTCTCCTACATCCATAAACTACTTTATTTCTTTTAAGTATTCATTGGATATTTATCAATTTACTACAGTTTATAAGTATTTAAATGTCTCTCTACTTAGTAATAATATTTGCATAATGAAAGTTTTTGTATAGCATCTCAGAACAGAACACTATTAATAAATATACGGAGAAAAATACTTTTCCTCAAAGAAAGTAACATGATATTCGCTTTTATTTTGTAGTTGGAAGAAGTACCAACATCAAGTTAGAAAGTGTTATATTTAAAATCTCGACGTACAGCAGAAATGAATTCTTTTTGAGAAAGCTCTAGTAGTGCGACGGACCATCGAGACGGTGCTATGTGCCGATAAAATAGCTACGTGATTTCTCCGCACGGGATCCTCCAATCTTTTCATATCTCCCCACGCGCTACGATCGTCTTATGTTCCATCCAAGACGCAGTAAACACACGGACTGTCATCTGGCGGGAATATCCACCATTTTACATTCAGACCAAGTATAGAAATCGCATTATTGAAGCACTCCCTTGCGCTATCAGTACAGTATTGCTAGTTTCAAATATCGTGAATAAAATACTGATTTATACTAATTGTATTACGTGTGTATTCTTCGTGAGAGTTCATTGTGACATTGAAAGAAGGATTTGCTTATAATATGCTGCGAAAACGACGGGATTTTTCTTGCATTGTGTGCTTCTGATTACCTATCCCGGTCACACGTACTCATTTATTTAACCCCGACAATGTGTCATAAATTAATTTAATTAGTCAGAAATACAATTAAACTTGCAGAAAGGAAAGTTATGCACACATACCAGTATGTATTTTTACCTAAACGTACGTCGCAATGACTGCATTTTTACGCAATTCACAGGAATTTTAGCGGATATAGCGTGAATGTTTGTCATAAAGCACTCCAAAAATGTAGCGCACGTTTGTCGAGTACTCGAACGACAGACATATTACACAAAGCCAGCTTTAAATTTCATAATATTACGTAAAACGGCCCACAGGTACGACGGTACGCCCCGTGGGAACTATAACAATTTGCTTGCAATCACCTGAGCCCAGTGTCTGCCTACCATGCGCTGAACTCAATAATGCATGAAGCCCGTCAGACGTTCGCTGCGCCAAGCAGACTCTCTAATTACGGCAAACAACACAAACGGTTTATTCCCACCTCAGGGCACGGTTATCGAACCCTCCACCTAGAAATATTCTATGCCTACATAAATGTATTATAACAAGGCCATTAGTTAAGTGTGACGCAATACCGCGGCGCTGGCGAGCCAGTGACCTCGCTGAATATATCACGTGGCGCACTCGAGGGGTCGCGACACTCGTAAATTCTATTTCCGCGTCATCGACTATTCTTTAATGCTACAGAAACAGCAATTGGGGGTCACAAAGCTTTGCATATATATTGCGACAAACGTGAAAGAGTAACGCGGCAAGTACGCGCCACGTTGGCTCCGACGCTACATCACTGCCATCAAGAGCGCAGTGCATGCGTTCCGGAACATTCCCCGGACACTGTCGCCGCATAACGAGGAACGTCCTCGATATTTTGCTGAATAATAATAATAATAATACTTTTATGTGGTGAATGTATATTTATGTACTGACCGCACCTAAGATACTTTATACGCGCGTTCTCCGCATGAACCACGGAACCGCACCGGATTTATTTCAGTGAATATTTTCTGAGCTCGAACTCGTTGCAGTACCGCGTATAAATCAGGAGATCGCAATCACGATGACTAGCGACCCTCAGTTTGAATATTTTCTGCAAGAAAAATACGCTGGAACGTTTTCCACATCCAACACTTACATACCATCGATTGCTCTTCGCGTATTTCATTCTAACGTTATCGTAATGAGTCATAAAAGTTTATTGTTTGCGTCGTAAAAATGAATCTCTTCGTTTGGTAAGGTGGACGCGATGAAGCGAGATCTTTAAGGATACGAGAGACTTCGTCGTCGCAGACAATGCTCACATTGCCATATTTGGTGCCAATTGTGAAATAAAGCGAGATGCGATTTGCGAAAATTAGGGTTATGCCACCGCAACTGCTGATGGAGTTTGATTTTATGATCTGCTTGGCGCCGATGAATCGGGGACTCATTTTATTATTTTAACTATAGGGTACACTAAAATGAGTAACCTTTATGAGTCTAATCTTGTAGATAACTGTCAAGTAATAGCAAACAAATAACTGTTATCTGCTAAACAATGTCAAAAGCGGAGGAAAACGGTCAAAGTAGTTTCACTTCGCACTACTTTTCTGTAGTAACAGAGTTGAATCACCCACTTAAAACTGGTAAGTAATTGGCATACTTGTATTCGCATTGATGAAGCGAAAGTGGTATATCAGGCCTCGCTAGACGCTTACAAGATACACTGTCTAAAAAAATAATAGTTAAACTTTCACGGTCTAAAGAAACTCCTGCAAAAAAAGATGCGATAGAAACTGTGTCACCGTTGTACTTTTACTCGCATTCCCATAGATAGAAACTAATACATTTAGCCTATTCTACGTAAAGTATTATGCAGGCAATAGTAACAAACTATTACGTTAACTTAACTGTGTTTATGTTTGCATGAAGAGGTGTAAGAGAAAGCAAGACGACATTGGGCCGGTATTGGCAGAAGTGGGTTGGTTGAGGCGGCGCGGCGTGCGCGCAAGTAGGTGAGCGTGTCGAGGTCGTGACGTCAGCGGGCGCTTTCTCTGCGTCCGCCCGCTCGTTGTGCAACAACACTGCTGCGCTGAACATTGCACCGCTCACCCTCATGTGATGTTTTGAAATTTCGTCAGTCAACGACCTTTGTAATGGAACAGTATGTTAACCTTATACAAGTAGGACGTTAATCGTATGGCGCTGACTGTATCTTAAATAAAATGTATCGTAAGTACAAGTATTAATATTACATAAGGTATGTTAATTGATTACGAGTAAAGTTCAACACGTTTTAAATGTGTGCCTGTAATTTTCGACTGGTTAATTTATTAACGTGAATTTTATTCATTATGTTTTAAGAATGTGTGTTAAGTATGCCTAACAATGCATTAACCGTTGGTTATATTTTTTGTAAGTATATTTATTCTTATTTATAAATAACATAAGTAATAATTCTTAATTACACAGTTACAATAATGTCACCGTGTCGGTTATTTTTATAAATATACCTATAACATTAGAAAGAGTTGAGGATCTCTCACAAACTAAAACTATTATTTTTCACAAAAATATTTATTTAACAAATTATAAATATAGTCGGTCTAAGTAGAATTCATATATGTTGAGAGATTAAAAATATATTTAAAAATATATTAACAAAAAACAAATCTCTAAAATATTTTAACATGTACAAAAATAAAAATCGTACATCATGATCCATAAATCCAATTATCTCAATGCTGGCTGAACCGATTAGTTTAATTGGTGTCTTATGCACTTGTAGGGACAGCTTAAAAATATAATTAATGTTCCTAATTTAAATCGAGCTCTGCCTTTACCAATAAATGCATTTGCCGCCTTTCTAAAATTTGAAACTCGAAGGTGAATGACCTCTGAATGTCAATTCTAACAACAATAAACTTGAATATTATTTTTTTTTTGTTTTGAGGATCGATATCAACCTGTTCATGTTTCAATACAGCCAGATATATTTTTATCACTTACTAATAAGTTGACCTAGGTTTTTTCTTTGATACAAGATATAGGTACCTATATCATTACATAGCAAAAATTACTTTTGTTTTTTATGAACTCTATATTATAACTCTAGAAAGGTTACCAAACCATCTAAAGGCGGTGGTAGATACATAAATACTGACTTAGAGGTAGTTATTTTTATCACCTACTTAGTTAAATTTGAAACCAAAAATGCTGGTAAAAAATAATTCTTTTCTGCTATCAAAGAATCCTTTCATAGCTGGAAATAGTACTTTTTTCTGTAAAATCATTCTAAACTGCAACTCTAACATTAAACCACTACTAAGTTAAAAAGCAAACGAAACAAACATAATTCAACAAAATAAAATAGTATCAAGAGAAACACACTAGGTACACAGTGCGCAATAAACCCATGTATCCAGTTTTACGAGCTCGACTGTACACAATTGTTAACGTCCCTAGAATGTTCGAGATGTCATCTTAGAACAACACTATAGTAAGACAACACTAATCCGGGACTGTAGTTTATGATCTTGTACTCATTTATACAACAACTGGTGTATTTTATATGTAACGTAAATAAGAATTTTTGAAGGAAGTGTATCATCATAACAGCCCATCAAGTCCTACTGGCCAGACGGATTGGTACAGGGTTTAATTTCAAGTTTTCCTTCTTTTTATTTCGTTAAGATGGTAGTCCCTTAGTCGGTTTTCACGACACCCATGGGATGAGATGGGGTGGTGACATATTGTATTCTTACTCCGTCACCACACGGAGATTAAGTTATTCTAATATTTCTTACCGTGCGCTAAAGCAGATAAACGTTTTTCTACAATGATATTCTAATCAACAAACTGACTCTAACCAGAGCATTGAAAACGATTAACATTTACGCTAAGAACCCTCAGGCATTTGCCTCTGAATTGGAATCCTGTATCGAGGTTCTAATATTTACATTAATTTCTTTTTAATACAGTGCAATACCACATTTTATACGGTTGTACTTATTATAATATTCTAGTCTAGGTATTCGTGACTAAATAAAAGGTTTATAAATAACGTTACCTACTACAAGGGGGTGATGTTAATGTTTTGAAATTGATGGGTTAATAACCTATAATTGTAAAACAATATCGCATCTAAAATTCAAAGGAACGGAAACATGACAGCTGTTTCATATTCAATCGACATGTGACCTGAGTGCGGAGGTTATAATATTCTCTATCCGCCATATTCTTTTGACTATGGATATATATATATATATATATATATTGTATGCTATATTTTTAGTTAGAAATATAAAATACTAGCTAACCCGTGCCCATTTCGTTGAGCGGCGAAAAAAACGCGTCCCTTTTTTAAACATATTTCATTACTGCTCTACTCCTTTCAGTCATAGCGTAATCCTATAGCCTATGACACTCCCCGATAAATGGACTATTCAATACAGAAAGAATTTTTAAAATCGGTTTAGTAGATCCAGAGATTACCCCCTACAACGTCACAAACACACAAACTTTACCACTTTATAATATTAGTATAGATTTATAATCTTCACACGAGTACAATGCTATCTATCTTAGATTCTAATTTGGAGTTCTGACACATCTCCTCGGGGTCCGATCTGGCTAGAATACCTCTAAAATATTTGACATGTCAAAAAAATAATAGATAGATACACTAACCAATGAGACAACTTATTATTTATCAACCTAATGTATGTAGATGATTTTTAAACGATTTTAGATTAAAATACAAAACAAACTAAGTAGGTCACGATTGAAAAGGTTTCTCTCCAGTCACCTTCAAATCCCTTTGTTACAACACAGTACGTATAACTTAAGATGTCGATCAAGATTATAGTTTAAACGACAATGAGAATCGTTCAGTTATTAAATTATACTTTATTCTTAATACCTATTGACATTTAAAAGATTTAGTGATTATATCTGTTGTTTATTTGTCGGATGAGAGATTAATGACAATCATTGTAAGCTCTTCCATATAAGGAAAGGTTGTCTACAACGTTGAAAGAAATGAAATAAATAATATTCTATTGTATGCTACAACCACAGTAGTAAATCCTTCTCCTCCTTTCGCTTAATACATCTCAAAGCAGAATGTTCGAATGAGAAAATGACTGTGTTTAAAGAGAATGCTAAAAAAGCTAATACATAACAGCATTCGCCGTAGGGTGACGAAACACAATACTAAGGCACTCTAAGCTCATGATAACCGAGCACAGACTATTTCTACGTCTTTTGTGGACAAGCGTGAAGCTTACCGAGAAAGCTACTTATTATTATTTTTTTTACATTGGCCTACTAGAATGACTCTATAGTGCCTGATGCTAAGCATCCAATAGTCTTTCGTATTTGTCTTAACACCATAGCATATAAAAAACTAACGCAATACGCTCCTAAACTGGAGTTTAATTTGAAATGACTTGTCCTCAGAAGTGTGGAGTGCGGGCGGCGGGGCCGGCAACACAGCAGCATGCGGTAGCAGCGGCATGGACCTCAAGCACGAGGTGGCATACCGCGGGGTGTTGCCCGTGAAGGCAGAGCCAGGGGTCTCACACAACGGCCACCAGGCCAACGGCCACGTCAGAGATTGGATGGCTGGAGGAGCGAATGCCGGCTCGCCGTCTCCCGGACCACCGCAGCCGCAGCCTAACAATGGATATTCATCGCCGTTGTCATCCGGTAGCTACGGGCCGTACAGTCCTAATGGGAAAATAGGTAAGTCTTTCTATATTTAAATTATGTTACATGAAGACAACGAATCGGTATTGTGAACGGCGAGTAAAAGGTATAATTCCGGAGGATGTTGAAGACTATCACATCCCGTTTGTTACCTCTAGCAAAGAGAACTTGATACAAAACTCTATACTAAACAGTCTAGTGAGTGTGATCCTTGGCTTGTCCCAATATATAAGTCGTTTCTTTTATTTTGAGAGGCATAAAATAATTATGTACATAAAACTTAACAAAAGAATGAAGCTTGGAAAAATAATTGTCGAAGTGCTCATATTAATTATTCAATTCAATTTATTCACCATGTTAATGTGTTCCTAAATAGAGCAGTCTGCTGCACTAATTAAATTGAATGTGGTAATGCACGAACATGCCCTAATGACCACTCGGAATTGTTAATTATTATTAAACTGGTAAACATAATAATGATAATTAAACAACCATAACAACATTAAGTAGTTTTAAATAAAGCTTAAAATTATGTACTTTTTATCTTCCAAATTATAAATACGGGAAGTAATAATGTAACCTTGATAACGGACATGTAACTATATTTGTTTTGCAAAAATGTTCAATTCTATAATTTCGCAAAGTAACTGATTAATTTTATCTTTCACCTTGAATTCAAGTGCAAGAGCTCATAATAATCACTGTAGTAACTTTTATTTTTAATTCTTTTTCTTTAAAAGCTTTGAGGTGCTTTGATTTTGACGGCCTTCTTTGCGAAGTATTTTATACTCGTACTAACTATACGACTTAGTTCGGGTTCCTTAGAACAATTTCGCAAACAGATTTTGATTATTATCAAGCTAATTTTGATGAGACGCTTAATAAATTCGTGTAAAAAAGTCTAGGTATATTGTGGTACCGAGCAGAAATAGCAAGAATACTTTTATTTTATTTTGATGATTCCCAAATAATTATAAAATGAAGAAGGAAATATTTCTGTTGCGTGTATGAACCTTTTTTTGTAAGTAGGTATACATCTCCGTGTGGGGACGGAGTAAGAATACAGTGTTTCCGTACCCCATCTCATACCATGGGTGTCGTAAAAACCGGCTAAGGGACTATCCGTGAATAGTATCTTCACGTAATAAAAAGAAGGAAAACTTAAAATTAAACCCTATACCAATCCGTTTGACCAGCGTGGTATTATTCGGCCAAAGATCCCTCCGTCACGGGAGGAGGCCCGTCCCTGCAGTGGGACATTAGTGGGCTTTTATAATGATGCATTTGCATCTTCGCAATTCTCGCCTGAATCCATATCAAACAAAAAAGTACTCAACATATTAAACAAACATTTAAACACAAACAGAACTAACACATGCTTTGTCGAAACAATGTCGGTACTTGCGACCCAGTTTTCATAATGTGACCAAAGTTAATTGTGTAACAGCATGGGGCTGAGTGAAGAACAGTAATCTTACATTGAATGAATGACCCACATACTGTGTTAACAAAGAACTCTTTAATAGTCCATTTCCCAACAGCCTTCAATCATTAATGATAGACTCGCCAGGGCGTAGGAAATGCATAGTGCTTTCATGTGACAGTTGTATTAACGGAATGTGCTGTAATACTTGTAGAAGGTTAGTTATCATGCTGTGTGAAACTGCGCTAGTAGTTTTAATACATAGCCGTATAGGTAGTAACTAGTGATGTGCATGTTTATACCCCATTGTAGGTATGAGCCTCCTCGGTAAACTGACTATGGGGAAGTTTGCTGATATTATATCTACAACTGAAAACAACCTTCTCCGTGTGGTGACGGAGTAAGAGTACAATATGGCACCACCCCATCTCATCCCATCTCTTCTCTTCTCAGCCGTATCGCTCTTGACAGAGCGGTCGTGGTCACGATGAGGCGTCCGCGTTGATGTTAGTGGTGGACCTAGCTTGTTTTACGATCTCCCGCCATCTCTCTCTGTTCACAGACTGTCTGGCGCAGTCTGACACGTCGCTCCCCACTGCTGATTTAATCTGATCAGTCCATCACATAGGTGTTCTGCCGCGTGATCTGATTCCTTCCACCCTTCCTTGCACAACTAGCCGTTCTATAGAGCCGTTATTACGTCTAGAGATATGGCCAAAGTACTGTAGTATGCGTGTTTGTACTATGCTTGATAGACGCTCGGTGATACCAAGTTCCTGGAGTATGGACGCGTTGGTGCGGAATTCTGTCCAAGATATACCGAGCATCTTCCTCCAGCACCACATCTCTAGGGCATCTATTTTTCCCTTTTCCAACTTACGCACTGTCCACGTCTCTGCCGCGTAAAGGAAGATTGGGAATATCAATGTTTTCATGAGCCTGACCTTGGTGCCTTTGGTGATGCTTCGATTTCTCTACACCTTCTTTAATTTCTCGACTGCGGTCCTTGTAATAGCCATACGACGCTTCACTTCATCCACGCAGCCACCATTGTTTGAGATCAATGCCCCAAGATATACGTAGGTTTGTACCACGTCACAGTTCGCAATCTGTGTAACCTTTGGCGAGTTGTCATTGACGCGGTCCACAATCATTATCTTGGTCTTAGATCGGTTAATCTTCAATCCAAAGGCCAGACTCACGCGCTCCATTTTGTGAAGTAATTCCTGCATGAGGTCAGGATTACTTGCAAATAAGGTGGTGTCATCTGCGTATCGCAGGTTTGAAATTTTGTATCCACCTATTACAACACCATCGGTCCAGTCTTCGAGAGTGATTCGCATTATAAGCTCGGTGTAGATGTTGAACAGTAAAGGTGAAATTATGCATCCCTGCCGCACACCCGCACTTGGGTGAAAATTCTCTGAGAATAGATCATCTGTTCGTACTGATGCTGTTCCCTCCTCATAGAGTCCCCTGAGTAGATGTACGAGGTGTTGTGGTGTACCCATGTCCAGTAGTGTTTTCCACAGCGTTGGCCATTTCACAAAGTCGAACGCTTTGGAGAAATCAACAAAGCATAATAATATGCATGTTGGCTTGTTGAATTCTCGAGGCTTTTCTATAATTTGGCGAACGATGAGAATTTGCTCACGGGTTCCTTTACCCTTTACGAAACCGGCTTGTTCCGGTGCAATCTCTCTAGACAAGTATGCTTTCAGTCGCTCGTTTATAATATGCAGCATTATTTTACTTGTGTGTGTTATAAGCGCAATGAGTCGGAAATTGCCACATTTTTTTGTCGAACCCTTTTTATGGAGAGGAGTGAAAACTGTGTGAGCCCACTCTGAGGGCCATTTGCCTGTGAGCCATATCTTGTTGCAGATGGTGTAAAAGATATGAACGCCACGATCTCCCATTGCTCGAATAATTTCGATTGGAATTCTATCTTTCCCCGTGGCTTTCCCATTCTTTAGGTGTTGAATGGCAGCTCTTACTTCCGACTCAAGAATACCAGGCTCTAACAAATCATCCGAGAGCTCCGTAGATGCAAAATTGCGCGACTGAGGATCTTCAAACAAGGACTGACTCTCATCCCATGGGTGTCGTAAAAACCCACTAAGAAACTATCCGTAAATATTATCTTTAGGAAATAAAAAGAAGGAAAACTTGAAATTAAACCCAATACCAATCCGTCAGGCCAGCGTGGTATTAGTAGGCTAAGTATCCCTCTGTCACCGGAGGAGGCTCGTCCCTGCAGTGGGACATTAATCGGCTGTTATGATGATCTCTACAACCGCATACGGAGAGAAGTTGAACAAATAACTTAGAAAAACCGATACAGCAACCTGTCCCGCCACCTTAGTTTGGAGCAGCACAAGTCTCCCTCCATCGCTGAAGAAGAAGTAAAATACTGTCGGATATATCTTTACTTTATATCGTTTACTTTAAGCTCTTTGTGGCCTGATTTTTACAAATAAAATGAATTTAATAGCCACAAAATTTTGACCTTGTGCATGGTGGCCGCATAAATGACAGTTACATCAGTCATAGTCAAAACACAATTCAGCTCTCAGAAAATGTTTCTAAGACAATTAATTACTAACTCGAATTTCCTTTTTCATATACTCATATAAGTAATTATGACTGTTTGTATCTTCCAAACACTACTTATATTGCGTTGGGTTGGGTGCGTATCATGTAGGTACTGTGTAGTATGGATTGACTATAAGAAAATAGGGATATATCTCACAAACATTCACACAACGCCATTCAGTACACGAAATAAAATAAATAAATATCAAGGGATATTTCCTTTGTTTCAATTTTCAATTCCAACAAGCCAGACATTTGTGTACGCGAACATGGCAGTTTAGATTTGATTTGGGTGTTTGTTTCAATGTTACTATAAATTATGTAGGTATTCTAAATAAAAACATGGATCTAAGTAATTATTATTGGTTGTTCAATAAATATGTACTTCTCTTCTTCTTAGTTTACGAAATAATGGAGGTTTCATGAATATTCGGCAGGTTTCTTCAGGTAGTATTACTTTAAAAAAAAGTTGTCTTTAAAGAGCGATTTTGAAACTTGGAAAGCTTTGAAATCTACTGTCTCTTACACTGGTCACTGTAAGTAACCTTTTTGCTAATATTCAAATCAAGTTTCAATATAAAAATGAAATATAAACAAGTCGTATATAAATTTATAAATGTCACCCGTTCATTCAGTCACTGTGTTATGAAAGGCATTTCGTTCTTATCGTGATATTTCACGATAAATTTATTACTTGATAACGAATTTTCATATTTTATTTCTGTACTTGTTCAAACCAATAAATTATCTGCTAAAATCTAGCAGACGTAATACTGATGGACCGGGTAATAAGTAAATTGAGTTTACCACAAGGAAGCCTCTGCTTATCCCAAAATTAAGCGGGTGGCAAGTGTAATAGGGTTTCCCAAAAGCAAACTAAGTCGCTGCAAATTCCGAATTACTTAGTATCTGTCTCGGAACAAAATCGATTGCTCTACTAAGGTATCGAAAATTAAATATTAACCACTACTGCTTTTAATAGATACATGTCCAAATTCACAAGCTAACTAGAGTTTAAATATTAATAAGTTTACCCTTTAATAAAATTAAAGACGTGGAAGTATTTCCATAAACCTGATTTAACTCATAATATCTCGAAAACTCATTCATTGTTTCGTAAGTAAAATGTTGTGTAGACGAATGACTAAAACCTAAAAAAATTATATTCGTAAAAACCTTAAATCTCTTAAAGAAAATTATCTTATTTTAGTTTTCTATATTTTTTTAAACGTTAGTTTATTATGATTATACAAACTACTGTCTAGTTAGGCAGAGGCTTGAATGTGCTCTAGCATTTCTCATTCTATAAGTGGCGGTTACCACATCCCACCAGATGAGCAGCTTGCTCGTCTGCCATTTTATGACATAAAAAAACGAAATAATAAATCATAATTCTAACGTGTTTATCGACAAAATACCATTTTCAAGGACAAGAGACAAAACAAGTTTATCAATCTCATGCGAGTAAAAATATGCAACAAAAAACATTTTAATATAAACAACACACAGATTAATACAACTTTATATTATGACTACAAGACAGTTCAAATATTTACAACGACGTGAGTGACCTGTAGCGACCTCGGCGAGCTCTTAATGGACCCGCAACTGTTTACTTTACCCATTTGAACGATTAACACATTTACCAGCCAGCCTAAATAAACCCCTAAGTTTCACCCAATTTAATTCTAACAACATTATTATTCAGGAAACTCGTTATTCGCAAAGGATCGCATGACACTGGCCGACATCTTTATCAGCAAGGAGGATGGATTTTTTTTCCGTGTTACAACCTTATCGCGCGATAATGAGGGCAACGACCTAACTATTGCGTGATTTAGATAGTAATGCCGTCACATAGATATTTTCGTACTCCTTTTATCGTCGAGTGTTTTATGAAAACAAACAGAACGCTAACGTATGTAAGCCACGAATTTTAATTTGCTCACCAATAACCCCATTAAAATACCAGAAGCATTTTAGAATGAAACAAGACTGTTATGGGCGTCGGTAAATCGTTAACGTCAAGTTGGAGATTTTCCATTACCCTTATACGAAGTCAAATTAGCTTCGAGGTCGGGCCGAGTTCGCGATAGATCGCTAACAAACGCAAGGAAACACGTTATTTGAATGTAACAAAACAACAGACCGTGGGATGGATATTATGTAATGAAAAATATTTCTAGATTTCAATGCCATTTTGTATGCCGGTTCCTGCAATATGTACGCGGTTTATATCAAGCTCAAGACAGACATGTTGCCCTAAAAAGAATGATGAGTGATGACCAAAGTAATCTTTATTCATTGAAGGAAAGTCGACGTCCTTGTATAGGCCAAAGTCCAAAGGTCCAGAGCAAGATATAAAATGTAAACTCTTTTTAAGTTACCGATCAATAAGCATTAACCCTGATTAACCTTAGGCACAGATTACTTAATAGTAAAGGCACCAAATTAAAACGCAAACGTGGCAATGAACAGGTTAGGCTGGGAGTTGTTAAGATGACGTACTCGTTAGCGCTTTAAAAAAATATCTCCAAAATTTTTTATCATGTTAATGTCACTTGAATTTAGTACCGGTTTAGCTACCTGAATTTGTATGTTCAATGACTCAGATGATTTTTATTAATTTATACGACAACGACAGACTTCAGTGTATTAATATTTATTTTTTTAGTTTCTGTGTTACGTTACTAATAAGAATAATTTAGGTACGTCTAGAACTAATCTGTAATGTAAAAGCCGACTAAAGAAAAAGCTATAAAGAAATATATTGTCAATAATTATCTCAGTATGTATTTAAGCTATTGTAAAAAATCTTAATAAGCTCTAATAAAATGTAAAGCTTCAATAAAGTTTAAGCTTAATATATAAAAATTTAATTAAGCGGACATAAATTATCAAGAGAGATCAGTTAAGAATGAATTAAACAAAGTGTCAGTTACGATAATGGCGGGATATAGTTTTCTTTTTTGTTTGTTTTTTTTTAAGAATGCTAAGCGCTTGGTCGCACGACAACAAACGATCGAGGACAACAAAATAAAATAACGAGAATGCAATGCCATATCTCACTGTGTTTAAGCGCAATCGTTGTATTCTAAGAATTCTAATTTGATTTTCGAACATCCACGATCTCATACGTTAGTGTGTGTCTGTGTGTGCAGTAAATATAATTTTAATCTTAAAATAGGGCAGAATAGAAACTCATGACTTGTGCTTCACCGACTCAAAGAAGAATTAATTTAATGTTATTTATTTTCATATTATAAACGAACGCCGCGTTTTCATTGAAGTAAGCAGATTTGAAAGGCACCACGAAACCTTACAAAACTGTTTTATTTACACTCATACATAATTTTGTCCTTATGAATATCTCTGATTAGGTTACCACGTTACCAACTACTTTCGCGCTGCTAATTAGTTACCTACATCTGTAATTTCCCCCCTCCCCCTTACCGTACATCCACAACCTTAAGATCTACTTTGCAGTATCCCTTTCCCAGATTAATTTTACCAGGGCGAACACATAAGGGAGGTCAGGGTCAAACTGTGCAAGACGCTGATATCTTGGTTGATACCGCATAGCAATGGAAACGAAAGAAGAAGAAAATCGCCATCTACCTACATAGTTTCAAACTGGGAAAACTCTCTTAAGCTATTTATACAAGACATATTTTTCTTTAAAGCCAATATGTAACATAACAGTATACATTATTTGTATTTAGTTTATAGCAAGATATTTTCAGTTATAAATCTGTTGAAGTGCTTAAGCAACATCTAAATGAGGTACTACAACTGTATGTGGAAGCATTAAAATGTTGTTCAGACTTCTATACATTGATTTACATTCAATACTTTGTAACAACTACACTTAGTAGCTGTACATTAACGTTGAAATATGGATCTTATTACGATGCTTTTAAGTGCTAATGTTGTATAGGTTGATGTACTGTTGGCCCTATAAAAACCTTTGGCAGAATGCAGTAAAGATATCTCTCGGTGTCTTTTAGTGAAGGGCTTCATTACTGGCGTTTTTATGTTAAAGATAGACTATCCTTTGTGCTATATCTTAAATAAGTAATCTAACGTTACTTAACCGGTTGTAGTAGTTAGTGAAATTAGCTGTCAGGCCGTAAAAGGTGGAGTTTTCGATGCCTGATGCTCAAGCGAAACATTATTCGTGTGATCGAATATGGCTGTTTTGGTACAGAAGTATTTGGAATTGAGAATTTGGTGCTTGGTGTGATTTGGTCTATTAGTAATTTTAATATTATCTAATAAAATTCGAAACATAATATGTGTAAAAATCATCTAAGTAAATTCGCAGTACAAGCAAAGTGATTGACATTGCGCGCAAAATTTCTGGGTTAAATTGTGGTTAATGGTGGACAGGGCAAGTAACGTAAAGAAATAACAGTCTTTAAGAAAGAAAGGTCTTAGAAAAACACATACAGACCATTTACATTTTATTTTTACTTCGTAAAGATACGAATAGTCCCTTAGTGGGTTTTTACGACAAGGACAAAGGGATAACTTAACCCCGTATAATAAATAGACACAAAATGATTTACGAACAATTTACTCGTTGCCTAGAAAATATAGCATAAACGATAAAGTAATTAAGTATTGTATTACTTACAGACTTGTACGTATATTAAAACATTTTATTAGACAAAGCGCCATGTTGAGTTGTAAACTTTGTGTTTTAAGTGCTTCTCGTATGTGCCTGTTGTGTAAAATAAAATTAAAATATAAATGCTTGTCTATAACTATGTGATAATGTCATGATGGATGTGTCGTATTATTTGTCTGTCATCGTAGTTAAATATTACGCAGATTTATCTAGCATTACCTTACCAAAAAGTACTTAAAAACCCTATACTAACCCGCCAGGCTAGTGTGATAAGTAGGGCAAATCTTCCTTCGTCATTGGATGAGGTCTGACATGACATGTGCTGGTGCTTAAAATTGTGCAAATAAATTTTGGAACAGCCTTCCAGCACTTTGTGTTACCTTCTTCCTACGACATCGCGTCATCGTCAAACCAAGTGAAAAGAAGGATCCTTTTGGCAAAATGACAGAGATGACGCGAAGGGAAGTCATAGACACGCTTTCCATTAATTTCAATTCTTTCTTGTTGATATAGGAATGGTATTCTTGACATGGTAACATTGGCTTAGTATTAAAACTCTATGTTCAAAATAGTTATAGTTGATCAAATAGTCGATACCAATTTATAGTTCCAATTTCTAATTAGTTCGCTCCTGAAATTTATAACGAACGTAATTTATAGTTATTATGGCGGGACTAATAATCCTAATGAATAATTCATGGCAAAGCTTAACTTGCTATAACTGGAGCCTAAGGTCTAACAAAGGTTCAAGCATTCGGCGAGAATTTACGATGGGATTTCGTGCCGTAAATTTTATTACCTAAGCAGATTTCCATACGCTTAACTCATGGTGTAACATCGATAAGGTAAAGAATCGCTGCCATTAAAAATACGACCCAATTTATTTCTTGTATTAACTCCCTACTGTAAGTAAAACCATGTACGCTTGGAGCAAAAATTATTCTTGTTTACTACATTGAGTAAAGGATTTGACTGTCAAGTAACATAAGGGTTTGTGTTTTCCATGTACATATAAACTTACCCTGTACTTACCTTTTATGTTTGCAATTATTTGTCGAAAAAAATGGTAAAACACGGGATGAACGAATCGAATCGAAAACGAAGCCTGAGGTAG
The DNA here is from genome assembly GCA_905475405.1 of Schrankia costaestrigalis. NCBI lineage: Eukaryota > Metazoa > Arthropoda > Insecta > Lepidoptera > Erebidae > Schrankia > Schrankia costaestrigalis. Next base: position 7,696,692 of record FR997832.1, read on the forward strand.
GGTTTAGACATGCTCGCATAATTAGTAGGATTATTGGTTCAGATGTCTTGACCACTAGCCTCTTTACTGCCACGCGAATCCATACATCGCTTGTACGTATTGGTCTACTACATTGCGCAGATTATGAAGAATCATTATTACTCATCCGTTAGCGCCATCTAGGCGACTAGTAGTAAACTTTCAATGTTACAATTAAAAGGATATTCAGGATTTCACTCATTAATTATAGAGTTTAAAGGCAATGTTTGAAATCCTTCCTTTAAATTTTATTTAATACCTACGATTTTTTTCTATACTTAAAGATTTTCCCAAGAATAAAACTAGGGTGACACTAATAAATTTTCACTTCGTAATTACATTTTTACCTACCATTTGTTAATATTTCTACGATATATTCTTATGTTAACACCACATAAGTAGAAAAGTACTGGTCGTAACACTAAAAATGTTAACGCTAATGCTTGCCAAGTTGGCAACGAACATACGTACTTCATATTATTATACTGTTTTATTGCATAACATGTAAAGACGTTGCCACACTATTCAAATGGGTAAATTCCTTTAAGTTTGGTTTACGAAACAAGTCACTCTTGTAGCTGGATTAACAATAATAGACGTCCAGTGCTGGTTGGTTGTTCTTATTAATTGCACCACGCACAATCTTGTGTTAAGTGTGTCCATTTACTTCCTGACATCCTCATCGTAGTAATAGCATACTCTGCGTCTTTTGTACATAGGCATAATTCCAAAACACTTCTGGTCCATCGGCTATTAGTGGCGAGACAGAGGCGTCTTCAGCATTTACTCAAAGTTTCAAATCCAGTCTCGAGTTTTCAATTATTCCAATTTATTGTGCTGTATCTTTATTTCTAATTATATTAGCTCCGGAATGAAACAAATAATTGGTACAAATGAAGCGGCTAGATTTATTAGTCTGCCCTACATTATCTGTTATTTATACTAGTGACGCTGTGACATTGTATCAACAATTCATCCGGGACACAATAATGTGAGTTTAATGATTGGCAAAGTATGAAAACATAAGAAAAATACCGTATTCAAATATCTCGTGGGAAAGTCGATTAAGAGAGATGGACTAGTATAACACCATTAAAGAAGATGAAAAACTGGAAAAAAATATACTGATCTATCTGACAGATCGATAGGTAAACTTTAGATACATACATCTAATATCTCAAGCCTTTGTACATGTTTCTGTAATTGTATAATTATTGTGTTATGTTTTAGTGTACAGAAATAAATATTAAATACATCGAAAACCATTGGTCCTCGAAATAGGTTTGAAAAACACTATGGCATCAGCCGATACCCCCAACATTAGACCTGATTCTAACTATTGAACCCAATGCAAACCTTATAGATATTGAAATTGCATTACACGGGAAACATTTTAAAGCTTACCACTAAAACCACTTCTACAATAAATTAAAAGTACAAATAAATAAAAAATATCCAAAAAAAGAAATAAACTGACTTAAAGATAAATCTTAATAAATAAACGTAATTATTTATACCAGTAAAGTGTTAAAGAAGTGTCATGTGGGCGCAGATCAGAGTGCAAATAATGGCGGACACGCGTATAACACAAACGATGCCGGCAAATTCCATTGTAAGGGCGATCGTGCGCGGAATTGATGCATGAACAATTGCACTACATATCAGGGCTGACAATCACGATATCAATTTTCAAATACTGAAAACCTGTTTAATACAATAATAGGATACGCGCAGATGGCAAATAATAATACAACATTATTAAACAATAATATTGTACTTTATTGTCATTTCCAAAGCTATGCAGGGGTTTGATTTCGATTCCTGGTCAATGCAAATCTTTGTGTTTAATTTTGTTTGTAATTTTTAAACTTATAAATAGTAGTAGGTACTCTGTTCGATAAAATACTTTATCATTTTAAATTTTATAATTGTATATTTCAGTTTTTTATTACATCAATTTAAATTCTGAAATTCAAGCCATCCTTGTAATCAAAGATACATTTACAAATATGTAGTTAATACAGGGTTATGTAACTTAAAATGTACTGTCTAATGTTTTCAAAGCACATCGGTACCACTTACAATCAGATAAGCAGATTACTCGTCTGTGTCCCTAAAATAATAAAACATTATAACTTATGAATATCAACGTTAATATTCTGCACCAGTGACAACCTTTATAACTTACCTACATTGTGAGACCTTTACAATATATTGCTCCACCTATAACGTGTATGTAGAACTACTTTACTAGCACTAATATCACACTGACATAATAACAAACACATACACACACACACAAACACATACACATTGACTGATGCACACAAAAGAAAAGACAATTGATAGTATTGTTTATTTACAGTCACCGATCCGTGTAATTACTTTCAGCTTGTTGCAAACGAATCATGAACATAGTTACAGTGTGCTATAAAGGATATTGTTGTAGTGATGGATATTTTTAAAAGATATTCCTAGCGATTCAGGTTTCATTTATCTTATTAGCCAAAATACGTCCCCTGTAATATATAATAATAATCCGTGTGGTGACGGAGTAAGAATACAATATGTCACCACCCCATCTCATCCCATGGGTGTCGTAAAAACCGACTAAGGGGCTACAATAAATATTATCTTTACGAAATAAAAAAAAGAAGGAAAACTTGAAATTAAACCCTATACCAATCCGTCTGGCCATCGTGGTATTAGTTGGCCAAGTATCCCTCCGTCACGGCAGGAGACCCGTCCTTGCAGTGGGACAATAACGGGCTGTTATGATTGATGTCCCTTGTTGGACATAGGCCTCCTTCAAACGTCTCTACCTTTCTCCGTGTTGTCCATCCCTCATCTGTCAGTTGCCTGTAACGTTTACTGAATTGTCATTGCTTCTTCCGATACGCGGTTGCCATTCCTGAAACTTTAACTCCCTAATATTTTTTTTTTATGAAGGTATCGTGATCCCAACATAAAGATCCGTAATTCTAATTTAGATTCAGCAAGGAAGCTTTGTGTATCTCTTCACTTGTAATTATGTTATAAATTGTCGATAGTCCTCTAATTAAGCAACAAGTAGGGATCGATAAGGCCGGTGACATTTCATAGTATTAACTTTTCATCTTATTAAAGCTATATTTTATCATTTTCTCATACAAATCTCACTAACGTAATTGTGAAGACGACTGGAAGTAAATACACCCTTATTTACATATCAGTATCTGTTCCACGCAATTCTTTTTAAGCACATCTTATTACACCAAAAGAAGTAATTTATGGGAAGCATAAAAAGGTCTCCGGGACCCAATTTATGCGGAGTCTAAAGTACAAAAGAAAGCACTTATTCAATAAGAATCTGGATTACGAGACTTAAAGGATTCAAGGGAAGTTGCTCAACAAATAGGTATATATTTTCTTTTGGGACTTTGTTCCAATTTAGACGGTTAATAATATTTGTAAGGAGTTATATTTGGCTAGGTATCGCGTTAGGTGGCAGGATGGCGACTGCCGTACACGAGGTAGGTTGTTTCCTCGATCATTATTTATGGTATCTCCTCCTTGCGCCCCCATGTTCTTTGCATCCGTTAAATTGATGTTTATAAAAAGTCTCCGCAACAAAGTTTGAACACTAGTTCGAGAGTTGGGTTTGAAATAATTACAGCATTTTTAACTTGATGGCGTTGTGTGTGTGATAGACTAAATATCTTTAAAAACAAAACAATAGTCTTAAAACTAGCTCTAATGTCCATATTCTAAAAATCCATTCACTTATCTAAATAAACCTATTGTCATACCTTTCCCGGTAGATATAAGATAATTCCTTTCTTTCTTTAATCGTACTTCCACACACGATATGGTGGTACTTAGGCTTAATAGTCACGAATGCTACCTGGGGCCTGATAGTGTTAACTTGGCCCCAATGGCACGTTTAAGCCGTATACACACGAAACCGCAATGCATACGACGTGAACATCTACTGTACCACGGTAATTGGGTACTTTTGCTTTGAAGCTTTCCAGCTACGAGAATTGTCGACTAAAAGCACTATGACCATAGTTTAGTTGTTTATTGTTAAGTTGCTTTTTGTGAATGTATAGCTTCCTAATGATCCTTAGTTTTATTTTTAATAGTTTTCTTTATATGTATAATAGGGTGACGAAGAAGTTGCTTGTCTAGTGGGAAGCTTAACGCTGGTACGGTATGTACATACCAGAAGCCTTAATCGAAAAAGTTTCAGTATACTAACATAAACTTCTTGAAAAGGAATGTACAAAGTTTTTTTTTTCAAATAAAATATTCGTTAAAATGAAATATTTGAAGTAGAGTAAAATGAATTGAAAATAGAAATAATTTATTTTTCCTGCGTTATTAAACTGACCAGTGAATCTCAGAGATTTGAGAGCCTCAAAAAATAAGTACTTTTCTATGTTTTGTGTCTGCTAAAAGTCACATTACAAAGTATTACACAAGCAAATATCAAATTAAATATTATCCCAAAACGTTTACAAAGTTAAACTATTAAATGGCGATCATTTGCATTGTCCTTAAGGCAGCCATTAGGGTATATACACGTTGTGGTCGTGACCGACTCTGTGTTGCGTGCTAAGCGTCTTAACTACATTTCTCTTTTTCAACCAGCTATACATTGTTGTTAGATACTCCTTTGGTAAAATACTAAGATAAAAATATTAAAAAAAAGAAATTCAAAATGGAATGCTTTATTACAGCTTTATGGCAGATTTAATTTTGCCCTGCAAGCTCTGCCCGCATAAAAAAGGTGTAAATGCGCGTTCAATATAAAATTTAATACTTACTGTTGATCAAAATATGACCATGGTTATAGTATGTATTTAAAAGTTTTAAATTAATGACTAAAGTAAAATTGAAAAAAGCTATTAATAATCGCCTTGCTATTTATATTTCTACTTGAAGCAATACATTTTTTCTTAATAATATCCCATTATAATAAGTTCGAGCAAGAAAACTTAAAGAAACCCGACAAAATACAACGCGTATTAAACAAAAAGTCACGTACGTAATTTTTCCTTGAACAGTTGGCTGTCTTCTAAAATCCATCGAGTAACATCTGTCAGAAGTGGGTCGTGAGGTAGGTCGGGATATGACCTGCGCCGAATTGGGCCGACACAGCCTCCCGTGCCCTAGTTCCGATAACCAGGCTACACGAGTGCGTAAGCTCTGTATACTCTGTGTACTTTCATATAATTGAAATTAAGTACTGGGGCCTTTGTTTGTATAAAACAATGTGCTTATAAGATTCAATTTAGTTTAATTTTATTATAAGTAATTGGATTATTTATAGTGTTATTTTGTTTGGTGTTTATTTCTTTTGTTTTCTGACTTTTTTTGTCGATATGTGTTTTTGACGTTAATTTGTTTTGAAAAAATGATAATTTCAGGGGGACTTAGCTTACTTTTTTGTTTACTTATTTAATTAGGTGTTTTGATGTCACAGCAGTCGGAGTGTTGGAGTGCTTTTCAGGATTTTTTTTGTATACAACGTCAAATACATCCTCGCTCTGTGCGTAGTTGTCTCGAGTTAGATTACCGTTTAATCTAATGTTTTGGGTACTTGAACATAAAATGTTTGTACGGTGTAATGGTGTACAGATTTTCTAAAATTATAATATTTTTTATTTCTTAATAAAAAAATAAAGGTTTATAAAATACTCAACTTATTTTTTATGTTTTATAAATTAAAAAAACTTCTAGTATTGATCATTATTGCAATATCAAATGCATGTACTGTCATTGCAAATAAAAAAAATGCGATTGGAAACATTGCTTATAAATGAAATTATCAGAAACATTGTTATAGGAATAAATAGACACCAGATAATGTAATAAATATCAATAGTTTTTCTTTTACACGTAACCAATCCGTGTGTGCAGATAAATTTTCCTGGTATTCTCATAATAATGGGTCAGTGTGTCAAACCGGGAGAATGGTACTGGGTCATAACCCGGTTTGTAAGCAGGCCCAAACTTCTTAATCTTAATGTTGTGTCTGTGATTAAGTGCCTTTTTTTAACCGTTCTTAATTCAAATTTTGTAGGCGTAATTTTATGTAAATTTAAAATTATGGGTCCTTTAGTGCCCTACTCTACAGCCAGAGGGAAACTAGGCCTACTTATGATGCTGGCCAGATGGATGCTGGCTATTCAAGCTAAAGAGAAAAGTTTGGGATTTACACATTAGGTATTTGTTATGAGGGATTCGATACCTCGTGCACTATAGTCGCATTCACCGCTTTTCAACGCTAATATAAAATTAATCTAGCTGACCCGTGCCCACTTCGTTGGGCGGCGAAAAAAACGCGTCCCTTTTTTAAACATATTTCATTACTGCTCCACTCCTATTAGTCGTAGCGTGATACCTATATAGCCTATGACACTACCCGATAAACATACTATTCAACAATTAAATAATTTTTAAAATTGGTTTATTAGATCCAGAGATTACCCATTACAACGTCACAAACTCACAAACTTTACCTATACCTAGTAGTATAGATAATAATTGACTGGTTTTATATGCTTTTTACCCAAAAATCTATATTTCATAATTGAATCGACATTCGTGTAAAAAACAGACCTCTAAACAATACATAATAATACACTACATTTTCATATACCTAACTAAAAACACTTGTATTTTCGATTAGAAGCACGACACTAGGCTTACTCGTAAACCAACGAATACTAAATGCAGTTCACAACATTTTCACTCGTAATGACAAAGTAATAGTGTATATAATTGCTTGCATGACATATTTAACGAAGTGCTATAAACAGTAATGACTTGGAAGGCTTCGTTCGCTACTCGTATTGCTTCCGCCTATGTTGCCGTGAGGTTGTATTGTTCATGTAATGGAAGAAGGGAATTAGTTGGACATAAAAAGCTAAATATTGTGTGATAATAGACTCAAAATACTATCGTTTTAAATCTAGCGGGTATCGTAAAAGGTGACTTTACGTAATTAAGTAATTTTCCCTGTGATGACGGAGTAATAAAAACTTTATCTTCTGCTATGGGTGTCGTTTAACACGACTTAGCGTAACCCTATACCTTGCCAATCAGCAAGGTCCGACCCTTAAATGGCTTTTGTATCTTATTTCATAACTCTTTCATTCGTTTCTTAATCATTAAATCTCCATAAAACATTATCCTCCATATATCAAAAAAGATGCGATATGTTTTCATATAAACCGTAACACAATCAAAATCATGACAAAGTCAAAACGGTTATTTCATTTAAAAAAAGGAACGTTACACAACGGACAGAACGTTATTGATATTCAAAAAGAGAGTATTTTGAATATTTCACCATAGACTAGCGTATAAAGCCGTCATGATGACGTTAGAAGTTCGGAAATTGAAAAACAATATTCGTCACAGAATACCGAACGAACGATGCACGGTTATTTGACGTTGTAAATGTGATTAATAATTAGCTCTGTTGAGTTTTAGAGCAAAAATATATACTTTGCTACTTAGTTTTATAAAAGAAAATGTAATGAATGATGATAAATAATTATGAGGGTTGACAGAAGAGTACCTATGGAAGGAAAAAATCATTTGCGCCGACCCTATATTGAAGGGATATTGACAAGAAGAGTCTTAATTTTGTAATGGACTGTATTTTCCTAAAGATCTACATTCAAAGGCTAATTAACTACCCCATCTGATGGAGGCGGATGTAGTAATTTAAGTAAAAGAGAGGAAACAAATCTTAACATAGTATTATAATTATTATTTAATACAATATCTACCGATACGTCTGGCCACCGTGATTTTAGTAGGCCAAGGCTCCTTCTTTCACAGGAAGTGTGTGAAGTGTAAATTAGTGTGTTCCTGTGCATATTTACATTAGTTGCCAATATTTGATTATAGTTATTAGGTAAAATTACCAGTTCTAAAATAATAATAATCTCAAACTACATCATATAATTAAATCTGATCTTTTGATAAATCTTTGATTGACTCTATTTACATTTCAGTCAACCAATCAGAGTAATAGGTCAGGGAAAAAGTCTTTTCGCATAACGTAGGTATAAACTTATTATAAAATTTCTTTGACTGTACTACTTGTGTCTGGCTGGTTTTGGTAACATTAAAAAGGTTACATTATAAAGAAAAGAAAAAAATAAAAAAAAGTTGTTTCCCGCTATTTTTCATTTATTTTTCTCTCCGTAAAATAAAAGAAAAGAAATTTGAATTTTTCTAATGAAGAAATTCGATACATTTTAAAATTTTATTATAAAAAAGGCAAAAATGCAACTCAAGCAGTGAAAAAAATTTGTGATGTTTATGGACCTGATGCAGTGTCAGTAAGAGTAGCACAAATTTGGTTCAAACGTTTTCAGTCCGTAAATTTTGATGTTAAAGATGCACCTCGCTCTGGTCACCCTGTTACGAATAAAATGGACGCCATTTTTGAAAGAGTGGAGCAAGATCGGCATATTAGTAGTTACGATGTAGCTGAAGAACTGGGAATTGACCACAAAACAGTTTTGATCTATTTGAAGAAAGCTGGTTATACAAAAAAGCTCGATATTTGGGTGCCACACGAGCTCACTCAAAGAAACTTAATGAACCGTGTACTCATTTGCGATTCATTATTGAGACGTAATGAAACCGAGCCGTTTTTGAAGAGATTGATAACTGGCGATGAAAAGTGGATCACGTACGACAAGAACGTGCGAAAAAGGTCGTGGTCGAAAGTTGGCCAGGCTTCACAGACTGTGGCCAAACCTGGCCTAACACGAAATAAGGTGATGCTGTGTGTATGGTGGGATTGGAAGGGCATTGTTCATTATGAGCTTTTATCGCCCCGCAAGACCATCGATTCTGACTTTACTGCCAGCAACTGATGAGATTAAAGGAAGCAGTCGAGAGAAAACGGCCGGAATTGATCAACAGGAAGGGTGTGGTCTTTCATCACGATAACGCTAGACCACACACATCTTTAGCCACTCAGCAAAAATTAAGAGAGTTCAACTGGGAGGTCCTAGTGCAACCACCATATAGCCCTGACCTTGCGCCTTCAGATTTTCACCTGTTTCGGTCTCTTCAGAATTCTTTAGGTTCTGTAAGGTTGACCTCAAGAGAGGACTGCCAAAACTATTTGTCCCGTTTTTTTTATCAGACGTCCCAAAGTTTCTACAGTAACGGGATAGTGTCTCTGCCCACAAAATGGCAGAAAGTTGTTCAACAAAACGGTACATATATATTGTAAATAAATGTAAATAAACTTTGAAAAAAATGTCTTGACTTTTCATACAAAAATACGAAAAGACTTTTTCCCCGACCTAATATTAATTAGTGTTTTACACTAGGCTTAAATTAAGAATTGATTTTATAATCGATTAAGTACATTAAGTTTCATTACTATTATCCAAAAGTTTAATAACCAGATTGAAAGTTGTTCATGCCGCTCGACGCTCCTCTCTAATATAGCTCAATTACGACTGCAAGCAAGACAAAAATTTTCTATTCTCAGTATAAACGAAACACCTCGATCATCCATCTTTGAATTGACCTCGCAAACATTCACCCAATAAATACAACAAGCCGCAAGCACCTCAATTACCCAAGTAACGAAATAAAATAGGTTGGTAGGTGAAGCAATTAAATTACAAAATAAGTAAAATCGAGATAGTGGGTATCGAGTCGAGATATATGTTGCAGGGAGGACGATTGCAGTGTGCATACATAACATATCAGTTGTAATGCTCATCCTTATTCAAGGGCACTCGGACCGCTTGCAGACATCGAATGTTCAAGAACTATGCAAGCTGATGTCACTTTATATCGTACGAAAATATTTACTGAAAGATTTGAAAGAAAAGAATTATAATATGGAAGCTTATTTTACTTGGGTACGTGTTTTCTTTACGCGTTGCTTTCCGTGCAGTAAAGGAGTAAAAATACGTGTTAAGACCATCCACTCATACGTGGTACCTTATCCCATAGCAGTCGTTAAGGAAAAATAAATGAAAAGTGCTCAGATATGTCTCTACAAAATCATTTCTACGAAAAGAAATGATGTAAAACCTATTAAAACACTGGTCAAATGGATTGGTAAAGACCAATCTGTTTGGCCAGCATAGTTTTAGTAGGCCAATTTCATTTCTATTGCTGGAGGAGGACAGTCCCTACTATAACATAAATGGCCTGTTTTGAATTCCTAACGAGTTTTAAGACTCTTAGACTATTTAGCTTTACCCGGTATACAGCGAATGTTATTCTCGATTATTTGCGATTTGGGAGGTCTTGGCTTACAGGAATCTCGATTGTGATAAAGTAGGTGGGGCACATCCCAATATGTAAGTTATTTACTTGCACGTTCCTCTACAGACGTAATGTCGTAAAGATTGTATATTGACTACCTCGGTAGCATTGACGGTATGCCATTCTCGAGGTCGTGGGTTCGCATCCCACGCAAGACAATTACGAGCGCTCATCACGTTTACTGCAAATAGTAAGTCGTAAATTCGAATGTAACTAGGATTGTTATATGGGAGACGGGTAATTTAATCTGGATGTCCTTTGTGTCTCTTGTTTTATACTATCGCGGTCTTTGACGCGAACATAAAAATACTATGACAGCAATTAACGTGAATTGATAGGATTTTTTTGTTTGACGATTCGGTACAGAACATTAATATATTTTTCAGTGGATGCGTCTGCAGCCATTAGCATCTTCGCGATAAGTCCTGTCATATTCAAAACACTCTAAATAAAGCATCACATTTTCGCGTTACGAATAAAATGTCTACGCATAAACAATATTTTGCCTACAAACAAGTACCCAACCTGTCAGTGTTTACAACGTGTTGTCAGCCAATCTAAGAATACCTTTCTATGAACCAGTTTCTCTTTTTGACCCTTAACATTTGCGCTCATTGTAAAACTACCAACACTGGCTTTCTCAGATCAAGTAATTTTTAGGATTGTGCATAATAGCAATTTTAAAATTGTTTCGCCATTTTAAAAATACACCGTTTTACATTTGCCAAGTTACGAGAAGAGTTTTAACAGTCATTGACGATAACCTTAAACGGTATACACAAAACTATTTACAAGTTGTTTATACAAAGATAATATCTTCTACACCATGATCGAGGTCGTACCAATTTAAAAGGTACCATCTTTAGTACCATAAACCTTCATGTTAAAGTACATTAAAACGTTTCCAATGTTAACCTTTTGTTTCTTTATAAAAGGTTCTCATTAAACTCAACTCATACGAAAGTCTTCGTTCATCAATCATCATTAATTTGTACGTTACAAGTTGGTTGCATTATTACTATGTTGATCTCCTTGGTCGATCCATTGAGATTCTGCGGTTGGGACTAGATGGCGTTGTGTGTTTTACAGGGACAGGCCAATTCAATTCAATTTATTTAATTCGGAACCAAGTCCATTATATTCAACGCTAGATGGCATTGTGTGTTTCCAGAATTTAATTTCATTGCACATATTGTTTTTATAACCTTTGTGAATTTCTGTGTTGTTCAAATTAATAATCTGCTCATTTATTTAATAACGAATTTAAATATTTTTAATGTAAAAAAACTATTTATTTTATTCATTTAGAAATGTTAAATCTCTGTTAGTCAACTTTCACGACTTTTACGTCTCTCAATAAAAGGATAATAACCAGCAACCATATTTTTTTCTCTATTTATTTTTTAACCTCTACTTACTCTTATGGTAATAAAGCAAATATTCTAGTCATAATTCTCATTTCTTTAACCGCTTATGTGCATAATCTCAGAGGTTCTTCCTCAAATACTTTCTGGCTGTTATCTGAATTCGGTAGTAGAAATATGTATTCTGAAACCACCATATTTTATCATATACGTGAAATATAACCGACCGTTAATTATAGCTACCGATCAATCAAAAGATATAATATTACTACGTCAATCAATCATTTCTTATAATTGATTGATACGTTCCTAACAATAGACAGGCAAATTATTTTATTTAAATATGCATTGAAAATATTATTATCAACAAAAGCTTCTATGTATCTCTTATTAATGCTAACCAGACTCTTACTAGTCGTTGAATAGATAGGTAGGTTTACGGTATTCTTTTTGCCTGCACTACGTTTTAAAATTTACTAAAAACTAAAAATTAAATGTAGAGAAGTATGTAAGAAGATTCTCTCCGTGACGTACATAAAGTGACCAATATCATAACAATTGTGACCAATATCATAACAACCAGGCATTAATTTCCTACTAAAGGAACCTCTCTCCTCAAAGGAAGGTGATGGAGAAAACTTCACTTACCTAATACCACGTTTGCCAGACGAACTAATACAGGATTTTCTATCAAGTTTTCCTTAGCTTTACGATACCCGTAGGATTAGATGAGTAGATTATTTCATGTTTTCTTCTTCAGTTCTTTGTTAAATAAAAATTTATTTATAATATTTTTCACACAAGAACTTCTATAAAATAAATTCGAAAATTTTCGCCCTCGCAAACAAACCACAATAGTCATTTCACAGTATCCAATAATATAAAAATCATCCGATGAATAGTTTTCCCACCATTCTTTAGTCCAAGATTACACTTGGAGCATCTAAACTCATCATAACCATAAATTTATCCGTCGCACACAGAATAAAAAGGAGCAAAAGACCTTCATCGTAGTAGCCATTGTGTGCAGACCACAATGCCAATCCCAGAGGCACTGTTTACTTCTATTCTGTAGAATCAATTCCAGTGGTATAATCCTCCTTTGGGATCCTTTGAGCTACTCCGCATTTATTCGCTGAGGGACACCTATTGTTAAATAGAGAATTAATTTGTTACTCAATGCGCTTTAGAGTTTAGTTGCGGAGTTTGTTTGAATAAATACTGCTTTGTCTTTTAGCTTCATTGAAGATACTATACTTTTATTTTAACTGTTGAGGTCAAACGTTCATTATAGCTTATTTATATCCTACTAGGGCATGGCCATTAGTGGCCTACTACAGGGACAGGCCAATGACAACTTTTAGAGTTATACGTCAACTTTTCTGTCTTTAGTTTTTGTATAGCTATTATGCAATTTTCGACCTTTTCGTATACTTTTGGTCATACTTTTTAGTAGATTCAGTAATAATATTTTATTAATTGTATTTTTGTTTATTTACAGGTAAGTTACAAATCCTTTAAATGAGTTGAAGAATTATGAGATGCAACAAAAGGTAAGTTTAATAAAATAATAGCTGAATTCAAAATATTTGTACCAAAAATCCTAACAATAATAGTAACTATTAAACAAATGATACAGTAGACTATATACTGTAGGTACAGACAGTATTCACATAAAATCATTGGAGGAAATCCGTTTGTTGATCAATACAATACGGTGCCTTTACCCCAGCTCATGCTCAGAGGATAGTAAAATCCTGATGACTTTGCAGATCTCTGCATCTCCATCTTTTAGTTGCCAGTTCTTTAATTTATGCTTCGACAACGTACTATAATAATTGACAACTGTCCCTTAATAACATAGCAATAACTGTGTTTTCAGCATACTTAAACATGCAATTCAAGACTATAACCCTGCCACAAAAGTCGGTGAAATCGAAATAGAAAGTGTCGTGGTTACCCACTGCGCACGCCCTCTTATTTAAACTAGGCATCTTGCACTTTGATATTACTTTCCAATTGCATTCTTATAAGATTGTTGTTAAACAAATTGACAGATAATTGCACTTTGTGTCCCACTTTGAGTGATGGTAATGTCCGAAAGTTATTAATCTGTCCGTCGAATCAGAGATCAAATAAACTCCTAATTCCTATACGAATATAAAATTTAACCTACAGTTACTACGATGTCCAGACAAAGTTTAGCTATGTGTCCGGTCTTCCTGCTTTACTTGTTAAACTGTTTGTTAAAACCTCTTGGTTACGACCCCTCGCTTTCACGACACCTTCCTAGAGGTATGACCAATATTCTGAAAACTATAGAAAAGAGTGAATTAACTGTCATGGGCATCAAAGCTAAGGTTTCCGTTTTGAGCACCAAGCTCTACTGTCTACCAAATCTAAATGTCACACATACCTACGCTTATAATATCCGTACCATAATTACCAGTGAGCTGACTAAATTAGTTTGTTCATTGTTCGATGAGGGGACGCCAGAGGGCGCGCTATAACACAATGGTATTGGCGCGCCCTCTATTGTCATCTGACCTTATCTTCCTTTATTACAATGTCATCCATTACTTTATTAAAATAAAATTGCCAAGTCATTTTGATTGCCTCGTTATTATTTTCACGGTGATTAAAATGTCTCTGATTTTAATCTTGATATTTTGTAATCATAAATGTTTGTATTGTTTTATTGAAATTGCTTTTTGTGTCATCATAATAGCCAGTTAATATCCTAAGGGAGGGATAGATGTTCTCCTGAGACAGATATAATTTGGCTACTAATGTTACCTTTGCTAAACAGATTAGTATATAATAAAACATGTCAGGTTTTCATTTGTTTTCTTTTCGTACAGATAAAGTCTGCGAACATTCGTTCCCATCCACGTTTATTATTTGTGTAAATATCATAAATGCTATGCGCATGGTGACGGAGTTATATTTTATTACACCTACTTAAGGTCATCATGCCATCAGGATCATAAATGACGACTTAAAAAAGGTCGCAGTTGTGTAAGAAAACAAGAAAAGAAAAACTGTGTAGCAACCCGCTCGACCAGCGCAGTACTAGTAGGCCAAATTTACCCTAATCTCTGAATAAACCCCATTCCTGCAATGATCCCTTGCTAGGTAAAAAGAAACATTTTGTTATTCTAAACATTCGAAAACAGCCGAATTCGAATATTTGACAGAGAACTTGGAAGTGAAATTCAAAGTTGTTTTGTTTTTTTTTTTCGTTTCACGTCTGACTACGTGTCGGTGTGAACAAACAGCCAGTGCGATTACTGCCGACCAATGAGTAATGACCGGTGAACGATGAGATCACTTTCAAACACAGCTAAATTAAAGTCTGCCAGTCGTTACACTTTGTTGTCGAGTGGTGTTATTTGGCTAACATTATATATTATATTTGTCATCGTTTGTACTATTTCTACATAGACAATAGTACTATAAGTGGTATATTATTCATTGAAACCATTATTACAGTTGTTGACAATAACAAGAATTGGTTTCTAGGCAGGTTGGCTGAGGCTTGATTGTAAAATATAAAGAGGAATGTTTTATTATATCAGTCACAGCTCTTGGTACTTCCAGTTATCCATCCATCCATATCAGCCTATGGACGTCCACTGCTGGACTTATGCCTCCTCCAAAAGCTTCCACTCTGCGCTCTCACTTCTTCTCTTCTTCCAGTTATATTTGTGCCAAATATATGATTGACTAGAGAATAATTTTTTTACCTAGCTTTGGCCTAAGGCAGATGTGTCAGTATCCCGAACAAATAAAAGTACGGTGTACCATCTAAAAACCTGGGTGTTCCTCTCTCCCCACAAAGCTAAACATAATCAAGGTTAATGCTAATATATTACTAATACTTACTACAGAGCCAATAATTAATAGGTATAATTATTTAGTAAATTAATTAGTATCAATAACTACTTAGGATCACTCGTACATAATTAATTTATTGATATTAGTCATCTAGCACAGTCTTATAACGAACCTAGTATGGCAAAGACCCGGTATTTTGAACCTTACTTGCTAAAAATAGGCCTTTATTTGCTCAAAGATACGAATACCTTAAAAAAGTAATTTTAAATTTATTATATTTTCGTTACAAAATAAAATAAAACAACATTATAAAATTATTCGAATAAACTCTACTATCATTGTTTGTCATAAACATGCTATCAGCGCCATCTCTTATCGAGCACGAGAACTCGGTCGTTTAACTACGTCATGTCGACATTGACCGCTAGATGGGGGCACTAGTACATGTTGTTAGTGACGCGCGCGGTTAACGAACGTTCTTGACTGAGCGTTTAGACTTTAGAGTTCGTTCGTAGGTCGTGACACAACACAAAGCAGAGTGGAGCATGGAATGAAAACTCGTGGCGCTGGCGTAACAAACTAGAAATAGTAGCGCATAGTAACAATAATAATTAATGAAAATACACACTTTATATTGAAATAATTTAATTTGTTACATATTTTGTAACCTCTTAGTTATTTTATCGGCTTCTTTGTGCATTCATAGTAAAAACACTAACATAATAGTTTGTAAGTACAATGTACAAAAATTGCTATAATTTGAGGTTATCAACCTCTTAGACTTATTTTTAAATCTAATTTTTGTAAGTAGTATTTTTAAGAACAAAACTAATAACAATGACTTAATAATTTTATGTCATGAATCATGATGTCAGTTAATGGAAATTATTTTGTTTCGCTACGTAACTCCTAGATGGCGCTAGAGTATAATGACATAAGTTTTAAACTAAAAAGTTAACTTTGTTCCTAAAGTTTGACTCTTTTATTGAGGTTGAGTGGATGAGTTGATTTTGTTAGGAAGATATTCTAATGCAAAATCGGATCGGGTATCAACCAGAAAAGAAGGAAACATTCAATATTATTTTAATCTATATCTCTGGCTAGAGTGTTCTTAAGTAGCAGTAGGTTCGTCCGTGCAGTGGGGCATTATTGCGTTGTTATGGCGATTTAATTTAATTTTAAGGTTTACTTCATCGGAAACAAAATGTAGGAATGGTTGTGCCATCGACCTGTTTCTTTAAGCAAAAGTGCTTAATTTGTTTTCCATTCGTATTTATTTGACTCCGACCCACGTAAATTAGGCTATATTTAGATCATTAACTATTATTATCTTAATTTTATCTATTGATGTTATTGTCATAAGATTTTCCAATAAAAAGGGTTCCTATACAAATGTATTTGCTTTTAATTTCAGTTTTACACACTTTTCTAAAATTGTCATGAAATTAGGTGCATACTTACTAAGTTCTCTGGGAACAAAAAATTTTAAGCAATGCATCTAAATTTTTAACATCATCCTCTTTCTGCAGTCAGTTAAATATAAAATTTTCTTTGTTTAAAATTGTTTACAAAAACTTTACTAAAACATTTTAAACAATGTTATTATTCATAAAAGCACCTCAAAATATACATCCGTTTATAGATACATACATATAATATGTAAACGTTATAGATAAATATTTACAGAACGCATACTATTAATAAGTTTAAAAATAACTTTTCACCCTTTTATCTACAATAATATGTATTACATAGATATTGTGTGTGGTTATACATTGTTGCTTGTTGGGGTGCGTGTGCAATATGGGTTCGGATACGTATCCGGTATAGAATATCTTCATGATTATATTAACAAATAATAATACTTATAGTTGATCTTTTACGATTTTATATAAAATCAGACTATGAGAGAGGACATGACCTCCTTTGCTACTTACTTAATACATAGAAAAATAAAATTATAATGTTATGTAAGAAAACTGAAATGATACCTAATAGAAGTCAATTTTATACAAATTCGCGATTCACAAACTATGTTGTATGTTGTAATTATTGATGTTTGTAGAAGTCCCAATGACAGAGCCATGATCTATTAGATAATTATAATAAATAAATACTTAAATAATTTTAACCTGTAGTTAGCAATGTTATAAAATAATAATTTTAAGAACATAATTGTACTTATAAGTACATAGTTTGTGTTTTTACAGCAGGTCTATGAAACAAAACTAAATTGTTTTATAAATAGCAAATTACATTTTAATATTTATCATAATTGCTTTTAGCATCCGTCTTTTATTACTGACATTCAAAAGTTTTATTTATATGTATTTCCGTGCTTCGGAGGGCAAGTAAAGACAAATTAAGTAGAAATTGTGTGGGTACAAATCAAATGATAAAAATTGAATAGAAAACAGCTAAATCAAAGCAAATAGTTTTGTGCAAACAAAAAAAAATGATTGAAACCGTGACCTCTGCGTAGAAATCATGTAACCACTACGCCATAGAAAGGTCATCTGACATATTATTCTTTACTCTTGTAAAAAAACTAAAATGTCAATTCTTTTTTCAAATACCTTTTTTAAACAACCTATAAAGTAAACCTACATGTTATATTTTCTAACAACATCAGAGAACTTGCTCTGAGTGTCGTTTAGACTTTTACAAACATGCTATTAAGGTACATAAAGTACTACAAGAACTTATAATCTTAAAATTGTAATCGCTTCCCTTTAGCTGTTGCGTTGATTGGCTTGATTTTCACCTTGCTAGTGTAAAAAATAACTTAATAAGTACCTACTAGAGACCCTTAATAATGTAATTGTACACACAGCAACTAATCAACCTAGACACTCATGTACCTTAATACTTTGAAATAAGACACAATTTCAAATGAAAATGTTTAACTTGATGTGTTGTTGTGTGTACATGTAAAACCACGGAGTAATTTTTAAAGAATAAGTAAGTGACTATAAGAACAAGATTATTTTAATTATTTGCGATTTATAGCTTGTAGGTATATTGGATTTATTATAGTGTTCAGACTGGATGACCTCGGCTGATGTTTTATTATGGTGTTCTTTTTAACTTTACATTCGACGGGCTATTGTTTATTGTTGGTGCAATTCATTTCCTGATTGGTAGGCCTGTATCGGTCCCCATCGTTAATTCTAGAATGATAAAGGTTATACTTTTAGGAGCCCACTGTTACTTTTTAGGTATATTCACAGATATCGGAACATTTATTATTATTTCATTAAAATGTCATCATATATTATATTATGAACTTATTGTATAAAATAATGAATATAAAAATATTACCAGCATTTCTTAGTTTTAGTTTCGTAATAAACCTTTCCAACAAACCAAAAAAAACAACATTCGTTATAATGTAAAAGAAACATTTATTTTGTATAGAAATGTACTGTGTAAGTAAACTGAATGTAAATTTGCAATTCACTGTAATTAATAATACTTATACTTTGATTTACAATGTTTTTGGTGTTATTGATCGCTTCGACTTAAACGAGTTGGTGTGAATGACAAATTAAATACATAACATTATTCAACTAGATGTCCTTGACTTCCACGTGTTTTTATACATACTTTCAAATTTTAACTTCTATATAAATACTCTCCGGTGGTGACGGAGTAAGAATACCTACAATATATCACACCACACCACAGGACCGTGTTCTCTGGCGCGTGTTGAATCAGGACTTTGTCCAGCAGTGGACTGCGATAGGTTAAATTGATTGATTTGAATCTCCTATTATCCATTCTTTCAATGTCATTCTTATCTAAATGTTTTCCTATATTTTGTATGATCAATAAAGATACAAAACAGGTTAGTTTCTTTATAGTTTTGTCGATAATACACCAAAAAATATATAGGTATTATTATATTTTCTCCACCCACATTGCTCTTAACGGGTTTCGTGAGGTGTACGTCTTAAATTATGTAAATTAGAATTCCAGAGTTAAATATGGCAATTGAGTTCTATTTTTCTTTTTAGGTTGAAGAATATTTTGCTAATGATGTAACGCTAAAAAGTGTTTTTAGTTTTCTTTTTTACTTTCATCATAACAAATATTAGTTAAGCGTTCTAGTTGCAGAAAATATCATTTTTATAATGAGAATGTTAGTCTTGTTCTGGCTAGTTTTCACATTCTTTTCTGGAACATCTGTTTAGCCACCAAAAGATCTTGCACAGGCAGATACCTATAATATTAAAATTAATCTTTGCAGATTTGTTATAGTACTGATTTCGGATGAACCGTTGTCTCATACACGGTATAGGTAGGTACTTAATTTTAGTCTCTTCATTGAAAATATTTTAGATTTTTCTTTAACTAAACTTATTACTTAAAAACTTTTTATACCATACTAGAATATTATTTTACCTCATTAAACTGCAAAAATCTTGCTTTTAAATCATGATTATATTTTAATAACATGATGAGTTAATTAATCATAGTAAAATTTAATATTTCCCTCCGACCAAGTACGTAATAATTAGAAGATAGAGTACGATGCCGACAGTAATGGTACCCCATAGGCAGTTATTATATTACAATCGATAATTCAATGAAGCTTCATGTCTCCCATCTTAGGTACACTTTTAACTGATCAACCGTGAACTTTCGTAAGGGGATTTTTTTACACTTACTTTGTATTAGGGTCCATAGAACCATTTTAAATTGACAATTTAAAAGTAATTTAATAAATATTCTTTATAATATCACGTCTTTATTATTTATGTAAACTTGTGTTCGCCTTCTAAGGAATGCGCCATTCTTGTACATGGTGTATAAGGATATGTGGAAGGAATGTATTGGATTATAGATGTTAAAAAACGTAAACATTTGATAACCCCTGTTATAAAAGGGACTCTAAGAGGTCCCTGTTCTAAAAGAACGCTAAGAAATTATTTAGTATTCATAAAATGTTTTCTCAAGCTCGTTGACTCACACGTCCTAATGAAACGTTCTTGTTTCACGTCTTTAGCTTACGTTCGAACTTGAACCTAGACTTCAGATGTTGTCACTTTGATCTCTCAGAGAAATGATATCATCACTCCATTGCAACGACCTTATTGTGATTAATGCTCGGCTGTCGCAGATCGTATATAAATTATAAACGGACACTATCCGTCGATCTCTAATTGAAGAAATTGCGGCAATTTATGAGACACGGTGCCTTTTGAGCGAGCAATGAATTGAGCAATTAGCAATGTAAGAATTGTCTCGATTAAAAAATAAAGGTTCGTTGTAAAAATTGATTAAAGTTAAGTGGGGTTGACGCGATGTTTACGTATATTGGTTAATCATTAAACCACCATCGCAGTTTGCAGAATTATTTTAAAAACAGGAAGAACTTTTGTTTCATGTAGGTAAGTATGTATATAAAAATAATCTGAGTTGCGTGTGGTATGCAGACTACACAGAACAAGTTATTAAGCGGCTAGTAGACGGATTAAGAATGGCTTTATGTTTTTTTAAAATAAAATTTTAATTAATATTTTGCAGGCGAGCTTCTTGTTGATTGAATCTACGTATTCATTTGTAGATCTTTTTTGAGTTATCCGAATTTTGTTTAGTCATTTTTAAATTACCTTAGGTTTACTATATTGCCTGGTCGAGACTGCTTCTAGAATTTCACTAACTACGTGTGCCCTTTCATTTAAACCCAGTAACATTTTCAACTAACTAGGCTTAAGCGTGTACATTTGCACACTGTGGTAGTGACTAGACAGCCTTTTGCTGAAAAGACCTAGCATTTATATGTGTAACAAGCAATTTGTTTTATAACTGTTAGCCACAAATACAGAGGTTATTACACTTTTAGCTTAATAATGAATAATTAAATATTTATAATGTCAAAAGTTAATACCACCAGACTATTTACAACTAAAAATATATTAATATTAATTCGTATAAAATTTGTAATTATAAAATTACTGGCGCAATGTGTTTTGTAAAACGAGTTCTATTTTATTTGAGCTTTCAAGTTAATCCTTTTGTAGTTAGTTTAGTTTTAAAATACAAACGAAATAATATAGCAGTTTGTGTCTGGGACAGATCTTACGATAAGCTTGTATTGTGGTTACACTATTCTGTGTACGCCACACGATTTATTAAAGATTTTACGTTAAAATGGCTGCTCTTGTGTTATTTGATTTCAGTTCTACTTTTATCTAGTAAACTGTTATTCAATTAGCTGCATTATTATTATTAAGTATTCGTTATTCTAGTTCAAGTTCCTTTGAGAGTCTTTAGTTTGACTTTTAATTTGTTGACGTACCTAATCAATTCAGAAAAAAATTACTCATAAAATACAATTGAAGATTCATATTTAAATATTTTATTGTTGTTTACGCTCTATTCCCTGCTACTGCTAAGTTTTTGCATTAGTTCGAGTATTTCTAAGTTTAATATGTAGGTTTACAAATCGCAGCTTTATTACTATGAGGCTTAGAAATAATGGAATGCAATATCTTGTCATTGCATTCCAAACGTCATAAATGTCAGATTTGACATTTAACTAATCAAACAACTATAAATTCTAATCTTAGAGATTAGAATTAATATTAAGTTCATACCGAAATGGAATTTAAACTAATATAATAACGAGAATATCCTTTAGATAATATGATAACGTTGTAAGATCAGACAGGTATTTGTGAAGTCACATCCTTCGGGGGAAGTTCAGAAGTGGGCGTCGTTACTCTGACTAAATATTCTACATTTATATATTAAACATTGTTATAATATTCTTAACCACCCACACTAAGTTGGAAAGACTGCACAATGCCATCATTACCATAGATAAATTAATAATCTGTGATAAATCGAGTGTCAGTATGAGACTGTGCTATTACGTTTATTGTAGTGCATTATGACGTCATGTGACCTCAGTGCCTTCCGGTACTTGTCTTTGATCTGCCGACCACGGACATATTGCATAGCTATAACATACACATTGTTGCAAATAAAATGTTAACATAGAGTTTGTTACATGACAATATTTTCTTGTTTTTATCTAATAATTTAGCAAGGACTAAGAATGAAAAGAAGTAGAAGTCAGGGACTACTACTTAATTGTACTTATCTCTAGCAAACACACGACGTAAAAATGTAATATAATTGTGCATGTTTTCCAACAAATAGTCGAAAAGGTTCATACCTTCGGCGAGATTTACGGAACTGTCTTGAGAAAATTAGTACCATAAATGTTACATAGATATAATATTATGCTCCGCATGGAAAAAATATTTATGTAGATACCACCTCATTATGATGTTGATATCAATAAAATTAACTTCATGAATAACATATTATACGCATTGTAATAAATTAAATATTGATTAAATCTCTAAATTTTCGGACAGCTTATTATGTAAACGTAAATTTGACTCCTTAATTTTTATTTATGGTCAAAATTATCTTAAATTGACGAAATCCAATATCAATTTAAGTACTTAATTTAGAAATATGGTTATAATTTTAGTAAAATATTTATATAAACGATGCATAACTATAAAAATTAATGGGGATTGGTTTAACACCATAGATGTATTACCGCTGAGTATAACGAGTTTTATAAACCTTGACATTTACTAGTTACATCTTACATCCATTGGTTGGTGTCAGCCATCTTATATTTTCGTAAGCCAAAATGTCGCTACCTATTACAAATTATATTGCTCATTTTGTAAACCTTTCCACTCTCTTACATTAATATGAGGTTTAATAACCGAATAATTTGTAAAGCTGACTTGTTTATAATGCTTAATACGCATTAAATATAATTATATTAGCCTATAAATCTTGTACTTTGGGTATAACATCATGGATTGCCCAACTTCCACGTCGAACTAGATGAAGTACAGAATTTCTTAGTCAGTATTCTTAGTTCAGTTATATGAAAAACAGATGCTAGCGTTACTTTGGACAAATCTGGGACCCAAAAAATGATTAACATTTGTAATCTTAGTTTTGAAACAACAAAAAAACTTTAACACCTATACTTTTATTGGACCTGGTTTTTAATTAGAAAATTAATAATTAAATAAAAAACTAAGCATCCACTTATGTGCAAATTTGACTTGTTTCCGCTTATGGCTGATTAACTTGTCCTTTATTTAACACTGGGTCTATAATAAAACGTATTCCTAATATTTATTTCTAAAATAAAATCTATTTTTAGATTTGCAAATATTTTTCAATTACTAGGCAATGGAAAATTTATAGCTTCGGAGTAGTACCTACTTGAATCCTTTAGTGGTGGCATGCCGAACGGGGTTATACTCAAAAATTGCAGAATTATATTTGTTACTTATATTCAAAATGTATATAACTTACATTACATAATACTTAATTATTACACGTAAATACTTCTTAAAACTCTACTAAAAGAGAAACATTATTAAATAGAAAATTAAAAAGTTGAAAAAACATGGTAGAGTTTTTATAGAAGGCGGGTATGTTTTGTCTGGAAAGCAGAATAGTTACTTTATTTATGCAACAGCTAAACCAACAAAACGTCGACCGTTCTTTGTTCTTTATCTACACAAATGAAATTAATAAATTGTAAATAGTAACGATAAAATACTGTTTTTTTTTTCATAGGTCCTAGTCTTTTTTTGTATAGACGTAGTATAGGGTTTATTTTGATGATTTCTTTTTCTAGGCGTCCCGGATGCCTAATGTCTCGATTAGCTAGAAAAATATTTGTCCAACTACAGCACCCCTATGTAGTGGTATGGGTACTTGGAGTCTCAGAACCTGATTCCAGACAACAGGCACGCTTGCGACTATGCCAGAACTGGCAAAACAATAACATCAACAAAATGTCAACTTTAAGTTTATAGCTCACAAAAGTACTATTCATTTACTACTACTAATAATTCATTGTGTAAAGAGTATTATAAGTATTAATTACTCAGATAATAAAGATCACGTTTCTCCTTTAAATTATGTTTTTAGAATAAATTCGGTATATTTGTTGATTGATGTTCCAAGGTTGAACCACTCCACAGAGTAAGCAAACAGATTCAATTTATTTGTACAGTCTTTACAATGAGAGCCTTTAATGGCGTGGATTAAGGAATAATCATAACGCTTTATTTGGTCATCACTTATTTCATTTCATTTCATTTTTACTGCCCCTGTGGCCTTTTTGTATTTTGAACGGGCTCCAAAGAGGAGGTTTAAGGTTTTCGTGGTATTTGTCCAAGAACTCTATAATTTCTTAACCAATTTCAATATTTGTTTATAAGATTTTTATAGAGAATTTTCATTAAAGATTTTACTTAACTTGAAAAAGTACCTATAAGTTTTTTGTAAATCTTTCATATAAACAAAATTACGTATTATTAAGTATAACTATGATTGAATAAGGTTTTAATTTTAAAAAAATATATTTATTATTAGTAAATTATACATTATTTCATATTGAGTAACTTTAAGACAAAATCTTAATATCCATTAAAGATAGAGCACAGGTTATCTGCACACAATATTGTTGTTTTAAAAGCTAGTTAGTATAATATGCTTCTGATTTACCATTAATTGTCATTCTAAATACGGTCAGCACTAGATAAAGCGATTGTTTGGCATATCAAACGTTGTAGAACTATCTAGATCTAATATTTTATTATTGCTAAATTAGGCTGAGGTCGACTACGGCCTGTTATATTTGCATAACACTAATTTATCTTTGACGTTTAATGTTATGGTAGCAGGGTTTTAACTGTGTAATGGAATTATTAGAAGTAGAGCAGCATTTTAATGTCATTATCTAGGTATACAATATCATAACTGCCCTTTAATGTCCCACGGCAGGGACGGGCCTCCTCCCGTGACGGAGGGATACTTGGCCTACTAATACCAAGCTGGCCAGACGGATTGGTGTAGGGTTTAATTTTAAGTTTTCCTTCTTTTTATTTCGTAAAGATAAAAGGTATATACAGGAACCTAAAAATGATTGGCATTTCGAGATCGAACCGCTAAAATCACAGGGTGTTCCACTCAGCAGTAAATTCTTGATTGTCACCATGCCACTCGGCATCTCATCACTTGTGAGTGTTAGGTCACGAGTGAGTAGGGGCGGCTAAGCTCTTATTTTATGCCATACTTCTGTAGAGATCAACTTCTCCGACTTCAGGGGAGTTTAAAGACTAATGGAATTAGAAGAATGATTAGTTAAAGACTTTGTTGATCACAAAATTTTATACCAATCTTTTGGTCCGATTAATAGATCAAGTTACCCTTTATTACTGTAGGATGCCGGTCCTTGCAGTGCGTTATTAATGGGCTGATATCATAGGGTTTTTGAAGTATTAAGTTTAAAGTTTTTAATTATATCTCTTGTTAGCCGAGTTCACTATATACATAGCAATAAAAATATACCCAAACCTTTACTAGAATCAGGTTCAAGTTTATTCGATTGTAACCGAGATCTCGAGCCCACTCGAAACGATATCAATTTGTAAATAAGTATCGCGTTACCTTTAGTATATCGATACTCTGGTACTCGATTATTATCGGATATCTACACTGTTTGAGTTCTGTCGGTATTCTTTGTGCGTAATAATTTCTTTATCTTACCAACTTATTTATTTTGGATTTTTTTATTATACTTGTTGTATGTTAATATCTTAGCTAGTCCAAATTTCTCGGTGATGTGATCGCAGAGGCGCTTATGGGATCAAAGTTGGCCGGTGTTCTCGAAAATTATTCTTTCGAGGACGTAAATAGAGCTTCCTACGCATGACAACTGCGGAGAACACCTTATGGTTTTAGTCTGTTAGACACCAACATGCTTAGACTCTGACACTGACTATCATGAAGTCAGTTCGGAATAATGTAAAAAATGTTATACATACCTAAACACACACCTTATTCCCATAAAGAATTGCCCCACTATTGAGCGCCTACCTAGTGCCAATGAATACGATCAAAAAACATAAAGAGCCTAAACAAACAATTAACCAAAAACACAAACATCCATTAATCTAAGATCCCAAAGCTTTCCATACATTCCTAAACCCAGATAAACAGTCGTCGGATTATGTCACGTAATTACACTTGAAGTTACTCAAGACACAACAATAGATGCAAGTTCAAGTAGACGGTACTGATTGCATAGCGCATGCGTCGAGGAGAAAGCGAGCTGCACGGTCAACGACCTCAGATAAATTCGGCCAAGGTCTGCCACTGGGACATCAGGTATCCCGTCTGCGTCTTACGAATAGATGTACGTCTAGTATGGGTTTGTAGATACTGTACTGTTTATAGTATTGCATTGGTTTAGTAGAACTATCGGTATGGGCATAGAATCTAGGTGTAAACAACATGAGGTCTAGAATCTTTGCTTTTGAGATAAAACCTACTTATATGTTATGTTAAAAAAATATTCCATAATTAAATATAATGGAATATTTTTAAACATATTTTAGTCAATTTTGTAGTAAAGACTTAGAAGTTTTAGTAATTATGATAGAAAACCTATCTGACTGAATAACGGTCCTAATTGAGGCACTGAGCCGTGTCCTTCATAGTTCTTACATTAGTACCTAGTCTAGCACTTATGCAGACTTGAACAATCAACACTAATTGGACAATTACAGATGGTATATTACATTTTATATAGATCCTTTTAAATACCGCCAAGTCTTTTTGCTAAATAAAGAAATAAATAATAAACATTTGATTCTGGAACAAAGACTTTATTCATTCAATTACGAATTAATTGTTTATTCGTGTGAACTATCTGTATTTATATATTACAATAAACATTTTATTAGCATCTTCACCTAACATCTGGCGCTGTGTGGTATTTATAAATCCTTGGTCAGAAAACAAAGTACTAACACAAACTTTATCGTTAACCGGGGAAAGTTATAAAATGTTTAGATGTCGGCGCGAACACGCTTTAAACATCGATCGTCGAACTTGCGTTTAAAATCGGCCAAGGTCCCATCGGGTACACTGACCTCAAATACGAAGCAAAAACATAAACCCAAAAATTCCAATTCAAAAGTATTGCAAGCATCCTTTTTTCTAAGAAGTTTAAAAAAAATAAACATTTCGAGTCGTGATTGCGTGTTGCATTCCTTCTCAATTGCAATAAAAGGTCTAAATACAAGATCAAAACTAAACGGAGTATCGTCGGGTTTGTCGAACCGCGTCTAAATTCATCAAGGTCTTAGTCAGCTGAAGGGCGGCTCGCCCGACTGCCTTTGTGAAGTCGTTTACACCGCGCCACGATAACAAAGGGTTACACGAATGCTTACGAATTGACTCACGCCTCGCCTAGCTCTCTTCTCAGACGCTAAAAGCACGTCGTAAAGTAAACATGGGACACAACACAACACACGCACATTCAATTAGTAAAATGACACATACTTGCAAATCAATACACGACCACCCCGAACTATAGAGTACCTACAAGCTTAAAGTAAAAAGGCTGAAATAAATTAAAAACTGCATATACATTTGCAATAAACATCAGGTGGCCAATGTAAAATGATCCGAAGCGCCTCGTTTGTGTTCATTCAACCTTGTTAAATAAAGGAAAGTAAATTAATATTGCAGGTCTTCGTATAATGGTGTAGTGTTTGTATACAGTACAGTCTAGACATGGTTTTGCCTGGCTGCGTCGAGATGCGCACGTATAACGCTTGCGGTAAGACGCCTGCTGGGTTCCCACTGCGTTTAATCTTACAAAAAAGTATCTAAACAAAGTATTAACGTATAAAAAGTATTAAAAAACTACATCAACCCATGTTTTCTTCTGTAATTAATTAATGATAAATTTAGTAATTCTGAGAATTTGTTAATTTTAAAAGACAGAAGAAATATTTTACATGTTGTACGTAAAAATAATACTAAATAACTTGACCTTGATGTCATCATATATTTCAGGATGATGCATAACCACAAATAGTGCTCGAAAACATTGAACTAATTCATGACGTCACTCGTTATCAAAGTGGAATGACCTCCCGACGACCCGACCTGCCGCAATGTTTCCGCGCCGTTGACATCCTACATACTGCTTAATTTGCAACTCGGTTCTGCATGACCTATATTCTCCCCCCGCACTTAGGGCTTACTGGGAGTCCTGTGCCTGACCTAACACAACCGCGTGGTGGTTGCGCGTCTGCGGCTAAAATAACCGGGACACGTTGCCGTCTGTCCCTGAACGACCACTTCCGTGGATCGATTAATTTCGTATTAACTATTGAATTACACACGTTCGGAGTAAGTAGTTTATCATTTGATGTTTTAAAGTAAATTGGGTAGCTAAGTATCTATTTAGCTTTACCAAAGTGTATTTTATAAATATCGTGTAATTAATATTAAAATTAAAGTTTTAAAAAATTAAGATCGAATCTGGATGTATTGGCTTCTATTAAAAATAAGTAGAGGCAAAATCAATATCCCGTAATTTAATTTTGTCATAAAGATCTTTGATCTAAAACCTCATTGGCTATTAATTAGTAGATTAAATTAGTAAAGGAGGAAACCATTATTTAAATTTAAATATACATGTAATGTTTAAAAAAAAACAACGGTCGACCAGGTTGAGCGGAAACCGACGTTTTAAATGGAACTTGTTTTGAGATAACATATAATTTGTAATAGCTTAAATGTATCGTACTTAGAAAATTGTACCGGTCAAGCCACGCCTGTTTGTAGTAATTGCGACGACAACGAAACACGCAAGCTTAAAATTAAAAATAAATAAAATCGATGCAATGGTTGTGTATAAAAATCGAACGCAGACAGCCGTGTTATATCATCCAAAAATAAGTGTAGGACAGACGGAACTGTTGCACGCTTGTAGCATCTATTATTGATTAGTATGGAGCGATGCATCGTCGCATTGTTTCGTAGGATCGATTCCTGCGCGTCCCTGTCGCCCCCGCTTCTATTTTTACCGCTTTATTGCGTACTCCCCTCGCTGCCTGTTTCCTGCCTTTTATTAAACTATCTGTATGTTAATTAACAACGGCCTCGCTCTGGCCGGCTATGTTTATTTTTCTATTAGCTGGTTCCTACGAAACATTTGCCGTTTATGGTAATATATTATTCGAAATGTATACTCGAGATAAAAGCTTATTACAATGCGTTTGGTTGTAAAAATTGTTCATATCTTTTATATTCATCCGTTTTCTTGAGTGCCACTACTTGACATACTGTATCATTCTTTTATTTTTTCGACCTTCAACTAAATTTAATTAGAGTCTGCATGTTCTCAGGCGGTACCGTCCCTCCGTCAATGTTTCATTCTTTTCTAACATTAAGTTTATTAGTACGTTCGTCTCATTCTGTATAGGGGCATCTGGTATACATAAACCTGTGTCTGTTTACGTTACATTTACGTGTTTGTTGTGTACATGTGTGCGTGTTGCAGGGGGGAGGTGCATGTGTGTGTGAGCGTGGCGTTTTGTCTACAGCTGTTGTGGGTTTGTGGGGCCACGTTCGCTATCGACTCCTCTAAATTTATGCTTCCTCATGACCCACGCTCCGACATACTATAGAGCAACAGCGACACATTAAATCCGTGAGTCGGGTCTGTTTAATATTCCATTCAAAACACGACTAAATAAGAAGTATGCATTCAAATGGCATTCGTTAACACTTTTGGTGGCTTGAATGTCTTTCTCGACGAATTTTGATATTTCTTTTCGTAAGTAATGATATACAAAAAATAGTTTGACAATGTTCAAAGTCGCTCAACATTAGAAACATGGATAGTTAAGCTAGTGGTACCATACTTATTATAAGAATAATGATGTCATTATTCACGCCTCTTTTGTTGTTTTGTATAAAAGAGTATACTGGTACGGTGTACGATTCCTTAGTACCCCGTCTTACCTTGCTTTGTACGGCGATAGTCAAACAGCTGGCGAGAGGTCATCGACACCGGGGCTCTAGTGCAAATTGTATAGTTACACATTGGTGAAGTAAAAAAAAACATAACATCCATTTTGTTGTTCGGTCCGCATGCGTGTTTAGTCAGATTCTCGGAATGTTAGGGATGGTCAAAAGAGCGAATGTGTTGTTTGTTTTCGTTCCCAATTATATTTTTGAATCTTTCTTTAATAAAGTATTCAATGATGAAAGAAATCGTTACTTTATCAATTACCTACATACATATTTTTATTACAAAGTGCTTGTTTACAAATTATTTAAAAATGGAAAAGAACAGAATTTTATAAATAAACAAAAGTGACGATTCTTGGAGCATATTAGTGGTTTTGTGCGCGCATTGAATGCTGCTGACGTCATCACCTAAAAACCCCCGGGGTCGATGCTCGGGGCCCTACCTGCATTTTTTAGTGCAACCCCTCGTCACGATAGCGGAATCTTCCTAAAGGGATACCAATTCTTTTCGTCTAAACTCAAGTATTGCTTTCTTTTTCTATTTTTATTTGACTTTTGACCACAGTTAACCTTGCTCTTATTGTATTTTTGACTTTAAAACCTCGTAAATCTCACTACTCCGTGTAGCGACTGAATAATAATGTGTAATTACGCCAACTCACCCCGTGGGTGGCCTAAAAGTCGACATACGAAAATTTCACTCTTTAATAAAACAATCACTGAACCTAAAACCCTTTACCTAATATTTCATCTGGCCATACTAGTAATAGAAGGCCAAGTTTTACTCCGCCAATGGATGATGCCGGGCCTAGAAGAACACATGCAATGATGTTTGTTTCTATGTCACGTAAAACTTCAGAGCGGATCATTAGCTAAAACAATTTAGTTACATGGCTAATTACCTACATACATGCATAAACTCACGCCTAATCCCGTCCGGGGTAGGCAGAGATGATAGAGGGCCACTTGTCACGATCCTGGCAAACAGATTGGGCATGTTGGCATCATGGCTAATTATGCATCAAAATTATAAATTGTCACGATACACTTAAAATCTTGTATTATTATTGTAAGGACCGTATAAAGTTTTTTTATACAAATTATATTTTGTTGAGTGCTAAACTTGTCAGATTTAATAATTATTTGACATGGAGGTTGCGGTTTGAAATTCTTGAACAAATAATCACAAAAAAGTATGGTATTGATTATCAAAGGCTTTAAATTTATTTACTTTGTGTTCACAAATATAATTTGGTATATACTTTTTTTAGTACACCTTTGTGCATTTATTCTTCAACCTAATTGTCACTTTAGTCTTCCGTCGAATTTTTTTTACTGGCTGAATACTTTTTAGTCTATGATCAAAGAATTAAAAAAGAAAATTGCCAGATATAATAAGTAAGTACACGTTAATGTACATGTTTATTTACTGTAATTTGATAGGTAATAGTATAATTATAATAAAAAGTTTAATTTATACCTCATCCTTGCAGCTCATTACCGTCTAACTGCAGGGAGCTTATTGGGTATCCATCGGATGTTGTTTTCTATCTTTGCTAAAGAAACTAACTGTTGAGAAGCAGTCCCATAGTCAACTTCTACGATACAGGATGTGTTGGGGTAATAACACCCTGTATTCGTAGCCTACATGTACCACAGCAACTAATCAAGCTAGACCCTCATGTACCTTAATACCTTGAAATAAGACACAATTTCAAATGAAAATGTTTAACTTGATGTGTTGCTGTGTGTACAGCCAATAACACTAATGAGGCAAGCTTATTACATCTCCTATATGTTTTTAAATATCAAAAGGATCGATACTAATATTCATGATGACACTGCCGCGTCCTCTTGCCAAATATACGCAGAAAAATAAATTATTGGCACAAATAAACTCTAAAGGCAATAAATATCTTTGCCAAAATTTACCATCGCGAACAATGCATTTGTAGCTATTTTTAAATATTTTCATAAAAAGCTCATAATAATTTTGTTTTTCTCGTAATTTTGAGAAGCTAATTAAAATTAAACACAGGCATTTAAAAAAATAATTACGGATGAACAAAGCGAAAATGTGAACGAACAAAGATCTTGATAAAATCGTCTTAATGTCAATGTCAAAGCAAAATTTTAATTGGCAAAAAGGAATAGTGATTCCATGTCTTTTGTGTAGACTTAGACTTATTAGCATAACAAGAATAACCACTAGAATAAGTGCCCTAAGTATTCTTACTATTGTAGTTCAAAGAAGACAACAAGTTCCATTTCTGTACCGATTTCCAAAGTCGATTGGCACAACCGGCTTCCCGTTGCGTAAGTCTGAAGGCGCAGGTCACCGATCCCGTACAATAAAATTGGGGCCGACCAAAAATGTGTCAAGTTGAACCCAGGTCAACGAACTTCACTGTTTATGTTTACCTCTTTCGCGACCACATCGCAGTCTCTCGTGAAAACACTTTTTTTTTTATTTGTGACACTTTGATGGACTACGGATAAGTTTCTTTGATGTTTTAATGTACGAAGTGGATGTTAAATAAGGTATTTGTCAACTTGAAAAGGTGAGATCAACTGAACTGTCATACTAAAAATGTTTATTTAGTTTATTTGTGGATTTCTGAAAATATTTATTTTTAATTTAAATCACCCAGTAAAAATTAAATTATTCACAGGATTATTGATACACAGTTAATTATTGTAATAGATATAGAAACCTATTACAATAATTAACTACCTAGTTTTAATTAATACGATTGTGTAAATACTGTACTCCAAGCTATGTCATATTTTAAATCTTACTAACGCCTATTCTTGCTAGATAGGTAACCGCTAACGCGTTTGTAACTAGCCTCTACAAACCTTTATTTAGGTCGTAAGTCTTACATACTGTCACGATCGTAAACTATGCTCTCTAATCCCATAAGAAAGCTGCCATAAATATGCACAATTAATCTATGACATAAAAAATCAGATCTACGTAGTAAGTAAAATGATTCGTATCGACGAAAACACAATGTGCATAGAACAGCTATTGTCCCTAAACAACAACCAACCAATCAATCAATATCTACATCTTGCTTCACAAGAGAATAATAAAAGATAAAAATATTTCGCCCTGACTACCTTATCTCATTGTTAAAATTTAAATGTTACGACACTTATTATTCACGAGTCGTTTCCTTCAACTAGAAAAGAAATAATTGTAATGGTGTCTACGCGAGGTATCAATAATTCATAGGGATCTTTTGAAAATATTATGGACGAAGGTGCGGGTGCGGTCCATTATAATTGTAGATGTAAACACTGACAGTCTCGTTCCTTTTACTCAGTTTGAAATATCTACCAATGTTGCTATAGCAATAATAACTACTATTCTTAACCTTCAACGGTTTTTATTTTTGTAACGAATAATACTAAAGTACTAAAGAGGTTGGTTGGTTTTCAAAGTGATGCATTAAACTACTGCAATGCATCTTGATATTAAGTACTTTTGCCGTCCAAGAAGACGCCCAAGAGCGTTGAGGATGAAGGAAGAATAATTGTGACGGAAATTGCTTCCATGTTATAATATTATTGTTAAGCTACTTTCTCAGATCTCGACCATCGAGGACCTACCGCTGTTTAGAACATTCTAAACGTTTAAGCTACCTTTTTATTTACGTGGTCTTTCCATCGCTAACCATGCGACTTTCACGAACTCATGCTGACTTGAGGGTGACCTGTTTGGCTAAAGAAGGTCCCTGCAGTGGGACATTACAGCTGATACAGGAACAACACGTTTCATTGTTCTCCTGAAGAAACATTCTACTTTCTTGTCCTCGTTAAGAACTTTCGATTGTTGCAAGACTCTTTTGTGTTATTTTACACCCCATTCTACGTACCTTGAACGATAGCGAGAGTTGAAACCATCAGCTGTCGTACAAACAAGAGCTTTGTAAGGTAACCTGTTGTTTTGGGAGACTGTTTGTTGACAAGTCTATGTCTATCGCACTAATAAATGATCGTGCTTTTGATTTGAATTAGCGACGCAACTAATTATTTTTTTCCTAATTGATTAACTATAAAAAACATATCGTACCTTCCTTTTCTTTGTTAGGATTTTTCAAATCAACAGGCATGGACTTAGCGTCATGCCTATATTCAAATATAGTAAAAATGAATCAAATGAAACTCTCTTCTAGTACACCAAAACCCACACAGCTTAATCTATATGTTACAGCCAAAGTAATAAATATGAATATTGTACATAATAACTAGCCATTATGTATAAGGACTACTCAATTTAGATAAAGTGATAAATGTCGCAGAAATAATCACATTAACTAGCCATTATATATGTTATAGTACAGGCAAAAATACAATATTAGGGCAAAAGTCAGAAACAGTTGGTTAGGTTAGGTTATTATAGTGACCAAAAGAGCGTGCGAGCGTGCCGCGGCAGCGGCCGGCGAGTGCAAGAAACATTTTTTTTATGTAAAACTAGAATATAGTATTACTATATTCTAGCGTCCTTTGGTCACTGTACTAACCTAACCTAACCAACTGTTTCTGAGTTTTGCCTTAATATTGTATTTTTGCCATATATAATGGCTAGTTAATGTGATTAATTCTGCGACATTTATCACTTTATCTAAATTGAGTAGCCCTTATACATAATGGCTAGTTACTATGTACAATATTCATATTTATTACTTTGGCTGTAACATATATATACTAAGAAAAAGATGCCAAAATAAACTATTACTAGTTTTTTTATAAAAACTTTAATCTATAGGTTATAAGGAAGTCGTATTCGTCAAGAAACAGACCAAGACTGTTATTTTTAAAATGAAAACTAATTAAATGCTGGTTTGTAAGATATCTTAGACGTCAGCCGTACACACCTGCGTCTCGCCTGTTTATCAACTTACTTTTATATTTCTCTTTTGTTTTGTATAACAACATTAAGAATACCTATGTAGCGAAGAAACAGATGTTTTCAAAGATAAAACGGTTACATCAATATAAGCATTTTACAATATGTTTTAATGCAATGCAGTAGAAGCTATGACAATATTTTTAGCAATGACAAATGGTAGCTGCAAATCATCACTCTTAGCTTATTAATGTGGAGAATATGCACAATCAGGGACAGTTCTCTTCCTCCAGTGCACATGTCCTTTAGCTAGCCTTTCCTATACTTATGAGTTGATATAGGGAGAAAGCACTGTTTATTTTTACTCCATCACTACAGAGAGAACTGAACAACAAAAACTACTCTTTTTATTTGCAAATGAAAGCCACGCTACATGTGTTTTAAATGTCCAGGTAATAAATAAATGATATCAAGGCAAATATAATTATCACTTAAAACGAAAACAATGAACAGATGGTACTTTATGTGTTGCGAAAATAATTCTGAATAATGCTTACATTAGTTTATTACCGTTTCACGGCTCAACCGTGGTCGTGATTTTGATAATTAAAATAACACTTTGAAAATGTAGTAGTCTTTTCTTTTTTTAATAAAATGCTCTTTAGCTCTTTGTAAGTTTTATTGTTTTCTTCATTTATGTATAGTATAGCTGTAGTACTTCTCACATATTCACACTACACCACAATCCTTCGAAACTAAGCAGAGCATACAAGTTCTGCTTAGTTTCGGACTCTTGTTGTTCTGCTTAGTTTTGATACATCTTGGGTTCTAGAAAACACCCAGACCAAAACAAATGTTTATGTTTATGCACACACATTGCCAATGCATTGCCCGGATTCGAATTCGAGAGCTTTGGGTAGCATTCATGAACGAAGTTAAAAGTAAAATAGTTTACTTAATAGAAGACATGTGTCTTGGATATGTGACGTATTTATTCCGGTTTTTAAAGCATAAGGAAGCTACCATACTTCTTTTTTTACTGGCAAATGTGCATGCCACCTTTTAATAACTACAGGAAGAGGGCTAGAATTTTACATGAAAAAACAACGCAGTACGTAGACTTTAAAGGTTATAGGGAGACGGTTAGTCACATACCCGCCTTGTCTTGTTGTCAGAGAGATATAAGACACGGTTGAAATCTCTTTCCGAGGCATAAAGTTATGGTAGTAACTCCCGAGGAGAGTCTTCTAAACTCCATGAAATAATTTTAAAGCTACGTATTGATAATACGGGTAAATATTTTTACCTGTGACACAAGTATGATTTTATTCACAGCAGATAAAAAACCTTAATACACACCGAGCTTTTAAAACATATATTAAAACTTGACAGATACTTATACGTTTAACATTAGCCCCAAAGATAAAGTATTGAATACACATTCTGTGCTCACTAACTCATTAAAAATATTGACTTCAATTTTAACGATCCTTCAAATAACCTTAAACATAAAAACTCTGTCTTAATATGTCATAAAACTAAACACTTGAATAAACAGTACGTGTATTAATATCCTATGAAAGATATATTTTATAATTTTTAAATGCAGCTGACTATAAATCTCACTCAAGCCCCAAATCATTCAAATAAAGTCAACAGCAACACAATTATATTTTGTCTATTCAAGTCTATTTTCCATTATAGTTGTTGCATCTATGCATACAATGCTTTCATTGATACAAAGATAGTCCACGTTGCTAGTGGCAACTAGCGCCCCATGTTTAGGGATGTGCCCTAGCCGGCTCACCCACAAAATACCTCGCCACGGAATTCCCCCGGTGAACTTTTTTTTTACTACTTTTGTGCATGTCAATGTTAGGTTTGCTTTGAGTAATTTTATTCCAACGTGTCGCGAGATACCGCCAAGTTCTTAAGTTGATGTAGAATATTCAGTCCCTGTGGAAGTTTTCTACACTTCAGATGTCCGTTTCTCAAGGTAGTCAATTTCTATCCAGGTCATTTAGTTTAAAAGTTTCCTCCCTTGGCGTCGAGTTGGTTTGTATCTTTGAAAAGAGCAAAATAAGATGGTCCTCAATCGGGAAAGTTTATATGAAAAACGATGCAATTTCACACTTTTAAGATATTAAGAGTCTCACAGATATGTAGCGACTACGTGGGAATGAGAATAGTTTGATGATCTCAACAAACTTTGAGCATCGCAACTAACTCTCTGTTGAATAATTTAGTCACTACTACTCGGTACGTTTAAAGTTCAAAAAGTGTTCTACAGTTGTATTTATTAACGCTCATTTTTGTGTGTCCATTGTAACTCGGCAGCGTCTGCACAAAAAACTAATCTAAAATGCGATGCGGCCTCTACACGAAGAATAACAAAACAACAAAGCTTATGCAACATCCTGCTGTGTAAGAACGCACTAAAGCAAGGAAGGGAGGGTTAGATACATATTAGGACTCACATTCTGCCTGACGTGGCCTTGGTTTTTTCTAAATCAACGAAGCTGGCCTCGAGCCCGGCAGGTGATTAGGTTACATAAACTTAGTCCGTCCCCACTTCCTGTTGGCGCGCTTTGCAGTTGTCGAAGGTTTCTAAGAAAAAGCCAAATTCGCAGGCCGCCTATTGTTTTGTCCTTATTGCTTTATCAAGTTCATTAAAGCCATGTGTTCACCTGACCTGTTAGCTCATACAGATTGTGTTAAGTTATGCCAACGTTTCATAATATCTGTTTTTGTTTAGACAAATCAGTCTATTTTTCGATAGTTTTGAACATGAGCAGATCTTATACAGAAATATCATTAAATTTTGAAATATCCAAAGTCCGTCTAAATTCCATTCTCCAATTAAAACATCATTAAGACACTTATAAAAATAGTATAATTCTTATAATTACAAATATTCCATTAAAACAAGAAATAAAAACTGGATGTGTAATAGGCGCTCAGCCTTACCACTGGAATGAAGAACAGGTTTGGCCGCACGCGAGCCGGCTCTGGCGAAGGGACATGCAACGAATAAAAAGAATACCTATATGCAGCTCTAGGAAACGCTGACCTTGAACACAAGAGGCATGGCACCTGGCGTTTTTATTTGCCCTTCGAATAAATTGCGAACTTATTTTATAACTTTTCCAGGTTCGTTCATTGTTGAATGCTCCCGCTTTTTTGAGCTTTTGTTATGCGATGTGATGTAATGAATTACGTTAGAAGTTATGTTAGAAGGGTTCATTTACAGGTGTATGTTAATGAGTGCAACGGAACGAGTTGCTTATTGTCAACACATACAGAGTGACGGGAGAGCGGCGAGCTTTTAAGATCGAGGTGGTTGGAAGCGCACTGTGTCTATATGTCGGTCGTAGTGTCTGTTGCGTAACCGGTGTAGAGTCGTGAGGAAAGTGAATGCAGCATTTCGAGGTCGCGTAGAAAGTTGCCGTCGCGACCGCTCTGCACTATACTTCCATTCGACGACATTAAGTATCGTTCACCTTGATTCATTAATTTCATTTGTTTACCTATCACTGCTTGTTTATTGTTACGTAAAATATTTTAAGCAACACGTCATCTGCAGATGATTGATGACCGCTTTGATCTCAACA
Organism: Schrankia costaestrigalis; assembly: GCA_905475405.1. Taxonomy (NCBI): domain Eukaryota; kingdom Metazoa; phylum Arthropoda; class Insecta; order Lepidoptera; family Erebidae; genus Schrankia; species Schrankia costaestrigalis. Next base: position 7,735,580 of record FR997832.1, read on the forward strand.
ACGTCACTAATTTTACAGCTAAGGAATATCGAAATAGTCCGAAAACGATTAAATTGTTGCATAATAAGATATTCAACTCGAAACCCTTTCTTAAAATATTTTTAAAAGAATTCCAAGGAGTTTTGCACAAAAAGTTACACGTGCCCGTTCAATAGCTCTGGGCTATTGAAATTTTGTCCATGGCCAAGCGGTTCGGCTTGCATATAATGGGACATCAATTTAACCTGAGATGTATTGAATTAAAAGCAAAAAGATGTAGGTCTGTATCCATTGATTGCGTCTTAAAACTTATTCTACGTCATGTTACTCCTAGTTCACGTATTAAAGCATGAAACATTGAATTAAATCCGGTTTACTATCCATTCGATCTTCTTCATTTTATCGCCGCATTTTAGAGGCATTTGATAGACCGATCACGAATGTATGGTCTCTCTCGGATGATTTTTAAGACCATATTTGGTAGACAATCTTTGTCTAACAAAACAATGTATTATCTCGTTTGTAGTGTTACTATTTACCTGTCTATATGTACGTTGTATCAGTTTAGCGCTCGTAGACGCGCAGCATACTAAATATCTTTACAATAGCTGCTATAAAAAGAAGTCTGTTATTGTGCATACGACCTAAAAGTTCAGCAAACTTACGGAGCCAAAGTGTCATAAAAAGTCTTAGACACTTAAAATATGTTATAAAAAACCCTTGCCATAATAGCCCTTTAAGTCGTAAACTATTTTATGCTTACATATCTGTCCACTGAGTTTTATTTCTTTAGGCACCGTAGTATTTTTATTCTTTATTAGGTTTCCCTCCTACATACAACTTGTCCCCGACTGTGCAGCGGCCATTTTTGATCTGCAAGTTTATATGCGTTTCGTCATTTTGTTTGTTACATGTTAAACCTGTGTTGTGTTCTTGCACATATCAATAGTTATTTGCATTTCAAAAAGAGTACTACCTGCGACGTTTCTTTGACACATTCTCAAACTACACAATGTAGGTTTTTTGACGACTTTAAGCCTTCTTTGAATACTAGTTTAGTTATGCTTCTTTACATAGATGGCAGTAAACTTGGCCTTCTAATTCCTTATTGAACAGACGAATTGTTACAGGGTTTTCTTTCAATTTTTTAATATATTTATAATAACACCTAACTTTCCGTTTTGTTGATATATCTTTAACGTCAAGACAACATAAAATGAGTGACAAAATATAGTTACTCTAAAATTACTCCTGTGTTTCCTAAATAAAACTTTCTTTCGTTGAAGAAAACCATACTCACTATTTTGAAGACTTATTGTTGTTTTAGCTTTCATTCCTTTATCTTACGGCACCACATTAAACTCGTCCTTAAATTTAAACAACGCAACTTACAAGATGTTACTTAATAGCAGGAACATGTGTATCTAAGTCGGCTTACATTGTAAGCCTGTTAACAATCAAACGGCTAGTCTGAAGTGTATTACATTTTCAAGTGTCAATAGATTGAGGAAGGAGTAACGTTGTTATCTGTTGAGTCTCACATCAAGTGTCCCGCTTATCTCCCCACATGTTTGATCAGGTGCCGTATGTAGGATGTTAACCAAACCATATATTTGTCAGTTCCAAGGTCTCAATGTCTCAGTTTGACCGTGAAAACCCTATCCTGTTTCTTGAGTATCGAGTAACGATTAAAAAGTTATGAGGTAATTTCACTAACGGTCTTCCTTTTCGAGGATTTGATTGAATTTCATAATTTAGAACGGAGATTTTTTCAACTTAAGACGGGATAAGACTTTTTATAAGAATTATAAATCTTATCATCTTCATATAAAGCTTTAAGCCTTCGTGTCCCAGAGATATAGATTTTCCTATTATGAAGGAAGATTTAGTCTATAAGTCCACCCATATCAGACAAGTTGGTTTTGTGTCAAATATTCTTCTTTGCTATTGATATTGAAGTAGTAATTCTTTAGTGGTGAAAACCGGCATTTTTAGTTCATCACCTTACAGACAAAGTCAATACAACACTACGATGTATTTATCATCAATGGCCAACAACAAAGTTTTTTAATGGTTGATTATTCATTGACAGGAATCCAGCTTACCTTGAAGACTCTAAACCTTCATAAAAATACTTGTTTGTTATTTGATATGCATTTTGTGGGTACGTTAATAAATACAAAATAATGTATGTAGATACACATCAATGTATTTTTTATCTCCCTTGAACTGTCTATAGCGTAACCTGAACATTTAATCGGATTAAAACCCGCGATGTATATCAAATTGATATGTCAGATTTGCCGCTGGAATTTCGGGAGGCTAAAATTACTTTTGTCAAGGTCCGATACCTTATTGTGGACATTCTTTTTAAGTTCATGTTTTTATTTTCTTTGAGTTAGATTTTTATTAAGGTTTTTGGATTGACAGTTTAATTTGCTGTCATTATTGGTTTATAAAAGTAGCTTTTTAGTCAGCTACTTTTGCAATAGTTACTGAATTATAATTATTTTGCTGTCTATTTTTATTTGTTTATTTTTAATTGTTCTTTCTATCGTGTCATACTCTATTTTACTTCTCTTGGACCTTTCCTTACATTGAAAACATCTTACTTAATTTACTACAATCTACCTTATCATCAAATGCATTAGTATTGCATATTAAAAAACCATAAGTATATCTTCTTATGTGACTTTAAGAACTTTATTTCACAACCTGAAGAAACAGATGCAAATTCAATTACTACGTCTTACTTTTTACAGTGACTTCGTAGTTCCGGTTTAAATAAAGGACAGAACTGTGACTAATATACAAACTTATATACCTACATGCGACATGACTCAAGAAGGTAAAAGATGAGGTGATTGTTTTACAGTTAAAGGAAAATACATACAGGCGATATTTCCTCTGAATCCTTAGGTAAAGAAATGTTCGTACACACAGCAACTAATCAAGCTAGACACCCATGTACCTTAATACCTTGAAATAAGACACAATTTCAAATGAAAATGTTTAACTTGATGTGTTGCTGTGTGTACCTTTCGTTAAAACCACAAGGTTTCCTAGAAAATATAATTATTGTTAATATATGGAATATAAATGGCATTATTTACTATATTAATTGTCTGAATTGCATTATTAGCGCTTGATAGGCATCACTGAGTGCATCAAATTAGGTCTGTAGAGTTATAGTTGCAAGAGTAAGTATTACAATAACTGCTTGAAAGAGAAAGGGGTTGTAAATAAGTAATTAGCTTACAAGAAAAAAAAAGTAAGACACACACTGGCTCTACTTGAATTGGGAACATAGGGAGTGTATGATCTTTTTTTAGAACCAATAGTGTCTGAGATTATCGTAAAGAATAAACAAACAACAGCATTTTAATATTGGGAAAAAGAAGCTTAAAATAAATCGGAAGTGTTGAATGAAACATTTGGTAAAAATAATCTCGAACGCTTGTTTCTTTTAACAAAACCGAGCAATTTTCAAATACATGAAACAATCGCCAGTATAATTTATAAAGTCAATAACTTTCATTTAATAGCATAAAATACTATTTATATTTTTTATTTCATTGGCAACGAGAACCTAGTTGCCGTGTAATTTTATTCCCAAGCCATGGATGGAAGGTCAGTTTACTTTATTTTTTATAGTGTTGTGTTTGCTCACATGCTTGAGCGATATTAACCCGTGGTGGGAAATAACGGTTTGGTAACTTAATGTGAAGATAAGAGCCGAACGGTACTTAAAGAGGAGGGGCAATGCCGTAGCCGCGAGTGGCTAAAAAAACCTTTGGCAAATAATCGTGGTTTATATAACAAGAGACTATAAATTACTGCAAATTTGCTCCTCCCTAAAGATATTTTGAAAAGTATGGAAAACAATATGGTTCCAGTCTTTTAACGGCTTTTTTGAACGGGATATTTGATCCACTCAAATGAGACATCTCAAACAATGAATTAGCAATTAATTATTTTGGCTTATTTTCAGTTCATCATGACTTTTCAAATTTTAGTTCACTCAATCATTAGTCTGGGAATATTTCTAATTAAACTAACAACAAGACACAATTACTACAGCGTGTACGGCTCTCAAGACTCAATTTTCATTTCTATACGTTGGCGTTAGTAAAGAACTAATCAATAGCTAATTTAAAATTATGCTTTTGCTAATAATTTAGACTGTAACTGTAGAGTTTGCTAATAAATGTTGGTTTTAGACTATCGTAATAAGGTATGCAATTAACGAAGTGCGAATATTTATATTGATTATTTCGCGATTCGGGTCCTAAAAGCTTACCTTGGCAAATCTGTTCGATCTTTTGTTGACAAAATGCCAGTCTATTTCCGCCGGGCGTTCAAGCAATTTAAAAAAAAAACATCAAATAATTTGCGTGCTATTTGTAAAACATAATATTGTTTGGAATGAAATAATTGTAGCGTGAAAATTATTTGACAGTATATCAAATTCTACAAGTAATATATTTATTTGGTTCCAGTTTGCCAACGTTGTGTCGGAACACGCATAAAAGTCATTTAATTTAGCAATTTGATTAATTGTAGAACATTTGATAAAAGTTTAGAGCGTCTTTATTCAATTTCTTTTAAATAAATCATGTTTTAACAAGCTTTTTTCGTAAAAATAGTATAAAATACAGAAGAATTAGCCTTACTTTGTGTTAGTATTTTATACTAGCTCTGTAGTTCTCGTAGTAACACTTAAGACTTAGGTATATTCTACCTAGACCACGATTATCACTCTGAGTGATTTGTCGATTAACTTATAATTAAAAACGTCGTAGCGAATGTTTTTTTTTTCGTTTTGATCTACAACTCTAAAGATGATGTATGCTAACACCAAACACGGTGCAAACGAATTTGAGTAACCAAAAACACAGACCAGGTGGTACAATTCCTAAACATCTAAATTTATATAAACTTGGTTATGAAAATCCAATAACAAAAACAAGCTATCAGTACAAACTATTGTGTAATAAATCTGCATCACATTTTATAAGTAATGGAATTGAATTCTAGCATCAACACTTTTTGTAGACGCTTTTTCATTAGCCATTCCACTTTTTACACCTACCTTCATTATTCATGCGAGCTTTTTTATTTATATTCTGTTCGGATCTCTTGTGAAGTAAATGCAAAAATAATGATAGCTCATTCCATACGTATTTATTGGTGTTTCATTTTTATCGTACATCGGTGCCGAAAGAAAAAATGTAAAAGAGAATTCGTGACCCGACTGTACCCCATAACTCAGTGGGCGTTGCTGAGATAAGCGCAAAATATGTTTTTTATACAAATTTCCTTAATAATAACTGTAAGATTTAATATTTATTGATGTACTCCTTCAATGAAAGTATTGTTTAAAAAGGTTAATGTCAAACTGTATGTTAAAAGTTAACCTTTTTACGTTATGTAAGCACGATTTACATGACATTTATCTTGTTAAGATTACTTGATTAAGATTAATGCTTCTGTAAAAAGAAAAACACGAAGACGCTAGATCGAAACCTGTCTCGTTCTTTCTTTCCTTAAATGTTTCCCATTGTCAAAATTTTCTTTCTTTTTTTTCCTAATAATTTATAGCAATAATCTTAACTTTATAGGTAATTTGTGTCTAATTCTAAAATATATACTGAGCATACAACGTGTATTTAAACACAAGTTACAAAATGTGTTGTTATATAAGATTACCAACCACAGATTAAGTAGATCTCGAGCTCTGATAAAAGAGGTCCATAAAAAAACTAAGCCAAACCATTAAGTAGCTTACGCGACCTCGGATTAAACCACATGGTACCAAAATTATAAATCCATAAATAGGTACTGTGGTTACCACGTTAGTTCCAGTGAGGAGTTATAAACAAAAAGGTGTTTTATCGCGGATCCCTGATCGTGCCCGACAATAATTACTTTACAAAAAAGCTAAAACTCACTTCCCATGACTGTAATAGTTGTTAGATATTCTAATCGTATGTTTTATCGAAGTACGTTTGTTCGTGTACGTCAGGTCTATGTTTTAAAGCACTTTGAGTTTAAATTCTTTTACCTGCTCTGGTCTATGTTGCATAGCAGACTTATGGCTAACGCAGAGCGGGACGGCATGGCAAAGTATTTTAATTTTTACTAATGGAAATTCAACCGTACTGTTACAGAAATACGACATAAATTGCTATGCTTTAAAATGATGCCGCGGCATCGAAAAATCCCTTTCAATGCCGCGGCATCATTTTAAAGCATAGCAATTTATGTCGTATTTCTGTAACAGTACGGTTGAATTTCCATTAGTAAAAATTAAAATACTTTGCCATGCCGTCCCGCTCTGCGTTAGCTATAAGCCTCCTTTAGTGATTGTAAAAGTATTATCTTCACTTATGGGTTTACGTTTTTGGCTGTCCTAATTGGTTGGTATGGCATTTGATTCAAGTTTTCCGTCTAAGTAATTTGTGACGGCATTTTGTGATGAGTATGACGCAAAACAAACTTATCTAAAAGTTTTTAGACAAGGTAAATTGAACCTAAACTTTACTTACCTAAAAGACAAATATATTTTTAAAGGTACCTACTTCAAAGTTTTTATTTAACATAAACGGAATTATTGTGTGAAAGTTACCCAAGTGCCTAAAACAATATTGAATATTAAAATGTGACATCGGGACCGGTTTTTAAATTAGAAAATAATTGCTTTTTTGATAGCAAAGATCTTATCCTTCCTATGCTTAACCAAGCTATCTCACTCGTGCACAGTAAAATAAATATGTCATTATTCGTTATTTCCAGCTTGCATTGTGAGTCTCGCCATTTCAAGATTACGCTCAGGGTCAAATTGTATTTCCCTTTACTTCTGACCTTGAGGACTTTCCAAGTTCATTCACTGTACTATATATACTTAGCTTTTTGTTTTCTGATATTTTTTACATTTTTATTATGTTTCTTTTTTAATATATTATTATATTTTACCCATATTTTATATTGATATCGTATAAAGACCTACTTTAAAAATTAATGCTTCAGTAATAACTATTCGTAAAATTAAAGTTATTTTTCTTTTTTTGCAGGTAATTTCCAGATTCTTTGCCAGTTGCAATTCTATTCGGATTATGGTAATATTAACAGAAGAAACTTCACTTATATTATTATGTATATAATAATATTACATTAGCCAGAGGATTAGTATAGAGTTTACATCTGTTTCGAATTTACCTTATTTGGCAATAATAACAAGTTTGCAGATTTTGTCTAATTAACCTGTACTCTACATCACTGGAAAATACCTGTGATTTTAGTTATATTTTGTAGGAGCTAAACATACGCAAAGCTCTTGCGAAAGAACAAATTTAATGTTATGCAACAAACATTAATTCTAGAATAATATGATCCTTAGTTTTCATAATTCAGTTTCGATGATGAAATCTTGCATAATAAAGAGTCATACTTGACTCATTTTGTCAATTCATCTAAGCGTAAAAATCAATTTAACTATTAATAATTATCTTTGAAGGGTTAAGACAATTTAAATTTGGAATTTACGTTTGAACAAATAGTTTAAAAAAAAACTTATTTGAAAGACTGCCTGTAGTATCTCATAATAATGATAAAAACCTTCTTCAAATTTCAATTAACTAACGCAAGGAGCAAAATTTTCCTGCTCTCAGTTTGCGCATAATTTATATGGCTCCTTTTTATGATGTTCGTTTCCTGCCAGTTTTATGATTTTCTAATTTAAAATAATCTCTTTATTTGTTCTCTGTTTTGTTTTTAAATACGTTTTTCCTGTCTCGGGCAAGCGTTATGTCTTTTCTGTAATGAATTTTGTCTTACGCCCATCTTGAGTTTGACTATAAACTTTAAAATATTGATTTTGCTATTTCAGTTTGTATTTATTAAAAGGATTATAAGGAAACGTATATTAAATAACTTCCTTCAAGTAACGTATTATATTATTCGGTAGATTTAACAACAATATATTTTTCTTTAGTTTAAATTAAAATGTACAAGTAAATAACATTCCTTGCAGTTTTTTGGCATCGAACTTTTGGTATTTCACGTAATTTATTGCACGTATGTGTACTTTATGTGGTTACATGACGCAATTCTATGTGATTTGAATCAGTAAAGCACGTCATCGTATCAATTTGTGCTTATAAATATCCCACTGTTGGGTACAGGTCTCCTGTTAAGGAGGAAATTCGGTTTAATATAAAACGCTGGTGAAACAGATTGGTAGATGTACGAGATTTTTCCTCTCTAATAATAAATTAGTTAATAATTTCGCCTTAGTTACACTGTTAAAATATTCTCATTAGAATTATATTATATTGTGATTATAAATAGCTTTATGTACTTAAATAAGATAGATAAATAAGTCGTAAAAGGAAAACAGAAATGAAAATGTACAAAAATAAGTAAGTACGTTACATTATAAGGTATATTGTACAAAGTAAGTAATGACAGGCAACAAATCTAAGTCGTCCTACCGCTGATGGCCTTGATCAAGCGCGCACGGACCTTGAGAGCACACAGACGAACGAAACGGCAACGTGCGCGCCCGCACTACCAGGGGCACAGCGTTCACTAAACTTTACACATTACGTCATTCTATATTTTGGTGTATTTAGATGAATAGCCTCTGAGCAGAGTTCTATGTACGAAATTCTAAATATTACCGAGTTTTTATTACATAGTGTGTTGGCCAATTGCCTTCTTGTATCGTGACATCATTACAACAAAATATAACGAGGTTAACATAGTTAGAGTACACCGTGCTTGTTGTATCTCTGAGATCATTGCACCACCATACTTAAAACACATTAGTCATTATTCAATCAAATAGCTTTTTTCAATTTCTCACCCACACGTTTGAGTCGCGAAAAGCAAACATGACGATCTCGCACCTTGACTAAAATTTACTTAACACGTTCACATACATGTACACGATTCAAGTACATTAGTGATTTAAAAACGTTTTTTATCGGAAACGAATATCTTATTATCGCTTTTAAAATAGAATGGTGTATCTTTTATAAGTGCGTTTACACAGAAACACGTTTGTAGTAGTTTAAGTTAGTGCGAATAGTTGTATTATCAAAGATATTGAAACAATAGTCTAAATATAAATTGTGATAGCTAACAATTGAAGATCGGCATGTTAACGATTCCTTCCGACCATAGATACATGAATGCGCATTGTAAGATTTATCGTATCGAAAATATTCAATTCGATAGGTACCGTGAACACTAAAACTCGTTCGGATGTTCGATTCATAGATCGTTGAGCGAATTTTTTAACAAGGACAGAATGAAGAATTATTTTATCTATTTTTTTTTTACTTTATTATCTGATCAAAATTGAATAATCAGTTGTATGATTAATGGTGGAGGTACACGGTGCTAAGGCAGTACCGGAAAATTTTTGGGCCTCATAGAACAACTGGTCAAGAATTTATAAAGACATTTTTTTATTCAAAGCCATTCATTCAGTCAGTGGATTTAAGGGGTTTTTATTGGTTGACTAAACTAAAATACCAGTTGTAATCATTGCAAACTTAGTATGTTAATCCCTATTCTAACTTGCCCAGGAAATGCCTGCTCACCTTAGAGGAATGTATGCAAGTATTTATAATGGTATTCTAATCCAATAAACTGCTTCGGTGTCTAACCGGTAGTATACGCGCGAGGTCGCGGTTTCGAATCAAACGCAAGACAATGAATTATGTGTGTGATTAACAAATTACTGTTTAGAGCCTGATTGATTTTTATTTCCACTAATTCATATCTGCTAAAGTCCCTGTGCACTAGGCTCCAAAAAAGAGAAACAAAAGTCATCATTGCTTAAACGGTCATAAATACTCTTACACGTTACATTTATACTTTTATTATAAGTATACAGCTCAATTGAGGATCACATACGTTGTTTATAGACAGAGGCAATGATAGATATCTATCTACATTATTATTTATGTGCTGTTATCACTTTATTTGTGCGCCAATGTCACCGAGTTGTTATGAGGGCAACGGACGCAGTATCTACACTAACACATACATACACACACACACACACATACATGTATAATATAATATGTGTATGTATACATAGTATTGATATAGGTATTTTCTATCTGGCTACATAGCGAAATGGATTACATTCTTGATAAAACAATATGGGTATTTAAAATTCTTTGCCCTTGTGTTTTTATCTTTTCAATCTGGTCCGAATATGTTTTTATAAGATTATTTATGTTAGTGCATTTTTGACATGATTTCCGAACAATTAGTTTGATATTTCTATGACAAAGTACATCTTTTATTTAATTTAAATTGATTCCTTGATTAATCTGGCAGAATATAAATATTAGTTAGGTACATTATTCATTAATGTCAATCATATATATACAGCCTTAGGTATTAGACTGTTGATATTGTTAAAAAAATAAATTAATGTACTTTTTATTTTTTTTCCTCGAGATGGCGATTCTAATGTACTTTTATACTATTCTCTCTTCGAGTGACGCAAACTTTATCTGGTTAACACATTATGATGAAACGTAGGTTAGGTACCTCTTTAATTTTAAAACGTAGGTATTGATCTATTATTACAAACAAATAAATTTATTAAAATTATATCAGAGCTACTTAGAAATGGACGTTATCTAGAAATGTATTATCAGCGTGCCTATCATAAAATTTAGTTTTTTTTCTCAGACATTACGTCATAAAATAATTCCAGTACTCGATATAATTATATGAAGCATGCCAATCAAAGTTCGACATTTTAAATTTTGGCATACATAATTGATTTACAAGTTAACTAAGTATTAAAATAGTTGACTAAACTAACAACATTTTTAGTTAAATGAATCTTATAGCGGTTGAAAGAAGGTGTAATATGGAAGAAGACGAATCTTTATGATTAACACTTAATTTTTCTTTAGTCTTCCTTACGTTGCCGTTTTTTAAATTAAGTTTTTAATTAAGCTATTCTGCTGTCATCTCTATAGAAATCGCCATAAGTCTACCACCAGTGGTCAAGGAAAACTTTACCTACTGAAACTAAGCTGTCAAAGCGGTTTTATGTTAAGTTCTTGTTCTTTAATTTTCGTAACAGATGCTATACATACTTATAACCTACAAAATCATTCTGGCCATGCCGTTCCTCTGCCTTCATCATAACAGCCCATTAATGTCCCACTGCAGGGACGGGTCTCCTCCCCGTTATTCTCTCTTCACAACATTCTTAAAGATAATATTCAGGGATAGACCCTTAGTCGATTTTTACGACACCCATGGGATAAGAAGGGGTGGTGGCATATTGTATTCTTACTTCGTCACCACACGGAGGAGAAAACACACTAAGGTCCAATCACTTTGTTTCTGATACTGTTTTTGGAGGACGGAGAAGTTCCTCTGTCTTATTTGACTTATATAACTCCCACGGGAAGAGGGATTATAAGTATAAGAAATTTCCCAAAGAAAGTAATGCAACATATAAATATAGTTTTAAATATAATAAAATCTGTGTAACCGTGGTCTTTACTTGATCTTCCACATTAAGTTTCCACGTGTCGCAGTGGAGCGAAACATTGAGGGCTCTACGGTTGGTTCAGTGGTCACACTCTTGCGCAACAATCCGTGTTTCACGATTAAGAACAGTATTTTTATCTATCTACCTTGTTATGTTTCAATTCTGTACTTTTTTTAATCAGTATCTGTGTCAGCTTGATTCTATTGACGGAATTTAAGCGTATTTCTATTGATATTTATAGTCATTGTGATTAAATTAGGCTATGAAAAAAAAACACACATATTTATTGTAATAGGGTTTCACAAAAATAAAATTTTAAATTGTTTTAGAATATATTTTAAAAATGAAGCTTAAACAGTATAGAAAATTATCAAATTATTTAAACCTTGAAGACTTTCTTCATGCTGATGTATCGTGACAATGAGAAATTTCTTAAACTAACGGACAGTTTGTAAGTCTCACTTACTAAGCAAATACATATAAATTAAACAAATGCTTCCAATTCGAATGCGGAAATGAAAAGCAGTCGATACTTTCTCATATTGCTTAAATCTCATTTAAATATTAGAATAAAACGTTTATTAGATAAATGACTTTATAGTGTAGTACTTTAAAGTGCGTCTGAATGTAACAGTAAGCACTTGTGAGAATACGTCATAATGCTAAATTATGTTATTTTGTAACATAACATTGATAAATAAATACAATACATTTCTATCACTGCGTTTGTGTCACTGTCAAGCCAATAGACTATACTGTTCCGAACTCAAATTTTGAAATCATTCTTAATTCAAATACTTACATCAAAATTCTTACCAACCAGTATAGGAACAGTTACGCGAACAAAAGGGAATACGGTATCAAACATTAGACTCTCAATTACTGAAGCCTTCAAATAGTTTCTTTATGTTGTAACACAGCTACGCAACACCGCCGAGTACTCAAATTCGGCTTTAGATGCCCGTGCCCTCGTTATTTCATAGATATGTACCGTTACTTCGATAACTTGTGTAACTTGGTCAGTAACTATGTGCTTTATTTACTACAACATATCGTTACTTAACTTTAAAGTTATTTACGACAGGTAAAATTGTCTATGTATAATTAATGCTATTCAATTTCTATTTAAGAAACATATTTATATAAAATGTTATATTTCCTAATGTACTTGGATAAATCCCTTTTATGACATCATTTTGTTTTCTCCTTAAGAAGAGCAACTTTAGAGGATAAGCTATTTGCATTTTAGTCTCTATTGGATGGTGATCATAATGGTTCCTCGCTAAACGAATCCTAACAACACTAAAGTTTTTTTTACGAGTACTTCGTTTACGTTTGACCAAATTCAACTCTTAAATATAACATTAATGTAAATCTAAATAATGATATAAATGGTATTTGCATTCGTAAATAATTATAGTAGAATTATAGATAATGACAAACACTAGCAAAAAGATCTCTAGAGAAAATTTATTTGATTTTTCTTAACAAAATTTAGGTCTATATAAATCAAAACTGTCTCATACAATTTATCAAAGCGTGAAGAGAACTGAAGAAAAATTAATTTTCTTCTTTATAATATAATGCACGTTTCTTTGAAAACAACAGTTAAATGAAATATTGCCCACTTTAAAGTTTATTCTTCATAATTAATTTTGACGTCTACAAATTCGCACACAGAGTGTTATTTTCCTCAACGTTCGTACTAAAAGTATTTAGGTCAGGAGCACTAAACGGGGAATGAAATACGACATTTACTTACAGAATTTAATATAATTTATATTTACTTATTCCCGTTTATACTCCGTGTGTTTATGTTTTTATTCTTTCTCCCTTGGGTGTCGTAAAAGCCAACTTATGGAAATATCGCAGGTATTACTTGTCAATGATTAATGTAGACAATGCTATGGGACATTACAGCGACTTAGGTATGCTCTAGTATTGCTAACGTGGGTGATGTAAAAGCCGATTAAGACAAAGTTTACAGATATTAAACTCTACCTAGTTATAAATCGCCTTAACTTATAGTTTTAAAATAAAAAGCAAAATAATCAATTGGACCAATAAATAATATTACAAGAATTGCTCTTCTAGAGACAACAGTAGGTTTTAATCGTTCAGTTTTCTTGGTATTATCACTGTTATAGTAATAAAATTGTTGTTGAGTTCAATATCAACTCACCTCTCGACCCGGGAGTAGTCCGCAGTAGTATCTAGCTATATTAATTTATTTCATTGTAAAACTTTCTACTAATTTTTATAAGTAAAAATAAGAATAGTACAAACCTATAGTACAAACCATTCCTCAAACCATTCCTCCCTCGCTGTTACGGTGAAAAACTCGAGCGTGTTAGTGACTGCCGCGAGTAGGATTGCTGTTGTTTTTTAAAAAAAAACCTCTTCTTTATTTGGTACTAGAGATTGTCCTCCTAAAACCACACTAGCTAGCGAATGGGAATAGGCTCGTTTGTGAAACTTACCTCTTTTATTAATAAATATACTTAGTTTTACCCCAAAAGGTGAGATACAGTGATAAAACCATGTTGTTCTTACTCCATCGCTGATTACTAAAATGTTCAAAATATAATGTATATGAAATCATCCGACATTTCTTTATCCTTTTTCATGAAGTTAATTATAAGATGTCATAAAGAGAAATATGCGTTGATACTACGTGTGCAATTTAGTATTACGTTTTATAATCAGATTATATATCTATGGCATCGTTTGCTTGTTAGTGAGATCGGGCTTGCACGTGATCCTCTTTAATTGATGCACAATCTCACCCAGCGGTAAAGTTAAGCGTACATTAGAACAGACAAAATTTAACGAGGAGGGAATACAAAATTGACTATGGCTATATTTAGTCCGTACAGCAGACAGAGACTCCGATATACCTTGAGTCTCCTAGACAAAAGTTTGGATTGACGTAAAATATGGCTTCCTTGGCAAAAAAAAACTACAAAATACGTCCAGTATATTTCTTTAAACTTGTACTTCTAAGTATTTTGTATTTATCGTAATTAATTCCAATTCTTTTTTGGCCAAGATTGGAATCCATAATGGCATCATACCTTCAAATTTAACGTAGCAATACTTGCATAGTTAGAGTTTAATTTGCCTCTGTGAACGGAGACGCTTTTCCTATTTAAGATAGGAATCTATATTACATTTATTGAATTATAAATACAAGCTTACAAAATGTGCGCTGAACCTAAAACTCGGTTGTAAGGGTCGAACTAATGTTTAGCGTTCATTTCATACGATTTATATGTTAGTCAGCAGTTATTGGTACAATCATAGTAATTACAAGCCGTTATTTTCTCAAACGCATAATCATTCTGGATTACGTCTCACATCCGTACTGTTTTACGTAACAATACTAATACCAGTGATCTGATAACTAGATATATTGATTTTTATGATACTCTAAAAAGTTTAGCTTTTAAGTATCTTTATCTCAGACCTATTAATTTTAATTTTTAAAGTATCTAAACTTTCAAATTAGAAACAATATCAAAATTGGTAAACACATTTTTAAAGGAAGGTAAAGTATCTGCCAATATTGCTCTAGTATTGACTTATTGTAGCTAAGTTGACCAGAAAACCCACTAAACCTAAATTGACACCATTTCAATCTCTCTACCATCCTTTCTATTAAAAAAAGAAAAGAGGTTTCACTGTCTCCATGCTAATAACACAGGCCTCTTTTCTAAAACCCATCTTATTTTAAAAAAAGAATCTATATAATCCCACGCTAAGTGACACGAAAGAGTCTTAAGTAAAAGCGGTTGGTATAAGCCTATGTGTGCGTTGTCAGCATACACTGCTTAAATACACATCGAGTAGGTACTCAACACACATTTTTTGTCGGCAAAGCGATGTTGTTCTTAACATTAATGGGTCGGTTTTTATCTTAGATATAAAGAGAGTATTGTTTTAAATATTCTTAAAATATTTACCTTGTTGCCATTCATGTACATGTGGTTCTTTGTGGTGGTAGAATAAAAATTTAACACTACTATCTACTTAAGAAACCAATCTGTAAAAGAAAAAAAAATCTGACACTAAAATCCAAATCAAACCTGTCTTAAGGGGGGGCGTTATTAATCTTAAGGAAAAATGTATACACTGGTGACTCACAAAGGTACATGCTCTTGTTTGCTATTGTTTCAAGTTTACTGTATCTAAGCCTCCGTAGGATTACCTTTTTGTTGAGTTTTGTAGTCATTACTTCTATATGGTCCATTTACCTATCCCTGGAGACCTCCGTTGAAAACATGTCATTTCGCTTCAAATGAAAGAACGAAGTTGTGACGTGTACCTATTCGTTAAACTTGTATTATGAGCTGCTTTTGCGTCCATTGCTTTCGCTTTGTTTTCGTGTGATGTGATGATTACACTCTGTATAATCAATAATCTTCTGAATAGATCCTTCTAAAGTATTTCAATCAATCAACTAGCTTATTGCAGTCCACTGATGGACACTCTCCCAACACGCGCCACAAAACCACCACGGTGTTCTAAAGTATTTAATCTTTATTAATTCTTCTGGAAGAAAAGATAGCGCTTAGGTATTAGGTAATGTATAAAAAAAAGTAAATATAGCGATGCAGTTTCGAAGGATAGTAGTTCTTTTGGACATCAGGTACTAAAGTAAATGAAACAAGGAGATAAGTGAGTTGAACAAAAAAGTTTTGTAATACTTAATTAATATTAATCAATACATAATAATTAGGTAGGTATTAATATAAAATACAATGTAAAGCGTTAACGTAAATAAAGTAAGATAGACCGTGAAAAAGTCTTAGCGATAGGCAAAAGTCGGCAACCTCTTGTGACCGGCTGTCCATCTTGTCACTCTCACAGACGCCAATCATAACGAAAACATTAGTATTTGTTGGTTATTTTCTAGGTTCTATTATTGGCTAGTTTTTATACGTAATAGAATACGTACATAAATAGTAATCAATAAAGATTTTTGGTTATGCTATTTTGGTTCTTAGTACAGTGGCTCTTGAACTTCTATTTGCGTTTCGTCAGGGTTATTAACAAACTTGAACCCGAAGAATTATTATTTAATTAATTATATGGTCTTCGTAAAAACAACGGTCTGGGCAACTAAATAATTGACCAATAACATCCATGTAGCCATTTCACACATAACCTAAAGTTTTCACCTGCTTCAGATATAATTTGTCGATCTAAGCGTTTACAAAGTAAAAATATGTTCACCCTGATCACATTCTAAATTGAACTATATTAACTGTAAGATAAGATATATATTTCTATATACAAATGATGTAAAAGGCAAAGACACTGAAACTATTTATAAATTCCATCCAGGTGCGACTTATTCGCAGGTGTCACATTGTATACAGTCAGTATCTGTATAGGCTATGCATAAAAATACAGTTCCTCTAAGCTAAGCTGGTACTTCAACAAGGTAGAGAGGTTGTATATTATTTTTATCTCTTGTTTACACGTCGGGAGATTATTCAGACAAGTTAGATGGAGTTTGTGTTGTACAATGATGACGACTCCGTTGTTACAAACTAAACTAATTTCAACTAACTACGTCTCCTTTTATAAAAGTGTAATAAAAACGAGAGAAAATTATACAACAGTCGTGATTCAGTGTCACGGTACTAATAAAAGAAAATGATAATTAGGTTTTAGTTAGCTAAAATACTTCTACTATTAGACAGAGGCTCTCTCCAAACGTTTATTGTATTTTACCGCAGTAAATTTTTTTAAAGATTACAAGAAATAAAGTTAAGTAGTAGGTATTGCAGTTTTAAATATTGTGGCTTGGCAGCGAGAGTCTCTACGATACTTTGCAATTACATATTATCTATATTTCAAACGTCAATAATTTGTATGACATTCCAAAGATAGCAGTTCAAAAGAAGCAAAAACAGGACTCATTTGAAGGAAAATGATGGTTGATGAAAATAATCTTCTGTCTAAAAATCTATATCAGTCCAGTTCATTTATCTCCTACTTGGTTAGCTAACTCTGGAATCAACTTATTACATTTTACTTTTATGTAGGTATATCTCGTTTAGATACAACCATGCTTACACGAGCAAAGAATACAAACGACATAATGTTTTTTACTAAGTTTAAAAGTTATACTAATGGCTTCTTAACTATAGCAACGTGTACATATAAGGAAGTCGTCATTATTTGCTCACGACAATGAACACATTTTGTTGATGGATCTGTCTCAAGGACTTGCTAGGTCTTTACAACAAATAATATGACACTGCGATGCCTTACCGAATCTTTTGCAAGAGAAGAAAATAAGGCCAGTTAAGGTAAAGCCAATGCTGTTTCTTTGGAAAGCCAGCGTTCGTTTTCAAAGTCGTCTTTTACGTCATCTTATTATAAAAGAAATACAAAAAAGATAAATGTTTAGTATTCTAACACTTAAGTTTCTTTTGTAGCCTGTAAAAGTTAGTGTTTTTGGTGGTTTGTTTCGTTTTCTAAGTAACTTTGAATATAAAATTTTGCTTTTAGATATTTGTTTGCTTTTTATTATCAATCGCTCACTAACGAATTTTTTTTATAAATATGAAATTTAAACGATCATTGATCGAATAAAAATCTCTTGCACGCACACGTCAGCGACACATTCAGCTGTACATTTTCTTTCGCAAATGTAACTTTTAATGTCAAGTGCTTAAGGTAGAGCCCTGGTTTTATGTGTTCATATATTATCAAAACAATAACTTAAGGCTATTGAAGAAGTGTAAAGAATTAGAACTTACACGATGTATTATTTATTAATATTTTTTATCCAGCCGAACACATTACACCTCTCGCCTACAACTAAAGTCTTAATTATTACTTTTCATTGTCTGATAATCTTTTAATCTTCATTGTTCTACTGTTGAATCATACTTCAGTAATTCTTTTAGGAGATTTAGACTTTATGTCTTAAGAAAATATGTTCACAAAAGCACAGGCAACATAATCGAATGATACCGCTACGAAGCCGCACAGTAATTATGTTAAAAAAGTTCTAATAGCACATAATTTGATTTGCGGCTAGATAGTCATTGTGTACGTTTTTGCTGCTTGCAAATTTCGGCGATTGTATTTAATGTTGAAGACTTTAAAAAACTAGACTTTAGATCGAATCACGTAGGCTTAATTGAATTTTATGATAAACAAAATGACTGGTGCTGACTTTTTAAATTACATAGAAGTTTCGGTGACTACCAAACGAACTTTAAGCGCAAATATTACAATTATCATAGCCAGGCTGAATCTATGTCCAGTTTTCCTGAACTTGTCATAGGGATAAAACTCTCCATCGTAACATACCGTGAGGCAATGTAATAATTTCCCTTCATATTTTGACCTTCTTTTACGTAATATGTCAGAAATGGAAAGTAAAATGACAACATTTTAAAAAGAAAGTAGTAGTACACATTCAGCCATGACTTAATAACAGAATCCTTTACAATAGTGAACTACATAGAACATGAATATATTAAATATTATCACGGCACGAGTACAAATATGAATTACGATGAGTGAGTGAGTCGTTCGAACAAACAAGTGTATTTATCTGATGGCGACGATGTGCCCGAGATAGCGAGTATAAGTGGACCAAGGGCAGTGTACTCAGATAACACAAGGTTGTCGCAATGTGCATTTCGAGAATGTCTACGTGAGTTTAATAACTTCATCGTGATAGTAATGTTGCTGATATTTTCTATGAAAAACTGAGGTTATCTAGAGAGTTTAGTGACAGTTTTGAAAATTGTTTTTGTAGCTTAGGTAAGAAGAAAAAGGGTTATAATGATTAGTAGGCCATGTACGCGTGGTCATGCCGTGCTTATGTATGTAAATAAAAGTTGACTAAAGGCAATTCACCAGCCATAATACTCAATTCATTGAAGGAATGAACGTAAAATACAAAAGATATTGGGGAGAATAAGTCTTCAACGTCATTTAAAAAATAATATGTGGAGGCTTTAACGATACCCTGAGATAAGATGGGGTAGAGAAACCATTAATTCTCCTACACGCAGGCAAGTTACATATTTATATGTATTTTATTTTTGTCAGTCTCGATCCCTTGACCTCATACTGGTTATCTTACAAGTTATACTTGCACGATATAGATAATCTATATTGACACAAATGAAAAAAATAAGAAGTAAATATAATATTTTTGTATACAAATGTGACACAAATGAAAAAAATAAGAAGTAAATATAATATTTTTGTATACAAATGTACTTAATTACATTTTATTTTTCAATGACTATCGATTAATTTTACGATAACAGTGCTATTTATAAACGGTTATAATTATAAACTAGCAATCCAACTTACTAACCATCATTAGAAGTAGTTCTATTATGTTGGATGAATGACAAAGTCAATCTCCCTTTTTAAAGGTCGGCAATTCAACGCATCTGTGATTCCTCTGGTGTTGCGGGTGTCCATGGGCGGCGGTGATCACTTACCATCAGGTGACCTGCTGGCTCGTTTGCCTCCCATTATATAAAAATAAAATAAAAAATATGAACCAAAACTGCATTTGCTTTTTCCATCAGTTTTAATACAGTTAGGTTGCCGTCACAAGTAAAAATGGTGATAAACGATTAATCGAAATCTAAGAGAAATTGATACATAAAAGTATAGCTTTATACGATTAATAACTTAATCGAGCCTTACGAGCAGTAATTGATATTGTTTCTTCGCAAAAGAATAAAACAATGATTGATCGCATCAAGAATGTACTATAATTCTTATATCGTTGTAATTCTGTTTAAGGTTGTTGTTGACAGCAAAGGACATTTATATATCTGCATACCTAAGTAGGTATTTAAGCACTAGGTATTATTCTTTTATTATTGGTTAATTTTATTACTGAACCTTTTTTGAATTTTGCTGTCGGTGAAGTCATCGCTAATATAATGAGATGTTTGAGAGCGTTTTTGGATGACTGATCAAGTAAAAATCAACTATTCAAGACAGTGTCCAAACTATCATCTTCAGGAACTAAAATAACAGTTTTTACACTTGATTAGTTGATTTTTACTTGATAGGTCAATCGGAAACCGGGGGTAAGTATGCTATATTTGAAATAGGGGTTTCGTGTATTTGTAAGTGTTTTTACTAAACGATAGTATTTTGCATTTACAAAACCACTTTAATACAAAGCTTTACAGAAATATGATACCAAAAAACACGTACCTAAAAAGTTGCGACCCTTTTTCTAACACTATCGCAAGGGATATAAAAATATATCGACGGCTAAAAATAAAAGTATTTCGATAACACAAAATGCATAAATTTGTACTCCTTGGTATTGAGGTCGCTTAGATAAGAATTATCACGGCCTTAACTGGATGCGGAAGGAATCAATCCATTATAATCTTGCTAACTTGTAGACGTTATTATCTTCTACAATCGATGATATAAAGTCGATGCTATATAATTTTGTCAGTATATCATTTTTGGTAAACAAGTCGCCGACTAAAAGAACTTCAAGGTTGACCTCGTAGATAAAATGCGATAATTTTTTGGTACACACAGCAACTAATCAATCTAGACACTCATGTACCTTAATACATTGAAAGAAGACACAATTTCAAATGAAAATGTTTAACTTGATATGTTGCTGTGTGTACATTGTAACTTTACGCGTTTGCACCAGAGGATAAGTTTTTAAACGAAACCATGCTAATGTGTCAAAAAGGTTTTTGAACTTAATTATGTGAATGACATTTAGGTACAGACAAGTCAACAGATTATTAATACATATTATTATATTATGACTCAGATTTATAATCATAGTTGTTGCGTAAATTTCTTTTCAATTTTTGTAATAGCAAAATACCAGTCCATTGTAGTATTAAGTAGGACAAGTGCAAATTTATCACCTGAGAAAACCTGTGCATATAGAGTATTTGAGGATTCTATAAGACTACTTGCTATTCGCATGCAGTTTCATTCAGCACTTACGTCTTTAAATTTTCCCAAATACTCTCTTAATATTTTATACACCACAGTATAGCCACATATGCTTGTGACAACACAACGACTTACTTAATACATTGATGGCAATGAATACGTTGATTAGCTTATGATACAAAGGTAAGCAAGCAATGTTTAAGTAGTTATATAGAGCGATACGACTCAAAAGTCATCCAATTTGTGCCGTGCCGTTCATGGTAGATCAATCAACTTCACCTATACCTTTTGGTTTCATATTAATGGTAGTTATGCCGCTATGCATAGTAAAGATTGATAAATGCGTCTCGAGGTCAATGCAACCCCAGAAATAATAACGGGAGCGGCGTGTTGGAGTGCGCTTGATAGAATAATATGTCCTCGACAGCCTTGCCCCCGTTCCGCGACCTAGTTAGTGCCCTGTTAGTGCCCTGAGCAGGATGCGCTTTTTATACTTTATTGTACTGATTGGAAACTAACATATATACTATTTTGTTCACAAGATAACAACGGCGTCTATTTAGAGGTGGTAGAGAGTCAGGATAGGTCAGTAGGTAGTCGAAAAATATGATATACTTAAACATCTAAAAATGCTGGATATCAGTATTAACTGCTACAATATTGTCAAACGTGCTGCGACAATAGAGAAAAGTTTCCAAAACAAAACACTTTACCAATTCGTCGGTAGAGCATGCTATTAGCGAGGCTAGTTTCCCTACTTCTTGTCGCCGTAAGACACGCCCAATAGTATGTCATTTATGTACTCTTATGATGATTCGTTTCCTAAGTAAATCAAAGTCTCCTATCTAAAATTGTCTCACAACTGATTCACTTAAAAACATCGTTCATAGAAATCCTACCGCAATCGACAGGTCAGAGTGTGTCTACTCATTGTTGACGTCACGGTAGAGTGGGCGCTTATCAGGCTAAACAGTGGATGTAGTAGGACGTACGAGAAGTGCAATACGCAGTCGCGACACACCGCTGACTCAGAGCCCATACGGCCGGGTCAAGGTTGCGCACACGACGGCGCCGGCGATTCTGGCCCGGTTTCACGAAGTTCAATATCGCTACCTAAATTTGTTGAAGTTTAATTTTGTAATTAACACGTCTTTTGTTTGTATTGATATTACTTGTACTGTACGAATGAATGAAAGAAAAGTCCCCTATACGTGAATAAAAAAGATTTATTTTTTTTTTTTTTTTTTTTTTTGTTTGTATGATTAACACAAACAAACCTCTCGGACTCTAATAGGAGAGGAGGTCGGGAACTCTCATGAGTACCAGCCCAGCCTATTGCTGAACTGGTTATGTCAGACTCTTACTGACTAAACCCGCCTTTGGTGTCTTATTTCCTTAGAGGCTATTAGACAGTATCGAAACGTCTTCTCGGGACTAGCGTCCGGGAAGCAGTTATGAAGTTGATAAGCGTCACCCTATTATATAATAGAGTAACCGCTATAACTTTCCCTATGAAAAAGACTGTGAGCTATGTGCTCAGGGCATGACTAGCTAATGGGGTATGCGTTACTTAGCTTAAGAAGTCGCTAAGTAACTTCCTATCGGGATTAATTAATTGCAATAATTAATTAATTGGCATTTAAACTAAAATATTGATAAGATTCCTTTTAAAGGATAACACAAAAGATAAGAATGATAACAAACAGAAACCAAAGTGTTTTTTTTTTTATTGTGTATGTGAGTACATGTAATGTGTAATGATATGTGTAGTGTACCTACGTAGGAGTGTGTGGGGAATGTATACTTTAATAGCCTAAAGCGGCTAGAAGAGTGCGGTGGTTGTTTATCGCCGTGAGGCGGTCCATGGGGCTCTTAGCTTCGCGGAGTTTGCTCGCGAGTAAGGCGACTTCGTTAAGGTCGACACCTTGCATCACCGAGTCGATGATAGCAAAGTCGTCGGCTTGAGACGGAGTGGGGAAGGTTGAGGGCTTAGGTGGCACGGGGGCCGCCTTCCTCGGGCCCCATACGGGGCGGGATTGAGGTGCGACTGGTCCCTTAGTGGGCACAGTGACTGGGCCCTTAGGGGGCAGAGAGGGGAAGTTCTCCTCAGTAGGAGGCGGTGCGTGACGTTTAGGTACTTGAGGTACCTGTTTAGGAGGAGGGGGGCGCCGTGGCGCTTTAGGACAGCCCTTATAGTTAGCTGTGTGGCCGGTTTGACCACATAGCACACAGGCTGGGGGTGACGGGGTGTCCCTTGTACGGGAGCACTCTGAGGTGTGGTGAGGTGTTAGGCACTTCACACACCGGGGAGAGGCTGTACAGTTACGGGCGGCGTGGCCGTATAACTGACAGCGGTGGCACTGTCCTGGGAAGCGACGTCGGTGTGGCGGCTCGACCTTGAGGCCGGAGAGACCACACACGACAAGTGAAGTTTGGCGGAAGATGTCTCTTGCCGCGGAGCCTGGCGCATAGGTCAGAATGACCATGGCTAGGGGGAACTGCTTGCCGATACGGCTGTACATTTTATGTACCGCCTCGACGGGGAATCCCTGACTTTTGAGGTCATTTAGAATGGCCTCATTACTGATCTCGTGCGGTATCCCGCGAAGCACAGCCCTCACCTTACGCTCCTCAGGGAGGGCGTAGGTGTGGTAAGGGATGCGGAAGTCTGATAGATATTTAGTTAGACGACGAAAATCGTCAACTGAAGGGACTTTTATCTTAATCGCCGCCCCTGTGTTGGTGGCGCTAGTGAAGTGAATGCGCTTCTCCGCGAGGTCGCGGGAGAGAGCGTCCCACCTAGTCTTGTCACGAAGGAAGACTGGTGGGGGGGGCTTTGGGACTTGGAATAGAGGCTAGGCCTTGGTTGACCTTAACGCCTGATGTGGAGGGAGCTACTGGGACGGGTGTCTCAATGACGAGGTCCATCAGTGCTGGGGCGGGGACGCTAGTTGAAGTGACGGGGGTGGGAGTGGGCACTACTACTGAGGAGACCTCCTCAGTGGCGGTGGGGGCTTGGATGGCAGCACGCTTACGCGCACTACGTTTATTCTTCTTCCCCTTTACAGGGGTGAAGGAATCGGACGGGTCTGGGTCACACTCCTCGAGAGTGTCCCCCACACTAGAGGCAGAGGAGACCGCCGGAGCGGGCCTTTTAAAGGCGGAGGCTTGGTCTTGCATCATGGCTTGTAGGACTGGCGGGGGGGCTGGATTCATTAGATTGGCGAGTTGATTCTTAACGAGCTGTTGAATAACGGCTGGATTGAGTATTGTCCTCAGTCTCTGTTTGTCTTCATTAGAAAATTGGCAGTCTGGAGAGGCGAATTCCTCGTCAAGCATTTGAGAAAGTTCTTGATGATGATCATCCATACCTAGCTAGATAGGGACTGGCCTAAGTGAATGAGCGAGCGGTGCCCTAGTGGCTCACCGGTCTTCCTTCCCCCTGGGGATGCCCAGTGCAGTGGGGTCCGGACTCTCGATTTTTGTTCCCGGCCTGAGGGGCCGGGAACGAGCTACCTGAAAGCTCAATCGGCTTCGTTTGCACCGTTAGGTATCAACCGATTACCCTGAAGGGGTCAAAACACTACGTATAGTTTATTATTAGATTGTTTACACTCGTCCAAGCCCTTTTCAGGACTTTTCTAAGCGAAAACAAAACAATAATAACACACGTAATGTAGTCTGGCGATGTACTTACCGCGCGCAGTGTCGCGACGGAGTCGTAGCGGAGACAACGGAAACAGTCGATCGCGGAGACGTGCGTCTCACGCGGAGTGACAGAGCGGAAAAAAAAGATTTATTATTTGCGCCGTGTTTGTATAAAACATCTCGTCACTGCAAGCCAAATTTAATAAGAAATATGGAAGTACTCGTAGTATCTTCATATTAGCTTTTCATTGTCCCATACCACTAAGGGTTATTCAGTGATGGAGAGCTGGTACCACGTGAGACAGAAAGCGTGACTAAATTGTTTTCTTTGTCACGTGTTATGACAATGAAGAAGAAACAGTACAAAATCCATCGTAAAAACGATGCGTCTGTAGATTCTACACACCTTAGTGATTTAATAATAATATTCCACACAAATTCAAAACAACGGGATAAACATATTAATATTCTTTATAACATCTTTATATAAATTAAAACAACACAATTGATATAAACTACCGTGAACTGATTGCACTGATGTCTACAAAGGGCGTATCGCTTATCAAAAACAACTGATAATGGCAGTTGGAGTAGACATAGATATTTTGTTTATGTTAACTTAACCCTCTGGGACTGACGTGGCTTAATTTTTACAATTATACTGATGTGGTAGTACACGAGACACCATTTCAATATGAAATATTTTTATAGAATTAAATTATATACCCATTTTTCTTATTTTTATAAAATTTTAACCTATTTTTATATTAAATGAAGATGCAATAAAAAAAAAACATCTTGTATTTTCAAAATTAAACAGTGTTTATTTACTTCACATAAATCAGTCTATAAATCTCTACTTAAACTTTAATGTCATAGAAATAACTATAAAATCAACTTTTTTAAATTTTACATTAAACATTTTAAAAGTTACAAATTGCAATAATCAGTCTAGGAAATATGAGATACATTGATAGGTTGACTTAAAAATTAGACAGCTTCAAAATCACAGTTTTTTTTCACAATTCTCACATAGTGGCTTCGAGCATTGAAGACAAATTGGCTTCGAACAAACACAGCAATAATGTTTAGTTTGTCTTTTTATTTTTGTTGGACAAATGTAACAAAGTTTTTTACCACATGGTGGAAAAGACCTAACTACTGGTGGTGGAGGGGGGATATCCTTACCTAAAACCCTAGAGATAGTCATGCGTAGCTCCCTTGGCAATCTTTCATTGTATACCCGGATTTTCATATGATTCATCACCAAATCTCTTGCCATATTCAATAAAAAAGTTGCTCTTCTCATTTTATCATCACTGTCAATAGAATTTTGATACAATACAAAGCAATTTATGCCTACCATGTCTAGTATCCTTTGAAATATTGCCATAGGCCAACGACGAGTTTTACGGCTGCAACTATAAATGGAACATTTCTTATCTACTTCAACTCCACCTTTGGTATGATTATAATCTGCAATCATTACTGGTTTTCCTGATTCATTATCTATTTCTTGAATGTGATGAGATGAAGAAATTAACAACACGGCTTTATTAGGTTTTGGCACATATGATAAAATTGAGTAGTCTTTCGTAAAACCATATAACGAACTTCCTACCAGTCTAGTCCTGTTCGGCAAGAAACAAGGTGGTATTTCTGCTTTATTTCTTTTCAGAGTGCCCAGGTAAGTAAGTCCTCTTTGTAGTAATATTTGCATTAGTGGTATCGAGCTAAACCAATTGTCAGCAGTAATATTTCTGTTTGAATTTTCGACTACTTTTACAAGTCTTAGCACTGATTGAGTGGGTACTGCCATCTTTTTTTCTTCCTCAGTTAAGCCTTTTCCATCGGAATTTTTCCCGTGGTATATATAAGCATTGTAAATATAGAACGTACGAGCATCTACCAATAATAATATTTTGATACCGTATTTTGCTGGTTTCTGAGGTATATAAATGATGAACTTGCAACGACCTCTAAATGGCAGTAACATTTCATCGATGCAGAGGTATGGTCCAGGAGTATATTGAGACTGACTGTTTGATATGAACTTATTAAAAATATCGGATATTGGCGCAAGTGTATCATCTTTTAAACGTTCCTCTCTAGTAGTCGAGTCATCAAATCTAAGGCAGTTGATCAAACACGAGAATCGCCATTTGGACATCACGCAGCGGAATATTTCACGGCCAGTGCCATCGCTGGCAAATATTGTGCGGAGATCTGCATCATTACATTTGAATACTGATGAATAGTACATCAAACCAATAAAAGCTTTCATCTCATTTTCATTTGTGTCCCGAAGTTCGACCATAGTATTTTTGAACTTGGTACGGTAGAAACTGAGTTTTTGGTTAGTATACCGCACCAAAGACTCTAGCATTATGTCGTCAAAAAACTTAGACCAAAGTTGTGAGTAGCCTTCAAAATTTATTGGTATATTACGGCCTGATAATTGAATTATATTATGAGCTGCAATGCGGGATGTCCTAGGACGCTCTTGTTTATTCCAAATGAAACCATTTTTACCTGTGTAGTGGCCTTGGGATTCGCCTGAAGATTGTCGGTGTTCAGCTACTATGACAGGCTCTTGTTGCATTTCTACGTTTGGCTCTGGATCTTCTTCAAATAAAATATCGTCTTCTTCAAGGTGTTGGATATCTGGCTCGAAGTTCGGATTATCATGCTCATCATCAATATCGCTAAACTCATGTTCACTTTCTTCTTCCAGCCAATTAGTTATTTGATCTTCACGACCTACATAAGTTCCAGCCGACGTTCTCTTACGAGTAGAAGAAGTACTAGGGTTGTTTCTTGAGTCCCCCATCTAAAACATAAGTAAATAATATTCAATTAGCTTTCCACCGTTACTATAGATACTATTTTGCCATATAGTCTATACCCCTCAGTAATAATTGCAATCTAGTTAGTGAAAACAAAAATAAAAGGGGCCCAGTACTTTACAATGACAGATATATATTATACAAATTATGTAAATAAAATCAAATTCTAAAAAAACGCGAAGTAGTGCAATAAAAACACCTTATGAAAAAAAAATAAAACGTTTTTACTGATGTGGTTGTTTAGGAGACACTATGAAAATATAACCATTTTACTGAGGTGGTAGAATAGTAGACACTTACCTTAACACTGATGTGGTAGTCTTGTGGACACCTTCCTCTCGCTACGCACACTTGCGCTCGCCACGACTTCCCCCCGCACACTGACCGTCGCACGAGCTCACTACGCTAAGGTACTAAAAGCGGCAACGCTCAAACTTTAAAGATTACGTTAATAAACCGAATTGTTTATGTCACGGTGTCTGTTGGACTACCACGTCAGTCGCAGAGGGTTAAGGCAAATGAAGGGTAAATAAATTGACTTGTTTGTTCATTTGTTGTCGGAAAACAAATAGGAAATATTGACGTTTGTGATTAATAGAATATAATACTTGAGCTATAATCTCGAACCTGCAATTCTTTGTAGACTCATTAACTTTTTACTCAGTTTACCAGAGTACTTACTCACGACAGTTAAAATGTGTAAAATGTACATTTAAAATATTATAAATACTGACTATACAAACAGATTTTGTATTGATAGAGTCATACAATAACCTTCAAAATGCTTATTTTTTTCTCTTAGTCTTTTATTTGTAGTTTTGTCTTTTCCCGCTCTGTCTCCACCAGGTATGTAATAGTCTCTCGTTAAAAGATTTGTAGAATTTGTCTTCGGCTAGTACGCAGCTCAAGTATTGTCATATCATCCTATTACTATAACATAATACTTACTATAATATTGCATGATTATAGAGACGCTAGTACCTAATACAGGGACAAACGATTCAGTTTTATAACTCAAGTTTTATTACATGAACGTTTACGAAACAAAAGATCATAAACTAAGTATTTATTTATTTCAAAAGGTACAGTTACAGAGTACAGATTGAGGACTTACATACTAAAAATATTTACAAAATTGTACAAGTATAAATCTACACTCCAATTACTACTGTACACAACATTTAAACTAATACAGCTTCAACAATTTCTTAAAATTAATATTAAATATAAAACTAAACTCAGAATTAACACTACCGAACATGTATACAAACTAGTTATGAATACATAGTATGTATATAGGTAATATACCAATCCTAAGGTGAAATCATTTTACACACACACTTCATGAATTCACCTTGACTTTCAACAAATATATCAACATTTGATTGAGAACATATCTCATTATATTGTCTACACATTCGAAAAAGTGGGTTGTTTTGGGATACATTATTATTGGATGTTGGTATGACAAACAGTTGTGGCGTGCGCACAGAACGAGTAGGAACCTTAAAGTTAACCTGACTAAGAAGACTACTGTCGAATGATTTATTTAAAATTTTATATAAGGTGGACATATCGCTCATCCATCTCCTCTTATCTAACCCAAGAATTTTAAAATAACTTAGTCTTTCCTCGTACTCTGGTATTTTGCGTCTTAAGCCGCATTTTACGCATAAAGTTCTAACAAACCGCCTCTGTATAGACTCTATACGATCTATATGAATTTTATATATTGGAGCCCACACAGGTGCACAGTACTCTAGAATACTTCTAACAAGAGCATAGTATAGAGTAATCAGTGAGCTGATTTGCTTAAAAGGTTTAGCAATCCGGAGCACAAAGGATAATATACGGTTAGCCTTATTACAAATTTCATCATAATGCGCTCTAAAAGACATAGTTGAGTCAAAGATCACTCCCAAGTCCCGAATCTCTTTTACCCTATCCATCATAGTACCATTAATGCTATAATTAAAATTGAGCGGTGTTTTGCTTTTTGTGAATGATATAACCTTACACTTTTTTATATTTAGGGCCATAGAATTCTCATCACACCAGGTGACAACTGCATTTAAATCTGATTGTAAAGCCTCACAGTCTCGGTGATCGGAGATCCGTCTGAAGATCTTGATGTCGTCAGCGTAGGCTACACATTCACTCTTAATTTCGCCAAGTAAGTCGTTAACGAACAATAAGAACAGGAGTGGCCCCAAGTTAGAACCCTGAGGAACACCGGAAGTTGCCAAAAAGGGAATTGACTCGTACCCACTGAGTGCGACAAGTTGCGTTCGATTCGATAAATAAGATGCTAGCCACCTATACAGACTTCCATGTATTCCGATGTGTTTTACTTTCGTAAGTAGAGCAAAATGATCGACGCGGTCGAATGCCTTGGAAAAATCAATATATATAGAGTCTACCTGCTGCCTGCTGTTGAAAGATTCACATATATAAGTAGAATAACATAGTAGGTTCGAATTTGTTGATCTACCGTATGACTTTACATATTTATTATAGCTATTTTCCTTATGTTGGTAAAGTTTCAAACACTAATGATATATGTATGAAAGTTTGACCCAACTTGTCAATACCAGAAATTTATGAGAACCGTGACCTAGTTTCATCCCCTCGGGATTCCTAAGTGCCTATTCTCGACCACAGACAATTGCCTAGATTTATGTTGGTATCCGTTGGCTGAATGGTTCTGTTTTGCATAAACTTTTTGTCGTAACCTTAATTTTAATTAGTTTTTGTTATCTCTGCCGCTAAGTTGAAATTAGTTTTTACAAAATAAAATTTTGGCGTAAAGTTATTTTGAAAGTCTTCTTCTAGACTTTTGTTGTTTGTGGTATGGATACGGAAAAAACTGCAAATTCTTCGTGGTCACCCTGGGTCACCCTCAGCACCTATTCTCAGAGTACTTTTCAAGCGATTAATTGCCAAAATAATTAAGGCTATCCAAGAAAATCTTTGAAGGAAGCCTAGACTGAGCAATGATAAATGTACCTTGACATTAGTTTTACGATTTCAACAAATGGATAACAACAAAGGTTTTTACAACAAATGTATATAACTGAAGTTATGTATACGAGTATACTGCAGTTACATAATGTGTCTTACCAATCGAACAAACAGTGTGTTATCGCATCCAAGGCCGCAGGACAACTTGTTAATGACATGTTCATGAGTGCCGTCATCGCCTAGCATCTGTACTATGTCGCGTGTACATTCCATAGATAATATTATATTTACTTACATTAGGTTGGTAATGGTTTTTGTTACATACAATTTTACGTTCATAATTCGAAGATATAGTTTTAATTTTCTAGAACTTACTTAAAGAGTTTCGAATTTGAAATTTGATTAAGTACTAATATTTTTTCTGTCATGGAGAAATTATTTTAAATATTAATGTGTTATTTTATCACCATGTATCCTTACGTAACTCAGTTTCCCTAAAGCCCGATTTACACATCGACAAGAACCGTAGCGAGTTAAGTAGTAAGTTGTTGATTAAATTGATTTGAATAGATCTCCACCCTATTTTTTTGCGAAGTAGCCCCCTCTCTCGCGTCTCGCCAACTTAACTCGCCAAAAATAGAATGGAGATATATTTAAATCAACTTAATCAACAACTTACTACTTAACTCGCTACTGTACTTGTCGATGTGTAAATCAGGCTTAAGTCGCTTTTAAGACATCCACGCAATGGGGTGTCTTAATGGCGACTTAGGGAAAGTTCGCAATACAAAAACAATATAAGGATAATGAAACCTTTTACCAATGATGTAAAATGTATCTCCTCTATACTAAAGAAGGGCTCGTACCAGTAGTGTAGATAGATGGATATATTATTGCGACAAGGCAAGAATTTAAGCCTTAAAGATTATAAGTATTGCAATATTCTATTTTAATCAATAAAACCTGTATGTTGTTATTATACAGCTGTGTAATAACACCTTTGAGTATGTGCAAACTGCGTAAGTTTTATACGTAAACATGTGTTAAAATAAACTGAAACAAACAAATAAATAATTTTTTTGAGTCTCATTATTTAAATAAATATCAGATAGCTGGCAAAGTGTTATTTATTAAGCACTAAACTCATCGACAGTTATTGAATGTTTCATAAATAATAATTAAAAGCAATACCAACCGTAATTAATAACCGAACGAGAAAGAAATTCAGCTTGTTTGGCACCGAGCAAAAGATTTATGCATTACTTTGTTGCGAAAATACATAGTCAGTATCCTTAATAAGCAAGCATACCTACGTTTGAAGTGATTTATTATACTTATGTTCCGTTCCGCCCACGATTCTTTACCCATACGTCATTTGTTAAGATTCAAAAACGAGGTTTTAATGACACTTTTTTGCGGTACTGCTTATCATTAGGCAATGAAACAATGCTTGACTCCTGTTACTGAATTAATGATACAACTATAATTACGTATGTAAACCTAATGGTTTATAAGCTTGAAAATACAGAAATGACATTAAATAATTTATAGTCTATGATATTTAATTATTAATTATATATATAAACTGTCGATACGTTGATTACAGATAATAAAAGTCTTGATACATAGGTAGCTATGAATATTAAATTTAATTTTTGTTCTGCATCGTAAAGTTAGTTTTAAGATGGGAAGTCTATTGGCAGTTACTGCGGTAGGAAACGAACCTTAACAATTTTACAATATAGGTGCAGGTATTTTCCAAGGAGCCTGTTATTAAAATAACCTATTAATATCCCAATAGTAAAATGAAATACAGGTTTCCACCTAGTTCGGCAACGAATGCTGTTTTTCAATTGTTTAGATCCTTTTCTCTAGCCTATGTATAAAAACACATTGTAAACAAATTTACTGAAATAAATAAATTATTATTAATTATTATTAATAGGATTGACTCCACGGTCGAAGGGAAATTTGTCTTAAAACCATCATGCAGCCATTCGGATTAGTATAGAATTTTATGCCGAGTCGTCGTTCTTTTCAACTCTACATTCCTCATCTTAGTCGCTTTTTAGGAAAATAATAGGATGAGATAATACGAGTAGGTGACAACATTTATACTATCTCCGACATAACACGCTCCAAGACAATAACCCCCTTACTCATAAACGCCTCTTAAATTTTAGTCAATTGATAAGCTTAAATACTTACGATTTTGTTTGGTATAAGGTTGGTTATACTAATAAAAGTCTCGCTAAACAGTGATTAAATTTAAGAGGCGTTTATGAGTAAGGTGGACTGAGTGTACTATTAAAAAAATACAATTTGAAGACTATGTAAAAAGATAATTGAGTATTTGTTTTTACACAAAATTGTTTCCTCTTAAAAAGTTTCACATGGCTTTTACGATATTATTCTATTTTTACACCCACCTACCCATATTTTGTTGTTTTTTTTAAGTTTCTAAGCAAACAGGTTTACGAATTAGATAAATTCCACTTGATTGCCAATTGAGTATTGTAAGATAATTTTGCTCTCTTGATAGGATCTCTTTGAAAATTAAGCCTATGTTTGTTGTAACTTGTACCGAGAATTCGAATCTTAATCTTTCGAATGGTTCTGAGTAATTTAATTTTTGATTTTATTGGATTGAAAGACCATAATTATTATTTACACGGGTATTAACACGATTTATTATTATTTGGTAAATATTAAGTAAAAATTTACCTTTGAGGCTCTCGACGTTTCTTGAAACGACGAATATTGAAAGACCATATTTACAAAACAAAAAAAAATACAACCGAGTTAAGAACCTCCTCCTTTTTTTGAAGTCGGTTAAAAAAGAACACTAATCATACGAAACTCTTGTTTTTAAATACTACAATAGTTCTATTTCTAACAAATTATAATGAAGAGAATACGTATATAGATATACGACAGGCCTGTAAGGTATCCATAGTCCCTTTTTAGACGAATTCATTACCCCTGATTTCTTATTTCGCGGTTACTGGTATCTGCTTTTCAGCAGTCGGATTTTACGAATTTGATAATAACTCCAGGTTTTCCTAATTCATCAGCACACGGGAGAATAAAAACGTTGTAATATATTATATTGTAATCTATTTTAGAAAGTACCCTTTAAAACTATAGCGTGTAACCGTGTTACTACATAAACTTGAAAAAAAAAGCAAATGTTCAAACACTATCATAGAAAACGTTGAGACATAAATAACGAAACAAATAAAAACTAAAAGTCATTTCCTTCACTAAGGCTGCCTTATGCCCAGGTGCAATGAAACTACTATAATGATCAAAGTTATAATACCTTGGTTAGTATTTAACCACGCTAACTAATTATTTAGACGCTAGACGTTAGACAAGAACGGAAGATATAAACCATATGGATGACAGAGACGAAAGACTATTATGAGCAGTAATTAATGCGATAGGTGGCCGTTGAAATGTCAGTAGTTAAGTATAAAGGCCTCTGTAAAAAGCATGCACATGTGCTTTGTATGTGGTCCGTTAATACAAATTAAAATGGATATCAAATTGTCATTTTGTTACACGCCGTAAGGACTTATAAATATAATAAAGGTTACCAGAACAATGTTGCAAGAGTAGAATAAAGCCCGATTTACACATCGACAAGTACAGTAGCGAGTTAAATAGTAAGTTGTTGATTAAGTTGATTTGAATAGATCTCCATCCTATTTTTTGGCGAGTTAAGTACGAAGTAGCCCCCTCTCTCGCGTCTCGCCAACTTAACTTGCCCAAAAATGAGATGGAGATCTATTCAAATCAACTTAATCAACAACGTACTAGGTACTTATCTCGCTACTGTACTTTTCGATGTGTAAATCGGTCTTAAAAGAGGTTTTTAGAATATGTCCGTCGCATGTGCATCAAAGTTATAGAATAAGAGGGTAAAAGACAGTTTGTCTTGTTAAAAATCGCAGTGCTAAGAAATAAACATGCAAGTATTATAAGTTGTGGTTTTAAAATTATAAGTAACGGACCATTGTTGTTTTAAACATATTCTTTGTCATCAACAAAACATAATTTTATATTACTGTGCATGTGCAAAACAGTAAACATACGGATTTATTGGTTCCTAACCTTACACATCAATTGCAATGTTGACTATCTTTTAAAAAAAAAACATGACAATTCACAGCAGGCAGTTTATTATTTAGTTTTTCTGTTAAACATTTATAAGACTTTTACTAAGCTCTCTGCCCTTAGTAATTTAGTCGTCTCTTCAGAATACCATTAACATCTTGTAGTATTAACTAAACCATCTCACAAATATTGACAAGACTTTATTAAAGGGTATTAAGTCACGCAGCGATGAGCGCGTTATGATATTGTAGAGTACGTTCAATAATTAAAAGTCAAAAGGTTTCGCCATCGGACTTTATTTATACTCGTTCATAATTACAAGTCTTCTCTTTCACGATAACATTCAATAAATAACAGTACGACGACGTCTTAATAAATAATACTTACAAAACTGCATGAATTGAGTGAATTAACATCACTCTTCAGACAAAAAGCATCTGTGATGTAGGAAATATCAAGTAAATTATTGTTTGTAATGCAATGCGGCAGTAAAGCTCACATATTATTGTGTTTACCAATATGAACGAGAAGAGAAGTTAAAACGAGTTCAGTTATTGGCGACGCGGGTCTTTGCGACTATTCCACTTTTATTCCTAGCATGAACAATAGGCCTGGCAGTAATACAGCCGGTTTTGTTGCCTTCCACCGATCATTGGTGCAAGTTACGATGCTATAAATACAGTGGACGTGCCCGTGACCCGAGCAACGAGCCATTCTCACTGCATGCGAGTAACTACACTTAATGTACTAGTTTAATATTTTTCGTCCTGTTCAACAATTTCTGATTGAGTTATTGAGAAATCTTTACGTTTATTTTACAGCATACGTGACTTGAAATGAAAATATAATGGTTTTCTTTTGTTTTATATTATGCATATGTTTCAAACGATGAGGAAAAACACCATAGCATTAGTAACGACTAAGAGTGTTAAAGCTAGTCTGGTATGCAGTTCGAAGGTATTTACGGCATTATGATACCAATCCCGTATGAATTGAGATATCTGCGAACATCCTAAGCCATGACTAGACAAGGCCTTGGCGTGTTTCCAGCGCAACTGGGGCAAGCTCCCGTGGAGTCTATCGTTGGACCGTTCGTTGGCAATCTCCTTAATTAGTCATATAGAATTCTATACACTCACCACATAATTCGAGGAGGCATTTCAACTGTTTAACGAATACCTTTGTTTCTCAACAACAAATATGAAAGTATCCAACGAATGTTAATATTGTTTAAAGATGTTAAATTCTCTCCTGGTTGTATTACAAAATAGCAAGGTACGAAAGAAGACTGTATTATCATCTGTATATAGTATGTAGTTCGTATTTTATATCCAAGATTGGCGCTTGTCGTGCCTAGGGTTGTCAACTTTTGCTTAAGCACTAAAACATCGTGTTAAATCCTTCTTTAGTTGTTTGATTTATTGTTGAGATTAATGCATTTAAGTAACCTGTAACTGAAATGTTTGACAAAAAAAATATCAGCGGAACTACCTCTCCAAACGTTGCAAGATATCGGGTGTGAGTGTGACCGTGGTCTATGCGTGCTTAGCTTGAGCGCCTTTTGTAGACATACTTTTGTATCTTACTCTGTTATATGATTGTCCAATGTTCATACATCATGAAGTAGAGTTATAAAACGATCTTCTAGTACATATGCTTTTATAATACTTCGTAGTTATAATAAGTTAGTAAGGTAAAGATAGACCTTCAGTCTACCTTCCCATGTTATTGCTTATTGGTGCTTATTGGCCATGACCGTGACTCGCAATTAGATATAATTACCTTCAATTTGTACTGCTACCAATGTTATTCGCAGTGGTCGGGACTCATGTCTAACTAGCTCTTAGCAATTATTTTGCCTTTGCAAATCAAACCTAGCTAGATTACCGCGGAAGTGTATTTACTCGGAATGATAGTCGTCGTTCATTTATTCTGTCTCTTCTGTTTTTAATTTGTGCATTGTTATTAGTTTTAATTAACTCATTCTTATCGGCTTTTTAATTTTCTTTTGCTAAGACAGACTCCTTTATACATAGATAGAATATAATTATTACGCTGGACACACGGGTTAACATTGGGTACATATAGCTTTTGTTATAAGTGGAGCTTAGCAACATTTTATTTGGCGGTTATGTGAAGACAATTAAATGAAGTACTTGACTGAATAATAAAAGATTATGTCTAGTATTTTTTATTTTGTTTTAGGCCTTGAAATAGCTGATACTTAAACACTTGCATGGCATCTGGCGTAACGATCTAAATACAAAGATGATCTCAAAGTAATAACAACTAACGTGTAAATAATTAAATAACCCACATGTGCTATATTTTTAATGTGGTTTCAAGTTTTTTTTTCTTTCTAATTACAAAGTTGGCAAGGAAGCGGGAGACGACGTAGGCTGTCAATCTGTTACTGTTATAACTAGCAAATTCCTGCATTTTGGCAAATACTTCTCTGGACCGCCGGTGTCAACGTATCCTCTGACAGCCGACACGGCCCATGTCAAAGAAATAAATAGGTGGTTTTAGCAGACTAGCGTTTGTCTTCAGAAAAAAATATTGCAATCACATTGTTCCGCCATGATTGTGAGTAATTATTGCGAGCGCTCATTCCGAAAGAAATATTTTGGTTTCTTTTATTTCTGAAATCTGGATGTTTTTGTAGACTAGGTATTGTTAGCGTAATAGAATCCATGGTAACAAAAGTGACCTAGATGCATTCTATCGTTGTGTCATCGCACCTAATATTGGCAATGCGAGGACATATCATTACGCAACGAGTGCGCTTGCATCTACAGTCGGCGCACGCGCAAGCAACGGTGACCGCACCACCGCGCTGCCCGCACCTCCCCCGATTCATCGTAGATTCTATGACCCAATTGCTATTTGATTCCAGTAAACACTATTGTATTATATTCGTTTGCTAAGAACTCTCTAATCAGCAATTGATTGAATGAGTTGTATCAATTACTTTTACTATTAGGTACGTAAAAGAACAGAAATGAAATTCTTGCAAACGTAAATTGTTTACGACTCTACAGTTTTTGGTTAGCGTTTGTCGATCTCTGATTGGTTAGTAAAATGTCATATTTTTTTCAATTATTGACGTTTGAGATCAAATTAAAACATTGACGACAAAAATTAACTAAAATTAATTACGTGAATCTCTATGGGTAATGTACGATTGAATAAGAAAACATTTAAATTTAACCAAAATTTGTCTGATATCCAATCTAAAAAAAAAGTTTATATGTTTACGGTTTCCTACACAAAGCAATTGATTTAATCAAAACAAGAAGTATGCAGCTAAATTTTAGTGTTTTTATATAAAACCCCATCATCAAAGTTAGTAATAGATCACATAAGAACTGTGAATTTGTGTTCTAACGTAAGTAGGTAATTACATGATGTAAATGCTGAAAGTTGAGCACGTAAGTATCATGTTAGTGAAAAGCGATTACTAAAAGCAAAAATGAAATTGCCTTCATTCATATAAAAGACATAGTTAAAGTACGTCGGTATCGAATTATGTCTCGTCATGACAAGCAATGATAGGCTTAGTATTACCGTGAACTGTATCGACGATACCTAATAATTTATTACCTTTATTATATCACGGAGAAATCACCTCAATTTTGGATGGTAACCGTCCAATTTAAATTGTTTACCTTTTCATCAACGTTATTAATTTTGTTTTTAAGCTAAAGAAAACAACGTTTCCTTAATAAACACATAAATAAGCTCGTAAAACATTCCCATGTCCAATTATTAATTTTTGGACACTAATCTTGATTCATATCTGTTTATCCAAATGTTCTCAAAGCAGAATCCAAACTCACAAATCACCAAAACATAAGAAAATACTTCTTGATACTTGAACCTCATTACAGAACTACAGTTATTTGGAAACAATCAGGTAGGCATCAAATACTAGTACAATCGTGATCGTAAAACATAATAATCAAACAACAGTTATATATTATTACGCTTAAGCACTACATCGTAGTAATCGGCGCTCTATTCGCATCAATTCCTCGTTGTGTTCCCAGGGACTACAATATGACGAAAACCCACAGATCCAGAACCAACTCACAATTCCGTATCACTACTCGGACTCGATAGTTATATCACGTAAATTATAGTTTCAAAAAGCATATCAACAAAAGGACGTAAAGGCAAACCTTGATTATCAAAACAACATCTCTTCCTTTATTGTTTTAAGACTCGATTTCTACTTGCAAAGGTATTCTAAGCTCATTCGAATGCGAATGCATGAACGACACTGCGCAATGTTCACCCAAGCGAAAGTAGAGCCTAGCCTGTTAGCAAACAGTCCAAGTTTAGTTAACTTAAACTAGCATTGTCTAGGCTGCATTATGTAAGTAGTCGTGTGAATGTGAGGAACGGTAACATGGTTCCTTAGCAGGTCACATTGGTGCGAATGACATCAGTCGCTGTCAAGTGCATAGGAGTCAACGAACAGGATTTAGCATTGCGTATGCAATGGACGCATCATAGCCTTGACTTCCTCCAGTAGTTACATGGCTCACGGCCAGGACCATTCACTGACCCACAATACAACATCGGAAAATCCTGTATTATTTTGCTTAATAAGCAGTCATAAGGTTTCTTATAATAGCTGCACTTTTACGTAAATGGTGGTCGTTTATATTACGACTACATACATTAAAGGCAATGTGGCTAGAAGAGAAATGAGAAGTGAAGACTTTGTCGTTGTAATGTTGCACGGTAATGTTGAGCGGATGACCGGTGTGACGACGTGCGCAGTTAAAGCTATGCAGCCGGCGTGTTAACCCTGCTATTATCTTTTAATACCATCGACTTCATTATTCGCTACATTTTTTTTGCGACCGCAGCGAGGCGCGGCCGGCACCGGCTTCGCGAGTCGCCGACACGGGTTTGATAACCCGGAGACCTTGGTCTTAATTGCGCTTGCTCGGACCATTCCGCCGCGGCCACTTTTTATGCGCCTGCACATCGCTAGTAAAAACACGACAACGACGTTTACCCAGCCAGCTCTAAGTGATGCAATAACTCTAAGAAAACTGAAACTGGTAAACAACTACTCTATTTAGTTGGCTTACAATTCAAGTGCGCTCTACCGAGAAATCCATACTTAGACATTTTGAACCCATTGCAAATCTTAGTCGATAAATCAGCTTTCTTGTAATTATTATCATGATAGCATGTAAGCTTTAAGTAGACATGAACAATGATAAGGCAGAAAAAGTTGTATCTTATTAATTTTATTTTAGTGCTAAAATATAATTTATTAATAAGACATTTTTTGTTACAGGTAATTTAATCTATCAGTTGTGCACTATTATCGGTTCCAAGGTATTTATATGAATAGTTCTAAGTTTAGCTGTAAGTAAATAAAAATAGATTTCGATGCTTTTAAATTTTTCTTCCGAAAACCACAACAAAGGATTTGATGGCATACAGCCAACTTTCGACTGTATTAATCATTCCCCTGTACGTAAAACCAGCCATTTATAAATTCGTACATACCAACTAATGATAGCAAACATTCAAGAAAATAAAAGTGTATTTATATCGTCAAACATTATTCATATAAACTTGAATGATACGAAGACCAAACGAGAATATCAGAAAAATAAATTAACCATTAGTAATCAATTTATGAGATAACTATAAAAGGTTTTGATACTAAGAGATTAAAAATAAACTGGTATTCTTTTGGGAGTAAAAAGGAGGATTAAATAAACTAATGAAATCGGGTCTATGTTGTTTCATCAAAAAGATATTGACAAATTATTACTTCCCAAAAAATGTTTCGCATAATTTCATTTGCCAAATAATTACTTAGCAAATAAACTCTTCGCAAGTAATGGTTACGCAAACCTAATGTTTTCCAAGTGAATGTTTGAACAATAGCTCGTTTACCAAGTAGTACTTTTGACCAATTTTTATTTAGTCAAAGGTTTCAGTTAGTAGTACATATTTTACGCAAAATAAAATAAACCAAATAATTTAACTCGTTATTTGTTCATGTCCATTGCCTATAACTTAAAATTATAAGTTTAGATAATGTACTTACCTATAATTATTATCTATAGTTATTATTATTATCTATAGGGTTCTCTATTTTGTGTCATTTTTTTTTCCATTATCTTTTTGTGTCCAAATCATCATGTGTCCGAATGATAACCAGCCCTAAATTCATGTCTCATAATATCACTTGTCCGAAAACCTAAATCCATAAATATAAGATGACCTATTTTTTTTGCTATAAACATCACAATCCAAAATATTAAAAAAACAAACAGAAGTACTATATTCTAGTTTTACATTAAAAAAAATGTTTCTGGCACTCGCCGGCCGCTACCGCGGCACGCTCGCTTCGCTCGCTCGGCTCGTGCGCGTTGTGGTCACCATACTAACCTAACCTAACCTAACTAACTGTTTCTGACTGTTGTCTAAATTTTATCTTAGGACATGTGACTTTATAGCAAGATAAATTAGGATATCTTAAAATTATAAGTAGTACCTCTTTTTATGACACACAAGTATTATAATTATAAGTAAACACGATTACGTAATACGATTTCGTATACGCGAAGGTTATAGAAAGTGATGATTATAGTAAACTTGTTAGGGATTAGGATTTTCGGACGATCGATATTCGGAGAAGAAAGGGACTACCTTACCTATAGTTATCTATTACTATTAACGTATTAAAGTACTGTTTCCTTTGTTTAAATATTTAGTTAGTTTTGGTTAAAAATAAGGATGCCTAAACAAATCATTTGATGAAACGTTATTTGTCTAAAGATTGTTTGCTAAAATAAAACACTTGTTAAAAGACCAAATGACTAAATAATATTTTCCTTAACAATACTCTGCCAAGTAAGAATTTGTCCAAATGAAAATATGCGTATTAAAATAATTCATAATGATACATTGGTGTAAAAAAAGTTTGGTAGAATTTCTTTGGGTAATGAAATTTTGTCAAAATCTTTTTGGCAAAACGGCAGGGACCCAATGAAATCAAACTGTAATGACGTCAGATTATCTTAAATAGGTAGATCTTATAACCTTGAGAGGTGACCATTGTAAAGCGATCAACTTCATCTCTAATTTACGTTTAATTGAAAATTTAAGTGTAAAAACATTGCAAGGAGTATTTATACCGGATTGTTGACACTAGGCTGTATCGAATAGTTTAGTATGATGAAGGCTTTTCTTGTGATATAAAACTATTCATTAAAATTATTGTTACGTCATGGAACGAAATCCGCGTCTAATCGGCATAGTTTAAATTTTCTACTTAATTAATTCAAAGTGATAAGCTGATGATCTAAGACTGGGAAATATTCGTGTCTATTATAAATGAGTTAATTTAAAATTTTACTTAATCGTCGATTTTTCTTAGGATTTCAAATACAATAAATGATTGAAATCTTTTAAAGAAACAAATAAAGTAAGAAGACTAAAAATATTCCACCCTAAATAAATCTACAGTGGTCATTACTTAGAATAAAAATTAAATTCAGTATGTATTTTCAGATTTAAATATTGTTCTTAAAAGAAAAAAATACAGCATAAGGTATCCTACCTCTTTTTGGTGATGCCATACACAAAATATGCGATGACGCATTTTCAAAAGACCCACTTCAACAGCATTCAAAGGTGACATGGCCTGCAAAGAAGTTAAATTCACTGCTCTTATTTTGAATTTTAATTGGATGTAAATAAAAAAAAGTTTAAGCATGAAGGTTTTAGTTTTTAATTTATTTAACACTGGTCAAATGCAAATTAAGTAAGCTTTATTAAGACACAAATAATTGGGAACTTAGTGTTAACAATACGTCAAATCTTACCTACAGAATTACTTATTTGGCTCCCTATGAATACTATTAGGTAGGATTAGGATTAGGTACTGTCATCTGTAATTCTCAGGGGTAGTTTCAACTCATGCATTAAACTGTCGTTAAGTATAAATTGATATTGTTTACACAGGAAGAGCGAACTGTGGGAAATTGCCTAAATACTTTAGCTGTCAAATCAAATTATTCAAATCACGGCCACAAATTATATACAAACTTAGGACAAGAGAATTCTTTGGGGAATAGTTTAAATTAGACACTGTTCAATTATTGCGAATCAGCAGTCAGTTTTCTAGAATTGTCTTCCAGTTATTTGCAAAACTTGTTCTAACGATCGTAAAAGTGCATAAATGAAGGCAGGGCATCGCTTTCGAGCCACATTAACCTGTTTTGATCCTACATCTCTTATGATACTGTTGGAAAAGTGAACAGATAAACGTTTTTCGTTCAATTTAAACGAATTCTTAAACATACTTTAGTAAGTATTTTATATTTCTAAGATTCATAGTACTGAGTTATTTTTCCCAATTAAAATAATAACTTATTATAAGGTTGAGCGTGTGAAATAAGCTCCTTGTTTTATTGCTAATAGCTTGGAGCTATTTTTATGACTCTGCTTGCTTTATTAGTTTCTTTGATTAGTTTATTTCACCTCTCAGGTGTCGTTATATCATTCACGGTCACATAAACTTAGCTACAGATATTGGAAGAATATAATATTCTTTGTGGTGTAGTATACACGCAAGTGCCGGAAATTATT
This sequence comes from Schrankia costaestrigalis, assembly GCA_905475405.1. Classification (NCBI taxonomy): domain Eukaryota; kingdom Metazoa; phylum Arthropoda; class Insecta; order Lepidoptera; family Erebidae; genus Schrankia; species Schrankia costaestrigalis. Next base: position 7,779,239 of record FR997832.1, read on the forward strand.
TCTAAATAGGCCGATGTTCTAAGAACAATTGGTTGGCAAGGTTGGTATAATTCGGCGGAGGACGAGTTAGTGTGAGGGGAAGGGGGGGAGAACAGGAACCAATCGAGCATTTTACTGCACGCACGACTGGACAGCGTCACGACTACACTGAACAAACACTTTGCACGGTACAGACGAGGAAAAAAGTCTTTAGGTTAACATTTTTGGTTTGTTTTTCGAGTAAAAGGTAGGCGGTTGTGTCTGTTTATGGTAAGGTTTGAAAAAGAATTTACTGACCTATTGTCTACTATTGATACTACATACCTAAAATGTAATTTTTGTTTAAAATAATTAAATAAGTATGCATTTTAATTAGTTCCTGGTTACTTCAATTATTTTCACACAGCATATTTTGATTTTTTTTAGTTGGCGCGTATAGTATGCCTTGATTCGAATTTTAATTAAAGTGAATAAATTTAATTCTGTACGCGATTATACGAAATCATGACTAAATATTTCACATCGAATGACTAGATAGGTACACAAAAATCGCTTGTCATTTAACAATCGATTTACGAAGTAGTAGAAAACCTTCTAATAGAAAATTACTAAAATATTTAGTTTGGCTGTAACTTTGGCTGTAAGCACACCTGCCTTCGACACCTATCTGTATTTAAAAAAGAAATTATGGCTATGTAGAATATTTCTTTTTCTTTAGACAATTCCCGAACTGGGGATCATGCGTTGTTTCGTGGGGACTTTACCAACATCAATTTAACGCACACAAAGATCACCTAGGCTCAGGACAATATAACCCGCGACCTCTCATGCACGGTAGCCGCTACAGTGACCGCCGGGCTATCTAGGTTTACTTAAAATGACATTTTTCACTTTAAATGACACATTGCCATTTTGGGGCCTTCCGTACGAATGTGCATTTTTTTATAATTTTTTCATAACATATGTGAAATATATATGTAATAATAATATGCTAAACAGGCTACCTGTTTTTGATATTAACAATAGTATAGAGTAGCATAATTTTACGTAAAATGTATTCAAAATTTCATAAATTTCCAGTTTAATACTGTCCCATTTGTTGACTGTCAACTTTGGACTGAGTTTATAGTTTATAGTATATTATCAACCGACTTCAAAAAACGAAGGAGGTTCTCAATTCAATTGTGTTTTTTTTGTGTTTGTTACCTAATTTCTCGAAAACGGCTAGACCGATTTGAAATTTTTTTTTTTATCGGATGGACTCTGTAATGATGATTTTATAAAGTTTATAAAATTAGACAATACCTAATTTTATAAAAGTGTAGGTACTAATTTTATATAATACAAATTACTAGACCTGTATAGTTATTTTAGTAATTTGTTGTTTGTATTCCTAGCAGTTGATTAAGAATTAATTACCTATTATTTCTGGTACTTATAAGGGCGTGATTAACTAACGCAATTCGGACAACCTCGTACCATTGTATGTAAGGAACGCCGTGGGCTATATTGTATTATTTTCCGGTTTGTATTAACTACCATAACTACTTACCGACAAATGTAATACGTCAGATAAATATGTTATTATTAAACACATTTAAATGTAATATTTTAAGTACAAAGCTTCCTTAGCGGTGGCGGTGATAGGTAACGCAGGACATTTTTTTTGTGTGATGCAGGAATCATTGTCTTAAGTTCAGATGTTCTATGCGCCCCTCTTGTCCTAAGATCAGATGTTCTACGCGTCCGTTAAATTAAATTGTAAAAATCGTTGCGATAAAAGACATGATTAGTGCGGGTGAATTTATAAAATAATATGAAAAAAAAGCATCTTTTAGAATAAACAATTTACCGAAATATATCTTTATTATTAACAAACACACCAAAATTAAAATCATTGATTAACAAAATAATATGATTTTACAAGTAAATTAAATTTAAACATTTCGGGCAGCGAATTATTTTTTTAACAGTTTGGCGGATGCGATGGGTTAGAATGACGGCAGTGTATTTCCAAAACATAACAGGTCAACGCTCCTCGCTAACACGTGATGCTGTGACGCGAAACACCGCTCTCAACAATCATGGCTGCCCGTTCGTCATTGCGTCTAATCTAATCTAGCCGGTGACGATTCGATAAACAATATACATCACCGCTTACATATGAATCTACTACAATTGCAACCCATACATACAACGCAATGTAAAACGAATAAGTGTATAATCACAGTCCAAATGTCTGTTTATTGGTTCAGGTGGAATAAAAATAATCGCAGTGTTGTTCGCTTGACTCTTTTATTCGCTACTGAACGCACAGATAACCTGAATGGTGCAATTTGGGTCGATGTTCCATTTTTTGAATTCGAGGACTTCGGTTTAGTGATTCGTGTCAATGTGTCATAAAATAATGTTTGCCTAACAAAAGGTAGTGTTTATCTTTCTATTAGTGTTTGTACAAATAGGTCTTAATTTGTTGTAAACTTATCTATCTAAATGCTATTCAATGAAACTATTAATAAGTTAGATAGGTATTGTACAACTACGTAAACGTTGTTTTAACCCGATAAACTAGTCAATGTAGTATCCTAGTATAAATTTAATTTTTTATTAGTTACGTAAAAGTCGTCGCGTATCATGGGTTCGATTTCCAATGTACTTTTTGTAAAACTTTGCAAAATTAGTTTTTCTAGATAAGGTGACCGCCAATTAGTTTATTACCATTAATTATGCTAAACAGAACTTACGCTCGCGACTCTGATTCATACAACAAAAGCAAGTAGGTACCTGACTAGATAATTCTTCATCTAATTACGCAATAAAGGTACTTATTAACCACTATAACTAGCGTCTAAAGATCCAGCCAGTGTAACAATAATATTTTTCTGAAATATAAAATATACAAGTACTTACCACCTACCTACTGTTTTTGATAGATATTAAGTGCAGATATTGTACGATAAATAGGTAGGTATCGTTAATACATTCGTGTTCGTGGTTTGACACTCTACAAATACTCGTAATAAAGACGAACTTTTATCATGTAAGTAATAATACTGAACAGGAAAAGAAAGCCAGGATTGTTTACTATTAGATAATTTAGCAAATAACTTTCTCAAGTTCAAAAGTTGCGTAACGAAGAGCGAAGTTGTTTTGATAGAACGAGTCTTCATAAATTGAGGGTGTTTTATCGGCGCGCTACATTCTGTCGCCGGTGGCTTGACTTTCTGTGCCACGGCTGCGCGCGGAGGCCGGCGGGGCGAGAGGTGAAGCGCGAGGTGCGGGGTATTGTGACGTCACGTCGACCGTGGCAGTGAGTAGTGAGAGCGACCGCGTCGCTCGTTCGCTCGCTCTACGTACTCCGCTGGCGACGGTCGCGCGCGCGCAACGTACTCTTTTTTACTGCTCGAGCAACGCGTTAACCCCGTCTTCACATCACTGGACGAACTCGTGGGACTCGCGTGCTCTTCTCACCTGTTGCACGGATTGTGTTGTGACTACAAAAAGTTGTTGCCGTTCGAACAAGACTTACAAGTCCTATTGGATTGCACGAATATCAGACAGTGGTTAACGATTTGTTTCGGTTTGAACGCCGCGTAGACGAGTGGTGTATGTCCATAAAGTCGCGTTTAGATAGTTCAGTGCGAGGAAAAAGTGAAGTGAAAGCTTTCGTCGGAGGATGTCCCTCGGCGTTGTTGGATACCGGAGCGTGTGACACGCTCGCAGACATGAGACGCCGCTGGTATAACAACGGAGGTTTCCAGACGTTGCGAATGCTCGAAGAGAGCTCGTCTGAAGTGACGTCGTCTTCGGCACTAGGATTGCCACCGGCTATGGTTATGTCGCCGGAGTCCCTCGCGTCGCCTGAGTACGGTGGACTTGAGCTGTGGGGTTACGATGATGCATATGTCGCCCAGTCTCTTTTTGGTACTTGCGTTGAACAACAACAGCAGCCGCAACCACAGCAGCAGCCCCAGCCGACGCAACCACTGCCTTCGATGCCACTGCCAATGCCACCGACTACACCTAAATCGGAAAATGAGTCCATGTCATCAGGTTAGATTCATTTTACAAATACCTTTATTGCTTAAGTTGATTTTGTTGTAATAAAAAATAATGTTTTGCGTAATTTTTGGCGGCAATCATAGCGCTCGAGTAGCGAGCGAACCATCGCGGCTGTCATCGACCTTTGGCCCGGATACCTTGACCGGGCGCTGCGAGCCGAATGTCTCCTTGCCCTTACAACAATCACAATCGTTTTGTTTACCTACATTCGTTTCGAAGAGCTAAATTAAATTTGTGTTTGTTTATATTTAGTAGCATACATTTACCTCATTTTATCTATGTGCTGTAGGTACGGATAAAATCGGGACATACATTTTTTATTACATTTTATTTAGGTCTTATTTAAACTTTCTCTCTTGAGACTCCAGAGCTGAATAATTGTATTTTATTGAACGCTAGTGTTGTATTTTTTTTAAATTGTTATGTTCTTTAGGTATCTAGTAGATGGCCTGCGGCTTTACGGGCTAACCGTTTAAAGTAGATATATATTTTTTATGAATGAATTAAATAAGTCCACAGATTATTGTGGAGTGTTGATTGCATTTTATTACACCATGACAATACATTGAAATGTACGTAGCGTCTGACTAATCTAGGAATGATAGACTGTGGGCGAGGTAGCTAAAAATACATGAGTCTATTTAGAAACTCAAGTACGTGGAATATATAACATGTAGGTATGTATACAGTGCATTAGTAAATGACATCCAGGTGCACTGTATTATGTGCTAATTTTCTAAAGAAGGCGTAAACCGTAACATTACCTAACACGAAGTAAAATACATAGACTAAGTAATAAAATGGAACGTAGCATAAACAAAAGGTTAGTACTTTTAAAGACTGTTTAGAAATATGTTAGCAGAATGTAAAAGTATTTACTGTACTCCATTAATAATTTCATTTTTTTCTTTTTTTTTTTTTTTTTTTTGTCTTTTCTGTGTCCAAGTTACTATTATCGTCTTAGTAACCTAGGCGTAAGACTCGACTAACATTCGCACTTATAATAACATTAGTTACAATTCTTATCGCTACATAGGTATATACACAATATTCAAGGTTATCAGTATGAGTAGTATCCTTGAAGGCGGCACTATCTATATATGTCTGTATTTTAAAGTAGGTATGTATACAAACAACTTAACACTTTCTTGCTTCAATATACTTCCATAAAATTAGGTATTGCCAATAAATAAATAGGTAACTAAGAGCATAGTACAAATATAATATACTAAGAGCATAAATTACTAACTTGTATAAGTAGGTATACTATACCTAGTATTGGTAGTATCTAGATACTTTATAATGATAATACTGTAATATTACCTTCTTTCTTTTATAAAACGTTGCTTATAACTTTGTACCGAATTAAGGTCTGAAAATAAACACGCGGATAAACAAGGATTTTCTAAAATAGCGTAAGACCGATTAACAGTACTTCAAATAACGTAACAATAGTCAAATTCCTTGGCAACACGAGAATTAATTAATTTCCTAATAATAAATTGGTGTAATCTTCTTACGTAAATAAGATTAAATAGCCATATTTATTACTTTAAAAATAAATTGAAATACAGACTAAAACTAATAAGATCTTATTAGTTATCATGTTTTTTCTATCTTATCTGCTTAAAATATCTAAAAACATTTCATTTTCCATTTAATCTCGAATGGCAACGTTACATAGTATCTATTTGGACATAGACACTTTGTTTAGAATACCTATTTAGTCCAACGATGATGTCATTAGCATAGACAATATCAAACATTAAATAAATTCGTGGCAAATTGTAAAATAACAATTTCAACTATGTATATAGACAATACATAGACACATTACAGAGTTATTAATAAACGAAATAATACCAAAAATATATAGATGAGTAGTATTACCTAATCTATCATCGTAGCTAAGGGAGGCCTGTGCCATAGTATGAGGGACGTTAAGAGGGGCGCACCCTCTTAGTTACAAGAATAGCTCGTTTCTAGTGGTCCACACTAGAAAAATAATCTATTCTTTTAACAGCTTTGTAAAGATGAACATTCCAGTTTATAAACAAAAGAATTCAATAAGTAAACCTATTTAATATTCTCCACATTCCAAAGTTGTAAACAAATGATATTTTAATAGATGGTCACATTCTGGCATATATTTATGTTTTCTTTCATTAGTTCGTTAGATTTTAGTAGTCAATTTAGAATTGGTTATATGACATCTCTACGATACAGAATATTACAGCCTATGCTTTAGGGTGGTCTGAAAAAAATTTAAGATTGCTAAGATGCTAAAGAGTGTTAGGTTCAGAAAACTTTCTATACTAATTTATCTAGAAATATTTGTGTTCCTCGCGAAAGGGTGACTTGGACTGTTAAATATTTACGACTTAATATAAACAAGAATCATTTTAGCTGCTAAATACAAACGAAAACAAGTTTGAAATTTTTGTTTATAATAAAGCTAAGTTAATAAGTTACAAACTTACCTAAGTTTCTGTTTAATCATTGAAGAAAATATTAAATTTGTTAATAAAGAGCTAAAATCTATGAAAGTATGTTTGAAATTGTTTCAATTTGTTAAGAAATACAGTATTAAACAATTTAAGAGAGCTGGATGTTGTGTCGTAGCCGCTTCGACTACGGCGATGCCGGTCCAACCGGTTTCTCGACTCCTGATGGTAAATCGCATCGCCTGACAAGGCACGTATGCACATGATATACTCTATATGTGAAGATGTTACAAATAAAAGATTGTTGGATCCAAATTGTGATGTACGACAGCGAAACGAATCGATTTGTATACGAGATGGCGAATTTTATTTGGTTCAAATTTAATAGCTGCCAACTGCTGTGATTGAGAATGAAAAATATCACCACCTCTTCTCGAGGTTGTAAAAGTTGACAAAAGCGAATGTCTTCTGAATCTTTCTTTATCACTTTACAAGTTTTTCGACTCTTTGTATGATTCCTGTAGACTCTGAAAAAACTAAACTCCTCCGGAGAGACAAAATTGTACAATAGTACTCGTACAACTATCTATAAGCTGTTGGAAATTTCATATGAGACGTTTCAAACACTTGCGTTAGTATAAAATGGTCACCCCTTACAGATTTCCACTTTCTTCTAAGCGCGGCCATGCGATAAATTCAAGTTTCACGTACGTGGTACATATCTTGCTAATTGCTAATGTTTCATAATTAACTATTCAGAGGCAACTCTCTAGAAAATGTTCTGTTTCATTGAGTTCGGTTTTAGAAGTGACAATGAAACTTGACTTTTACTCTACCGGTGTTTTGCAATGCGGAATTTCAAATAATCTGTGGCATTGAATATTTTTTTAAATGTTTGATTGTTTGCTGTTAATTAGTCATGTTCAAGGGACATGCGTTTCTTAGTACTTCTTTGTAAGCTTGTATTTTTTGTCAATGTCTTTCCTTAAAGATTAAGATGTAAGCATAAAAATCGTACTTTGGTTTTGAATGTTCTTATATTTTTCGATTTAAGTCAGTATCATAATATACATTAGACTCGAAATCAGAGGATATGCAAGGAGATCGTATATAAAAATATGGCCATTAACAATGAACCTATTATTCATGGGTGTATTATATTCATAAGATCGATTCAATTCAAAAGATTAAGCATCCCTATTTTTTGTATATTTGTAAACCCTTATAGACTTAAAAGTGAAACCAAACAGTTTTTATTAGAAATCGACATAAAACAATTGAAAATTACCTTATTCCTCATGCGTCGACTGTTTGTCACATTGTTAGCATATTGTTGTCCCAGCACATGAGCTTGATTTTCAACAATTTTGTTAAGCTTCTGTTGTAACCCATGCATTCATTCTTCGTAAAAAAAGTGTTAAATTACAGTGCGAAATTCAAATTAATGTAAAGTTAGAACCATTAATAACTATTATTATAACAGCGCTGACGCTATCCACTTTCCACATCTAACTTTTTTTAATATTACTGTAATAAGTGAGAAGTTTTATATTATCTGTCTGTTTAACCCGCATGTAATCGTTATCTGTATTAGCTACGTTACGAACTAAGACTCGGGAGTTAGTTTTATTGACGCATTTGGTACAAATTATGCTTGATGCGGGTTATTTTATTGAGGATGATGTTTTTACATCTTTCCTATTTAAATTAAGTTCGATTAACATAATGTTTAGTTAGTATTTTAATCTCTACAGCATCATCGTCAAGAACGAGCACTGGTAAGAATAGGCCTCGAGCTTTCCCGTCCTACATTTTGTGGAAATTTCGTCCCATCCTATTAGATTATGTTTCTCCGCTCTGTTGCCATGCTTTGCTCTTGTGGACAAGCAGCCTTAACATTTATAACATTCGCGTATAACAGCTATTTGGTCTTTAGTCTGTCGCCTTCGTAATCTACAGTACCTAAACTGCTATCGGCTTTCTACTCTACCTACAGTACCTATATTAAAGTAATAGAATATTTATTGTGAACAGTAATTTTCGTGCCTAAAATAAATGTGGCTAACAAGGTAGAGTGAAAAATAGCGCCATGCTTAATCGTTATACGCCGTCTAATCCATCAAATTTTACATGCGATTCGTATTTTATGGTAAACGTTAAGACTTACCGTGTTTCATCCAGGCCAATGCCATTGTGGCTTAAATTAAAACTATAGAATAATAATAGTATAAATTTATTATGTTAGTCATAAAATATTACGTATAATAGTTAATTAATTTGTATTTTTTCCGTGTGATGACGAGTTGAAAACAAAATGTCATCGGTCATCTACGCTCAGTGTTGTATTAGTAGACTAAGTTTCTCTCCCATATTGGAAGAAACCTGTCTGTGGTACATTTATCCGGAATCACGTGAGTGTCGGTAAGCTCGCCTAAAGAAAAAATTGCAGGTATAATATAATATCTACGAAAACAAATGAAGGAAAGCTTAAAATAGAAACTAATACCATCCATCTGGCCAGGTATTAATGCTCATGGGCGAAGATTCTCTAAAGTCTTGCAGTGGGACATTAATAGACTGTTATGATATATATACCTGTAAACATAATGAATTGTTAAATGTTAAATTATGATTAAAAACCGTTTTATTATGAAATCAAATTATGATGAAAGCATTCGCTCTATTCTAATGGAAAATTGCGAATATCAAATTGAAAAGATTCCTTAGGAATTGACTGAATCCATTGAAAAGGCATCGTCATCAATTTTATTACCTTTTACCGTATTTTATGAAAGTTGTACAAAAAATCCATTAAGTTTCTGTGGTATAAAATGTTGTGTTTTTATTTTTTATTTTTATCTAAGTTATATTTTAGATTAACTAACACCCACAACAATAATTTTCGTTGTCTTAAAAGGGTTTATTCGATGCTTAATGTTCAACTAAACATGATTTTTCTATTAATGCTATCAATATATTTCTCATCAAAATGGAGAGATGTCAAATTACCATTTATAAATCTGAGGCAGTTTTATATTATATACGTAATATTGCTATCTTAAAAAATACGCTTATACTAGAAATGCTACAACTTTATTTTTATGGTTAAAAATTTAAAATAGTACCAATTCACACAAGTCAAACATTTGCGTCTGGGAGTTTTCTACGTATATTATGAATGGATTTATAAAAAAAAGTATATTTAATGTTTTCCGTGGTTTAGTTTTGTTTTACTCATAGCTCAACCTCTGCTTAAAATGAAACTAGAAGGTGTTATGTGAATGTGTGAGTAATATCATTACAAATACACTTACGTACGAACGCTTTTAAACGAGAATGATTTCTTACATTATCGATAGTTACGAAATCAATTGCACTAAAGCGAGGGTACAGTACAGTACCCCACGGGCCTCACCTGAGGTGAATGTATTAGCGCGTCCGCGTGGGGGCGCCAAGGTCATCAGCGTTTTTTGACACGTCGCATATAAATAGTCGAGAAGTCAGCCATCGTGTACACGGCACTAATTATTTCATGCCAGTAAATATGGCCGGCTCACTTAGCCGGAAATCATTTGTTTTTTCAATTTGAATAATCGTTTGTTTTATCGCGAAGAAAGGGTTACGGACCTCGTTGGGACCTTGCTAAATTGACAGCTGGTTGAAAAAGTCAACAAGAACGCGACATATTATTGGTTTATTACGTTTTAATTTTTAACTACCTTGTAGTGGCGAGAATACTTGGTGTAGTTATAGGGTATGCTTTTAGACATAGTATCCCTACTAACACTAATGATGGGAAACTTAATGTCAAATCAAACTCTATATCAAAAAGAGGCCAAGTTTTCCGTCCCTGTAGTTGAAACATTCATTGATTGTAAAACCTTTTCATTAATACTTCACGATTAAAAATTCTTCACTTCATTTGTTTGTAACGCGTTCTCATAAAACAAGATAATAAGTTTTAACAAGTATTATATGACACTTGTATATAATAAGTTATCTAGAATATGACACCGTTTCCATTTATATCACGCTTCTGTACATGAGCGAATGTTTTCAATGTGTGATATGCGATACCCTCTCAGCCGTAGTAGCTATACATGATTGATGATTCCTTAATCAAACGGGTCGACGACCTCTTTGAGCAGGCGTTGTGATAGCTTATGAGTTCATCTGATTTAAATAAAACTTGTTATATAACTATAACTACTCTAGGATTATTATTATACATCTTTATTTTAAAGTAAATATAATTGCTTCTGTAAAAGCTTTATTTATATTTTACTTTCTTTACTGGTAGGTACTTACTTTATCTGTGTTTGCATCGAGTAAAGCCTGTCTTCTCGCCGTAGCAACTAGGTGAGGTAGAAACACCGTGGGTATTAGTCAGTAAACCGTACTTTCATCTTTTCCGGGCTCACACAGCACACTTGTCTGAGCCAAAGGCGACGGCAAGGAACGGCCTTTCCAAAGGTTTCCTATGTTAAAAACTGTATTTTGAACAATTTCATCAAACATTTGCAGAATATTCAGAAATTTAATATCATCTAATTATTCCTGTTCCTGTGCTAGTCGATATGGAACACGGGGTGTCACCACCCTATCTTATCGCGAGGGTGCCATAGCAACTAAAGGGCTACTGCTACTACTCAACAGTTTATATCGGAAGTAAATAATTAAAACGTGATACAAAGCCCGATATTAAATACTTACATTGTCTATTCATTTAAAAATCTGTAAACGTTTCTCTCCGTATTTGAAGGAGACCTATTCCTGCAGAGGGATGTCCATAGGCTGCTATTTGCAACTCCAATCTATAACATAACTGGTTTTAAAATATCATTTCAACTTTTAAGTATGATATAATTGGTGGAATTATTAGAACATACAAATCCGATCAACTAGTTCTCTATTTGAATAGGGCTTATCCTGAGCTTAGTGTTAGAATAATATTAAGCCATACGCAAAACCCGCCAGCTGCCTCGAACATTTGCGAGGGTCGTGTGTTTTCAATAATAAAAACATTTTTGGTAACCCTTTTGACTACATAATCTAATGTTCTGACTGACCCCCTATTTTCTAAGCACGCGGCTTTTATAAAAGACGTGCCTATTTTATTGTTAAAGACCCCCTTTTTATTAGCTGTCGTTTTAATAAAATTTAATTTTACGTAATACATTATTTTTCTTCGATAGTCGAATTATGATAATTAATATAATTATGTACTTTGATAAATAACAAAGATAACATAGTAATTGTTATGTCAGTCGGTATTTAATTTGGTTGAGTTCATTGACATGTTTATACCTTCAGATGAGATTGCGTCATTGATGTTTTCTCGATTTGTTAGGTTTCAAATTGGACGTAGTTATGCAAAAATGTTCCAACCCACAAGTCACCCGAAATCGAGTTATTGTGATCAAACTACCTTTTATGACACTTAGAGTCAGATTTGCAATAAGGTTCCACGTTTTAAGGCTTATATCAGAAAATATTTTTTTCACTTACGTTCCAACCCACAACCTTTATCAAATAATAACTTGTGTAAATTAACTAGAACGTACTATGAGGACAGGAACATTTAATGTTTTACGAAACAGTATATTTATTTTGGAAAAAATGTTCCATGTAGATTTGGAACGTTTTTGCAAAATTGCAATAGCGAGACATATACATTCCAAAATTTGTGGAACGTTATGTTTCAGACCTAAATACCATAATTTGATAACTTAAAAGGTTTCATGAATTTTGTACTATTATTTACCTAAATAAAAAACCTGTTTCGAAAAAAAAATGTTTCAACTTTAAATAGTTTATTTTTAACACGCTATAATTAGCTCCATCCTTAACTGTTTGCATACACATCCACTAAAAATAAATATTTATAACTCGTAAAGAAAAAGTTTATTTTCTTTGTAGCTATTTATCAATAAAATATCACTTGAAAAAAATACTATGACATTAATTCGAAGTTATGCCCAAACGACTCCAAAGGTATGTTGGAATTTAGTTACCACATTATTTTATAAATTTGACGCGAAGTTGGGCTCTAGAAGTGGAAATGAGTGGAGAGTGGGGCTCTTTGGATATGGACAAAGAAATCCACGGGGCCAAATGCTTGCGGAATTCATGGAGAAGGAGGGACTTTTTATGATGAACTCTTTCTTTAAGAAGCGTAGCTGCCGCAAATGGAATTGGCTTAGTCCTGATGGTGTCACCAATAATTAGATTGACTTCAGCATGTCGACAAAACGCCATATATTTAATGATGTCTCACTCAGTAATCAATTCGGAGAAAACCGGAAGCAATCACCGGATGGTGAGAGGCACATTAAATATCAATCATAGGCTGGAAAGAGGTCGGCTGATGAGGTCTACGCTACTACCTACACCAGTCCATATCCCAGGTCCATCCAAGTTCTCGGAACTTCCAAGTCATATTACAGAACCGCTTCGAGAGCCTCAGCAAATATGTTGATGTGGACGAATACCACGAAAGATTTGTGGAAACTGTCCGTACAGTCGGTACCGGTGCTTTTAAGACCCAGCACCGGAGAAAATCAAAAAAGATATCTGACCACACTCTCTCGCTCATGGAGCAAAGGCGTACGATGGCACTGCAGTCTCCAGGCGATGCTGATCTATACAGACGGCTCAATAGACAGATCTCTAAGTCACTGACTCACGACCTTCGGCACTTTAACACATTTAGTATTAAAGAAGCCATTGACCAAAATAAGGGCTCTTAAGTGTTCGCAAGAGATCTATCTCTAGGTCAGAGCCAAGTTTATAGGCTCAAGATTGGGGATGGCAGAATAGTGTCGTCCTAGCCTGACCTTCTAGAGGAGATTGAGAAATTTTACGGACAGTTATATACTACAACACAGCCACCTAGTGATCTAGCCGTCGATCCTAGAGCTAGATTAACGCGACACCATACCGAAGGAATCCCGGACGTAAGTCTGTGTGAGATTAGTGATGCTCTTCGGCAACTTAAGAACAACAAGGCACCGGGGTATGACGGAACCACAAACGAGCTACTGAAAGCCGGTGGAGAACCCATTCTCAAGGATCTTCAGAGACTCAATTCCGTTATACTCGAGGGAAAAACGCCACAGGCGTGGCACAGGGGTGTGGTGGTACTGTTCTTCAAGAAGGTTGATAGAACGCTACTTCAAAATTACAGACCCATCACTCTACTGAGCCACGTCTACAAATTGTTCTCGAGAGTCATCGCGGATCGTCTCGAACGCAGACTGGACGATTTCCAGGCTCCCGAACAAGCTGGTTTCCGAAAAGGCTAAAGTACCATAGACCACATTCATACGCTGCTGCAGGTTATACAGAAGTGCAGTGAGTATAACCGGTCCCTGTGCTTGGCGTTTGTGGACTATTAGAAAGCCTTCGATTCGATCGAGACATGGGCAAAGTTGCAGTCTCTTCAACGGTGCCATGTTGACCAATGATATATCGAAGTGCTGCAGTGCTTATACGAAAACGCCACCATGTTAGTTCGTCTCCAGGGTAAATTATCAAGCCCTATCCAGTTGCAGCGAAGAGTAAGGCAGGGTGATGTCATATTCCCGAAACTGTTTACCGCTGAACTGGAAGATGCTTTTAGGGCTTTTGGACTGAGACGGACTCGGCATTAACATAAATGGCGAGTATATCACGCACCTTCGATTTGCTGACGATATCGTGATCATGGCTGAGACCATAGAGGACCTCAACACAATGCTCGATGGCCACAGTAGTCTCTCAACAAGTTGGTCTTAAAATGAACATGGACAAGACCAAGATCATGGCAAATGTCCATGTTGCACCCACTCCAATCATGGTTGGAGGCTCTACACTTGAAGTTGTCGAGGAGTATATATCTGGGGCAGTTTGGTTGGGTACAGATGGTTAAAATGTACCTGGAACGTTTGTGCAAAATTAATTTGAAGCTCATGTTCATGTAAATATTAATTATGTTAAAATGTTCCAATACCAAAAACATATTTTTTTCTTATTGTAAAGTGAATAGCTTAAAATTAAACATACGATTATCTAAACACAATATAATTCAACAATAATACGTTTAGTATTGGCCTTTACTAGTTAGAATAAAAAAGAATACAACTGAAACGCGTTAATGCTTTTATCTCAAAATCAACTTACTGTGGAATGGAACATTTTTGCATAACTACGTCCAATTGTTAATTTAAAGGCCAAGGTTCATGTGTTATTATTAAAAAAAACACACTTTGTCGTTAACCATATGATAAACTAAGAATATTATGCAAATCTTTCTCAGTGCGTTAAAGCGGATATACCAAAATCAATCAGTTGTTTATGAAAGCTTTCACTTGATAACTAAAGGAAGCCAGTTTTTTTAAGATAACTTGGTCCAGGGGTCTTTTTACAAAGGTTTTTTACAGTCAAAGTTATTGTGCCAAGATTCTGGACAATCGTTCGTAGATCGTTCATACAATGGTATCTACGACGTGGGATTTCTCTATGTGGCGATAGTTCTGTGGATATAATAGTAATTAACAATTTATATAATAATAATAATATTACAAACATTATGGATGCGTTATTATCTTATGTTTTCAATGCATTTGCGATAGCCATTTCCCGAAGTAGATTGGCTAATATTCTGTCCTGCTCTCTCTTGATATCAAAGTAAATAAATTAAGGGGTTTGGTTCCATCCGCTAATAGAAGGGTTGGAATGAACACTATAATTATTTGATATTCCTAGTTAAAACTGGAAACTGGTAAAACTGGAAGGTGGTTTTCGTATTGAAGTTTGTAGACCGAGAATTATTTTTGTGTTCCACTGATTAATATTCTGGGTCTGGATTGTGGAACTTTCTGTCTTGTAGAGCACCCACTTGTTGCTTCGTTTTTCAGTATCTTCACGTCTGTTGACATATAAATTAAGATCACTAAACACTACAATATTAAAGATAAAGTAACTGCTAAGCAAGCAACAAATTTGTAAGGATCATACTACATGACGTTTCTTAGTCTCTTTCTATCCCTATGGGAAACACAGCGTAAGTTAAAATATTAATAATACTTTTAAAAGTGAAACAATACAAAATCTAAAGAAAGATATAGTTTTTGTAATGTGACGTTGAAGTGAATCTAGGAAGAGGCATAGCGGCGGATATGCGGTCGAGCGAGTGTCGCGCTCGGCTGCGCGTGCGCTGCCATGCCGTCGCATCGCTTGTTACTCCTATTATCTCAAGTCGACTGTACGCGTTGTTACCATCTTGAAGATATGGGTATCTTGAGACAAATCACGAGGTTTTATTTGTATTGCTTTGTAGGTATACTTTAAGCTATTTAAAAGAAAATGGTGTAAAATGTGGTGTAAATTAATTAATTAATTAAAAGCGACTAACAAATAATTCAAAATGTCACCAGCCATTTGCCATGCTGTAGTTTTTTTTAAGAATTGAGAAGTATACTTACCTAAAACCCGTCCTGCCTGCGGTGGGCGGCGTCAAGAAACCAGTTATAAGAAGAAGAAACATCAACAGTATCTAAGCTAGAAATAATACCCTCCGTACATGGAATACTGGTGTCCCTACTCAGTGGAACATAGTAGTTCTTATGTTCGTATAAAAATTTGAAACTTAATGAGTTTTGAAAATTGTCTAGTTAATATCAGACTGTATAATTTCATTCGATAATATATCTTATTACAAGTTGCTAAGGCATATGGGGTCGTGCTATGTTGCTGTATTTACCTAGTACGAATAATCAAGATTTCTGTTCGCAACGTTGAACAATTTGATCTGCTTAAGATATAAAGTACGATACTCATTTAAGATATTGTTTTAAACTTCACGAAATCAATTTAGTTAGTAATGAACGATTCTCGATATTCGATAGTCGATTTATTTAATTGAACAATGTTAGCATTGTTGTATGTAAACATCCCGGAACTAAATAATATCGATATTAATCGGAGGATTGTAACGGTGATTTATATCTGTATGCCATTGTGAAGTAAAAACGCGTACATTAAGCTATTGTCAATCAAAGACGTTGGTAGGGCGATCAGTTATTTTTTATAAGAGATGTTATTGTTGCAACTCCTGACGAGTTAAACCTGTTTATGGAATTATTTTACATACTGGCCACTCAATTTGAGTCACAGTAATTTATTAAAGGGTACTGGGGTTTTATTATGGTACTAATATAAAAATTTACTTAAATTATAATGTGTGAAATGGGAATATTAAAAATTTATAGTTCCCCGTTTTATTCCCTCTTTTGTCTTAATGTTCTATTGACGAGCTAGGATGTAAAAGTTAAAGTTAAAGTAACGTTAATTATTTAAAAAATAAATAAGATAAGAACAAACAAAATAATAATGAAGAAATAAACATATTAAGTTGTTTAAAATAAGGTTAAATCGTTTTGGGATCTTACTGCAGTGAAATCGTGCGCAATTGGTGGTAACATTTTGCGCGTCTCTTTAAATCCAAGGTTTTTTTTTTTTTTATTACACACGACAAATTACAATTAAAACAATACACAACAAAAGATATAGATATATGATCTAGATTGTAACTCAATAATGTATGTAACTAGCAAAACAAATGTAATAAACAAGGAAATTATATAAAATCTAGACGAATCATTACCAATAACTTAAAGCTATGAGTAGATGAATTATAATTAACTAACGAATAAATAGAGCTACACAGTTCAAAGACTTATTAATTAGAGACATGAACGTAAGTACTTAATTCTAGTGTTAGTATTAAAAGGTTGAAACAGTCTAACTCAACACCGTGGTTGAGCCAGAGTTGCTTGGGTTGGATTTCGGATAGAGGATATCTTTTAGAGTTCTAATACAAGAAGACAATTTCGGTGTGAAGATGTCAAGTTCCGAATTATTCCTTGCCATTTCGTTATACTGTCGAGCCATTCTTACTAGGGGATTATAAAAGGAAGTATTATTTTTATAAGTTTGTAGAGTGAAAAGGTTTACGGTTTGGGATCTCCGCGCACTATACTTCGTATTAAAAGCCATCTCGGAGAGCAATGCAGGAGCATCAATATAAGAATGTATAATTTTATATAAATAAATGAAATCGAAATACTCCCGCCTTGCTTCCAACCTTTGTACATTGAATTTGGACAATCTAGCATCATAGTCGAGATTAGTACGGCCTATGTGTTGACGGTAGCATAATATTCTTAAATTTGACATTTATCATAGTATTTGACATTTATGCATGCTTGTCTGGTTACTGTCGCGTTTACTAATGTTAATTCGAAAAAGGAACAATAAAGCTTATCTGACACTGGCATGCGTTTGTAAAATTTAAATTTTGGAACATGTCAGTAATGTGAAATTCAAAATTAAAATGTTCTTTTATTGGGTTTCTCACTCTGGATGAGGAAACAAAATCAAATCTTGAATCTATTTTAGTAGTAAGTTAATAAAAATTCCTGTGAATATAAATGTTACTTTTCCGGGAACGTTATTTTGAATTTATTCCGTAATATGAGAACCGTGAATATTTGTTAGAAGGACACATGAGTAATAATCACGCTTAGATTTGACCCTGGCGGCTCCAAGTAAACAGCACACGGAAAATAACAAGGCATTAAAACGTATCTTAATCTCACATCTACATTATTAGGTAGCGGAGTTTATTTGGTTTTCCTTTTTTTACGTGTATTCTTAAAAAAAGTGTTACGTTAGCTCCGAGGGCGACGGCCTGATGTTATGACGAACGTTCTGTTCTCACAGTATAACTTTGGTAATTGTTCTATACACGTAGCTAATGTCTAATAAAAGTTAAAACCTGTTTCTGTCCAGTACGTTGACATATGAGACACAACAATACGGAAATATGTTGAATTACTAAGTACTGTAATTGGTTACTGTAATAAGTGTGGTACAATAATATGGCGATAATGTTGCACAATCTAGCAACTATCGCATAGCTTTGCTTTAATGCATATTTTATACGTAACGAGTAGTTCACTGTATCGATTAAAAGGAACATTATAATTAAAGTTCATATAAGTATATAAAAATAAGTTAGTCAAGTACGCAGCAATAACACGCAGTTTAAAAAATATTTCCATAGAGTCCGAGTTGCCGTTCGATTTTGAAATTTATAATGTGAAAAGAAAAAAACCAAGCAAGTACTTTTTAATGACACATATCCCGTCTAGTTCGCAGGGAGTTTAAAAAAAATGTAAAGGACACTTAGGCTCAGGACAATTATTTGTGGATCAGTCTACTAAGTCCTGTGAAGGATTCCAAGATCTGGTTTCGTGTATAGCAACCACATACAGCGTCTGAGCCTTTCTAACAGTAAAAAAAAACTAATCTACTCTAAAAATAGGGAACTCACGTTATCTGTGATTTAAAATTCAGATGACTACTATTCTGTTGTTATGTGACAAAAAGTATTTTACTACATAAAAAAACGGATATACTTAGAGGCAAAACTAATTAAATTAATGTTTATTACTGTCAATTATTTTATAACTAGATACCTACCTGTTAATAATAGAAACAATACAGAACTTATGCTTACATATTTGATTAATTCTCATAATTTGCCGTTTTTATTTAATTTATTATTTAAATATTTTTTATTTAATTTGAACTAGGTAACGGAACAAGTGCTTATTAATTATTGGTTAATGAATACAACTTAAACTCACGCTTTCTTTCCATCGAGGTAGGCAGAGACTAAGATACGCCTTATACTACAGTCTTTACAAATCTGCCTTTCTTCTGTATTTGTCATGCACGTCGGATCCAATTCTACGCACCTGCCTTTTTTGAAGGTTTCTTTAAGCCCTGTTTGAACAGTAATAATTAAAGATTTTATTAAGGACAATCGATATTTTTAAATTATTTAACGTTTAGACGCCAAAGACAGTCCTGAGTAAATGAAATATTGAGAACCATTTATTTGCTGTTCCTTATTTCCGCAAAGCAATGGACTAATTTAAACCACCATGAAGTGTGCTTGCGATTATAGACTCTATTACTCAAATCTTAAGGTTTTCTACACACATTACAATATATTTTTTGCCATGTCTAAGTAAAATATTTAATTGTTTCATTCGTTATGTAAGCCATTAGAGTACCTACACTTCACAAGGATTGAAATATGTCGAACATGCATTGTTCCACAATACTAATAAAAATTAAGTAATATTATGTCTTAACTTGCATTTTGCATGATCATGTAACGTAGAAATTAAAAAAAAAACATTCTCTTGCAATAAATACCCAAACCGTTTCGCAACAGAAAGAAAGAATACAGTCTGTTTAATGTTTGACACAGATTAAAAAATAATGCAACTATGGCCATTGTTAAAATGTTTTGTACTCTCTGAGTTGTATCATTATAACTTAATAATGTCCTATTGCAGGGACCGGCCTTAGTTGGCTTACAATTACAATTTATTTGTCAAATATTATAATATTTGATACGCAAATTTATTTCTTGTTCATAAAATAGCACAGATAAAATTCGAAAATTTTTAGTTTAGTAGTAGACGCCCTAGATGGACCCCAGTCGACTTTTATGACACCCATGGGCATGTGCCCATGGGTGTCATAAAAGTCGACCAAGGGCCCAGCTTTTTGGTAGTAATAGTAGTATGTAAATTCGAAATAAACTAAGTAATGCATTAGTATGGCACAAATCGTGAAGTCAGCAATGTGTTCTTAGTAGGTCAAGTTTCCCTCAATCATAGAACCTCTTTATATGCCCAAAAGGCCTGGTAAGAATTATATATTTAAGTTATAAAAAAAAAGAATATTAATGTACCATTCAAAATGAGTTCTAATATTATTTTACTAACCTCCATATACCATGCGGGTACCATATTCTTGAAACAGCTACAGTCACTCGATTTCAAATAGAAACCTGATTAAATTTAAATGTTTAGGCGAATAACCTCAAAAGCTTATACTTAATAATTAAAATATTTAATAGTTATTTTAATATGGAATTATGTAAAGCAACATTTAAATGTGCTCGTGGTTATTGATCACCGAATTCCGATATCATAATATACGAAGAGTTGAATGCCTGAATGTTTTATATCGCTCAATGGTGATAATTCTGTTCACTTGGCCTTGGAGCGAGCGTCTTATCGTGTGTTGAACTGTTCTATATCTATTCGGCCAGATGTATTACACTCAAAGCTACATAAACCGATTTTATTTTTAAACAAACTTGATTCGAATGCATCGGTAGCATTGCATCGGTTCAGATGAATATTATTTGTGGGGCATTTATTCATACAGTGTTGTGTTGTATGTGTGTGTATGCTGATATACGAGGCATTAGTCAAGGTCGACAATGTCATTGTACGAGCGAACCCGATGCAAATTCGCACACATACATAGTGTTTACGTGTAGTTGTTGTATTGAAATAATCTTATCATTTAGGTCACCTTACTTTGTAGATAGGCAGTATGCACAAACAGAGTAAAGTTTTATGCGTATTTTATATTTTTAATGTTTACTTTGTTAATTACTTAGTCAAGTACTCTTCTTCAAAACTATAGCATAAGTAAAAAGTTTTTTACTGAGTCGGGAACGTGTAAGTGAGTTGTGTTGTCAACATTCATAAGCTACGTTAACTACTTACCATAGACGGGCGGTAAACTTGTTTGAAAATCATTAGTTGGTAAAAAAATCAAGGTCTCCCACTCAGAATAGGTATACAATCTCTAGAGATGGCATTTCAATTAAGAGGTACTTAATAGACTTTTCACTCACGGCCACAGAAGCAATTAAACCTTGATCATCCGGCAGACGTTGAGAAGTAAAATTATTGCTGAATTAGACAAAGATTTCTTCTGCTTTATTAATAAAAAATACATTACAATGTCCGATGACGTAAAGCATGATTTTACAAAACACTTCCACTTCACAAATTCGTCATCTTGATACACGTCACCCGATAAAAATGTGATGAAATTAATTAATACTTATAAGAATCATTATATAAAACAGAGCCTCATCGAAAACATAATATTAAGTTTTCTTAAAATACGTATGAATCAATAGGAATGATCAGATGAATGAGTATAAGAGTGGCTAGCCACTCCGTGCAAGCGATTGACGCAAGCGGCGTCAGTTGTTTACAGTACAAACGCCTCAAGTTATTCACATCGGGGTCACAGACACGACGAAGGAGACTGAAGTTCAATCGATATAATTATCTAACCTGCAACTAACATGTACCTGCGCCTCGACTCAACGCGATTCGCGTTCAACGTTAGCATAATGCGACAATGACCTCCTTTGACATTAGTGGGTCATTTATGCAACGAATTGGCAAATGGCGATCGTAGTTACTCCAGTCGGCGTAGAATGTACGTTGAGTAAGGCCAGCTAGCTTTTACGTATCCAAAATTTTTCATTGATTACCCAAGCGTTTTTTTAGTACGTGTATTGTATGATATGTTTCATTATCTGCCTAAATTGTTATCAGTTGTTTACAGGTGCGCATGTGATACTGATTGTCTATCAGCTTACGCTCCCCGGGGTCAACGTTCCATAAGCCACGTGGTTTGTTATGCAACACAAGGTTCATGTCCTCCTAACTTAGTTGATTGTTGAGCTCGTATTGGGTCAGAACAACGCGACGTAGAGCACGCGAACTGTTCGCATTACGTTTGTTGCAGAGGGTAGGTTGGTATTCGCAGTGAAAGTGAATACCTCGGGCACACTCGTGAGAGCAACTGTCCGCCATGTTTAAATACTTAACAGATTTTATCGACAATGTTTCTTATGTCGGCAACTACATGCGTGCCAGTAATAATGTTTGCAGATATAGATCTTAAACTAGCTTTCTTACATTTGTTCAGAGACAATCCGTCACTCCATATCTGACTACTTGCTGCATTGATTGGATTGTTTTATGGCTCTGTCAACGTGTCAACTCTTAACAAGGCCCATTGTCTAGATAATATGTAGTTGTCTATAGGCGAATAAATTGCTCTAACAACACAATATGTCAGAGAGAACAAGAGCCGTTCAAATGATAAATCACGAACATATCCTGTGTTCAAAGTATCGAGCAATTTAAATCGCAAGATTTTGTACTTGATCCTCTGATAGGAATATTGTACGTTATAACAGATTAAAGATTGAAATGAACAGAGCTAGTTTGTTTAAACGATGATACATCTCTTATTAAATATTGAAAAAGTGTAGCGTTAAGATAGATGGTAGTGCATCTATTTATATCTGGTCCAACCATAAACAGTCGGTGTTAAACCGGTCCGCCCGGCTCAGAGGAATGCTCTTGTTAACTACCCTGGCTATCACTACCCGAGAGCGATTGCAAATGCGCTAACAATGTATTTTGTTTCAGAAACAACTAAATAAAAGTTCTCTCAGTATGGAATTCCAATTGGTTGGCTCGTTACTTCGCAAACTGCATTGTAATGTCTCCAGTGGGATTAATAAATGGTAAAGCGTTTTGAACGCTGTTCGAACGTGGGAACTCAAACTGTAATATTAAACACTCACAATAATTCAATCTAATATAACTTTTAGAAAAATCTGACTATGATTATAACATCAATTTAGTTGATATTTTTAATACAATTCGTCAAATTTAAATTTGACGAATTGCAACATATCATTGACTACTTTATATGCATCGCCCTTAAATATTTCATTCTTGTGTTCTCGTCTGCTTTACGAAATAGACAGACCATTGCTCTAGAGGCCGCCTACTCTATATCTTCCGGTATGCGGTCGCCATTCAAAACGCCGTTCTGCGCTCTATATGTCCCATTAATAACAAACTACACCTGTTATTTCGGTAAGACGTGATGAATTACGTTATATATTCATCATAGACATAATATATTCTCCGTTTTATTGAGTGAGACTTTGTACTAATAATTTCCGTGTTTCCCACGCGGTGTTGAAGCGTAGGTGCGTGTTGATATCAAACTTCATTAATGCTTAAAGCATGATTTAATGACTTAGGAAATCTTCCGTTTTGAAAAGACCTTTTGAGTATATCGACTTCTTTAAAAAATAAAGTAAGCTCTAAAGCACGTTCTAGGACTTAAAGGAGTGTTTCGAAGGCAGTGGAAATAAATCTCATATGTCTTCTCTACAATTTTATTTTTTCATTCAAAGATTGTCGAAGTGAAATCTTGTTTCATAGACGTGTAGAAAATAGCTTAGAATAAAATGTTTTCTTAGTGTTAAACTTATTATTAGACAAGGTAAGAATGAAATGTATGTAACATTGAAAGGCTAGCAAGAAAAAGTATACTAAGTTTTTAGTTTATTAATTTATTGAAGAAATTTTGAGTCGCTTTACGATATTGTGATATAGGTAAATAAGTATAATATAACAAACTTATTAACTCTATTGTTTTCTATATTATGAATAATCCTATATCAAGAAGTGTAATACATAATATCTCGAAACTTCGAACAATTTCAATGTTTTATAAGACGTGGTGATTAGCATTTCCATTTTCAATATTATTAGAGTGACGTTGAAAGAAGGAAGAAAGCGGTACGGATAAGTTTCGTATATTATTCTATCAGCCACGCCTCGTCATTGCACTAACATCCATCATTGTGACACTACCGTTTATTATTCAGCTACTAACGCGAGAACGCGCATGCCTTTCACAAAAATTCGTGTGGGGTTAAAAAGGGTTTTTTGTTGACGATCATAATTCATTTTCGGATTTACTTTTGTGTGTCATGCAGATTTATTTAACGAAGAACAATAATTATGGAGTGAACTTGTCGATACTCATCAATTTTGTTTACAAAGTAAGTAATGCAACCTTCTTTCTACCTTCAACTTTGAAGGTAGCGGAGCTGGAAGATATTGTTGTACTAGCGTTGTTTACGTCAATGCATATTACATAGATATGATGCAAGTAGGTAATGTTACACGTTTTGATCTGTTGATAGGTTGATAGGGGGATTCCCTTAACCATAAAATAAGATGTATATGTATTTCGTATTAGGAATTTTGAATTTCTTATAATTATGTAAGTACATGAAAAATAAATTCGTGAAAAAAAGCCTTTTCTAGGCTCCCGCTCAATGAAAATAGGAATAAATGGCTACCTATCTTATTCCGTTCAGCTTTCATCATTTATCTCAACTTATATTCTATGCTGTACAACAAACAAAACAAATAGGTACAATATGTTTCTTTTTATTCTTAGAATCTAAAATAATAATTCAAGCGTCACTCGCTTGACGGACTTGTCAGTTGTCAGTGAAAGTATCACGCAGGTTGACATTGCCTCGCCAATGTTTATATTACTTTTGGAAAACTAGCGACTACGTAATGGAATTTTACTGTTTACTAAAGTACTACAGTAATCTGTGGTATTAAGTAATCAATGGAGCGCTGAGGGCGGGCGACCTTAGAAGGTGCGTGGGCCGAGTCCGTGACACAGTTCACGAGATGTGCCACCAACTGCCATCATACTAGACTATTTTCGTCTCATTTACTTTTACTACGAATTCCTAAACACATTTCAAATTTTATTGAGCCCTTTAGATGGAATTCTAAATTTAAAATGTTTACGTTTACTTTTTTTATCGGTTTCGTAGAGGAACGAGTAAAGAAGTCTACTGCGTTTATTCCATAGACAAATGACTAGCCTGTCTCACATAGACAAATGTGACTATACGAAATAACATTTTTTTTTGTAAATTTCTAACAAAAATAAATGTGGTACATATTTAACATAATAAAAATAAGGAAATTCGATTATTCGTAGCCGCGAGCTGTTTTTTTTAAGATAGTAGATAATATATACTATCTGAATACTATCTTACTGAATTATAATATAATTTAAGTAGGTAAGATCTAGTTATGTCAATGAATTAAAGGTTTATTTTTAAACTTTCATCAAACTATATCCCAACCAGATTCGTAGAGTCAACATTACTGTAACTTTCTCAACATCATTCACGTCGAGTTTCTTACTATAAAACAAGTACTTAGTGACATTATATTATTATAATGGTGCGTCATCTTCTACTTACACTCAATGTTATCTTAATATTAGTATATTTTAAAGTACAGTCACGAGCAATAATATGTACACATTTTCAAATTTTCTAAACTATCTGCACGTTTATCTAGACATTACAATATCAAAATGAATTCGTAATTTAGAAGAGGTTCCGTACAGTTTTGAATTAATCTTCGAATTTTCAATTTTGGATTGGCAGAACTTTAGATAACTGGTTTACAAAATGCGAAAATGTGTACATATTATTGCTCGTGACTGTACAACCATACTTGACCAGTTTATAAAACAGAATAAATAGACTGCTATGTGTACAGTCTCTCATAAAAGTAGTTAAACGTTAAAAAAAAAATACAACCGAATTGAGAACCTCCTCGGTTTTTTGAAGCCGGTTGAAAACTAGAACCTACCTTTATACTCAAATCTATTTTACGCTCATGTTCTGTAGTTTTTACAGCGTTTTTATTCTCTTACCTCCTTACTCATAAACGCCTTTTAAATTTAATCGCTGTTTAGCGAGATTTTTCTAAGTAAAATCGTATGAATTTAATCAATTGACTAAAATATAAGTTTTTGAGTAAGGGAGTTAGTTTTTTATTACTTACTTAATCAGGCTTGCTTTTTGCTAGCTTTTGTTTCGAGTGTAACGCAGTTTCCGTTTCGCTTCATACAACACGAAACGTCACAAGTGTCAAATGTATAATTTTTTGACTTTTGACCCATTAAGTACATTAAACTTTACGCTAAGATTAGGGTAGTCAAAGCATAGACCTTTATAAATTATGAGAAGTAGTATTTCTGTTTAAAAGATACAAAGTCTGATACTTTTGTAATAACTTTGCATTTTGTATCTGACTGTAGCTTACTTGTTCTTTTTTTTTTTTTTAAATCTTTATTTAGGGAGCTTTGTCACAATTTGACTATGTCGCTCCGTACTTACTTGTTCTTATTGTTACAAAAGCTGTACTGGCTTATAAATAATGTACTACTTAACTTGGCATTTTTTTTCTATCTGTTTGAGCGATGTCGTATCAAAGTTTTTTGCTCGTTATTGAGATCTGGTCACGAGGCGAGTAGAGGCCCTGTTTGTGTTACTATTCTTTAATGTACTTGTTGTAAATGTAACAATAATGTTGTTTTGAATTTTGTTATTTATGTTATTGTTATATACTTCTTTAAAGAAAACTACCAAATCTATGTACTGTAACTGTACCAAATATGTTAAGGACGTGAAGGAGAAGAAAGTGTAGGTACGTAACTTAGACAGAATTTACTTTATTGCTTTGTAATAAAACGCATTTTCGAATGAAATTGTGCGTTTATTTAGAAGAATTATTTCTTTAAAGTATCAGAAATATAAAAATGTTTTTAAAACCTACTTATTTTACTATCCTAGTTTTGTAATTTATGCCATTTCCTTTAAAACTAACGTCACGCGCACGCTTTGTTTAAAGCGACCTTTGCGTATATATTATATATCTATTCTTTATTAGGTCTTGTAATTAAAACGGCATTTAAAAGTAAAATAAAGCAGTCCATTGATATGCAATTACTACTGTAACGATAATATAGTTTGCCATTTATATTTATCAGAAATCGATTTAAAATACAGGTTTTTTTATAATAATAGTAATTTTGAACTTGTTTTCGAAACCTTGTGATTGTAAACCGCAACAATATTACGAAACTTGATCTAATCACTGCGCTCGCTTAATGTCAAATGATACAAAAACAAAGGCGTTCTTTGTCGGCCGATAAGCAATGCGACGTATACTTATCTCGACTGATACACGGTCACCGACCTCCGACGTACCCGGACATAATATTAAGCTACGTTTTAACACCGAAACTAGAATGATTATTTAAACCTGACAACCTATTAACATACATATTAAAAGTCAAAATGAATACCATTAAAATAAAAGACCGCGCCATGCTTTAATTGAAATTTTACGAGTACCTATATGAATAACAATGGAAGATGTCAGCTCCCGTTTTTATGCCTTTGTAGTAAAAATCAACTATCCTAATTCAAGATACAATATCTGCTAGTTCAAGAAACAATATCTTAGCCAGAGAATTAAATTTCAAAACAAATTTAATAAAGGAATTTTTAAAAAAGGAGTTAAAACTGACATGAATAATTATAGGCCGGTGACGCTTATACCGATCATGTCAAAAATATTTGAGAAAATCATGCTGAGAAGGCTTCAAGACTTCACAACAAGTCTTCGGATACTTAAAGATGAGCAATTTGGGTTTAGACAGAATAGAACCACATCATTGGCATGTTTCAATTTGATCAAAATTGTTACCAAGGCTATAAATGATGGCTTACCAATTGCGGCAATTTTCCTTGACATGAGTAAGGCGTTTGATTTTGTAGACCATAAATTACTTTTGCGCAAACTAGAACAATATGGAATAAGAGGCAAAGCGAACGACTGGTTAAGAGACTACTTACACGACAGAGAACAGTGTGTGGAAATCTCGAAGATACATAATAATAAGAAGGTTCTATATAGAAGTGACTATCGACGTAATAGTTATGGTGTGCCACAGGGCAGTGTATTGGGGCCATTCTTATTCCTCATATATATTAATGATCTTCCAAATAGCACGTGCCATAGCACAATATTGTTTGCCGATGACGCAACTCTCATCGTAAAATGTGAAAATGCAGACACATATGAACATGATATAAACATTGCAATAAGCAACATAATAAACTGGCTAAGTTCTAACAACTTACAAATTAATATGGAGAAAACTAAAATGATCCAATTCCAAAGCCATAAAAGAAAGCCATTAACATTAAATGTGACATATAATGGTGCTATGATCGAACAAGTTGCAAGTACAAAATTTTTGGGTATAATGTTAGATCAGAATTGTGATTGGAAAACACACATCGATTATGTTTGTGATAAACTTGACAGATTTGTCTATGCAATAAAAAGATTGAGAGTCACGGTATCAACAGAAGCAGCTCTTAGTGCGTATCACGGGTATGTTTCATCCATACTTGCTTATGGTCTCTTGTTGTGGGGTAATTCCGTGGATATCACAAAAGCATTTAGAGTACAAAAAAAATGTGTACGTGCGATCTGTGGAGCATGGTATATGGATAGTTGTAAACCTTTGTTTGAAAAATACAATATTTTGCCTTTACCGTGTATGTATATTAAAGAGTTATGCTTATTTGTACAACAACATCCGCAATATTTCCCTAAACATAAAGACGTAATAAAGAGAAATGTAGAACCTAGAACTAAAAATAAATATAAGCTCTATTTGCCGCAATGCAGGCTTGAACTGTATAGGAGGAACTCATTTATGAATGCTGTGAGGGTATATAATAAGTTACCGGACGATTTTAAGGATTTGCCTTTAACCATATTTAAAATAAAGTTAACGAAATGGTTAAAGGCAAAATGCTTTTATAGTGTTGATGAATATATGTCAGATGGCGGAGAATGAGATTGTGGGATATGGATCGTTTTGGTAATGGTGATGTCGAACATCATAATATCTTATTAATTGATTTATGTATTGATTTTACTACCCTTTGTAACCTTTAAATTATAAGACTTAATAATGTATAAGTACATCTTGCTTATTACTATTATATAATATTGTAGACTTATTTGTATTCTTGAACTGACATTAATTTAATTTTACTCAATTTTATCTGTTTAACTGACATAAACTTAGACATCAATTAATTTGTCTCTTTAAATCATGCATGAATATCTCATTTAGGTACTCTTTTTATCACTGATGTTTACTCTTTTTATCACTCAATCAATAAATAGCATTGTGCATGTTAAAATAAAATATTTGCACACCATATGTAATGGTAGGATGTAAAGGCACCATTATACTATAAGATCATACTTTGTAAACCTACATTCTGGCAAATAAATGATTTATGATTTATGATTTATCATCCCGACTGACCTTTGCGATAATAGTAGCTAGGTCAAGTTTCCGAATACCAACGTACACGAGCTCCGTCCCTACTTAATATAATCCGTCTTATCTAAAATTAAAAACAACATCACCTAAAATAAACATCAAATGTAACGTGTACATAATTAAACCATAATATTACTTAATTGGGGACAAATATTTTGTTATAACAACCTCGATGTTTCTCGATCAGCGGCCAATGTGGCCGAGCGCGCCACTCGACCTAGTTTGAAATTCCGTCACTTTATTTTCCTCGTCGCAATTTTCTCAGAAATTAAGTGTTAATGACCTACATAGTTTTGATGTAGCTTGAAGTAAACAACCAATACGTTTGTAATAAACCTCGTTTTACATAACACGTCATACTTTATTCGTTAACTTATTGATTTTGTTTAATATGGTACACAAATGTTAGATAAGCTATCATAATATAGAACAAAGAGTCGTTGACCCAGTTGGTGGATTGCCCTGTTAATTTAAGCCCTTACTCGGCCAATAAATGACCGATTATAACTTCGACGTCACTGTTTACCACGCCTTGGCCTAGTTTCCTATAAATATTAAATAATGAGGTTAATAATATATTAAAGGGACACACTAATGAGTAAATATTAGATATATTTACGTGTTGATTGTGCCAGATGGTTGAATAGTGTTTGGTGTCAATGGCTGGTCGCGTTATGGCCACGAGGTCGCCTGCGCTGGAGCAGGGCAAGGGCACCGATACCAAGTCACGGTCTGTTGCGCGATGCCCCTAATGCGTCACACAGACGTTCAACATAGTTCACAGATATCAGTAAAAAGTATTATAGCTTTTTTGTATTCATCGCGTTTGACCCAATCTGCTTTATGATTGTTTGCTTGCAAATGTACTTTAAATTGCACAATTGTTTTTATTCTCATTTACGTGTAGCTTCAAGTTAAAGATTTGAAGTTGATATTATTCTAATAGATTTTAACTCTGGATATCGAACCGTATAAACCAGAAACGAAGGTTTTAAAAAAGGCCATTACGGTTCGGCAAGCACGCAGCATTTATTCTAATTATATCTCCCTCCCTTTTCTATTTACCCATTCCCATGTTTACTCGAAAAGGCGCGCCAGAGCGTGGGTGCGCGCCCGACTAAATTGGGGAGCAGACAGAGACAAAAACATAGTTTTATCTATCAAACTCTATATGGGTAAAAGAGAGGGGCCGACATAAAACCAACACTATGTCAATAAATGGAACAATCTGTTGGGGAGTTGTGGTTTATCCATTACGTTTACCTGGCGCCGTGTACATGACAACCGGCCACCACTTTCTAATTTACGATTTGGGCGATGACGAAACCTCACAGGAATCTCTATGTGCTATATAACAACTTTGTTCCATAAACATTTACTAAAACGTACGTGCTCTGAACTCAAATAAAGTAACCTCAAGCCATTTAAAAAATAGAATGATAGAATACAAATTCTTTTCGGCCAATATTTTAGAACCACTGAAATAGCATTTTGCGTCTTTGAATTCATTACGCCAAGGTTGCTAGAAATTGCCTGCATAAAAATAATAAGGAAGTGTCAGCATTAGTTATAAAGAGTTGTTATTTACTGCCAAAATTTACTCTAATGACAAGGCGAAGTTTTAGATACAAAATGAATTGTAACTCGTGACAGGAATTTACGAGCAAACTATCTTAACTATACCGGATGGGCGGATGCTGTGCATGGAGCAGTCGACGAGTGTTTCGACGGATGTAAACACTTCCACGTGCGTCCGCCCGACCGCCTGACATCAGGATGCGTCCGCCTTCCTCTCTGAAGAACACTCCTAGTGCAACACTCGCTCGTTTCCTTAATATACTCCCTTGAAGTCAACAACTCACTGTAAACTATTAATAATAACCTACTAGATATGACATTGATAAATGGTGTACGAATTTCAATTGTCTAAATAGTTTTGCTACACGTTATCAATAGAACGTGACAGATTATTTGGAAATTCCATTTGAAATGGTGAATTACTTTGTAGAGTATGAGCATTAACTACTCACTATAAATTATCTTTTATGATGATAAATCTAATATCACACCCATATTTGCATCGCCGAACTAATTAAAATGGATGTCTTCTGCTAAGTTTCCACGGTAGCGTGATGAGTGACGTGAAAATGGTGATTTTCACCGCGATACGATTTCTATTTCAATCCGATTTTCCCGGCGCGCGGAGAAACCGATCGCTCTAGTTGCGCCGGCTCCGGCCCACATCTCTTGCTAGAAAGTATTGTAGAAAGTAACATCGTGAGTCTGTCTCCGCCCCGTCGATGCATCGATCACGTGTACACCACTTTTTCTTCAGTTTTTTCTGGCGACCGACTGCCCGCTTATAACTAAGCGACGCGTGCCAACTTCGATTATCGGAATGTTGTTCGATTCCTCTCGTGCATCACGTTTCTCTAAAACTCCATAAAGAGTTAAATAAATTGTTGCTATTGTTACAATAAACCGACATACTCTTATGCAATTTCAGTTGCTTCTGTATTGAGTGATACTCGACACTATTTAAATCCTTACTACTTTGCTATCGTTTATGAATGCCAAATAGGCCCCAAATGTGATGTCACAACACATAGAATTGCTTACTTTCGCCGCACCCGAATTTGAATTACGTGTGCCGGGTAGGCTTGTGCAATACATACTTTTGGGCAACTTTCACTAGTTGCTTACGCGGCTCGCCTGCGAAATGATTGCGTTGTCTGTTTTCTGAGGTCAGTGAAAGTAGCTTATTGTGTGTAATCAAAGCTTGAATCCTTCTCAGTATTCCTCTTGAGTTTTGTAAGTAAGTAAACCTTTATTTCCGTTAAAATACACTTCATTTTCATATGCATATTCTTAAAAGGCAGGTTGCAATAATGCATGAGAGTTAAAAGACACTGTTCATTTAAAAAAATGTAATGGCGTGAGAGGAAAAACGAGTTATTATTAGTTGAAGAGAATCGCGAGCTTGCTTCGAGCTCTGATGCTATCATAAATAATATGGCTGCGCGGCAAGCGTGGCGAGGAAGTGGGGTACGGGGGGACACAAGAGTCAAGGCCGCACGCTGCCCCCGGTCGACGCTCGCGCCCCACTTGTCGCTCTTGAAGTGCCTCTCGCTCGCGCGGCCGAGCGCGCCCGAGCCGAGCCGAGCCGACACAAACTAGACCTTCCAATGCGCGAACGCAACACACTGAACAGCTGAGACGTAATAACATAACACACTGACTCGGTCATCCGTGCATTCAACTTTTGATTAGCTTTCTTTTTCACGGGCACATGATTTGGTTGTGTTGATAATTACATATACCTATATAATTATAAAAAATAGAACTTTAGTCATTATCTATTAAAATTATTTTATAATAGTATTCGCCATTAACATTACATTACAAAATGATTGCCATTAAATGAAATCAATACAAAATACTAATGTTTTCATTAAGTATTACATAGATACATAAAAGCAAACCAGTTTAGTCGCAAGATGTCTTTACTTTCTCCACAGCCTACTTCTCCACTTGACTGTATTGCGTCAACTTATAAAACGT
Source organism: Schrankia costaestrigalis (assembly GCA_905475405.1). NCBI lineage: Eukaryota > Metazoa > Arthropoda > Insecta > Lepidoptera > Erebidae > Schrankia > Schrankia costaestrigalis. The sequence continues at coordinate 7,812,298 of FR997832.1, forward strand.
TATTTAATTCGAATAATTTTATGAATGCGGTTGTCAATTCTTTATCTGATACATCTACCTGTGTAGCAGTGCCAAGATCTTTTGCAACTACAGCCAACGGTCATTCGGTCAAATGTATTGACTTGTCTAAGTATGATTGGGGATATAAGTCAAGGAATACAAGAAGTAATTTTAGGTGAAATATATAAGTACACTGACTTGAAAACCTTTGCATTGTTCTAAAGGTACTACTACTACTAGGTCACTATACTGATAAGAGGTCTCTATAGCAATAGGTAGTCTAGGTTGTGCTTGTTTCAAAAAGCCATGTGCAAAGTTAAAGGACTGTAATGGGTGTTAACACCTTGTAACTAATCTGCAGGAGTAATTTGAGCTATATGGGTTATTCTAAGTTAAGAAGTACTTTCGACGGCAAAGACAAAAAATATATTTTTTTTTCAATAAACTTTATAAATAACTTATTTATTACTTAAAACTAAATGCTTCCTACGTGGTCACTATAATTTATTGCAGAAATGTACGTAATTTAGTCACAATAAGCTCTAATATGTGAAAAATGTCTCTCCCCTGGTCTGTCCCATAACCGATTTTATTTGTAAATCAGTAATTATGAATGTATTAAAATTCAATAATTATTTTAAATTATTTAATTTTACAAGGACAGTAAACTTAGTAATAGTATCCTACAAGTAAAAGTGATTTTATTCCAATTCTTTAAAAAAAATATGAACACCGAAATTTGTCCACCGTGTTTCGTGTCTCGTCCCCTGGTCTTTTGTTTTCGTTCAAAAATCAGTTCTGCTTTCCTAGTCTGCAGAAGTTGTGACCATGAATGCATAGTGTGTAACGTAAAGTTACCAGCAAGCGGCGCATAAGCAACTGCGCCGCCTTATTGCTGGCCATTTCGATCACGCCACTCGCTGGGTGCAGAAATGTTTAGTGAATGCAGTCTTTCCCCTGGTAAGTTTTCCATTGCCATTTTTTGTTAAAATACCAACATATACTTAAATATTTATTACAAATAGTGTATACATTGTTACGTTTGTGTGTGAATCACGTGCGTGAAATACTTTTACGGCTAATTTAGATTTCTATCGAAAATATATCTCCCCTGGCGTATTTCCCCTGGCTCTTTTGATGGCAGGGGAGATACTTAATATCCAGGGGAGATACATTTTTACGCGTTTCCATTAATACTTCTAGTTTTCTCTACGCCTTTACTTGGCGTTATGCTTATCATAGCTTTAAAATACAATATTAAGTTTTTTTTTACAGAAAATAATACCGACATAACGAAAAAATTGGGATCTACTAAAGATTTAGAGACTTTTTCAGGAATACTAAAGGTTCACCAAGTTACCGGTTGCGTATTGCCTAATATTGAAAAGTTTGAGCTGCTTCTGTGACTCTCGTCATTTTCAATTGGGTACTTTGGATTATCCACAAAAACATGCTAACATAAAAGGCATTATCTTGAATTAGGACAAAGTTGTCACCAACAAAACCAGCATAAATATGGAACGACGTGGCCCCCCAGGATTTCTTCAATGTACCGATCTGCAGTCAATCCCCTTACATGGCGGCCGGTTTCAATGAAAACCAAGTCGATTTTTTCTATCAAAAAAATACTAGCCCGCACCATGCAGGAGCCACCTCCATACGCAACAGCATTTTGCGTATCACTCTCCTGGCCTTCTATACACTCTTCTTCTTCTGTCACTACCATGCAGACATACTCTGTTTTCATCGGAGAAGAAAACAGAGCGCCACTGATCTTCCGTCCAATCGACGTGTTCTCTCGCAAAACGAATACGAGCTGCTCGATGCGCTGTAGTCTGTAGTCGATTTGGAACCTGTTGCTGGTCTTTTTGTTTGGAATCAGGGTTACCAGCTACCTTGAGTCTTCTAGTCACAGTGCGAGAACTGACAGTTAGTCTACGCGTTTATCGGGGCTCCCGTTGGATTTGAACCCCGTCGAGTGAACAATTTCGCAGTGAAGTACTAACGATGAAAAGATCGTCTCTTTTTGAAGTGGATCCTTTTCTACCTGGACCTCTTCTTTGATCAAAGCCACCAGTCTCTTGGTACCTTTGGCTTGTTCTTACTCCATTGACTGGCTTATATTCAGAGTACGAGCCACTTGTCGTTTACTCATGCCTTGTTCCAACAGTGTAACTGCTTGAGCCGCTACTTCTGATCTTGTGTCCATTTCTGGGAAGTTTTATTGCTTGAATATTCTGGGGACGTGTACCTGTTGACATTTTACGGTCAACTAATAAAACTCATAGGTGTTGGTCGCCTTTAATATCCCCTGAAGTCGTAAGAGTATTTAAAAGAGTATTTTTAGTTTTTGTTTCTTTTTATTTAATTATTGCCTATTAATAGTAAAGTTATATAACTTTAAAACTTTCGTGTTTCATTATCACTTATTATTAATATCTACACGGGTATTAAAGTTATATACACCTATACTTAGGTAGTTTTGTTTTGATAGACAAGAAAAATAAATACTTTTTAAGTTTATAATGTTACTCAAAAGAAAATTTTTCTTTTTGTTATTGATTTTCATAGGAAACATTTAATTTTATAGACAAAAAAGATTGTAAACAAATGAAAAGCCTGATTATAAATAATTCATATTATAATAAATAAAGATGATACTTAAAAATAACCATGTTTATTATGATTATCTCTTCCCTGTTCATAAAGTATCCTCCCCTGTACACCTTGTCTCTCCCCTGTATGGTGTATTTCCCCTGGTCACTTATAAAACGTAATAAAACCAATAAATTGAGTGGCCACTTTGTAAACGTTTTAAACATAGCAGTTTACATTAAAAAAATGTATACTTAAGTAAAAATATATAAAAAAAACCCGTGCCGCCATTTCATACAACGAATTACCTCTTAACTTAGAATGACCCATATACTTCTAAAGAACAATTTTTTTCTGCCTAAATTCCTTGCCTCAAGTGGTCTTGTCACTAAGTACCAACATCAAAACACATAAATAATACAATAAAAATATTTGTTGTATAAAATAGTGAGCAGGTCAGTGCAATGTTAAGATACCAATGTTGTTTTACATTGAACAGTAGTTTGTGTTCATTTATTAAAGGCAGCAATGCGATAAAGCGACGCACTTGACCCCTTTATTGGTATTTTTTTATCAAGACTTGAATTATTATGGACGCTTAATAATACCTACTCAATTTCAGCGTTCAGTGTTAAAGAAAACAATAAGAAATATAATTTTCTTTATAAATAAGATTCAGCGCCTTTTTATTTCACAATTTCTAGTGCTGAAACTAAAACTGGAACAAAACTGCTTGGTTTGTCAGACAGAACGTAAAGTAAACTCATAATTTCTTGACCGCATAGGTATAGTTAATTTAGATTATCTAGTTTCTAATAAACATCCACTAATATAAAACAAGCATTAAAATATGCCTCTTTCAATATTTATCTGACCCGATCAGTTTCTCTATTATGGCGAAACTTTAATTGTGGTCTACTAAATAAATATACCAACATAGAATAACAAAATTACGTCCATGTTACCTTTTAAAATGATTTCAAAGTATCGCTACAGATAGCGAGATGTAACGAAGCATATCATCTTAAAACCCACGTGGAAACTGGTTTTTTGGCAGCAGCTATTTCGGCTGGTTGCGTAACACACGAACGGCCACCGACCCACGTCCGAACACAACACCATAAAATGTAAATATAATTAATGAGTAGATAGGTTTAAATAAAATCTACATCACTGGTTAAGACAGCGAAGTTAAAACGACATAATCGTTGTTTGTTCATCCATGCATATCAAAATACGCGTAATTTACTCCGTCCCCAGAAAGAATGTTCACTGCCTGTTATTTTATAGCGAAAACCTGTTTTATTATATTGACATCATGGTAAAATTTGCTTTAAATACCAAGTCAAAGGCAATATTAATCGGTTAGATGTCAGCCATTTAAACAACTTTGTTGCACACCTCACTTAGAACACCCAATAATTAATAATTCTCTCAAAGAGTTATTACTTCAGATTGCCTTTTATGGAGTGCTGAGTGTTTCGACTACGTGATTGAAAATTGCCAATTATGCTTCCAGTACGCATCGCGCACCCCAACTTGCGTCGTTTCGAATACCAAAACCGAACAGTGAACCTCATCAGTATGCGGACAGAGTTCTAGTCACCTTTGTTTGGGCAGGAAATGTCCACGCTACCGCCGAAAATCACTTGCCTGTATTTTGATACGAAACAAATCTCTTCGAACGAACATCGCTCCGAATGTAAAAAAAGTAAAATAAAATGAACTTGATTCGTTCGCCGACTCGACAAATGGTTCATGAAATGTATGCAAATTTTATAGCGTCCGATTTTAGATGTTCTCAAGCCGGCGCCGCGCGGCCCTCGTTCTTGACTCGCAATTACGCAGTTGCATAGTCTTTAACCATTTGTGAAAAATACACTATCTTATCTTGAAATTGTGCATGTAAATCTATAACCCATATAAGAAACAAAATTTTATACCAATTAAGTTGTTCACTATCAAACAGTAGTCCAATAACATATTCAATTTTTTTTTCAATACAATGAAACGTGAAAGAATTATTCCTTTAACTGATTTCCTCATTTCTATTGTTCTAGGTCGCGAAGAATTATCACCAGCTTCAAGTGTGAACGGCTGCAGTACAGATGGGGAAGCGAGACGGCAGAAGAAAGGCCCGGCACCGCGGCAACAAGAGGAGCTATGTCTCGTCTGCGGCGACAGAGCCTCCGGATATCACTACAACGCGCTTACATGTGAAGGATGTAAAGGTAAGATCTCCTAAAAGCACAGTATATTAAGAAAGACATTTATAACATTCATCCACAAGTCTTTTAGGAAGAAAGACGGCGGTACAATGCCAAATTTCTCTGAAAAATGATTTTCCTTATCACGCAGTATTGAAAAGACCTTTTTGGGTATTCGGAATAAGACATTAGTCCATTACGTCTCGCACAAACGCGAGGAATACAAGTAAAAGTCGTCATTGTTGCCGTTGTCGTCATCTAAATATTACTTTAGCACTTCTGGGTCAGGTATGTCGTCTCACCTAGATAGTATGCATATTGTAGCTCTTGCAACGTCAACGTATCTGCCAATTCAGCTTTAAATTGGCGCATTGTGTCGAGGCTGTTATGAGGCGCGCGTGCATGTGTTAGCCGTCACAATAGCCGTCTGCAGCCCGTCTACTTCACGATTCACCGGCGACTATCGGACATTTCAGTCAACCTACACTAACGACCCCAGAATACACATGCCTGTTCAACATTGACTGCTGAATAAAGTCATAGTATACGGCTGTGTAACATTTTATGAAGGTTCAAATACGATGTTCATACCAATTACAATCAATTCGAAGACATATACACTCGTTCTATCAGTCTTGTTTATTTTGTAATAAAAATCGGTATTCGTAGAGCTGTCAATGACCCACGCCTTTCAGGTGACCTTAACGTTCACGGCTCCATTATCTTATCGTTAAAACGTGTTTCATGGACACTCTATCACCGAGTTTGTTATTTCAGATTGCTTACTTAGAATTTTACTGATTACAATTTCTATGATTTCAGGTTTCTTCAGACGGAGTGTGACCAAAAATGCGGTATATATTTGCAAGTTCGGACATGCGTGTGAAATGGATATGTATATGCGGAGAAAATGTCAAGAATGTCGGTTGAAGAAATGTTTGGCGGTCGGTATGAGGCCCGAATGTGTTGTACCAGAGAACCAATGTGCTATGAAAAGAAAAGAGAAGAAAGCGCAGAGGGATAACAAAACGCCGGTCACTACGACGACAGTTGACGATCACATGCCCCCTATCATGCAGTGTGATCCACCACCTCCGGAAGCCGCCAGAATTGTAAGTTATTTACACCAAATTGTTTTTAATACTTGACTACGCGTTCGAAAGAATTGATTCTTTTAATTTTTTGTTTCAACAACTTAAGTTCTTATAACTTTTAAATCGTATAATTTTACTAAAAGTTTACCTATAAAGATATTACTCGTTTAAAAATTGTCTATGAATAAAACGAATTTTAATGTTATTCAATTTTATTATTCACGTTTGTGTGAGAACCGTAGTCGAGTTTTAAATTTGTAATTGTAAAAGTTTTAATTTCAAATGTAAATTTTATATTATTCATAATACTGTTTCGTTTACGAAGCAGAGTGTGTCCTGTTCATTGATTTATAAAAAACCCAAGATGCACATTTTCAAACAAAACTAACAGCCAAAAGTGTCACCAAATTAAACATACGCAATAAATACGTATAGTAATATCGTAAACATATTTTTTTTTCAAATTCAATCTTACATGCATGACATAAAGTTGTATTTAAAAAGTAATGCACATAAAGCAATAAAATTTAATGATTGACGTTTGCCGGTAGAACAACGCGATACTAATTTAAAAAAAGTGCACAATGCGCCTATTTGTTGCGGACGGTTTTGGGAAGTGGAGTGTGTATCTTTGGTTTTTTGTAAATCAATGGTCCTGTTACATTAATTTTGCTTCTTTTATTATCACTACATCAAACATTAGAATAGGCTTACTGTCACATATTCAAAAACAAAAAAAAAACACATTCTTAAAAAAAATAAACATTTAAATGGTCTGCAAAGAGGCGTCAACACACAATCATTAAAAAAAACAATTAGAGTAGTCCCATGTCATAAATATAAGAAGCAAAATATTAACGTGACTGTTTCCTACGTGAAGCTGGAATGTTTGCAGCACGAGGTGGTGCCCCGGTTCCTAAACGAGAAGCTGATGGAGCAGAACAGGTTAAAGAACGTGCCGGCGCTGTCATCCAACCAGAAGAGTCTTATCGCGAGGCTCGTGTGGTACCAAGAAGGTTATGAACAACCTTCCGAGGAAGATCTCAAGAGGGTTACACAGGTAAGTTTTGCTATCTTCTTTCTTTTGGTTAAGTGATTATAATCGTTATTTTGTTATTAATTAACCTCTCTAATTTATATACCCACAGAGGTACATAAAGTCACGCCTTTTTCCCCTTGTTGAACCTTTGGTTTAGTGTGTGGCAAACATCACTCCCGCCTCCATGATTATTTTTTACTGGCTTCGCTCGCGTTAAATTCGGGGTTGCACTGTTCCTCTTTACTGGACACAAAAGAAAAAAAAGTAGCCTATGTTACTCTCCATCACTTTAACTATAAACTTTATAAATCACGTCAATTCGTAGCTCCGTTTTGACGTGAAAGAAAGACAAACGGACACACTTTCCCAATTATAATATTAGTATGGATACTCATACGTTAGTGTCTGGAGGCATTTGATCCAAAACAAGAGGTTTATTTTAATATGTATATTTGTTTACAGACATGGTTGTCAGACGAAGATGACGAAGATTCAGACTTACCGTTCCGTCAGATAACAGAGATGACCATCCTAACAGTGCAGCTTATTGTAGAATTTGCGAAAGGCTTACCAGGCTTCGCTAAGATCTCACAGTCAGACCAGATCACGTTATTAAAGGTACAATATTATTATATGTTTTTATTAATTTACAAATGACCAACTAATACTTATTGTAAATATATCTGCGCAACCATTTGCAACAACTTCAAGTCAATCAACTTAGATTGCGCACACTGTGTGTTACGCCTTTATGTCTAAACTTACGAAATACATGAATGAACTCGACGTAAAATAGTTTTAATTAATCAAGATATTTATTCAATGATTAATTAACCACGACATTTATTCACCGATTAATTAACCACAACATTGTCACCAGGCATGCTCAAGCGAGGTGATGATGTTAAGAGTGGCCCGAAGATACGACGCAGTGACGGACAGCGTGCTGTTCGCAAACAATCAGGCGTATACCCGCGACAACTATCGCAAGGCTGGCATGGCGTACGTCATTGAAGATCTATTGCACTTCTGTAGGTGCATGTACTCGTTGACTATGGATAATGTGCACTACGCCTTGCTCACGGCCGTCGTTATATTCTCAGGTATTTATTTAAATATTTGTTGCGTGCCCTCTGACTAAATACTTATTGTTTTTTAACACCTTGCTTCTGTTTAGAAAACTCGAAAGGCTAAAGTGCTCAGTCAAGTAAACATTGATAGCCTAAATATCACTGTAATACTAAATAATTGGATTAATAGACTCATAATGTAATTTCAATTGATTCCAAGATACGTCTTTATCTAAAGTGAAGCACAGAACAAGTTGTACAATAGTGTATGTATATGTTCCAGACCGACCGGGGCTGGAGCAGCCGCAGCTGGTGGAGGAGATCCAGCGGTACTACCTGAACACGCTGCGCGTGTACATCCTGAACCAGCACAGCGCGTCGCCCCGCTGCGCCGTGCTCTTCGGCAAGATCCTCGGCGTGCTGGCGGAGCTGCGCACGCTCGGCATGCAGAACAGCAACATGTGCATCTCGCTCAAGCTCAAGAACAGGAAGCTGCCGCCCTTCCTCGAGGAGATCTGGGACGTGGCGGACGTGTCCACGAGCAAGCCGCCGCTCGTGGTGGACGACGCGGCGGCGCTCTAGCTGCCCCGCGAGCCCCGCCTGCCCCGCGTGCCCCGCCTGCCCGGCCGCTAGCACCCAGGAGAGAACGCTCATAGACTGCCTAGTTTTAGTGAAGTGCACGGACACTGACGTCGGACGTGATCAACCTATTTATAAGGACGATTTACCACTTAAGAGGGATTAAACCCGATTTCGTACGTATTCGGTGACCGACGACGATGATGTGCGAGAGATTAGTGAATATATGTGTTGTTGAACGTTTGGAGAATATATTAGTGTTGATCGTTACGGGGCCGAGGCGGAGGCTCGACCGGGCGCCGGCTCGGCCCCGACTATATTTCGTTTACGACTGGATACTGAGTTGGTCACTCGGATACGATTGTATGATAAGACTTCGTTTGATAAGTACACCTCCTAAATTACACAAACGTACGTACGTTATGAGAGTTATTAGAGACAAAGTAATATATGAAGAGATGTTTCTATTGGATGAAAAGTTGATAGTTATGTTTATTTACCAAAATTAACAATATGTTGATTAACATTTTGACTATATTATAATATGTGATGAGGTACGCCGAATCCACGTTCGCGTGGTTATCATCGACTGTTTGTTTTTACATAGTTTATATGGGACGTGGCGTGTTATCGTGTCCCGTCGAGTTTAGTTCAGTCTCATGTACCATCGTCCTGTGCCCGCGTCTATTAAACAACTAATTTTAATTTATTGCTGTGATTACATTTATATAATGTTGCGTTAATGTCTACTGTAGACCAGTATAAGTGTATTTTATAACAATATCAAAGTAACAATCTGTATGTCGTTCAGCTTCTCACATGCAAGCCAGTTTAATTAGATGTTTTATCATTGACATGGACACTTGACTCCCTATACATTACTCACATTATTTCATATAGCTTCAGTATACAAACTAGATGAACAGTTGGTCTACTGAAGCTTGTTTACTGTCGTATGCAATTGAATGTTGTATTCATAATCGTACAATAAATAGATAATACGTGGAACATACTATTTTGCGTTACTACGTTTAGGTTACGTAAGCAGGTTTGGCACAATCCCAGTTTTTTTGTTACACTTCCTAAGTCTTGTAAAATACATTACCAAGTTTTTTTAATAATAATATGTTGCGTGCATGCATTGAGGCAGCTGTATAATAGATATGAAGCATTAAGGAGTAGTGACTAAAATTTAAATCCAATTAATCTCTTTTAAGTATTTATTTTCCTATATAGATGCAACATTCCTTTAATTCTACGTGTATTATATAAAATGAAGTACAAAATGGCAGCTAAATTACCTCTATTCTACGGCTTCAATATAAAAGAAATAGTATAGTATCTATTTGGCCGAGCTTATCTATGGGAACAATATTGGTGTAGTGGATGCTAAAATGTAAATGTTGATAGACTGCATGCACGCAATATGATCTAACATCGAGCCAAAACCTGTCGTTCGTTTGTATCACTAAGATGTTCAGGAAAAAAAATCGACTCGCAAATTCCGACTTGAAATAAACTGCCCGTAAGCGTTAATCAAATACGAAATGCCTTATTTCTCGTTACCTGTGTCGTGTACCTACATTGTTGATGAATGGAAAAAAATAATAGTATATAATAGCGCATAAAATTATCGATCTCAAATTACAGCTAAGCGTTGTTAAAAGCGTGCGCATAACGTGTTCTGTGCTCGTTCATTCTGTTGTCGACGTTCTGTTGTTCTCGGTTCTGTACAGTGTCCGTCTCGAAGCCTTCTGTGTCTGTCGCAGTTGATGTTTATCATAATTAGTGACACCAATAATCTCGTCAATCATAACGGTAATGTTGTATGTTACATTTCGCGACACATCACCATCCATTACATTTTATTATATAAGTAACATAGGTGTTTGGTGCGTGTTGAATGTGTCTTCTTTACATGCCATTAAGTGTGTTGTATATTTACATAATAAATATGTTTGGAGTTTTTGGAAATGCATTTCTTAATATACGTATAAAAATTCAGCGTGAGACGATCGGGCTTGCACCGCGGACCGCGCGCTAGTCCGCTTACAACTGATCTTATTATTGACATGTATAAGTTTATTGTAGCATTAGGCGTTACTAAAATAGCAAAATAAAAAACGAAGCACAAACGTCACCGGAGTGTCTTAGTAGTCTCTGGTGATAATAGGGGCGTATTGATAACAAACACACTGCCATTATAAAGTATGTTTACTGCATGTTGCGATCTTGTATGCGAGTGCTCCTAGCGGGTTTTCTATTGATGTTTATGTCTTGAACTGTAGTTGATAGTTGTGAACATTCATTAAAACTCTAAGCGCTACGATACGTTGCCTTATAACTGAGATGTGTGAGCAAGCTCGTTCCAGCGATAGCTGACATGATCTCTGGAGTGAGCCTGCTCTCGACCGCATCCCACATCTCAAGTTTGTGACAAATATAACTGCCATTCGATAAGTAATTGTTATACATCATTCAACGCGTAGAATATCATAAATAGCTTCATAGATTTCGGCTTCTGTCGGTGCACAGCCGGTCGTATTTGATACATATTATTCGATTTCGAAATTGTAATAGATTTATTAAGTATGTAATAATCTCACATGAGAAAGTAATAAGTAATGAGATACCCTAATATAATTTGTGTCTTTAGCTGATAATCGAACATTAGTAAGATAATAAGTTTATATCGCTTGTCGAGATGTAGTCGTGGAGAGAGTACGGCACAGTGGAGTACCAGGCCGAGTCGATAGAGGCGTTTGGTTCAGTTCAGACAGAAGCACGCGGCGAGGGCTGCTGCCCCTACCTTACATGTTTACATCTACCTTTTAGTTTATTCCTCGGAAGCACTGAGTATTGTAGTGACCAAAACGTGGCACGTCCAGTCTATTAAATAAAAAGTAAACGTGGATTTGATAAAGTCTACTGTGTCCATTAAACTTTGTACATAGATACCTTTAGATTCTATTGACATATGTTTGACATATGTACGGTTAATTTTATTCATCTAAGAAAGTACAGATGGCTGTTGTTATTTTTATATTATTTGGGTAGAAGTATATTTTTTGTAAATTACCTCTGTATTTATCTTTTTTAAGCTTTGTAAGCCATAGGGACTTAGATTAGTGTACGAGCTACGAACATTGTGATTGCTAATTACTTTGAATTTGTATTTACTGAGATAGTTTTTTTGTTCAGCGTATATATTCTTCGTTTCGACAGATATTTCGTAATAATTTTGTTACTTCAGAGTGCAATATGTACAAATATTTACACATTAAATATAAATTGTACAGTCATTTTTTTAGTTTTAATGTGTCAACGCAATATGTTTTGCTACCGATTCGTTGAATGTACACTAAAGGCATAATAAACGATATCACAAGGTGAGTTGCGACGCAACAAACTCTCACTATTGTGTTTTTCTAATACTTAAGTGATTAATTTTATATATAGACGGACTAGGTGATCTTTGTATTTAAATTTGCAAATTTTTTTTTGTAGCAGATTAGATTTGTTTACAATAATAAGATGAATAATGTACATTTTGAATTGATTTTAAAGTGATTTAGTTGTTATTTAGTAACGAATTTTCTTATTAGGTGTAACTGGCAGCCTCGTGGACTGGCGTTGAGTCCACTGATACCAGTGCGGTGTGTGCAATGTCTCGTAGATACGTATAAGTAGTAGCACTTGTGCGCGCCGTGGCCACGTAGAATCATTTCAAGTGCCACGTCGAATCATGGGAAGGCTGATATTACGCGATAAGGGCCCATTCCGTGTTCATCGAAACACAATAATTTTTGTATAATTATTATTTTTTAAATCTATTAGTCCGCTGTAACTATTTTATTATTTTCCTCCTAATACTTTGCCTTAGTAAATCCTATGTTATTATTACATGATTTAACAGCAGTGGTGAAGCGAATTAGATATAGGGAACAGACATGATGATATGTTACAATTTAGAGAAACAACTTTTATAAAAGATAATAACTACAAAAACAAAACCAAGAAAAGGTGTGTACAAAATGAGGAAATTTGTATGAAACATTGTTAAATGCGAATAAACTTACACCTCAAAATAAAATTATAAAAAATATCTCTCGTCTTTTATTTCCTATCCAATTCAACTAACAAAACTAACTAAGGATGTATGGTACAAAATGTTTGATGTAACTACATAATTCTACAAAAATATTATATAGTAAAAAAAAGCAAATCCGTGTGGTGACGGAGTAAGAAAACAATATGTCACCACCCCATCTCATCCCATGGGTGTCGGGTGCCGTAGAAACCGACTAAGGGACTATCCGTGAATATTATCTTTACAAAATAAAAAAGAAGGAAAACTTGAAATTAAACCCTATACCAATCCGTCTGGCCAGCGTGGTATTAGTAAGCCAAGTACCCCTCCGTCACGGGAGGAGACCCGTCCTTGCATTAATTGGCTGTTATGATGATGATGAAAAAAAAGCATATCACCAGCAAACGATAGACTGCAGACCCGTCGTAACCCTGTTGTACCTCTGGGGTCGCGGTGGTTCTTTTAAAGATAAGCTTAGGGTGGAAACGTTTATGCGTTTCTATCCCCTCGAGCTAGACTGAAAAACTAGTGGGAATGGTTTGTTATTAGAAACACATGAAATGTTTGGAGGAGGTCTATGTGTTGTAACAGAATCTACATACCTGCAGTAACAGTACAATAAACTATTTCAAAAACATAAAAAACCATTAATGAGGGCTTTTTATATTTTTTTCTTCCACCAGCCAGCGCTTCGTATGCGTTAGGTTTAAATAGGTAATACAGGTTACCACTAAACGTGAAATTTATTATAAAAATTCTACGTATTCTAAAGGGGTAAAGACTTTACAAATAAGACTTACGACCAGAGAAAAGTTACCAAACTGATTATGGATGTGCTTGTACTCTGAGGGCCACTTTCTCAAAATTATTGCTAAATAATTAAGAAAAGAACCAGTTTTTGTAAAGTTCAAATTTATAAAGCGAGAATTATACCTAAGTTTAGTTGGATTTAGTACCCAATATTAATAAATGTAATCAAATGCATGAAACAGAACATAAAGATGTACTGACAAAGTGCACTGGAGTAAAGCACCCAAACGTCGCACATGCTGCTTTTATAAAAAATATATCAAGTCAAAATTTACCAAGATAATTTTGACTAATCTGTAACAGCGCCATCTGGGCGAATAGCAGTAAACTTTCAATGTTGTAATGATGAACTTTTTAGTAATAGGTATAGTCGAAAACTAAATGGCCTTATCACCTCTAGAGTTAATTTTAGTTGCATGTCATAAAACTATTGGGTTCAATATCGCACAACAAAACATCAGCTAAATCATGACGCTACTTTGACATATCAGTTCTCTTGTATTAGCAAAAAGTCGTTAGATATTTATAAAAACAAATAGAAGTCAACATTATTGACTGTTACTAGAGCATATTTTCGGTAAAACGTTTTATTCTAATGAATTTCTCTCTTTTTTCCTTCTATGTCCATCCCTATCATTTCTTGTATGACGTCATTAGCGCATATTTCAATTTAATGTTTTCGTAATTTTAAAATATAACACAAATTAGGGTAAACCACCTAATCGTTAGAAGTCCTACAATTATTGGCACTTAAGAGTAAAAAGTGAGTAAAAAGAAAGAAAACACTATAGATTATTCAAGTTCAGTATGATTATTCAAGTTCAAATATTATTTATTTAATATTTTTACCATATTTTATTTATTTCATGTGTCAACATAGCAACAATAAATTTATCAGAATCCTTTTATTGGCATTAGTGCCAATAATATTTATTTAATACTATTCAATCACATAATAATGATTAAGTATAAGCAAAGATTAAAGTATTTTATCATTTTATGATATTTTATATTTTAGTCTGACATGATGTCCACTCTTAAGGTGCCAACAATTGGGTAGCTTACCAGCCCAATATCTAAATTCTACATTTTCAGTTTTTCTGAAATGACAAGCTTGTAATGTCACAAAAGTATCAAGTTGACTTTAGTTTTAAATTATTTAATGGTTTTTCATGATTTTTCACATACAAACTCTACAGTTTAATATAGTGACATTTGTATTGTGTTAGTAGATATTATTATTTATTACGTTGAAGTGAAAGTTTAAAATAGATTGCACCTATCTAAGCATAGTTTTGATTACGGTCAACCAATGACGTCAAGCTCACGCATAAACATTAAATAACGATCTTAATGAATTTGAATTATGATAGAATTTTTGTCAAAACTGATAAAGCCATTTCGTTTTCGGGTATACATTATACTACTGCTACTTAACCTCTTTATCTATACTGACATAATATTATAAAGAGGTAAAGTTTGTGTGTTTGTGACGTTGTAGGGAGTAATCTCTGGATCTACTAAACCGATTTTAAAAATAATTTCTGTGTTGAATAGTCCATTTAAAGGGGAGTGCTATATAGTATCACGCTATGACTAATAGGAGTGGAGCAGTAACAAAATATGTTTAAAAAAGGGACGCGTTTTTTTCACTGCCCAACGAAGTGGGCACGGGACAGCTAGTTAATCTATATACCTTAAATAATAAAATGATTCACGCACAGAGATTTTTGGCCATTTTAACTCCTTTACATTAAATTTCATGGCTAACCTTTTTTTATTGCTAGGCGGAAAACTATAGCAACCGGCTCACCTGATAGTAAGTAATAACCGCTGCTCATGGACTTCAGTAATTTCAGAACATAGTAAGACCGTTGATTTCCTGAGCACCTTCACATTCTCTCTTCATTTCCTAAGAGAAAAGAGGAGAGGATGTGAAAAGTGGTCTTCCCGTACTTTCATCATAACATGCCATTCATGTCCCACTGCAGGGACGGGCCTCTTTCCGTAACGGAGGGATACTTAACCTACTAAGTAATACCACGCTGGCCAGACGAATCGGTATAGGGCTGAATTTCAAGTTTTCGTTCTTTTTATTTCGTATACTTAGTTAATATTAACGGATAGTCCCTTAGTCGGTTTTTACGACACCCATGGGATGAGATGGGGTGGTGTGACATATTGTATTCTTTCTTCGTCACCACCGGTACTTCGCACTCGGTAAAATAAACAACAGTTAGCACAAAATCTCATAAGAATATTTAGAGGTAAAAAGTGACATCGCAAAAAAGACTTAATCTTAACCATTTTATATGCAACTAGCTGACCCGTGCCCACTTCGTAAGGCGGCGAAAAAAATGTGTCACTTTTTTTAAAAAATTTCATTACTGCTCTATTTCTGTTAGCCTTAACGTGATACTATATAGCCTATGACACTCCACGATAAATAGACTATTCAACACTAAAATAATTTTTAAAAACGGTTCATTAGATCCAGAGATTACCCCCTACAACGTCACAAACACACAAACTTTAACTCTTTATAATATTATAAGTATAGAAGTATAGATATAATTATGTTTTAAAAGAATATAATCTTAAGTCTGGGCAGAAAACAATGTCTACTAAGTGCCGAACATTTAGTCTCTCTTTACGACACCCCTCCATCATTTTACGACACCCTTGCAGTTTGACGACAACCTAGCAGTTATACGACACCCTTCATCATTTTACGGCACCCTTGCAGTTTTACGACACCCTTGCAGTTTTACGACACCCTTGCAGTTTTACGACACCCTCCATTATTTTACGACACCCTCCATGCATTTTACGACACCCTCCCTCATTTTACGACACTCTCCGTGAATTTTACGACACTCTAGCAGTCTTACGACACCCTCCATGAATTTTACGACAACCTCCATCATTTTACGACAACCTTGCAGTTTTACGACACTCTTCCATCTTTTACGACAGCTTTCATCATTTCACGACACCCTAGCTGTTTTACGACACCGTCCATCCTTTTACGACACCCTAGCCATTTTACGACACCATCCATGCATTTTACGACACCCTCCATCATTTTACGACATCCTTGCAGTTTTACGACACCCTTCCATCTTTTACAACACCCTTCATCATTTTACGACACCCTAGCATTTTTACGACAATCTTAAGTCTCTTAATTGTAAAACTTTTTTAAAGGTACAATTCTCTAATACATTATTTCAGTATATCTCCAGACGTTTAAGCAGTAGAAGCAAAATAAACGTTTTTAAGCGTCCCTTTTATAAACATATTTCATTACTGCTCTACTCCTATTAGGCATAGCGTGATACTATATAGCCTATGACACTCCCCGATAAATGGACTATCAAACACAGAAAGAATTTTTAAAATCGGTTCAGTAGATCCAGAGATTACCCCCTACAACGTCACAAACACACAAACCCACAAACAAACAAACACACAAACTTTACCTCTTTATAATATTAGTATAGATATAGATAAGGCCATATTTTTAATCCGTTGTGAATATTAAAACACAAGTATTTTCCAAATACCTAAGTAGTTATTTTAAAACTAGGTCCATCCTTTGAAACGTAGCAGGAAAGAAATTTATAAGACATTGTTTTTGATTTCAAACTGTTTTTAAAATCCGTATCCAAAACCCCAGAACAACCAACTCTAATCTACCTCCTAGTGTCGTTACTTTTTCTTTTTAGACTTTTCCTTCGAGAGAAGCGAATCTAGACTAGACAAATGAAAGAAAAACTAAGTGAAACTTAAATTGTTTCAATTTTAAAAAAGGTTTTTACATTGGCCTAGTACAGCTCGCGCAATCTTACTTAGCCGGCCTTAAGTTGGCTATCAGAGAAGCTCGTGCATGTAGCTAGGGAAACAAAGAAAAAAACGCGCTCCCCAACTCCCCACGCTCCCCGCCACTTAGGCCCAGTTTTCACCAAAGCACAGATGAGCGGAGGTGTGATGGAATAAACCAATCAGATTTCGTTATTTCCACATCTCTTTTCCGCTAGGTTTCGGTGGAGGGTATTTCTTCGATTGGAATATATCGACGGGTCCTACGTATACTGGTGTAACCCGCAAATTGACGAAAATGACTTTTTTGCATGAATGGCCTTGAAATAACCTATTCTTCATAAATCAGTAAAAAAAAAATTAAAATTTCTTTTAGTTTCGGCGATACAAACTCGTAAACTGATGTAAGTAACACAATTTAATGCAAAGAGACAGTCAAAACTAATATAAGTTACTTGCATTAGTTTACGTAATAACGATCCACGTGACGCGTGAGTGTAAGTGACCGTTGCACCAGTATGCGTGCGCCGAAAATACAGCGCGTACGTACAATATGGGTGTAACTGCAACGAATTTTACTTTATGTATTGAATTTCTAAAAAATTATCATATTTTTACGACGTTTTGAGTGTTTAAGACCAGTGAACATAAAAATAATAATAAGTATGAAGCGTTCTCGTAGTCAATTAAGCCAGATACTCCTGAAACCATTAAGGGTCTTAAATTTAAAAAAAAAAATTATATGTTGGTATTTGTGTCACTAACTTTTGAGAAAAACTACAAAAAAATAATCCTGGTTCTCTGGGAAATCTGAAAAATGATCGGTGTTGTAACATCTGGTAGGAGAATGGGCTACAATTGCTAGTAGAGAACTAAGTATGGGGAATATTTTGAATAAAATTATACACTTTATTGATTTTGAAATCTTTATTTATTTAATGGTACTTCAACGACTTACTCACTAGGACATACATAAACAATGAATTACTTATAGTTTTAGGCATAGTGAGTTGGTCACTTATAGAAGTACACAACTCTCACAGAAAGATAAAAGGACAAGTAAGATAGCATTCATGAATTAGACTTAGGTACACAAATTAAGTTAAGAATGACATAATATCAAATACACTCAAATATTAATCAGAAAATGATTTTTTTTAATTAAAATTAAATTTAACAATCAAAAAATTAATTAATATAGATATTGAAAAACAAAAAAAAGATATTAACAAATTAAAACAAAATAAAAAATTAAATTAAATTACTTAATTATAAAATAGGTATTATAATTTAAGTTAAAAATCGGCATCGGTATTAATAAGTTTAAAGAATTAAAATCTTTGCTAGACTTTTATACATTTTAATAAATTGTGGGGAAATGAATAAATAAACAGCTAAAATTTACGTTAGTTGTGCAATGAAAAAACTCTTAGGGAGCAAATAAACTTAACATTTCTAACATAAAAAGTAAGTTTTTGCATAATATACAAGTTAGGGCTTAAATTGCTTGCAGCTATGGCTACCAAAATAAAGCAAAGTTGCTTTATAGATAATATAATTCTAAAGGATCCATAGCTAAAACATTTATCATAAATACATAAAAAAAATCTCACTTTCATAAATTTGTCATCACTTGTAACCACTTGTATATTAGCACAGCCGCGAATAATACGTGACATTATGCAATTCAATCGATCTTGTGAAAGAGTGCTACTTATTAGGGGAGAATTAGTATCTGACAACAGTTTTTCCCAGCATATGCCACTTGGAGGGACAACAATGTTTCCACTAAACAAAAAGATAGCCAGGAAACATGTAATTTTATTGATTGTGCCAGTATTCGACATGTTCTATTAGCTGACATAAATATAATTACAAGTTTGTATACTAAGTGTACAAGCATAATTATTATCTACGACATCATAACCAAACAAGGTATCAGAATAATATATTAAGAGCTGTAATTTATTCAGAGTCTCAAAGTTTTGTTATTCTAGGTAAGAATTTGGATAAGTATGTTTCTTTGATACTCTTGGTGCAAAGGCACTACCACCAAGAAAGGCTACAGGAGATGAATGAGGTACCGTGGAAGTTGGACAGAGATTCGGCACGCCTTCTTGTAATAAAATAAAACGTTAGAACGTTTTCTATACTAATATTATAAAGAGGTAAAGTTTGTGTGTTTGTTTGTTTGTGTGTTTGTGTGTTTGTGACGTTGTAGGGGGTAATCTCTGGATCTACTGAACCGATTTAAAAAATTCTTTCTGTGTTCGATAGTCCATTTATCGGGGAGTGTCATAGGCTATGTAGTATCACGCTATGACTAATAGGAGTGGAGCAGTAATGAAATTTGTTTAAAAAACGGACGCGTTTTTTTCGCCGTCCAACGAAGTGGGCACGGGTCAGCTAGTATATAATATACGTAAACGTATCTGGTTAATATTTTTGTTAATAGAAGTCTTCTTTTTATGAGTTATTTTTTACCACTTAGTAGATTGTTGTTGTGGTAGACAATTAATTGTGCAATGTATATTTTATTTTGATAAGTCTGTAAGTCAACTATTTAATTAGTCTTAGTAGTCGTACAGTTCTTATTTTAAAATAATCTAACATTTTGTTATAGAAATATATTTTTTATTAACATGGTAAAGAAAGCACTGATTACTTTAACTAATTTTGATTACTAAAAAGACGAAGCCAAGTATATATTTTATTATAGTTTATAGCTTGTTAAAGACTGATTTAATAATTTAAAAAATTAAATGGAAAAGACCTCAAAATTTGAAGTCTTTATAAAAATAGTAAACACGTTTATATTTACATATTTAATGTTGCACAATGAACGTGTTTTACTATTTTATACATTTGTTTGTTTCATTCTTTTAAAGAAAAATCTGGTTAAGACCACAAAACTACATAAATTACTGGTACAACTAGTTTTTAGTACCTTGTAAAGTAGTGCAAGTGCTAAAAGTAGATAAATGAGATTATTTTCCCATATTTCGAGGTTTCATGATTTACAAATTACACACATATGTATGACTAATAATGTGTATTTCTTTTATTTTCATTATTTAAAAACTAAGCCAGAACTTTGTAAACTAGTACAAGTGGTTACTTGTAACAGTTTACCTGTTTGAATACTTTGATCAAAACAAGCTAAACAAATGCAAGTACAGCTATTTTCTAAAATACAAAGAAATATAAAAAAATATTTTATCCGGTTTTTTCATTTCATTTCCAGGTATAACCTATTAAAATTTTAGACATTTCTGTAGAAATTTGACAAAGTTACAAGCTTAAGAACCTTTGAATTGCTCTCCTGTAAAGTTGCATTTTTGCACTTATACTAGTTTACGTAGGACCCGTCGATATATTTTCGTCTGTTTTATGTTAAAAGTGAAGAAACTCGTGGCACGGCAAATATTTATTACTTGATTAATTACTTAATTATGGCTCTTAACAAATACATGAGAGGCATCAATGTAATGTTAATAGTTTAAGAAATATTTGAAAATATTTAAAAATATCCGTTGAGGACAATGACGACTGTAGATGGTAATGATAAATTTGATATAGGAAAATGACTAATGTTGAGAATAATGACTGTGGGCAAGGTATAGTATATCAAATAAAACAAAAGTAAATAATCAAAATACTGTAGTTATGTTTAGATAGCCTCTCTCAAAATATTAGTTTTAAAATAACTTCGTTAGACAACATAATCGTTTATAAGTATAATTGAACCTATTGATTATAATCAACAACAACACTCGTAAAGTATTAATTAAATAAACATAATGCATCAAACTATTGCATCTATAAAAACTGGGATCATCTGTTTGACCAAAACGATTGTTTTGCCAAATGATCATTTTACAAATGACTTACTTTACCAAATGATTAACACTTAAATTTTCATTTCACTAATAATTATTATTATACAAAATGAACATTTAGCAACAGAGTTATCAGATAAAATACTTTTGGTTTCAAAACGTTTGATAAAATGTATTAAAGGACAAGGTATTTGTTTATTAATAAATATAATAGTGATTTAAGGCTAGGTTAGGTCTTGATAGTTTAGCACAGCGCACGAGCCGAGCGAGCGAAGCGAGCGTGCCGCGGCAGCGGTCGGCGAGTGCAAGAAGCAACTATAGGTCATTTTTAAAATGACATTTAGTTAAATGCTTAACTTGCAAAACTTATTATTTGGTAAATGGGAAAAGGTCAATCGAAATTTTAATATTTAACACATTTAGCAAGTGTAGTGTAGTGTGTGTTTGCTTATAGATTATTTGCTAAGTGACTTTTTGTAAGATGATACTTTTGTCAAAAGTCTCGTTTGCCAAATGAACATTTGGTGAAACGTTGTTTGTTGAATGAGTATTTGTCAAACATTTATTGGTCAAACATAAGTGAAAAAACTGATTTAATCTTTGTCTTCTTCTCTGTTGTTTCCTTTTGCCGGAGTCTGTATCTGTTTTAAAAATAAATAGATATAGAGATATTAGATTTATTATAAAGATTATAATGGAATTAGAGATTCCAAATAATATACAATCTCTAATCCTACTTTCTACTAATATTATAAATGCGAAAGTTTGTGAGTGAGTTAGTGTGTTTGTTACTTCTTTACGCCTAAACAGCTGAACCGATTTGGGTGAAATTTGGCATGGATATAGGTGAGACCCTTTTTTTTTAACCCTGGATTAACAAATAGGCTATCCTCCTCTATCCCAAAAAAATAATGGACAGGGGACAAAATGAGAATAATGATGTTAGGAATAATGACGAATTCTATAAAAACGTGTCGTAACTTGGTTAGAAAGAATCGTAGTACATTAAACACGTCATACAGGGGATAAGTTTTAATAAGCTATGTAAATTACATATAAACATACGGGTATTTTATTGTTATCAGTACCTACACTAATATAAAAAAGATAATGACTTTGTAAAAAACACATTGTGAAGAACGATATTCAAACTTACCTTGAGGGATATCCAATGCGTTCATTCCCTTCAAAGTACACGGCATAACTTAAGGGGATCGGGGAGCATACGGCACATAATTAATATTGCCGGATTATAGTTTAGGGACTTGGATAAATTGAAGACCATTTCTGTTTTAATAATGATGTTTTTTTGTGTTAAATTTTAAATGAGTCGTATTGTTATTTTATTACTACAGTGACGCCGTAAATTGTTAAAAAACATAAAGAATATGTTTTCAAAGAATTATTTCCAATGTAAACAAAATACCTATGCATTGGACACAAGAGATAATGACGTTACGAGTTTATTAAATATTGTTTTTCGATTATAATACGTTGATTATTTTTATTTTGTTTACGGATAGTTAAATTAGTAGTAAAAGGCCCCAAAACCTAGGTTTTCTTTTATTATTCTTACAATAGTAAGTAGTTAAGCGGATGGAACACTTTTATTCTCAACTTTGAAGAAACACCCTGGAAATGGATCAAGCAGAGAAGAGGAGATGCCTGATTTTTCCATACAATTTTGTGAGCTGTGCGGAGCAGGTAGACAGTTCTCTCTTCTAACCAACCATTTGCAACAACTTCAAGTCGGCCAACTTAGCGTTTGCGAAATTCCTACAGGTAAAACATTGCTGTTTTTATAATGTGCCAAAATTTACATTGTTTACCTACATTTATAAATAAAACAAGAAACGTAAAAGATAATAAATCATTGTTGTTTTCCTAATAGTCCAGTCATTTTAGCTACGGAAGCTACGGAATAATTCCGATTTAGCTCACATGGAGTTATTCCGCAGCTCATCAATTAAAATGCCTAAAATGACTGGACTATTAATCCATTGTTCTGAATATAATAAAAAACAACATGACTTATGTTATTATAAATAAAAATATTTATTTGTTTAGGTATATGAATATAAACTACTGTTTTCTATAGGAAGTTATTTTTATATCTTGTTTTCTGGATTATACCATTCGTTTAAAGTTAGACATTGGGTACGGTGATCTGTGAATATTGTTAAGAAATGTATTATATTACTTTAATTATTTTAAGTATTGTTTTTATTGAACATATTAATTCGGGTAAGTAATTCTTTTTGGAACATTTATATTATTCGACATTGTAAGTTATAAATACGAATACAACGTATTGTGGTTGACGCCATTATAACGTGTACTTACCTATCTAGATTGAGGTCGCACTTTTCGGACCAGAAGGTGGTAACTTGCTAAGTGAGTAGGAGATTCTATAATTTTGTAGGACGAATCAAGGAATTAGTATAAAGTAATGTAATAAATTAGGAAAAAAATAAGTTAAATGATTATTTATATGACACCTTGATCTAGGTAGTCTCCAAAACAGTAGAGCTAGTATCGATACATGGTTCTTGGCAATTTATACAACCAAGACTATTTAAACAGCCCTGTGTAAGACTTAAGAGTAAATACCCAAAAACCGTGAAATTTTGAGCTTCGCTGAATTATATGACTTTCTGATAATCTGTGGTCCTGCCACGTAAAGTAGAGATTTTGTTTGTTTCTCTGTTTTGGATACTAGATCAAGGTGCCTCATAAATATTCATTTAACTTAATTTTTTCCTAATTTATTACATTACTTTTAACTAATTCCGAGATTCAGGAAGTATAGTTGACTTCCGCAACTTACGATGTACTTACGTACTTAGGTATGTATCTGTCCGTAGGCGCCTTATAAACTCTATTTGAGTCCTACTCAGACCCAGGCAAATTATTATTGCGAGTTTGAGCCTGTTTCCTATAAGGTAAAGATAAGTTTTTGTGATTAAGTATTAATAGTGTGAAAAAGGGATATTTAATATATTTCGTCCTACAGTTAAAAACAATAAATCTCTAAAAAGTAAAAAAAAATTAAGCACACTACATATTAAATTGCATTATTTTTGGACTTTTATTAAGATTCTTCTTACAATATAATTTATAAACAAAACACAAGGCTTAACCTAACGCAGCATCTTTCAAAACGTTAGCAAACATGGAAGGGAATTAAAATCTGGTACTTCGAATAAGAAACTACCTATAAGTAGGTACAGTCAGCCCCAAAAGTCGCTGAACACATTTTAAATTCCAAAACTGCTGAACACTAAAAGTGGCATAAGTCAGTGTTGCAACAAGAGTACAAAATAAGCTAAACGTACAAAACGACCATAACACGCTGCACACGGTTATTCCAAAAGTAGCTGCACACGGGTATTTCAGAAGTATCTGAACACTAGTATTTCAAAAGTATCAGCACACGGGTATTTCAGAAGTATCTGAACACTAGTATTTCAAAAGTAGCTGAACACTAGTGTTCCAAAAGTAGCTGAACACTAGTGTCTATTATGTTTACTCGTTGGAATAGATACATAAATTCAACACAATTCACTGAGATTCGATAGCCTAGGGTATAGAACACTGACTTTGATGAAGTAGACGTGCGTTCGAAACCGGGTTGTGCCAAGTATTTTTTTTGGTTTTTTTATTTTTTATT
Organism: Schrankia costaestrigalis; assembly: GCA_905475405.1. NCBI lineage: Eukaryota > Metazoa > Arthropoda > Insecta > Lepidoptera > Erebidae > Schrankia > Schrankia costaestrigalis. The sequence goes on from FR997832.1 coordinate 7,837,113, forward strand.
TATTGTATTTTATCTAAAAAAAAACAAGTAACTTAAATTCACCGTCACTGTTCACAGGTATTTTAATAAAGTTAAAATATTATTTTTAATTTTTAATTGAAAATTAAATAGTATTTTTATTTAATTTTTAATTTAATGAAGAATGATCATTATGACTTTAAATTGTATGAGAAACATTTTCGGAGATTCGATGATATGAGTTGAAATGTTATGTAAGAAGAAGTGCTCCCTGTTGTGCGACATTTAACTTAATAGTTTTATGACATGCAACTAAAATTAACTCTAGAGGTGATAAAGCCATTTAATTAATTTATTAATTAAATTATTTAATTTAATTGTCGAATATACATTTTTTTCCTAAACGAAGTCGCGGGTTACAGCTTGTATTGAATAATAATAGTAGAAAACAAAATAAGAAAAAATAAAAAAACACAAAAAGTAATCCGTTCCTCAGGATCGAACCAGAGCTGTTTTCTTTTCACCCAAACTCTATACAAGCAAAGCTATCGTGTTGACAACTGTTTTGATGAAATTGTTAATGTAGTATTCCGCTTTGAAATTGGCTTGACTTTTGTCTACTGTCAAAATCACTCACTACAACTACACTGAAACTCGACCGCAGATAAGCGACGCAGCAGGCGACGTTGCCGTTCAGTCATGCGCGGCTCCCGTATACTGCACGAGTTGGCAACATCGATACTTCTGAAATACCCGTGTGCTGATACTTTTTGAAATACCCATGTGCAGCTACTTTTGGAATAACCGTGTGCAGCGTGTTATGGTCGTTTTGTACGTTTAGCTTATTTTGTACTCTTGTTGCGACACTCACTTATGCCACTTTTAGTGTTCAGCAGTTTTGGAATTTAAAATGTGTTCAGCGACTTTTGGGGCTGACTGTACATATACTACCTATGTAATTTTTCGCAACGTTACGCGTTGTCAACCAGAAAAGTGTTTTACAGATTGACAACGCGTAACGTGGTCAATAACTTTTTACTCCTCTTTTGAAGGACCCTGCGCCTTTTCTTAAAACCTCGTCAGGTGATTCATTTGTCAACCTAATTGTAAGACGAACGAAATTCATTTGTAGTTGTAATCCAAACTGTATTAAAAAGTTAAAATAAAAGGGAGTGATAAGTTATTTGAAAACCGCAAATAAGATCATTTTCCAGGTTTTTGTGAGCTCTTATTTCTTATTTTTTAAATAATTAATAATTTTGTTAATTACATACACGCTAAATTTTAAAAGGTAAATGATATTATTTGTTTGTAGGTACAGTTGCCCCAGCTGAACGACACCGTCGCTCGGCGTATAGGTTATTGACTATTCACGTAATTCGCATTGAGCCAGATGCTGACAAACAGTCCCGGGGACAAATTACAAAGAAGGATAATTTATATTTTGGGACAATAATAGAACAATATATCTCACAGGAAAGAGAAAGTAATAAACTTCATTATTTTAGTTCATTTTAAGTCCTTAATGTCGTTGTAAATAATCAGACTAAACTTATGGTTAGATTTTGGTCAAGGGACTTTGATGTTCCTATAAATTTTATTTAAATCATCAGTATGTTATATTAATAAATAACAAATGTGTTATGTTATTTAAGCTGAGGTATTTTATCGGTTTTATATCTAATTTTTATAAAATTATAACTTATTTGTTTTTAGATCATGTACAAACTTACTTCGCCATACCTTCTGGCAACAAATGGGAAAGGCTCATGGCAAAAAGGCAGCCTGGTAAGTGTTTTAAAAATAAATAGTTTTGTCTCTCAATGCAATTATTATTCGGTTGCTAATGATAGGTATCGGTACATAGTTAGAATAATAATTTGTCGCATAGGTATTATTCTCGCAATCTTAAAGGATTTTTACAGTATTTTAGACCCAAGGAATAGAAAAGGGTAGTGACATTTAGTAGACCTTATTATTGGCCCATTCAGCAGGTAGCATTGTCTGATAGATAATAATGGAAATGATGAAAAATATTTCTAAAATTTTTCTTTCTTTCACAGCAAGAATTGTTCGAGTACAAGGGGAAAGGAAATTTTTTAGACAAGATTACAAATACATGGAGGCTACACAAACATTCTATAAGTTTCATACTATTAAAAAGACATGGTTGGATGCTAAAAAGATGTGCGCTCTAGAGGGCGCCACTCTAGCTTACGCTGAAAGCGAGTTGGAATTGCGAACTATTTTATCAATTTGGAACAAAAATCTTCCTAACTCTCTTACGTTCGTTGGTATATCAGATTTGATTGTAAACGGAGTCTACGGAACCGTTGATGGCAAGTCCTGTTTTATTTCTTTTAACTAGTTAGTACCTGAGGTTCCCACATTTAGTAATTTACTGAAGAGTACAATAATTTAATTAACTAATAAGAACACATTGTGTATCTATTCCATTTAATCCCATTAGTGTCGTAAAAACTAATGGTGAAAAAGTTTGTAGATATTATTAATGGACTATTTCTGATGAAACATTTTATTTTGTTCGCTTTAGGTCTCCCATTTTCACACGTATACAACAGCTGGGGTCCTGGTGAGCCCAAGGGAATGAGTCACATCAGTGGAAATAACTGCGCGGTCATGAACTCCAAAGGTCTATTACGGGACGGAAATTGTTTAACAAATTATCCATTTATATGTAAAAAGAGGTTGTCTGCCGTGCAATGGAACGATAAGTGCAACATGCCGAACGCTGGTAAGAAGATAATAATGTTATTACAATTGTTGCAAAGTCGGCTGATGAAGTAAAATTTACGTGAACAAAAAAGGAAAAATTGTCATAATACAATATGCCGATCCCAGATTTCATCCTTCAATGGATGAAGCCCGTCCCTTAAGTGAAACACGAACTGTTTTGATAAATTTAATGAAAAAATATGTATGTAAATGTATGTAATATTTAAAATATTTCAGAATATAGATATCAAGAGTTTTTGGATAGATGTTACAAGTTTCATCTGAAGCCAATGAATTGGACAGACGCGTACGCAGTTTGCAGCGCTGAGCAATCATACTTAGCTGTAATTAATAGTCAATTAGAAGCACAATATTTAGTTCAGCTAACAGCTAGCGCACAAAAGGATAAAGTAAAGGAGAATTATACTCAAGGCACTGTCTTTCTGGGCTTTCATAATAGAAACAACGACGGTTGGCAGACTGTGAAAGGTAAAATGTATTAAATTGTTTATGCTCAATAATAATTTTAGCACTATAGTATAATTATAATAGTCTAAGAAATACCTTTTCAAGGAAACAAAGCCACAAGCTCATTTGGCGCGCATGCAGAATAAGTACATTAAAGAGTTTTAATTCAGATACCTAACATTACTGTACCTAACATACTCAGATGTTGCTAAGCAGTCACTCTCATATCTAATGATGAAGCCAACGTTCCTTCCTGTCTAATCTTCTATCGATGACATAAGTCAATAATACAATGTATGTGTAATATAATAATACTATATATGTTTTTATCTGTCAAGGAGTATCAATCGAGGACAGCGGCTATATACGTTGGAGTTACAGGCAACCAAACGGAGGAGATCGTGAACGTTGTGGTTCTATGTTCTACAATGGTTATCTCAACGACATAGGATGCGATCAAAAATGTTTCTTTATTTGTGAACATGAGATAGAAACAGAAAAAGAAACACCAGAGACCTCTGTAGAAATAGCCACAGAAGCATATAATAAGGATGAGGATAAAAAGCATTTGAAAATAGCTGAATACATAACGAAAAATATTTTATCAACTGTTAAATAATTAAAGCTTTCTAAATAATTTGTCTTTTTTATACACTCTGTTATGAATTAAACTACATTGATATTTTTTGTTTGTTTTTGTTTATACACTTTTAACCAGATAGTCTTTGTCTAAACTACAGTAATGCAAAAAAACTTGACCTTGGGTATAAGAAGTTTATGACCAAATCCATAGTTAAATCTATGCAGTAACAATCAGTGCAAAATACCGTTTAGAAATATAGATTTTATTTATAAAATATGGAATCAGCTATCTGAACTATACTGCGTCAGAAGCATAAATCGCCTTTGACCTGACGAAAACAGACCCCTGTTCCACAGTGTTTTCGTACCGACCACCACGCTTTCCCGTTTTAGAGTATAACGCTCACCCCTCGAAAGAAGGTACTCTGGAACTAGAAGTCTCAGGTACGACGGAAAATGATATGCAATTGAATGACAGGCTGTTGAACATGCTGCCTTTAGCAATCGTTGGTTTATAACATCTGATTTTAAGAGAAGGGATTTCAACAAACCCTCTAACAACACGTTTGACCAGTTAAGTGTAACTAAAATAGGCTAAGACTGCAAATAAATATAAATAAATATTCCTCACACATTAAAAATATAAATAAATAAAAAAAAAATGGGTATGTTAATACAAGAAATAAAAATAAACTTGCTGTTCTCCACACTAGGCTCCATAAAATAAGTAATTCTTTCGCTGGTATTCGTTTTTATAATAATTCGCTCCCTGTAGAAGCTAAAGAACTGTCAATTAATAAATTTAAATCTTTCATTCATCATCATCATCATCTCAGCCAATTGACGTCCACTGCGGGCCATAGGCCAATCTTTTATTAAACATAAGTTAATATCGAAATCATATTACAGTGTTTAAGTAATCCCATAAGATTACTTAAACTATAAAAATGCCTGAATCTAAATTGTCCTGTTTTCTTATTCGTGAAGTGATTACCAAAAAGAGCGATAGGAACCCAGCAGAGTTTCTTGTGGGTGTCTTCTCTGTCATGGTAGTGTTCCGAACCCTCAGACGTTCATAAGTGTCACTGACGTGACTTACGAAATAAATATTTTTTTTTTACTTTCATTTTCACACAACGCCATCTAGTCCCAAACTAAGCAATGCTTGTACTATGGGTACTAGATAACGGATAAACATAATTAAATGCTTTTATTTTTTATTTTGTAAATACATACATACATATTCTACATAGAAATAGGCGTAATATACTTGCCATGTTATGTTGATGCCTTTTCTGTTCCAGCCTAAGAGCCTGAAAGCACCTTCTAGTGCAGCGGTAAACAATTTCGGAGAAATTAAATCACCTTGTCTTATGCCTCGCTGCAACTAGATTCCTCTTGATAATTCATCCTCGAGACGGACCAACATAATGGCGTTTTCCCGCTCTTCCCTTGGCGACCTCTTCCCGCTCTTCACACGGGAACGTCTTCCCGCTCTTTTTACAGGAACCTTTCCCGGGTTTCCTTTGATAACTTATTCCCGCTCTTCCCACGGAAATCTTTACCCGGTATTCTCTCGGGACCTTCTTCATGGAATTCCCTCGGGACCCTCTTCCAGGTTTTCCCTCGGGAACCTCTTCCCGGAATTCCCTCGGGAACCTCTTCCCGGAATTCCCTAGGGACCCTCTTCCCGGAATTCCTTCGGGAACTTATTCCCTGAATACCTCGGGACCCTCTTTCCGGTATTCCCTCGGGACCTTATTCCCGGTATTCCCTAGGGAACCTCTCCCTGGTATTCCCTCGGGAACCTATTCCCGGAAGTCCGCCAGGAACCTATTCCCGGTATGTCATCGGGAACCTCTTCCCGAAATTCCCTAGGGACCCTCTTCCCGGAATTCCCTCGGGAACTTATTCCCGGAATACCTCAGGACCCTCTTTCCGTTATGTCATCGGGAAGCTATTCCCGACATTCCCTAGGGACCCTCTTCCCGGAATTCCCTCGGGAACTTCTTCACGGAATTCCCCGAAATTCCCTTGCGGGTCCAGGTAAGCGGTGCGGTGTGTCCAGATGGGCGTGGCCTGTCCAGGAGGGCTAGAGGCGTGTCCAAGAGGGGGGAAGCGTGATCAGGCGGGCGGACCCCCGCCGCCCATGCCCCCATGCATCGTTAGGTGGTTCCCGATCTTCCCAGTATTCCCTAGGGCCGCCGTCCCGGAATTCCCCGGGAACTTATTCCCGGAATCTCTCGGGACCCTCTTTCCGAAATTTCCTCGGGACCCCCTTCCAGGTATTCCCTCGGGATCCTATTCCCGGTATTCCCTAGGGAACCTCTTTCCGCAATTCCCTCGGGACCGTCTTCCCGGAATCCCCTAAGGAACTCATTCCCGGAATTCCCCCGGGAATCTCTTCCCGGAATTCCCTCGGGAACCTAGTACCCATATTCGGTATTCCCTCGGGAAACTCTTCCCGGAATTCCCTACGGAACCTTTTTCATGGAATTCCCTCGGGAACTTCTTCCCGTAATTCCCCCAGGAATCTCTTCCCGGAATTGTGTGTGTGGAAGTGTCTTTGTGGGCGGGTGCGTGTCCAGGTGGGCAGGGGGCGTGGTTTGTCCAGGAGGGCGAGGGGCGTGTCCAAGTGGGCGGGAGAGTGTCCAAGTGGGCGGGGGCGTGTCCAGGTAGGTGGCGGAGTGTCCAGGTAGGTGGCGGAGTGTCCAGGTGGGCGGGTTCGTGTCCAGGTGGGCAAGGGGCGTGGCCTGTCCAGGAGGGCGAGGGGCGTGTCCAAGTGGGTGGGAGAGTGTCCAGGTGGGCGGGGGGCGTGTCCAGGGGGCCAGGGGGCGCGTCTAAGTGGGCGGAGGCATGTCCAGGAGGGCGGGGGGCGTGTCCAGGCGCTGAATTGAGAGTAAACTGTGTATTCTACATAAAATAACTGTCGAGTATTTACAGTTCGTAATCATTAGTATAAACAGTTAATAATAAGAACACAATTAAAAATATATAAGTGAAAATGGTAAAAGTTTCGCAGAATTAATCTTATAGATATACGCGGTCGCTTTTCGAGAGTTTTCGATTCGAGTTTTCGTATACTTAAGCTGACAGTATTTCGAAATATCGTTGGTCAACTTGGCATCGTTGGAGAGACTGCAACCCTACACCACTAGTAAGTAAATAATGGCATCTACAGTACGCGCAATCTTATTTGACCGACCTGAAGTTGTTGCAACTGGCTGACCAGATGTCATTTTTGGAACAATATGGTGGGTAGCGTGGGGAGTAGGTGTTTTTTCTTTGTCTACTTGCGCAAACGTTTCTGAAAACTAACTTCATGCTAGCCTAGTAAGAGTTTGCTTTCTGTAGAAGAACCGCCGGAAATCACTTTTTACATGTCTGCTTATCTGTTCAGCGCTACGATTACAATGGAAGCAGAGAGGTGTGTTAGGTAAAGTAGGCACTACCTTTAAATCTCTTTTTTTGTAGTAGTTATGAAAAAACTAATTAAATAAGGCAAACGGAGGAGATCGTGAACGATGTGGTTCTATGTTCTACAATGGTTATCTCAACGACATAGGATGCGATCAAAAATGTTTCTTTATTTGTGAACATGAGATAGAAACAGAAAAAGAAACACTAGAGACCTCTGTAGAAATAGCCACAGAAGCATATAATAAGGATGAGGATAAAAAGCATTTGAAAATAGCTGAATACATAACGAAAAATATTTTATCAACTGTTAAATAATTAAAGCTTTCTAAATAATTTGTCTTTTTTATACACACTGTTATGAATTAAACTACATTGATATTTTCTTCTTGTTTTTGTTTATACACTTTTAACCAGCATGTCAATTCTCGTTCCATAAAGACGTTAAAAATAAAGTTAATTTAACTTTTAGTTGTCAAATTGTGACACAATAGGTATTCTTGTATTTATAATTTAAAATCTTTTTAAAATATTGGAATCGTACTGTAACTAAGCTTAAAACGACATTCTGTAATTTTTAAAGTGACAGTTGTAATTTTCGCGCTAAAATGAGTATTTTTGTCATTATTAAACGTCAAAACCTTTGCGTTTATTTTAGGAGCGGCAGTGCGCGTGCGCGAGGGAAGCGAACGAGCGGGAGAAACAAGTTAGGGATATCGCATTATTACATTCAAAGACCTTGATTTTCATTTTTTTTTTCTTAGAATAGAAGTTTACGGAATTTATAATATTTTAATTTACCGAAGATAATTTCTTTATATATGGAGTGTTAGAAAATCTATTAAAATTTCCAATCTTTTAAATTGTAAACCGTAAACTGGCAACTCTGTTATTTAACTCTTTTTTGCCATTTAACTTAATTTTAACTTTTTCTTTACCGGACAAGAATACCACTTTGGATTAATTAAAAATTAAATTAAAAAAAATTAAAAATTAAGTTAAATTAAATAGTATGTTTCGAGAATTGGCCTGCTGATAGTCTATGTCTAAATTACAGTAATGCAAAAAAACTTGACCTTGGGTACAAGAATAAATAAATAAATAATAAATAATCTCTTTATTTCCTTCACAATTGTTTCTTAATAACTACTTAAATCTATGATTATAATCATTTTGCGTATTGTGAAGGACTGGTGCCAGAAAAAGGTATATTATACCTGTGCCACTGGTCACCAGGCCCATCAACAAATTATGTGTCACACTTTAATTGTGATGATGATATAGGTGTTTTAACATTATTTCTATTAATAGATGATGATATAGGTGTTTTAACATTATACTAAGAAGTTTATGACCAAAACCACCAAATATGTCTATGCAGTAACAATCAGTGCAAAATACAGTTTGGTAATTTAGTTATTCTTTAAAAATGGAATCAACTATCTGAACTATACTGCGTCTGAAGCGTAAATCACCTTTGACCTGGTCGGTACGAAAAAAAAACGCTTGTGCAGCTGTATTGTCTTTTGCCTCGCTGCAACTGGATAGTTCTTGATAATCCATCCTCGAGTCGTTCCAACGTAATGGCGTATTCCCGGTCTTCCCTTGGCCACTTCTTCCCGCTCTTCACACGGGAACCTCTTCCCGCTCTTCCCACAAGAATTTTTCCCAACATTCCCTCGGGAACCTATTCCCGCACTTCCCACAGGAATCTCTACCCGGAATTCCCTCGGGCACCTATACCCGGTATGCCCTCGGGATCTTCTTCCCCGAATTCCCTCGGGACGGTCTTCCCGGAATTCCCTCGGGACCCTATTCCCAGAATTCCCTCGGGACCTTATTCCCGTGATTCCCTCGGGAACTTCTTCCCGGAATTCCCTCGGAAACCTGTTCCCGGAATTTCTTAGGAAACCTCTTCCCGGTATTCCCTCGGGAGCCTATTCCCGCTCTTCCCAGAATTCCCTCCGGACGCTATTCCCGGTCTTCCCGGTATTCCCGTTATTCTCTTTGGACTTTCTTCCCGGAATTCACTCGGAAAGCTATTCCCGTTATTCCCTCGGGACGCTCTTTCCGGAATTTATTCGGGCGTGCCCAGGATGCGACTTCTTCCCGCTCTTCACACGGGAACCTCATCCCGCTCTTCCCACAGGAATCTCTACCCGGAATTCCATCGGGCACCTATACCCGGTACGCCCTCGGGAACTTCTTCCCGGAATTCCCTCGGGACGCTCTTCCCGGAATTCCCTTGGGCCCATCTTCCCAGAATTCCATCGGGACCTTATTGCCGTGATTACCTCTGGAACTTCTCCCCGGAATTCCCTCGGGGACCTGTTTTTCGGAATTTCTTAGGAAATCTCTTCCCGGTATTCCCTCGGGAACATATGTCTGGTCTTCCCGGTGGTCCCTCGGGAACCTATTCCCGCCCTTACCAGAATTGCCTCGGGAACCTATGCCCTGTCTTCCCGTTATTCCCGCAGGAACATCTTCCATTATATCAATTAGTCCCGGTCATCCCGATATTCCCTCGGGAACCTATTCCCGGAATTCCCTCGGGAACCTTTTCCCGTTATTCTTTTGGGACGTTCTTCCCGGAATTCACTCGGGAACCTATTCCCGTTATTCCCTCGGGAACCTATTCCCGTTATTCCCTCGGGAACCTACTCCCGTCATTCCCTCGTGAACCTCTTTTTGGAATTCACTAGGGTCCCTCTTTCCGGAATTTCCTAGGGCGTGTCTTAGTGGGCGTGTCCATGAGGGCGGGAAGCGTGTCCAAGTGGGCAAGGGGTGTGGCTTGTCCAAATGGGCAGGGAACGTGTCAGGGAGGGCGGAGGGCGTGTCTAAGTGGGTGTGTCAAGAAAATCGAGGAGCATGTCCAAGTGGGCGGTGGGGTGTCTAGGTGGGCAGAGGGCGTGGCCTGTCCAGGAGGGCGAGGGGCATGTCCAAGTGGCCGGGGGCTTGTCCAGGAGGACGTGTCCAGGTTCATGGGACGTGGCTTGTTCAGAAGGGCGAGGGGCGTGTTCAAGTGGGCGGGGAGGTGTGTCTAAATGGACGGAAGCGTGTTCTGGTGTGCAGGGCCGTGTCTTAGTGGGCGGGGGCGTGGCCAGGGGGCGTGTCTAAGTGCGCGGAGACGTGTCTTAGTGGGCGGGGGCGTGTCCGGGTGGCTGGGTGTTGTGTCTTAGTAGGCGAGGGGCGTGTCTAAGTGGGCGGGGTCGTGTTCAGGTGAACGGGGGGCGTGTCTTCATGCCAGCTAAATAAGAGTTTGCTTTCTGAATAAGAACCGCCGGAAATCACTTTTTACATGTCTGCTTATCTGTTCAGCACTACGATTACAATGGTGGCAGAGAGGTGTGTTGGGTCAAAGTAGGCACTACCTTTAAATCTATTAATAATAATTTTTTTTGTAGTAGTTAAGAAAAAACTAATTAGATAAGGCATGTTTTTTTTTAATTATTAAAAACACTATAACAGTTTCCCTGCACGAGATACAGAGTTGTGCCCATACAATAAAACATAGCACTCACTGAGATCTTTCAAATTATATAGTTAGATAAGTGTTTCGACACATGGGACGAAACCGCCCATTCTCGTTTCCCTTTATTTTATTATTTATTTTATTTAATTCAATTTGTCTATATTCAGTTTAATAAGAACGTACTACTTGTCAGTTAAAGTTCAAAGAGGTCTGATGTTTCGCAAACAATGTTTATCTTAAAGTCCGTTGACATTGGAATTCCCATTTCTCAGTTTACCTCTTATGGATTTCCAATCAAATTAATTAGCAATTAATTTATAACTATAAGTACCAATAAAACTAGGGGATAGAATGACACAATCCACGAGCTGTATAACTCTACAACACTAGATTAATCCCCGCCGAATCACTGTCTCTTAAGGTAGAGAATTTTCCTAATTTAAGAGACAGGGTTATTAATAACATCTGTTTACAAATCTCTATAACACATAAGCCAATAATTGTTATTATAAGTATTATAAAAATAATGTTATTAATCATTGTTATTAAGTTCTATTATTATTATCAACAATCACCACTTTGTAAAACTTAAAAGGAAAATCTGTAACTTCTATTTTTGCTAAATTAATAAATTAGCTTGTCTTAAATGTATAACTTAATTTTCCTTATGAGCGTTTATAGGGGTCACTAGAGCCGACAGCGCCAATTGAAAAAAAACATAATTCGCAAATAGGATAAATAATGTAAAATGTTGATAACAAAGTCTTGAGAAAAGGCAATAAAGTATTTTGTATAACACACTCTCAACACTTATTATTGTTAAAATGTATGCTCCTAATCCAGTTTACCCTAGATGTTGGTAAATCAAAATACAGTATAGAAAGAAGAATGGGCAGTTTTATATGGGGTGCGTCCCATGTGTTGTAACACTTTGTGACCTATATCATTTGAAAGATCTCAGCGAGTGCTATGTTTTATTGTATGGGCATAACTCCGTATCTCGTGCAGGGAAACTGTTATAGGGTTTTAAAAAAATAAAAAAAATAAATAAAAATGTCTTAACTAATTGGTCTTTTAATAACTACTACTAAAGAGATTTAAAGGTAGAGCCTACTTTGACCCAACGCCCTCTCTGCCACCATTGTAAGCGCAGCGTTGAGAAGATTGCAGACATGTAAAATGTGATTTACGGCGGTCCTTCTGGGTAGAAGAGTTCTCAAGCTTTCAGAAACCTTTGCGCAATTACATGGACAAAGAAAAAACAGCTCCCTATGCTCCCCGCCATTTTGTTCCAAATATGACATAAGCTCTCTGTGTACCTTTACCTGTACCTTTGTAACATGTTGCGACTAGCATAAACATGTTTACCTAGATTTTTTTTCTATAAATATATATTTTTTTCATTAAAATTGTGTGCAGGTGAAAAGTACTGAGCTGTTAATGATAAAATAATTTTTGTATCAATTAAGGCTTTAATCGTATTTTTTTACATTTTGTGACACGGAAAAACATTATACTTATTTCACTTATAATAACTATAGACAATTTACAGACAGTAATCGTTAGTTTAGACCGTTATTAATAAGTACACAGTTAAAAATACATAAGTGAAAATGGTAAAGTTATCGCTAAATAAATCTCTTACGTAAATGTATAGATACGTTATTTTCTCTACATAGCTGATGATGTTGATAAGGTTGTCATAATAATTATTATGACAATATAAATATACAACTCCTTTAAAAAGACTTGTTTTATTCACATATCTTGCAAAATATATTGAAAACACGAAAGTACAGCTCAACAACAACACTACACCATGCTTCCAGCACTCAGCCAATAGGCGTCCATTGCTGGAGATGACCTCCTACAAATATCTTTACTTTGCCGATCCTGTGACTACCTTATCACTTGGCGCCACCCCGATATCAAGCGATATACGCGGTCGCTTTTCTAAAACTTTTCTGCCTCATCGTCATTTGTAAGTTCTTCATGCTATGTCGCCCCTTTAACGGGCAATCCTGAGTGCTCTATCGGTCACTTTAGTTCTCCTGCGGATTATCTCACTTCTGATTCAATTACGCAGGTCAACTCCCAATAAAGCTCTCTTCATTCCCCTGTAGACGACCAAAAGCCTTGTGATTTGACGAGTGACCCCCTTCTCGAAGTTGGACTTATCTGGCCTGATTGTCCCAGGTAAATACATTCGTGGACAACTTTGAGTGTAGCGCCTCCAACCGTGATTGAAGTGGGTGCAACATGAACATTTGCCATGATCTTGGTCTTGTCCGTGTTCATTTTAAGACCTACTTATTGAGACATAATATTAGGGTCATCGAGCATTATATTGAGGTCCTCCTTGGTCTATGACATGACACCATTTTCGTTATACCTCGCTGCAAATTCATAGTTCTTTATAATCCATCCTCGAGACAAGCCAACATAATGGCGTTTCCGTATACTTAAGCACTGCAGTATTATGAAATATCGTTGGTGTACTTGGTATCGTTGGAGAGACTGCAACACTACACCAGTAAGTTAATAATGGCATCTACACTGCGCCCCCTTTTTTGATCGACCTGAAGTTTTTGCAACTGACTGAGCAGATGTCATATTTGGAATAAAATGGCAGGGAGCATAGGGAGCTGTTTTTTCCTTGTCCATGTAATTGCGCAAAGGTTTCTAAAAGCTTGAGAACTCTTCTACCCAGAAGGACCGCCGTAAATAACATTTTACATGTCTGCAATCTTCTAAACGCTGCGCTTACAATGGTGGCAGAGAGGGCGTTGGGTCAAAGTAGGCTCTACCTTTAAATCTCTTTAGTAGTAGTTATTAAAAGACCAATAGGTAAGACATTTTTAATTATTTTTTTTATTTTTTTAAAACCCTATAACAGTTTCCCTGCACGAGATACGGAGTTATGCCCATACAACAAAACATAGCACTCGCTGAGATCTTTCAAATGATATAGGTCACAAAGTGTTACAACACATGGGACGAAACCGCCCATTCTCCTTTGGTTTTTATTTCAAAAATACGAATTTATTCAATTGGACTAAATTGTGTAAGTAACGTACCTACCTCTCAGCGCAGATAGTTCACCGCAGGAAACTGCTCAAGGGTGTGCTGAGCTAAGTCCTCAGCACTGTCGCAATGATGACAACCTGTGCTACCAAAGGACCCATACGACTCTCATACTGATTTCCGAATTACTAAACCCAAAATTCAATCTGGCACTCGCTGGCTGCCGCCGAAGCTCGCTCGCTTCGCCCGCTCGGCTTGTGCATCGCATTGTCATCCTTCTAACCTAACCCAATCTTTCGAAAATGTGTGAAACGATGTCAAAATGAAAATTCGTGATTGCATGTTTTCGTGGTAATGTTATTCTAGGTTGAGTAATTCGGAAATCAGTAATTTACCCGACCCATACACCGATTGGTCTGAGAAGAGACCCCTGTGGAACACCGCACAACATAGGCCACTGTAAAACGTTACCTTCCTAGTGTTAAATCAATAGAAGTCTCAGGTACGACAGAACTTCATGAAATGCATCTGAATGACAGGCCGTTAAAGACGTTGACGATAACCAACGATATTGCCAGCAACATGCTTTATTCGGCTATTGCCGACTCAGATTTTCATTTCAGAACCTACTTATCGATTCAATGAGCCGGGCGCTGAGGGAACGCTAACTGATAAAAAGTCGGAGGGTTAAAAGGTTAAATGTGATATAAATAATTAGTATTTCAACTGCATAATAAGTCTTATCTTAAGTTGTAAGCAATAAGCATGCGAACCGCGACAAAGGAAGTCATATAAAATGTATTTCAATACTTTGTTCGGCTTTTTAATAGTGTTCGTTACAGTAAATTTAACAAGTAAGTACTAACTTTAATCGTATTCGTAATACTTAGTTCATTTCATTACAATTTAAGACTACGCGAAAGTCCCAGCCAGAGGCGGGCTTGTATTTCTTCCGTTTAAATTAAAGCATTATCATTAACTATACATTCTACCAACGGCAGAAACTGGGGAGAGTTGGTTGTTTTATGTTCAGTTTTTTTTACATTTGACGAGTTTATCAATTTTTAAACCGTCAATGATTATGACCCTCAAAGAGTCTGATGTTTCGCAACTAATGTTTATCGTCCAATTTGACATTGGAATTTCCATTTCTGAGTTAACTACGCATGTAATTATTTAATTTCATTTTCCCAGATGGACAAAGATATAAGATGTTTTTCCGGAAAGACTACAAATATTTAGAGGCTTCCGAGAGTTTTTATAAAATACATACATTACACAGAACATGGCCGGACGCTAAACGAATGTGTGCTTTAGAAGGAGCCAGTTTGTTCTACGCTGAAAACGATAATGAAGCTAATGCAGTTTTGTCGTTCTGGAATGATACGCAACCCTTCTGGGGGGTCTACGTTGGGATATCTGCTTTGATTGTAAAAGGAGTATTTGTAACAATTGATGGTAAGATTTACTTTTAAATGGTACAGACAGCAACACATTAAGCATTTAATTTTTTTACCTTTTAATATTGGAATACGATACAGTTCAAGATCATAAGGTATATTGTGTAGTAGGATGTGTTACTGCGTGTCTGTGCATGTTTAAAAAATGTAATGTAACCTTTACTATCCAGAAATGGTTGAAGTATCTTTAACTTATTTTCAAAAACTAAAACGCTACTGGCCGAGATTAAATATATTGAAGTTCAATGAGAGCAGCCATCCCTATTAGTTATGACCGCACGTTCCCTTTGCGCTGCCACGAGCAGACAGTCGTTGCTATGCATTTACGAAAAAATAAACTGGTAACACCTTTCTATTCCAAACAATGAAAATGTGGAGCAAATTACCAGCTATGTGTTTCTTTCTTCCTAGAATATGAAGTATCATATTCCCGTACTTACCAGTAGGTATGACCGGATTAAGTTGACGTCGACGATCTATGTCCTGTATAAATCCACCATAATCAGATTGCAAACTCACTGAAAAGTCTTGTAGTATTTCTGCCGTTTTCACTGTGTTCACATATTATTACATGTTTAATTCTGATGTTTTGCAGACAAATACAACTCGACAAATACGTTAGTCAATTAAATCACACAGGATTTGCTCATCAAGTGCCTTCCTGTGATAAAATAATAATAACGCCTGCAATACAAATCTGTTTTCAGGTATCCCAGTATCAGACGTGTACAACAATTGGTTACCAGGAGAGCCAAACGATACTGGTGGAGTAGAAGACTGTGTTATCATGGCGCGAAGTGGTACTTTTAACGATTATAGTTGTGGCCATAAATTTCCATTTATCTGCAAAAAGAGTTTGATTTCGCTGGAATGGAACCAACCGTGTAAAATGGCTAATTTGGGTAAGTCTCTGTTTCCGAATTTAATAGCCATTTTATTTAAATTTTGGTTTTGAATACCATTATTAGTAGAAAATAAAAAATTGCCAGGATTTTATTTCTTTCAAAATTAAAAAAGTGTAAAACCTGGCTAAAGTTGTAATTTTTTAATGTTTTCAAATTTAAATTTGCAAAATGCCTAACAACGCTTTTAAGGTCAAAACTCTTATAGAGGTAAAACCTTTTTTACGTGGTGAGTCACTCGATGGTTTTTTTAACATTAATATCTTACGCGACACACGCTATTTCTAGTGCGGTAGTTGCTTTAGGAAAAATCATCTCAATATCTCTCCATACTCCCATGTCCATTAATGAATAATTAATGGACATGGGAGTATGGAGAGGACATGGGAGTATGGAGATTTAAGGCTAAACAAAGTTCGGAAGTTGTTAAAACAAATCTACAATACTTTGTTTAATATATTATATACGTTACAGATTACGTATTAAACGAATCATTAGGCAGTTGTTACAAGTTCCACACCAAACCAATGAATTGGACAGAGGCTTATGCCGTATGTAGTGCTGAACAGTCATATTTGGCTGTACTTAATAGTCAGGATGAAGCTGACTATCTAGTGCAAGTTACTGCCAACGCACCGAATAAGCGAGTTAGAGGAAACTTTACGGGTGGAGCTGTTCTTTTAGGCTTTCATAACAAGAATAACGAAGGCTGGGAAACTGTCACAGGTAATTTTTTTTCTTGAATTGATTATTAAATTGAAGTATTAGCAAATATTGTTGATTTCGCTACTTCTCGATTTGTATCTTAGAGTAGTTAATCATTTTGTAACTACTGCAGACTGTCGTTTTTGTAAACAAAATCTTTACATTGTAAGTACTATACAAAATTAAGTTTAGTCAATAAGTCAGAGAGGAATGACGGCGTTTTGTGAAGGTTGGTTCTAACACCTGAAGTGACAACCATGACCACTCTGTTAAGTAGAAGCAGTAGTAGTCTGACAAGTAATGAACGCCCTGTAGTCCCTTCATTCCTTCACATCAAGGTGGCCGGTCCTTAGTGAATGCTAAAGTGATAATATGGAGTCTGGCGTATATCATGGAAGGCAGCCTTAACAACAGAAAACCTATTATCAATCCATTCGGCAACCGTGGCATTTTGCTCTATACATGGAGATAGTCCATCCCTGCCGTTAAACATTCATGGGTAATTTGACAGTGAGAGTAGGACATTCATGGTGGCTATGAGGAATTCAAGCATAGTTATATTACTACTATTAGTCCAGTAATTTTAGGCTTTTTTCTGCGGAATATACTAAATGAGTTAGATTTTTGCATACACTTTGATTACAGTGTTGTAATGAATATGTGAAAAATCGTCAACAATGTCGTGCCGACTATATATCGCTCTTTTATCATATGATTAAGTCTGTTGTATTGGACATTAATTTTGAATGTACAACAACTTTTCCTTACAGGTACAGCTCTTGACGACAGTGGATATGTAAATTGGTGTAACACTCAACCAGAAGAAGATCGAGAACGTTGTGGATCTATGTTCTACAATGGTCACTTAAATGACATTGCATGTGATCAGAAAAGTTTCTTTGTTTGTGAACACGAAGTGGATACGCTCGCAACGTCATTGGATGTCAGATTTGGAGTCGATGACAACTTTTTGTCTGATCTAGAAAAATTTTAAATAAAGGTTTTGGTGTCATTAAGTTATTTTATTTTTAATAATTAAAAGATGCATGCGTGTTTAGCATTTCTGATGCCCATGAGTTGCTGTTACCACTTTCTATTAGAATAGTCCCTTAAATAAATAAATATTCCTCACACATTCACCGTCTAGTCCCAAAATAAGCAGAACTTGTACTATGGGTACTAAACATAGACTTTTCTTTATAAATACATGCACATATACCTACATAGAAAACACCCAGACTAATGCCAACAATCATGGGTATGCATACAAAGATTTGCATTGAGTGGGAATCGAACACAAAACCTCGCGTTGCAACCATGTATGTACCGACTACGGCAATGACGTTGCCTTACCTCCTTGTTTTAAGGTATTTTCCACCAGAATGACGAAATTTGACCACGACATGAAGAGCATTCAAATCGCACTGAGTAGGTATTTATTTATTTATTTTTAAAAGCACTACCACATCATATTAAAAACATTTACTTATGAAAAATAATAAAAAAAAACCAAAATATTTTATCTGATATACCTACATATAGGTATGGATGGATGCATGATACTCTTTCACGTAATAACTATCGAACGAATTTTAATGAAACCTTGCAATAGCTTGTACGGTCAAGGAATTTAATTGTTTAGCAGGTACACAACCTACGTAATTTAGTCGTATTATATACCAAAATAATCCTAGCGAATTTGAAAGATATTACACCTCAAAATTGACATAATATAAAATATAACTAATAAGCATGAATTGCACTTCAAACTTCTTCCACCATTCTGTCCAAAGAGTAAAAAATAAAATTTTGACAGTATTATCAATACAATGCATTGAACCAATCAGAACAGCGAATGCTACTCGATATACTTTATTGTTAATAGTGACACAAACTCGGACTAAGGATACTGTTTGATGGAGATGGTAGATAAGGTCTAGTTTAGTTTGACTTAACTTTGGTCTGTCAACAATATAAAATAGAAGAATTTTATTTTAACACAAAATACCTGTCTGTCATAGATAGACAAGGCTAGGTATATATACCTTGTCTAATTAATTTTACGACTCCCAAGACGTCGGGGTTCGTCATCCGTCGTCTGTAGTCGGTAAATAGTAACCTGACCGATTTCAAAATTAAGCAAATTGCTAAACAATTAAATTCCTTGAGTGTACATCAGAAGAACATATATTTTATTATAAAGATATTAAGTGAATTGTCTAAAATACGCAAGCCAGACGAAGTCGCAGGCACCACCTAGCAAGCGGTAAATCATAAAAGCCGTTTAATAACTTTCTTAAAATTGTTCTCTGATTTGGCTTGGCTTTTGGCTTCATTTTACTTATTGGGGGTAGGTACCCCCCCCCCCCCATACTTAGGTAAGTATGACATAGGTACTAAGCACTTAATAATCATTAAAAAACAAAGGGGAACAAACCAAAGAAGAGAATGGAATAAAAATACTAACAATTATTTTTTTTTTTTATATTATGAAGTATAATTACCTCATACACTTACACTCAGACTAATAGGTACAGTCACGAGCAATAATATGTACACATTTTCGCATTTTCTGTCTGTCGCGGTTAAACTGTAAGTCTGTTCAATCTGATGAAATTATTTGTGCTGTTGTCTCTTGTGGACGCGTACGCTTTACATGTTGTGTTATATACCTTGCTCCTAATGTACCTGATAGTAGATATTCAAATTCAAATTTTTTAATTCAAATTTTATTTATATAAAAATATTACATAACAATACACAGTATAATATAATTTATCAATGTTGACTGGTTCCAAACTAAGCAGAGCTTGTACTATGGCTACCAGGCAACAGGCATACATACTTTATTTACAATATTATTAATACATAATAAGTAATTATAACAATATAATTTATAACATAATAATACATAATTTAATAATGCTGACTGGTCCCAAAACTAAGCAGAGCTTGTACTATGGGTACCAGACAACATAAATACTTTATTTACCATTATTTATAGGTACTTACTAATTATAATTATACACATAATAAATAAAAACATAATAATATAAATTTTATAATACATAGTTATAAATAAATCATGGGACAGTGCGATCAGGTGGCACTTGTCCACGAAAACGGCGGAATACCACGCCCTGCGGCCAAAAGGTCTCCTCCATGACGAGATGCAGGTAACATGTTGGGACCCGTACCACGAACGCCTTGAAATTGACGTTGCGGCGCGACTCTAACAACTGCACTCTCGCCGTGTATTTCAACCTATGGCGAACGTACTCGACGATGTCCTCAGCCTTTGAGGTATAATGCAGGCGTGAAATGTATACCGGAGTGTTCGGTTTTGCAGCACGGACATTGATATTTGGCTCACTAGGTGCTGTGCCACAGCAGTTCTTCTTGCTTTGCTGGCGATGTTTTTTGTTTTGAACAGTCACGAAACCATCATCATCATTAGACCGTTTCTTGCTACTGTCTTGCAATAGCTTCTTACCGGCGGTGGCCCTGGGCTCATTATTTAAAGGAGCTCGAGGAGTCTTGCAGTGAATAGGCTGCGAGACAGGAGCGGGGCGCGCGTAGCTTCGTGCGTCACACTCTGCATTGTCAGCTGTAGACGGCGATGACAACAAGACCGCTGACGCGTAGCTTGTTGCAGACGATGCACCGTGACGTGTGTTTACACGCGCCGATATCGGTGACCCAGATACTTTAACAGAATTACGCAACTCATCTAGTTCGGTACGTAATTCTGTCACGTTTCTTTCGGATGTCTCCAACTTCTTCTTGACATCCGCCAGACTAGTCTTCAAGTATGTGATGTCCTTTAGAAGACTCGTTACGTCGACGTGCTCTAAAGTAACCAGAGGTAACTTTTTCAAGTCCCTAGCTACAAATACAGGCACGTCTTCGGGATCGGTCGTCTTGAGCAGTGTGATGATGTCCTGCATACTTTTTTTAGGTCCGTCACGTCTACGTGACACCATCCGGTCTTCTTTATTCAGCGATCGAAAAATCAGCAACTTGGCAGCCGCGATTTCTTCCTCACTGAAATTCGAGACACAAATCTGGAGCGCAGAAACTTCGCCTATAACGTCTAGCTTCTGTTGTAAAAAAGCCAGCAACTCGTTCTCCACAAGTTTATCACTCATGGTGAAAAATGACACTTGCGTCGGCTCGCGCCGCGCTAAACTATTGTTGATTAATTATTAACTATTAACACGTCCGACTCACAGCGCTGACGATACAATTGTCTATTATGATAATTGAATATTATGATATGTTTAATTATATAAGAGAAATACTTAATATTAATACAAAATTACCAACTGTAATTTTGGGCGACTTTAACCTGTACTCTACTAGTTCTTCTGTGCGCTCTGACTTTGAATTATTTATTGCTGAATGTAATCTTTTTCAAAAAAATACCGTTACTAATGATCTAGGCCGTATGTTAGATTTAATATTTGTAAGCCCCACTGTGTCGGGAGTCTCGGTCTCAGTATGTCCTGGGATTGTGCCAGATGAGGTACACCATAAGCCGCTGGAGATTGTACTAAACATCTCCACACCATACGTACGTAATAAAAATAAACCTTGTGTCAATGTCTCACGCCTAACATCTGAGCTAAACTTTCGCAAGGCGGATTTTGTAGAATTATATACTGGGCTTTCATACATAGACTGGGAAGAAGTATATTCATGTACAGGGGTTGATGAGGCTGTAAATACATTTTACAACCTATTAAATAACGTATTCTCTGAGGTTGTCCCATTGAAAAGAACAAGGGCTACTAATGTACTTTACCCAGAATGGTTCTCACCCTCTACTATAAAACTAATTACTTTGAAAAACAATTACCACAAATTATATAAACAGTCTGGTAATCAATTGTATTATGCATTTTTTGTGTACTACAGGCGCATAATAAAAACAAATATCCAAACTGTATATTTAAATTACATTAACCACATACAGAGTAACATAGGGCGAAACCCCAAGGCTTTTTGGTCCTTTGTAAAAAATAACCGCGAGAATAACGAACAGGCCACCTTTGGAGAAATGTCTAACGATCAAGTAGCTTGTTCTTTCTCTAAGTACTTTGGTAGTGTTTTTCTTCCTAGTATTCCACACTTAAACGCTGAAAATGCAGCTTTGGCCTCCAGGTCATGCCCTCTAGTAAATGTAGATGTTAATTACATAAGCGAGGACGAGGTTAGTAGAGCGTTATCTTGTCTGGCTTCAAAATTTACACAAGGTCCAGACGATGTACCACAGTTAATCGTCAAAGACTGTTATATAATATTTATAAAGCCCCTACATTATATATTTAATTTATCATTAGACACAAAGAAATATCCTTCGGCCTGGAAAACATCCAAAGTTATCCCAGTTCATAAAAGTGGTCTTAAGAACGATGTAAGTAACTACAGACCCATAGCCGTTTTATCTGTATTTGCTAAAATATTTGAGTCGCTCATAAATAGACAAATTTCTGTACAGTTACGAGGATGGTTTGTTGATGAGCAACATGGTTTTCTTCCACAGCGCTCTACTACATCGAACTTGCTTAATACAGTTACTCTTCTTACAAAAAACCTAGACGAAAGAAAACAAGTAGATATAGCCTACTTCGACTATTAAAAAGCTTTTGATAGAGTCGATAATGACGTGCTCTTGGTAAAGATGGCAATGGCTGGCTTCTCTAGTACATTACTGAGATACTTTGCAAACTATCTAAATGATCGTAGACAGTATGTAAAGTACAATGATGCGAAGTCAGAGCCATATTCAGTAACATCTGGTATAGGACAAGGCAGCAGCCTAGGACCGTTATTGTTTTTGATTTTTATTAATGACCTCCCAGAACAAATAAAGTACTCTACATTATCTATGTTTGCTGATGACGTGAAGCTCGCACATCCTGTCAGTGACAGCTCCGACTCGACTAAACTCCAGCATGACATCGATATGATTTACCAATGGAGTACAAACAATAACATTTGCCTAAACATTAATAAATGTGCGGTTATGTCTTTTACACGTGCATCACAACCAATAACAACTGTATATACTATAA
Source organism: Schrankia costaestrigalis (assembly GCA_905475405.1). Lineage (NCBI taxonomy): Eukaryota > Metazoa > Arthropoda > Insecta > Lepidoptera > Erebidae > Schrankia > Schrankia costaestrigalis. The sequence goes on from FR997832.1 coordinate 7,859,914, forward strand.
ACAATGAACCAATAAACAGAGTTACTACTATAAAAGACTTGGGAACCCGATTTGACTCACATCTCACATTTAACCAACATATAATTGAAACCTGTAACAAGTCGCGTAGAAACTTGGGCTTTGTATTACGTCAGACAAAATATTTTAATAACCGCCATGCTGTAGCTGTGCTCTACAATGCATATGTTCGTAGTACTTTGGAGAATAATTGTGCAATTTGGAACCCGCATGAAAAGAACTACACTTTACTTCTAGAAAAAACACAGAAAGCATTTATTCGATATCTCTACCTAAAATTATATGGCTACTACCCTTACATGTATCCCACTCCATTTACTCTTGGGATGGTTTCCTACCAAAGCTTGGAGGTTAGAAGAAATTTAACATTAATTAAGTATTTTGTCAGGCTCATACGAGGATCAATTCATAATTCATTTCTTCTTTCACACATCTCTATAAATGTTCCACGAACAATAACTCATACTCTCCGAGCGCGCAAGCGCCCTCTGTTCTACGTTCCCAATGTTTGTACTGTAACCTTATCCAACAGTCCACTTTATTTAGCTTTGCGACACTTAAATAATATATTATTATTCAATGATACTCTCGATATCTTCAGTCATCCTGAGCCGAGACTCCTGAGCGTCAGTGCACATTACTTTGAGGCTATTGCAACTCCTAGCACTATATTATAATTGTATGTAACAAAGTACCTATTAGTCTGTAATAATAATAATTTATAAGTGTATAATAAGTATTAAGTTGTTTTGTAAGTTTGCATATTTTTAATTTTGTTAATTCTGTACCTATAACTTAAGCGTGTGGTGTTATGTACTGTTAGTTTAAGTTGGTAAATAAATAAAAAAAAAAAAAAAAAAAAAAAAAAAAAAATTTTGTAAACCAGTTATCTAAAGTTCTGCCAATCCAAAATTGAAAATTCGAAGATTAATTCAAAACTGTACGGAACCTCTTCTAAATTACGAATTCATTTTGATATTGTAATGTCTAGATAAACGTGCAGATAGTTTAGAAAATTTGAAAATGTGTACATATTATTGCTCGTGACTGTACACAAACACTCAAAATTAAATGACTTAAAATACTACTATGCCATTACATTAATGTGTGGTGGCTTAGTGGTAGTACTACATAAAGTACTGAACCAAGTAGGTTCATACGTGAGATGGCTACATAATCTAGCGAATATTAAAAAAATAGTTGGTACGTACCATAGATGCGTGAAATTCATCAATTAATTGAAATTACTCATACTCGTACCTACACGTGTAGTATTTGTAATAAAAATACAAAAAAAAATTGTCAATGTCATAGTTTCCCGCGCAAAAAAAGGAAAAATTAACAACCACGCCTTTTAGTCCAATCAATAAAGTAGTTATAGAGTGCGTTAGCGGGAACCTAAGTGATTTCTGCAGAAACTTGTTCAGGGTACTTAGAGAGATAACATACTAAAAGTCCCCACCAAGGTGAGGCGGAGGAGGGAGGGGGAGGCAAAGGTCTCAATTTTAGGTTTTTCGCTAATATCTCAAAAATGGTGTGTTTTAGCAAAAAATGTTTTTAATAAAATGAAGGCTTATAAAATTCTCTATAACTTTGACCCTACATAGTAGGTACTTTTCTGTAGTACCATCCGTTTTCGAATTATACACTCTGGAAAAGTGCAAATAAAACAAGTAAATTTTAAGATAATTTTCGTATCAGGTAATGGTCATCGCGCTGAAAAATTTAAATTTCTATATTTCTGGAGCGTATAGTTCGAAAACAGATGGTACTACAGAAAAGTATGTACGATCAAAGTTATAGAGAATTATATAAGCTTTCATTTCATATCAAAACATTTTTTGCTAAAATGCACCATTTTTGAGATATAAGCGAAAAACCTAAAATTGAGACCTTTGCCTCCCCCTCCCTCCTCCGCCTCACCTCCTAGAGGTGGGGACTTTTAGTATAATATTATCTCTCTAAGGGCCAGATTCAGAGATTTCATTATTTATTACTACAAAGTAAACTTTTCATGCGAAAAGATTACTTTAATGTTGTTCAAATTCAGAGATAATAACTAGACTTTGCTAAAGTAAAGTCAAAGTGCGGTCTCTGAATCTGGCCCTAAGTACCCTGAATAAGTTTCTGTAGAAATCATTTAGGTTCCCGCTCACGCACTCTATACCCCCCTTTGAGTCATTCGTTGACTGGACTATTTAGAATTGGCTATTGGTTGTTTATTTTATAAATTAATTTAATGTACAAAAAATACAAAAGTAGGTATACTACCTTTTTTTTTTTTTTTTTTTTAAATATACTACCTGAAACAATGAAGATGAAAAATATAATTAAAAATATTCGTAATAAAATGGGAAGTAGAAATATTTTATTCATTTTAAATCATCCGCACAAGTTTGTCTTTGTAAGTAATCTATGCTTGCATTGTTAACACCTGTCTTAATTTCCCGCGCAAAAATAAAACGGTAAACCAACCACCACACCTTTAGAACTTGCGATAGTTAGTTTAATATTTAAATTTTTATTAAATTCTACTATAAATTCTACTATTTAAGATTGTATAATGTCTTAAAAACTATACAACTTTATATAAAAAAAAACCAGTCAAGTGCGAGTCTGACTCGCGCACCGAGGGTTCCGTACAAACCTATTTGCCAAATTGTGATAACGTCAGGACTCAGCAGTTTAAATAATATTCTTCCCGCCAAAATTCAATGACGGCACGACTCAGCTCTATTAAAAAATTTTTTCCCGCCAAAATACTATGACGTCACAACTCATCTGTCAAAAATTATGTGACGTCACGACTCATCTGTCAAAAATTCTATGACGTCACGCACATCTGTCAAAAGTGACAGCTGTCATTATGACAGCTGTCAAAGTGACGGGTGTCTAAAATATTTTCCCGCCAAAATAATATGACGTCACAACTCATCTGTCAAAAACTCAATGACGTCACGACACAACTGTCAAAATCATTTTTCCCGCCAAAATTCTGTGACGTCACGACTCATCTGTCAAAAATTATATGACGTCACGTCCCATCTGTGACAGATGTCAAAAGTGACAGCTGTCAAAGTGACGGGTATCTAAAATATTTTCCCGCCAAAATAATATAACGTCTCAACTCATCTGTCAAAAACTCTGTGACGTTACGATTTATCTGTCAAAAATTCAATGACGTCACGACACAACTGTCAAAAAATGTTTTCCCGCCAAAATTCTGTGACGTCACAACTCATCTGTCAAAAATTCTTTGACGTCACGTCCCTTCTGTCAAGAGTGACAGCTGTCACTTTGACAGCTGTCAAAATTCTATGACGTCACTGGTCACGTGACTCAGCTTTCCCGCCAAAATTCTATATGAAAATATAATGTGATTGAAGTAAAAATTTAGGGTTTTCGGAATTTTCCCATTACATGTACTACAAGACCTTGCTCCATGCCAAATTTCAAGTTTGTAGGTAGACTGGAAGTACCCTGTAGGTTTTTGCCCTTACCCCTCTAAATTTTGCGACAAAAACGGCTATATCTCTTGATTGCGTTGGATTATCACTTTGAATTTTTTACAGCACTAAGAGGCAACAAGCCTTAGTATTAGGTGAAAATTTCAGCTTGATACCTTCACGCGTTCCTGAGATAAATGGTCTTGACAGACAGACGGACAGACGGACAGACGGACAGACAGACAGACGGACAGACGGACAACAAAGTGATCCTATAAGGGTTTCGTTTTTTCAAAACTGGTACGGAACCCTAAAAATATCAACATTCTTACTTACTGAACTAACGATAGAAGAAATAATATTAGTTATTGTTTATAAATGAGAAGGTGTGTAGATTTTTGAATTGCGATGTTCGGTATTTCCAAAATCGTCATAACAAACTTTTTGGTTTTCCATAAAAGAACGCAATATACATTCTAACTCACGTAACAAATATTTTTAAACTTAATTAATAAATAAATACCTACGATGTTTTAAACTTTAAATTTTGAGTTAATTGTTACCAACGCCTGCTGCTACAATATTTCTAAGTAAAAAGAAGAAAAACGAAGTAAGTACATAACATTTCAACCATTAAGGTAAACAATATAAAACCTCATTTATGAAGTTGGAGGTAAATCTTTGTTTCGGAAGTTTTATCAACAAAGTAGTTTACAACAAAGATGTAGTAAAAAAATAACGCGAATGTGAAAAATAATATAATCCGCCAAAGTTATCAAGTTGAATTTTCCTCATAATCTCGTTATTATTTACACGCACACATATAAATAGTTGTATATACATACGTAACTATTAATTAAATGTCTTATGAATTCTTGAATATGCCAAGTGAATCTTGAATCTGTACAAGACAAACTGTTGGAAGTTGGTCATAAGTATGCGAACCGCGACGAAGCACACGTGTCACAACTTTTGCATTGCCATTTAAAATGTATTTCAATAATTTGTTTGTGTTTTTTATAGTGATTATTACAGTAAATTTAACAAGTAAGTACATTGTTTACATCATTCGTATTAATCTCTGCTTAAATATCAATACATTATCTTGTTTACTAAATGATATTATTCTTTATAATAACGCGAAAGTATCGCTGTAGTTACTGTTATTCAAGTTGTTTTTATTTTTTTCTTGCCAGAGGCGGGCGTGTTTTTCTTGTTTAATAATGGCTTTATCATTGGCTGGTGATTCTGCCAACCTAAGAAAGTAGAGAGTGTCTTGTTGTTTTCATTATCTTTGACGACTTATCAAAGTTCAAATCGATAATAATGATGACCCTCAACATTGATTCATTGAGGAAATATAACCTAATTAGTAAAGCAATTAAATACAAATCATTTTGTGAATATTTTTATAAATTAAAATAGCGAGTGTCGAGTGTGATTGATATATTTATACCAACCTACCTTGACTTTGATGGGCAGTTCTGTTATGATGATGGTATTTGACTTGGCGAGAATATGGGTTTTAATGGATGGATGGACAAAGTTCTTACTTTGTTTATGATAATTTGCTTGAAAAAGTTCGAATAATAAAGTATATATTACATTTTTATCAACACTCTGATTAGCTCAGCATCAAAAGAGGAAAAATTTCAAACAAACCCTGTACCATCCCGTGTTACCAGTTTGGTATTTGTAGGGCATCGCTGTTAAAGCTACTTTGCAAGATTCTCAAATGATTGTTCTGAGCCTGGACAGGGCATGATCACAGGTACAAAAGTAAAAAAAGGTGTCCCTTCAATGGGATGTTGAACGGCTAGTATGGACAAGTTTATTATTCAAGCCTTCGTTTTAAGCATACCTACATAATATGTCATGTTTTTGACGGTATGTTATAATTATGTTATGTTAATCAATTTATCTCTCTAATTGCTGGTCAGTTAAAGTTCAAAGAGGTCTAATGTTTTGCAATAACTGTTTATCATACAAGGTAAAGTCCGATGACATCGGGAATCCCATTTCTCATTTATCCACGTACTTATATAATTATATAATTTTCGTTTTCCCAGATGGACAAAGAAATAAGAAGTTTTTCCGAAAAGACTACAAGTATTTAGAAGCTTCCGATAGTTTTTATAAAATACACACACTACACAGAACATGGCCGGACGCTAAAAGGACGTGTGCTTTAGAAGGGGCTAGTTTGTTTTACGCTGAAAATGATAACGAAGCTCATACAGTATTGTCGTTCTGGAATGATACGCAACCCTTCTCGTGGGTCTACATTGGAATATCTGATTTGATAGCAAAAGGCGTGTTTGAAACAATTGACGGTAAGATTTTTTATTCAATGTTGTATGTTGTACAAAATTCTGTCATACTATGATGTTTGTGGTAGATACGTAATCTAAGGGTAATGTGGGATTCTCGCCATAGTGTGTCTTTGGTTAGCACGTGTGTGTAGAATTTTTATTATAATTTTGTTTTTTTTAGTGCAATTACTTGTGAAACTTGTTGTTATTTGTTATTGTGTCTGTTTGTGTGCCGTCTTGTATAAGTATCAGGTTCGTAGTTATATACTTAGTTTAAAATGAATAATAACAAACCGCCGGATCCCCCTGACATCCACATCCCCACTCCTTCCTCACCTGCCCTTTCTCGTCCTCCATCGCTCCCTTCTATTTCAAACTCACCAAATCCCCTTTCACAATTTGCAGACGTGGTATGCAGTTTATCTGAGCATACTCCCCAGAACTCCAGAAAACGTCCGGTTAGAGATATTTCTCCTCCCAAGCCCACTAAGCAGTCTAGAATACAAATAGCTAGATCTACTTACAATAACAATGACAAAGGTCCATTTATAGTCCATGTCAACAAAACAGAAACTTCACCAGGAACCACCTTGCACCCCATCTCATTTGGTCTATTCCTGATGAAGCAGAGTATACCTAACATAACTAAGGATGGTATAAAAAGGGTAGGCAGGAATCGCGTCAGCATTGTGTGTAAGTAGGAACCCCTAAGGATGCAAACTCATTCCTACTTAATAGCGCTTTAACCAACCACAAATATATAGCCTCTATACCCTCGTTTAATGTCACACGGTTGGGAGTGGTCTCCGGTGTACCAGTAGACATGACAGATGAAGAAGCTATGTCTTGCATTACAGTTCCTCAGGGTTGTGGGCCTATACTGAAAATCAGACGCATTAACAGAAAAGTTTGGAAAGACGATGTAATCGAATGGAAACCCACCGAAACCTGCGTCATCACATTTGATGGACAAGTGTTGCCAAACAGGATTTTCTGTTGCTATTCCTCTCTCCCAGTGGAACAATATGTGTTCCCAACGATACAATGCCGTAACTGCTGCAGATTTGGCCACGTTGAGTCCATATGTAGGTCAAAGCCTCGATGCCTTAAATGCGGCAAAGACCATTCTTCGAAGGAATGTGACTCTCCCTTAGATCAAGCCTTTTGTGTGCTGTGCTCCGGTAACCACTTTGCCAATAGCAGAGAGTGTCCGGAATATAGCAGATAAAGAAACATAAAAACGGTTATGGCAGACAAATCAATATCATACATGGAGGCTAGCAAGGCAGTCCCAGCCATTTCACAAAGTTATGCTACCATAACAAAATCCCCCGGCCCATCTACAACAACTTCTTACCGCAAAACTATATTTCTAAAGCCCAAAACTCATGCCCCCCTATCCCCAACTTATGACAAAGCTTCCCACAATCTTATTACTAACACCCCACAATCCTCTCAAACTAATGGTTCCAACCTTAATAACCCTCATAAAACCTCAAACAGTATTGCCACAGTCCTTGAACTTATAATCCAGTTACTTTCCTCAATTGTTTCTGATACCCAATATTCCTTACCGTCCAACGTTGCTGAAAAACTAGTTTACCTACTTAATTTATTTAAAAATGGCTCCGCCAACAACATTTCTACAGTGGAATGTGCGTAGCATATTCCACAAAAAACATGAACTTTTATATCTGATTAATAAACATAAACCTATTGCTTGTGCCATCGCAGAGACTTGGCTTACCCCAAGCCTTAACTTTTATATACCCCATTACCAAGCACTCAGATGTGATAGATCTGATGGCTATGGTGGTTGTGCCCTCTTAATAAAAAATAGCCTTCTTGTCTCCCCAGTCACTCTTCCAGCCCTTAATGAGGCTGTGAATATTGTCGCAGGTGTGGTGGAGGGTATCACAATAATTTCTTTATATATTTCCCACCCTCAGCTTTCACTCTTAACAAATTTAAGAATTTTATTGGAGAACATAAAAGGTCCAATGTTAATTATGGGAGATTTTAACTGTCATCACTACAGATGGGGATCGGAGCGATGTGACCCCTTTGGTATGGGTCTGGTTGATATTATTGATGACCTTAATTTGTGTGTGCTCAATAATGGCTGCTCGACGCGTAGAACTCTTCCAGGCCAACATAAAAGCTGCATAGACATCTCCATCTGCTCTCAGGTTTTAGCAGCATCTTCCCAATGGCATTGTCTAGATCTTACCCATAGTAGTGATCATTTCCCTATAATTATCTCCATGATTGATAAAACCTTTTTAGAAAAATCTTCCCCCCCTCTCCTCAAATTCAATTTATCCAATCCCGATTGGAATAAATATGCATCATGCTTAGAAGCCAAAATCCACTCACTTCCAACCTTAAATAACATCTCCACGGATCAACTCAGCTTCAATCAGGCCTCGATCTGCTGCCAAAATTTTACCAAGGCAGTTATCTCAGCCGCTGAGGAATGCTTTCCAATAAAAAATTCTTCCAAGGGGATAATCCCATCTCCTCCCTAGTGGGATTCAGATTGCACCGCAGCAATCAAAAAAAGAAAGGAAGCAGAGAAAAACTACAACCTCAATATGAAAGATCAAAATTTTATTATTTATAAACATATGGCAGCTAAGACCAGACGCCTTTTAAGACAAAAGAAACGTTTGGGTTGGTCCAGGTTCTGCTCTTCATTGTCCCCCTCTACTCCTGCATCAATAGTTTGGAAACATATCAACAGGTACAGATCAGGCTGCTCCCCTTCGACCTCGTCCCTGATGCACCATGATACAGCCGAAGCGTTCTTTGATCGCGTTGTCCCACCATATGTACCAACAAAAGAGGAATGCAGTCAGCCAATACCTCATCATATCAACCAGGAATCCCCCTATGATTCTGCATTTTCAATGGATGAGCTCGACATGGTTCTCAGACATGTTCGGGACTCAGCTCCTGGTATTGACGGTATACCGTACTCATTCATTGCAAATGCCGACAAAAAAGCTAAGCAATACCTTTTAGATATCTTTAACTTTTGCTTTGCCAATGGCTGGATCTTTGAAGACTGGAAAACCCAAATCATTATTTCAATATTAAAACCAAATAAAAAGAATAATGATCCAAATGGGTTCAGGCCTATAGCTCTGTCTTCGGTTTTAGTAAAGGTTTTAGAACATTTACTGAAGGGTAGGCTAGAATGGATTGTGGAATCCAGAGACCTTTTGCCTGTTTCTCAGTTTGGGTTTAGGAGAGGGCGTGGTACTATGGACAGTGTAGGACTTCTTATTACAGATATTCGTTTATCCCTATCACAGAATGATTCAGTTGTAGCAGCATTCCTGGATGTTACCTCAGCATATGATAATGTTCTCCTTCCAAATCTCAGGCATAAATTGCTAGAGCTGAGACTCCCGGAAAGGATGATTCAGTGCAGGTGCGAGATGCTGTGGTCGAGACTGCTACTGCTTAGAGTCCACGGGGAAAACTTAACCAAAAGAAGGACATGGAAAGGCCTTCCACAAGGTTCTGTCCTAAGTCCGCTCCTATATAATCTGTACACCTCAGACATAGGCTCCTGTCTAAATAACAACTGCCAACTGTTACAATATGCTGATGATTTGGCCTTATATGTGAGTAGTAGTTCCATCCTGGACGGCGCTTCATCTCTTTCCGTCTCTTTGAACTCACTGAACGACTGGCTTCTCAATCGCGGTTTATCCATCTCTGCCCCCAAAAGCTCCGCCATAATATTTACACGTAGAAGACACATCCCTCCTACTGTTGTCAGTGTACAAGACCAACAATTGCCAATCTCAAATAAAGCCAAATTTCTTGGAGTCTTCCTGGATACGAGATTGACAGGCTGTGATCATATAAATTACATTATCCAGAGGTGTGAACGGATCATAAACATGCTCAAAGCCCTTGCTGGTGTCTGGTGGGGTGCCCATCCATACACCATGAAACTTTTATACAATGCTTTCATCCGCAGCAAAATGGATTATGGTTTGTTCATACTCTCTCCATGTAATAAGGGATCGCTGGCTAATTTAGACAGAGTTCAGTTTAAGTGCCTACGCATAATCTCTGGCTGCATGAAATCATCTCCCACCAATGCTTTGCAGGTTGAATGTGCTGAGCCTCCATTAGCTCTTAGAAGATCATACCTAGCAAATAGATTCATGGTAAAGATCATGGTCAACAAAGTACATCCACTGAATGCCAAAACTAGTGAACTAGAGATAGCCAGCAGATCATCGAGGTACTTGTCCAACAGGGAACTCCCATTAACTGTCATTGCTTTTAGAAATTATCAAAATTTAGAATACCCTATTAGCTGTTGGGATAAAACACCTCTTTTTAATTTTGAATATGAGGTTTTGATTTTTAAACCTGATATTATATTTGACACAGGCATCTCTAAACAAACCCCATCAGCTGGTGTGGCTTTTGAGGTGTTGTTGAATGAGCATTGGAGTGACTTCAATAGGTTTTTTACAGATGCATCAAAATTGTCACCTGATAGTTATACTGGTATAGCAGTATACTTCCAAAATTCCAGAATTGCCATTTCCTTCAGAAGCCCTAAAGAGTCATCAGTTTTCACTGGTGAATGCATTGCCATTTTAGAGGCTTGTAACTTTATTGATGCCCATAATATCAAAAAGAGTGTGATATTTTCAGATTCTCTTAGCTGCTTACAATCCTTGTCCCAAAATCCTTTTAAAACTAAATTAAATAGTCCCCTCATACTAGAAATTAAAAAAACTATTCTCTCCTGCCATAGGAAACAATGTATTGTACAGTTGGTATGGGTTCCTAGCCACTGTGGCATCGGTGGAAATGAGTGTGTAGACAGGCTTGCAAAAAGCGCTGTCTCCTCCCAGTTTTCAGACTCTAAACACCTTTGTCACCAAGGATACGATCTGCTATCCTTTCCTCAAAAGGATCTCCTAACTTCGTGGTGTAGGGACCGCGCTTACGGGAGACAATTGAAAGGCTTCAAGTTCGGTTATACACTGATTTATTGTACACAAAGATACATGGTTATATATTCCTTACAACTAATACACCACACCTTCCCCTTTAATAAAAAAATAATAATTATACATTTTATTATTTTTAGAGTTACATGGATTATACATTATAAAATACACAAGTTGGTTAATCATTTTATTTTAATAATACAACAAATAACATAATTGGTTATGTTTCATTTATTAGGGATTCTATATTTTATTGCAACAATAATAACTTCAAATACAATTTTACAATTATTAGGTACTTTTATTATAGAGTTTTGTACGATTTTTATGCACAACATATTCTTTTCCATTTTTTAAAATTTTTACATTACATTCTTCATCGCTAATTACTATATAAGGTCCTAAATATATAGGGTCCATTTTATTATTTGAGTTATTTTTTAAAAGCAATAAATCACCCTTCTTATAATATACTGGGTTTACACTTATGTCATACTTAGTTTTTCTTTTAATCTTACTACTAATTAAATTACTACGTGCATCTTTTTGAGCTAGTTGAAGTCGGTATTTCAGCTCAAGAGCATAATTGTCATGAGCATATAAAGGATCTACAACGCTTCCTTCTAAATTTGATGGTAAAATACAACGCTTGCCAAACACTAATTCGTGAGGGGTGTACTTAGTTTCCGTGTGCACGGTGTTATTATAGGAAAAACACCAATACGGCAACCAAGTACTCCACGCACTTGTTTGATTTTCGCAATTTATTCTAAGATACGCACCCATTGTTTTATGAGAATTCTCCAACGCTCCAATACTTTCGTGATGATAAGCTGTGGAAGAAATTTGTTTTATGTTTAAGATTTGGCATACCTCTTTCATTGTACTTGATATAAACTCGGATCCACAATCAGTCGCTATTTCCTTAGGTATGCCGAACCTCAAAATAAAATTATCAACAAAAGCACGGGCTACACTTACGGTTTCTTTGTTGTATAAAGGGTACGCCTCAGTAAATTTTGTTAACTCGCACTGCAAAGTTAAAATGTATTTATAATTATGTAGATCTGTTGGATACGGTCCTACTATGTCTAAAAAGACTTTTTCGAAGGCTGAATTTGCTGTTGTAGTTATTTGCATAGGTTGCTTAATATGTGTAGAATATTTCTGCTTCTTACATTGGTCACATTTAGAAATAAAATCACTTACATCTTTTTCTAAACTAGGCCAAAAGTAATATTTTTTTATATTATTTGTCATCCGTCTAACGCCCGCGTGGCCACTTGTGGGCAATAGATGGAAGTCATTTAATACAACACGTCTGTTATCTAAATTGTTTATTCGTTGCACTTTACTTACTATACAAATACGTGGTCCGGACCACTTATTATAACTCTTAATTTCGTTTATAAGCCCACTTATAAAATCATTATTATTTTCATTTTTCAATATGCATATTTCATTTAGTTTTAATTTTGCACATAGACATAACAAATCTCTCACCAACTCGGCTCGCGTAATCGGAGATCGAGATATTGTTTGCAAATATATTATTGACTTACTGGGCACATACGTAAAATATTTAAAATTTTCAATTAAAATACCTTTTCTTATTAATATATTTATTTTCCTAGAACTAACTAATGCGAGTTCAGTAATATTTTTCGGTTTTTTAATTATTTCCACCACTCTCGGTTGATCAGGCCTTGAGTGTGTGTCAATATTATCCGCCGATAAATTATGACTGTTCTCTTCACTATTTAATCTACGCAACTGTGCTCTGGTCATCACACTGACGACATGTTCATTCATACACTTTAAATCTTCTGATGAAATAACTATTCGCGATAATGCGTCCGCAGCAGAATTTAACTGACCCTTTAAATATTCTATAGTAAAATTAAATTCTTCTAATTGTAGTCTAAATTTTAACAATCTACTAGATGGGTCTCTCATCGAAAATAAATAAACTAATGGTCGATGGTCAGTCTGTATTTTAAACTCTCTTCCGTATAAATAAGGACGAAAATACTTAACACTCCACACTATTGCTAAGAGTTCCTTTTCAATAGTTGGGTAATTAATTTCGGCCTTATTTAAACCGCGACTAGCGTAAGCTACTGGCCTTCCATCGCCATTACATAAAACTGAACCAATTGCCTTGCCTGAGGCGTCAGTCTGTAGTACAAACACATTGTTGTCTGAAAAATTAGGATATTGCAAAACAGGAGGATTTATCAAGGCTGATTTTAATGTTTGAAACGAGTTTTCACACTCTTCTGTCCATGCATAGTTTACATTTTTACGACATAAAGCATTTAAAGGAAAAGCAAATTTACCGAAATTCTTAATAAACTTTCTATAATAGTTAGTAAATGCAATAAAACGTTTTAATTCGTCAGCATTTTGTGGTCTGGGGTAGTTTTCTACTACTTTTATCTTTTCTGGGTCTGGTAAAATACCTTTTCCCGAAACAACATGACCTAAATAGAGAATTTCTTTTTGTAGAAAAGTACATTTAGAAGGATTTAATTTTAAATTTACATTACGTAATCTGGTAAAAACATCCATTAAATTTTTATTATGCCCGGACAAATTTCGGCCTACTATGGCCAAATCGTCGTGGTATATTAAACATTTGTCATAGTTAAGGCCAGACATGGCTATGGTCATCATTCTGCTAAAACTGCTAGGGCTAGACTTTAGTCCCATAGGCATACGAGTCATCTGATATTGATTTTTACCTGTAGTAAATGCTGTACAAGGTCTGGAGCCTTTTTCAAGAGGAATTTGGAAAAAACCCTGAGCCAAATCTAAATGACTAAAATACATCGCTCCCGACAAAGAGTCCAGAATTTCATTTATATTGGGTAACGGAAATTTATCATCCTGTATGTTGTCATTTAATTTTCGGTAGTCTATTACTACTCTCCACTTTTTATTGCCCGATTTATCCATTTTTTTAGGGACCAGTAGTAAAGGACTAGACCATGCGCTACGAGACGGTTCTATTATGCCGTCATCCAGCATATTTTTAATTTGTTTATCTATTTCTGATTTTTGTGAGTAAGGCAAACGGTAAGGCCTAGTATAAATAGGAACAGAATGTGGTTTTAAATCTATTGTCTGCTTATATATGGGTGTAGTGGATAATTTATCACCCGGTAGATGAAAAATATCAGGAAATTTGGCACAAATGTTTTCAATTGACTTTTGTTCCTCCATGTTCAAACCTTTTAAATTTAATAAAGAAAATAATGATTTTACTCTATCTGAATTAATTGTAGGTTTGTCAAATTTACAAATAAAATAGTCACTTAATTCACTCGTATTTATTTGAAAGCAATTAATCTGCACATCAGTATCTCGTGTATTTAAGATACAAACTGGTATTTTTCCATTTTTAGGTTTATTTACGCTGCTAGCTAAGAAAACACCATCACACAATTGTTGATTACATACCACTAATTCTTCCTTTAATTGAGTTTCTATGTAGTGAATTGACTCGCTACGTGCTGGTAATGTCAGATAAAAATTACTCATACTATTTGATAACTTATAATTTAAAGATAATGTAACCACCTCCGAATTACTATTAGATAGCTGTAATTCATTTTTCTCATAGTTTAAATTAGCTTTATAATAAGCTAAAAAATCTTGACCCAAAATACCGTCAGTCATACATGGTAAATCTTTAAATACGATAAACTTATGAGGAAAATTAAATCCATTATAATTAATAGTTAAATAAACATAGCCTTCTGAAACTAAATATCCACCTATACCTTTTACTCTAACTTTTTCTATATGGTAAGGAATTTGTAAACGTTCTAAACATAATAACTTGATGCCCGATATAGATGCACCTGTATCAATTAACCAGTTATGATTACGATTACAAAAAGATAAAGATACTTGGTTTAAATTATTACAAGAAAGAATGACCTCAGTCACGAAAAAACTGATTCGATGTTTCTTTAATAGGAGTCTCTGTTGTCACCTGGCTATCGTTTGTTATCATATTAACGTTCCTTTGTAACCCGATACCTCGGTTACCGTGTGGTCTGTTCAAAGGACGACGACTATTAAAATTTCTATAATAATTATTGTTATAATTACTGTACGATACCTGTGACCGATGACTTTGACCGCGTGGCTGATGCGTGTACGCATTTTGAGCACGACTTCTTGCACCGAAATTGCTTCGACCTCGGTGCCCTCGTTGCCCTCTCCTTGCAGAGTAATATGATTGCTTATACATACCCATAAATTCTGAAGATGTACTTGGGACAGAAACCTCTTCGTCTTGGGCCGCCTGGATTGCATCTGTTAAGGAACTAAAATTACGCGCAGCAATTATGGTGCTTAAGCGGCGATCCCTCAATCCGTCAGCAAATCGTTTAATGGCTAATTTCTCGTTTAATGGTTTTAAAACACTATAATTGTTTGAATTGCCTTCGGATTGCGAGATTGTAAGATCTACAAAAAGTTCAGATATTTCCTTTCCATAGTCTGTAATAGTCTTAATATTTTGCCTACAATTTTGTAATTTCGTTTGTAAAGCGGTAAAACTTGTCTGTGGTAATAATAATTTTCGCATGTCCTTTATAAGCTCATCGACATTTTTATAATTGGATTGTAATAACAGTTTTGCATGTTGGGACAGTCTACTTTTCAAAATAAATTGAACTAATTTGGTTTTACATGTCTGTTCGTCTAATACCGAATTATAATATTCAATACTTTCGATTAATTGTTTGGTGTTTTCTGTATTATTTGTCATTACAGGTAAAAGATGCAATGCCGTCTTTAAATCAAATTTATCCATGATTACGTTGTCTATAGTACTACTACATAAAGAAATAATTTCAGAAAATATTTGTTCAAACTTTGCACAAAACTTTGTAATCAAAGACACTTCTTTATCCGTATAATCTTTTAAATTTAACTTATAATTTTCTAAAAACTGATTATATTTTAACAAAATATAATTAGCTTCTTCCTTCTTAGACTGTAATATGTGCCCCTGTCTACGACTAGGACCTATTTTAATCAAATAAGTTCGTACGTTTGTTAATTCATTTAGTATTATATATAAATCTTCTGCCATACCACATTAACATAGGATGTAAAACATGTCGTATATATCTAAATTAAAATTAATACGTTACGTGCACTATACTTTCACTGGCGCGTACACTTGACACTTTAAAACCGAATCACTTATTTTACATTGCCACTACTAAATTTGTTGCCGTTTTTCGTCGTAAAATGCAGCCGGAGTTACATGTCTGAAGTACTTTTATACTACCTCAGTTTTGAGACCTGTAGGTACCTGGTGTCTTCGCAGGATACTGGAATATCGTCTCAATGTGACTTCGTCTATCTGGCGTTGTATCTTTTTCTTATGGCAGCGGTTATATAACTTGTACAATATAATTAAAATGCCAATCGCCAGAATTGTACATATTATTATTAATATAGTATTTGTAGTCTCGTGTTGCTGTGAACTTGCCGAATTAGAACCCGTTCCTGTAGTCTGTGCTATTACGACCTCGTCTTTAGTATTGGAACCACCCATTTTAATGTCCAAATGCACCACAAAAACAGTTTTTGAATCTATTCAACACGTATATTACGCCCGGTATGAATGATGTCATTTCGATCATGTAGGTCCACATTCTCACTGTTACACGAATTGTTTTTACATTTGATCACCCATATAAGGATAGAATTCGCGCGCCTCGACTAGAGTCGCGTTACCGGCAGGCAGGGTCGCCATGTAGGGACCGCGCTTACGGGAGACAATTGAAAGGCTTCAAGTTCGGTTATACACTGATTTATTGTACACAAAGATACATGGTTATATATTCCTTACAACTAATACACCACAGTGGCAGTCAGAGTGGGATTCAACTGGTAGAACAAAGGGCAAATATTATCACGCTATACAACCAGTCATTACCCCTAAACCATGGTTTTTTAAATATAAAAAGGTTGCAAAATCTGTAATTTCCGTTTTGTGCAGACTTCGGTTAGGTCACTGTTGCTCTCCTGTATTCCTCAACAAAATTCACATTCGGGACTCGTCTGTGTGTGAATGTGGATTAGATGAAGGTTCTCTTGATCACATCTTCTTCAGCTGTCAGTTAAGAGACCAAAGTTATGACTTGTATAAACAGCTGTGTTACCTAAAGATTCCCGCTCCTATTAGCTTTTCTACCTTACTAACTTGTCCTTCCCCCAAACTTATGGAAGCGCTTATGAAATTTATCAGACTCAATAACATAAAATTATAATATTCTATAGATATATTGTCAAAGCTCTCCCATGGTTGCTAAGCAATACGTTATGTCAAATTAATTCTATATGTTTTACGTTTGTGTTTCGTTTCATGTAATAATATGTAAATATCTTTTGTGCACGGACGTATACTATAGTGTATTCACGGAGACGAGTTAGTAGAGCGCTATCTCACTCACACAATTTTTTAATTGCGATTGGTCAGTGATAAACGCTAAGGCGGTGTACACAGTACCAGTACTTTTTAGTCTACTCATACTTCCCGTGCTGTGCAGACGTGCTCATACTTGTGACTTTATGCTCGACTTGTGAACCGGCTGGTGTATTGGATTTTATAATTTACTAATGAACTAACGACTGGCTTGAAAACACCTTCAGGTGTGCATTTTTTTTAAATAAATGGTCCATGGTAATTTTTAAGCATCGCAGGTGTGCTAATGACCCGTTTATTGTTCTTTTGTCATAAATGAGCATTACCATAGTAAAATACTATTTCCCAATTTTGGTATATTAAACTGGTGCGCTACATCCATTGTTATTATTATCATTAAGTTATTGTTATATTCTCATTGTTGAAACACGTGTTTTATAACATTTTTATATTCTTGTTGAGAGTGAGGATGAGGATGGAGGATGGAAGGTGGTCTAAATATGTTTGAGTCGAAGAAACAAGGCGATTATCACAAGGAGATGAATGCCGAAGAATTTGAAAATTTTTTTTTTTTTTAGAAAAGACAACTCCCGCACTAGGGATCATGCCCTGTGTCGCGGGGACCTTTTACAAACATCAATTAACGGACACAAAGAACACCCAGACCAGGACAATAATTTGTGGATCTCACAAATTATTGTCCTGCGTGGGGATCGAACCCACATCGAACCACAAACTTGCACGGCAGCCGCTTGCGCTACCGTCGCCGTCGCGCCACCAAGGTCGTAAATTTGAAAATTGGTTTAGAGAAGTTTTAAATAAGCTAGATGATAATTCTGTGATAGTCATGGATCTCTTATCACTCTATCTTCTTATCACTCTAGAAAAATAGAGGGAATCCCAAAAGCCCAATTTAAAAAAACAGGATACTTGTAATTGGTTACGAGAAAAAAATATTAGCTATAACGCTGAAATGTTAAAACGTGAATTATTAAATATCGTTAAAAATCATAGACCGACCATACGACGCTTGCATTATAGACGAAATGTCAAAATCACAAACCAAAACTGTATTGAGACTGCCGCCGTATCATTGTCTCGAATTCTCCTCAATTTATCCTCGAATTTATTTCTTTCCTTCATATCCATCAGATACCCATAAAAAAATCTATCAAATTAATGTCTCTCAATTTATACGACAGACGAAGCCGCAGTAATAAACTAAGCGAACTTTTAAGAAGCGCAGTGTGAACGCACATTTACATTTCTAAGGATTTGTTAACGCCCACCGACCCTAGAAAAGTATTTTTTGTCCTTGTCATTTGTATGATAATGTGCGATAAAGAAGGCGCTATACTAACTCGTCTCCGTGAATACACTATATAACTGGATCGCTTACTACTATTTCTTTTGATTACAAATTTGATCTCTAAGATGATAGACATATGGTTACTTTTCCGCTATCAATTGTAAAAGTAGAAAAACGAGCCAAGTGAGAGGACTGAAGTCGTAATGCGTCCTTGTCTAGCAAGTATGCCAGTGTAAAATAAAAACTGTTGTGGTAGAATGGTACATTTCTCAAAATCGGAAATAGTACGTTTTAATTAATATTGACCAATAAAATATGTCTATAAATTGATACATTTTTTTACACTTATGTAGATGTGCATAGGCGAAACATATAATAAAAATAAGCTCATTGATACTTTTTGTAGAATTACCTCTTTCAAAATTTGTCGTTAGACAAAAACAATAGGGGAGGTGGGCCTAAAACGGGTACGCTAAGGGAGAAGTACAATAAAAATGTCTTAGAAAAAAAATTAGAACTTCTGTTTTTACTTTTCAAAAATGTAATTAAGAAAGAACCTAAAATAATAACAAACATAAACATTAACTTTATAATTTCAACAAAAACATAAAACATAGTGGTGGAGAGGCATTGCAACTGGAAAGCGCACATCGACGATTTATGCTCGAGAATTCACAGGTTTGTGTATGTACTACATAGACTATTCAGTGTGGCAGGCGCAGACGCAGCATTGCTGGCTTACCATGGTTATGTATCATCTGTACTGCGCTACGGCATTGTGTTAAGGGGTAATTCCGTAGAGTTTACTAGAGCCTTTCAAGCACAGAAAAAATGTATTAGGTCAATTTGTGGATCAGAGCCACTCGATAGTTGTGTACCATTATTTAAAAAACTAAAGATCCTGCCACTGCCATCTTTATATATATTTGAAACCTGTATATTTGTACATAAAAATGGATATTTATTTGAAAAACACAATGACGTGGTAACCAGAGCTAGTCGTAGAATTTATAAACTAAATGTACCAAAACAAAGAATCAACCTATTTTCTAACAATGTGTATTGCATGTCAATCCGTATTTATAACAAGTTACCTGATTTTTACAAATGTCTGAATCTGACCACCTTCAAAAATAAATTATTTCTATTACTTATTGAAAAATGCTATTATTGTACTAAAGACTTTCTTCATGACAAATCTATATGACTTACTACTGACGAGAATTTGTTTCAATATTTGACATGTATGGTCGAAAACTAAATGGCTTTATCACCTCTAGAGTTACTGTTAGTTGCATGTCATAAAACTATTAGGTTCAATATCGCACAACAAAACATCAGCTAAATCATGACGCTACTTTGACATATCAGTTCTCTTGTATTAGCAAATAGTCGTTAGGTATTTATAAAAACAAATAGTAAAGTCAACGTTATTGACTGTTACTAGAGCTTATTTTCGGTAAAACGTTATAATCTAATGAATTTCTCTTTTTTTTCCTTCTATGTCCATCCCTATCATTTCTTGTATGACGTCATTAGCGCATATTTCAATTTAAAGTTTTCGTAATTTTAAAATATAAAACAAATTAGGGTAAACCACCTAATCGTTAGAAGTCCTACAATTATTGGCACTTAAGAGTAAAAAGTGAGTAAAAAGAAAGAAAACACTATAGATTATTCAAGTTCAGTATGATTATTCAAGTTCAAATATTATTTATTTAATATTTTTATCTTTTATTTATTTCATGTGTCAACATAGCAACAATAAATTTATCAGAATCCCCTTATTGGAATTAGTGCCAATAATATTTATTTAATACTATTCAATCACATAATAATGATTAAGTATAAGCAAAGATTAAAGTATTTTATTATTTTATGATATTTTATATTTTAGTCTGACACGAAGTCCACTCTTAAGGTGCCAACAATTGGGTGGCTTACCAGCCAATATTTAAATTCTACATTTTCAGTTTTTCTGAAATGACAAGCTTGTAATGTCACAAGTAACAAGTTGACTTTAGTTTTAAATTATTTAATGGTTTTTCATGGTTTTTCACATACAAACTCTACAGTTTAATTAGTGACATTTGTATTGTGTTAGTAGATTTTATTATTTATTACGTTGAAGTGAAAGTTTAAAATAGATTGCACTTTTAATCTAAGCATAGTTTTGAATACGGTCAACCAATGACGTCAAGCTCACGCAAAAACATTAAAAAACGATCTTAATGAATTTGAATTATGATAGAATTTTTTGTCAAAACTGATAAAGCCATTTCGTTTTCGACTATACCTTTAATTATATTTCCAATTAATTTAAATAAGGCTAAATGTTTTCAAATATTTGTACGCTGGAAACAGCAGAATATCATGGCGCTATAATATTGTTATACCTAATATCTCTGTAACCATATTCTGACAAATAAATGCATTATTATTATGTTTCTCTTGTCCATAATACTCGGGTCTATTGGAGACCCGGTTCTTTGGAAGGCATACATCGGGCCGAAGCCAAGACAAAGAGGCCCTTTAAGAGATATTTAATCTGGTAATGGGCAGGGCAGATACCATATCTGAACGCACAATATGATACACCCAGAGATGGTCCCTGCCAAGTGCAAAAACTATTGTAGTGCATCTCAAAGGATGCAATGCAATTATTATTATTTTTATTTACAAAAAAAAACTTAAGTTTTAGGCGGAGTACCCGTTTTAGGTCCACCTCCCCTACGTCAGGCTAACCTAAAACCTTTCGGTCGGCACATATTGCGATTTTGTGTTATTTTGACGTATTTCGTGTGAAAATGGTGCACTTTTGTTGCGTGAATGGTTGCAAAACAGAATGGTATCCAGGTTGTGGCGTATCTTTCCATAGGTAAGTCAGTTATTAAGATTTATCGTTAGTTTGAAGTAGAGTGACCACACTATCGCGCAAAAAAGGATAATATTATACTTTTACTTCATGTAAATTTTATTGCTGTACAGGATTCCTAAGAATGAGTCTGTAGCAGAGAATTAACTAAAACGTCAGTTGTATGCAACTTGCATTTTAAAGATGATGATTTTGTCAGCGAGTCAAAAAAACGTTTGAAAAACAACGCAATGCCGTCGGTATTTCCAAAGGTAAGCAGGAACCACATTTTCTTCATAAAAAGTTGATTATTACGGTGAAATATTATTTTATTATTATTTATTATTATTACGGTGAAATTTTAGCGCTTGTTCAAAATCTCAAAACTTTTTCTTTATTCAGAAAACAATATAATATTATTATAAAATACTTTGTAAATTGATTAATTCTTTTTTTATTTAAAGTCACTTTATCTAATTTATTGTTTTAGGTTTTTGCTGCTGAGAAGACTATTAATGTTCTTAGTAACATAACATTATTCCAACCTTCTACATCGGAACATTCGGAACCTCCTGAGAAAAAGCAGAAAATACAACAAAAATTGGAAAAATCTATTCAAACTGATGACTTAGTATCATCACCTCGAAAAAAGAAATTAAAAAGGGATATCAAAATTCTATCTCAGCGTTTGAAAAGGCGGAATAGTAAAATTAATAACCTAAAATCATTACTTTCATTACTAAAAAAGAAATGTAATAGTTACTTGGAAGTAAAAGACATGATCGAACTGAATTTTGGAAATATTCACGAAAAAATAAATGAAACAAAATCTAGCCGAGGAATTAGATACAGCGACGGCTTAAAGTCATTTGCTTTGAGTTTGTACTACTATTCAGGAAAAGCTTACATGTTTTTAAGAAATAAAATCAGTCTTCCGCACCCTGCAACTTTACGAAGAATGTTATCAACACATAACTGTAATGTAGGATTCATGTCCGAAGTCTTTAACTTTCTTAAAGTGAAAGCAGACCAGTCTAAGGATATAATTAATGTAGCTCTTATATTTGATTCAATGTCAATCAAGAGATATGACGAAAAAAATGACAAATGGTGGGGTAAAATAGATATTGGTGGTATCGTTCCCATTAATGCTGAGAAGTTAGCCTCAGAAGTATTAGTTTTTCAAATCGTTTCACTGTAAAAAAATTTAAATGTCCAATAGGATATTTTTTTGTAGATAAGATATCTGCTGAAATTCAGGCACAATTAATTTCTACTGCGTTAAGAATGTTAGCCGAAATTAATATAATTGTTCGATGTTTGACATCAGATGGTGGTGATGGACTAATGCTTCTTTTTTTAGGGTTCCACAGAATAAAATGTTGTTTTTCTAAAATATTTTTTTCCGGCAGCTACTTACAGCCTGTTGCGATCATTCCATAGATGGGCGACCACTCAGTGGTATTTCATTTGACCGTGCTTCGGAGGGGACAAAACTCCGGTCCCAGTTGTCGTTGTAGGATACAGTCGTTATGTCACGTCATAGGCCTTTTTATAGGGTTCCGCAAAATAAAAAATGGTTAACTTTTGTACATTTTTTTCGTGAACGAAGTCGCGGTTTACAGCTCGTACTAAATAAAAAGGTATTACAATAATGCAAATAGATAATTTAAGATAGGTAGGTCACTTCAGTATTATCCCATCGTGCGATAGTTGGACTCGCACTTGACCGGTTTATTAATAATCATTTATAAAATAGCTAGTTGTTAATAAAGTTCTGTCAATAATTTCTTGTTTTATTTCCTTTGGCAATCCCATCCAATAACTAAAACTAAATCACACCTACAGTCGTCGGCAGCAGTAGAACCTATCCGCACTGACAATCTATTTTACAGCATTGTAGAGCATCCCTACATAATTAAAGAAAAATATCATGGCAGACTTTCCGAGAAAATTATATTTTATGCATACCCTACTAGAAAATGACATATTATAGTATACGTTCGTGGAGTTAAACGGTCGGCCTATAGAAAAGGACGCACTACGACTCTAAACTTCTCTTTCGGCTCGTTTGTTTTTTGGCAGTGCGCTGTCCTGTTATAGTATACGTTCGTGCTTTTGTGTCTTGTCCATGTTATCAATGTTTTGTGTTGTTTTGTTTCAGTGTTATTAATATCAATAAACAAGATCCACAATTTCTGTTAATTTTAAGTCAGTTTTATCAGAGCTCTAAGCAATACACACGAATCTCCAAAACTACTGTTATTGGCAGAATTCGACATCGGCAGTAGTCGCCATTTCATAGAAGAAAAAAAAAAAAAAAGGGTAATGTGTTGACTTAGGTACACTTGGATAAAATGTTAATTGTTAAATGGTTGAGTCAGTCCACACATACATGAAATAGTGGTGTCGAAGGGTCGAAATAGCTTTTAGGAATAAATTATTTTCAAAAACTTAAAGGCACTACTGGCGCGATTGATTAACTAACAATTTGACGACCTCGGTGGCGCGACGGTAGCGCAAGCTGCTGCCGTGCAAGAGGTTGTGGGTTCGATCCCCACGCAGGACAATAATTTGTGAGATCCACAAATTATTGTCCTGGTCTGGGTGTTCTTTGTGTCCGTTAATTGATGTTTGTAAAAGGTCCCCGTGACACAGGGCATGATCCCTAGTGCGGGAGTTGTCTTTTATAAAAAAAAAAAAATTTTTGAACATAAATAAGGTTTTATAAATAATCGGATATCCTGTTCAAAATATTTTTATATTAATGATTTGTGGTTAATTTGCATATGATATGAGATATTTTAATTAATGCCAGTGTTGGTTCTTGAAAACGAGGTTAGTTCATCTGGTTATAGATATAATTAAGTTCATTACCGCTAATTTAAGCCGCAATTTAAAGGAGTAATAATTGTTTAGTGTTTGTGAACACTAGTGGGTAACTGGTTGCTTGTTTTGTTAACACAAATCTTCTGTTCATTTTTTACTTCAAAATCTATTTCATCCTATAGGACATAAAAGCTGATTAAGGACATTACAGTTTGTTCATGAAAATATTGTTTTTCGTAGGGTAAAATTACCTTAACCTCCTGGGGGCCAGAACATTTTTTTTTAATTCTGAAATATATTTTTTTACCTTTATTTAATATATTACATATATTTATATATTCAATAAAAAATTAAATTATTATTATTTAAATTACTAAACGTTAGTGTTTAAATATTAAAAATTTACACGAATTTCCTTAAAATGGCACTGTATTTTATATTTTCTGGTATGTATTATATATATGACGCCAGACCCCAGGAGGTTAAAGCTGGCCTGATCGAATTCATATGTCTAGAAATATACCTATAGATATCTATCTATAGGTATATTTTTTTTTTATATTATAGAACCTTCAAAGCTGGACTTAGTCCTGTTCGAATGGGTTATTTACTTCGTTCTTCCAAAATAGTCATTACGGTAAGGTATCATAGTATTTAAGATTGCCTTATAAAGAATACTTTATTATGCTATTTACAAATTAAAGGAAATTCTAAAGGATACAACGCTGATCTAATAAATACGTAGACAATCTGATTTTTTTGTACTGCAAGTTGATTACCACAACCGATTAATTTAGGTACTCTAAATCTAAGAGCGCAGATTATCGGCAATCCTATTGGTTAATATTCCTTCGTTTCTCCGCTCCGCTGCCACGTTCGGCTTCGGTGGATAGGCAAGCTAATATGTAAAATAATTGAAATTTAACGTGATATACACCGATGTATAAACACGAGGCACAGCACCGCACAAGGTGGCAATATTTGGAGGAGGCCTATGTCTAGCAGTGGACGTCGATTGGCTGAGATGATGATGATGATGACACCGATGTAGACTATTTAGGGATTATTTTAAGCAAGTCTTCTTCACCCGGTTTATAACTTCATGTGATTAGTAACTGAATCCCTTTTATATAAAACCGCGCGGTGACCCAAGATTTTGGACGGTTTTAAAAAAATACTTGATAATTATGAGGTTGATAAAAACCACACCATAATAATTTATAACTGAACAAACCCTATATTCGTATTAGTAGATACCTTGGCAACATTCAGAAGTTTTAGGTTTTTTGAATTTTTTGAATTACCTTGAATTTTTGGGGTTTGCCAAAATAATTATAGTAAAAATAACAGTTGTATGATATACCTATTAGAGACAACTATGAAGACATACTGAATGACCCCGAGAATTAGTTAATTTGCGTCGTAATCTTAAAATATTTCATTGAATATCCTGTTCATAATTTAATTTTGACTGTCATATTAATTTTTATGATTTCTAAATATTTTGTATATGTTATGACTTTTATTAATTGATGCCAGTGTTTGTGTTTTTTTTTTATTATAGGAGGTTAGTTGGTTATTGTAGAAATAAGAACTGAGAAAGGGAAAAGACACTGATGCCTGTTAAACCAGTTTAACCTACCTCAAGAATCTTGGCATTTTTGTGTAATGGACTATTTGCATGAATACCATTATAATTAAAATATATATTTGTAAAATCTTATGGTGTCTCCAGCTATATCGTATAAGTCACCTAAAGAAAAGGTTAGGTACAGATGTTATCTCAAATAGGTATATCAAAAATGCTGTAAGCCCTGTTTTATTACCTACATCACTAAAGAAGGCTCGTCTCCAGTGTATAGGTAATTGATATGCTATTATGCAAAATATAATATTGGATATAATTTGAACTTTATCTACAAGTAGGTATAGAACATACTGACCTCTTACTTCTAAACTAAAACTTGAAATCGTTTAAACGAGTTTCTTTCTTACCTACAAATACAGGCAGAACTACTTAAATAATCTTCTTGCTATTTATTTACTAGTTTATATATCGATTATTTAAAAACATTTAATTTTGAGCTTTATTACCAGGGGAGAGGATATTGAAATAACATTCGATATCTATGTACCTATACCGGGAGCTGAGTTTAATAAAAGTCAATAACAAATGAATAGCTTAAAGATTGTTCAACAAATTAGTACATTATCGTGTTCGGGGATTAGCTGATATAAGTAGGTATAAAGCGTATAAAGCGCATGGTCAGAATAGAACGGCAAAATGACGGTGACGGAAAAAAGCCAATTCTTATGTATGTAATGTATTTGTGCTTTCTATAAGATACTGTTCAAAGTGCGGACTTTTATGTAATTAGCCTTTTAGTAATCAAAGAGGTCAAACAATCCTATAATTAATTAATTATTATTTAATCTTATACTAAACCTTCTTGCAGTGTAATGTTAACAAATTAAGTTTCCGTTAGTATACGAGGCTTATTTCTGCAGTAGGGCATTAATTATCTGTTATAATAAAGCTAAAGCCTTTACCCACTTTTTTTGGGTCCTCACGAACCCGTTGGTACAGAAAAAAAACAACTGTATCTTTACCGCTATACCAGTTACAACTGTCATCCTACTATTCAACATTACCTACATATAAATGCTTAATAAAAAATTACTTCGATGTGTCAATGACCTAGGAAGTATGGGCTTTTTGACAATTAAGACGTCAGTTTGACAACTAATATATTAACTGGGAGTTCCCAACATAATAAACTAACACGCAAATAATATTATATTACCTACCGATATCAATGAGCCGTGCTCACGTAACTCATATTTACTGTATACTATACCAACACCTTTAGAGAACGTATACCTGTTCTTAGCGTGTAGGTTCAGTTTTATCATGGCGAACGCTTGGAAGACATATTCGACCATCTCCTACCTTCCTCATTTTTCATGATAACACATTCCCGTTTACTTCGCTACGGGAATGCGGTTGGATGCAATCGACAACAAAACAAAAAGTTCTATGCAAAACAATGGAAATGTAGAATGAACGATAGTTCGCAACACATGTTTCCTTCCACATGGTAAGACTATAGTTGCAAAACTTCTGATTAATACGGAATAATACCGGAAAAAATCAGGGAAAATTTCATAAACTCGGATTTATTCAAAATTTATTTAATAAATATTTTTATGCTTTATTTGCTGAAAAATAGTATTTTGCATCGATCGTCGATCACCGCCGCGCCGCGCCGGCGCCGCTACAACTTTGTGCGCCGGCCGCAGCCCCACGGGCGCGAGCCCGTCAGCACGACTCATGTCACGACGTGAGTGGTTCACGTTGTGACATGACTCTCGAGTTGTTCGGCAGCGGTGCCTGGTGCGGTAAGAGAGAGAGGACATGCTTTGTGGAGGAGCTTTCCCCCCGCGAGTGAGTGAAAGATTCGATCGAATTTTCCGTCAAATATATCGCCCGAATATTAAACTAAGCTAAAATAATAATATAAAACTATCGGTACCAGACAAAATGCATAAATAGTTTATTTACAATTATTTATACTTACCTATAAATTATAATTATACACATAATAAATAAAAACATAATAATATAAATTTTATAGCACATAAATAATATAATAAATATTATAAAATAAATAAATCACGTGACAGTGCGATCAGTTGAAAAAATCCCAAAGTTCCGGTATATTTCGGTATTATTCCGATTTAATCAACTTGAATTATTCGGATTTTTTCCCGCTAGCATCTATAGGTAAGACAGAGATAAATTTGGCGCGAAGTTCATCATCTCTTCGTTACCACCTCCCTCAGACTGCCCTCAGCCTTGTAGTCAGAATCGTATTTTCATCAGGCTTACATTATGTTTAATTCTAATGCTATCCAAATATATCAGAACAGACAAAGTCAATTAAATTAATTCAAAAAACCAATTGATCAATGATATCGCAACAGTATACATATTCATATCAGTTTCTCATGAATTGTATGCCTATTATAAAATAATGAATACTGTAATACAAATTGATGTGTTTTCAGGTATACCAGTAGCAGATGTGTATAACAATTGGGGTCCAGGTGAGCCAAACGATGCTGGTGGAGTAGAAGACTGTGTTATCATGAGGCGGGATGGCACTCTGAACGATGACAAATGTTTCCAGAAAAATCCATTTATCTGCAAAAAGAGTTTAGTTTCGCTGGAGTGGAACCAACCTTGCAATATGCCTAATTTGGGTAAGTTTTTTTCTGAATTTAATAGCCATTTCAAAATTACTAATTGACGAAAAGAAACAAGTACAAAAATGTTTTCATTTAAAAAATATACATATAAGAATTTAGGCTTGGTTATTCCAATTTTATGGTTATTCCCGCTTCAATTTACAAAAGGCCCAGCAACGTTTTTGAGGTCAAATGCTTAGAGGTAACACGTTTTGTACGTGGTGAGTCACTCAATGGTGTTTCTTACATATTTGGTAAAATTTTATTTTTATGGTTTCCCCCAATGCTCAATTAAAATATTTGGATAGGAAAGCATTTTTGATATCTTTAAGTAATACAATAATATAAAACAAATCAAACTTTGGTTTCCTAACTTTATTCACAGTGTCTGCGATTCACAAAAAAAACGTCACAAAATTGTTCTTGTAAATAATGATGAAATGTCAATCAATGAGATGTACTCACGTAAGGGTGGTATTATAAAGGAACAGTTCTGCTCACATGCAAGTCAAGTCAAATACTTGTTGATACCTTGATTTTCTTTGCGTGACGAATGTTTAAATAGAATAAGAATAGAAACAGAGTTTCTGCGATACACGGCATCCTTAGTCTAGAATTTATCTTTAACAACATCATCTGAGTTCCTTTGGCTAATGATAATGAGGAAATAAGCGTTTTCGCCTTTCTTCTTTTTCTTCCAAATCATTATTTTGATCCTTGATGTTTCTTGTGACCGTTATTCTCATGTAGGTATGTAAGTCCCTGCGGGCTTGATTCATAATAAGGAAGTAGAAAATATTTAATCGATATACTTACTTAACTATTTATTTTATTTTAGATTACACATATAACGAACAAATAGGCAGATGTTACAAGTTCCACACCAAACCAATGAATTGGACAGATGCTTATGCAGTATGTAGTGCTGAACAGTCATATTTGGCTGTACTTAATAGTCAAGATGAAGCTGACTATCTAGTGCAAGTTACTGCCAACGCACCGAAAGACCGAGTTTCAGGAAACTTTATGCGTGGAGCTGTTCTTTTAGGATTTCATAATAAGAATGATGAAGGCTGGGAAACTGTCAGAGGTAAATGTCTATTGATAACTCATTTATTTAGCACATTAATCTAAGTACTAGTATTACAGATTTAAATCTCTGTCGATTTGTTTATGTTAGACTGCATTTTGTAACTATTGTACACTATCGTACAGGACCTTGTAAACTAAATCTTTAATATCTATTATTTGACAACCTGTGGTAAGTTTGTGTATTTTAAAATTAAAATATTTAAGTAGGCTATCAGACTATTACTGTTTATCCGTAGTCTAATCCCTTAAACAAACTCTTAGCTTAGAACTAGTTAGCGTTGCGTGCATGTGTGAAGAATTATTAAAACTTAAAATCCTTTGCATTCCTTTGACATAATTCCCTATACAATTAATTTCAGGTGCATCTCTTGACGACAGCGGATACACATGTTGGGGTAATGCCCAACCTGACGGTGGAGACAAGGAACGTTGTGGATCTATGTTCTACAATGGTCACTTAAATGACATTGCATGTGACCAGAAATGTTTCTTTGTTTGTGAACACGAAGTGGATACGCTCGCAACGTCATTGGATGACAGATTTGGAGTCGATGAAAAATAATATTAGTGTCTAGGCTAGCAAATTTTTCAAATAAATAATTTAGACTCTGAGTTTGTTCATCATCATTTTTCGCCATCTGTTCCCAAAGTAAGGTAGTCTTAACCTGGTTGTGTTATGGGTAAAAGAACAACGAATATTAGTATTTATATTTTTATAATATAGAAGCGATACTTGCGTATTCCGCTTTTGATGATGTCCATGAGCTGCTGTTATTACTGAGGTACTGGTCTGCAATGTTAGCCAATAAAAATATACATTGAAAATTGGCAAACCCCGTTTGCAGCATTGGACCTGCCTTCTGGAATTCGACTGTTTTACAAAAAGAGAGCATCTAGCCTAAAAATGATTCGATAACAGTTTCTTATAATCTCCTCCCGCTCCAACTCCAATAAGTCGGACGTTCCCCCAGAGGAAACTAATTATGCTAGTGGATAGGAAAGTGTTTGCATATTAACCCAAGCGTTCGGGTCCAGTAGTCTATATCAGACAAACAGTGGATACCTGATTGGCTGATATGATGATGATGAAGAAATTAAAGTCGATATAAGGTTAATATGTTTCTATATTTGGTACACTTATTATTGATACAGATATAATTCTATTTATACATAGTTTGGCAAGAAACAAACATTTTCTTTACATTTATACAAGAGCGATTGATATCTTAACCTATTTCCCAATAGGTATATTCTGCATGCCAGTTTTTATATTATACTTTTTACTCAAACTTATTCAAGCATTGATTTTACATTATTTAGACATATTGTTCATGAGATTTTTCATCAGATTTTTGTTCGCCGTAGACACAAAAATTAAAAACATGAAAATACTTTTTAGCTGCAATTTTTAAATACTAAATAGGTATTTCCGTCCATATTCACAACTAATAAGTAAAGTACGATAACTTGGGTGTATTCTATAATTGTATTTATCTACTTATTTAAATATATTTGATTACATGTTTTTATTGTATAGAACCATTGATTTACAAAAAACCAAAGATACACACTCCCCTTCCCAAAACCGTCCGCAACAAATAAGCGCACAATTTCAAATTGTCGATTCAATCGATGAATTTTTTTTTTATAATCATAGAAATTAATATAATAATTTCAGTTGTCTTATAAATAACTCAATATTAGTTTTTACGAGGATAGGCCGCAAGTTTTTTTTGGCGGGATTCGTACGCCATAGCGATAAAATCTTGATGATGTCATTATTAAAAGAGGCCTGTGACCTGTGACCACGTAACTGCCAATGATTGGAAAAAACAAAAATCTAATACTTCATGACTGTGAAAGTAAGAGACATCAAATTAGACAATTCAGTAGATTTTCACTTATTATGTCATGTAAGTGACGAATCAAGTAATTCATCAAGCTGTTCATCAGATGAATCACGCATTGATTCGGCATAATTAATACATATTTAAAAAAAGATTAGTTTATTATTTTGTACCCATAATCGATTTATTCTTGTTTGTAAATTATATCGGTTAGATATTTAGTCGGTATTTTTAAAAACGATTTTAGTGTTACTACATCTCTAGTAATGACAAATACTAAACGTCACCGTACCCATAAGATCTGAAAAATAGTATAATTGGTGATGATGGTGCCAATAATTGGTGTTAGGGTAATTATTTAGTCAGACTCATCTAAATAACATGTGTATGAATAAAAACATTTCTTTATAATTAAAATCAATTATTTATTTAATAGTGAACCGAGAAAGCATGTTGTTAAAGTCGTTATCTGTATTAACACTGTGATAAACGATATTCAAGTAGGAGTAACTCTTAAAGTGCTGATATTTGGTAGCTTCACCCTACATGTCATGTTATGTTTTGCTAGGTTTTTTTTTTTCGTATGGACCAATATTGTTGTTGTTCTGCCAATGCTAATATAATAATAAATAAATTATTTTAAGTTAATATTGGTTTGGTTAATTTTAAACCTAATAATATATTAACAATAAATATATTTCATATATTTAGAACAAACATTTATAACTTTTGCAAAACTAATTCAATGTATGAAAAATTTAAAAAAAATATTTTAAACATTAATCGTCTCGACTTCATTCATTGTTCTACCGGCAAACGTCAATCATTAAATTTTATTGCTTTTGTGCATTACTTTTTAAATACAACTTTATGTGATGCGTGTAAGATTGAATTTGAAAAAAAAATATGTTTACAATATTACTATACGTATTCATTGCGTATGTATAATTTGGTGACACTTTTGGCTGTTAATTTTGTTTGAAAATGTGCATCTTGGGTTTTTTGTATATCAATGTATAGAACCTTACAAACTTAAAACTGTGAAATGATAATAATTATAGACAGTATAATATGTACAGTATAATTAGTTAAAATTAATTATCAATAAACCGATGGATGAGGGAGGCACAGGCCCGCGCAAGATGGAGATATTTGAAGGAGTCCAGCAATGGACGTTCATTGGCTCAACTTAACTGGCTTCCTTTAACTAGTACAAGTAACTTCGTTTTTAATTGGTTTTGACCTTTATTGCAAGGTTATTAGAGTTGCTAATTGGGTGGCAATATAATCACCTCTACCGGTTAAAGGGAACTTATAGATATGCGAATTGGATAATTCATTCGATAAACTGAGGGGTGTATGTGCTGCTATAGACCTGAACCATGAAAGCTGCACTTTAGTTTCTTTACGTCTCTTACATTTTACTGAGCGTTTAACAAAGCTTAAAAGAGTAATTAACAATCTTAGTTTACTTATATTATAATAAACGAGTATTCGGAAGATTGCTGACATCGTAAACATCAAAGTGAAATGAGATTAGCCTTTTAAATTCACCATGTAAAGTAGATTAAAATGATTTACAACATTATTTTAAACTGATAGAACAAAACAGGCTCCAAAAACGAGAAAGAAGTTTTTATTTTTTGTTATTTAATTTGATATTAATTACTTCAAAACTTGTTTTAAAATAAACAAGGTTTTGCATAAACCTGACTGTTAGCATTCCATGGATTCCCCAAATAAAATCTCAACAATACCGGGTTATTTGGACTTACGCGTTAATAGCGAAGGCACTCAAAGACACAGCGTGTACCCTTGGCATAAGGCAAACACTTTACATAATATGTATGTACATTATGGATTAAACTCATAGTTAATATTAACTATGAGTTTAATCCATAATGTAGCATTTTTATAATACCCGTTAAACTATTCTTCCACAATAGATAACAGAAAAATTTATAGACAAAATCACGTTTTTGGAGCCGAATTTTGCAAAAAACACGCAAAGATGGTATCATAATTCAATTATTGAATTTCGTCTTTAAACACGGCTTTTCCGACGAGCGGTAGATATCTGACAGCGGGCCCACCATACGATAGTATTTCTCTTGCTGGCTCGAAGTAGCTGACAATCCAGTAGACGATCAGCAGATAGAAGAACACGGACACGAGGAGGTCGAGGACGTAAAGACTGGAAAAGAGAATTATATTATTGTAATTAAAAGAAAGATCTAGGATCTCTAAATATTCTGGTATTAAATATTTATATTTCCTTATGTGGATGCTGATAATTATGATGAATTAAAAGAAAGTTGGTACCTACTGATCTTGATGGACATAAATATGGTCTAATAAGTTTGCATAGAGTAAATGCGCATATAGGCTCAGGACAATAATTTGTGGATCGCAGAATGTATTGTCCTGCGTGGCATTACTTCAATCTCCAATATCACGCACTGCAGCCTCAATCTGTACGAGGTCGGGGGTTCAAATCTCACGCAAGACAACTTTATGTGCAATCCACCAAATATTGTACCTAGTAGGTTAGATGTTCTTTGTGTCCATTAAAATTGTTAGTAAATACAGTCGTTTAGCCCTAGTGCTAGTAGGAGTTACCTTTAAAAAAAAAGATAAATAACGATAGTAGCAACTCACATTTTATTTTGTAGTCTTGCTTTAGGCAAGTTCTCCATTTTTTCCTTCAAGCAATAAAGCTTTCCGCCAATCATACAGCTTTCTATATACGGTTCATCTTGTATAATGGTCAGATCTAGAGGGAATGTCTCTTTGTCGGCAGGGTTTAACAAGTTGACTAAAGAGTTAAAGTTCTTTGTGTCGAACCACCATTCGCGTGTCGTGAAGTATTGCAGCACTTCCAATCCGACGGAGATCCTGTTTTGAATGCGGACCATGCTGGAAATTAAAAAGAAGAAATTATTTTTTTTTATTGTGTGTTTTTTTATCTGTGTTGTCTGAAGACAAAGGTCTTCGACCAATGTGTTTTGCCAGTGATGACCTACGAACTGAAACGTAGTCGCTGACTATGGGCCTTCTCATAATGCTTACTGTCACTCAGAGGGCAAACAAGAGAGCTATGTTGGGAGATTCCCTGAGTGAAATCACAAGATTGCAAAGGAACAACGCGCAAATAAACACCGCTAACGCATACGATTAATCGCAATGTTTGGGATTAACTCTTCTTTTCTATGAATGTAAAGAATAACTATTAAAAAGGCTGAAAAAAAGTCAAGTATATAACAAAAATATAATCTAAATAAGTAAAGCATAAACAACTTACAATCGTTTCTGTCTAAACAAAAACAGCAAGAAATCAATAAAGTACGCGGGAACAATGTGGTAGAAGAAAACGCATAGGTCATGTATGAACTTATTGTGACGTATGTTCCCGTCTGGATACCAGAGAGGTCCTTCGAATGGGAACTTGCGTACTGTTGCCTTCCCTATATCAAGCACCTGCTTCCATGTTGTGTTCCTATCATCGCCTGTTGTAAGATTGTACACTGGGATTTCGGATTGTCTGAAAAAAGATAAAAAATGTCCGTTACATTTCTTTTTATTTTATAGTTATTATGCTGTCATAAGATGAAAAGGACAGGGACTCTTCTTTGTCTTTTTCTGGAAAAGATAAAGTCATTTTATGTATGTTTCTGTTTCTCAAGTGAATTTGCAATATTCGGGATAAAGTAAGGAAACTTGACGGTGACTGTTTGCTAGTAGAGTTGACTGATGTATACTGGTCATAATTTTAGTTTATTGGGCTGAAATGTATTAGAATAGGGACCAAGTAAAGAAGAACACAGACAATAAAAGGAGCCATTTACTGATGACCTAATAAAAAAATTAAAGATATTCTGCTATTTGTAACGCTTCTAAGGCAAACGAAGGTTTTGAGTAACTGACCTCTGCGAATCCTTTCCAGTTTTATAAGCAATGAGGATGATAGCGTTAATGGCTATGTCCACAGGAATGACTTCAGCGTGGTAATGTCCGTAGCAATGCATGGAACGTATCACGCCTTTGCCTGCACCGACCATAAGACCAATAGGCCCGTTCAGGTTGTCAACCCAGCCAGGAGTGGGCTCCTTGTACGATGGAGTTACTGAAACATGTAAATTATAATGTTAATTCCAAGTTTATAAATATTATTTACAATATGTTTGCGTACCCCAAGACATACCACGCAACATATCACTCTGTTTTTTAACTGACCCCAAAAAAAAGAATTGCCGATTTTCAATTCAGTTGTATTAATTACTTATTAGTCTTTTTCTACAAATGGAGAAACCGCCTTTCTCTAATGTCTTTTTAATGTTTCGTTCCCTTAGGAGTACGTAAGTAACCGATTTAAATACTGACGACTTTTTTGCGTGAAAGGCAATTCTTCCAATTTGGTCTCATAGAAATTTCGTCTAAACTAGTTGAGTATATTGGTTTTTAAGTACATGCCCGATCAGAGACATATAACCCCCCCCCTAGTACTGCCATCTCTGTAAAATATTTAGAACTAGCGGGGAACAAGGTAAGATCTATTGATTCATCGAAAACCAAAAGAACTGTTTATCAAGTAAACAATAACAAACATCATCATAATCGTAAAAATGCGATATCACTATATCCTCATTATTATGTGTTCTTTGTCTAACTCACAGATTAATAAATTACTACGTTTTAATGAGGCTAACCCCCCTTGTAGCGCCATCTATTCGATTAGTTCGAAACTATAAAATAGTTTCTAAAAATAAAAAAGGCGCTGGTGGACCATCTCTGTAAATTCAATGTTTGTTTTTTTTGTTTTAGTTTATTTATTTAACATTAAGGTTTGCATTAAATTTTATCTTGCAAGATAATTATGATTCGCACACTTTTCTAATATATTACCTTTTTATTATTTCTAAAATTCACTTATAGAAATTTACAAAAACTATAATTCCGTACGCCAGACTTGATCTTGGGTCGCACGCATGACCTTCACTTTCAAAGCCGGGTTGCAAACCAATCAGCCAACCATGCACTTACGTCATTCGCTAAAATTATAGATAACTTTACTAATTATCCATCATATAATTATTACCAACTAACTGAGTGGTTATTATAATAAAGACTGATTATGAAAATTGAGGGTAAGTTTAACATACTCGTAGTTATCCGTCTCTTAATATTATTTACTCGTCTGCTTACGTGCTGCAAGTAACTACTTTTATATTTAAATCATGCCTCGATTAACTGAATTTTTAAAAGTGAAAATTATTGTTCTTTGGGAACAAAACCAAAGTTTAAAGAGCATTGCTCGACAATTAAATGTCGAAGTAAGTGTAATCTAAAATAAAATACGTTTACATTATTTTTCCTTTAGAACAGTAACTTAAAAACATATTTCCTTACAGAGAAACACTGTTCGTTTGTGGGTTCGACGTTATCAAGAGACTGGTGAAGTAAAGCGTAAGCGCTCAGGGCCACGCCCGGTTGCCTATACAAACGAATCCGACCGTCATGGTGACATTGTTGATCGTCATACCGTGGATTCTTTCACGACCACCAGATCAAGCGCTATAAGACATGGTATTTCACTTATCACTGTCCGAAGACATTTACATGCAGCTGGGATACATAATTATAAACCAGCTAAAGAAATAGAACTTACAGAAGTTCATCGTCAAGCTAGGATAAGATTTGCCAGGCAATATATGAACTTTGACTGGGAAAATAAAATAGTGATTTTTACCGACGAAAAAACATTTAAGTCCGATAAAGATGGGCGTAAAATACTGTGGAGAAGACCAGGCGAACGCTACAGCTCTCAAAATGTTTTACCTTTGAGGACTAGCGGCAGGCTAACGCTGGGTAAGTTAACCTACTTTAAAAATTATATCTTTATATATATAAATTGATATTATATTAATATTATTATTGATTAATATATAAATTACACATTAATTATATACATTTATATTAATTATATAGGTGTAGGTTAATTATATATTATATATAAAGATATATAATTATGTATATTATATACCTACATCTATATAATTATAATAACAAAGTCTTCAGCTTTATATAATAGTATAGATATTTTGTTAAGTCTAAAATTATATTATATTTATACAGTCTTGATTATGAAATAATTTCGATTAATTAAGTAAAATATGATATAACAACAAACTTTTGTTTTCTAGGATATTGGGGATGGATGTCTTCAGCAGGCCCTGGAGAGCTTGTTGAAGTCGGCGCTCGAATGAATGGTGAACGTTACTTGGAAATCTTAAGAGATGTGATGATTCCAACAGTGCGCAATGTTTATCCAGAAGGACAAATTTATTTTATTCAAGATAACAGTTCAGTGCACCGGTCGAGACAAGTCATGGAGTGGTTATCTAGGCAAAATGATATAACCTTAATTGAATGGCCATCGAAAAGTCCTGACTTAAACTTAATAGAAAATTTGTGGGGTCAAATGGTTCTAAATTGGGACTCAAGTGAAGTTAGGAGTAAAAAACATTTAGATGAAGAGGTTACGAGAACTTGGGAATTAATGCGATTAAGTGACATTTGTTCTAATATGGTAATATTTGTTTATCTAAGTTTGGCTAATGGGTTAAGTAATTAGCTATTGTAGTAACGAATTTCATATGAATAATAAATACATAAAAAATAACTTAATCTTCTTATTTCAAAAGACTGCCTTCCAAGTATCTTCCTCAATGCTGTGTGCGTGCGCTAGTAATTAAACAAGCTGTGTATGGCTGTGTTGCGGCAAGCCAAGTGCCAGCAGTATCAGTCTATATATGGATGTAGCGTAATAACTAACATCGCATTATTTTTGTTGTTGTTCGATAGATGGCACACACTGAACCTCATTTAAACGTAGTAATTTATTAATTTGTGAGTTAGACAAAGAATGCGTATTAATGAGGATATAGTTAAATCGCATTTTTACGATTATGATGATGTTTGTAATTGTTTTCTTAATAAACAGTTCTTTTCGTTTATATATTAGATTGGTGATGTTTGATGAATTAATAGATCTTACCTTGTTCTCAGCTAGTTCCAAATATTTTACAGAGATGGCAGTACTAGGGGGGGTTATATGTCTCTGATCGGGCATGTACCTACATAAAAAACAGAATTTCTGGGAATCATCAATGTAAACAAAATTGCGTAAGGTAATTGGTGAGATAGTCGATTTTTAAATTAGAAAATTATAAACCACAGGAGTGCTTATGTGTAGTCGAGGTAAAAAAAACCGCAAAAAGGGCGTGTTTACTTCTTTTTTTAATAACCCAGGATCGTAAGAAAAATGAACCATGTCTGGTGGTAGCGAAATTTTGCTTTTAACTGCTCTATTAACTGGTCTACTTTATTTACATAGATATTATAAATTCACGCCTCATTTCTACGGGGGTATGCAGAGACTATAGAGTTTCATATACTAAGATTCTTACAAACTTGATTGCTTCGTCTACATATAAAATATGCACATTCGATTCAAAATGGTACGCACTTGCCGTTTTTGAAGCATGTCTCCAATTATGTATCTATAAGGCCTTTTTGTTTCTACTTTTACTGGTTTCTTTTACAGACGTTTGCCGCTGTCGTTGGTGATTTACTCCCCACCGTTGAACCGAGTTGCTAGGTGGTATGCACCTGGTCGTGGTATCCCTTAGTCGCCTCTTACGACACCCACAGCAGGATAAGGAGCAGTCCTATTCTAACCGGGAACCGCATGGCATCCGCCATATGTATTGTTTGTGCCTTATAAACTACACAGTACAGATTCGCTAAGCAAGTAATAAAATAAACTAACCTATGCTGGGTCTAACAACAACGGTAGGCAGTTGCGGGTAGCTCTCTCTCACAAGTGCTTCAGCTAATCTCTTCGAGTAGGTATAAGAGTTGGGATGCTTTTGGTAAATAGATGGCGCTAGTAGTGTCAGCTGTTCTTCTGTTAACCAACCAGCTGCTCGTAAAACTTCGTGTGGGTCCGCTGGAGGATCGAAGACCTGGAAAATGTATACGTTTTATTAAAAATAAGCTTTCGCATATACACATACATTTAGGAGGGGTTTAGCTTAAAAGGTAGTACACGCGAGATTGTGTTCTGTGACGCGGCTTAGGAGAGAGAGGCCTATGTCCAGCATGCTCGTTGATTATCTACATACATACACATTTATCTGCCTCGATGGTAAGGCTTTCGTGCATGCGGCTGCCATGCTGTAGTATACTGGTAGTAGCTTGTATTAACAAGCTCTTTTTAATTAAGGACTAGATGCGTTGTGTAATATCGTGAGGAATATTATAACAACGAGTAATATAACTACTTGAATAAATTATACCTTTTCAGCCATCCTCTCATAATCCGGATAGCAGAAAGCTGTAGATAAATGTATGAAGGCGTCCAATTTCTTCATTTGCTTGGCCATGTCTAGCACTCTCATAGTTCCTCTCGTGTTCATCTCGAGACCTTCTTTGAGAGGAGCTTCGAGCCTCAAGCTGGCAGCGAAGTGGAATACTACAGATACCTGTAAAATGTAATAATGAAATAGTTGTTTTGATGTTAGGTATATATTTTATGATAGGTTCAGCTGCAAAATGCTCAAGTATAGTATATTAAATCAGCTGTCTTCAACTTTCTAAGAGGTCACTGTTTCGAATCCTACACGAGGGAAGCTAAGCCAACTATTCGACTGTTCTTCTGATCAAGGTCGTATCCGAAGACAATTTAGTTTTTCTTTGCGATTTAACAAGTGTCATGTTATGCATTTTCGTACCTGAAGGCCCAGACAGGGGAGACCCCTCACACGGTGGACCGACAACCTAGTTAGGGTGGTGGGATACTGATGGATGAGGGAAGCACAGGACTCGGCGAGAATTTTTGAGAAGTTCTATTTTTAGCAGTAGAGGTCAACATTTTGTGTTGCTATGAAATAAATTAATGTTTAATAAAATGAGATGAGTCACTCACTTTCTAGTGAGATTGACCCGTAGTATTTTATTTGTAGCTAACTGTACGAGTGAAGCGCTAATTGAGTGGCTATGGTTAAGCAAACATCTTTGCATACTGCCAGTTCTTTTTATAAATTTAGAAAAAGTATAGATTGTTATTATATAAGTGTTGCATAACATACTTTTTACGCATCGATTCGCTTTCAAACCTGTACTATAGGACCAAAGCTTACGCAGTGTTTCACTAAACTAAACTATCAATTAGATATCATTTCTTACATTCCTAGAGACTGCGGTCGCTGTATATATTTATTTATTAGCCTACTAAATTAACTTTACTTTTTTAAATGTCAAATTGCCCCTTTAGTCGCTGAGTACCTAAACTTAGTAGAGTTTACAAATAGTGACATCCATCCCAGTTACAATAACTAATAGAAAACTTGATCTACCGCTTTTTTATTAGATGTGCGATAATGTAATTTTCTTTACCATTCAGAAATTCCTTCCACATATTACTATCATCTTTTTACCTTTTAGCATCTTTACGGTATTTGGGATTACGACATGACATTTAACGGTTTCGCCACCGCTTTTTACGTATAATAATCCGTCACTAACTAGATGAAATTTTGAACATTCCATCAAAATTTTTCTCAAGTGAAAATATTTTATTTGTCGTTCGTACTTTGGTATGATGACGTAATACAAACAGTCTAAAAAAGTGTAATTAACTACTATTGTCATCTCTATCTTAAGTTATTATGTATCAAGATTATTACATAAGTTCTTTTTAATGTTAAGGTCCTCTAAATAAAAAAACTTTCAACAAAAACGCATAATAATCAATTTATAATGCAACATAATATCCTTTTTATAAAAATAAAATAATATTGTATTTGTAACTTATGATTTATTTTTTATTTAGTTAGTACATTTACATGTACTAGATAAACCTGTTTATAAACGAATAATAATTATGTTCAATGAGGTTAAGAAATGCTTTTACAGCCGAGTTTCCGCCTTACTCATAAACACCTCTTAAAATTAATCACTGTTTAGCGAGATTTTTTTAGTAAAATCAACCTTATACTCGTACAAAACAAAACCGTATAAATTTAATTTAATCAATTGACTAAAATTTAAGAGGCGTTTATGAGTAGAGGTGTTAATGTCCAGCCAATGTCAGTATCGGTGCCTCTATGCAATCGTATCAGATGCGTTCTCGAATACTAAAATTTAATCTTTACTTGGACTTCTCAAAAATTTAATTTGTCATTAAAGTGTTACATATCAAATACATATTTTTTTTTCTGGTCATACTTGACTCTCTATTCTTTACAATCGATTTTTTTCTAATCTGATAAAAATGTTGTTTTTTGTCGACCATACCGTAGTGCGATGACGTAACACAATGATCTAACAAAAAATCATAATTGTCTAACATTGTCATCTCTATATAAAGTTACATATAACTAGATTATTACATAACTTATACATATAGTTGAGAAGTTACTTATATAGATACATGTCAACGAGTTCTGTTACTTCTATATTACTTGTTGATATTATGTAAGTGACATAAGTGACTTTGCGTGTTCTTATTGAGACATATTGCCTTTTTTTATTGCGTTACAAAGTTTCTATTAACTATTTCTCTTATACTTGTGTCTTGTAAAAGTTTTACCATAGATAATTTTAATGTCACAGGTCATTAATGTAGGTAAGGAACCTCCTCCAGTGACAGAGAGATTTGCCTACTAATGTTACGTTATCGAGTTTGACATATTTTAGTAGAAATAATATTTGCACACCTTTTTTTGACTTTTTTGTGACGTTTATGGGATGAGATTGAGTGGCGAGATCGAGTATTCTTAAGTGTTTCATTAATGTCCCACTGCAGAGACGGGCCTCCTCCCGTGACGACGGGATACTTGGCCTACTAATACCACGCTGACCAGACGGATTGGTATAGGGTTTAATTTTAAGTTCTCCTTCTTTCTGTGTGTGTATATATTTTTATATATTTTATATTTTTTTAAAAATTAATCTATATCTATATAAAAGAAAGTCGTGTTAGTTACACCACTTATAACTCAAGAACGGCAGAACAGATTTGGCTGAAAATTGGTAGGGAGGTAGCTTAGAGCCAGGAGACGAACATAGGATACTTTATAACCCGTTAGAAAAAAAAAAAAAATACTGCCAGTAATTCCAAGATCTACGGCTGCCGACGAAATAAACGCTTGCCTCAAATCGTCAAATCTATGGCGCTATGTGAAAAAACTGCAGCTGACAACAAACATGAGAGTGACATTGCTTAATGATATATCTGCTGAAGATTTCTCGGAGAAATTGCTGACTATCGGTAATGGTCAAGTACCTGTCGATGAATCGAGCGGATTAATATCATTTCCAAATAATTTCTGTAATTTTGTCTCATCAAAAGACGAACTTATCAACAATGTATTTCCAAACATTATTTCTAACTACAAAAATAATGAATGGTTGAGTGAGCGAGCAATTTTAGCGGCTAAAAATAAAGATGTAGATGACCTGAACTACATAATTCAAAATAAGATCATTGGAACAATGCATTCATTCAAATCTATTGACTGCGTCACAAATGAAGATGAAGCCGCCAACTATCCAATTGAATTTTTAAACTCTTTGGACGTGCCTGGCTTACCACCGCACAATTTACGCCTAAAGGTTGGCTCCGTAGTAATCATGCTTCGAAACATAAACCAACCAAAACTGTGCAACGGTACGCGTTTGGTGGTTAGAAAATTGATGAACAATGTCATTTACGCTACGATAATGATAGGAAAATTCAAAGGTGAGGAAGTTCTCATTCCGAGGATCCCGATGATCCCAACCGATATGCCGTTTGAATTTAAAAGACTTCAATTTCCGATACGTCTTGCATTTGCCATGACCATCAACAAATCACAAGGCCAGTCCTTAAAAGTTTGTGGTTTAAATCTAGAACATTCATGTTTTTCCCATGGTCAATTATACGTGGCATGTTCACGGGTCGGAAGACCATCTGCGTTGTTTGTTTTTGCGCCTGATAATAAAACAAAAAATGTCGTGTATCACAAGGTACTTAAGTGAAGAGCAACCTATGTACTAAAATACAGATGAATGATTAATGTAGGTATCTCATATATTTTGTATTTTTTTTTTAAATAAAAATAAACAAAAAAACAGCTTATTTATTGCCATTAAGGCGGAACAAAGTTCGCCGGGTCAGCTAGTACTATATATATTTAAGTGTATAAATAAAATAATCAAAGATTTATATGACCTTTCCAATTAGTAGGTTAAGTTTGCGCTTTTCCACAGTTTACAAAGCTCTATAACAAATAATATTGAAACTGTTTTCAATAAAACACTTTAATAATATACCTAATGTATAAAGAGGTTCCTCTGCAATAGTTTACTTGTTGACCTATTCAAAAGATACTTAATGTTGCAACTAGTTGTCTGAGTGTTTATAAAGTGAGTGACTATACAGAAATTATTATAAGCGTTACGAGAGCAATAAAACTTACACAATGTATAAAATAAACTTTAAGTTATAACTATATGAATCAATTATTCTGGCCACTGTTTATTAAGCCCGATTTACACATCGACAAGTACAGTAGCGAGTTAAGTAGTAAGTTGTTGATTTGAATAGATCTCCATCCTATTTTTTGGCGTGTTAAGTACGAAGTAGCCCCCTCTC
Source organism: Schrankia costaestrigalis (assembly GCA_905475405.1). Classification (NCBI taxonomy): domain Eukaryota; kingdom Metazoa; phylum Arthropoda; class Insecta; order Lepidoptera; family Erebidae; genus Schrankia; species Schrankia costaestrigalis. Next base: position 7,904,008 of record FR997832.1, read on the forward strand.
TCGCGTCTCGCCAACTTAACTCGCCAAAAAATAGGATGGAGATCTATTTAAATCAACTTAATCAACAACTTACCTACTACTTAACTCGCTACTATACTTGTCGATGTGTAAATCGGGCTTAAAACGTTAGAATTTGTTGAATGTTATTACTTATGTACAGAAATAGTCTTTGTAAGCCGTGAAAAACCGAGGAAACGCGAAATAACTTAGATTATTTTTTCGAAGAGAGATGAATGGAAAGAAATTTTTGTTCAGCAGTGGAAAAGAATTAATTAATGTACTTTTCATTTTGTTTAAAAAAACAAAACTACACTGCCTGGACTTAAGCTCTATCTTGTCTGTGGATTAAAAAAACAACCATTTTATTTTTTTCTTTATTTACAAGACCGTAATTTGGGGATATACATATAGATAATTGCACAAGTAACAATACCCACTGCACGTGCAAACGCAAAAAAGTTACTTTAGTCAATTTTTATCATACTTTTATCACGAAAAACCTTCAATTCAATTGATTTATTAGTTAAAACTTATTTACGTCAATTTGATTTATCTCAACATAAGTTTACATAGTTTAAAGTTTACTAAACTTTGCTACTGCTTCCTAGGAGCTAGGAGAGAAGAAGCAGTGCAACATAATAATATTGATACTTGATAGTCCTTCTGAGTTATGTATATGTATATGTTCTCAAAGTTTTACAAATGCTGGCATGACGGATGCGTGTATAAAGACTAATTCGAATAGCAAGGTGTACTTTCCTTTACCTACGATCTGCTTTCACTAGCGTGTTAGATCAGAGATCTCGGCTTTACTTTTAATTCATTGAGTGTATTATAATTATTATCGAATGTTTAATATTTATAGTTGAAGTTAAGCTTCGGGTCTTTATGCAAGTATGTATGTAATTTAATATATTTATTGAATAAATACGTGCTTTACTTGATGAATGAAGCATCGGTAAAACTTGCATTGATTTTATATAAATTTCTGAGTGGACTAAATCAACATTTCGCCAAAATAAAGTTCAATCGAAGTAGAGCCAGCTCGATCAACTATAAAGTCATCATTATCACAATGTCAACTAATAGACTTCCACTCCTGGACATAGCAATACTCCAATTATTTTCACCGTGTGTGGTCTTTTTGAGACGACCTCTATAGCGTAGTGGTTATATAACATGACTGCTACGCAGAGGTCTCGGGTTCGATTCCCGCTCAATGCAAATCTTTGTGTGCATGAACATGATTGTTTGCATTGGTCTGGGTGTATTCTATGTAAAATATGTATGTATTTACAAAAAAAAGTATTTAAGTATGTTTATCCCTTGTCTAGTACCCATAGTCCAAGCTCTGTTTAGTTTGGGACTAGATGGCGTTGAAAGTGTGAGGAATATTCCTCCCTCATCTATCAATATTCCGACGTCTTAACTACGAGTTGGTCGTCTATCTACCTTGTGTCTGTCCAAAGTATACACATCATTATCATAACAGCCCACTAATGTCCCACTGCAGGGACGGGCCTCCTTCCGTGATGGAGGGATACTTGGCCTACTAATACCACGCTGGCCAGACGGATTGTTATAGGGCTTAATTTTAAGATTTCCTTCTTTTTAGTTCGTAAAGATAATGTTCACGGATAGTCCTTTAGTCGGTTTTTACGACACCCATGCAATGAGATGGGGTGGTGACATATTGTATTCTCACTTCGTCACCACACGGAGAATACATTTAATATAATGAAGTTATGCTTACTTCTCGGTAAAGTTCTTCTAGTTTAGGTTTTTCAATGCCAAGTTCATCAAACATTATGTCACCGGTGACTGGAACGAGTTTCTTCATAACATGCGGCTTCTCCTCTCTTATTCTCTTGAATAACTGAAATTCATAACGGAAACATATTACTATTATTTTATATTATACATTTTGTTAGATAACGTACTTATAATACAAGGTGCTACCATTCCATGACAAGAAAGTTCAATCTTTCAATCTTTTTTACAAAACCTAAGTGTAAAATAACAACAAACCTAGTGTCCGAACTTTTTTCGTAAAAAAAGCCTTCTACATAAATATTCTTATGAAAAAGGTCTGTCTCAGCACTGACAGTAACTCTGAGTCAAGTAAGTGCATGTCTGGATTAAAAGACAAACATACCATCCGCATTCAAGTCCGCTTTCTAACATTTTTGCATACTTTTTCAATCAACTAGCCTATTGCAGTCCACCTGCTGGACATAGGTTTCTCCCAACACGCGCCACAGACCTCGGTCCTGCGCCTTCCGCATCCAATCTGACCCAGAGACCTTTATGAGGTCGTCGGTCCACCTAGCTGGGGGGTGTCCTACACTACGTTTGCTGAGTCGCGGTCTCCACTCTAGAACACGTTTGCTCCAACGGCCATATACCAGCCAATTGCCACTTCAGCTTGCTAATACTTTGAAATATGTCGGTATCTTTGGTTCCTTGTCGGATAACCTCGTTCCGGATTTTATCCTTCAAGGAGTCGCCGAGCATAGCCCTTTCCATACTTTTTATAGCAAACATAATTTTAGAATTAAATAATATAACTTACAGGCAGTTTCCACATATCTTCAAGTCGTGATTCCGGAGTCTTCCCTCGCTTAGATCTCACGAGGGCATAGACACACCCGACGTCAGGTACACTGTAGAGCAGTTTCTCTATGAGCACCTTGCCCATGAGGCCCAGGGCACCCGTGATGAAGACATTTCTTCCTCTATACCACTCATTTACCTCGGAACTCATCGTGTTGAGCTGTGAAAGAAATAGCACATAATTATTAAATTGAACACAAATTATTCACTTAAGTACTTTAAAAGAAAATTCTTTTTCGGTTGTGTTTTTAAACCCTTTATTTGTAATCCAATATTAACTTACTTTAATTTAACTATTTGATAAATAACAATAACACTTTTTGTTGAAAAGGGTATTCTTTTAAGTTAGTCTTGTAGGTACTGCTTTAAATGATCCATGTTAATGAATTAGCGTAAGTTTTAAAATCAGAATTAACTTTTACACTAGCTTCATGTATGTGTACAGGTATATGTATGCCTACAAAGAACATAACAGTCCTCTCCCTGTAAGGAAGGAACATTTGGCTTTTTAATGCTTCCTTGCCCAGGCGGGTTGATATAGAGTTTACGTCAAGTTTCCTTCTCTTGTTTTCCTTGCAAACCTTCCTTTATTCGACTTTTACGACATCTCTATACGAGATGGGGGACTTGAAATACTCCTAATAGTAGATGACATCTGTGGCGTAGTGGTTATATAACATGACTGCTACGCAGAGGTATCGGGTTCGATTCCAGCTCAATGCAAATATTTGTGTGCATGAACATGATTGTTTGCATTGGTCTGAGTGTTTCGATGTATAATATGTATGTATTTACAAAAAAAACCGTATATAAGTACATATCCGAAGTTGCTCTGTTACCCATAACACAAGCAGGTTAAGCCTAGCTTACTTTGGGAACAGATGGCGCTGTATAGAGAAGTCCGTGAATACTTATTTATTATTATTTATTCGACTTTTACGCCATGTCTATAGAGACGGGGACTTGAATTACTCCTAATAGTTAATAATATACTTACATTAAATAATAAGAATAAACTCTGCATAATTACCTACAACCTTTACCCAATAGTTGATATACCTTCGCATTAGTATGTAGCCTATACTAGGGAAGGATTTCGCAGTGGCGTTTCAACATGATGGTGAAATATACAGCCAGTACAACTTTACCTACCTACAGTTTGTGGTTTACCTTTTATATATGCGTGTTTTTGAAAAGTAAACGGTTAAAAATTCGCCTGTGTACTAACATTGTATGAAGTGTTAAATAAATAAATAAATAAAAATGTTTTGACATAAAAATTATTTTTTAAGTAAAACATAAAAGTGTTTTTTTAAGTGTAGGTCAGTTGCTGGTATATGTATGTAAAGGTATATGTATATAGTTGTATTAAAACTAGCTATGGATAGGTCTTTAAAAATTATATCGAGGTCTTTAAATTTTGTATTTCTAGGCCGAAAAGTTTGCGTGACCCCCCCTCTAACTTCTAAAATATAAAATATCTAAAAAAAACATTATGATGTACATTTCTTTAAAAACTACTAAAGAAAATTGTTTTAAACGAGGTGTAGTCAGTAGTTTTTTTTAATTCCTCGTAAATCGTAAACCGCTTATAACCGCGTAATCTTTTATACAAATATCCAAATGCCTTTAATTTCATAAATCAATGGTAGGGAACCCTTTGTGCGTGAGCACGACACGCACTTGATCGGTTTTTAAATAAAGATTCTACGTCATTTGTACTCTACTTAGTGCCAGTTTTTTTAAGGTTTCGTACGCAAGGGTCTCATTTAATTGAGGAAAATACAGTCCAGTAATACTCTAGCGGTACGTGTTCGGTGTTAGTACCTATAGAATTACTTATGAGATTTTCCTTCTCGTGTAAGAGAATAAAACTTATGTCTTTACAGCCATTTACAACTGAGCATTAAGAAAATGATTTGAATTGCGTGGTATAATAATAATAATAATAAGCCCGCAGGGGCAGCTTGTGGCGAGCTGTTGGTGAGTGGCGACACCACGGACCCTGATTCCTTGATGGCCTGGCTTACCTTCATTGGTCGGCCAGGACTGGAATACGCAAGAGCGGATCCTATGCTCCAAGCTGGAAGTGTAAAATGTCATAACGCCGGGGGCCCTTGAACGGTTGACCGGAATTTGGCGCCCCGCAGACTCACCTCTCCGCAGCTTCTAGCCTCTCTACGAGATGTTGCTCCATTGTCGCACTGTACGTGCGGCCGTTTTGTGGGGCCCACTCAACGAGATGGCAAGTCACTACCTGTCTTTTTATAATATAGAGACTGATTATCACGACAGGTATCCGGTAGTCTCCTTCCATAGCCCAATAACTTATCCACCGAACATTCTCATCCATAGACTATTATTTCAATTTCCATCGCATCCTTAGAGATGCACTACAATAGTTTTTGCACTCGGCAGGGACCATCTCTGTATGTATCATATTGTGCGTTCAGAGATGGTATCTGCCCTGTGTATCCATTACCAGATTAAATATCTCTTAAAGGGCCTCTTCGTCTTGGCTTCGGCCCGATGTATGCCTTCCAAAGAACCGGGTCTCCAATAGACCCGAGTATTATGGAAAAGAGAAACATAATAATAATAATAATATATAGTCCCTGTACCCGATGCCGGTGGGTCTACCTTTTTTTTATATTTTTAAATGTTTTTATTTTTTATATCTATATTTAAAAATGTAATTAAATGTGATTAATGTAAATAAAGAAGTATAATAATAATAATCTTTACACATTCACACAACGCCATTTAGTCCCAAACTAAGCAAAGCTTGTACTATGGGTACTAGACAACGGATAAACATACTTAAATACTTTTTTTTTTGTAAATACATACATATTATACATAGAAAACACTCAGACCAATGCAAACAATCATGTTCATGCACACAAAGATTTGCATTGAGCGGGAATCGAACCCGAGACCTCTGCGTAGCAGTCATGTTATAACCACTACGCCAAAGAGGTAGTCAAATATTGGTATGTGTACAATATTACAGTGTTATTAAAATAAGTATGTTAAAATATTGTTAATATCTGTTAATTATTTATTAAACGGAAATGCATAATAATAATCGGTTTCAAGGATTTGCTTTTTGTAGCGTTTTCTAATCAGAAAATTATTTAGCATAAAATATCTTACATAGACATATTATTATCTGAATAGTAAGTAAGTTGTTAGTTACTGTCTTAGTGCTTGTTATAATTTACTTGTCAAATACAACTTATTCATGTTCTCTTCATAATTACTTACTACGACTGTACTATAATTATTTTAACAACCAACCTACTTGAGTGAGCAAAGAAATTCTTGTATCTTATATATCAGTACATTATTTATAATTTCAACTAATTATTGTGATGAAGACACGTGAGACTGTTATATGAGTAGAGAACAGTACGGAGATCCGTACAGATCTAGATAGATCTGTAGAGATACTAATTTAATAAATTCGAGCTGTTTTCAGCGGTTCTAGCCGCTAGAATAGTATACCTATTAAAGAATGCCGTTTTTAATACGCAAACTTTTTTACAATATTTTTTATATATGACACTGCTATTTGACAGCATCGAACTTAATAGAACTCGCATAAACAGTCAAGGAATTAAAGCGTATCGGATCGTAATTATAACATGGCTCCGGCACCATCATTTTGCCGTAGGTATGTGCACTCATCGACATAATTCTGTCGATCTACTTATGTACAGTCTTACCCCGACATGCAGGTGCTTCGAGGCCTTTTCGCTAGAGTACCTATACGATGGCCGATGAGGTAGAGGCCCATGTATACAATAGGACAATAAAAGAATAGTAAATAGATGTGATAACCTAATAGTTAGAACCAGTAACAAACAAAGCTTTAAATTCTTAAAATTACACAACGGTTTAATTAACATAGAAGTGCTAAGTTAAATCAAAAATCAGGTTTTGAAAAATGTTGTTACTACAAATAATAGAGAGATGCCATTGAATAAATTTTTTACGTAATATTGTAAGAATAAATACATTTAATACGTAGTAAGTATACTACATAGTATTTTGTGTTTATAAAAGAGGTAATAAGGCCCATATCACACAGTACGTTGCATGTACCTATGTAGTGTGAGTTTTCTGCCCTGACTTATTATTATACTGTCGATGACCAGAGAAACCAGACTTCGTATGGACGACCGATAAAAATGCGACGTTTGATAGAGGCACGGGTTAAAGACGGTAGAACTTAGAACTTAGAGGCACGGGTTCCTAGATCTACGTCCAGCGATAGAAGTTTTTTGCCCAGGATGGAAATAAATAATAGGGGGACTAAGGAAGCCCTGAGTAAATTAGAAACATTCTGAGGAGGTCTACAGCAAAGCTGTCGATGTCCCTATGATGATGATGAAAGTAAATAAAGATTTATATTTTTATTTCACCAATAATGCTAATATTTGTTAGAAACAAAATATTAACGTAACGTTGTAGGAATAGTATCTCTGTTCCTGATGTGTTCCTGAGTGTGTTGTAAAAGATGACTTACGAGTATAAATGTCTACTTAACTGTCAAAACCTGACTGAAACTGTCTCCGTGTGGTGACGGAGTAAGAATAAAGTGTGTCACCACCCTATTTCATCCCATGGGTGTCGCAGAAACCGACTAAGGGACTATCCGTGAATATACGTGATAAAAATAAATAAAACTTGAGATTGAACCCTATACCAATCCGTTTGGCCAGCGTGGTATTAGTAGGCCAAGTATCCCTCCGTCACTGGAGGAGGCTCGTCCCTGCAGTGGGACATTAATGGGCTGTTATGATGAACTGTCAGCTTGTACAAAGAAGGCAAACTTGACCATAAACCCTGTGCAATATAAGTAGGCCAGTCTTCTCTTAACACACAGTCATGTCCTTGCAGTAGGTCGTACATTAGCTGTTATGAGTTTAGTAATAAAATCATGCAAACGCGTTAACTTAAAATATTTTATTTTAGCAGTCAACCAACCTACTACGCACGAAGGAGGTGTTGCGTAAAAAGTTGCTTATTATGACATATAGGTATATTATGTTCAAGCAGTTGGTTCATTGCGTTCGACATAAATTCTTATATTATACTTATATTTATACTAGCGGACCTTACAGACGTTGTCCTGCATATGATATTCAGCGCCATCTGCCGGGCTGATTTGTGAATCTTTACCATCCATGGTGCCACTCAAACGAACACAAAAAAAAACATTTAAATCAGTCAAGCCGTTTAGGAAGAGTTCATTGCCATACACACGTACAGCAAAATTGTATTAAAGATCAGTCCATTAATATTTCTCTGCAAAGGATACTATAAGGACGAAGGAAAATTTAGTCTACTTATTAGTAGACCAAATCACGCACGGTGGCCAGACAGATTGGTGTAAGGTTTTATTTTTTTTATATCGTGGGTGTACTGTAAATATATTACCACAAAGTAGTACGGAAATCTTCTTGTATGTTACGCTTTTTCATCTATACTCTAGAAACTGTGGTAAAGTTTTCTAAACATGAAATATTTGTTAACTTAGCTTAAGTTGGCGGTAATAAGCTATAACAATGTAACACTAATATGAATTTTGAATCTATTTTCGTAGTATTTAATTATTTTTGCGAACTCTACCTTAGTCTTAGCAACACACAGTACGTGCTAAGATTTGCTGAATCACGATTCAGTACCACAACCTCAAAATAAAACATGTACTTTTTTGTTATTATTTTCTAACTGTATTGTCATAATAATAATACAAAATTACGGAGCTATTAGTAATAAAGGTAAAATAAAGGATTGTATAAGAATAGTAAGGAAAGTCTTCTTCTTCTTTGTTTTATGTGGCAAACTATGCCGATGTCGACAATTCTGCCAGAGTCCGAAGTGTGAAGTGATAAAAACCAGAAAGTCACTGTTTCGGTGGCGATGCAGTGACAGACAGTTGGGATAACATCAGTCAACGTCAATAAGATGAACATTAATCTCAATAATTTGTAGATCGCGAAATCAATAGTCTTATATTAAACCCACGGCTTCAAGCAAGACAGCCACATACCACGTCCATTGAAGTAAACGCAGTTGATTTAATTTAATAATTATATTAAAATGCCTTACAAAATTGTTGTTAAATTATAGAGACGTCTAAAAAATGCTGCTTTAGAGTTTGGTAAGCCGCTTATTCTTTACTAGCGCCTTAGAAACGGTGGTAAAGTTTGACAAACTTTGAATGTGTTAACTTAGACTAAGTACTTTTAAACTGACGTCAATAAGTTGTTATTTTGTACCATAACATTGAGAAAATAAATGAAATATGAACTATTTAATTTATACTCTATCAAATGGATTTACCATTTCGCATTTTTCAATCATCGTAATATACGAATGAACTCAAGTACTTGTCAGTACTTCGTGTACAAGGAACCGGACCATACGCAAACTACCTTGTGGAACGCTTAGATGCTTAAATTACCCATGCATTATTAGTTCGACCTGTACAACCATTGCTTAATGTCTACGTTTTGAAAGTGTCCTAAAGAAACTGATTTAGACTTCGACGTTAATTGTTCCGGTAGTCGCGCTTCTATGAGCACGACGGCATCATTAGGAACTGAGTACTTAATGGTTCCGTGATTTAATAGTTATGCTGTTAAAGTGGGAGGTTATGAGTTCTATTTCAGGTCTGACAATTTTTGATTACTAACTTATTATCGTGTAAAAATTGTTTGTTTAAATGCCGTGTCAGGTTTACTGTGCAATTTTGTATGATTTATTTGCGAGTTAATATTTTAAGTTGAGTAAAGTGGTTTTAGGTTTTTTCGTTGGGAGTTCTGTGGTCTGAAAATCTTTGGAACTAAAAGTATACTTTTTGCTTAAGGGATATTAAATAATCAACTTAAAATAGCACTTCGAAGTCTTGGTATAGACTAAAAAAATCAGTTTTGAAACAATAATTTGTGATTTGTGGACAAATTACTGTTTAAGAACCGATTGCGAACCGATTGAATAGGATTCCAAACCGCGTGTACCTACGTCAGGCATATTCAACATTTTACATCCTTTGAGGTATTCAAAGATGAGGTATTGGGAAAACATATTGGTGAGGCTGACCGGTCGGATAAGTATATTGCGATTCCAAAAGGACGTGTAGAAATACTCATACATAAACATATGCTGTTTATTTACCAACAAGGACTATTTCAACATTTGTGGTTAAAAGTAAACAGGTTTTAAATACCTTTAGAAGGGCGGGCCTTAAAACCGCATAGAACTATGATGTTTCTAGCTAATGTTTATAGTAATATTCAGCTAAATCACGACTTGGGACAACCTTGACATAAAAAAGTAGAGTTTTTTGTTATTACTTTCTTATTGCATTGTCATAATGATAATACAAAATTAACGGAGTTAGTTGGTATGTAAGTAATAAAGAGAATAGAAAGGATAGTATTAAAATTGTAAGGCTATTAACTGTATCAGTTGCAAAACGGTTGTACATGCGGCTGTTCTGTGTGTCCATACAAATTGGTGTTTGTAAAACCTCGCGACACTGGGCATTTCTAGTGTGAGAGAAAGGATAAATACAATATACCATACATAATATACCTATTACGATAATAACTTAGTATAACACTGTCACATTATCTAGAGACCTCGCTGGAATGCAAACCTCGCGTCCCGTTCTCCTTTCAACACCCGCGCTCGCCACGAGCGCATCAGGGATACATTCGACGCAACGTGACGTCATCGACTCCAGGTCTCGAGATAAATTGTGACCGGGTAGTAGTTATAAAGTCCTACTGGAGGAGCTGCTTTTTTTATAATTATGTAATACTTAATTTAAGCACGCGATCAATCATAATAGTCAGCCAAACCCTTTAGCGGAAATAACTTCGCCGGTTATAAATAAATCTCGTCCTCATTGATAAATGAATACTAAAAGGATTTCAAACAAAAATCTAGGTGGCAGTTATTTAATGTTTTATATAAGCATTACCAATATATAAAACTTTCTACTATTTTGCGTAAATTATACAACATTCATACAAAGGTGTGGGCATATATTAATATAATATACAAATAGAAGTATACACACAGAATTTTCTAGCTTTACATATATCTGTCATATTATGAACGTATTAATGAATTATTATACGTATAAATCATAGATTTAAAAGGACAGTAGAACGTAATATTACATTTTTTATGAATGATTTGAATATATTTGCAAAAAAAGTTATTTTTACGTATATTTATCAGTTCTTTAACACGCATTGGCAAGAATTGAAACTTGTTTTATATTTTTGGAGTCGGTTAAAAAGAGTGAATACTTAGTTTTGTTGTTTACATTCTCCTCAGAGCATAGGCTGGTGGTACCGTGGTCTATATTTTTTTTTGTTGAGTTCGATAAGGATGAGTTTGTAACCTAAGTCATATTGGCCCATTAATGCCCCACTGCAGGGACGGGCCTCCTCCCGTGACGGAGGGATACTTGGACTACTAATACCACGCTGGCCAGACGAATTGGTACAGGGTTTAATTTAAAAAATTTCTTCGTTTTACTTCGTAAAGATAATATTTACGGTTAGTCCCTTAGTCGGTTTTTACGACACCCATGGAATGAGATGGGGTGGTGACATATTGTATTCTTACTCCGTCACCACACGGACAATCTAAGTTTAAAGAGATATTTCGATTTTGTTAATAATTAGTTTTACAAAGTAGAGGTGGATTGACTTACTTCTATTCAGTTTTACGTATTTTATATTTTTAGGCGTTAAATAGCCATGTTAGCATCTTGGTAGAAGAGGGAAATATTGACTGACTGAAAATATGACCTCTAACGCATTGTAAGGAGGCATTCTTATGTGTACAATTGCCTCGTAAGTCCTAATATCATGGCAGTATATTATGTTTCTTTGATCCAATAGTCTGTTCTCCGTGTGGTGACGGAGTAAGAATACAATTTGTCACCATCCCATCTCATCCCATGGGTGTCGTAAAAACCGACTAAGGGACTATCCGTGAATATTATCTTTACGTAATAAAAAGAAGGAAAACTTGAAATTAACCCCTATACCAATTCGTCCGGTCAGCGTTGTATTAGTAGGCTAAGCCCCTCCGTCACGGGAGGAGGCCCGTACCTGCAGTGGGACTTTAATGGGCTGTTATGATGAATAGTCTGCTGTTCCTAACATAATAACTTACATAATTAAAAAAAAACACAACGATAATGTAAAACAGCGGAACTACTAGTGTTATGTATATCAGAGTTGCGTATGCATATTCTGCTACTACCGTTTTCCTGCGACTTACTTTGCCTGTATTAGTTACAATAAGGAGCGTAAAAGCCTAATTTCTAATCTAAATGTTTATCAAATTCTCTAAATGTATATTAAATATCACCATTACAGTAATTAAGCTATAATTAAATTTGATTGGCAACACTGAGTTCTTGAAATAAACATAAATTTAGCTCCGTATTTATTTTAATAAGTTAAAAAATAGTTTAACAAAGTTTTGTAATTCAGTTCTGTGTTTGTTTAAAAACAGACAGTAGGTACATCAATCTTTTATTTCGTAAAAGTAGCACCCATAATGGTTAGTAACAAAAGAGACTTATAACTAGGCTAGCATAGTGCCTGCGGATTTTGTCATTGAATTTATATTTATAACATTATTTATGATTATTACGTTAAATCGTTGAGTATAAAAGTCCGCGTGACTCAGGGTAAATGTTAGGTGTCCATAGTTAAGAAGTTTTTTTTAAAATGAATATAAATGAATGAATGCACAACATAGTTATATAATTATTTTGTGCATTCATTTACCTATCTTATAATTATGCAACAATAAAAATGAATGCAACGTATAGTATGTTGTTTTAATTTTGTCTGCAGAATTTTCTTTCTAAGAAACTACATAATAATATATATTAAAGAACATAGCAATAAGGCATTATGAATGATTCTTAATTGCTTTGTTGTTATAATGGGATTTCCCGTATAGAGTGAGCGATAAATCTAACGTGCCTCTATATATTTAATGTAAAATATAATAAGTACGTACGCATAGCCATCTTGATGATTGCTAACTGCAATTGACTTAGAATCGAATAAAGCTGTGTTGTTATTTACTTATTTTATACTTAGTTCTAATTAAAATAAAATAATAAGAAACGAATTTGTATGTATGACTCTATGAGATATAAAGTTACCTGATTATTATTGACTATGTTAAGTGTGTGTTTGATAACCGTTTACCAGAATTTCCTTAATTTTCCATACAACAAATGTATGTAATAAAGATTATTATGGTAAATACGTTCAGAAAATCATTAATTGCGTAAATGGAATAAGATGAAGATCTTAAATTATAATCCTGATTTACTTATACTTAAAATATGAAGATATTTTAAGTAACCAAAGAAAATTTAACCTGCAGACTCTTTATAAGGTAGACCAACGATTTAATAAAGGCAGCAAGAAGATATGGTATTTGGTAGGCACAGGACTGTTCAATGTACAGCCAGCAGGAAACTGAGAAGCTTTAGTAAAAAGTTATGAGTCAAGGTTTTGGAAAAATAATGTTTTTTAGACAGCAATGAATCCTATTTCATGTAGAAAAAAAAACCTTCTGTCCAGCATGGTATTTGTAGGTAAAGTTTTCATCATATAAAGAGGAGAAAAGAGGTCAATATCCATTATCAGTGGGACTTACATGTGCTGTTGTGATGTTTAACTACTAGACATTTACCCCCTTACTCATAAACGCCTCTTAAATTTAATCACTGTTTAGCGAGATTTTTATTAGTAAAATCAACCTTATACTAAACAAAACCGTAAGAATTTAAGCTAATCCATTGACTAAAATTTAAGAGGCCTTTATGAGGAATGGGGTTAGTTGGCATTTAAGCGATGAGATGTTGTGGGACAGTGTACTCTGTATTGTTTGCCTGACCTCAAGCTGACAGCCTTTGAGTATAAATATATTTTGTATTTAATAATTATTTATTTTATACATACATACATACATAAACTCACGCCTTATCCCGGCCGGGGTAGGCAGAGACGACAGAACGCCACTTGTCACGATCCTGGCAAACAGATTCGGCCTCGTCCACATTCATTAAGCGAGTCATACATGCGCATATTATTATAGTCATATTTTATATTTTTAATAAGACAACTCCTGCTCTAGAGATGGAGTCTCTCTGTCGCCGGGACTTTTACAAAGACTAGTAGTATCCAGAATCCAGACAAAACATAATATCTAGATCTTAAAAATAATAAAATTTAATAGAGAGACGTTTTAATTTGCATTGATAAGTATTAGACAGAAACACGGTTTGAGATACGTTGAAAGCTCGTCTCAGCTGTGGGACATCAAAAGGCAGTTATATACATTATATTACTTTAATATACTTACATAAATACGTATAAAATAATTCGATCCAAATAAACCGTCAATAAAACCACAACACTGTTTAGTTACGCACACAAGTAATAGGTAACAGATATTTAAAGTAAGTAAATATGTCTATAATATGAAAGGAAAAGTGAAAATTTGTTCGATGCGCGTGTATACTGGTTCGGTTATTCAAGATGGTCGCCAGTGCGGAACGCGGCACGACTTTAGCGAACGCGTGCGCTAACTGAAGTTGTATAACAGTGTAGGTTGTTGGAATGTTGAATAAAGTAGGGGGGTCTGCTTACCGATATACTTCATATTAGTAGACTTAACTTCTAGTTTGTATAATAGGCTTTTTCTAGCGTGTTATTAGACAAATCGATCGAACGTCGACGTCGATCGACGGCATCGATTGATGGCAGAACGGTTTAGTCGAAGCCGATCGAAATTTATAAACTTACCCTTAAATCACGTCGTTGGCAAACAGGCATAATACGGCACATTCTGATGGTAACTGGTTACCGTAGCCTACGGACACCTGCAAGAGCAGTCACACACACGTTGCCGACCGTTTATTCTTCTTCTTCACAGCCCACTGCTGGGACGGGCCTCCTCCAGTGACGGAGGGATATTGGTATAGGGTTTAATATCAAGTTCATTCGACCCTTCATTAAATCTGTCAAAATATAATACGAAAAATTAGTTGAACCCTAAAATAACTGTACTTAGGTGAATTAAGCTAATTGTTTTTTTTTAAAAGTGGCAGTTTTATTTAGTTGCATTTTTTAAAATATTTACTACCTTAAAACAATAAACAATCTTATTAAATTTTTTCATAGATCTTACCTACAACTCTGGTGTAAAATATTATCAAAGTTGGTTATGTAAGAAAGTATTTATAGTAAGTATAAAAAATTTGTGAATCCATTCATGTAAATCAATATTTGGAGTCAGTTTTTTAATCGTAAATTAATGTGGTATTTAACTTTTTTAAATGCATCTTTACAAGTTTAAATTAGGTAAGGTTCTAGTTAATAATAATACTAAGTAGGAAGTGAATAAGTAGGACGCTATACGTTTTTGCGACATCTAAAAGTTTTTTAGATAATATATCTTGTAGAATTGACCCCGATTTTGGTGCGTTTACGCAAACCTTACCTTTGACTGGAGTTTGAACAGTCTCGGTGCGATGCAATGCGTAATATTCGTATTATTATGACTTATTAACCTTGTGTTCTATGTCCTACTGACCTGAAGTGATTTTTTTTTAATTTTACCTCTTTTGCACTAAGCTTCGAGCCTTGTGTCGCAAAGATTTTAGCAAACCTAGATTACTATGAATCAGTCAATAATCTTTAAATAATTGTTTTACGTGGGATCCCAAACCACGATAAAGTCACGATTAAAACTTGATGACCGCGTGGCGTAGTGGTTATTTAACATGACTGCTACGCAGAGGCCTCGGGTTCGATTCCCTCGATTTGTGTGCATGAACATGATTGTTTGCATTTCTCTGGGTGTTTTCTATGTATACCTGATAAAGTTTTTCCTTAGTCACCTTTTAGGATACCCACGTAAAGACATGGTTTGTTGTCTTTGTATTTTAAGTCTTTAACCACAAGCAAAACAAAACTTAATAAATAACTTAATAGTCCGTTAAATAAATATTTCTAGTCGTTTAAGTTTATGAAGCGTAATAAACATTGAACCTTGGCAACGAGAGATGTTGTAATATCAGTGTACAAGACTTTGCAATTTAAATATAAATAAAAAATATAAATTTATCTACAATAAAATCAATGACTCAAAAAAATACTAGATGTGTATTTTCCAAAAATATTAAATTATAATTCTTGGCCTACTTTTACACTAACACCATTTGCTTATAAAATCAGGCATGACAGGCAGTGATCTGTCATATTACTTAGGTCAACTGAAAAAAAATAACAATGTATTTTGAGTCCTAAGTTAACAAAAATAAGGCAACAAATTTTCTTGTGAAATCTTACATCCTATAAGGATAAGGACCCGTTAGGTCCTTAAAGCCTCCTGTGTAGGAGCATTTGGCAAGACCGGCAAGGTGATGGCGACACGGAGTGAAGTGATTTTTAAACAATCAACCATTCATTTCTGGACTATATTCGCGCTTTCTACGAGTTTCGAAAAGGGTATTTTACCGTGTCTTCTATAAGAAAAATTGGAATAAAATTTTCTCAACATACTTTTTTGTTAAACGAAATCCAAGTAATTTTTTGTAACTTTGTATGGCAAGTTCACGACGATGCTACTACTTACATAGTATGATCAGTTGTAATGTAATAAGGAAGTGGCATTAGTACAAGATACAATGTTGCAGCGCTTATGAAATATAACTTTCGATCGATAGTGATCACGCTAGAGAAAATAAAAAAAATATACAAAATGTAAAGGCTAGGAAAGCCATGATCTGAAAATCAATATAATGTATCCCCTTTTCTTAAAAATAACAATTATACTACTGCTTAGATGTGAATTAAACAGACTGCCCCGTATTTTTTCTGCAACGCTGTAAATAAGTAGAAAACTTTCACGTTTTAAAATTAGAATGTAGTGATTGTAAACTCTTTGCTGAAAAAAAACTTCTGTTTATTTTTCTTTAGCCAGCTTTCTACTCGCTGGACTGTTTCATACATAAATAAATAACATAAATAAAATTATTATCTAACTTCCGCTGCTCGTACAATATTGCTGAGTACCTAACAAAACAGTATCATTTTAAAATTTTGCTGATACCAGACGGAAATAATAATATTAAGTCCTATAAGACTTAATATTATTATTATTACTTAGTGTTATATTAATGCTAATTATTTCAGAATCGCTCATCAGGTAAAGGCGAATACACTTTCAGAGAGCTAAACAGCATGTCAATTCTCGTTCCTTAAAATCGTTAAAAATTCGGTAATTTAACTTTTAGTTGTCAAAATGTCACACAATAGGTATTTTTGTATTTTTTTTAAAGTAATGTAAATGACATGTAATCGTACTGTAACTAAGCTTAAGACGGCATTTTTGAATTTTTAAAGGGACAGTTCATGTAATCTTTGCCTTTAAGAAACGTCAAAGTTGTCGTTTTTAACTTTATTTTTTAAGAAAAGTTTAAGGATAAAAGTGGTAGTCTGGACTTTTGGATTAATTAAAAATTAAATTTAAAAAAAGTTAAAGTTGAATTGAATTGAAAAATTGTATCTTACGAGAATTGACCTGCAGATCAGAGAATGTTATGTAGACTTAAATGCTCTTTAATGCTTACTTAATAGCTCTATTAAGTCAGCATTTTCCAACTTTTTTCGTTTTTTGCCGAGCTGCTAAATTTTTGCGTAGTAAAAGATAAAATAAATATACTTTATGGTATAAAATTACGACCTTAATTTCGCCGACATCTAAACACAAGAGAAATAGAACTTAATAAAATCAATGCATAGAGCATTAGTCGGTGTTTTAATAAGAAATTTAACTGTTAGAGTTATACGTCACTCACGGAACAATGTGATCCATCATCAAACAGACAACAATTAAACATTATTTAAATATCTTGTATAATACGCAATGATGAGGACTTACTTTACTGATGTAGATGACCTAAGCGAATAATAAAAGCATATAGGAAGCGGATGTACATTGTTCATTAAGCATAGAGAAAGTAAACACAAATAGATTCTAATATTATTTTAAACTTAATATTATTAATTTGTTTAGGAAATGATTAGCATATTAAACCGTTTGGTTATAAAATGGCGACCGCCTAACGGAAGTTGTCAAATCTGTTAGGACCGCGTAAAGGGGTAATATTTCGAGGACGCCTATGTTTGTACTATGCCTATGTCCAGCAATGGTCATTATTTAAATAATAAGAATGAATGAAGTATCGTCGCCTGAATGCTTATTTGCTCAACCGACCAATTTGACGAATTTCACTTTTTAATGCAATTTTATTAAGGATCAAATTGCGGTTCGATTGGTATATAATACTTGCTGTTTGGACTTAAAATACATTATTTATAAGGAATTTAAGTTTTTGTAAACTAACACAAGAGAATTAAAACTTCATGCTTAATTGCTCAACGTCCGTACAGAAACACCAAACGTGCATCCGAGCCTCGATTGCGTGCTTAAGTATTCAATCTCCTCACAGGTAACCAATCACGACATCGCATTTTGATGACGCAATACGCCGCCATCATTAATTTCTTTTTTGACGAAGCTCGTGCTCGCACGCATTTGAGTAAAAACTAACGCGAAATATAGAAAAAAGTATTAATTTTAATAGAAAACAGTACCCCAAATGTCTGTGACGAAATATAAATCGGAAAATATAGTCACAACTATAGAAAAGAATCGGTAACTTGTATTTTTGTTAACATTTCTTTGTAGATTATCACTGCGTATCGTTAACTTATAGTACAGGATGTTTAAATTTAATTCTTATAATTTCAGATTTAATTAAATCTTTAAATGAAATTGTGACGTAGGTATCTATAAATGAACAGATTGTTTTGAACATTTCGTAAGGTTGTAAAATATAACTAATATAATAATAAAAATATTGCTTTTGTGCGGTGCCTTCCGTGTGGTGACGGAGTAAGAATACAACATGTCACCACCCCATCTCATCCCATGGGTGTCGTAAAAACCGACTAAGGGACTATCCGTCAATAATATCTTTACAAAAAAGAAGGAAAACTTGAAATTAAACCCTATACCAATCCGTCTGGCCAGCGTGGTATTAGTAGGCCAAGTGTCCCTCCGTCACGGGAGGAGGCCCGTCCCTGCAGTGGGACATTAATGGGCTGTTATGATTTTGTGCGGTGACTGTCAAAATATACCTGCTACTTGCATGTTTGCTAATTGTTAAATGGGTAAATTTCTTAGCATTAAATGGGTAGTTTTGTGTTTACGTATACCTACGCTTTGTGTTCGCAATTATGTTAGATGCTAGATAAGTAGATTAATACTATTTTTTACTAGCCACAGATCCATTGCTCACATTGGACATCTATTTTTATTATGTCCGTTGCTTTGCATTTTCTTCCCTATTTTGGATGAGAAATTCTCTAATTCCCTATTCTGAATGAGAGTTGAGGGATGAATAGCCCATAAACCAAAGAATTCCTTATGAAAACATCGTCAAAAAAGGGTTAATTTTCTTGTAAAAATAAATCAATTCTAAATTGTTTAAATAGTCTCAGTATATTCATTATTTTTTATACGTGTAGGTATGATCTTATCACCGTTTTATTTTCAATTTATGTCGTTTTTATTGTACATATTGAAATGAAGAAGTGGAGTCACGGTAATACCGTAGTTTCATTTAATGTTGACATTACGTACGATGATTCAAGAATCCGACCAAACAAGAATACGACGAAAAAGGACTAATTCAAATCAGACACTAACCGAAAAGAAAATACTACTAAACAAAGCCTTTATGGAATCTCTAATTAAAAAGGTTTTGACAGGATCAGACAACATAAACAATACCAGGCGAAGTAAACGATCTTGTATTGGTACAAAAACAAAAAAATATTGTATTTTGTATTTTATATATATCAAACAGTGTTTTTTTTAATTCTGTGTTATTGTTAATAATAAATAGCCAGTTAACTAGTTATTTTTTTTTACCACGATACCCACAGACGATACCCAAACACACTGTATTTGGTTATAGGGCACTTAAGTACTAAATATACTCGAATGCAAAATGCTCAACCTCCACCCCGGTAGTGGTCTATCTCCAATTGCACAATTATTTATGTGTTTATTTGCTCAACCTCCATAAAAAATTGTGAAAATAAACATAACTGTTTGACTTTTTAATGATTATTTGTAATATATCATTTCATAAACACATTAACTATTTTTTTAATATAAAACTTTTATAAAATCATATTATTTGCTTAAACTAATCAATAAAACGTCTCTGGTGTAAAATGTTGCAAATGGAGGTTGGACACTTAAGTATTCGTGCGACGGTATGCCGTAAAGGCATAGTGGGTAGACCTCTCACGCAACCTAATAAATGTACGGGAGGACGATGGATACGAATGACCAGTTGTGGAAGTCTTCTCATCCAATGTAGGTATCATCTCATCCTGCATAAAATATGAATACACTTTTGAAATTAAAAAAAAAACGATAAATAAATAAATTAACATAATTAATGTAATATAATTATTAGGGCAAAAGCAATAGGAAAGAGTATAACATTGAAAAAAAAATGAGATAATAACATTAAGAGAATCAAAAAATCACCCTGTATAAGCACTGGTGCTTCTTTTTAAAAAACTTATGCCTCTACTATTCTCACTACTGTACTGTATTTTATGTAACCCCATCTAGTGGATTCTATGAGAAGCATTATTATCTGTCAGTGTAAGTTTCCAAGTTTGTAAGTCTTATGTTTTTGTTAACAAGCCTTATACTTAGTACAAAGGTACCAATATAGATGGCGTTGTAAACAATTTACTTTTCTTGTAAATAATGTAAAATTCGCTTACATTTTAAAATACTTTGTGACTCATAATAATACGTTTATTTTTATAGCACCCACATAAATTAATAAGATAATACTTAACGTTGTGTACTAATAAAGGGCTGTTCAAGCTTATAGAAATAAGCTTAAACAACTCAGTAGGTACATCGATATTACAACCACATACCTGAATAACAATACGTAAGTATATCATCTCATATCACAAATTAGCAGGATACTGTCCTCCTTTACTGGTACCTCGATTTGTTGGCCGCTGACTTTTGTCAGTCGTGATAAAATATCATCATAACAGCCCATTAATGTCCCACTGTAGGAACGGGTCTCCTCCTGTGACGGAGGGTAAATTGGCCACTAAAACCACGCTGGTCAGATGGATTGATAGGTATATGGTTTAATTTCAAGTTTTCCTTCTTTTTATTTCTGACAGATATGGGATGAGATGGGGTGGTGACACATTGTATTATTACTCCGTCACCACACGGAAAGACAAAATATGTGGGTGCCTTATAATAGTCTGCAGACTGGAATACCATGCAGGACAACTAATTGTTTGTGTGTTTTACAAACGATTGTCTTTAGCCTGGATGTGCTTTGTAACACAGGGCATAATCCTTTCTCTAAAACTCTTTTTATTTCTGTTTCTCATAAAAAATATTATGTTAGTGCCTTTTATTTAAAAAAAAAGAGGACTCCATGTCAAAATGTTTACAAAAAAAACCTTGCCGTACTTGAAGTTTTACACGACGACCTCCAAGTATTATGTTGGTATGTTGGTACCTACTTGGACATAAAAAGAAACTTTTTATAACAGTATTTACGTATTAACATAATCCTTTTTTGGTTATCTTATAAGTTATCTAACTAAATTATTTAACTTATTGTATGTCACATTCTTTGACATAGTTTGCACTGTACATAGTAAAAATAAGATTTTAATCTTTCTGTTTAGCTACCTACTTACTTATACATACATATACATACCTATCTACCTAAATATAACCACATGCAACGGATGTTACCCATGACATGGGTACATTCGGTCGCCTTTCCTTTGACTGCTCGTCCTTACGTTTGCGCTGTATGTAGGTACACCGGCTGATCCCCAAATACGATATTATGCAGGTTACAAACTACATATTTGGAAGATTAAAAGTCTAGAACATAGATCAGACTGAGGTCTGAGTACATTTACTGAAGACACCTTCCACCTGCAAAAGGATCGTATAATTACTAAAAGGTATATTATAAAGTATCATCATCATAACAGCGCATTAATGTCCCACTGCAGGGACGGGCCTCCTCGCCTGATGGAGGGGTACTTGGCCTACTAATACCACGCTGGCCAGACGGATTTGTATAGGGTTTAATTTCAAGTTTATTTTCTTTTTATTTCGTAAAGATAATATTTACGGATAGTCCCTTAGTCGGTTTTTACGACACCCATGGGATGAGATGGGGTGGTGACATATTGTATTCTTACTCCGTCACCACACGATTATAAAGTATATTGTAAAGTATATATTATAAAGTATATACACACATCAAAAAAGTCTAAGCAACATGCATGATATTACAAATTTACCATTTATATTAATTTATTTTACCATTTATTTTAATTATAACGTTGTATTTTATTTTTAAAATAATATTTTTAGGGTTCTATGATGTAAAAATAACAGCTGTTTTCTTTATAAGTTCTTTTAATAACAGAAATTAACAATATTAGAATATACAGGTACATAAGAAACTAAACTTTTTTTTTACAAATTGAAATTTCTTAAGAAAATGAATTTATTGTGAAAGAATAGGACAATTTAATACAAAGTATGGCCTCCTCTGCTATTCAGAACTTGTCGGCAACGATTATTCATTGAATTAATGAGACTGTTTATGTCATCTTGCGGTATTCGCTCCCAATGGAATTGTAGCAAATCCTTCAGCTGTTGGGTTGTTGTCACTCCGTCCAAGTCCTTCAAAACACGTCTCTGGAGCATGTCCCATGCGTGCTCGATGGGATTGAGGTCTGGCGATTGTGCAGGCCAGGGCAATACCTGGATGTTCTCCGTTGCCAAGTATTCACTGGTTCGCCGAGCTGTATGTGAACGCGCATTGTCATGCATTAACGTAAAATCGGAGCCAAAGGTTTGTGCAAATGGATGGACATAAGGTCTGAGAATATCCTCAACGTAATTTTCAGCGTTCATGTTTCCATTTACAAAAACGAGCTCAGTTCGCCTGTTCTTCATAATACCCGCCCATACCATAACTGTTGAGCCGCTGTATGGATGAACTTCCTGAACGCACCTGAGTCTTTCAGTATTTCCGGGTCGACGGTACACTCGCACCCTTCTTGTATCAGGCCTAAACCCGAATCGCGACTCATCGGAAAACATAATTTTATCCCATTGTTCCTGGGTCCATGTTATGCGTTCTCTACACCATTCATTTCGACGAGCGCGATTCCCGTGACGTATCGGTGGGCACCTGATAGGGCGTCGAGCTCGTAGGCCGTACTCATGCAGTCGATTTCGCACAGTTTGGGGACTTACATCAACACCACTTGAATTTTGTAGCCTCAAACTTATCTCTCGAGCGGTTAACATCGGCTGGCGTCTTGCAGTCAGTTGTATGTACCGGTCTTGCCGAGTGGTTGTACTCCTTTTACGGCCTGGATGCTGTTCAGCGGGTTCCCCTGTATTATTGTAGCGCTGCCAAAGACGACAAATAACACTTCTATGAATACCAAAATGTCGAGATACCTGAGATTGATTACTTCCCGCTTGCAACATCCCTACAGCTCTTTGCATTTCATCTGCCGTCAAATGACGTCGCTCCATGACGTAAAGAATATCTAACAATTCAATTTTGTCGCCAACTGTATTTAAATGGTTGGTAAAATTATAAAATCAAGACTAAAACGTAGCAATTAACATGCACTCAAATTCAAACAAATTCGCAGTCATTTGAATTTTATGAAAAAAAACAAAACATAATCGAATTTTTTTTTTTACAACCAGCCAGTATGTCATCAATAACAAAAAAGTTTACTTACCTATACACTTTGAGTGAGTAAATACTTAGAAATTAATTAATATAAATGGTAAATTTGTAATATCATGCATGTTGCTTAGACTTTTTTGATGTGTGTATTATAAAGTACCTATATTTATTGTTTTTTTTAAAGGCACTAGGAGTGAAGTCCTGTGTCACGGGAACATTTACAGACATTAAATAAAAAAAAATATCTGACGTGGGAGACCAAACGCGCGACCGACCTCGCATACACGACCTCTTCAATGGTACAATCTGGAGCTCTATATGAGTAAATTGTAAGTACTTTAACTAGGTATATGTTTAGCAAAGACCTCTATTGAAAGAGAAAGCGGTCCGCCCACAATCATCACGAAGGTTCTTCATCTAAACTTTGTGCTTAGTTACATTTTGTTTATTCGACCTCATACACTTATTATAAATACATACAAATTGAACTTAACCAGTGTTAAAATACATACAAAAATTAACTGAAACCGTTAGTGTTTATAATATCTGGAATGTACATCATGTTTGAAGTGTTAATTTATATCTAGTGAAGTGAATCAATCTTCGTTTTAAAGTGCAAAGATAGTGACGTAATAGACCGCGATACTTGCTAGTAAACTTAAAAATAAACTAACTAAATGTGGAACCATGTCATGGTGGAGTAAGACAACAAATGGTCCGTCATTGCAGTGGAACTGCCAAAAGTGTATGTTAAAAGCGCGTTATATGTGTCTTACTTATGCTTTGGTATAGTAAGTAAGAAAACTCAGTTCTAACAGTTGATTCAACGGATAAAAAATAAGCGTTTGAGTTTGATCATAAAACTTATGAAAATAGATGTATACCAAAAAAACATGGAGTATAATGTTGTAAGCTTAGGTTATAACATATTCAAATACCTACCTTATAATTGGCTTGGTACTTTATTTTACATATTAGGTGCTTTATATGTTGATCGCAAGTTTGCCTCAAAATAGACCTACCCTTTCTGCGAACAACGAACACACCTCAACATTACGAAAGTCTTAACAATCGTAATTGTGAAGCATGAAATAAAGATTAAGTAATCAATGTTATCACAAACAGGAACGTGTTTATACTATCTGATAATCACAATAAATTGTCATATATGTTTGTAAGTCGGTCGTGTTCAGCGTTGCTTACCATATGATATATCATCTAGTTGCGAACAGCCTTGTTACACGATATCGTAATACAATTTTTTGGAACTTAATACTCATAGATCACTGAGCAAAATTACATGTTGGAGCAGTGGTAGTCTATGTCTCAGTTCATCAAGAGACCCTTAGAGTACAGCACGTTAACACAATGCGGCGCAAAGATCCACCACAAGCGCAAACTTCAGGGAGATGTCGGACCTTAATAGCAACAAGAACGCAGCAACAACAGCGAAAATCCCAAAGCACCAAAAGTTTACTCCCAAGAAGCTATTCGACACCAACTTCACATCATGACTCGGATTGTAACTCTCCTCAGACGATACAAAGAGGATATGTCATCAGAAGTTTTTCGACACCGGAATCCAAACAGTTGGATTACAGAAGAAACTCAGATTCGTTTTACAGACCCAAAACTCATGGTTCAAGAAGTGAATTGGATTCTGATCTGGAGAATTTTGAACAATTTGAAGAATGTTTTATAGATATAGATGCTGATCAAGATGAAAGTTTGATAAGTCACTATAAGAGTAGTCCTGAGAGAGACGAGCCTAGAAAAGTGATGACTACTTTACTGCCTGGTAGTGGACTTCAAAGAGTATCGCTAAGACCTATAACTTCGACGGCAACACAGACTCTTCACAGTGCGCGAGACGCTGTGAAAAAAATGCACAGAGATGAATCTAAAGGCAAGTAAACTTACTCAGTACATATGTACCTATAATTAACATAACATTGCGAGTCTGTGATCCTCAATATTACATTCAGTGTAAATGTAGTATAGTTATGTCAAAAATCTCTCTATCAACATATTGCTCCTTTATTAGGGGACTTTAATTTAGAAAAGTAGCTGAACAGTTGGAATATTATTACTTAGTATAATAATATTTCTCACACATTCACACAACGCCATCTAGTCCCAAACTAAGCAAAGCTTGTACAGTCAGCTCCAATAATCGCTTAACGTGTTTAAATTTACAAAACTTCTTAACATTCAAAGTACCATAAGTCAGTGTAGGAACAAAATATCAAAATAAACTAAACATCACAATTGGTAATAAAACGATGATAGGACATCTTTCATTTGTCGCTGTACATCTTAAATATCAAAAGTCGCTGATAGTCACACTTTACAAAATTATATTAACTAATCATACTTTTAATGTTCTCGGGTGTGAATCTACTTTAGGCGTTCATAATCTTAATCGATTTTTGTATTTTAACCACCCTAAGTCATACCATACGTCGTTGATAGTCGTCGGTTACAAAAGTAGATTAACAAGTTATTATTTGCAATGTTCTTACGTGTAAATCTTTTATTTTTGTTTTCACTGGGGTAAAATGCCTACGCATCCTTTTCCGTTGGGGGACGGGAGGGATATGTGGGGCTCCCAGGGGGTTAGGCAACCCCCCAGTGTACCCACTAAAAGTCCCCAGCGGCACTCCTTCATCGCCTACTTGGAGGGGACCTGAGGAACCGGCAGAGCCTTTGCGTCCAGTCCCCCTCCGGTGATCCCCGCCGTTACAGACGAGCCCTACTTTTCTTGAGAACGGCCGTGAGTACTCCGGCCGTTCTCACCCACATGATGGTGGTGGTAAGTCGTGGTGGCGCCAGAGGGTCTTGTTGCCGCGCGCGCTCAGCATCCTACTTCTGCGACATAACAAGCTGACGAGCTGACCGCTCTCCGAGCGCCCTTCGCCCCACCTTCCATTTGTACACTCTAGCGAGCACCCATGCCTCAAGCTCCCAAGGAGGGGTGTCCGCCAGAGCGCACGCCGCCGCAATACCCACTGTGCAATGGCCCTTTGGGGCGCCCGAAGGATGGATAAATTCTCCCTCTTTTCGAGCCCAGACAGGCGCACCGTAGAGGGCCATGCTACGCAGTATGCCGGCGTATAATAGCCGGCAACGTGTGCTGAGGTTAGGCATAAACCACGAGAGGGCACCTGCGGTCCTCAGCAGATGTGTCGACAGCTCACTAAAATGTGGGCTAAAGCGCCATCTGCTGTCCAGGACAAGGCCCAGATACTTCACCTGGGCCTTTACCACGATCCGGGCGCCATCAACGAAGATCTAGGCATTTCTTCCATGATGACGCAGACAGACAGATATCGCAATCCCTCGTGTCACTGCGATGCACAGAGTTCGTTAGCCGCCGGTCTGGCACTCCGTTACGGTGGTCAGATACGGCGTTTCCAGGATTCACTACACGGAAGTCAGGTTTTATGACCAATTACAATATTAACCAGTGTTAAAATACAAAATCATGTAACATTCCAATCGCCTAAAGTAGATTCACACGCCAGAACCACAGTCAGAACTTTCCAAATATGATTTGTTAATCTAATTTTGTATTATTGAACTATCAGCCACTTATGACACATTGAGATGTTAAGTGACAATTGAAAAATGTATGTTACTGTTTTATGGAAAGATGTGATGATGAGTTTATTTTGAAATTTTGTTGCATCACTGACTTAAGGCATGTTTAATGTTCAGACTAATATGTGTATTTCAATGTACAAGCGATTTTAGGGGCTGGTACTTTGGGTACTAGACAACGGATAAACATACTTAAATACTTTTTTTTTTTAAATACATACATATTATACATAGAAAAAACCCAGACCAATGCAAACAATCATGTTTATGCACACAAAGATTTGCATTGAGCGGGAATCGAACCCGAGGCCTCTGCGTAGCAGTCATCTTATATAACCACTACGCCACAGAGTTCGTCAAAGAAAAACAAACATTTGTGGATACACATAATAATATACAAAATCTTACGTAGGATTCGAACCCGCAACATAGTGCACGGCAGCCGCATATTCCAACACTTTGCCAGTCTTATATATTAAGTATAGTCGAAAACGAAATGGCTTTATCAGTTTTGACAAAAAATTCTATCATAATTCAAATTCATTAAGATCGTTTTTTAATGTTTTTGCGTGAGCTTGACGTCATTGGTTGACCGTATTCAAAACTATGCTTAGATTAAAAGTGCAATCTATTTTAAACTTGCACTTCAACGTAATAAATAATAAAATCTACTAACACAATACAAATGTCACTAATTAAACTGTAGAGTTTGTATGTGAAAAACCATGAAAAACCATTAAATAATTTAAAACTAAAGTCAACTTGTTACTTGTGACATTACAAGCTTGTCATTTCAGAAAAACTGAAAATGTAGAATTTAAATATTGGCTGGTAAGCCACCCAATTGTTGGCACCTTAAGAGTGGACTTCGTGTCAGACTAAAATATAAAATATCATAAAATAATAAAACACTTTAATCTTTACTTATACTTAATCATTATTATGAGATTGAATAGTATTAAATAAATATTATTGGCACTAATTCCAATAAGGGGATTCTGATAAATTTATTGTTGCTATGTTGACACAAGAAATAAATAAAAGATGATAAAAATATTAAATAAATAATATTTGAACTTGAATAATCATACTGAACTTGAATAATCTATAGTGTTTTCTTTCTTTTTACTCACTTTTTACTCTTAAGTGCCAATAATTGTAGGACTTCTAACGATTAGGTGGTTTACCCTAATTTGTGTTATATTTTAAAATTACGAAAACATTAAATTGAAATATGCGCTAATGACGTCATACAAGAAATGATAGGGATGGACATAGAAGGAAAAAAGAGAGAAATTCATTAGATTATAACGTTTTACCGAAAATATGCTCTAGTAACAGTCAATAACGTTGACTTTACTATTTGTTTTTATAAATACCTAACGACTATTTGCTAATACAAGAGAACTGATATGTCAAAGTAGCGTCATGATTTAGCTGATGTTTTGTTGTGCGATATTGAACCTAATAGTTTTATGACATGCAACTAACAGTAACTCTAGAGGTGATAAAGCCATTTAGTTTTCGACCATACCAACATTACGGCAGTAAAAAAAAATGTTTATAGTACAAATCGTGCGGGTATTAGTCAAGGGCAAAATGATTCGGTCACCTGTTTGAATGTTCATGTAAACAGATAGATTAACACAACCATAAGGCACTTAACTTGTGTACATACAAATTAGGTTGTAAGTACATCATTTAAAACCTTAAATGCCCCCTTTGCAGTGATGTCCCTTCATTCATAATTGGTCTACTTATAAACTCTTGGCCAAAGGATATAAATAAGACTTATCTTTGCTCTCATAATTTTTTTATTATCTCCATAGCATTTCCTGTATCAGATTTTAAGACTGTCAGATTAAGAGGTATAAGGGTATTATTATCTTTTCTACTCCTTCGCGTCAGCTTAGTCATCACAGTTTGACGACCTCTGTGGCGAAATGGTTACATAATATGACTGCTACGCAGAGGTCTCGGCTTCGATTCCCGCTCAATGCAAATATTTGTGTGCATGAACATGATTATTTGCTTTAGTCTGAGTGTTTCTATGTATAATATGTATGTATTTACAAAAAAAAAGTATATAGGTACTAATATCCGTTGTTCTGTTACCCATAACACAAGCAGGTTAAGCCTAGTTTACTTTGGGAACAGATGGCGCTGTGTAGAGATAGATGTCCGTGAATATTTAGTTTATAAACGTGGAATGGAGCCTCTTCGAAAGATCTAAGCTTACCAATTCCATATTGACTATCCATATAGAGTCAAATTTTCCTTATTTTGTCTTGGAGAGATAGTTAATTTACATCCGCGAACTGTCTCTGAGTCTTTTTCGTAAAACAACCAACCGTGTGGTAACGGAGTAAGAATATCTCCGTGTGGTGATGAAGTAAGAAAACAGTGTGTCACCCACCACCCCATATAATTCCATGGGTTCCGTAAAAACCTAAAAGGGACTATCCGTGAATATTATCTTTACGTAATAAAAAGAAGGAAAACTTGAAATTAAACCCTATAACAATCCGTTTGGCCAGCGTGGTATTAGTAGGCCAAGTATCCCTCCGTCACTGGAGAAGGCCCGTCCCTGCAGTGGGACATTAATAGGCTGTTATGATGATGATGATTGTATCAGACAGGTTCGTGATTTATTTATTTTTACTCTGTCACCACACTGAAATCCTATCTTGTAAACCACAATTAATCCTAACAGTTATAATCAACAGGTCCAACCCGCCTGAACTTCAAACCATTAATGGTGAAGATGCCAGCTCGTCACATGTTACCATCGAATCAAGAGCCAACATCACCAGGAATAGAAGAGCTCCAGTCATCTCCACAACTGGAGTTAGAAGTTGATGAGCTGGACAGGGAGATGGATAATGCTGAACGCCATTTGGAGAAAGGAGCTGCAATAGCTACGGAAGAGAGTGATGCTGATACGGTAAGTTTCACGTTTAGAAAGCTTACAGCTAATTAACAATGTGTGACAAAAATATTTTTAAGTTAAGGCCAATTTCAAGCTTTCACCAATATAATACACTTTTTTTTTGTTATTAATTTGTAGACAGTACTTATTAGAACAACAATTGTCCATGTGGTGACGGAGTAAGAATACAATATGTCACCACCCCATCTCATCCCATGGGTGTCGTAAAAATCGATTAAGGGACTATCTGTGAATGTTATCTTTACGTAGAAAGAAGGAAAACTTGTAATTAAACCCTATACCAATCCGTCTGGCCAGCGTGGTATTAGTAGGCCAAGTATCCCTCCGTCGCGGGAGGAGGTCCATCCCTGCAGTGGGACATCAATGGGCTGTTATGATGATGATGATGACTTATTACAACTACAAAAAGGACAGTTGTGTTCTAAAATTATGTATTTTGTTAAGGGTTCCCTTCACATATTCGTTTAGAACTCTGCTAAGACTAAGTTCAAGACAAGCGTAACACAACTAATCTTTTAAAGTATTTAGAAAGACATAAAGAGTTTAAAGCACGATTTTGATTTTAGGGAATGGTATCGGGAAAAGCAAAGTCAGTACTTCGCGTTTACCGTAAATGTGATGAGAAATACGTTCTGTATTACTTTTAGATTTGCGTTCTCATGCACCATTTCACTGTGTAGTTCTTTTCCGAAAAAGTAGGACTTTAGGTCTTAAAATTTTAAATAAAGTTATAAATTATGAAGTTTATAAACAATACCACAATTACAGTACAAATATTAAACATATAATTTAGCTATGTTATTGAAGTAAAATAGTAGATTGAGCTTTTAATTCGTTTCGCTATAAACAATATCGACCCAGTTATTGGTGTCGGAGTGTCGGACAAATCGCGTTCCATATCTAAGATCATAAATAGCGTGAGTTTCGGCTGCGCCGGCGCCGACTCGCGTTTTATTATGGCGTACGTTGAGAAACTGGAACTGGGCCTACTGTTACACCATGATATTATAATATTAAAGTAGCTTTTTTTCACTACATTATTATTTAAATTCGTGGAATTTTAAGTATTTTTTTTATAAAGTATAAGTCAGTAATAATTTTCTGCGACTATAATTTACGGCGATTATAATTTTCTGCGACCCATAACATATAGGTACAATGGGTTTATGGATAAAATAAAGTTTAAAGTAGCACAGACTTAATTAAATCCCCTAACATTGGAAATTGTGACACCTTGTAAGGAGCTTTTTTATATTTCAAGGATAAAGGATTTGTTTTATATATGAATTAAAAAGAAAATCTCTATACTTACTTTATATTAATACTACAAAATTTATAATACAACAGATAGGTAATTTTTATTGTTAACAAAATTAAGTCGACATAATCATTATGATAAAGCTTGTTAATGAAGAATATAAAAGTAGCATGCAAATTATACTTAGGACACAAAAGTGTGTTTTCTCTCTAACAAAGGTTATATTTATGGTAATATTTGTAGCAAACAATTATTCATCATGTCAAAATGACAACAACAACTGAGAAGATTATCTTTCAAAAAAAGTTTATTTATAGTTATAAAAAATAAAATACTCTTGGGACGTGTGAAACAGCTGTCAAAATCAACAACTCACTCTACCAGACAAGACAAAAGACTCTTTAAATTGGAAATCCAAAGATATTAGCTAATTTTATGTAGGGGTTATGATTATGAATGATTTTTCATTAACACTAACTGCCTGCCTGCCAAGTGTAAGCGTTGTGCAGGTAAACATAATATCTTATCTAAGTATAGTTGTAAAAGAAGATTGAGATTTGTCGTTGACTTTTAGCAATCCAGAAATTTAAACCGTTTTAAATTTTTACAATATCAATTTTAATTTTTATCTCGTCAAATAAAACAAAAATACTGAAAAAGTTAAGACATTAAATAAAATTTATTATAATTTATTTCGTTCTTTTTCTTTCATATTATCTTATTTACCTTGTATCATTGCTTTATTTTATTTTAAACAAAAGTTATAAAATAACTTGGCAAAATAAAAAAATATCATAATCTAAATAACTGAACGGTGTAAGCTTTGTATACGGTTTAATTTTAAATTCTCGCTCGCAACGCTCCAGATTCATGTCCGTTGTTGACGTTTCTTTCTTTATCATCCACTAAAATGTATTCTGTTTATTTATAAGATACTTCCACACGATATCAAAATTTTTGGAATAGATGAAATACAAATAAACCAACAAATTTTGTAAACATCGACGCAACTATTTGGGTGGCGTCTATTTATCAGGAATTACAAGCCATAAATGAGGCTGATACTTAATAAGTACTCTCCACAAGTTGTCCTTCATTCTATATATACCACAAATCGATATGGAACATCCCGTTGCTAGTTTATTTCCTCAACAAAAATTATAAACACATTACATTCGTCGTGTAGGCATGTGCAATTCGCGTCGGTTACCGACCGTTTTCCTCGACGCATCGTGTTTACGAGCAGTGGTTTATTTACTACGGTTATGTGGCAACGTAACGACACGTGCGTCTCTTGATATCAACCAATCGCGCGCGACGATAACAACACAAACCGAGAGTATCAACACGAATAACTAAACGATCGCGTCACTGCTACATGTAACCTGTGCAAAAACTATACTCTTCTGTGGCATTAGTTAATGATACACATCTAAGGGGAGTGCGAATAGCGTGACGCGACCGAGTAACTATGGCGCCGTTCCCGTGGTAGCCAAACATAAACATCGCGTGATCGATAGCAGTTACAACAACGTTCCGTGCGGCGTTTGATGGTTCATTTGGTGGTGTTGTGGCTTAAAGCACAGTTATCGGGTATCAGAGTGAAGTGATGCGCGTCTAGGCAGTAACCATCAGCGGGAACAATGAGCGCGCCTTGACCTTGCGGCGCGCGGGAGGCAGGGCATGCGATGACGCCAGCGCGGCCGGCCGGCTGTTCGGCTTTCGGGTGCGATCCTTCGCGGACGGCATCCGCGTAATCGGCGGTCATCGTGATTCTGAGGTAGATACGTCAAAAAATTCCGGGGAGGGTGGGCGGCACCGCGGCGCCGGGGACTCTCACGCCGCACTCATTCCGCGAGTCGGCGCCGACGCCGACGCGCTTCGAACG
The DNA here is from genome assembly GCA_905475405.1 of Schrankia costaestrigalis. Classification (NCBI taxonomy): domain Eukaryota; kingdom Metazoa; phylum Arthropoda; class Insecta; order Lepidoptera; family Erebidae; genus Schrankia; species Schrankia costaestrigalis. The sequence continues at coordinate 7,937,261 of FR997832.1, forward strand.
ATCGACCGACCGAGCCGACTCCCGCCGACCGAGTAAACCGCGACATGCGCGCGCACCGTCATGGGTAACGTGCAGTGTTGCGCCAGCGGACGCTTCAGAGAAGGGAAACCGCCAAAAAAGCCTAAGAACAAGAAGAAAGTGCCAGGACTGAAGGGAATCAGTAAGAAAAGTAACGGAACAAGTGGTGGTAAAGGTAACGGAACTGTGCAGAAAGTGGTAACTATGGCAGAGGATGGATCAGAGAAAGCAGCACCAGCAGAAGCGTTGGTGCAGACTTCGCCTCCTAGCGTAGACGTCCCTGATGGCGGCGGTGACCGGCAGTTGGATAATGTAGCGCAAGATAGTAACAGAAACGATACAGATACGAATGGTTCACGTACGGAGAGTATGGCTGAAGCAAGAGAGCGTTTCTTCAATCAGGTATTCATTACTTATATGTAAAGAGTATTGTGTAACGTTATCACAAAAAATGGCTAGGTAGAGCTGGCGAAGTATTATAGGTATCTCGCGGCGTGACGGCATAATCTTTTTATCGTAGCGTAACGAATCTGTTCTACTAAGAAGTAGGTCTGTTTAACATCAGTTTACGTTGTACTCTTAATAACTCTCGAACTATATTTGTTTGTAATCAATGTATTATGAGAAATGAAGCAGTCAATAAAACAGATGTTTGTTTGTACAAGCACGGTAAAGTTTAACAACTTACGATAAGCCCTTTTGATAAACATGCAGGCTATTTTAAACTATTATGTTATTATATTATGTACTTTCTTTTTGTTTTTAAAGAGTCGCATAATTATGAGTAAATGTGCAATTTATTTTATATTTTTATGGAAAGGCGTATAACGTTTTAATTGAGTAATAAATGCGAAAGTACGGCTTTTTTTGTAACACACACTTTTAAATGCAGAAAATGGTAGAAATCGTTCTTTATACAACCTGAAGTTAAAGGTAAGAGAAAGAGAAAAATATACATTTCTTTATAATTCAGCAGTCGCTCATTTAACATAGATAATAGATTTAGACTGTATTACCAAGGTTTTCATCAACCAAAAGTTTTAATTTAACACAAAATAAATCATCTGTGCAAAGATTCTTATTAATACCGCGAAAACCTAAAACATTTAAAAAAAGAATTACCACGACACAGATTCAATATCAATAATAAACACTAAAGAGTTTCTAACCATGCAGGTAATAATCTAGTTATAACCTGACTTGGTTGTTTTAAACAATGTCAATAGATTCAAGGGTAACATGTGCGCTAGATAACCATCAATATAACTTTTGCATCTTTATAATAAACTAGCAGACCCGTGCCCACTTCGTTGGGCGGCGAAAAAAACGCGCCCGTTTTTTAAACATATTTCATTACTGCTCCACTCCTATTAGTCATAGCGTGATACTACATAGCCTATGACACTCCCCGATAAATGGACTATTCAACACAGAAAGAATTTTTAAAATCGGTTAAGTAGATCCACAGATTACCCTCTACAACGTCACAAACACACAATCACACAAACACACAAACTTTACCTCTTTATAATATTAGTATAGATTTTAAAAACGTCTGTTTATATCATTATCACATGTATTTTGTACTTAAAGGTTACTGGACTGGTTTTGTGATGATCTAATGTGCATACATTAAAATTAACAAGGACTTAAATACAAAACCGTTGAAACTGCAAAATATTTATCGATATTGGTAAAGTGTATAGTGGCAGATTAATAATCAAAAAATGTCACCAGTCCTGCTCATATTATCGTGTCGTAAAATTCGACTAAGGAAAAAGATAATCCTTTTTGAAAAAAGCCTTTATTAGTTCCTCTTTATCATGGAACGTATATGCAATAATTCATTTAAGGGCTGTTGTAATAAGTTAATTGTTCCTCAATAAGTAGATTGATAAGCAGCTTGTGTGCAAGCAGTGTCCTGATATTCTACTGGAATCAATTTTAGCTACAAAATACATTCTTAAATTAAATTAAAATAACTTCTTTAACATTAAAATAACTTATTTAAAATTAACCCATACATTGAGTAGGATCATCATAAGAGCCTATTAATGTCCCACTGCAGGGACGGGCCTCCTCCCGTGACATTCGGCCAGACGGATTGGTATAGGGTTTAATTTCAAGTTTTCCTCCTTTCTATGTAAAGGTAATATGTATTTACAGATAGCCCCTAGTCAGTTTCTATGACACCCATGGGATGAGATACAGTGGTGACATATTGTATTCTTAATCCGTCACCACACGGATAAGATTGAGTAAGATAGCTAACTACTATAATAAACAAGGTAAGCAACGCCATATTGCATCAACTGAAGTATCATTCAAATAGTTCTACTAAACTATAAAACCTTATGGCTCTATTATTGGTAGTTAAATAGATATTTTCTAGCAATCTGTTTATGTAACCGTCATAAAAGTTACTTTGTAAGGGAAGTAAATAAAACTATTAAACTTTTAAAAGAACTAGAAATACGAATAGGAACTTTGGAATATTCTAATATTACTCGTAAGTATATCTAACGGATAGGGCCTTGTTTTTCTCGAAATCTAAACAAACCTTTTCTAACTCCTTCCTTATCAAACAATTTCATGTTATTACTTCGTTCACCAAATTAGAGGCCTCTTTCGATCAATTGCCTAGAAGAACTTGTGAAAAGAAAATAAAAATTATGCTAGTAATATAAATATATCATCATCATTATCATCATAACAGCCCATTAATGTGCCATTGCAGGGACGGGCATCCTCCCGTGACGGAGGGATACTTGGCCTACTAATACCACGCTGGCCAGACGGGTTGGTATAGGGTTTAATTTCAAGTTTTCCTTCTTTAACTTCGAAAAGATAATATTTCTCCATCCTCTATCAAGGTACGGAGGACGCTCATGTTATAAAAACTATTAACCTTTTAGTAAGAGGTATTGAGTCGAACAAGTTGCTCGTCTCATGATGAGTTCTTGTCTTTACTAGATAGCCTGACAGAGAAGATACCAATGCTTTATACATATTATTATATGGACGACCTCTGTGGCGTATTGGTTATATAACATGACTGCTACGCAGAGGTCTCGGGTGCGATTTCTGTTCTATGCAAACCTTTGTGTGCATGAACATGATTGTTTGCATTGGTCTGGGTGATTTCTATGTATAATATGTATGTATTTACAAAAAAGTTTTTAAGTATGTTTATCCGTTGTCTAGTACCCATAGTACAAGCTTTGCTTAGTTTGGGACTAGATGGCGTTATGTGAATGTGTGAGGAAAAAATATATATATAAAGCTCGGAGTACCCCTGCTATGCACTGTTTACCCTGAGATGCAATCCCTGTAATATGCAAGTACACTAATATTTCTACGTAAATGACGATCATGCAAAATATATTTACAAGATAACTCAGTCTTAGTCTGTTTTCTATCCACTTAGTATGTATGATATTTATATGAATTGAATCATCAATTACACCTATGCGATTTTCCGAAACCTACGCAAATACTACGTAAGAGCAAACAAACTTTAAGTCAAACAGAATGTAAATATAGTTAGTTCTTTGAATTTTGTTGTGAATTTTGGTACTTTCTGGATAGGACAGCTCACGCATGTCATTGACTCAGCGTGTTAAGCGACCGAGTGATTTCAGTTCTCATCTCCCTCAGCTTTTTGGAAAGAGTCCAGACGTTATACTAAAATAACTTCGACTGTTCTGAGTTAAAGCAAAGATTTCATTGGTGGTTGCAATATTACCCGTCCTCTTTACTACGAAATATCGCGCATCTTTGTGTGAGTACGTCCCAGTTTTGTATCGTAGATACCGAATGAAAAAGTTACTCAATCGTTTCGTAGTAATAAAAATTAATATGAATTTTTCTTCATAATGCTATTTTTATATTTTTTCTTTGTGTTTATGTTGAATTTATAAATATGTAATGCACACACATCTTCTTTGTTCCAACAGCGAGTAATAATCTGTGATGAAATCAAAAAATAAAACCGCATCGTAACATACGTCTAGGCTCTTATATTTTAGCATCAATACCATTTGTCTTGTCCCATACGTCAGTCAAAACGACAAATATTTTGAGTTTTATCTTGAATCAGTCAAAACACATGTGCAGATTTTATTTTCTTTTAAAAATATTTATTTTGTTGAAGAGAAACTATTATTTGACGACCACTATGGCGCAGTCGGTATATTATATGGCTGCTACGCAGAGGTCTCGGGTTCGATTCCCGCTCAATGCAAATCTTTGTGTGCATGAACATGATTGTTTGCATTGGTCTGAGTGTTTTCTATGTATAATATGTATGTATTTACAATAAAAAAAGTATTTAAGTATGTTTATCCGTTGTCTAGTACCCATATATACAATATATGTACAAGTTTTGCTTAGTTTGGGACTAAATGGCGTTGTGTGAATGTGTAATTAAGTAAGCCGCAGACACACACACACGGGCTAAATATCCTTCTAAAGCAGGAGGTTCTTTCAGTGAAAGAATATCATAAATATGATGTCAGTAATGCTAGAGCTCAATTACCTACCACTGTTAAGAATTTCACTAGCTACCAAAATAATTCCCTTCCACCTACACACAGTAACAATTTCATACTATAGCTTGCAGGTGGATTAAATAGCCTGCTTACTGCCCTACCGTCCGGTTAAAGAGTACTTATACGTTGAAACAGTAAACTACTAATTAGACTTAGTAAATGTTAAGAACAGCAATGATATCATCGCCAAATAAAGATAAAATTAGCAGTCGATTATTCGTTTTTAACAACTACAACGTTTCTAACACACCAGTGAAGTATCGAGTTTATAGAGATTACCAGTTACTTATTCATTTTAACGTATTATACACATTACACGTAATTCTAGTAATTTTCCATGTTTTTTTTTATTATTGTACAAATGACAACGTATACATTTATAAGAGGCTGCCATGTTTAAGACATTATTTAAACGACGTTTTTAATTTTATTAGTTTTTAACTGACTCCAAAACAAGCTCCCTTACTCATAAACGCCTCTTAAATGTTAGTCAATTGATTAGCTTTAATATCAGATCTATTATTTTAATTCTCATTATTTGAAGTGCAACCAATGCATTTATATACTGTAACATGAGTTACTTTAGCATTGAAACGTGTTTTATAGGTTAGGTATCTCATGTTTATTACATATTAAATACTATTATTCATTTTTCATGTGGTGACCGAGTAAGAATACAATATGTCACCACCCCATCTCATCCCATGGGTGTCGTGGAAACCGACTAAAGGACTATCTATAAATATTACCTTTACATAGAAAAAAAAAAACTTGAAATTAAACCCTATAGGGGAGACCGGGTCAAAGCCGTATAGCTAAGGGTCTCTGGCTCTGGATGATACAAATAAAAACACTTTTGTTTCCAATCAACAATTTTATTAGTCAGCCACTTAAGGTATAATATCAGGTAAACATATTTCAAAAAATCACAATATCAGCAGAAAAAAATCATAAAAAATAGAACCTTTGCCTTTTCCGGTTTTGCCCCGACACATGGACAAAACCGTATACTGTATACGATGTTGCCCCGAAATCTAACTTGCAGCGACACATCCCATGCACATGAAGACATCCAAGTCTTCTAAGTTGTGACTCAGACTCATACCCAGTACAGCCTTCATGGGCCCAGCCTTTGCATCTCTTACATCTAACCCAGCCTTCAATCATGCCACGTTTACCGTATTCTTCAAGACAGTATAAGCAATTGTCATCATTAATGTTTTTAGCATCTTGGGTGTTAGTTTTTGGTGGCTGGCTTAATTTTAATTTCATCCTTTTATAACTACGTGGCATCTTTGTTATATCTGTAATTAAAAAAAAATAACTTTGTAAGAAAATCAAATAACCGGGTCTAAATCGTATATACAGTTTTACCCCGTACGGTTTTGACCCAAAGTACACATGTGTAAACATTTTACCCACAACTACATAAACAAAGTTAATCTCGTAGAATTAAATATCGTATTATTCATGCAAATGCATAACTTTAGACAAAATAAACATTAGACTTACCTATATTAGATGCAAACTTTACTGTAACACATAAAATTTTCATAAAAAATAGATAATTGTCACTAAAAAACAATTAAAAAAAATTTTTTGAAAACGTGCGTTCTTGCGGCGACTCGTTTTGGTTGACAACTAGTTCTGATTGGTCAACGACCGCAGAGCATACCAAACGCGGTAAGTTTCAATTATTTAAAAAAATAGATGGGGCATACTGTTTTACCCCGGCATACGGTTTTGTACAGGTTTCCCCTACTAATTCGTCTGGCCAGCGTGGTATTAGCAGGCCAAGTATCCCTCCGTCACGGGAGGAGGCCCGTCCCTGCAGTGGGACATTAATGGGCTGTTATGATGATGATGATCGTAGTACTTGTGTACAAATTCTCAGAGATGGATTTTCTGTTCAGAACAGGTGTGAAGCTTATCATTAGGTGGGAGACTTGTTTGTCTCGTAATAACATTGTATAAAAAGATCCACATTATGTAGTATGTTGTTGTTTAAACATATTGTCAACATACATAATATGTACCGGTGTACTTCAAAGTTAATTAATGATAAATTAGTATGCATTAAATTCTAAACTCTGTACTAATTGAAATAGAGTTCAAAATGTATATGAAATCAATACAATTCACACCGTTCAAGGATATTGGTTTTATCATTTAGTGTAATATTGAAATCCTTGAGGTATCTTTGATTTAAGTAACTCCTTCAAATCAAAATAGTCATACAATTATAATTATAAGATTATTAATTAAGAATACTTGTTGGGTCAAACCTGTAGGTTGCGGACAGATGGGCTAATGGCAGTCATCAAAACAGCCCATAAATGTCCCACTGCAGAGACGGGCTGCTTCCCTTGAGGGAGGGATACTTGGCCTACTTATACCACGCTGGCCAAACGGATTGGTATAGGGTTTAATTTCAAGTTTTCCTTCTTTTTATTATGTAAAGATAATATTCACGGATAGTCCCTTAGTCGGTTTTTATGACACCCATGGCATGAGACTTCTTCTTACTCCGTCACCACACGGAAAATTGTGGTGACATGATTGTATTTAATTAGTGAGAGTTTTCTTTTAGTAACATTGCGAAGCTACAACAATAGTCCAATTTTACGACACTATCACAAGGATAATAAATATAAAACTCAGCACCAAGTAACCAAAAGAAATCACAATGTTACAATACGTGGAATACACTGAGAAGTATAAAATGTTTGTAATGGCGAATATAAATTTATTTTTGAGTGTATGCCAAACGTTGTCTTAGAAGTCAAAGAATACATTCACAAAATAAACATAGGTACAGATATTAATGTACGTTGTGTGTTTACAAAGTGCGTTTGGGCACAGACATCGATCATGGTACGATATCTCGGAACTGAAATGTAGAGTCTTGACTCTTTTCCTTAAAATCCATCATAACAGCATTTAATATCCCACTGCAGGGACGGGCTTCCTCCCCTGCCGGAGGGCTACTTGGCCTACTAATACCACGCCGGCCAAACGGATTAGTATAGGGTTTAATTTCAAGTTTTCCTTCTTTTTATTTCGTATAGATAATATTCACGGATAGCCCCTTAGTCGGTTTTTACGACACCCATGGGATAAGATGGGATAAGATGGGGATAGTGACATAAATATTGTATTCTTACTCGGTCACCACACGGAGATTTTCCTTAAAATTAAATAGTATAAAATTGAGATGATAGCATTGTAAATATTTTGGTAGAGTTATCAGTATAATAGTAGTTATATAGAAGATAAAGTATTATTTTTTAATGCCTTTGTTCTTTATCGATTCTTAGAAAATATTTTATGGCTTTTAAATACACGGTTTATAGTCGTGGAAAACTAGGTTATAGCGTGACTATAGTATAACTGGGTAGTTTCCTAGGTTTTATTTGAAAGTAGTTAATGCCCTATTGCCTTTTATATAATTATTTTTAATTGTTCTACATCAATGTGTAATAAGTCATGAATATTTTGTAAAACCGTAGTATGTAACTACTTTTACTATCACTGCTACTTGAACTATCGTGATAATTCTACTATCTCTACCACTTATATTATTTTAACTATCTATTAGTGAGTATCCTCCTTGGTAACAGATGAAATATCGGCGTAACTAGTATAAAAATATGTCGCACATCTTCATATGCAATGCTGTAATAATAACCACTTATTCACTAAAACTATAAATTATATAACTTCCCTCTTTTTTTTACTTTATTGTACTTTGCCGTGCCCGACAGGGTCAATATTTATTTTGATCTATGTATGTATTGTTACCACCTTATTAACATATTATTATGTAGAGCAATAAATATTTGAGTTTGAGTTTGAGTTTGAAATTGAATAACTAAAAACCAATATCAACGTTGTAACTTTGTAAAACGTGACCTTAAGGTCAAAACGATTTACAGCATTATAATTTTACAAGCATTAAAATTTCTTATGGGTCATATGTTTAAAATCATGAATTTCCTTTTTTCTTTTGAATCTTGTAGCTGAAAAATATAGTTTAATGGTAGAGAGCGAATATGTGTCAACAGCCATGCCATTGAAATAAGAGGAAAGTGGAAAACGAGTTGCGGCGCAGGAAGTGGGAACCCTTACCAATAATTATTGATAAGTGAATTCTTACTTTCCGTGTGGTGACGGAGTAAGAATACATTATGTCACCACCCCATCTCATCCCATGGGTGTTGTAAAAACCGACTAAGGGACTATTCGTGAATATTATCTTTACAAAATAAAAAGAAGGAAAACTTGAAATTAAACCCTGTACCAATCCGTCTGGCCAGCGTGGTATTAGTAGGCCAAGGATCTCTCCGACACGGGAGGAGGCTCGTCCCTGCAGTGGGTCATTAATGGGCCGTTATGATAAATTCTTACTTTTAATCATCGTTCGCAAGCCCTACATAACCATCAGACATTAAATTACAATTTTAAAATAGCTTCAAAAGACGTATGTATTACAAGTATCTATTAAGGTGTAGTACAGTAAGAGTCAAGAACGCCGGCGCCTTACCGGGTCATTGATACATGACGTCATATACTGACGTAAATCTAAAATAAACTATACCACGATGCCACAGTACCACACCCAAAACATCTTTAAACAGCTTATTAACGAGACATTTAAGCATTATGATTCAATTTAAACGTTCTCGCTTTATATTTATTAGCGACTATATTATGTGAGTCATAAAACGTACCTTATTATAAATAATATTATTTCAATTTATAATAATATCTAATATTTAAATACATATAGGTGCCTCAGCGATCGTGTATGCGACTGTCGTACTAGTTCTAGTTCGAATCCTACGCAAGGCAATTATTTGTGCGACTCGCAATTGTTGAGACAGATGTTCCTTGTGTCCATTAAATATATGTTTGTAATTAGCCGAATACAGGGTTTGTTCCCTAGTTTTAGATATTAAATTACTCTCATCGTTCAATATAGATTTACTAATGTATATCATAGATGGCGCTTAGTAAATGAAATACAAGGAGGTGAAATTCGATAGTGTATTACGAAGTCAGCAATTTAATTTGTACAATACGTAGATTTTACTAAGAAGTAACAATATGTTAATATTTAAATTAAATGAAACATTAAATTTTATATATTTTATATTAACTTGACTTCTAACAAGGACACAATATTTCAAGGTATTAGGTTACCATGATAAAGCTAGCCTTAATCTCCTTTCTTACGTGGAAACCTTTATTAGATCTGGCCTTTCTAGGCTCTGCAATGTCTACTTACTTAAACCCTCTGTTGTTAATGATCTAATGTTATTCCTCTTCAACTTATACCTTTGTTGGTTACCAACAGGGACATTACTCTATGACCCTTTTACATAACAAATTAAGTTTTTTTTTTAAAACCCGCAATTAATATTCTTCAAATGACTAATTTATATATTTAGAACTTGTTCACGTTTAAAATATTTGTTTAGTAATAATAATGAACCTCATATTATGATGATATCATAGATAAATTTAATTCTCATCATTCGTGATCGTAGAATTATTTATTTGAGAAAAAAAAATATATCGTAGGTACATAATTGATTTATTTTATTCATAGAATATCAATAAAATAATTTTCTAATTAAAAATTCGCAGATTGATACGCGTACCTTTATTGTTTCCATTGATGATTGTTTTCCATGAAACCAAATTACTGAATCAATTTTGATGAAATTTCTATTGACCTAAGGTGGAAAAACTTCTATGTTGGTCTGATAGGAAGACGCAACAATTGTAAAAAAGTTTACATTTTAATTGGTCAAGAATTGACTGAGATCTGTTGCAACAAACATTAAAAAAGCAACTGAATTGAGGACATCGTCTAGGAGTCGGTTTACAAGTTTTTGTATGAATATTTCTTTAAAATATCTTTATAAAATAATTTACATACTATTGAGACTACTGAGCCTATTGAGCACCATGTACTAAGCACGATCTTTTTTTTTTCGTGGAGGAAATGCTTTATGCATACACATCCTCGCCTGGGGGTGCCGGCGAGGTGGTTATGTCAAACTCCCATAGACCGGTCTACTGACTAAAACCTCCACGGTTACCATCTTCGGGGTATACGAGGAGTCCCGGGAACTAGGAAAACAACATCCGAGATCTCTACACCTTTGCTTTGCCTACGCAAGGCTCTTCATAGGGGCACTAAGTACGATCCTACCAAACCTACCTTGGTTCGTCTACAATCATACAATAATCCTCGCCGACAATGTATGCATTATTCCATACAAAGTCATACAAAGTCTCTCAGAAGTAAATCTTACTATTATAATACCTAAAAACTGTCGAGTACAATACAGTCATAAACAATGTCATTCGATTACTTTCTAGCTCGTTTGTTATTTTATTCAATTGTTCTTTGTTCTTCAAGTATAAGTTATAGGAAATAACCAAGCTATGTATAGCCAATCATAATGTATTATGAAAATATAGGTGTGGTTTCTACAATTAACGACTTCCGTGGCGTAGTGGTTATATAACATGACTGCTACGCAGCGGTCTCGGGTTCGATTCCCGCTCAATGCAAATATTTGTGTGCATGAACATAATTATTTGCATTGGTCTGAGTGTTTCTATGTATATACTATAATATCCGTTGTTGTGTTACCCATAACATAACACAAGCAGGTTAAGCCTATCTTACTTGGGGAACAGATGGCGCTATGTAGAGATGTCCGAGAATATTATTTTTATTTATTTATAAAAAAAATTAAGGTACAGACAGTAAGTGTAATCTTCTTCTTAAGAAGAGTGTTTTTTCAAAGACGGGTTTTTAGATATTAATTTTTCGTATCAATTAGTAAATACATTGTTTATCTGTATTTTTAAATGTACCTTAAAAATACATTATTGGGTGAAAGTTATGAGAGCAAATGGCTCTGTAGAAAGTAATCTATACTATTATATAAAGCTGAAGAGTTTGTTTGTTTGTTTGAACGCGCTAATCTCAGAAACTACTTCTTCGAATTGAATTTAGTTTTCAGTTTTAGATAGACCATTGATCGAGGAGGGCTATAGGCTATATAACATCAAGCTAGGACAAAAAAAAATCAAATTTAGGGGGCCTAAGGGCCTACTCAGAAGGCTCATGGTCACTCAGAGGGCAATGGAGAGAGCTATGTTGTAGCCTGATCTATGGACCTACTCAGAAGGTTCATGGTCACTTAGAGGGCAATGGAGAGCTATGTTGTAGCCTGACCTATAGGCTTACTCAGAAGAATCATGGTCTCTCAGAGGGTAATGGAGAGAGCTATGTTGTAGCCTGCCTGACCTATGGGCCTACTCAGAAGGCTCATGGTCTCTCAGAGGGCAATGGAGAGAGCTATGTTGTAGCCTGACCTATGGGCCTACTCAGAAGGCTCATGGTCACTCAGAGGGCAATGGAGAGAGCTATGTTGTAGCCTGACCTATGGGCCTACTCAGAAGGCTCATGGTCATTCAGGGGCATTGGAGAGAGCTATGTTGGGAGTTTCCCTGCTTGATCGAATCAAAATTGAGGAGATTCGCAAGAGAACCAAAGTAACCGACATAACCGGTTAAAGTAGCGACAAGCAGGGCACATAGCGCGGAGAACCGACAGCTGTTTGGGCAGAAAGATTCTGGAATGGCGACCGCGTACCGAAAAGCGCTGGTGTGGACGGCTGGAAACCGATTGATGAGGGAGGCACAGGACCGCTCAGGGTGGCAATACTTAGAGAAGGCATATGTACAGTAGTTGACGTCGATTGGCTGATATGATGATGATGAATAAACTTTGTATGAATAATACAATTTTTTTTATTTCAATTCAAACTTAATCGCTGACAAAGTGGCGTTTTACAGCTAGTAGACTATAATTAGGTTAACTTTACTAGGACTCAAGTGGCTTAGTTTGTCATATTGACCGACTACGTATTTCTCCGCAGGTTCGAGTCATGTCTTAAGTATAAAAAATTTTCATTGACTTTCTTCTTCTAGTATATTTATTTATTTTATGGGTCTTCAACAAAGGCAATACACATTAGAAATTAATATAAAAAATTACAGGAACATTGCGTGTATTCCTACAATAACAGGAAACCACAGCATGCAAATAAAAAAACAAACTAAAATAATGACAAACTCAAAATAAAAACAAACATTGGAAATATAAATTAAAAAATTAAATTAAAATGAGAAATCTTTGTTTTGAATACTATTGAAACTATACAATTCAAAATTCAATTAAATTTTCAATTAAATTGATTAATTTCTAATTTTTATAGACAGTCTGTCAACCCGGTTTTATCTCAGACAGGGAATAGTGTCGGGTGTCATACTGACTACAATCTAAAGCCTTTCTTTTTTATTAAAGAAGAGGCTTAACAGTGACGGCATTAACGGCGTGTTTAGTTATTACTGCTCGCATGCTCTGATATTCTTGGCACATCTTTCACACATATCAGAATTATAAAGTCTTATTTATCATCATTATATTCTTCACACATTTACTCAACGAAATGTAGGCCCAAACTAAGTGAAGCTTGTAATATGCGTAATAAGTAACATGTCACCAAATCTTTTGCGGGAATCGAACGGGAATCGGCTTTCTAATTGGTTCTGTGTAAGTTACACAGAACTAATTAAAAACCTTTTTCGATAGGTGACTGACTGACATTTGTGGGGACCTTTTAAACCTCGTCCAATTTCCTTTGGCCCAGATCGGTAAGTGTATCAGAATTCTCAAAGGTATTATGGTTTACGATAAAGCCATGGTATTCCTCATTAACCTCAAAGACCAAGACAGCGAGAAGTCTAGCGTTTTTTCAAGCCGTCCGACCTTTTTTTGGGTCTTACCTATAGATGCTAGCGGGAAAAAATCCGAATAATTCAAGTTGATGAAATCGGAATAATACCGAAATATACCGGAACTTTGGGATTTTTTCAACTGATCACACTGTCACGTGATTTATTTATTTTATTATATTATTTATGTGCTATAAAATTTATATTATTATGTTTTTATTTATTATGTGTATAATTATAATTTATAGGTAAGTATAAATAATTGTAAATAAACTATTTATGCATTTTGTCTGGTACCGATAGTTTTATATTATTATTTTAGATTAGTTTAATATTCGGGCGATATATTTGACGGAAAATTCGATCGAATCTTTCACTCACTCCTCCTCCGCAAAGCATGTCCTCTCTCTCTTACCGCACCAGGCACCGCTGCCGAACAACTCGAGAGTCATGTCACAACGTGAACCACTCACGTCGTGACATGAGTCGTGCAGACGGGCTCGCGCACGTGACGCTGCGGTCGGCCGCCGGCGCACAAAGTTGTAGCGGCGCCGCCCGGCGCGGCGGTGATCGACGATCGATGCAAAATACTATTTTTCAGCAAATAAAACATAAACATATTTATTAAATAAATTTTGAATAAATCCGATTTTATGAAATTTTCCTTGATTTTTTCCGGTATTATTCCGTATTAATCAGAAGTTTTGCAACTATAGCTTACCCACTTCTATTTTAAGCCTAAGAAGAATGATATAAAGCGAAGATAAACAGTAGTCAAAATTGCTTTCCTAGCTTAGAAAACTTGCCTACAAAACTGATAGGTAGAGAAGTCAATTTCACGTATTTACTTTTCCACTTGGAATTTTCCTTCAACTTAACACCTCCTTATTATGCGCTAACTCTCTAACCTCCTTGTACATCACTACAGCAACCTTCTCTTCAATTTGTTTCATAAAATCATAAACTTTACTGGTCATATCTTTTCTAACTTATCTTCTATGCATACTGTCCTGTAGCGTAACAATCATTTGTTTGTTTCCTTTTCGTTGTAGAGCGTTTGAGACTTTTTTCGTAGAGTATCACTTCTCAAAAGCATCTTGCCAATTTCTTTCTTGCTTTATAACTATATCTCATACTTATGGTAAAAATAATGGGGTTGTTGGAAGCACTTGTATTAACACCAGATTTTCGTAAGTGATCGTAATCGGCTCCAAAGATCGTGTATAATAAATAAATACTCACGGACATATCTAAACAGCGCCATCTGTTCCCAAAGTAAGCTAGGTTTAACCTGCTTGTATTATGGGTAATAGAACAACGGATATTATATACTTTTTTTTGTAAATACATACATAATATACCTACATAAAAATAAAACGTATGTACTTAAGTGGTGTTAATAGTACTTTTATGGAGCGCACGTTGTTCGTAGTTAGACTTCTGCATCTATCACTGTATGATGGCTAAGCGAACATAAGGATATACTTAAAGCGACTTTGTTTTATTTACACCTTGTAAAGTAATTTGTTATTACAATGAGTAGATAACTTCGGCTTTGTATTCACCTGTGAGTAGTTCACATAGTATTATACAATCTTAATCGTAGCAGAGTGATTCATCCATGTGGTGACTCATAGTCAGGTAGTATGTATACTAAACATATGCAATAATTAACAAACCAAAATAAAACTACTTCCTATCGTGTTTCCTTTCGGAGGCCTGGTTAACCACGGGACAAGTTTGAATGCATTTTCTTTACTCCTGAATCTTTTTTGAATGAAATATGGTTAAAGAGTCTAGGTATATTACTCAAAAGAAATATCAATATTTCACTTACTGAGTAACTTAACTTATAATTACAAAAATAATAATTTAATCATTCCGAACAGAACAGTGTTATAAAACTACGAAATGCAAGCGATATGGTACCCTTTAGGTAACGGGTAGTTATACCTGTCTGTTTAGCGATACCAATAGTTATGCTCTGTCATTGGAGAAGGCATATCCCTATAAAACGATAAAAGATTTGCAGTATATTCAAATCGACCTATAACTATAATGAAACATTATCTAACTCAAACATTTCATACTATTAATATGAATGACTGTACATAATTAATTAGAACATTAAACCAGATCAAGATTGTAACGCCCACAATATGATTACCTTCAATAATAAGAGTAATATTAATACTATTATCAAACATTAGTGTACTAGTCGCTTTCAAGCGTCGCAATTAAAGTCTATTATGTCTAGCTATTAATAGAACATATAATTTAATTCATAGTGTTCATAGATTATAAATAGAATTACGTTGAACTTATATACTTTTGGATAGTAAGAGAATAAAATATTACTAGTCAAGCGTACATTGCTCTGGAGCAAAAGTTTGAGTGGTCGCCCTTTTAATGAGATGACGATTTTCACCTTAAATTACTTTCTTAATTAAGCCTCACTTTTTTTCTTAAATTATTTTTTAATAGCCCCTGTAAGACAACGAAACACCAAATGCGGCTTTAGTCAGTAAGAGTGGGAAATCACCTGTGTAGTCTTATTCGCTGCTAATACTCATATAGACTTTTCAACCTCCTCTCCTTAGTCAAAGGGAGGTTGTGTGTTTACCAAGTGAACATATATTATTATGATAAATAAGTATAATTTTGGTGCTGGCATCGTTGCATTAAATTCAGTTATTTGTAGCTGTATAAAGTTAAAAGTTTGTTTGTTTGATGTGTTTCGTTAACTTCTATTACAGCATGGCTATAATATGTCTATAACATAATGAAAAGGCGACAATTAACTAAAAAATTAAAACTTTCTAAAAACGTGTTTTTCTTTTCAAAAACATTCGACAAATATTTAATTAAAAAACAAATAAGGCTATTTTAATTCCTATTCATCATGCAAGCCCTTTAGTGTCTATTCAACCAATGCTTCTTCAAACAAAACGAAAAAAATATGTCTAAACATACCTAAAATTAGTTATACGCAACATATAAAAGGCCAAATTTATTTGTGTACACGTTAAATGTAATAAAAACAGCGTGTTTGAATGTTAATTATGTTTATACGTTTTGTGAAGACATTAAACCGTGGAAGTTTAATAGATTGTAACTCATTACCTCTGTATATACTAAGTAGTATAATAATATATGTACATAATTAACCGTGATGTACTTGAATCTGTAATAATGTTATACAAATGTAGAGTTTGTTTGAATCTCAGAAACTACTGGTTTAAATTAAGTAATATGCTTCTTGAGTTGAATAGTATATTTTACTAGTCTGTTTTCTTTTTTTTGGATACTAAACAATATATGTATTATTATGGTCTAAGGTCTAAAAGAAGACCCTTGGATCGGTTGTATTATTTACAATGTTTGTAACTTCAAAATTCTTTTTTGATTGAGCCTATAGCCTCCCAAGTTGGTCCATTAGAAATTACATCAAAATGAATTGAGTAATTACATTTTCATCTCGAAAAATACAGAATTACTGATAATATTTCCTTCGATTACTACGTCAGATGAGGACACTGTCACTAAGCTGGCTAATTTTTTTCTTAAATTTATTTATGGCTTTAGTTGAGCGACTCACAGTCTGCCACTCAATTATCTGATTGACTCTTCACCTTAATACGTGTGGTCTAATATGTAGTCCAACTATTAATTGGGTTGCTACTGACACATAACAATGAGTCGAGGTCATTCTATTAATGACCATACTATGATATGTCAATCTTATTTAAAGAGGACCTCACAATTACTTTTAGTATTCGTAGTTTTATTTATTACTTTTGATAGTCGGTTGACTTGATTAATTTTGTGGCGAATGTGATTGTTTTAATTGGTAATGTTTGTTTTATTATTTATAACATTTAACGTTAAGAATGTTAATGTAATTAGTGTAGAAGGTTTAAGTTAATGTAAATATACTAACTGTTTATAGATTGACGATCTGTAAACCACTTTAAGCACTTATCTCTCATGTAGAGGCTTTGATCATTTGTTGTAACAAAGCCGTATGTTGGCACGGTTCCTTCCAAATTAGAGGTAAATTATAGAGGTGTTTTACAGCCATGTAAAGTCAAAACTTTTTTTTTATTTTAAATGAAAATGAACTTGTATGGTCGAAAACTAAATGGCTTTATCACCTCTAGAGTTAATGTTAGTTGCATGTCATAAAACTATTAGGTTCAATATCGGACAGCAAAACATCAGCTAAAGCATGACGCTATTTTGACATATCAGTTCTCTTGTATTAGCAAATAGTCGTTAGGTATTTATAAAAACAAATAGTAAAGTCAACGTTATTGACTGTTACTAGAGCATATTTTCGGTAAAAAGTTTTATTCTAAAGAATTTCTCTCTTTTTTCCTTGTATGTCCATCCCTATCATTTCTTGCATGAGTCATTGGCGCATATTTCAATTTAAAGTTTTCGTAATTTTATAATATAAAACAATATAGGGTAAACCACTTAATGGTTAGAAGTCCTACAATTATTGGCACTTAAGAGTTAGAAGTGAGTAAAAAGAAAGAAAACACTATAGATTATTCAAGTTCCGTATGATTATTCAAGTTCCGTATGATTATTCAAGTTCAAATATTATTTATTTAATATTTTTATCATATTTTATTTATTTCATGTGTCAACATAGCAACAATAAATTTATCAGAATCCTTTTATTGGCAATAGTGCCAATAATATCTTTTTAATACTATTCAATCACATAATAATGATTAAGTTTAAGCAAAGATTAAAGTATTTTATCATTTTATGATACTTTATATTTTAGTCTGACACGAAGTCCACTCCTAAAGTGCCAACAATTGGGTGGCTTACCAGCCAATATTTGAATTCTACATTGTCAGTTTTTCTGAAATGACAAGCTTGTAACGTCACAAGTAACAAGTTGACTTTAGTTTTAAATTATTTAATGGTTTTTCATGGTTTTTCACATACAAACTCTATAGTTTAATTAGTGACATTTGTATTGTGTTAGTAGATTTTATTATTTATTGCGTTGAAGTGAAAGTTTAAAATAGATTGCACTTTTAATCTAAGCAAAGTTTTGAATACGGTCAACCAATGACGTCAAGCTCACGCATAAACATTAAATAACGATCTTAATGAATTTGAATTATGATAGAATTTTTTGTCAAAACTGATAAAGCCATTTCGTTTTCGGGTATACTTTAAATATAAAGACCAAAATCCATCCATCCATCAGCCAATGGACATCCGCTGCGGGACATAGGCCTTCTCCAAATATCTCTTGCGCGATCCTGTGCCTCCCTCATCCATCGGACAAGACCAAAATATTACTTAGTTCTTAATTTTTAAATACGGCCTTAACATCATTTGACAAATAGGTACACCATAAAGTACAATTAACGATCTCCTCCGTAGACCATAAACAATTTGAGTAGTAAGTAGCCGGTGTCATATTTCCTCTTTATTCAATTTCCCCACATTCGCGTAAGACTGACATGTCCGGTATGGAGGAAGCCGTGGGCATTAACCGACTTAAGAACACATTTGGGCTGTGCACGCTCTGTGTGTAATTTCATTCATTTAGATTTAAAAATAGTCCACTTATGGGAAGAAAAAATTAGATTCATCCTTTTATTAAGAAAAAATGTGAGTTACTATTTGCTTTGGTAAGAACGTTTTAAAATAAGTTTAAGAATTAAGAAGTTAATTTAATGTATTGCATCCTTATTTATTTATTTATTCTTTAAAACATTAGTATTATATAGTAGTATAACGATAGTACTCGATAATAATGATAATTAATGGCGAAAATAAAAAAAGTAATGAAACAAATCACTTTGATAATGATTGACAAAGTGATTTTCATTATTAACTTTAATCCAAGTGCCAGGTAGATTACTAATATCAATAAAAAAAGAATACTTTATGCGGTTTGCCTTACATTATTTGTCAGGCGTTTGCGTTTAGTTTGTGTTATGATTCTAAGTGGCGTGTTAAAATATTATCTCATAGTCGTGTACTTATAACGTGCAAATAATTACTTTGTTACATCTTAACCATAAACTCTTAATTATAATGGTTTTTTAACCTTAGCGGTGACGGATGGAAACTAAACCTACTAATATCACGTTGGTCAAACGTAAAATAAATATATTCCTGAAATATAAATATTCCTTACACATTCACACAACGCCATCTAGTCCCAAACTAAGCAGAGCTTGTACTATGGATACTAGACAACGGATAAACATACTTAAAAATATTTTTTTTGTAAATACGAGTACATACATATTATATACCGTAGAAAGGGGTTACTTTAATAAGCAAGGGCTACATTGATCACTCATTTTTCTCTGAATATGCTAAGAGAAGGATTACCGTTTTATAGTATTAGCCCTTATCAAGATTGTCCCATGTATGGCGTGCTTCATGTCTACAAAAATAACACTTGTATAATAAAGAAAATTGAGCGATCAATGTTACCTCACGACATCAAAGTAACCCTAGTTTACCGGTATAGAAAACACCCAGACCAATGCAAACAATCATGTTCATGCAGACAAAGATTTGCATTGAGCGGGAATCGAACCCGAGACCTCTTCGTAGCAGTCATGTTATATAACCGCTACGCCATAGAGGTAGTCAAACGTATTAGTATAGAATTCAATGTCTAGTTTTCTTTCTTTGGTTTTCGTATTTTGATTCGTAGATGCTGAATAAATGACTTTGTAGCGATCAATGTTTTGCCTTTTTCTTTTAATACGTTCAAAGTTAAGACTTATGTAAATTCAAAACGATCTTAATCAAGATAATAATTTAAAACAAAGTAAAGGCAATTCTTCCCAAAGTAAGCCAAGAACAAAGCTTTTATATCTAATGCTAAGTTTACAAGGTAATAAATTAGCAACAATGTGCTTTGAAAACTTGAACTAAGAAAACAGAGCTGTCTTTGTGCTCAGTATTGTCGTATGACCTAGCTATATCTACTTCAGTAAAGATTGAAGCTAATAACTTTGTTAATACTATTTGAGCATAAAGCACGATTTACACATGGACAAGTACAGTTGCGAGTTAAGTAGTAAGTTGTTGATTAAGTTGATTTAAATAGATCTTCATCCTATTTTTTGGCGAGTTAAGTTAAGATGCGAGAGAGGGGGCTACTTCGTACTCTTACAAGACACGGTTTTTTGACTAAGTTCCGTAATCGTATCCTTAAGTCCCCGTGCGTCGGGAATTTTACAAAGAATGTATGACGGCTTTCTTCATTGGGATTTCCTAATTATGATATCACCTTCTTATGTATTTTGCTAACTTCAGTGACTTACAATAATTTTACAATTTTCTTCTTGTTGCGTGTGAGAGTGCTTTATTGCGAGTTCACGCAATTAATCCCTCAAGGTGATTTTGCACTTGACATGATGCTGTCATTCAAAGAATTGCTTACTTTATGGTAAAATATAGTATTGTCACTATAGTTGACTAAAAAAATACTAGTCTCTTTCTCTTTTCATCAGGAGGCTGTTTAATTCTGTACTACCCCGCTTAAGGTGGATTTATTTGTAGATAATCTAGGCAATACATCCGTATTGCCTAGATTATCTTTTGGTTGCACCATAGTAAAAGCTTGACTTGGTTTCATTCTAGAATAAGTTGTGTAAAATAATTATACTCTTACATTATTATAATTTGCTATCTCTGCCATAGGCAGCAGCCATGTTAAAATTAAACAACAAAGTTACTGATTAAAACATTGATAAGCCATAACTTCATTTATTATTCATAGAGCTTATGAATATTGTAAGAGGTAGAATTTAATTTATACCTGTCCTAGAAAACCTCTGAGCAATCTTATGGTTTATCCATTTGAACTTTGACATCGTGACCAATGAAAATTTATACGTTTACCTATAGACATAATAGTTTTTATCTAAATTGGAAATAAATTAAAAGCAAAAAAAACTAAATTTTAATAAGTATAATGTTCTAAAAAGACGTAAATAAAATGTTCGTTTAAAACTTCTGTAAACTTACTCCCTTACTCATAAACGCCTTTTAAATTTTAGTCAATGGGTTAGCTTAAATTCATACGGTTTTGTTTGGTATAAGGTTGATTTTACTAATAAAAAACTCGCTGAACGGTAATTTAATTTAAGAGGCGTTTATGAGTAAGGGGGTTAATGAGTTACAAAATCGTTATCCACAATTTATAAATGCATATCATTTTATTTTCTTTATAAATAACAAACATTTATTAAAGTTTTCGTGTGGCATTAAGTCACAACCTCTCTTAATCCTTAGGTAAAGGTATATTGTACAAGTTGTTCTCTTTAACTTATAAACCAAAGTTAAAACATTTATCAGAGATTACCGCGAAATTATATCATACGTTTTAGTATTACTAATTCTACAAATGTTACTTAATCATAAAATTGAGTAACTTTGTGATTCACACTATTACGAATATACGTGCAAATAATTTTCAGATAGGCTAAAAATTTATATAGAAATTTAAACTTTATTCGCATGTAGAAATGACTCAAATACAAAGAAACTGTAGAGTCACGCATTAAACAGGTAAAAGATGCAGTTTTGTAAAACATATTATCGTGAGAAATTTCCATATTAGATCATAACTTAATTATAACGTAAATCCGTGTAGCATCTGACTCTGATTCGACGAGCATCCTTCGATGATTCGTTGGCTGAGTCAATGAGTTTTCTTTCACTTACAGTTATGTCAAATGAAAATATGTATAATTATGTTACCTTAATTCCTTGAAGCTCTATTCGCGCTCTATACTAGGCTCCATACAACTCATCATATGCCGTGTCTTGTATCTAAAATAGAAAGCGTCATGTACTATTTAGAAGAAAAACTCCAAATAAAATCTTTAAAACGCTGTAAGCTAGCTTGGTATAAGTAACTTGTACATAAAGTGTCATCACCCCTTTTTATCTTTCGCCGAGAAATATAATGATCATAATATTATTGCAAGAGGAGGAAAGCTCCAAAGAAAACTTATCTAAATCTGTCTGCCCAACTTGGTAGTAGGCTTATTTTCTCTACATCTCTGGAGCAGGCTCCAATAATATGAAGTTATTCCCGATGCTGCACAAACTTATTTTATAGATAGCGATGTAGAAATGTCAACAATTTGTCCACATTTGCATTTTTAGCAATTGAATAGTAGCAAAACAAATAAATAGTTATAGTAGATTAAATCAAACTTTTCCTACTACAATAGTTGTATTTTTAAAAGAAAAGTATTTCTTACAGTAGTATACAAGCAAATCAATAATCATGCATATTTTCATAAAATATGCAAAAATAACTGATTAAAAAATCGACTCCAACAACAGCTTTGAAAGCGAGTTTTAAACTTTACGTAATTTCGTTTACATGAATGATCACGGAAATTTATAAGTAGGTTAATTTGGAGGTAAACAATACATAACCAATTTTGAAGAAATTCTATGGAAACAACTTGTAATCATTCCCTTTCAATCAAAAAAAATCTAAGTAAAAAGGTTAAGAAATTAAAATAAAAAATTTGAAAAAACACCTGTGTTAATGGGTTCCTCTTCTTTTGAGACTGTATTAAAATCTTAATAAAGTGTATACTTATGTTATTCCTTTCTATTTTTAAAAGACATAACCATTAATACCGCAAAAACAATTACAAACAATTAAACTCACACAAAGAACTAAACTTAGTACAACCATCTGTGGATCGCTCAAACAATTTGTCCACAACAACAATACCACCAAGGTTAACACGTAACATAACATACACTAACATAATGATTACCATTCATAAGTTTTATGGCAGGTTAATGTGAAGTTCAATAACATGAACATATTATTATTTTGAACGCATTGACATAATTCTATTAGTGTTATGAATGTGTTTGATTGCTTGACACCAACCTAACTTGTAATAACTAATGAATTCGTCAACTGTACTATCTTACTTAATAACTGGGATTTGTTATTGATGTTCGGTTTATTAATATTGTGACACAACATGGTGGAGGGAAACCTTACCTACAAATAAGCAGTTGGTTGGGTTGGAATAGGGTTTTGCGAATAGGGTTACGTGAAAAGTAAAACAAGGTAACCCACTCTCCCCCAAACTATTTTTTTTAATAAATAAATAATCCTCACACATTCACACATCCAGCCAACTAGTTCCAAACTAAGCAAAGCTTGTACTATGGGTACTAAACAATGGATAAACATACTTAAATACTTATTTTTTGTAATTACATACATATTATACATAGAAAACACTCAGACCATTGAAACAATCATGTTCATGCACTCAAAGATTTGCATTGAGCGGGAATCGAACCCGAGACCTCTGCGTAGCAGCCATGTAATATACCTACCGACTGCGACACAGAGGTCGTCGATTGAAGAGTTGAACCTTTTATCGGACTTGTAGCCAAAGACTTTACGACTGTAGTATTCCTTTATATTATCATAGTAATCAGTAGATAATGCCTGCATTATACACCTTGCCTATAACAGATACATTTAGAAGGAAGTCCTTCAAATATGCAAGAAACTAGTATTTTCACGGAATATGGGGATGCTATAAAAGTATTAAGCATTTCTTCCACTATACTTCCAAATTTGTAGTTATCTTAAAACGTATTAGATATTTATAATTCCAGTATCAAATATTTATCTCATTCAAATGTATATTTAGAGATAAATAGATTCAGAAAAGATAGAATTATCATTGTCTGAATATAAATACCTATAAATAAGCAATACTTTGACAATTATATAATTCAATTCACATCTTTGCATTCGATGTATCTGTTGTTAAAGCAACAATATTTATTATTATCATCTTATCAGCCCATTAATGCCCCACTGCAGGGACGGGCCTCGTCCCGTGACGGAGTGATACTTGGCCTACTAATACCACGCAGGCCAGACGGATTGCTATAGGGTTTAATTTAAAGTTTTCCTTCTTTCTATGTAAAGGTAATATTCGCAGATAGTCCCTTAGTCGGTTTCTACGTCACTCATGGGATGAGGTGGGGTGGTGACATATTGTATTCTTACTCCGTCACCACACGGATTCGTTATTATAAAGATTTATTATTATAAAGACACGGTATATCTAGGCCCGTCCCTACAGTGGGACATTAATGGACTGTTATGATGATAGGTAAAAAAAAAATCTAAAAGTAGTAAAATCTTCTATATTAACCTAATTTTCCTTCTGCCAGAAAAGAGGCTCGGTAGGATTACGTTATCAAAATATTATCGTTACAAAACTATGACGTCTGTATACTTAAAGAAACAAAACTCGTTATCTTAACCGGACATAACCGTCTTGTTCGGATGATTCATTAATTCGTGTTAGTAAACATTATTTATTACTTAAACTATTCATTAATCATATCAGTTCATGAATGGAGTGGGATACTCCCACTGCTAGGACGGGTTCCAATGATGCATTTATACTTAGCTATAAACAATAAACTATTTTAATAATAAAGTACATGGAGTAAAGATATTTAGACTACCATCCATTGGCTTAATTTCTGAATAGTATTCTCGCTTTCCATCAAGTTCGATATGGTCATATTTTATTTTTAATTGGCTTACCAGAATGACTATGGTTAAGCATCCAATAGAGTCCAAGAATGGGCGAGCATCATGCCGGCCACAATATTTGTAAAGACATGAATGTCTCTACTATGGCGGCTTAAGAAGATGCTTTTTCAAGCCTCGCTTGAAAGAACCAGGATCGTATATTCCATGTTTTACGCAATTGTGGCTAGTTTTCTTTTTAAAGCAATACTCAAAGGTGGCAAGACACTATATTATAAGATTTAAACATAAGTTACTATTTAAGATTTAATTGAATAATACGCTAGCCGATTAACCATAATTTAAAAAAGCCTTTCTCTACAGTATGTCAATAATTGATTAATTAAATTGTTATTTCGTTTAGAAAAATAAAGCCCTTAAGGTCAGACTTAAAACCACAGCAAGTATTTCTTTCTTTCTATCAGTAGAAAGAGACATTGTCGCTATAGATAATAATTACTGCGGTTTCATAACATAAGATACAGTCATAATATGTATTTTTCTAACAATGAGTATTGTTACGTATGTGAATAAAACATAGTGATGACAAATTGTTATAGTTTATAAAGGCCTACTATGAAGTCCGTAGCAATGCAGAAAGAAACAGTAAATTCTTCTACTCTGTCAAAGTGCACTATAAAAAAGTATCAAGATTAATTTCTTAGTTCTAAGGAAATATCTTATAGCAAAGAATTCTATACTATTTCTCACACATTCACAAACCGTCATTTAGACCTAAACTAATCAGAACTTGCACTATGGGAACTAATCCATACTAATATTATAAATGGGAAAGTGTGTCTGTCTGTTTGTCTTTCTTTTACGGCATAACAGAGCGACGAATTGATGTGATTTTTTAAGTGGAGATAGTTGAAGGGATGGAGAATAACATAGGCTACTTTTTTTTTCTTCTGTGTCCAGGAAAGGGGAACAGTGCTACCCCGAATTTAAAGCGAGCGAAGCCGCGGGCAAAAGCTCGTAGACAATGATTTTTGTTTTGACACAAAACACTCAGCGAACCTCCTCTAGTGATTAAGGCAAACTTGTAACATTGTTCACGCAGATAAAATGTCTAGATTCTTACGGTTTAAGATAACTTTATTTCTCAAAAGAATTGCATACATTCAATTCGCTTACTGAGAAACATATGTAATAACTAAACTCAATATTTAGAGCGCACAAGAATGTTCTCATTATACACAAATAAAATAGTTACACTATACAGCTACTATAGCACTATACATATATATATCTTGTTAGCTTTTACAATACCTTAGAATGAGATAATGATGCGGAGATGTTATCAAAAAAGCCTAGAACTATATTGCCTTATAGCTATTACAATAATTAAATAAAATAACCTTAAATTAATATAAAGACCCTGAAAAAACCTTAAAATAGAACAGGATCTGGAAGTATACAATGTATTAGGTGTAATAAAACCATAATATTCTAATTTGTTAAAGTGATACGTGGGACGGCACTAAACTTAAACAAATAACTTTATGTCCACTCTATTGGTATGTCCTGTCCAACAATACGGCTGACAAGTACTCGTATATTTGCACAGACGCATTGTCCATCATACTTTGAACTAGTTGTGTCCATATGTGTCGGATTACATTCCTGATTTCATACTGTAATAGTGACACAGAATTACTTGTGTTCTCAATTGGAAAACGACATGGACTGTGTTTACGTACAATTTAGGCTTAAGGCAGACGCCTACAAAATCATTAAGGACCGTATTACAATGTCACATCGTGAAGTTATTGTCTAAATCTACGGGTAATCAACTGGTATTTGTTCTGAGGGTCGAATTGTTCACCTTGTGTTTCATCTTTACCAACAATTACATGTCAAATATTTTTTTAATAAAATATTTTACACTCACTCTTTTATGTACCAAATAGAAAATAGTAAACGCTGTTTATAGTCGGCTATGCTAGAGCCCAGCCAAGCTTAAATAGAACTGGCTACCCTAAGTAGAAGTTATTAAACAGCACTTTCATTTCACTAGCTACTGTACCCTTCTACCTAAACACAGTCTATTTTCTTAACCGATACTAATACATTGCTATCTATATACAATTAACAGTTGTCAAACACAGGTGTGTTAGAATGAATGGGATGTCGTAAACTTAACATATGGTTTTGAATATAACTCCTTATATTTACTAACAAATCTTCTAACAATCTTATTACATATAACTTTTATAAGGTAAAAGTATTTTGAGTCATCTACAAACGGTCATACAACTGGACTTTGTTCCATTAACCACATCTCACTTTTTTATGCGAGACGGAAATGCTTTGGGCATTATCGTTTTAGGTCTGCGACTAAGGGCCAGATTCAGAGACCGCACTTTGTCTTTACTTTAGCAAAGTTTCGTTATTATCTCTGAATTTGAACAACATTAAAGTAATTTTTCGCATGAAAAAGTTTACTTTCATTATTTATTACTACAAAGTAAACTTTTCATGCGAAAAATTACTTTGTTGTTCAAATTCAGAGATAATAACTAGACTTTGCTAAAGTAAAGACAAAGTGCGGTCTCTGAATCTGGCCTAGACCTCCTTTGCGACGTCAGTCTCTCACAAGGCGACCTACTAACTAAAACCTCCATAGTACTTTCCCAAAGTATGGTGCCCATATATAAAAACAATTACCAGACCAAGTATACTTCCAGCATAGTAGAGGCTCATCCCTGCATTGGAACAAAAAATGAACTGCTTTAATAAAACGCAAAATAGATATTGGAGTACACAGGAAACAAACGAATACCTATTTTTACTCTACAGATTACGTTTTGCACTCTTTAGCAAAAAACAAAAGACAAATGCTGACATAAATAATGGTTTCAGTTTTCTAAGACTCAAATCTCCTTTTATATACTTAACAAAACAACATGTAGGTAATTTAGTTGAAGTATATGTACGAGTATATGCATAGTTGACACTTCCCGTGACAACACCAAACACCATCTGTGTTGATATTATAAGCACGTGCTTTAAAGATAACGCTTATATCTATCAGCATTGAGTGCGTTTATAATTAACGATCACGTGTCCCCTACTTATTTTTGTTTTGTTTTTTTCTTTATATACTTGTGGAAATATTTAACTGATTGCATGGTATAAGGGTGTCATGGGCATGTCGACTTCCAATTGACTAAAACTGAAAATTCTTCCCGATGGCCATGTTGTGGAAATTTCAGTAAACTTGCGAAGGATATTGACTTTGCCACATCAATGCCTTTGCGATCTCATCACTGGGATCTTATTTCTATAGGGCCATGCACAGACGCTGTTATATAGAGCCATATAGCAAAACTGTATTTAAATTTATAGAGAAACTTGGGAATTACTTAAAACTGTTTCCCGAAAGAAGATTAAAAAAAGGTTTTTGTAGTTTAAAGGCCAATGTAATGTAAGTCCGCAGTTTTAAAAAGTAAATTGTTGTGTATTACTTTCATTTTGTAATTTGCCTCCTTATGTCTTACGTTAAAAACTTTTTAGCTATTGATTTGCATGCTTATAAATATGTTACAAAAATGGTATTTAATGTTAGCAAAAATTAAATAGAAAGCGGCATTAAAATACGCATAAGCTTAAAAGTAATTGATCAACTATTGCCCAGTATAATCTTAATTATATCTACGCCATAAAAATAGTCAGTCTAAACAAGTGAATTCAACTGGTTGCGTTGAATTATGACTACGAATGTTGTGATCACATAGTACCTATTTATTTGCGTTAGGTATTAATATATATAAGTAGCATATACAATAAGTAGTTGTTTAGTTTACCTTAAGATGATACTTTTCTGTATTTTCCCACGCCTTTTGAAGTCTTAATATTCTCTGCACGTTAGGTATCTGTTTACATGTAAGTGATACTAAAAACTACACTACTAGAGCTAACATTTTTTGCTTAAGATTCGAAACAGCCAGCAACTAAATTACGGAGGTAGTTATTTTATTTATTGTTGGCCTTTTTAGTCAAAGTCTTTGTTTTTGTGTTATGTTCTTTCAAACAAAAGAGGGTCAAGTTAAAATTGTAGAGAGAGGAAAAGTGACAGTTTTTTTTAAGACCTCTCCTTGAAAGGAGGACCATCATTGCACAGCATTATCTAAAAAACTTAAGATATGTTATAATGTAGGTAATGAGCCGTAAATCCTATCCTACTAATATCATAAATGCGAAAGTTTGTGAGGATGTATGAATGGATGTTTGTTACTCTTTCACGCAAAAACTACTAAACGGATTTTGATGAAATTTGGAATACAGGTAGTTTAGGGTGTAGAATAACATTAAGCTATCTATACAAAGCGGGTGAAGCCGCTGGCATTAGCTAGTACCTTCATATTTTTGTTTGTCAATTATGAATTAGACGTAGAGTACTATTCCCGTGTAGTTACGGAGTAAAAGTTGGAAGTGTCACCTATTTATATGATGCCATGAGTGGCATATAGGCCCATATGGGATAATAAAGGCCACCACGGCTTTTACGCCATCTACAGTCATGGAATGAGTGTGCTACACCAAACTCATTCCATGCTCCTAACACATTCTTCCATTACCTGGTGAAAACATTTACGTTATATTTACTTATAATATTGTAATAAAACAAATGTTTTAAGTAGTCAGGTTAGTTCCGCATGTATAACTATTGTTACATTTGTAGAGTGCATCTTGACACCAACGTGACTCTATTGTAAACAACGCTGTAAGCCAAAATGGCAGCACGCGTGTTAATACTCACTGTTACACTATATACTCGCGTATGTATTTATATTATATTGTTATTATTTTCGTCAATAGTAGACCTCTGATTCTTCTATGGGACGTATAGTAACTATAATATTCCCATAATTTATTAGACTAAACCAAACGTTACTTTTTTTAAACCCAATGTCAGTGTCACTCTGTTGATTCTACTATCATATCAGCCAGAAGACCAAGTGCTAGGTATTTATCTTCTCCAGAAGTTTTCATTGTATAGTATAGGGACTCAACGTCTGTCATTCATCGTCTTTTTACTTATATGAGAGCATATGAGAGAGTCAATTCTCGCCATTACATTTGCTTAAAATGCCTGTAAAAGATAAACCTAAACTTCATGTCAAAATTATTATTCAGATAAATTACAATGATAATCAAATAGTTTTCACTAAGAGCCTATCGAAATGTCATTTTAACTACTATTACTATGAGAATGAAGCCTTCGTGTTGTTCGACCGACAATATTTTTATTCGCACAACATGGACTTTGTCTCCATCAACAAAACTGACGTGACTTAAAATAATAATGTCAAATAGATTACTATATTATTGTAATTATACGTAACCAACTGAATGTACTACGTGCACTTTACATTATAATTATATTATGCATCTATTGCATTATTTAGAGCGGTGTCAAAAAGCAAACATGAAAGGGTGCGAGTATACGCCGACCCGTGCATTGACCCGACTAGAGTACCTGTCTTGACAAACGTATATATGAATAAATTAAAACACGTGGTTATTAGTAACATAACATATTAGGAAATAGGTAATAATTTAAATCACAGGCAATCTCTTTGTATAAGTTCGTCGTTCTAAAAAGACAGCTTTATTTATTATCCTTTACCTTGTAAGGACGACAATGAGACTTTTATTTTGAGGTTAAAAAGACTATAATACTGTTAAATTGCTTGTCGCATAAATTTTGATTATTTCAACTGAATAACGAAATAACAGTACTGCAAATGTGCAGCTAACTTAAGCGCCGATTACACTAGACTACATGTAGTGCAGGATACTACATCTTGTAGGGCACTACATCTTGTAGGACACTACATGTAGTCTTTCCATTTCCATGTAATTGTTTTAAGATGTAGGGCCCTACAAGATGTAGTGCTCTACAAGATGTAGTATCCTACAAGATGTAGTGCACTACATGTAGTCTAGTGTACCTAATCGGCGCTTTCGTCAAGCGCGTGTAGTTTACAGCAAAGCAGAACACCAAAAATAAGTACAAAAAACCTTAACTAGTAATTAGAGCTGTTGCGGCTTTTACCTTTACAAGATAAACGAATAAAATCATGCTATGTTATGGAATAGTAACATTGATATTACTACTTTTAAGAGTCACCCCCTCAGTAGGCTTCCAATGGTATGAAGTGTCTGAAGTAATTGTAGAGAAACTTAGCACGAAGCTTTTCATCATCAATATTGATTAAGATAGTAGTTTTATCCTAGCCAATATTTCATTCAACACACATTCGCTTATCTGAAAGAGCCATGTAAAATTATACTGTAATCTTAAGGATGTGCTAATATTTGTACAATTAAATAGATATTGTTCCGTTATTTTAAGAAGACAGTCATACAAGTAATTTTTTTTGTTATTTTTAAAACATAATATGATCTATAATATTCCAATCTCCTTGCTGCTACGAGAAACAATATTAAATAATTAAAATGTGAGTTTCGTGTCCTATTTATGGCACCAATGAATATATTCATAGCTTCACGTTTGGGCTTTCTTTTATATGCATTTTTAAGCAGTAAACACATAGTCAAATAAGTATACTATTATACTTATATGATTGTGTTTGTTGCCTAGAAAAATTATTTAATTATTATTGTAAGAAAAATAGATTTCCTGAAATTACGTCGCACCAGTACCTACATGTTCTATTTTTCTTACAATAATAATTAAGCATTTTTTCTTGTCAAATAAGATTCACGAATGCTGCCTGTTTCATATAAATATCTCTATAACACAATTATATAAGTAAGATGGTGGTACAGAATTGTTAAACTTCGCTGTATGAAAATGATAGTAGGATTTTTCCTTTTCTTGACACGCGTTCCTACCCTACGTATCTAGGGAGAATTAAATAATCTCGTTACGTGAAGCAAAAAACAGGTAAATTGCATGCCGCGTAAAATCCCGTTTACTTTGAATATTTATTAAGTAAGCATCGCGATAGTTTAAAAGTTATGCTAGGCTTGTTAAATCCCTTAATCAGCTTAAAACTTTGTCATTTATAAAAATACACTTACTTTTTTACAAATTCATTATTTTTTATTAAATTCTCAATCACTTGTTTGTTTTTATATTTGTTTAATATCTTGTACTACTTTTTATTGCATAACTCTGATGAGTACAAATGCAAATTATGCTAAATTAAGTCGGTCGTACTGATATTCTCGCTGATTTTGATGAAATACATTGTAAGGATTATTTTCTTGGTCACATAGCGACAGAATTGTTCGCAACTGTGTTTCACGTAGACGTACACATGTGTCGTGTTTATTATTATGTGGTTAGAGAAGTATTTATAAAGGAAACTATATTTATTTCGTGTAATATGAAACTCAAGAAGACAGTGACATGTTGTATAAAAGGGAATTCCTTGTGCGTCAGATACAGTACGAAAGTTAAACCAAAGGTACTCTTTTTAATTTTATATTAATTACATTTATAATCAAAGAGATATTTCAATGCTAAGCTCTAGATCGAAGCATCTTAATCAGATTCTTTTGAAAAGCTACAAAAAAGGTTTTTCTAAGTTTTAGTATAG
Organism: Schrankia costaestrigalis; assembly: GCA_905475405.1. NCBI lineage: Eukaryota > Metazoa > Arthropoda > Insecta > Lepidoptera > Erebidae > Schrankia > Schrankia costaestrigalis. The sequence continues at coordinate 7,969,837 of FR997832.1, forward strand.
AAGGAAAAATAATAATTGTACGAACGAAATTAATAAAACTAGGGACTATTAATTTTATATTAAAACTATTAAAGGTTTACCTTTGAATAAAATATCGTTATTAGTAATTTTCATGTTGAATATAATATGCATGCAAATAGGTTCGCAGTCTGCAACTCTTTCCTGCATATGAAATTTGGGGTAGTTTTAATTAAATCAAACTGAAACAAATTAATATTAATGTAGAGTCGCTGATTACTGAAATTATTATCGTCCCGGGTTAAGGCCGCGTAGAGCGTGTGTGGAACACGTCCTCTACTGAAGAAGGCTCTGCAAAATATTTAAATACTAGCTGACCTGTGCCCACTTCGTTGGTTGGCGAAAAAACGCGTCCGTTTTTCAAACATATTTCATTACTGCTCCACTCTTATTAGTCATAGCGTGATACTATATTGTAGCCTATGACACTCCCCGATAAATAGACTATTCAACACAGAAAAAAAATGTAAAATCGGTTCCGTAGATCCGGAGAATACCCCCAACGTCACAAACACACAAACTTTACCTCTTTATAATATTAGTATAGATTAAGCGTGATTGTACAAATACACACATCAAAAAAGTCTAAGCAACATGCATGATATTACAAATTTACCATTTATATTAATTTATTTTACCATTTATTTTAATTATAACGTTGTATTTTATTTTTAAAATAATATTTTTAGGGTTCTATGATGTAAAAATAACAGCTGTTTTCTTTATAAGTTCTTTTAATAACAGAAATTAACAATATTAGAATATACAGGTACATAAGAAACTAAACTTTTTTTTTACAAATTGAAATTTCTTAAGAAAATGAATTTATTGTGAAAGAATAGGACAATTTAATACAAAGTATGGCCTCCTCTGCTATTCAGAACTTGTCGGCAACGATTATTCATTGAATTAATGAGACTGTTTATGTCATCTTGCGGTATTCGCTCCCAATGGAATTGTAGCAAATCCTTCAGCTGTTGGGTTGTTGTCACTCCGTCCAAGTCCTTCAAAACACGTCTCTGGAGCATGTCCCATGCGTGCTCGATGGGGTTGAGGTCTGGCGATTGTGCAGGCCAGGGCAATACCTGGATGTTCTCCGTTGCCAAGTATTCACTGGTTCGCCGAGCTGTATGTGAACGCGCATTGTCATGCATTAACGTAAAATCGGAGCCAAAGGTTTGTGCAAATGGATGGACATAAGGTCTGAGAATATCCTCAACGTAATTTTCAGCGTTCATGTTTCCATTTACAAAAACGAGCTCAGTTCGCCTGTTCTTCATAATACCCGCCCATACCATAACTGTTGAGCCGCTGTATGGATGAACTTCCTGAACGCACCTGAGTCTTTCAGTATTTCCGGGTCGACGGTACACTCGCACCCTTCTTGTATCAGGCCTAAACCCGAATCGCGACTCATCGGAAAACATAATTTTATCCCATTGTTCCTGGGTCCATGTTATGCGTTCTCTACACCATTCATTTCGACGAGCGCGATTCCCGTGACGTATCGGTGGGCACCTGATAGGGCGTCGAGCTCGTAGGCCGTACTCATGCAGTCGATTTCGCACAGTTTGGGGACTTACATCAACACCACTTGAATTTTGTAGCCTCAAACTTATCTCTCGAGCGGTTAACATCGGCTGGCGTCTTGCAGTCAGTTGTATGTACCGGTCTTGCCGAGTGGTTGTACTCCTTTTACGGCCTGGATGCTGTTCAGCGGGTTCCCCTGTATTATTGTAGCGCTGCCAAAGACGACAAATAACACTTCTATGAATACCAAAATGTCGAGATACCTGAGATTGATTACTTCCCGCTTGCAACATCCCTACAGCTCTTTGCATTTCATCTGCCGTCAAATGACGTCGCTCCATGACGTAAAGAATATCTAACAATTCAATTTTGTAGCCAACTGTATTTAAATGGTTGGTAAAATTATAAAATCAAGACTAAAACGTAGCAATTAACATGCACTCAAATTCAAACAAATTCGCAGTCATTTGAATTTTATGAAAAAAAACAAAACATAATCGAAATTTTTTTTTTACAACCAGCCAGTATGTCATCAACAACAAAAAAGTTTACTTACCTATACACTTTGAGTGAGTAAATACTTAGAAATTAATTAATATAAATGGTAAATTTGTAATATCATGCATGTTGCTTAGACTTTTTTGATGTGTGTATATAGTTTATGGAACCTAAAATCAAAATAATTGTCTAAACAAAAATGGAAATGAGTGATTAAAATTAAACATGTGCTATTAATTTAAAAAACAAAGATTTGATGTCTTTGTTTGGCTCCAAATTACTTAGTCTGTTTTTAATACAAAGAAATATATTATTTCTTACACTGAACAGATAAATTTTCATTTTATCTTTTTACAACGGAAGCTGTGGTCACAACTACTTTAGTTAAAGCCCGATTTACACATCGACAAGTACAGTAGCGAGTTAAGTAGTAAGTTGTTGATTATGTTGATTTAAATAGATCTCCATCCTATTTTTTGGCGAGTTATTATACGAAGTATTCCCCTCTCTCGCGTCTCGCCAACTTAACTCGCCAAAAAGTAGGATGGAGATCTATTTAAATCAACTTAATCAACAACTTACTACTTAACTCGCTACTGTACTTGTCGATTTGTAAATCGGGCTTAAGTTAAAGTCAAACATTTCTTCTCTAAACCTTATCTTTGTCATGAATGGAACGACCACTTTAGTATAAAGAATAGTTTTATCATTTAAATCCCTTTATCACTAAATATGTCTGTTTGTTTGAAGTCACTCTGTATCTCGATATCGTATCTAGATTCTTGTTTGTGCACGGTAACGATGACTAATGTTATATATCGAATGTAAATTTATCAAAAGTTACGAAATTTTTCTTAGTATTCCATAATCGGCTAAGAAACTATCAATTTTTTTCTCCTCATTGTCATACGAATATCTTATCTTTTACCAGGTGGTAGGCGTCTTTTATAAGACCGTCTAGTCTAGGTTGGTATCACGTAATACAGCTTCAAGCAGTAGTGTGAAAATGTTACTATGTATAAGTGAGAGATTACAGTAGTTAGCGGAAAACATCAAACATCATCGTAACAGCCCATTAATGTCCCACTGCAGGGACGGGCCTCCTCCCGTGACGGAGGGATACTTGGCCTTTTAATACCACGCTGGCCAGACGGATTGGTATAGGGTTTAATTTCAAGTTTTCCTTCTTTTTATTTCGTAAAGATAATTTTCACGGATAGTCCTTTAGTCGGTTTTTACGACACCCATGGCGGTGACATATTGTATTCTTTCTCCGTCCCTACATGGAGATTAGCGGAGTTAGCGGAATTACAGGTGTATAAAACTTAACAGCTATGTCTAGGCTAGGCAGCGGCTTGGCTATGCGCTGCCATTGCTGACGTATATAGGGGCAGCTATTTATGGTATAAGGTCATGAAGAAAGTCCTATTGCACGGACAAGCCGCCTGCAGCAATAAGCAATATAGTGAAACTTTACTAACCCATAAGGCTAGCATACGTTACGTAGAGCCTTCCTTATCTTGCAAAGGTAAAACAAGTTAATTAAGGGTAATTTTTACTTACCCACCTTACTGTATAATTTATTGTAAATACATACATAATAAATATAGAAAACAACCAGACCAAAGCAAACAATCATGTTAATGTAAACAAACATTTGCGTTAGGCAGGAATCAAACCCGATTCTACTGCGTAGCACCACTACACATCGACCGTAGTATATTTATTATTGCCCTAAAAACTAAAGAAGATTATAAATATAGCTACTACAACGATAAATCTCATGTTCCCCTTGTCGACGGGCGCCATTACCCGTCCGCCATAGTCTCGCCGAACAACGGATGTGTCATAGCTTTCTATTTTCAAACAGGCGCCAATGAGTACCACCTATGAAACCACCTCGTCCTTCATGTAGATGACCAAACTAATATCATGTTCTTAAAACTGTGTTCACTCATTCAATGAATCATTTTGGAAGTAAATTTACATGTCTTTGAGGAGTACAAAGAAAATAACTTAATTAAAATTAATGTAGAGTCGCAATGCTAAACTTTGGTATATACTTATTAGGTCATTTCCTAGATTTTAACTCTTTTCTTTGTTTTTAAAATAATAATTTTAAAGATGTATAGTAACAAAAATAAAGAAAATATTAGTATATAAAATACGTAAATTAGAATTGCCAGTGTTAAAAATATGTATCTAAAACTATATAAAATAGATTAATTATTTAAATTACATAGTGAATGCCATACCTACTTGCATATTTTCTCCCAAGTAACATAGACACCTGTCTCTATTATTTCAAGAATTATAACAATAAGGTACACACACATATCTTTCTTATTATCCATAATATAATGTATGTTTATTATTCATGTATGGGCATACAAGTATATACTTATACTGTAACGTGCGGCGTGCATCTATACATACTTACTATTACCACGGTAAGGTTATGTAATATATGAATGTGTGAGACGCATGTATTGCCGTCACATTCTACGCATTTGTAGATTGTAAAGGTGCGAGCGAAACAAACAGCTAGCGGGGGGAGTTCATATTACTGAATTGATAAAAGCAACTGTTGAACGCTACGAAAATTCAGTTGGTAAAGCAACATCGCGCGGTATCCCGTGCATCGTGGTTCGTAAACAAACGCGACGAGGTTAAGATGTGACAGCGATATTGTATGAGTGCTTCGCATTACAATTAAATGTTATTTCATACTAAGTACGTAGTGTACTGTACAGAGCAGGAGCATAGAGACAGAGTGTCGCGACGTCGGCGGTGACGTGGACGCGTCGCCTCCAAGGATTAAAAGTTTATTGCGACGAAAACCAAGTCGAACAAAAACTTTCGTCGTAATATCAATGCGTACGATAAAATAGTTGTAATAGAGTGTTATTATCGTTTTACTCTCAAAACTAAACACGTGATCATCGAAAATTCTCGAAAATACAAGATAAAACACGTTTACGTTAAGTATTACTCATTTTGGGTAGTGTTTGCTCGTGCCGGATTAAGTGTTTTTAACCGAATTATGGTTGTGACTAAGGTCGATAACATGGCTTCGTACTCCACTTATACCGGAAAACCGAAAATATTTTTTCCAAAGAAGGTAAGACTAGAAATATACCCAGTTTTTGTAGACTCTATGATAACCACAAAGAAAATCAATGTAAACAAAATGAACATTACAGCATCTTGTGTAACTTATATTAGTTACTTATTTGTGTAAATCCAAATTAGGTCAGTATTTTAAGAGGACACCATTAAAAAGTCATTAAATTTGTTATTTAATTACGACATATGGGAGGAATCAATGAGTACAAAAAAATAAATAAACAAAAACAGGAAAAACCAGTTTAAGTAGTCTGCATTATGAATACATGAACAACGATATTTTAAGTAGCAACGTACAGAATTGTATAACAAAAATAAAATGATAAAAACTAGTAAAAGTAAAATATCCGTGTAGTGACAGACAGACTAAGATACAGGGTGTATCGCAATTCGCAACTAGTTTTGACATTGTCGTAAAAGTCGACTAACGGAGTCCAACTTAGCTGTCAAAATATTGAGGGAAAACCAAGTGTCCAGTTCGACCGCGCGGCCATAGCGTTTTTTTTTAAAAAAAACCATGTCAATTTTTTGTAAAAATTTGTAGAAGTTGATTCCCAAAACCATAAATTTGTCAAAGATACGGTTAAAAAGTTATAAGGGTTTAAACATGGCCGCGCCATTGAAACGCGGCGAACCGCGCGGCCACTGAGATCTTTAAAACTAAGCCTTGTAGAGACCTGAAATTTACGCAAATGCAAGATTTAATTTGTAAAAAATTTGTAAAAATATAAAAAAAATACTCAGGTTTATAGTTTAAGAGCTATAACACTAAAACCGAATGGCCGCGCCATTGAAACGGTGGAGAAAACGCTATCGCCTGTATCTCGCTGAAAAAAAATCGCAGAGGTGTGTAGTTTATTGTAATTACCCAGATTTGAATTTGTCGAAACTAGGAAAAATACAACAAAAATTCCTAGGTTTATATTTCAGGAGCTATAAGACTAAAACGATATGGCCACGCCATCGAAACGGTGAATAAAACGTTATTTCGCCTGTATCTCGCTGAAAAAGCATCGCAGAGGTCTGGAGTTTTTTGTAATACCTAGATTTTAATTTGTCAAAACTAGTAAAAATACAATAAAAATTCTTAAGGTTATATTTCAGAAGCTGTAGAACATTATCAGTATGTGGTGCGATAGGGTGACCATGTCTTATTGTTTACAAAATACTTTCTACTTATTGTTACAGAAATTATTTTATTTATTTTAATGGTGTATTTTTAAATTGTAATACAACAAACAATAATAATATTGTACTTCTGGTTTTGTAAAAAATAATGAGTGAGAGGAAAAGGAAGAGAGATTTTACCAGTGGAGTTACAAAAAAAAACTGGGGAAGTACGAGTCGGACTCGCCCATGAAGTGTTCCGTAGTAACAAGCAAAGTTTTGCTCTTAACTTTGTTTTTCATAGTGTTTGTATGAATTACAAAGTAACGTGTGCGGTTTTTGAAATTGTGCTATATCTCAAAAACTTATGATTGTATCTTGTTCAAACCAGTTTTCATTGAAAGTTTTTATTGACATTTACATCAATTTTTTTTTCCAACTTTATTATTTCAAAAGTTAGAGGCGGGGGGGGGGCTCATTTTACGACTTTGGAAGTGTATATCTTTCAAATGATTGACTTTAGTTTTTTTAGTAATTTTTCCATTCATATAATATTACGCTTAAAGTAAAAACATATATCTACATCCCTGCTAGTTATGATTGTACTTATTTAAAAATGTGGAATCAAAATGATTTACAATCATTTCAAATGTTCTAAGTTAAGTTCTAATTACCTATATGATTTAATAAAACATTAAATAATAATAATCCAGCCTATTATTGTCCCACTGCAGGGCAAACATTATATATTATTATTATTTTTGTTAGTTATTAGATAGTTTTTAGTATTTCATATAAGTTCATATACATAAGATTGTAAATATTTCATAGTAAAATATCTTAACTACACGGTCATCCATACAAATAAAGAGAGAGCTCTAACATAATCATAAAATATTTAAATGCAACATACCTTAATCACTTCTGCTGAATTGTTTACATAATTTACCGAACTGACGTTACACCACAGTACAACACTTAATCGTAATTACACACGAACTGAACATTTTAATAATCAGTAGATCACTTTTTTATCGTGTTAACATCACAACGACACACTGATAACGAAACTCTTACGCTTACGTCGCTGTACCACAGAAAATAAGTACTAACGGCTGTACGCGTCGCACTGACCTGCGAAGGCGCGCGGGGGTGGCGCGTGTGAGATGCAATAGTGTGCATTACTAATCACATAGCTTAGGGGCGGAGTTGCGTCATTTAAACCAATCTTAGGGCTAGTTTTTCGTAAGTCCACACGGACTGTAACTGTATTATTGACTTTTCAAGCAATAAACATAATTGTTTTTATATTTATGGTTTCATTTTAATTTTATTTAGAATCCTTGAATTATAATTTCTGTAACAATAAGTAGAAAGTATTCTGTAAACAATAAGACATGGTCACCCTATCGCACCACATACTGATAATGTTCTACAGCTTCTGAAATATAACCTTAAGAATTTTTATTGTATTTTTACTAGTTTTGACAAATTAAAATCTAGGTATTACAAAAAACTCCAGACCTCTGCGATGCTTTTTCAGCGAGATACAGGCGAAATAACGTTTTATTCACCGTTTCGATGGCGTGGCCATATCGTTTTAGTCTTATAGCTCCTGAAATATAAACCTAGGAATTTTTGTTGTATTTTTCCTAGTTTCGACAAATTCAAATCTGGGTAATTACAATAAACTACACACCTCTGCGATTTTTTTTCAGCGAGATACAGGCGATAGCGTTTTCTCCACCGTTTCAATGGCGCGGCCATTCGGTTTTAGTGTTATAGCTCTTAAACTATAAACCTGAGTATTTTTTTTATATTTTTACAAATTTTTTACAAATTAAATCTTGCATTTGCGTAAATTTCAGGTCTCTACAAGGCTTAGTTTTAAAGATCTCAGTGGCCGCGCGGTTCGCCGCGTTTCAATGGCGCGGCCATGTTTAAACCCTTATAACTTTTTAACCGTATCTTTGACAAATTTATGGTTTTGGGAATCAACTTCTACAAATTTTTACAAAAAATTGACATGGTTTTTTTTAAAAAAAAACGCTATGGCCGCGCGGTCGAACTGGACACAAAACCAATTACTAACTTTTCTTTAGGTTTCCCTCAAATAAAAGATGAGTAAAGTATGAAGTTTTTGGTGACTATTATTACCATAAATATTTTAATAAATACCATAAATATATTATTATAAAAATATAATAAAAAACAATGAGCCAAGTTGTTACACGGATCTAAAAGATAATGAGATGGAAATTCCGGAATTTGTTTGATTAAACTCTTTGTAATATCGTTCATTTACCTACAAACTGAAACTGAATAAAAAGTTAAGTATATGTAGTACCTAATAAAACAAAGTTTGTAACTCTTTCACGTGAAAACTAATAAATAAATTTTAATGACACTTTACAATAATATAGCTTATACATCAAAGTATTACATAGGCTACAATTTTTAATGATATTGTATTTATGATTTATACAACACAAAATAATACGCAGACGAAGTCACAGCCGCCAGCTAGTATGATAATAATACGACTCATCTATAAGCAATGGATTATCCAAAAACTGTGTAGTTCCACTTGGTCGACCTACTTAAAAATATTCGTATTTCGGCCTTGAATGGATTCTCAGTAATGACTACAAGCTATTGTTGGCTTAGATAATAGTCTGACTTAGACTTCCCAATATGTACATTTAAAGAAAATTTTAAAAACTTGAATAAATGCCGTCGTGTTACTCTGTAGAGTCATAGAAAAAACACAATTTATCAATTAGCTGCCTAAATTATTAAAGGATGTCGATTGTGCTAAGTATTTTTGTGTAACAGTCTTTATGTTTTATGTCATACATAAAACCGCGAAATACACATCCACTAATGGAACAATTTATTGAATGACCATTGACAAAAACCCCTGCGTCATACGCAAATTGAGAAATTAAGAAGGGAACCTGTTTATTTAAACTATTGACCCGATTTGGATGCAACAAATATCAGCTCACGCACAAAGAAAGCAGCTTAAAATTAGTATATTTCTGTTAGAATCCGTTCTCTATTTTTGAAGTTTTTAGGCTACATACAGACAAGTGACATTAATTATGAAAAATATACTTATAGATTCTTTTTAAATAGTATTATTAATCTAGATCTTCTTCAATGCATGTTACATTTACTGATTTACCATAATATAGTAGAATAAAATATAAATATTATAAGTGTGTAAAATGATTAACCTACTTCCTCCTTCTCTAAATGAATGTTATTGTTAATTATTTTCACTGCGTTTTGTTAACACTGCATCCGTGTTCGCACAACACACTGCTTATTACACAAGGTTCCCTGTGCAATATCTCTGATGTGACCTACAAATCCAATGACTCGTCAGATTGAACTCACAGTCAGCGCGGTTAAGGATGAAATTCTTCATTACACGCAGTCCAAAGGGTACCGTTCCCACATCTGTGCAAAATTGTGAAACAATTGAATTTAAACTTTATTCATATAACATTTAAGTATTATATAATGTTGAATACTTTTCTCTTTTATATGACCGCGGAGAGTGATAAAATTTACTACGCATTCACATCAGGCATTCTTGAATGCTTTATGCTTTTGTTATGTATACGTGAAATATGGAACAAATAATTAATTACATACTATGTGGGTCATTGTTATGGTCTGCAAATTGGAGATATAAATCGAAGGACGAACACTAAATACTTGTTCCCTTAATATCTTTATACATTTACACGTAGATAACAATATATACTTTATGCTGCTTGTACAGGCGACGATACAACGCCTAAAATCTGGAATTTTATATTATACGGATCTGGCGACATCTATAGCAAATTCTCATACATTCAGCCGTTTCCCAAAATATACATATTAAGGAAATTTTACAAAGGTAAATGATTGTTTTTGAGGTAGAGTGACTCTATATTATGTTTTTTATAAAGTTTATTGTTATGATAAGTTATATCAACACATAACTACATAAACTTCTTAGATATATTGACAAATTTGAAAATATGTATGTTGTATTAATACTGGATAATCAGAAGCGATACTTTACAATGTAATTATTGTTATACTTTTCTATGAATTGTTCACTTCAATGGCTTTAAATTCAAACATATTATAAGACATACTTCAGTTATTATTAAAACACATTACTTTGTATGACACGAAACACGTTACATCTTTAAAGGTTTAATTTATATTAAAACTATAAAATATAACACTTTTACTCGCCCCCTTAAAAGAAATGTTTTACTTAGATACGTTTAGTTTAAAACATTACTTAAATAAAATTATGTAATACATTTTTTGCTAAAATGTATAACATACATAACATTTCGTTCCGGTGAGTAAAGAGAGGCAATGCATGCTTCACATATCATTATAGGCGCGAACACAATGAAGGGAACGTTGACTGGAACGAGTAAGGGAACAAAAATGTTGTCAGGAATGCACCGACCCATCTTCCTGACATTAAAATGTCGTAGTTTGTCAAGTTATTCGCGTAAAATATTTTACCGCGTGTTTTACTGTTGACAATATGAGTTTTAGCGTTTTTAACTTGACTGCATATTGTTTTTTAATTGCTATAGTGTATATCGATATTTAACTCGCTGTATATTGTATGGCCTAAACTGCTGGACGAATTTTGACAAGTATTGTTGTTAGAAAATTTTCGGGGACGTTGACTGAAACTCGTAAGGGAACAAAAATGTTGTCAGGAATGCACCGACCCATCTTCCTGACATTAAAATGTCGTAGTTTGTCAAGTCATTCGCGTAAAATGTTTTAAACGCGTGTTTCACTGATGACAATATGGCTTCTAGCGTTTTTAACATGACTGCAAAAGTCTTTTACAGTTTACAATATGAGTTCCAGTGTTTTTTACAGGACTGCTAAATGTTTTTTTAACGTTTATATTGCTATTTGACACGCTCTACAGCCTAAACTTCTGGACATTTTTTGACATGAGGTGTTGTTTGTTGAAAATTTGGATGTCTTATAAACTTTTTGCTCTACAAAGGAATTGATGTTTATTTAAAATATTTAAAAATATATCTATTATAATTCTGTTTAACCATTATTGTACACAAGTGGTCAAATAGCATATAACATTTTTTTTTTTTAATTCATTAAAGCATTTAGGTTTTTCGTTTTTTATTCTAATAATTAACTTGTAGTATATTTTTTCTATCGATTTGTCATCGTCAACGCGTGGGTAGGATACTTAATAGATTTACAAAACGATATTAATTATATATTGTGTTAAGTTTAAACGTAGGTATAATGTGTTACTTCCTGTGCAAGAAAATTGTATCTGTTCTATTGTACTATAAACTTATTGTCCGGTACTTAATAATTCCTGTATGTTAGCTACGTCTATAAAATTATAGTCATGCTTTGTGATTTAATAGTGTCTAAGTCTGATGTATAATTAAGGTCGTAGTCTGGGTTTAAGTCTAGACACAAAATCGTCGAAACGATTTTAGTGCCGCTATGAAAGTTGTTGCTAGATTTACCAATCCTATGATATAATCAACCTACTACTACTAAAATAAATCTTTACATAAACTCTACCATCCCTTAACTTTATTCTTGGACCGTATTCACGATTTAAAACAAGTTCGATGTTTTTAAATAACAATTCTAATTACAAATATTTAATTGTAGTAATATTATTATAACTACTACAGTAGTTATAATAATATTACTAGTTTATGTTAATGTCGCAAAAATAGATTATTTAATTAATGTATAAAGTGAACTCTCGCTCTCATACAAACCTTCCACGGTTTAAGCGAGCGATAATGTGAAGAAAACTGTTATCTTGAAATGTATTATTCATTAAAAAAAAAAAAAAAAAAAAAAATACATTATTATTACATTACATACATATGTACATACCGTAATACAAATTCTTGAAAGCTTACAAAATTTCCCTACACGAAAGTAGAATAACTAAAAAAAAGCATAAAAGAATAATGGCCCGTTTCTATTTGATCAAAAGTGATTGCATTCTACAAGTGAACTTTCCTCGAAGGAAGTGGCGGTGGGCGCCAAAAATAGCGTTTCCGTCGAACACTGAGCCACTCTTAAGTAGGAAGTCGGCTAACACTCGACAGTCCAGTTTTCCGGCCGCCTACAGCTGTCTCGACTCTTATTGAGTTTACAACGCATTTATGAGCTGCAATGAACCTACGCATTGTCTCTTAAGCTGAATTAAATTGCTCATACTTTGAAATCATTGCTTATATGATTAATTTAGACGGTTGTAATGAAATCTGAGCTTTATCAATTGATTAATTGTATTTAAATGATGAACATTTTCAATTATCGAATCTTTGCGAACTTCGGGGTCCTTTCTTTAAGAGTAATTCAGTCAACTATAATTATACAGGCATTATGACTTGAATTGTTATTACCAGTTTTGATTAAGCTCTTTTCCATAAATACACATGATACTACTACAAACAATTATTTCAGGCAATGTGCCTTTAATTAACATGCAAGGTATTGATGTAATGAATTAATATCATATTTTTAATGAACAGACATAAATATTAAAGATCTTTCAATAATTAAATAATTATCTTGCTCTACTAAATTTCTTGTTTTACTTGTTAATTAATAAATATAAAACAAAAAGGGGATTAACGAGAAATTTAATAAAACATTCTGTTTGACCTTTCATCATACTCGTAGTTTATACAGGCTGGTCTCAAACTGACTGAGGTAATTCACCTTTTTGCTTCTCGTGTCAACACAGATTCTATTGTCTTTAGGCTCATACTAAATCAACTCAATTTACATTGTTGTTCGACATTTCGGCACAGGTTACACTGGTATTAGCAACTCGAAAGCATAAATTTTAGTTTAATTCTAGTTATCGTATTGCTAATAAATCGCAGAAACTCTAAAATAATAATAATACTTAAAACATAATATAAACAGTATGATTTTACAAAGCAAACTAAAATGTGTATTTCTTAGAACACGTGGGTTGCGTATTTATCGCTAACTGCATTTGTGTAGGTCGATGATATTATTTATAAAACCAAATAAGGTATTGCATCGTGGCGATGCATAATTTTCCTTGTAAAAGGCACGTTTCTGTTTTTTTTTTGCTGCTTTTAAATTTTTTAATACATTAAACCAATAAATAATTATTATATTTTCAGATATTATACACTATTTGTTGAATAATATGAGTCAATGAGATAAGAATTTATTTTATCTGATTTGATATCATTAGAAAACTATTTGTAGAAAGATTTAAATATTAACTCTATTGCTCATTAAGAATTCTGTTGCGAATTGAGAAAACATTCTGTCGTCATCCCATCACATTATGTTCTTTGTGTATAGTTTAAGTTATTATTACTATAAACTACAACGTTTATCGAATAGTATTCGAAGTAAAATTTAGATAACAATTAGGGTAGAGAGCTCAAAAATTCTTACTCCGTCTCTACATTATCTGAATTTACTTAAGTTTTCTCTCATTAGAGGCCATTTTTGACATGTTATTGATATCCCAATATTTTTAAAGTATACACAAATAACTATAAAACATAAAATAACAAGTTATAATATAAAATAACTCACATAATTAATTAATTCTAATGTTATTCAGAAGCTTCACAACAAGATAATTTTGCGGCTCAATTAATTTTGTAACATTTTGAACATTTTATTACTTTAGACATCAAATAAATATTAACGGTATATGAAATTCAACTAATTTATAATTGTGGTCGAAAATCTGATACGAAGAGTAAATAAACAGTAAACAGGTAAACGAACTATGAGTCACTCATACAGAAATATTTATTGAGTCACAATCAAGACAGATGAGTTGGGATGAGTAACTGCAGACGATTCACGTAATAATCAGAAACTAATTAGTTAATATGGTTCCTGCCATTTTATGTAATCTTAACTTTAATAAATACTTAATTAAATGTCAATAAAATAATTATTATTATAAAGTACAATTTGTGTAATTCAGATTCATATTTTCGATAGTAGTTTCGGTTAATGAACTAATTCCAAAGAGTCTCTATCAACAACCACGGAGACTCGCGCTTGGCAGTTGGATCGTAGTTCGATGCAGAAGGCACACCACGTATTGTGACAGGGTTTCTATTTCTGAAACCCTAACCACCAGTACCCTTGAGTTTTGAGCTAGCTTTTTATGATGATTTTATTGTATTACATTATATTCAATAAAAAATAGCAGGAATAATATTATTTTAGTTTTTTTTTGTTAATATTTCATAAAAATAATGTTTATTTTTTTATTTTTGCAGGTACGTTCCGAAGAGTCACTTCTTGCACCGGAAAAACCGCCTAAAAGTTCAAGATGGGTACGTTCAAAATTTGAATTACGGTGGCGGTTATTATTCTAATGGCAATTGTGTCTAACGGATGTCTATTTTGTGTTACATAACTTAGACCTAATAATAAGATTAAGCAAATGTCATATCACCTTGATTGGACTCCTCGGGTTCGGCACCTTCACAAAAAATTTTACTCCAAAATTATTTGTGTCCTCTACTTATGGCGGTCTGTGTGTTTCAACGTATATATAGCACATGCATGTATTTGCAAAAAAAGTATTTGTTAGAAAGTAGTATTTTTTTTTAAAGTTGTCTATTTGTTAGAAAGTAGTATTTTTTTTAAAGGGACTAGAGGCCTTGTGGGGTTGTTTGTTCAATAAATTATAAATTAATATTTTGTTGAAAACATTAAATTTAATGCACCTAGTATTATTACAAATACCAATAAGTTATTCGCGAAGCATTAGGTACACTTAAGCGTATTGTTGCTCGCTGCGTCACTATACAAACACATGTTGAACGCCCGACGTACTACAAAGACTGTATATTTGTAATACATACATCGTAAGTTATTCATGTATACAAATATGAACTGAATTTACTCACGCCATTACTTTATGCTCTTTTTTTACTTAAGTTTATAGACACCGAATTGTTGAACTTTGTGGAAATGTGTACTTTTGGAGGTAATGAGTCTGATTTTCCTACATTCGCTATGGGGAATGTCTTAAATATTGGATATAGATCTCATCCAAAGTCTTACACAGAGTCCTAGCTTCTTATTTTTCTCGTCTAATAGCATTCTGCCTCAACTCTATCAAGTTGTCTGCCTTAGTGAAACGTAGAGTGAGCAGTTTGTGCCTCTTGCCAATTGTCTGTGACATGCAAAGGACTGCGAGATTATAACCTATTTCATCATGTTACTTTCTTTGTCATACAATCAGTAAACATAAAAAACTAATTATACATAATTTTATAAAGATTTACTTTAAGCAATCATCAAATATACTGTTGATAACTTATCTGTATTTTCTCTGCGGTGAATCTAGTGTAATAGCTACTGAAAAAGTATAATATACGAATATTTTAACACGTCTAATGTAATCATAATAATAGTTCGTTAATTTCCTATTGTCGGGAAGAGCCCCCTTCAGTTAATAAGGGAAACTTGTCCATTTATTAATACTTATGTAGTGAGATTGGAGTGGTTTATACCACATTTTCCTTCTTTTATTTACAAAGATATATGTAAATAGTTTCATACAAAATGATGTATACGTTATAATAGGGAAAATGTTTATAATAAGCGATTTATTATTCATCGACTCGTGCATTATTACCACCTGTAAGATAAATTGTTTTCTAAAGAGAATGTTGCAAAGAGAATGAGGAAAAAAGGTTTTTAATAAACTTATTATTCCTTTTAGCATTGCTACAATTATTTTAGGTATTTTATTATAATAACAAATAGTTGTACGTTATGTTTTTATTATTAGATACATACCAAAAACAAAATAAAAATTAAAGGCATTCACACTTTTACTTTGCTAAATCTTATTGGAACTTCTTTTAACTTTAACTGTCGTTTCAGTTTGATAATTTAGCTTAGCATTACACTACTTTACAATAGATACAATTTGATGAATTATTTGCTAGGTTTTGTCTACTAAGTTCTAGACATAATAATATTATGTCTTGTTTAAGCAGCAAGCTAAAACTGTGTTGATGTTTTAAATGCCCTAAACCCTCTTACTTGATAAAACTCGATAAAGACAAACAAGAAGAGTGATGATTGTAATAATACCTAGTGAAACAAACATCCGTTTGACATAACACTAGCTTCCACTAATATCTCTCTTCCTTTAGATAATAATCTTTGCACATAATTACTTTACACGTAAAGACTATTTGCACAAGTGTCTACCTATATAGCGTCATGTAATTTACTGTAGATAGAATTGTTTACGTTCGTTCAAACCTTATTCTGACCTATCGTAATATCGACTTCCAGCGAAGACACACCTATATTGTAATGGAGGTTTTCCTTAACGTAACTTGGACTATTTTTACTGTTGGAAACCTGTTATAGGATGTCCTCCGCCTTTAGGATGGACGGACAGGTCGATTCCAGAAGCGAAACATCACTTGATCTTTTGGTGGTACTGAAACTTGGTTAAATAGATTATATCCACTGCTGCTCATTCCAAGAGCATAGCAAAACCCTACCATAAATCTAATAAGTCGGTTGTAAGACGTCTAAATGAGATAGGCCAGCGACCGCGGATTACATCACGTACCTATATCAAAGTAAAGTTTTTTGATACTAAGGGCCAGATTCAGAGACCGCACTTTGACTTTACTTTGAAGGAAAGTTCGACTTTGATACAAAAACGAAATGTAAGGCTCAGATTCAGAGTCGTGACTTTCTTTCAAAGTAATCTTCCCAAAGTAAACTTTTCATGCGAAAGATTACAAGTAATGTTTTTCAAATTCAGAGAAAATAACTAGACTTTGCTAAAGTAAAGTCAAAGTGCGGTCTCTGAATCTGGCCCTAAGTTTAGCTCAAACTTTTCTCAGATTGACAACATTCTGCCTACTTATATTGAAACTAGCTGATGCCCGCGGCTTCACCCGCGTTATATAGGTAACTTAAATGTTATTCTACACCCTTAACTACCTATATCCTAAATTTCATCAAAATCCATTCAGTAGTTTTTGCGTGAAAGAGTAACAAACATCCATCCATCCTCATAAACTTTCGCATTTATAATATTACTAGTAGGATTTAATTGACGAAGCTTGGGGCAGGGACCAAATTCTTCTGAGTGCCGCGCCTCTACCATGGCCGGAGTAGCCGTTGCTATGCATACTAGGACGGAATACCCCCTGTGGTAGCTGTCAGCATGCGTATGTAATTCCAAAGCTCGTCTGCCATTTAAATAAAAAAATATAGATACGATAAGTCTCTGACATGTATTTGAAATGTATAGTTATACAGCAGGTGTTTGAGATACTTATTAAATCGGAAACCAGACAAACTAGTTGAGTACATATTCTGGTCGTTGTAAATTGCGTCATGGCGATTGGGGCTCTAGGATCATGATTATAGAGAAATTTATATCGATAACTAATCGCCTGATCAGATATACATGCATATATAAATATGGTTACTATTTATGGTATTAAAATATTCAAGGGACTAAAAATGTGTGGTGTCTTTTGAACGATTAAGACCATTCAATTGTGAAAACTTGCGCCCATCTACATATTATGACTAACACAACTTGATCTGCGTCACAAAAGAAAAAAAAAATGTTTTTTTACAAGTGATTAGTTTATATTAATTTGTAATTAGGAGTCTCATTTAAGCAAACAATTCTTCTGTTAAACCTCAATAAAACTTTTTAGCTTTGACTTTTCCCGGTTAAATGTTTGGCCAAATAAATTCTTTAACTTCATAGTTTTCCAAATTGAACCTGTAGTTTCACCGGCCTGTTTTAATTCGTCATGATGTTATTAGCTGTATTATAATGGATAAATATTATTGAAAAAAAAATGGCATACATATCTTTTGATGACGCAATTACTATTTATTTATCATTCTACGTAATCTTCAAAATGTCGGTTAAACTAACAAGTAATCAAAATAAATATAACGTTACTACTAACGTAAATGGGAGATAAACGTGTCATGGTATTAACTTTTATTGACTCCATGCTGTGGTTTCAAGCCGACTGGCGATAATTATATAACCTGTGCTGAAACGTCAAGCAAGTAAATGGCATGTCGCGTTAATCTTCCGTTTACACTTAATATTTATAATCAGGGAAAGCGATGTGGTGACGAAGTAAGAATACAATATGTCACCACCCCATCTCATCCCACGGGTGTCGTAGAAACCGACTAAGGGATTATCTGTGAATATTACCTTTACATAGAAAGAAGGAAAACTTAAAATTTATACCAATTCGTCTGCCCAGCATGGTATTAGTAGGCCAAGTACCCCTTCGTCACGGGAGGAGGCCCGTCCCTGCAGTGGGACATTAATGGGTTGTTATGATGATAGCGTAAAAGGGTGGTTAACATGGCATACTATTTACCTTTATTGACTGCATTCTAAGGTCTCTGACAGATCATGATCATGTCTGCTTGACACCGCGAAACGTCAAGCAAATTAAAGATAAGCGGCTTGTCTTAATTTCCCATTTCATGCAGCTCGATAGTTTAAAATTAAAAATATGATATAATATTTTTTAGGTATTTCTATGTTGCCATACAACATAATAATATTATCAAAAACTAAATGACTTCACCTCCAATTTTTTTTTATGAAACACTAAGAAATATTTTACCTTTATCATCATCGACATATGAAACTACATTATAATATGAGTCACACTAGCTTTTGAATAGATATGGTTCGGTATTTTATCACTAAAGGAATTTACTCCGTATCGTTGGAATGTTACATTAAACATAGGTAAATAGTATAACTAAACAAATACGGCCTTATTACAGAATACGGTCTAACTATAAACCACGATTTATTACGTCACAAAACCACTGTTTTTGAAATTTGTTGTTGCAAAATCAGTCTTAACGCTAAAGTGTTAAAACTGATTTTGTATTAACAAATACAAAATCATAAATTTGTTAATCCAAAATCAGTTTTAACACTTTAGCGTTAAGACTGATTTTGCAATAACAAATTTCAAAAACAGTGGTTTTGTGACGTAATAAATCGTGGTTTATAGTTAGACCGTATTTTGTAATAAGGCCGATATCGTTTTCTAAGAAGACGGTATTATAATTAACTATAATTGATAAGATTTTACGGATACTATTGATTACAAGTTCAGAATGCATATCTATGTTGGCCATATGAAAACAAGTAAATTATATTTATCTGTAATTATCTACATATTATCGTAATAATTATTTTATCTATATTTGGAGGAGGCCTATGTCCAGCAATGGACGTCAATTGGCTGATATGATGATGATCTATATGTAATTATTTATCTGTGATCTACAAATTGTCTGATCTGTTGACTTGAGCCAGGATATTCCTTGTACCCATTAATTTCATAACTGTAAAGGGGAATTTTAATGAGGGAGTAGTCTCTTTTAAATACCTAAAAAATATGACTCAAGTATGTCTAGAGACTAACCCAATTACCAAAAAAACTTCGAAAAATATGATACAAAATGATTCGTGAAAGTCCTACAAATGCGAACAGGATGCGTGAGTCATGTTCATAGGTCGTAATCGTCGCACGCGCAGGTAACATCCACTATACAATACACATACATATACATAAGTGTATAATAATAATGTATACTATTATGATAAGCGGCCACGTGAACCATTGATGACTAACACATTTAATTCCACCTTCGTTATGTCACACATTAATTAGGCTGATGAAATGTTAAGAATAGATTGAATTAGGCAGTTTTTGATTACAATGTAAGTTAAAATTAGATTTAAATTAATTTTGGAATATTCTTGATTTATTTTTTTACTAAAAACATACGAAACGGAACTATTTCCATACTTTTTTGGTTTACATAAAGAATTCATAGTCAGTTTTTTTAGATCATTATTTAAAGAAACCATAGTAGGTAATTATTTTGTTACGTCAATGCTGTCAAACATAATTGATGGGCGTATATACTTTGTTTTTCATTTATTATAATGAATTAGCGAAAAACAACGAAAAGATTTCAATAACTTAACCATCTATAGTAAGTTAATTTGAAACTAGAGCGACTCCGAGCTTAATAATTTTGGGTGTTAGACAAATATAGATTTCTAGCTTCTGATTATTCCTTTGTTTTTCGCAAAGATAAGCTTATATACACAGCCTCTTCTACACACAGACAACTAAAATTTATGATTATAATACATAGTAAAACAAAGAAGTATTAGTAACGTCTTTAAAATGCCATTGTTGGCTTCTATAGTTTGCATATGTTACTCAACGTTCTCACGTGCTTCGCTATTAGGTTATCGGTATGTTAAAACGGTTTGCCTATACAAGTAAGTGCGTAGGTATCTACCCTTAGAATATACAGAAAGTAGAGCTATAGAGCGCGCGTCTCGCATGTTTTCCAGTAGGCAAAAAGCCATAGATATTTGCCCTTTATTTAAATGCTGAGAATCCTAAACGTGTGGTGACGGAGTAAGAATAAAATATGTCACCATCCCATCTCCTCCCATGGGTGTCGTAAAAACCGACTAAGGGACTAACCCTAAATATTATCTTTACGAAGTAAAAAGAAGGAAAACTTTAAATTAAACCCTATACCAATCCGTCTGGCCAGCGTGGTATTAGTAGGCCAAGTATCCCTCCGTCACGGGAGGAGGCCCGTCCCTGCAGTGGGACATTAATGGGCTGTTATGATGGATCCTAAACGGACTTCATGACGCTGAGGACTGTCAGGTTCATGGGTATATCCGACTCGAACTGGTCAAAACCTGAGTTCTTCCCAGTTGTCATATGTCGGTGGCTCTTGGTACGCACTGCAAGATAATTCTAGCGACCTCCATGGAATGGGGTAGGAGTAGTTAAACCACCCCAAAGCTATATTAACTTTAAAACTTGGGCGTTCCATTTCACAGTTATAATAATACTATTCGGCTCAAGGTAAATTATTTAAAGTGTTTCCCAATACCTATACGCGTTAATACCCGTTAGTATAATTATACCCCCAAAGCTATTTGTCTACTAGTATGCAGATATTTTATACATAGATGTAGAGTTATAATCATTGATAAGCGTATTGTCGATAGTCCATCGGTACTTCGCTGGAATGTGGAATCGTGATTACATCGATACAATCAGTAAATGTAATATCATTTTTGTTTTTATTTTGCTTAAATAACAAGAGAAACAATCGGTTTTCTTTACTTGAGGTAATTGACATCCCTTCCCATTTTTAGTAGTTTATACTGGAGCTAAAAGTTCATACCTTACAAGCGCGCTCTATAGCGTCTTACGTTACACTAAGGGCGTACCCCATTATCTATGTAAACAAAAGAAAAATCAGCCAAGCAAAAAATTAAAAGGGGGCTATCAATGCACAAGGGGCTTATTCTGTTAATTATATTACTAAGTGTTAGTCTGAAAGTGCCTTATAAATTTGCCACTTACGTCGTTTGGGCCGGCCAAACGACGTAAGTGGCAAAATGAATAATCACCTTTCTAGACTTTAGTGTCCTACTGCAAATAAAACCTTTCTCCACAATAGGAGAGTCAATTGGCATAACTTTACAGTAGCCATAAGGGTAGCTACCCTGTTTGCTTAATATTTTCCGCCTCTAGTGATGATACTATAGCATTTAGTCGCTTTTTACGAAATCAACGGGACAACAAGGTACACACATAATACCAAATTATGCAAGTTACTACTATTAGTAGGCCAAGTATCCCTCCGCCATGGGAGGAGGCCTGTCCCTGCAGTGGGACATTAATGGGCTGTTATGATGATGGTGATGATGATGATGCAAATTACTCACATGTCATGTCACACATTACGTATATCTCATTACGTCACCATAATGTGTCGTCTGGACATAGGAACATAACCACCATCAGTTCATTTTGTTGAATGAATATTAGTCACAACAGAAATTAAACTCATATCTCATTTGTAAGCAAACGTAAAGTATTGTTATCAAACATGACACATTTTTCCCGCTTTATTGGCAATTAAGTTCTTACACGTTACTAGAGCGATGAATGAAACGACTCATTCTATTATATAGTCATGTATATGTCTAAGAAACAGTAACTGTGTACGCAGAAATGCATCGCATGACTCAATGCGCGCTCTACCTAATCTGTTGTGTTATTGTTTTGATACATTTTTAATTAATTATTAGGTTTTATTTTTAGATCAATTAACATTTCCTTTTCCTATAGTTAGGTTGATTTCATGAACAAAGAAAATGTGAATCAAAGATACAGAGAAACATTAACGAATAGAATGCATTAAAAAAGGCATTGCATGTTTTATAGAATCCTATATTTTTCCTTTTCATAAGTTTTGAATGAGAGAAGAGAGTTTAATAAAGTGAAATTAGAGAATCGATTTGATATAATTATATAAAAATATTACACCAAATATTACATTCGACTCATGCTCCACTAGTTGGATATTAAATATATACAGGTAACATCTAACATACATTTGTAAAATATCTACTCTTACACACAACAAATTTCATACATGTAAAGTTTATTAAATTAAAGTCTTTATCAGTAGCACTATGACCCTTATTAGGGGTCGAGCTACCTTTATTGTTTACTAAGTTTATCTCTTTATGGCTCTCTCCACTATTTCGGCTACTGGAAGTCAGGCTCTATTGACAGGGACTGTAAATCTCCTGAATCTGAAATTTGCAGTCCCAGTAAACTCCATTGATAGTCTCCCCTTCTTCACCATACATTCTTCACTTGTTATTGTTTCTACAATTAATTACATCTGATTTACTATAATACATTTCTTAGAACTATATAAAACAAACAGTCATCATATTAGAATCACTTAGCCTATTCTATTTTCCGTGTGCGAAATAATATTGCTCTACATTTAGCATTTTGTTTGTAATGGGCATTTACGGTGACTACCAAGAAAAGGTTAATTGTGCTAATTAGTAACCATTGAAACAACACTTTGAGATAAAGTCTACGTGGGCTGGTATTAACTTAATATTTTGTGGTATGGTTTTAATAAACCACAAAGTATAAAACATGAATAAACCATACCCATGGTTTATTCATGTTTTATACTCTGTGTACCAAATGTATACCAAATTCATGACTAACCCTAGTCATGAATTTGGTATACATATAATTTGTTACAGTGAGCGAGACGAATTGTGTAGGGTAAAGGGATTAAATAGTATATTATACTCTCAACAATTTTCTTGAATTATGATTCATACTTGTGTTGTTGCTTTCAGGAAATTATTGAATGGATATTTTGAAACAATAATTCTTTGTTCAATAACTTTGTAATCCACTTCTATAAAGGAGTTTGTATTTGTTTTCAAAGATGTATCTTTGGTGACTCATTGTTCTTATTTTCTTTGATGATTTGAACTACATATCAACTTAAAAGCCTCTAAGCAGTATCGTGTTAATATTTACTATGCTAATCTTTTGTGGAACAAAAAGTATCACTTTTTAATACTGATTATAATAAAGTTTATTTTATAAACGTGATAATAAACCTACTATTCTCATAAATAGTATTCTAATACAACTAAAATAAATATAAAATAAAAAAAATACTACAAATAATTTCTTACTTCATTACTTAATCTTATTCAACCACAAAAGTTAAGAACTCTATAATGAAATTAAAAATTCTCAAAAGAATATTACTTTATGAGGTCAATTAAAAATATTTTAATTATGAATAAATATGTATGGGCGATGCGTAAGAATTGGGCGTGGGTGAAAAATAACAAGAATTCAATGAATGGCATTTCAATAGACGAAAATTATCGTCTAATGAAAGACATTAAACTCCATTTAGGGTTAAGCGATTCACTTTAATGTTTCTATTTTAATGGACATTGCCATAATAAATTATTCTGCCATCATCGAATAGATGAAATCGATATTTGAAAGGAAATCAGATATAATATTCGTTTAATTATCTGTGCCGATGATTCGTACCGCGAATATCTCGCTGACATTGAAAGGTCGTTGACTTATTACAGCGACAGTTGTGGCTGGCTCTCCCTTCCCTTGCTAAGCTTTTTACAAGCATTATCTATTGTATATAATAATTACATCAGAAGCATGTCAAATTACATCAAACCATACAAAAATATCGTTAAAACTTTTATTGCAAAAAAAAATACAACCATTTTTTTTCCTTATGTTATAAAACACAAAATATGATTCGCAAATTAAGTGACCTTGTCTTTGTGACTTAAACTGATAAACAGTTTAAGAAAAATTTAACTCTACCAAAGTTGACATTGAATTAGTTTTTAAACCTTTGTGGGTAGGTAAACTTTGGTGTAGATATATGGGAGGAGACATTGATAAGATCCAAGTTTCTCATCAAAGTTGTCTGTGAGGCGGATGCAAAGGTTCGTGGGTGGAGCCCCTCTCCCCCGCACCTCAGTTCGACTCGCCCATTCTAATTAGCCCATTGTGGTTGCGAGTTAAAGTTTGCGAGCGGCCAGCCGGCAGTCACGCCGCAACCGCCACCAATGCGATACGTATCGACAGTGCATATAAATAAGATTAACACGCGACTGTGATGACGATAACTGATCAGTGCTCTCTTGTGATAACAACTATGTTTATCTCCTTCACCAATATCATTATGTGAATCCAGTTGACAGATAAAAGTTTTGGTTAAAGTTATTTATGTATTAGTTATTGTAGTATTACAAGGTAAACCCATTATGATCTACTCGTATACTGATAAAACTGGGACCATTGTGCGTCTATCAGCGGATACAACAAATCCATGTCCTGAATAGGTATGTAACTAATCTATATCTATATTAAATTGCTATTGCTTCGCTGTAATACAAGACAAGCAAAGCAATCAAGACAAATGCTTATAAATAGCTGCTAAATAGCAGGAATAAATTAAATATCTTGATCGATAAATTGATTATGCATGGCTGTCTAATAATAGTAAGTAAATATAATTAGGTATTTGTTCTGTTGATATTTACGATATTAACAAATCCCTTGATTGTTTTATTAGGTACATATGGTTTTTTTATCTTAATATGGTAGTAATCTACGAGTAAAATTTATAATAGCCATAAATAAGTGTTCACAGAATTAGATGTTGTCTATGTTTTATTAAAATAAGCAGCTGTTTTAAATTCTACATTTAAATTTAAAAACAAATTCAAATTTTAAATTAGAATACGAATATAATATAAACTGTAGGCAGGTAATATATTTTTATTTCTAAATTCAGATTAGATAATTCGTAATATTATTTAGATATTTATTACATTACAGTACATATTTATTTAATTTATTTATGATAATATTATGTTCGTCTTGGATAATGATAAACCTACTTTTATTATACCTAAGTAAGTATTTGTATTTATTACGTTCTTAAACTTACAATAAAAATACTTAAGTTTTTGACACACCACTATTTACTTATCCTCCTGACATATTGTTGCCAGCCCTAAAGTACCCCAATGCAGGGTCACATCTCCTGTAACGGAATAAACCTAAGTTTTCTAATACCACATTAGCCAGGCGCATAGGTACTTACTACATCCTTCCTTACCAATTAATTATATTATGCTTTTCCTTTAAGGATATTGTCGAATCTATTTTACACAATTATAACAAAATAGAGGGTAGAGTCGTGACATTTTATCTTTCCAGACCATCACAACATGGAATTATTGACTTATTAGTAGACATAGTAAATGATTTTGATTAGGTATCCTTTATCTAAAAAGGTAACTCCCGGTCTAGCATTAAACCATGTACGTATGTAAGTACACCAGCAATGTTTAAAACATTTTTTGCTAGAGATTCAAACCAAATACCTCACACACAGCACTCGCATAAACGACAGCTACCCCAGGCAGTATCATTAACTACTAACTTAGATATATAAATGCAAGATGAAGTAGCATAATATGAAATAAATACTTAACTCTTATATTACCTTTAAAGTTATTCGTTATATTATTACACGACATGTAAAACTGACCTTCACTAATAATGCTTCTGTACGGCATGCAACGGTGACTGCGATGTACTGCATCTGGCATTAGCCACACTATCGTGCTTTATAAACGTCTAACCAACCATGCAAGGGAATTTGACGTCAATCTTTAATGCAATAGGATGCATTTTTGCAGACTGTAAGATAGTGGTAAAATAAAATCAATTTCAAAATGCAGAATAGTTAGCCGTGAAAGCTATTTTCTTAGAAGTACGCACAGTAAAGTGACGTGATGCGAATATGCATTGCAGTATTATTATCCTGTTCATTAATTTCTATGTATATGGCCACCTGCTCCTTTTATTAGTAAGGATATAAATGTCTGTTCTCAGTATCCTTCTAAATTTTATTAAGCGAAGAGAAATGTCGTTTAGAAAACTATTGTTGATTTAGTAAAATGTGTATTAATATTATGCGTGAACTAATCTGTACCTGTATCTGAGTGTTTTATATTCATAATGTGTACATAAGCAATTAGAAAAAAATTGTTTGTCCGTTGTCTAATACTCATAGTTCAAGCTCTACATAGTTTGGGATTGGGAATTTTATACCTATTTTTTATATATTATTATTATTGTTAAACTCTTAAATTGAGTATCTCCTGAACATTTTTATCCTGGAGGTATCGAAAAGAAGACTAAGCTATTTGCTAACTAACAGGCAATATTACCAGCAAATGAAAAAAAATACTAAATTAAAATATTATGTAGATGTTACATTTTATTTCCCACTCTACTGAAAGTATGCGGTCCCTTACCTTAGCTTTTATTAGGAACTCCTTAGTAAATACCTACTGCCTTATTTATGCAAACATTAAAAAAAATAAACTTCTTTTAAATTGCCGCTACGGTAAGATAGAGATTGATAGTAACATTCAAAATAAGAAAGGTTATCTATCTGAAATAAATTGTGATTATATACATGAGTACGTAGGTACGTAAGTTTTGCGCTCAGCTGCTTATCAGTAGCTAAGGATTCTAAAAATTCTACATTTATTACTCATATTTATCTTATTTACAAAGAATTTTCAAAGTACATATTACATCTGTTAGATGAAAGGTCTCTATTTGCAGCTCAATAATATAAAATTTAACTAATTATAGATTATAAAAATCATCAACAGATGACAAATTATTTTTAAGGAACTCCCAAAAGGAAAAGTTTTACTTCGATTGCTTGTTACCTTAGAGCTCTACGTATTGATAAAAATGTTCATAGTTCGATAGAGTGGGTCGTCGTAATCAATAGTAGGCCGTTAGTTTTAAGTCTACTATTTTTTTATAATTTCTACGGCACCAACTTTCAAATGTCATATTTTTTAATTAGTTAAAAAAATATTAAAGTCTCTCGAAAAAACCTTAAAAAAAAACAAGCGAAATGTGAACTCTCTTTTTGAAATCTATAAAAAAAGGTCGTATACATCGTCAAAATCGAATCCACAATTACAACGTGATTATTATCAATGATCTGATTACGTAACTAGCACGTACAAGAGGAACGTTATTATTATGTATCACTGGAATTGTGACGACATTTCTGAGAACCATGACTCATTTGAGAACCACGATTGACCTGTTATGTTTAACTCGTCTGGAGTCACTTTTTTGCATAGGTATTACTCATCGATACACGGCTCATGCTTACCTACACATTCACTGAGGAAAAAACGCAATGGTTACAACTAGGCAGTTGTAGCTTTTAATTTTATAGTAGACAAGTTACTCAATTTAAGAAAATACTGCAGATAAGGTTATATTTTAAAAAAAAGAATAGAAAAATTAATCTACACCTTATCTTTATATCGTCGCATTCAGTGATTGTATTAGAAATGTCTATATTCAATACCTCCATGTCAATTCTCGTTCCTTAGAATCGGTAAAAATTCGGTTAAGTTAACTTTAGTTGTCAAATTTTCAAACAATAGGTAAGACATTTGTAAACTATAGTTAACTTAATCGAATTTGTAACGATTTTATGGAACGAGAATTGACATGCAGATCAAATTAATTCGAAGAATCATACTTATGGACACAAATATTTGCATTGTGCCCAAATCGAACCCAAAATCTTTAGTTTACATTGCGTACTTCAACACCACAGATGACGACATAGTAGGTACGACTATATCACAAAATTAAATATGCGATCTAATGTAGTAAGTACTGCTAATAGGGTCGCGGTTTATTTATTCTTATTTGATTATAATAAACCAAAACTAAGTATACGTGGTTTAATATTGTCACTGTTATAACAATAACTGTCGCTTTGCTATTTAACCTTAATAAACCGCAACACATTTTATGTTCATTTGCTTGTCAATAATATGGTCTAATATACGTCATTGATTATTTAAATGTTTGAAAACCGCAAACTCTATTACTACTACAAACCTATCTTGAACCACATAGCTCATTTAGTTATCAGTGTATTTAAGAAACACATCTTTCAAGCCAACAATCGATAAAATATCTAAAAGATTTGGTATTTAAACCATGCGTCACACCGCTTAGCGGTCAATTTTATAATGACCGATATCATCAATAACTTCTCTGTGTTCTAAGTACACAATAATATAAGTCTTGGATATTGTCCAAAGGCTGGAGTTATTAAACGGCGTCAGAAACCTATGGAAGGCTTGAATAACTGTTCTAACTACTTACACGTCTTATGTCTGTTCTTCGTCTAGTGACGTGACGCCAAATGAAAAGAGGGAAGACTTAACGTAAAATCCTTTATTAAACCGTTTTTAGTCAGTTTCCCTCCATCACCGCAGGAGACCAGTGACTGATAACCATTAATAAGCTCTTATAACTAAACAATCACTATTTTATTTAGACTCAACATAAAATAGGCCTTTTAAGTTACAAGTAATACTATCGGTACACAATCAGACCAACAAAACCCATGCACCTTCATACCTTGTGTTAAGGCACGTTTTTGAATGGCAGTATATAGCTTGATGCTGTGTTTACCTAGAACTAATAAGTGATAAATAGATAAATGTTTTGATGACGCCGAGCCGGCCGGCTTGGCCATGACATCAGCACCGACCACGTCAATACACGTCACGTCATCCAACGCGAATCTCAGACCGTTTTATTCTCATGATATAATAAATAATTGATAAATATTATAATAAGTTGAATATAAATGAGTCTTTATTACAATATTCTAGAAATTCTAGTGTTACGCAGTTCTTGTTAATCATCTGTATGCCATATAAAGGAATAAGTGATTACTATTTTAATAAAATAAAAATAAAATATACATAATATAAATTTTAGCAGTATTATGTAACAAATACGTTTATGTCGCTACATCGTAGCCATCTATGTATTACATTAACTTCTTATGTACAGTGTATGTACAGAGTTTTAGCTTGATAGAACTCTATTACATAAACCCATAATGCACGTGTTGGTTACGTTCAAAGAGAGTTTGTCTAACTAAACTGGACACACTCCATTAGAAGGTGCTGCTCTCATCTCCTTACTACTTATACAGATATTTCTGAGAGAACTATCCTTGAATGCCATGACGGGCTTTCTTACTCATTATGAGCTACTACCAACTAACACTCAAGATGTTCCTTAACCATCTACGAGTATTAGTTGGGGTTACTCTCCACCTAGAAGTAAGTGGTTACCGTATCATATGGACGCCTGCAACACAAGAGAAATCGCAACGAACGTTGTCGACACTTTAAAAACCTTTTAGCTGCTTTAATGAAATCAATCAATCAAATTTCTTTATTTTCTCTCCACAATGATACAACTAATAAAATATACATAAATGCTAAAATGTAATAACCATTGTGAAGAGACTGGTGCCTGAAATAGGTTTTGTAAAAAAAACCTACAGGTCACCAGAACGAAAGACTATACTGGCCTGATAAAACATGTAAAATTATTTGTAACACAGCCTTCTACATTATATGTTTCTTAAGCTTAAACCTTACCGTGATATTACCTAAACAACAATTTATCAACATAATTAATGATAGTTTTATTATCGTAGGCTAAGTTTATTGTTGTTCCGAGAAGGCGGCAACTATTGTGAATTCAGCACAAGGGCAATCGACTGCACTTATTGAACTCGTTGAAAGGTCAAAGGACCCATTGACAGTGTAATGTAATATCAATGCATGACTCATTGGATAGTCCAGTAAGAGGGCAGCACTATTAATCAGATACTCAAATCACGTGTGCATAGGTACCTACGTTGAACGCAAAGATATATGCTTTACGCATATTGATGAACCCGCCTACGACTATCAAACATTGTTTAGATAAGCCAACTTGTCAAAATGTGTTATTCCATAGTCATATTCAACAATAGATTATTATCAACAGTTCTTTTCCGTCAAAGTTTTGATAGTAATTGTTTTTTTTTAAATCTTATCACTTAGGTTACTAAATCTTGACTTGTATGGGAACACCCAAGTCAAATGCATATGTTCATGTTCATGAATAAATAACTTGTCATTGAACGGGAACTAACCCGTGACCTCTACGAAGATTACCAGCCATGGACTTACTATAAAGCCCTCCTCATAGTCAAAAGTAGAAAGCAGTTTCACATAATCTAATTTGTTGTTTCCATTGTTACAGATACCAGAGTTCTCACTCGATGGAAGCAACAGTATAAAACACAACGGCAGTGCCAAAGATCTAGCGTCTGTTATGGAGAACTTGAAGAAAGGGAGCCTCATCTCCCGGCAAAACCAGACCCTTAACACACAAGTCACTAGTTCGTCGACTCAGCAAGTAAGTTAACTAGATAATTAATTACAAATATGTAAATTAAGGGATTTTTTGCGGTTTTGCTACGAAAACAAAAGATGGAAAAATTTACATAAAATCATATTAGCTCCCCAAGTCGTAACGGTCCGGTTAGGTTTATTATATCTTATGGAAACAAATGGAAAAATAAAGGAAAAATTTTTTGAGAGATTAGCTGATAAAACCTGAGTCTACATAAGTGAGTAAATGGATCAGACGCCTTTGTGTGCTAAGCGCTGTCAAGCTTGTAAATTTGGATACCAAAACTTCAAACACAGCAGCCGCATCTATGACCGCTTTATAACTGAAGTCTTATATAATGAAACTTAATCTCTAAACGGCTAAACTGTATTTTGGTCGCATTCATATAACCATAGTCAAACCTCAAACAAAGACCAAACTATAAAGGGAATATACCGACGCCTACGTTTATATCTCTAGGAAATCGTTACTTGTATCATAAATACGACTATTATCTGTAACTACTGTATGCTTTGACTTTTTCACAAAGGAAGACAAAGAGCTGTAAAGTTATTAACTTCAAAGTCTTGGATAGAAAAACATACCTACCTACTATAAGTTACTTTTATTAAAACAAGGTATACTTATGTGGGAAAGTCGAAAAAAAATATAATTATATGAAACGTTTTAACGCTTTCATAATCTATGTATCTACATACAGCTCTAAAAAAGATGGCATAAAAGCTCAGGCCAAAATGATCAAGCTTAATAATTAAAAATTTCTAGCGACATGATTGATGTATGATATGCTCTGCTAAGATTTTAACTAGATGGCGTTGTACAAATTCGTGAGGAATACGTACTATTAATCTTATAAAAGCCCTTTATTTTACACAAAACTCATGAGGCACAGTCTAGTTTGACAAATGTGAGGTTTGTCATTTGTTAATGGCTCTTGACAGACAAAGATCCACAGCATCAGGTAATATTACGATTGCGTCAGAAAAGGGCTCAGTTTCATTACACCTGTAGGAAGATTCATATGTCCAGGAACACTTAGTATAGATCGCTTTTCACAGCAGGTGGCAGATATAAATTTGAGCCCAAGTTAGAGATTGGGTGTCTAAAAATGAGCCAGAATAACCCTTTAATGTCCCAATGCTGAGACAGTTCTTCTCTGATCTAAAGAGTAACTAGGTCTTCTAATAAAGGTATTGCTGTTAGTCTTTTGGCAGAGGTTTAGGGTTCGTTTCCAACTAAATGCAAATCTTTTTCGCATAGGTCTGGGGGTTTCATTCGTAGTCTATAATAGATATCCTGAAGTAAATATGTGAGAAACATATTTACTTAGGTTTTTTTATAATAATATTATTATTTCTCTACGTAGAAGTCTGGCGTTATCATAAAAGTAATTCGTTACTCTCGTGACTGTTACGTGTGCACCATATAAGTTAATGAAGGCAAACACATTTTACAATGATTTGACGTATCAAATAATGTTTGAAACTAAATATAGAATACGTGTTTTTTTTAGCTTCGGCCTTCGTTAGTAAACTCCCGAATGTTTATTTTGAATCTATCCAACTGTAGTTATTACGAGAAAATTCTAAATGTGACTTATTTTTCTTTGGGATTATTGTTTTAGCCTATTAACTTTAATAGGTTTCCGAGCAATAAGTATTGTTACACCACAAATTATTGTTTCTAATCTGGAAGGTTTACGTACTTTTACTGGATTAGTTTACAGCTAATTACTTTATTTTAAATACATAAAAGAACCAAATTGACCGACACAGCGCTTAGGACTAGCCGAATAAGTAGCGGTAGGTAGGACACATAGCGCGAAATATCTACAGCTAATGGAACTATATAGTTCTGAAGATATGTCCGTGTACCGGAAGACGCGGGAAGAGGGCGGTACCTAGTTAAGTCGGTGGAAAAATAACCACACCATTCCGATATGCTCATAACCCTGACAGCTCTCAACGTCCTTAAGAACTTTCCAGATTTCCACATTTTCAAACGTTACTTATTAAAAAAAAAAGTGAGCAATATTGCCTGAACCCGTAAAGTTAAATAGTAAAAATATGTAGGACTTCCGACCAAGACTAACCAAGTTAACTTATTTTCGTAATTGCAATATAACATTGTGCCTATCGATTTATCTGCACTTAAAATAAATATAAAATCGAATTCCTGTGTTATTCAAGAATAATGTTACTATGTACTATATCTGGCGGGCATATCGCCAAAAATTATGTTGTAACGTAGGACAGCGTACTGACTATTAACCCATAACCCATTTAAAAGGGCCTCCGATGTCATAATACATAGTAAACAAATTATATCAGATTTTGTCAAGCAACTAAGAAAAGAAGGGGATCATTTTTGTTAAATTTACTTACAATTTGAAGCTCTACTACGGTTGTATGCGAGTTTAAATCCTCTACTAAGAGTACTTGGCCTATAGAGTTGTTTCGAGCTTTTCATCACTAGCAATGACATTATGTTTGTCGAGTCTTCTTTATTGTTTCAAGTAGACTACTTAAGCCATTCATTTATCTTTAAGGTACCCTTACCTTCACATGACGCAATGAATATATTCTAGGTCAAACAAAAACAGATTGTATTTCTAACTTTTATCGCTATACTCATCAATATAATCGTCTACCGTATTTTGCCTCATATGGAGCTTTTGACATGTCTCCGGCGACGAGTTTAAATT
The DNA here is from genome assembly GCA_905475405.1 of Schrankia costaestrigalis. Classification (NCBI taxonomy): domain Eukaryota; kingdom Metazoa; phylum Arthropoda; class Insecta; order Lepidoptera; family Erebidae; genus Schrankia; species Schrankia costaestrigalis. Next base: position 8,003,695 of record FR997832.1, read on the forward strand.
CTATGAATCATAGAACAAATATAACGCTTTTAACTCTTTCAACATATTTTTTTCTTAGTCATTTTGCGATAAAATAAGTATTCATTTATTCACATAACTTGTCCTAATTATCAAAAAAACGTAAAGAATAATAGTAGTTCCTTACAGAAACGATGAGTATAATCCTAATTTACTATATTACCTGTCGACTCGATATCCCACGCAATGAAAGATATCTAACGGGCCTCTACATTCTGACTGTCAAGTACGAGGTTCAAGGGTGAGATTTGTTGCATCTCAAACACCCACGCTCTATGAATCACTTCATTCCGCGTTTAATGCCAAATTTTGGTAACGTCTTTAGTATCTGAACAAGCAATCGTGTGTGATGTAGGTAATAAAATCTTTTCTATTATTGTGATAGTAGGATATTGTTATTTAATACAGTGCTAAATAAGAACTAAAATTAACTGTAAATAAGTTTTCATACTTTTGACGGTTTTAAAATGTTATTTTTGTATTTCTATTTTGTATAGCCCTGGCTTTATATACTTTGTGTAGGTGCGCCAAGACGTGTGACGCCCAAACTTACAATCTTCTATAACATTGGCACTGAACTTCTCTGCGGTCTTAGTCTAGATAACGTGTTGTAACAAATAATACGTAGAGTTCGTTGCCTTACTTTTGAGGTATTTCTAGAACAATGACGTAACGTTACCAAAAAAAATCATTGTGTTACAAACTTTTTTTTTTGTTTATAGATGGTTTCAAGTGCAACATCCAGCAGTGCGTCGTCCAGCCAAAGGATGCAGACCTCATCACAGCGGCTCCAGCACATTGCCGCTTCCGAAATAAAAGCAAGTTCCATGAAGTCTGATCTCAGTGAACTTAAAAGTTCAATTTCGGAAATGAAAAATTTAAGTAGCTCAGCGGCGAAAAATTTTGGTCAAAGGTTAGTTTAGATTAATATAGATTGGTATTTTATTTTATTTGATTCGTATAAAATAAGTTACGTAGATATCTTTTATCTCGAATTTGGCACGTTACATGTTTTTTGATTGCCTCTTGTGTCAATATGTAGTAAAGTGTTAATAGAGACGTTTTCTTACGAATACTTGATGTTTTTGCCATTACCAACGAATCTGTTCAAACTAGCTCACCTGAGCGACCTTGGCTGATAGCCAATTCCCACCCGTTGCTCCTCTACTACATGTTTGCAGTACAACGCCGACAAACAATAGCAACGCTGCTTTCCGGACAACCCTTTCATAGATATTAGTAATTAAATTGTTTCGCTTTCAAATATAGTGAGTGATCGATAATTACGTGATAATTATTTTAATTGATATTTATTTTTAGATTGAGAAGCTCAATGGAAAACATTGTTGATCAAGATGAGCTGGGTGATCGTAATTTGCCTGTTATACGTGACCTCAGTGAACTGGATGACATGGGCGATATGAGTGATATGGGAGAACTGTCTGGAGATGGACCACTAGTGACATTTCCAGAATCTGATACCCCACCACCAATAACTGAGAAACCATCTTTACTAGCTGGGAATGCAGCCAGAGATATAGTTGGTTCTAGTAATGCCAATGAACTCAAATATAGTGCAGCAAGAATGAGCTCCGCAAGTTCAACACGTGTCGTAGCAGACGGGTACAGTGCGTCAAGATCTGCTTCAAACAGCTCAAGAATGCGTCGTGTTCAGCATGGCGATATGCAATATGCGGAAAGGAGCGCTGCGAGTGCCTCACATCGGTTACTACAAGCTGAGGGACTCACTGCTGAACAAAATGCTGCTTCTCTTCAAGTAAGTAATTTCTTAGCTTGCTTTAATTTTTATGCCAAATTATATGTATGGCACGTGGTAACTGTGTTCAAGAATTTTTATTTACAATTTAAGTATTGACTGAGACAGACACCTCATTTTACCGTCTGACTACATGGTCTACGGAGCCAAAAAGGCGCGCCGAAGGACATGACCTCGCGTGAACGCGACCGATCGATATCATAAGGTACCGCCTTCAACGTACCGAAGCGCGCAGTACACTGGGATTTCTTGCTACGATAACATCCAGCATGAAAGTGTTTAAAATCATGCGATAGTTTTGTCGCGCGTGATGGCTGCTCGTATAATTGCCTGGACTGGCAGGATATTCCGACGTGGAGGATCGCCCGGGGCCGTAAGCATAATTATCTTCAGTCGCTTATCGCCGTAGTAAACGGCCTACGCTTTTCTCAGTCAGTGCCTGAAAGCCGTGCGCGCGAACACACGCGGAAGTCAATAAATGCGCGTGCGCGCACTCTAGTACCCGAATAGTCAGTTTTAAATATAGAAATAGAATGTCTGCGGGAGGGGGTTCTGTTCCGTGGCCGGTACACCGTCGTGTCCTATCGCGCTTTCTTCCGCAGCCGCATAATCCTTCGGTGAGAGTACATTTCCTCGGAAAAATTTCACACTCAACCTTCACTCGTGACGTGTATACACAAAGTTTAAAATTCAGCAATCGCGCGAGTTTCATATGTTTGGCCTATATCCAATAGCTAGAGGGACGCATAATCTGAGCCGTGACGTGGGATTTTGTCCAATATAAACTATAAGTAGTTTAGATTTCGAAGTGAACACATCTCTCTTTCATTAAAAAGTTCAAAAATGTCTTTAAAACGTCGTTCGAGACCGAAATTGCGTATCGCTATTGCCGTAACTATCAAATATTTACTTTGTAAATCAAGTGCTGTAATATAATGTTTATTAGTGAATTCAGTGATGTCATGAATCTTTCTCGAATTTTGAAGCATATTCGACCACAGCATTAATGGATGAACTATGTTATTTCAGGAGCAAAGGTCGCTTAAAGCTGGAGAAGTGACGGCACAAGAAGCTAATAACATGTCAGCTACAAGTTCAAGATTGCAGACAGAGGCATTTAGTGCTGAGAAAATGGCAATGGCATCAGCGCAAGCCCGTCAAACAGTGACTTCAAGCGGCATGTTCAGCCACAAAGAACACTCCAGTGTAGCCCACTCTAATATGACGATCTCTAAAAACTTATCCACCAAGTCTACTCTACACACTTCTTCTCAGGTATGTTTTTGTTTTTATTATTAATTCATTATACTCGTACTAAAGTCAACAATGGTAACACTTAATGGTTTCTAAAGCAAAATCCTAATATAAAAAGCGTAGTATTAACTATTTTGTGGTAATTCAAAGAAAACTAGGCTGACTGACTAGGTTTCATGATTCATTTAATAATGCTTGATGTTAAAATGACAATTCTTAATAAGATTTCAAAATGTTAGACGTAAAGCTTATGACATTCTATATAGTTTTATGTAAACCTAAAATAGTTTTATTACGTCCATTAAACAAAAAAGTGCGTTGTTACCGATTTCTTTATTTGGTGATTAATTGCTATGTATGCACCTAATGTTAATGTTTAAGAAGTAGATTACTACTAATAAAATAAAGTATGTATTTTATTTGTCAAAATTCGTAATAATTTGCACTACGTATTGACTTACGCTTTTTATTTCTTACTCATCTTATACTAATCAAATTATATACCTATAGCTAAGATATAGCTCTATTGTATTAAAGCAACAAAAAATAACCAACGCATATATTTCTAATTCCAGATGAGTCAACTTTTAAATGGAACCATTAAAGCAGGCGATGAGGACCTTACAAATTTAAGTTTTGAAGATTTAGATAATTTAAATGCTAACTCAAATCCTAAGGACGTCGAGACGGCAATTCAAAAATACTCAACAAGAATGAATGCCTTCATAACATCAATTAAAAACAATCAGATAGATATGCAAAATGCTTCCAAGCATTTCGATAAGCTGAATGAAATGTTACGAAGAGCATGGGCTGTTCAAACCTATGGACATGAACTAGGATATTCATTATGTAATATTTTAAGAGAATCCGGAGGCCTTGATATACTTATGACGAATTGTTTAGAGAAAAGTAATTCGGCTCTACAATTCTCTTCTGCAAAATTATTAGAACAGTGTCTCACAACAGAAAACAGAGCTCATGTTGTAGAAAACGGTCTTGAAAAAGTTGTGAACGTAGCTTGTTTTTGCACGAAATTCGCTAATTCAGTTGATCATTCAAGAACAGGCACTGGTATTTTAGAACACCTTTTTAAACACAGCGAAAGTACTTGCGATGATGTTATTAAGTTAGGAGGATTAGACGCGGTCTTATTCGAATGTCGTAAAAATGATGTAGAAACCCTAAGACATTGTGCAACAGCATTGGCTAATTTATCATTATATGGTGGTGCAGAAAACCAAGAAGCCATGATTAAAAGAAAAGTGCCGATGTGGCTATTTCCATTAGCTTTTCATAATGACGATAATATTAAATACTACGCTTGTTTAGCTATTGCTGTACTGGTTGCAAATAAGGAAATAGAAGCTGCTGTTCTAAAGTCTGGTACATTGAACTTAGTTGAACCATTTGTAACTTCGCATAACCCGTCAGAATTCGCTCGCTCAAATCTTGCCCATGCCCATGGTCAAAGCAAGAATTGGTTGAAAAGATTAGTACCAGTATTAAGTTCAAAGAGAGAAGAAGCAAGAAATTTAGCAGCTTTCCATTTCTGTATGGAAGCTGGAATAAAGAAACAACAAGGGAACACCGAAATATTTAGAGAAATAGGGGCCATAGAGTCATTAAAGAAAGTTGCTAGTTGTCCAAATGCAGTAGCATCTAAATACGCTGCACAAGCTTTACGGTTGATCGGCGAGGAAGTGCCACATAAACTATCGCAGCAAGTCCCACTGTGGTCAATTGAAGATGTTAGAGAGTGGGTAAAACAAATAGGTTTTTGTGAATATGCGACAAATTTCTACGACAGTAGAGTTGACGGAGATTTATTGCTGCAAATTACTGAGGAGAATCTGAAAGAAGACATTGGTCTACAAAATGGAATCAAACGTAAAAGGTAATTTATTCAACATTATTACTTATAGAGAAAGTCACGTTTAGTCGCCTTTTACGACAACCGAAGGGATTAGTGGTAGTGGTAACATTGTTTATTCTTACTCCGGAACTACAGGGTTTGAAAATTAATTATATTTTTTTTACAACAGATTCACACGGGAGCTACAGCAATTGAAAAAAATGGCAGACTATACTTCGCGTGACACCAGCAGTCTAAATGACTTTTTAACGGATATTGGACCAGAATATACTATCTACACATATTCTATGTTGAACGCAGGCGTTGACAAAGAGTCTATACGAGGACTAAGTGATGAACAATTGGAGAACGAATGTCGTATTGTAAATAGTATTCATAGATTAAGGATTTTAAACGCCATAAGTGGTAAGAATTAATTTACAAAATATTATTTTTCTAAAATAATAAAGACAGTGGCAAAACGCTCTCGCAAAACGATTTGTGGAATCTAGAAATTATTATCTAAACCTCAATCTAAAACACCCAGATATACTTTGGCATCGTTAATTTCATGTCTGCTTAATTCCCCACAAAAAACTCACTGTTTACGCTTTTTTTTATTTATCAGCATTTAAAAGACACTAGTTATGAGGACATCGATTTCGATGTAATACTTCTAAATTCTATTAATTATCTTTTCAGCTTACGAGAACAGTTTACCAAGTAAAGGAGAAGAGAATATGGACAAAAACTTAGACGTCTTCGTTAGCTACCGAAGATCTAACGGCTCACAGTTGGCTAGTTTACTAAAAGTCCACTTACAACTAAGAGGATTTACAGTCTTCATTGACGTCGAGCGGCTAGAAGCTGGGAAGTTTGACAACAATCTACTGCAGAGCATAAGGCAGGCAAAGCACTTCTTACTCGTGCTTACACCGAATGCACTTGACAGATGTATCCGAGATAATGAAAGAAAAGACTGGGTTCATCGAGTAAGTTTCGCTGTTATTTAACTATTTAACTATTTTTTGTTGAATTTATGAAGGTTTTGACCCTTGTTGGCACAGTAGTCGCGTACGCAGCGGCCCTGCGAATTCCACGCAAGTCGATTAGTGTGGTATTTAAATTATTGTCTTAAGCCTAGATGATCTTTATGTCCATTTATATTTTGATGTTTGTAAAAGTCTTAACTACACCCTGTCGTGATCACTATAGACCGACCGCTTATCTCAGTCCCCGCCTGCGGTATGAAAGGGACGAGGGAGCGGGGTAGCGGTGTCCGTTATGGTAGCGTACACAAGAGCTATATCGAGTTGTTTACTATGCCAAATAAAATAAGTTTTTACAATAAAAAAAAACCGATTTCAAAGACAAAAATTGCACTAAAAAGTAAAAAATAATTAGTTGTATTTTGGTTTTACAACATTAAATCAGACATTCTTTTTACTTAATTATAATCTAAAGAATAGGTTCTTTTAATTATTGTAAAAAGTATTGTTAAGGATATTTCTTGAAGAGTCTACAAATATATTTATTTGAAGAGTCTTTAAAATATAATCAAATAATGTAATATTATTGTTATTTTTGGAGTAATGTGACAGCCACGATAGTTATATTCTATATTTTATTCCTGACTATAAATTTAAAGAAATATGATGTCGTGTTATACACTGACTAAAGACTAAGATGAGAAATAAGTACTACGAATCAAAGACAATTACTTAAAATTCTCATGCGAAAATGAAACGGCCATGTTTGTTTTAAATAAAATATTTATCAAATTAAAAACTATTTAAAGTGATCAGAATGTGTTAGACAAAACTCTATTGCCTTTTCTAACGACTTTGTAGACAACATTTTGCATTATTGATCCTATTCACGAATTACGATTTTTTTCAATTGACGGTGCTGGTTAGCCCCATAAACGCCCATAAGTTATGGAAAGCTTTAATCAGTTACTAAATAGGTATATTAAAACGTTTGAACGTGACACAGGTATTTTAAAATATATTTATTTAAATATGATAAAAATAGTTATTTAATATTTGTTTAATTTTTAAACCAATCCATAAACAATCAACAACTTTATGTCAAACCCCGGACTCATAAACGCAACTTAAATTTTAGTCAATTGATAAGCTTAAATTTTTACGGTTTTGTTTGGCTTAAGGTTGGTTTTGCTAACAAAAAACTCGCTAAACAGTGATTAAATTTTAGAGATTTTTATAAGTAAGGGGGTTAATGTCGAAGTCATATAATAATATAATCTGTAATTCATGGCCGCCATTCCATTAGCTTATGTATTATCGTATTTCGTTGGCTGACACCGACTCCAAAAATAACAATAATATTACATAATTTGTAATAATTTGATTATTTTTTAAAGAATCTACAAATATTTTGAATAAGAATGTTTTGAAAAAAATAACATTTCATTTAGTTACTTAAATAAGTTTTTGTTTAATTTGTGTAGTTTTAAGATATTATATTGCATTATATTGCTATAATTTGCATATCCGATGTGGATAGACTGTTGAGAATAATGTATTCATACACTAACACCTGATATACACAGTTTTGCAATACATCTTTGTCTTTAATAAATATATTTGTTATTATACGAATGGCTGATTTAAACTATAAATATAATTATAACTAAAGTCTTAGAAAATATTTACAAATAATAACAATTGTACAATCATTAATTATATATATTAAATCACAGTATAATCACATTACAATAATCACAGTTTACATTAAAACAGGTATGATTTAAACATATTAATTTGTAAGAATCAATCTTAGAAAATATTTACAGATAATAAGAACAATAATAAGAGCTTTTTTTATTTTTACACGCTACCATAACGGACACTTAGTCAGTATGTCAGTATGACACTAGTGCAGTATGCTAGTCCGTCTTCTATACAATTTACAAATGTCAAAGATGGTGGCGTCATCTTGGCTCTAAAACTAGTACTTTCTTAGAAAAAATTATGCAATCTAAATTATTACACAATTTAAAGCCTGACCAGAAAAATAAAACAACCTCTTCAGGTATTTCGATTGCTTTAGGGTATAATTTTAATTTTTCCTTCTTTTTATTTCATAAAAATAAGCTAGCTAAAAATTAGAGGTGTGTTGTGATGTAATGTAGTTCGGGTCACAGTATCTGAGATGGCGCCGTTTTGGCAAAAAATCAAGAGATAGCTCTCTCCTTTGTCCTCGCCCCCCGCGCACCTCTATTACCGCAGGCGGGGTCTGAGTTAAACGGTCGGCCTATAGTTTGAGAATTATATAGTTTTTTTTAAAGGACTCTTAGTTACAAGCTTACCAAAAAGCCTATTATTAATTACGATGATTTACAGCAGTACTCAACAATGTCGCTGTGGTATTCTTTTTTTTTTTTTTAATCTTATTTATTTAAAAAAAATATAGCCATACATAAGTCATACATAAGTCGGCTGCTGTGGTACCTATTCTTATTTATAAAAAAAATTACGATTCTGTATTTTATTGGTTTTTGGCAACTAATAGGTACTCGTAAACATGGTTAAAAATAACTTAATTAATTATTTATCTTAATTAACAAATTAATTTAATTAGCGTTTTTAAAGCCTATGTCCAGCATTGGACTGCGATGGGCTAGTTAATGTGTGATTGATGATGAAACTTAATACACACATCAAAAAAGTCTAAGCAACATGCATGATATTACAAATTTACCATTTATATTAATTTATTTTACCATTTATTTTAATTATACCGTTGTATTTTATTTTTAAAATAATATTTTTAGGGTTCTATGATGTAAAAATAACAGCTGTTTTCTTTATAAGTTCTTTTAATAACAGAAATTAACAATATTAGAATATACAGGTACATAAGAAACTAAACTTTTTTTTTACAAATTGAAATTTCTTAAGAAAATGAATTTATTGTGAAAGAATAGGACAATTTAATACAAAGTATGGCCTCCTCTGCTATTCAGAACTTGTCGGCAACGATTATTCATTGAATTAATGAGACTGTTTATGTCATCTTGCGGTATTCGCTCCCAATGGAATTGTAGCAAATCCTTCAGCTGTTGGGTTGTTGTCACTCCGTCCAAGTCCTTCAAAACACGTCTCTGGAGCATGTCCCATGCGTGCTCGATGGGGTTGAGGTCTGGCGATTGTGCAGGCCAGGGCAATACCTGGATGTTCTCCGTTGCCAAGTATTCACTGGTTCGCCGAGCTGTATGTGAACGCGCATTGTCATGCATTAACGTAAAATCGGAGCCAAAGGTTTGTGCAAATGGATGGACATAAGGTCTGAGAATATCCTCAACGTAATTTTCAGCGTTCATGTTTCCATTTACAAAAACGAGCTCAGTTCGCCTGTTCTTCATAATACCCGCCCATACCATAACTGTTGAGCCGCTGTATGGATGAACTTCCTGAACGCACCTGAGTCTTTCAGTATTTCCGGGTCGACGGTACACTCGCACCCTTCTTGTATCAGGCCTAAACCCGAATCGCGACTCATCGGAAAACATAATTTTATCCCATTGTTCCTGGGTCCATGTTATGCGTTCTCTACACCATTCATTTCGACGAGCGCGATTCCCGTGACGTATCGGTGGGCACCTGATAGGGCGTCGAGCTCGTAGGCCGTAGTCATGCAGTCGATTTCGCACAGTTTGGGGACTTACATCAACACCACTTGAATTTTGTAGCCTCAAACTTATCTCTCGAGCGGTTAACATCGGCTGGCGTCTTGCAGTCAGTTGTATGTACCGGTCTTGCCGAGTGGTTGTACTCCTTTTACGGCCTGGATGCTGTTCAGCGGGTTCCCCTGTATTATTGTAGCGCTGCCAAAGACGACAAATAACACTTCTATGAATACCAAAATGTCGAGATACCTGAGATTGATTACTTCCCGCTTGCAACATCCCTACAGCTCTTTGCATTTCATCTGCCGTCAAATGACGTCGCTCCATGACGTAAAGAATATCTAACAATTCAATTTTGTCGCCAACTGTATTTAAATGGTTGGTAAAATTATAAAATCAAGACTAAAACGTAGCAATTAACATGCACTCAAATTCAAACAAATTCGCAGTCATTTGAATTTTATGAAAAAAAACAAAACATAATCGAAATTTTTTTTTTACAACCAGCCAGTATGTCATCAATAACAAAAAAGTTTACTTACCTATACACTTTGAGTGAGTAAATACTTAGAAATTAATTAATATAAATGGTAAATTTGTAATATCATGCATGTTGCTTAGACTTTTTTGATGTGTGTAGTATGCTATAATTTATTATTCTATTTTTCAGGAAATCGTAGCAGCCTTACAGTCACAATGCAACATTGTACCCATAATTGATAACTTCGAATGGCCTAAAGCCGAAGAATTACCTGAAGATATGAGGGCTGTTTGTCATTTTAATGGTGTCAGATGGATACATGACTATCAAGATGCATGTGTCGATAAGCTTGAAAGGTATGACAAAGACCCAATTTTTTTTGTTCTTTTCCTTTTTTAGGTGACCCTAGACCCTGATTATACATTATAATTGCTCGTGGAAGCCAGCAATATTAGAGCACACCCAATCCGCTCCTTATATAAGCTGTTAGCCCTTTAATTCAGTAGCTACTCCACTCTTCCACGTAAACACAGTAACATTTACAAAATTCTGTTGGGAGGTACAGCAAACGAGTACAACCATGGTACCGACCTACACTGCTTATTTCTGAAGAGTTCTCTAATAAGAGAATACTAACAAGAAATAGAAAAATTAAACCTATTGTTTTTCCCTGAACCGGGTTCCTTTATGTCTGAGGATCTAAATCAGCATCAGGGTTGCGTCTGGAGCAGATGAACTGTCACCACCGATTTCTGTTCCGCGCTTATTTTACGACGCATGATAATTGGATGAGGAATTGTCTTTAATAACATCCTAATTTGTTGGTTTAGCTTCATCCGAGGTAAATCAAATCTCGCAAGCCGTTTAGACGGGCCGTTGCGTGGAGTTCGTGCTGAAACACAAACTCCTGGAACCGCAACGATAGGGCGAGGACCACCAATTTACCAACGCATGGCTTCTTGCGAGAGCAGAGGGAGTGATAAAGCAGATTGACTAGAGCCGCCCATACACACACTGCCGCCTATTAGGTAAATATACCTACATTGAAATTCATTAATATTAAGTTGGTGATAGAGTAAAAATGTGTGTAATGGTGACACAGTGTCACGTGTTAAAGGTTTTCAATGGATTCTATAATATGCCAATAGGAAAATTTGCAGGTTTATGTTTGAGTTGACATAAAACTCTATATCAATATATCTGATCAGAATCTAATATCTAAATAAGTAGATCAAGTTTCGCTCCTTCTCCGAAGAAGGCCCGTCTCTACCATGAGACTTAATGGACTGACATGAAAGTAAAAAACAACAGTTTCAAAATTAGTTTCCATTCATTAAAATAATTATTATTTTAAATTTCAGACCACGAAGAAATCGCCAATCCTCCTTAGAAAAAGCTTTATCTGCCTCTTCACAAAGCTGCGAACAATTAGCAACTAGTTGTAAGACTGCATCTCCAGAAAAAACACTATTTAGTTTACCCGAACGTCTTTCCGAAAGTAGTGATAATATTGACTGTAATGAACTTGAGAAGACTTCACGTAGATGCCGTAGCTGCGAAGGTATATTAGAAGCCGAGGAACAAACGCACACACAATTATCTTTACCCACGCCTTTAGAAGCTGCCACGCAGACTAAAAGGAAAAGAAACTTTATGGACAGATGCGTGAACAAAGTGAGACTGTGTTAAAAAAATAATTGGTGTAGCAGTTGGTCACAGAACCAACAAACAGCAGAGTGTGTATGGTCAAGGACTGCCTTATTGGACACTAAATGCATTATATTTATGCGAATCTAATTTTAAAGTACAAACATGTGTATATTTTTGTGTATGGCAATAATTTAAAGTGTTAATGTGTTCGGACACGTTACTATTGGTTATGTTAAAAAGATCGTAATCTCAATGAGTGCTTGTGAAATAATATATTACTGTTTTTAAGATAGAACACATTACTACCCTGCTGTGTTTCAAGAACATCGCACGAGGTTGTAATGCGGGTTAATTATATATGACACTTTGTAAATGTACCTTGTACGTGCCTTTTTACTATGGCATTTTGCTTATGATTTCTGTCTTCAGTGATAATATTAACATCTCTCTATCCTTTCACTCTCTATAGATTTTATAATGAATTTATATCCAATTTTAGTTTTTATTTAAAATATATCTTGCCAATGAAATGTTTGTAAAAAACAAAATGATACGAAATTATTAGTTCACTTTATGTGATAGCCGAGATCTTCTGTAAATTATAAAATATTTAAAAAATGCTTTCTTTTTCTCTCGAACTTATTTTTATGTTGCTAGTACCTACCTAATTAATTTATGTAATAAAAACATATTTTTCCAATTATGAGTAATTTTTCGTTACTTGAAATCTGTACAAAATTAAATTTTAGATGTAGATTATTTTAGTCATTTTATGAGTTAACCATAATATAAAACAATGTACTCTATCAAAATCTATTGTATTTATGTGCTAGCCTAGCTCTAACAACAAAAATAAATGGCATTATAAAAATAAACCTTCGTGTCTCATTTTACTGCTATTTTTCGTGGAAAATCTTTATTAGGCCGTTTACCCACCGACTTGGCCCTGTCAGACAGATATTCAGCATCCCCATGGAAACCGCTCTACTGGTTATAACCCACGGCGACCTTCAATCGTCTATTAGTCGGCGTAATAAGAGGCTGCCGCTATTCGTCGCATCGAGGCATTACCCGCTAGTCTCCATCTACCAATGTTCATAAGGTGACAGACATAGAACCTAGAACCACCACCCTATATCATTAGTAAGGGAATTGAAAGACAATATCAACACAACCTGTTTGACCAACGTGTGTGTAATTAAAGGCCTGGAATCACATTGCTTTCTTATAGAATTAGGTCTTCCTTGAAGGGCGTTAATGGGGCTCACTAGAGCGTGTGCGTTCGCCCAGCGGAATATTATTGAATTTAAAGATTTTAATTATGCAGATATTTAGTGTATGACATCGCGTAATTGTGTAAGGTAAAAAAAAATTGTGTATGCAGCCATTGTGAAAAAATAGGGTTCCCTACTTAACCTTAACTTACCTAATAAAACTCATCACTAAGGTCGTCAATCCGATGCAGCAATTGATCGTTAGGGCACATGACTTTTAGGAATTTTGATGCTTAGACGTGGCAAGCTACAGAGCTCACGATTCATAGGTCTCATGGATAATAGAGTATACGTGTTCGAGCAATTAATGTTTTATCAAACGTCTTTATATCTAAAGTAGGGAACCCGGAGAAATTCGCCAAAAACTTATTCCGCTGGGCGAACGTTGACCTGGCGGACCTTTTTATCTGTGGACGTAGAAGAAAAGAAATTTGTCCAAAAATTAGTAGGTACAACATTTTGTATCATTGATTCTATTTGCGAAATATGATTTTTTTTCAATTCGGTATGTACCTAAAGATTGTTTTGGTATTTTTTTATATTTTTATTTTAAAGGTTTATTAATTATAAACAACTGATTTGAGCATTTTTGGTTTCCTACCTATAGTTTATTTTTAACTTATAATTCATGTATAATTGTAAAAATGAAAACAATCTTGCAATTCTTTTTTGCGCTAAAATTATGATTTTATTCCTAACCAATCTAAAATCTCTAAATGGTTTTTAATCAACATAGGTAAACTTTTACTTTACATACCTACCGAATGGGCGGCGCGCTAGTGAGCGCTATAAACGCTCTTATGTTAGATTTAAAAACATTTATGCTTATGAAACAGTAAGTAGGGTATCATAACAGCCCATTACTGTCCCACTGCAGGGACAGGCCTCCTCCCATGACGGAGGGATACTTGACTTACTAATACCATGCTGGCCAGAAAAAGGATTGGTATAGGGTTTAATTTCAAGTTTTCCTTCTTATTGTTTCGTAAAGATAATATTCACGGATAGTCCCTTAGTCGGTTTTTACGACACCCATGGGATGAGATGGGGTAGTGACATATTGTATTCTTACTCCGTCACCACACGGAGAGTAGGGTATGGCCATAGTTTATGAATACCTACTGCATTATGATGTTCTAAACCTACAACACACCTATGTAATAAACTAGGTAGACTAATTAATATGTGCACCGTTTCTCTGAGTTCATTTTATTTGAAATTTGATAATATGATACACTTTGTAAGCCTTTCACTAATCCACAACCATGCTTATTCTCTTAAGTACTTTATACTAATCAATAAATGAGTATAATTAGAACTGTATAACTTCCTGTTTAATTGCTTGTTGTGACAACTTGTAACAAAAACAACACTATAGCAAGAATTCATAATAAATACATATGTAACTTTTATTATAATACTTTTGTTGGTTTATGTTTTGTAAGTTGTTCAATAAATAAAATAAAATTAAAAAAAATAAAATTATGTCAACCCCACTAACCTTTATCTTATTAATGAAGTGAATCATCAAACAAATTATTTTCAGGTTCCCTTATAAAAATAATATTTTCAGGCTCTATTGGCATAAAAACATTAAAGTTTGCCATACTTGTCTACTTTTTACTGTAATAACTTTACCCTTCCTCAGTTTATCGTGTAGCTGTCATTCAGTGACTTTTAATAACATGCTCTCAGTCTGTAAAGTAAGCAATGGTTAATTTCATAGATTATACAACTAACATTAATGAAAGACTACAGAAGGTAGAATATTCTAGAATAAATACCTTATCCTTTTGTTGGAGGAGTTCAGTCCCTGTAGAGAGTCTGACAAGGACCTCTGTGGTGTAGTATTCTAAGTATAACATTTGCTTAGATTGGGACTAAGTTTATGCATTATGTGAATGTATTGACAAATGTTATCACCCTGCTTCAAGTGTGATATTTGTAATTACTGAGAATTAATTGAAAACAATAAACTTTATAAAATATCTTTATTTTTATTATAAATTAATCTTCCTTGTAATAACAACTTGGGACTTGCAGTCCAATAACTTCATTTATATCACCCAATATCCTCCAGACGATGTAATAAAAAAGATATTATGTACTACAAAACCCTAGGTTTTATTCGGCCACAATTTACTTATTTACTTTTATGGAAAATGAACACTCATCACAGTCTATTATTATACTACTAGGTAAAGTAGAATCACTTGCACTTAACATATAAGTACCACCACATCTACATTGATATGTATAAAATTCGTCATCAGTATTAAACTGCATGTCTATCAAAGAAATAGTATCATACAACAAACATTCACTATGCTCATGGCAAGTAAGCAAGGCATCATACTGCTTCCTACTTGCAGGGTCTTTCAAAGTGTCCCAAGCTTTCTGTATTAGAAGAAATTCTTCGCTATTTTGATCTTCTACTTTATCAGGATGCGACGAGAGTAAGAGCCGCTTATAACTTCTCTTAAGATCATTTTCACTTGCTGTTCTTTCACATTCGAGTACAAGGTAATAATCGACAATCTTTTGGTCATCCATTTCATTTTAAATAGTCTGCTAAATTGATTCGCTAAGCTTATGGTCTATTTCTTTAATATCCCAAGCATCTTATCTCATATCTCTCTCATCATCATTTATAGGTGTTTCCAAACACTTTAAATAGAATTTAAAAATGAACAATTATTAGACTGTTCTTTACACTTATGTCTCTAGCAGTGTATCACCGATGATTCTAGCAAATTTCAAGATTAAAATTAAATAAAAGCACACGCTTTCTGATGTACTTGGTTAACTTAAACAGTATTTTTTTTTATAAAACCTTTCTCGTAACCATTTTACCCATGCAGATTACAGAGTACAATATTTGTATATCAGATCGGTTTTAAAAGAAGAACACATTTCTTGGTCTATTAATTGAAGAACAATGCTTAAACCTTGATTCTTGATAAATAAATAATACACTTTAATTTTATATTGAATAAATTCAAATCAAAACTTAACCCCATATAATAAATATACTCTTTGCTTAACCCTCTTCCTTCATCATCTTGTTTTTAATTAAATATGGCTTCACCATTAACTGATGATTCTGCCAATCTTGACGTTGTTTACTTTCCAAACGATTGTTAAATATCAGTATAAATTTTTTACCTTCATTAATTAAAATAGATATTTGAATTGTTGACCGTGTGATGACGGAGTAAGAATACAATATGTAAACACCCCATCTCATCCCATGGGTGTCGTAAAAACCGACTAAGGGACTATCCGTAAATATTATCTTTACGAATTAAAAAGAAGGAAAACTTGAAATAATTAAACCCTATACCAATCCGTCTGGCCATAGATAAAGATAATACATATGAAGAAACGTCTGGCCAGCATGGTATTAGTAGGCCAAGTATCCCTCCGTGATGGGAGGAGGCCCGTCCCTGCAGTGGGACATTAATGGGCTGTTAAAATGATTAATTTAAATAAATAAATTTAAACATATAGATGATTAAGCTCAAGAAATATTTATTTATAAATATAAAAGATTAATACAAGACGTGTTTTGAAATGAAACCCTTATAAGCTATTTTAGGTACATGTTGTGTTCATCAGCTGATTGTTATAGCTATAACAATTGATACATCGGACTAAAGACCCTTTTCGAGTATCAAGTACCTAGTGTTTAATGTGAGTTGGGAGTAGTGATGGGAATTTACCCGGAAAATACCCAAAATAGGGTAAATACCGGGAAAAACCCCGGGGAAATACCCAAATGGGTAAATATTCGGGTTTTTTCAAATTTAGCATATGTAACATGTAGATAACGTGTTATACATGTATATACAAAATAGTACGTACTATTTAAGTACTAATTCTACAGTTAAAGCAAATCTAATTGTATTCATTTTCATTATTTACCTATTAGATACGTTTAACTTTATGCTGTATTATTAAATTGAACCAAATTAAACAAAAACACTGTCTGTTTGTGTATTCATCCGCTTTTAGCGACAAGAACCGTACGCCCAAACAAAATCGGCCGGCTTGAAGTTGTTGCAAATGGCTGCGCAGATGTCAGTTTTGGAACAAAATGGCGGGGAGCGAATGTTTTATTGGTTTCTGTACATATGCTCACTTCTCTGATAGCTAACTTCAGGCTGAGCGAGTTAGTAGGCGCTACTGTAACCCAAAACTAGGTTCGCGTTGGCGATCTATCTATCTCAGACGTAGTTTTGGCTTCGTACTGTGCGCACTTGGGATAATTTGTTGGTTAATTAACGCCTTGGATTTTGTTTTGTGGACGTTTGATAGCCTGGTGATAAAATACGTGATTTGCTTTGGACCGACAACTACTGCTACTCTTACGGACTTCGATACCTATTTCTCTAATAAACGGTAAGTTTGATCTTTAATAATATAGGTAAGTTATACTAAACTATAAAAGTTTTGGGTGCTATATTTGTGAATTAGCAAACCCTGTACTTTTATTAAGTCAAATTAATATAATTAGATTTTCTAAGTATATTTACTGTAAGAAATAGTTATGATTGATCCATATTGCTAAGTAGGGTTGCAGAACGTATTTTAACTGCTC
This sequence comes from Schrankia costaestrigalis, assembly GCA_905475405.1. Lineage (NCBI taxonomy): Eukaryota > Metazoa > Arthropoda > Insecta > Lepidoptera > Erebidae > Schrankia > Schrankia costaestrigalis. The sequence goes on from FR997832.1 coordinate 8,021,258, forward strand.
CTTGTACTGAACGAACATTTAGCGCGCATGCGCATATGCACAGTCAAAAACTTAGGATTAAACTCGCAGGATTCAGTTAGGTTGGGCAGCATTTAGCAAGCTACGTCGGGTCTTCTCCTCGACCAAAGTCTTCAACCAATGCGTCCTACCAGTAATGACATACGGTGCCCAGACATGGACACTCACAGGGCTAGTCCACAAACTTAAAGTCGCGCAAGTAGCTACGCAACGGGCTATGTTCGGCGTCTTCTCGAAGGATAAAATCCGGAACGAGGTTATCCGACAAAGAACCAAAGTTACCGACACAGCTCGTAGTATTAGCAAGCTGAAGTAGCAATGGGCTGGTCATATCTATCAAGGGATCGAAGGCCGTTGGAGCAAACGTGTCCTAGAGTGGAGACCGCGACTCGGCAAACGTAGTATAGTACGCCCCCCAGCTAGGTGGACCGACGATCTCAAAAAGGAAAAGCAAAAGATCTCTCTTTGGGTCGGACTGGATGCGGAAGGCGCAGGACCGAGTTTATGGCGCGTGTTAGGAGAGGCCTATGTCTAGCAGCTATGACTGCGATAGGCTAGGCTAGTTGATTGATTGAGAGATGATGACAATGACGATGATGACGATCCTTTATCTACATCCAGGCCGTTGTCAAGTCCTTTGGATAGCCCAATAAATGAAGATCGACCTTCAACATCTAGCAACAGTGATTAATAAAAATTAGTTATAAAAAACACTTTTGTAAAGTGTAATAAATATGTTAATAAGTATATCTCATTCTTTTATTATTTTCTGAACAAAGATTATTAAAAGTTTCAATAGTCGTAATCTTTGCAATTAGGTAACTATCTATCACAATGCGCAGAAAAAGTCCTATAAAAATAATGAAAAATGATTAAAATAAATTTAAAAAAAGATTGTTAAAATAAATTCCTGAATCAAGCTACACATTTTGACTTTTCGGACGCAACTGCAGCTGGTGCCCTATATATACTGGCGCAATGTATGCACCTACGCATCGCAAATTTTCACTGCATTTGTCCTAAAAATATGATAGTTTCGCTAAATAATGAAAAAACCCTCCCATTGGGTATTTTCCCACATAAATACCCGGTTTTTACCCAAAATGGGTAAAAACCTGGGTTTTTACCCACTGCCCATCTCTAGTTGGGAGAGGCCTAGAGCTAGATCCAGTTGATGCTTAATAATTGATTAAATCAAATCTATTAGTTCGTATAGTTGCAATATTATATCATCTTCTTCTTATAATCTTCTTTGGTTAGCGGTTTAATCTGTGTATTTAAAAAATTACAATTAATCAAAATAAAATAAATGTTTCTTTAAATTCATAGTAGTTTAGATAATATGACATTTGTCTGTGTAACTAAGATCTTTTAACTGAACGCCATTTGTGTGTAAACTTGTAAATATGCAGCTTATTTATTTGCTACATTTTTTAAAGAAGGCCTTTGTGGTATATCCAGCAGTAGACCGCTCTTGGCTAACATAGGTAGATAATTATAATATTATTATATTCTTACAGAGACTTATTTGTCTAAAACAATATACAGAAAACAAAAGCAGCACCGGGTTAAGAATGGAGGCATTATAAAAAATAACAGCTCAGTCTATGGTTTGTTAACTGTCAATGCCTATCTATTGTTGTCATTGTCATTCTCCTTTTGTTTGAGGTTATGTTTAAGTTGTTTATGAAGCCGAAGTTTTAATACTGCTAACTTGACTGAAAAGAAGGAACTGATGTTTGCATTTAAATAACTGTATATACGCCTAAGTTTCTAAATAATTGAATAAAGCAAAATGCCTACTTGGAATCAGATACAATCCCAATTGCGAAACCCAAACAACCCTGTTGTATTTTTTGATATTACAGTGGGAACTACAGTAAGTATACCTAAATCTCTTCTATTACATCAGCGTCTACTATTTACCACCTTAAAATTTCTTAATTCTACTGCGAGACATAGGCCTCCCTCAATTAATTAGCGTTATTACATTAATGGTATGTTCTCTGTTTTAGGAAATAGGTCGTATGATATTTGAATTGTTTGCGGATGTTGTACCTAAAACAAGCGAAAATTTCAGAGAGTTTTGTACAGGTGAATACAGAAGAGATGGAGTGCCACTTGGATATAAAGGAGCTACATTCCACAGAGTAATTAAAGATTTTATGATACAAGGTGGAGACTTCGTAAATGTAAGCATAATATATATACGTACGTATAATGTATATTAATGTATATAACTACAAACTGTTATTCAAAAATGCTCCTAACTAAAAGATAAAGTATGTCAGTGATAGTAATGTGAAAATTGGGCTACTAAAGGCCAGATTCAGAGACCGCACTTTGACTTTACTTTGAAGGAAAGTTCGACTTTGATACAAAAACGAGATAAAAGGCCCAGATTCAGAGTCGTGACTTTACTTTCTTTCAAAAGTAATCTTCCCAAAGTAAACTTTTCATGCGAAAGATTACTTTAATGTTTTTCAAATTCAGAGATAATAACCGCTTGCGTGCCAAAAGCGACGATCGTCCCTTTTTGTATTTTACCCGTAGCGTGCCTAAAGGGACGATCGTCCCCATTAGACGTGTTCTTTTTAAGTCGGGTTTTATAAGCTTTGTTTCTTTCCAACTAGTGCTTTTGCTCATTTTTTGTCCCTTCTATTTTAAACTAGACATATTATCCTATACAATTAAAATGACCCCGTGCCAACATAAGAACAAAAAGTATTAGAAATAAATTCACAAATGTCAGTCTATGTTCGAGTGGCTTTCGCGCGAAGTCACTCCCAAGATTTTGTGATAAAATGTTTTTAATTTAGTTTAGTTTGCGTTTTAAAGTGTGTTAGTGACTTTGTGGGGAATTTGTGTGCGTGTATATTGTATTAGGTGTCTTGTAGAAACAGTTGGTAAGTTTTTACAAGTTTATAATATAGTCATGCAAAGTATTTTTTTCCAATGACTTATGTTTACATTTAGCTGTACAAACATTGACTCAACAGATGTATACAATTTTGACACAATAGAATAGCCCTATTCATAAGCTTAAACAAAAACAGCACTTGAAATTAAACTCCTTACAATAAAGCTCATAAATTAAACTTTTATCAGACGGGGCGCTGATCGTCATGCGATAACGTTTTTGATTGGCACTCAACGGGTTTTTATTTACGAGCGGGTGGCACTCAAGCGGATAACTAGACTTTGCTAAAGTAAAGTCAAAGTGCGGTCTCTGAATCTAACCCTAAGACGTTTTTGTGTCAAATTAATAGCTGTACAGGTCAACATTTCTACAACAATATTATTATGAGATACAGACATTTGCAAGTAGTTTTAACAAATATGACTTAATTCATAATGAGAGTCAAAGTGGCAGTTGTACCATCATAATAGGTCTTTACCTATGAAATTGCCATTTTTTTTTGCCTCAGTCTTTAGCCTCTATATTCTTTTAAAACATAGGTTTCTTGTATTATTTTTGTAATTTGGTAAATACAGGACATTACCAACAACTAACAAAAGATAAATAAGAATAATAATTATTATTTGTATTAATAATAAGCCTGTAAATATGGGTCCAATTTAAATCAGCGGATTTTACCATTTAAACAAATGTAACTTCTTCCTTTATAATTTTTTTCTTATAATAAAATGCTATAAGTTAGCTAAGATGTGCGCTATTAATTATACCAAGTTTAATTCTATTAAGTTTAATAATTATTGAAAAAACTAAGATAACATTAGTATGAAAAATCAAACTTCGCATAAAATCTCCATACAAAATGGCAATTTCATAGGTAAAGACCTATTATTATGTCTATGAAATTATATTAATATTTAGTAAATATGTGATTACTTAATCTTGTTTAATTATTACAGGGAGATGGCACTGGTGTTATGAGTATTTATGGAGGCAGTACATTTGCAGATGAAAATTTTGTATTAAAACATGATTCTCCTGGTCTGCTATCAATGGCTAATAGTGGCAAAGACACAAATGGTTGTCAGTTTTTTATTACATGTGCTAAGTGCAACTTTTTAGACAATAAGCATGTGGTATTTGGGAGGGTTATAGATGGACTACTTGTAATGAGAAAAATTGAAAATGTTCCTACAGGACCAAACAATAAACCAAAAATACCTGTAACAATATCTCAATGTGGTCAAATGTAATAAAACTTAAGACAATATAATACTTTTATTTTTATTATCTGGTAACAACAATAAAAATATGACTTTACCTAAAATTAATTAGATATCTAAAAACAGGGTAATCATTTAAAAAAAAACATAAGTCATGTTAAACTTTTAACAATAGCATATTATTGCATTTTCGTCAGCAAAATTTAGTGATTTTGTAATAACTAAACAACAAATACTTAACATGCCATAATAAATTAAAAAATCCAATTTTGCTAAGAAGATTTATGTCAGCTTCTGTCCATCAAATTTTTTGCCTCTAAGGCAGCAGGTCCATATCGTCTGCCAACCTCTCTTATGAATGCTCCTTCCATCTGTCGAGCCACTTGCGTAAAGAATAAATTTGATAAATGAGAGTGAAGAACTGATCGAAATTGGAAGTTTATTTGGAAATCTATGACACAAGATTGTTGTTCTCTTTTAAGACCAGGACTAAACCTCCAAGTTGTAAGCATGTGTTGAAAAACTTTACTATCTCTGCATTCAGCTTTTACTAAATTGGGTTTTAAAAGAGTTACATGTGATGTGTAAGATTCATTAATCGGTGGAAAACCAATGATTAAATCTGCTATAATATTATCAGCGTTTTGTTTTAATACTATAGATTTTTTACACCAAGGTAGAAATTTATAGTAATTTCCTACATCAGATACAACTTCAAACATTTGCTCCATGGTATATCTGTAAAATAAAGTAAAATATGTTTTATATTCTTATACTGCAAATACATGTTAAATTCTTACATACATGTGTATCAACCAATAGTTTTTGCATGAAAGAGTAACAAACATCCATCCTCACAAACTTTTTTTTAACACATAATTACAGATTATAGGATAATAATTAAAACACCTTATACAAAGAAGAATCTAATATCTTATGACTGAAATAGGTATGCATGAAATTATGTTAATCTTATACAAAAGATGTCTTTAGTCATTTGAATTATGCAAATGAGTATGTGCTCAATAAACCATTAATAATTTAAAGCGACAATATTATAATGGCTGACTTATTACTGTGCCTTTACTGTTAAAATGATAAGTTTTAAATTACATTGTTATACCTAAAACTGTTAAGGTTAAAAATTAGGCTACCAAACATTTAAAGTAGTCTAGAAATATTGAATACAAAATACAATTAATATTTAAATTTATATCTTACCCAACTAGTTGTCGGCCACAATATTCTTTGGTATGTTGTTGTTTAGTAAAACTAAACAAATTACGATGCTGTTCTTCAAAACCATGACAATGACAACTAACGTTTCGTAGTCTATTTATATTTACGTAATGACCCTGAAAACTATAGGAAGGGATATAAACATTACTACTATTTTACCAAATATAGACCTAACTGATAAAGTGCTCTGAGGAATACTAAGATCAATATTTACGTACTTGATTAAGGATGGGTTCCTGAAAATAATACGGCTAACGCAGTAGCTTCTTGATAAAACCATTTTTAATTTGAACTTCTTCTTAGAGTTCTTCAGATCACCATTAGCTAATTTTGTAAGCACGGTACACGACACTAAAATAAATTATGATATCGCAAAAATGCGTAACACGTCTCATTTATCTAGATGACATTAGCTAAATAAATGTGATAGCCTGACAGGACAGCTATGACTTGACTCACGTATGACGTAAGGCCAGGCGCGCACTACGAGTTTTTCGCCGCGCGGCAGAAAAGCGCAGCGGTATAATGTCGCACTGTAATACTGTACCAAACAGTTTTACATTGTATTGCGCGCACTTGACGGCAGAGCCACCGCAGCCCACCAGTATTAGGCCAGGCGCGCACTACGAGTTTTTCGCCGCGCGGCAGAAAAGCGCAGCGGTATAATGTCGCACAGTAATACTGGTGGGCTGCGGTGGCTCTGCCGTCAAGTGCGCGCAATACAATGTAAAACTGTTTGGTACAGTATTACAGTGCGACATTATACCGCTGCGCTTTTCTGCCGCGCGGCGAAAAACTCGTAGTGCGCGCCTGGCCTAAGTCGTGTGTGTCACGGCGACACTGACAAAAAAATGTGACAGTGACAGCGCTAGCGACATGCACTAACACGCCAAACTTGTTCCAAAAAAAAAAAAAAGAACTTCGCTTATTATGTGAACCTGTCGGCCTTTTAGGACAAATCTTTTACTTCGCTTATTAAGGGAATTGGCCATCGACCTATTAATTTTATTTTTATGAACACTTCATTGTACCATCGTATCGTATCGGATCGTATCAGCCCTTAGCATCCCACAGCTGGGCAAAGGCCTCTCCCTTTGATTTCCACAACTGTCGTCACTGTACCATGACTGTTTTAAAACTATATTTGAATACGATTTCTTCAAATAGACGAAAAATATTGATTCGGTCCCTCACATCTTGATGTTGGAAATAAACAAAATTTTTATTTTAGATGAAACAAATGAATAAAAATCTGTGTAATACCATTTAACACACAAATATAACAGATATGAAAAAATTAAATGCGGTAAAAGCAGGGAAAAATGTAGTAAGAGCTCTGTGTTTGTGTGTGCGTATAAAGTTGAATCACATTTTGTGTACTTTGGATTTAAATAATTAAGTCAGTATAGTTCAGAAGTAAGATTCATTTTTATATTGTAAGTGTTGTTATTTTTTTCTCTGATTAATATTAAAACAATATTAATGCCCATGCGAAGCCGGGACGGCCCGCTAGTAATAAATAAAATAATAATTTATTCATTTGCGATACACAGAAGCAATTATTATGAAATTTTTATTGTTTGTCTCCAAGATTAGCAGAAAGGGTTGAGTCATGAGAAAAATCTAAAAGAAACTCACAGCTATTTTGTTCAAAATATAATTAAAATTTAAGTGTTGAGAAAATCATTGACTTGAAAGAAAAAGTGCCTATGGCTCAAAAGCCACATTTCTAAGTCATCATTTGAATGTAACTCGACAATGTTATTATTTAAAAATAAAAAATAATCACCCACAGAATACACACGTGGGAAAGGACGTGCGCTTGATTCAATTTGATTAATTTGTAATAAAGTGGTTTTAGCTATTCTAACATATTATTTAGTAAGTGTTAGTGTCATAAATACATAACAAATGGGTCGTAAAGCTAAATTTGACGAAACTAAGAAATTAAAGAAAGGTCCAGGTCGAAAAGCGCGGAAACAGCAGGCTCCGGTTTTTAAAAAGGGTTTATGTAAGTAAATTGAAACGCTGTTTCTTTACTAATTCATAATTATATGCTTTATTTATATTGACTGCACATTTATTTTATTACTGTGCAATGTGTAAAGAACGACAAAATTCTGAAATCCATGCTCACATGTAATTTTCTTTAGTATTTAGTCAATTAATATTTGAAATGCATGCTCTATTTTAAATTTTAATCTTGGATTTAAATTGTATATTTATCTAATAATCTAACATTATGAACATTAATTCATTATAATTAAAAATTTGATTTTAAAATATCCTTTTTGTAAAACATAACCTAACATCCCATTTTCATGCAGGCTATAAACATCTTTTTAATGATATTTAATCTATTTATTACGTTGTAAGTAATTATTTACTGTTGCATCTATAGCAGGTAGCATTATACGCTAGATTTTTTTTGCGAACATGTATATTTAACTTTAATTTTAGTTTAAAAATGAAATATTATTTTATTTTAGTGTCATGTGGAGGTTTTTTTGTAATAAGTTGTTAGTCTAAAAAGCTTTATAATCTCTAATAAATATGTAAACTTTATTGTTATTCTTACAGTAGAAGATGATAAAGTTGAAAAGAAACTTACTCATAGACAGAAGCAAAGAGCTGCGAAACGCTCTAAGAAGAAAACCGAACTGGTTGAAAAGCGCAAAGCTTTAAAAGAAGCAAAGAAAAATGTTTCTAAAACAAAAGAGGTTACTATTAATGATGAAGTTGAAGACAGTTCAGAGGATGAATCCCCAGAAGGTACAAAAGTTTATAACAATTCTATTCTCAACAATAGTTACTTAAAGTGTTGAACAAACCCGTGCACAACATTCTGGCTTTATTTTTAGTGTTGAATTCAGGGCCAATTTAGTATATTATTATGCAATTCCTGTGCATAAGGTTACGGGTTTGAACCCTATGCAAGTCAATTGTGCGATACACAAATCCTGTCTTGGGCCTGGATGTTTTTTGTGATCTTTAATTTATTTAAAAGTAAAGTAAAGATAACTAAAGTAATATGTTTAGATATACACACATCAAAAAAGTCTAAGCAACATGCATGATATTACAAATTTACCATTTATATTAATTAATTTCTAAGTATTTACTCACTCAAAGTGTATAGGTAAGTAAACTTTTTTGTTATTGATGACATACTGGCTGGTTGTAAAAAAAAAATTTCGATTATGTTTTGTTTTTTTTCATAAAATTCAAATGGCTGCGAATTTGTTTGAATTTGAGTGCATGTTAATTGCTACGTTTTAGTCTTGATTTTATAATTTTACCAACCATTTAAATACAGTTGGCGACAAAATTGAATTGTTAGATATTCTTTACGTCATGGAGCGACGTCATTTGACAGCAGATGAAATGCAAAGAGCTGTAGGGATGTTGCAAGCGGGAAGTAATCAATCTCAGGTATCTCGACATTTTGGTATTCATAGAAGTGTTATTTGTTGTCTTTGGCAGCGCTACAATAATACAGGGGAACCCGCTGAACAGCATCCAGGCCGTAAAAGGAGTACAACCACTCGGCAAGACCGGTACATACAACTGACTGCAAGACGCCAGCCGATGTTAACCGCTCGAGAGATAAGTTTGAGGCTACAAAATTCAAGTGGTGTTGATGTAAGTCCCCAAACTGTGCGAAATCGACTGCATGAGTACGGCCTACGAGCTCGACGCCCTATCAGGTGCCCACCGATACGTCACGGGAATCGCGCTCGTCGAAATGAATGGTGTAGAGAACGCATAACATGGACCCAGGAACAATGGGATAAAATTATGTTTTCCGATGAGTCGCGATTCGGGTTTAGGCCTGATACAAGAAGGGTGCGAGTGTACCGTCGACCCGGAAATACTGAAAGACTCAGGTGCGTTCAGGAAGTTCATCCATACAGTGGCTCAACAGTTATGGTATGGGCGGGTATTATGAAGAACAGGCGAACTGAGCTCGTTTTTGTAAATGGAAACATGAACGCTGAAAATTACGTTGAGGATATTCTCAGACCTTATGTCCATCCATTTGCACAAACCTTTGGCTCCGATTTTACGTTAATGCATGACAATGCGCGTTCACATACAGCTCGGCGAACCAGTGAATACTTGGCAACGGAGAACATCCAGGTATTGCCCTGGCCTGCACAATCGCCAGACCTCAACCCCATCGAGCACGCATGGGACATGCTCCAGAGACGTGTTTTGAAGGACTTGGACGGAGTGACAACAACCCAACAGCTGAAGGATTTGCTACAATTCCATTGGGAGCGAATACCGCAAGATGACATAAACAGTCTCATTAATTCAATGAATAATCGTTGCCGACAAGTTCTGAATAGCAGAGGAGGCCATACTTTGTATTAAATTGTCCTATTCTTTCACAATAAATTCATTTTCTTAAGAAATTTCAATTTGTAAAAAAAAAGTTTAGTTTCTTATGTACCTGTATATTCTAATATTGTTAATTTCTGTTATTAAAAGAACTTATAAAGAAAACAGCTGTTATTTTTACATCATAGAACCCTAAAAATATTATTTTAAAAATAAAATACAACGTTATAATTAAAATAAATGGTAAAATAAATTAATATAAATGGTAAATTTGTAATATCATGCATGTTGCTTAGACTTTTTTGATGTGTGTATATTCCGTGTGGTGACGGATTAAGAATACAATATGTCACCACCCCATCTCATCCCGTGGGTGTCGTAAGAGGCGACTAAGGGATACCACGACCCGGTGCCTATCACCTAGCACTTCGGGTCAACCTATTGGTGGGGGAAAACCACCAACAACAGCATTCCCAAGGAGGGTTGGCGTCAGGCAGGCGGCCGGTCGTAAAAATATAGCCAAAACCACTAGCAGCATGAAAAGTATAAATAAAGTGAGCGATAGGGCTAGGGCGTACCCCACAGGCGACGCACAGGGGCAGCACCCGGCTACTGTGGGAAATGGACAAGGGTTGTCGCATCTAAACGGGCGGGTGCGACGTAAGAGGCGAGTCCAAAGTGTGAAAGAATTAAGGTTGAAGTGTGCGAGTTGGAATGTGGGAACGATGACTGGAAGAGGAAGAGAGTTAGCGGATGTGTTTAAAAGGCGAAGGATAAACGTGGCGTGTTTGCAAGAGACAAAATGGAAGGGTGAAAGGGCTCGAGAGATAGGGGAAGGATATAAGTTCTATTTGTGGTAGTGACGGCAAGAGAAATGGTGTGGGGGTAGTTTTAGATAACAGGTTGAAAGAAAGTGTGGTTGATGTTAAAAGAATGAATGATAGATTGATAGCGGTTAAACTGATTGTGGACGGCGTCACTTTAAATGTAATAAGTGCATATGCACCGCAGTCAGGTTGTGAGGAGAGCGTAAAAGAGAAATTTTGGGAGGACTTTGACTGCTTGATGATGAATGTGCAGGACAGTGAGGAAGTTTATATAGGTGGTGATTTTAATGGACACGTAGGAAGAGAGAGTGTTGGATATGAGAGAGTGCATGGTGGTTGGGGATTCGGTAACCGAAACGCAGACGGCGAGACACTGCTACAAGCTGCCTGTGCCTTCGACCTGGCTATAACAAACACGTGGTTTAAGAAAAAAGAGGAACATCTTATAACATACAAAAGTGGCCACCACGCGACACAGATAGACTATTTCCTAATAAAGCGAAGGAGTCTATGCTGTGTCAAAAATTGCAAAGTGCTGCCAGGCGAAGCTCTAGTTACCCAACACAGGCTGATTGTTTTGGAGGTCAAACTAAGTGTCTCGCCTAAAAACAGGAAAAACCGCCCCCCTCCAAAGACACGATGGCGTATGTTAGAGAAGGAAGAATGTGCTAGTATGTTTAGAAGTCAAGTTGTGGACAAGATGACGGAAATGAGTGAGATGGAAGGAAAATCTGTAAATAAATGCTGGAGTGAGATGGCAAAGTGCATAAGAGAAGTCGCAAAAGATGTGTGTGGAGAGTCGAAAGGTAAAGGTCTGATAGATAGGGATACATGGTGGTGGAATGAAAAGGTACAAAACGCCCTAAGAGAGAAAAAGTTGGCGTTTAAAGAATGGCAGGGTGTAGAAATTTTGAATGCAAGTTTGAAAGATGACAAAAAGGAAGTTTACAATGAATGCAAGAAGAGGGCAAAGAAGGTGGTAGCAGTTGCCAGGGCTAGGGCGCAGGAGAGGTTATACGAGAACCTGGATAGCCCTATTGGCCAAAAAGAACTCTACCGAATAACGAAAGTGAGAGAAAGGCGAGCGAGAGATGTAATACATATGAAATGTATGAAAGATGAGTCTGGTAAGGTATTGTGTAAAGATGATGACATAAAAGAGCGATGGAAGGTGTATTTTGAAAAGCTTATGAACGAAGAGAATGATTGGAATGGTATACTCGAAGAGGCACATGTAAATAAGGGATTGGTAAGAGAAATTAGCGTGGATGAAGTTATAACAGCAGTTAAAAGTATGAAAGATGGAAAGGCTTTGGGACCAGATGAAATACCAGTTGAAGTATGGAAGGTGTTAAAGTATGAAGGATGTATGTGGCTGACTTCGTTTTTCAATAAGTTGTTACATGAAGAAGACATCCCACAAGAATAGTGTACTAGCTCGCTTGTACCCATCTTCAAAAATAAAGGGGATGTCCAGGATTGTAACAACTATAGAGGAATTAAGCTCATGTCACATACTATGAAAGTATGGGAAAAGGTGATAGAGAAAAGATTGAGAGAAGAGAGTGAGATTACCCAAAACCAGTTTGGGTTCATGCCAGGTCGAGGGACAACGGACGCCATCTTTGCACTCCGCCAATTGTGCGAGAAGTACAGACGTGTCCACAAGAACTTGCACATGGTGTTCATTGACCTCGAAAAAGCGTATGATAGGGTGCCTCGAGAAGTGTTGTGGTGGGCCGTGAAAGAGAAAGGTTTACCTGGGAAGTATGTAGAGTTAATTCGTGCTATGTACAGGCAAGCCAGTACTTACGTCCGATCGTCTGCTGGCAACTCCGACCAGTTCAGTGTGGCGGTAGGCTTGCACCAAGGGTCGGCTTTAAGTCCTTACCTCTTCCTACTGATTATGGACGCCTTGACGGCGGACATACAGGAAGAGGCACCCTGGTGCATGCTGTTTGCCGATGACATTGTTCTGGTTGGGGAGGATGGACCTGAGATCCAGAGCAGATTGGAGTGTTGGCAACAGAAACTGGAGAGTGTTGGCTTGAAAATCAGCAGAACCAAGACAGAATACATGTTCTGCGATTTCGGCGGTCTCTCCAGTCCTGAAGCCATAGCGCTTGATGGAGTGCGCCTTCCAGTCTGCTCCGACTTCCGGTATCTCGGTTCGTGCATCCAAAGCGATGGCGAAGTAGATCGGGCGGTCAAGCACCGAATTAACATAGGATGGATGAAATGGCGGCAGGTCTTATAGATCTTCCCCTTAAATTTAAGGGGAAGATCTATAAGACCATGATTAGACCTGCCGTCTTGTATGGATCAGAGAGTTGGCCCACAAAAGGGATGAATGAAAGACAATTGCATGTAGCAGAGATGAGAATGTTAAGAGGAATGTGTGGTGTTACGAGAGCGGATAGAGTTAGAAATGAGTATGTAAGAGGAAGTTTGAAAGTGGCACCGGTAGCAGAAAAACTACGCGGCAGCCGGCTGTCATGGTATGGGCATGTTATGCGGAGGAATGAGAGTCATGTGGTGAGGAAGGTGTTGCACATGTGTGTGGATGGATATAGGGGAAGAGGACGACCAAAGAAACGATGGATGGATTGTGTGAAAGACGATATGGCTGCGAAGAGTGTTACTTGTGAGATGACGTCTGATAGGAAAGTATGGAAGAAGAAGACATGCTGCGCCGACCCCAAATAAAATTGGGATAAGGGCAGGGGAATGATGATGATGTTTAGATTATTTACTGTTACTTGGCACAAATAGTAAAAATTAATGCTCCAAAGTAGCAAATGTTAGTAGTTAATAGTGAAAGATAAATCGGAATTCTAAAAACAAGACACACTTTACTATTATTTCTATCATACATCATATTCCTAAAAATGTTTAGTATAGGTAAAACTTTTGTTTAGTTTCAGGATTTACAGATGAAAACAAAGAATGGTTGAAACCAAAACAAAAAGTCAAAGCAAACAATAAAGAATATGTGTCTGATGATGATGATGATGATGAAAATGATGACGATGTTGATGAGGAAGAAGATGGTGAGTCAGAAGTTGAGGAGGATTCTGATGAACCTCAACAAAAGAAAAAAGGTGCTGCCAAAAACGAGAAGTACAAGGTAAAGTATTTTTTCTCTTTCCTTGTAGATCACAACAATCATACAACAGTAATCTGGGAGTCATAGGACTAAAGGTCATGGCACATTATACCGGCACCGCAACAGCACAGCTGCTGCACGGCGTCGGCTCGAATTTAGACTACGGCTAGCTGCCAGCGCGCTAACTACGCGTTGTCCGCAAGGTGCAAGCTCGCAGTCCGCGCGCCGGCCGCGACGTGTAAGCTCACAGTCCGCGCGGTGGCCGCGAGGTGTAAGCTTGCTGTCACCGCGAACTCAATATTGTTGTAAGACATTTATGATTGAACACGCTTAGGACTTGCACGTTTTCATAATGTCTACCGACTCGGAGTCGGCGCGTAATGAGCATGCCGTCGGCGCGCTGTACGCATAAGGTCCGCTCGCTTGCAGCACGCGGGCTGCGGGTCGAGTTGTGTGGTAGCGGCAAGCGCGCTGACTGCCCGCCGTTGGCTTTTTCATATTGACATTATGAAATATATTATACTACACACGATTTAATGCTCTAAATTGAATGACAAGTTAAATGCTGGTGTGGAGCGGTGCTGTTGCGGTGCCGGTATAATGTGCCATGACCTTTATTTTTATTTATTGTCCACCACCAATTTGGATTATTTATTTGTTTATTATTTAAATTAAATTTCACGGCATGACTGAATGCGCCGTGAAACAACATAGGTTATTGTACGCGCAGGTACAAAATTAGCCCACCCAATAAATATATTCAATAAAACGAAATATAGATGTAAAAATATTTTTCAGACACTTTCCCTACACATTTATTAATGTTCTCTATTAACAAAATTTAAATTTACTGCAGGTTGGCACACTTGATGATTTATTTAAGGATACTGATGATGAAAATGAAAATGGAGATGCTGGATCAGATGAAGATGCAGACAGTAATAGCAAATTAGAATATGACTCAGATTCTAATGATGAAGTTGATAAAAGTAGTGATGATGATGATGAAGATGATGATATGTTGCCTATAGAAAAAGCAAATATAAAGCTAAAGCAGAAACAAAAAGTTGATAAGAAACTAGCTGATAAAGAAATGCAATTAAATATTTCTAAACAAGATGTCTTTGCATTCCCAACTGAAGAAGAATTAGATAATCCTACAAGTCTCCAAGATGTTCATCAAAGGATAAAAGATGTTGTTACTGTCTTAAGTGATTTTAGTAGACTTAAAGAAAATGAAAGGTCTCGTTGTGAATACACTGATCTGTTACTAAAAGATCTTTGCACATATTACAGCTACAATGAATTTTTAATGGAAGTACTTATGCAAATATTCCCAGTACAAGAGCTTGTTGAGTTTTTAGAAGCCAGTGAAGTTGCAAGGCCTGTTACCATAAGAACCAACAGTCTTAAAACTAGAAGGCGAGATTTAGCCCAAGCCCTCATAAACAGAGGTGTAAATTTAGATCCTGTAGGAAAATGGAGTAAAGTCGGTCTTGTTGTGTATAGTTCAACAGTACCTATAGGTGCAACTCCTGAATATTTGGCTGGACATTATATTCTACAAGGAGCATCAAGTTATTTACCAGTAATGGCATTAGCACCCCAAGAAAATGAGAGGATATTGGATATGTGTGCAGCTCCTGGTGGAAAAGCCTCGCATATTGCAGCCATAATGAAAAATACTGGAACATTATTTGCAAATGATGCTAACAAGGAAAGAACTAAAGCAATTGTGGGCAATTTCCATAGATTAGGTGTTGTTAATGCTATAATTTGTAACCATGATGGTAGAGAGTTTCCTGAAGTGATGAAAGGTTTTGATAGAGTGTTACTTGATGCACCATGTACAGGTACAGGAGTTATTGCTAAAGATCCTAGTGTAAAAACAACAAAAGATCAGAAAGACATTCAGAGGTGTTTTAACATTCAAAGGCAATTGCTACTAGCTGCTATTGATTGTTGTAGTGCTAAATCCAGTAGTGGTGGTTATATTGTATACTCCACATGTTCTATCTTACCTGAAGAAAATGAATGGGTTGTAAATTATGCCTTAAAACGAAGAAATGTTAAATTAGTGCCGACAGGACTTGATTTTGGAACAGAGGGTTTTGTAAAATATAGGCATCACAGGTTCCACCCATCACTGAAGCTAACTCGACGATTTTATCCTCACACACATAACATGGATGGCTTTTATGTAGCCAAATTCAAGAAATTCTCTAATGTAATAGTAAGTATTTTTTATTGTGTTAATGTTACACATTTTAATTCCTAGACTAAATGATAAAGGGCTATTAATAAATATTTAGTGGCACTTAAAACTTCTGGAGTCTTACTTTTCAAAGTTGGTTTTCACATTCATATTATCAAAGTATTTGGTAACATAGTACTTGAACCATGAATCTACAATATATTTTCAATAGCATCAATTTTGTTACTGATAATTGTGTCTAAAATTATCTGCTGTGTTAAGGGATATTTGTTGTATGAGTAAAATAAATTCACATTTAAAGATTTCTATAAATATCTAGTGAAAATTTTTATGAAATAAAGCATTTTGAAATTTGAATTTGAAATTTGCCCTACAAATAACATGCTGGCCAGATTAACTATTTTCGTGTTTTAAGACATGTTCTTTACTTGATATTATGTAGGTCAAACTTAAACTGTTGCTGTTAACTCCAATAAATAAATTAAATTAATATTTGTAATTATTTCAGCCGGAACCTTTCAAAGATGAAGATGATGAAGAAATTGAATCAAAAACAGTAAATGGTGACTCTGAAGAGACTGATGAAAAACCAAAATCACCTAAGAAACAGGCACCTGTGAAAAGAGCAGCTCCTAATAATGACTTACAAGCACAGAACAAGAATAAAAAGGCTAAAGTGGAACAAAAGTAATTATTATTAAAGTAACACTATAAAACAGTATATTATGTTTCATTCACTTCTTGCAGTACTTCTTTCTTTATTATAATATTCACATTCTATTATATCTTATTATCATATTACTATGCTACTATTTTAAACTCATGTAAAAGTTTCTAAATCATCATATTAAACTTATGCTTGATATATAAAGGTTACTTAACCAACAGCTTTTCTTTTAATTCATTTGTTGAAAAACGGTTATGGTTTACTATTTATATAGTAAGGTATGCAGCTGGTGTGCCTTGGTATGCTTGCAACTTCGATATTCACTAGTATCTGGAAATACTAACAATTTTTGGAGTAGCAATGATACCTCTTGCCTAGCACCTTACACTGGTTCCATTAAGAACAGTCTAAACAGAAATCTCTCTCATTCTCTTTTAAATTGCTTCCCCTTTCTTGTACTATACAGAAACAATCATAAAATAAAAGAATATAAATGTCATCCTTATAATTTTTCACCCATTACGATAGGTATTATGACGAAAAGAGGTTAAAAAATTGAAATGATCATATCTCTTAAATGGATGGGTATTTTTTGATGATGATTTTGTTTGTTCCTGCTTAGTATACATACATTTTGCCCTATCTTGTGTCAAAAGTTTTTTTATTCTCTCTGTACGTCCATACACCCTGTATAAAAAAAAAATTCTTAAACCGCTCACCATGGAGTTTTTTCTCATGTTAAGTACATCATTCATACTAACATTTCATTTTTCTAGTTAATTTTCTTATATTTGATTATTTGTCTAGCATTATAATATGTAAAAATGGCTGACAATAATATTCAATTATTTATTTCAGTAACACACAAAGTGCTGAAAATGCACAACCTGGTCAAAATAAAAACAAAAAGAACAAACGAAAAAATAAACAAAATGTAGCCGCATCTGGTGCCGCCAATGAGACAAATGCCATTATAAAATCTGATGGTCAAAACTCAATACAAAATAAACAAAAAACAAAAGAAAAATCTGTAAAGCAAAAGGATTCCAATCCGAACAGTAAAACTTTAAACCCTACTCAAAATAGTACAGCGACCGAAAAAAGTTCTGAAGTACCTGCAGGAAACAGTCCTAATAAAAAAAAGAATAAAAACAAGAAAAACAAAGCAAATTCACCTGGAAAACCAGCTCAACCTCTGCCAGTACCAAAACAGCCTGCTAGTAGCAATGACAAACAAATAACAGAAAAAACTGAGATAGCAGCGGCGAAAAAGCTTAAAAATAAGAATAAAAAGAAGAAACAAATTGGTCAAATAAATTCCAATAAAAAGCCTGTCAAAAATCAACCCATTGGTAAAAAAAATAAAAAATGAGTCACTTAATTATTTCTTTATTGGTTAATTCTATCAAAAATATTACAATTGCTTTGTACTTTCATAATAGTGTACTATTATCAACTTCACTGTTCATAGTTTAGACATTAATGATAGGAAACCTATTGTAATGTTTATTTCATGTACCAAGAAATTGTTAATTTATGATACAAAGTTAGTTACAGATTTGATTTTTTCTAGACTGGTGAGCAGTCTGTGTTAAGGAAATCATAATATCTACTTCTTAAATAGATTAGAACTTCTAATGATTATTATTGTTAATATCATAGGATTATTAAGTTAAGATAATAAATTACTGAAAATATGAGTGTTTAGAAACATGACGAACCACCAACATCTATAATATCCTAGAGTACTATAGTTAACCAATGAATGAAGTTTTCAACGCAGTGACGCCATTCAGTCATGTCAAACCAATCGAGACTGTTATCACTGTGTAATTAAATTGATTTTTTAAAGTTTATAATGACTATTATGTATAGTAAAAGTGTGGACTTAGTCAGAATATTGTACTGAGTATGTACATCTGATTGAATTATGAAGTGCTAGAAAATTGCGTTACTGTTTTATAAACATATATTTTTATTAAACATAATATTATTAAAACCTTTTTGTGTTTTTAATTATCGATATAAAATTCATGACATGGGTTAATTATATCAACATACAAAGGTGTATCCTAAAATTGAATAAAGGAGACTGTAGGAAGTAAGTAAGTACTCTGCCTGATAGCAGCTAATCATCACAGTCTATAAATTTGGTCACCTTTATACCCGTTGCATTGACTACAAAGAACATGATGATCTACATTACGTCGGGCTTAGAACATGCTATTTCACGCCCTTCTTCAGGGACTCTGCTTACTCGTTTTTTACTTTCATTGCTAATAGGGAAGTGATAATCTTAGTTTTTACTATACATTCCTAGCCCTGCAGAGTTCATGTTTCGTATACGATTGATTCCTCGCACACATTCCTACAGGGAAATAGACAATAATTAAAATATTGCTAGTAAATAGTGTGTAATTAGATAGGTACCTATCTAAAGGCGACTGAACCTTGCTGAACAGAGGTCGCTTAAGTCGCGACTTCTATGTTACAATTTACAACTAACTCGCATAGATGGCGCTTTATTAAATTTATAAAGGATTCAGAATAATGGACCAATTATTGGATAACGAACTAACATCTCGGGTGGCTTAGCTGTAAAGGTGTCTAGAGGCGAATACTCTAAAAACACACGTTTGCTGCTGGCTTCGACTTGCTGCTTGAACTTTAAATAAATTTCTTGCAAAATTTGGATTTTAAGATAACCGACTTATTGTTTGGGCCCCCAAGCGAACGATATTATTATTGTACTATAGTGTGACCACAGGAGCTGTGCACCTCCTGAGGTATGCGCGCGGCGAGAGGGAATATACTTAAGTTATTTGGCTGGTACTGGTCGCTGCACGAGCGGCTGTAGCATTTTTCTATTAAAAGACAGTTTTTTTTTTAACTTCAAGAAAGTATTTACATTGTTGTATAGTTTTAAGCGTAAATAGGAACATTATTAGTGTTTTTATAATGTAACTTTGAGAAAAATGACATCTAGCGGAATGTATCAAATACTCTAAGAACATGAAATTCTTAAAGAAAAATATAATGTTCGAATTGTTATGACACTGCTGTCAAAACTCGTGACAGCAGGTAGGTGTCCGTTATGGTAGCATTAGCATACACAAGAGCTATATCGAGTTGGTTACTATGCCAAAAAACTCTGCATAAATAAAAATAAAAATAAATCCAATTGTTAAGATTAATGATGAGGAATTAGAAATCGTTAACACTACAGTATTTCTAGGAATTACTTTATACAGATTACCCCCTTACTCATAAATGCCTCTTAAATTTAAGTTAATTGATTACCTTAAATTCTTACGGTTTTGTTTAGTATAAGTTTGATTTTACAAATAATAATCTCGCTAAACAGTGCTTAAATTTAAGAGGCGTTTATGAGTAAGGGGTGAGTTCTTATTTATCACCTGCATATTTAAAAAAAAAAATGAGTATATTTGGGTTACATTGTGATCAACTAAGTAAGTGTAATATATTACAGACATGTCTATAAAGTCGTCAAATTTGTGATTTTTATTAGTCATTTTTTTTTTAATAATCGACAATAAACTAATACTGACTTACGAAGAACAATGTAAACAATGAGTAGAGTAAATCAAAGTGGCACGCGGGAAGTGATTTTTAAAGTTATAAGGCGATGTTTAGCGGAGCACGATTCTGGTCAACTTTTATGCGATTTGGATGATGTTTATGGGCGAACTGCAACTTTGATGGTCTGTCTACAAAAAATAATTAATTGCAATATTTTATAAAATTTTATATCATTTAGCTCTTAGTGAATCCATGTTAAATGATATCTTGTTGGTTAATATTTTAACACTGAATAAATTTTAGTTAGGTATTGTAGTTATTCTTTCCATTCCATTAGAATTATTGAATTTAAAAATAACAGATTTAAAAATAATGAAAAGCTTGAAACTCCTGGTAAACACAGGCAAGGCTGGCCAAAGAAAGAAATGTATGTTTCTATATTTCTGCTCTCCCCCACAAAATAAAAGAGGTAAAAAAGAGGTATATAACATTTTTCTTCTTTTACCTGTATTTTGTTTCTAGTTATGCCTAAATTTATTGTGGATCAAATGTTCAATTTAAATAACTTTTGTAAAATTTCGAGTTCCAACCCTCAGAAAATTGCAGATGATAGCTAGAACTGAGATGGATTTTAATTGTAGTCTTGAAGTTGTACGCAAAACTTTAAATGCAATAGGCTTAGCTACAAGAAATGCCCTAGTATTATTAGTGCTCTAATAGTGTTGTGTTATTTGAACATAATTGTTTTGAAAACTATTTTGTCAGACTAAATAGGGTTGCTACGTGTAGCACAGTGGCGCCCTAATTTTTTGTTAGGACTTTATAGACAGACTGTACCTACACTTAAAAAAAATAGTTGTTGTAGTTTTAATATTATAGCGTAATGAAATAACTCCAGCCCGGCCCCTAAGAACCGTTAATATCTCCGATAATATTGAATTTTGTATTGAAATAAAGTGTTACACAGGCGTTATTTCAGGGTTACATTTCTACTGTATTCACTGAATTACTGTACCTATGTTTTGTATTTCTCGAGATATTCAAATAATTTGTGAGCATATTATCTGTACCAGTACTATGAACATAAATTAACATGGATTTTTGACATATTCCACTGTGAATTCGCATAAAGCATTTACCTACACTAATTCAGTCAGAATTTCACGCATTATTTTTACATAAAGAATTTTTCAAAAGAAAAGTTTCCTTTCTAACAGAACTATCACGTGTATGCTACCATAACGGACACCTATTTTTTCTTCGTCCCCCACCTCGCCGCGCATACCTCAGGGGGTGCACAGCTCCTGTGGTCACACTATAAATTAGATTAGTCAGTAGTAGGTAAATTATTTCATTTACCATATTTATATAAGTTAAAAACGCAATAGGTACCTACTCTCAGTGTGGTGTGGCCGAAGTTCTATCCACTTGAGAGAGTGAATCTTACGTGCTACATTTGTCGCTTAGGTTATCCTGCGGCTTTATCTCCTCATTTCTGTTTTAATTAGGCAAGGAGGTTGTTCTCCATTGCCTTATCCGAGTTTTAGGGAGCGAACACTACCACTACCGTATAGGTATTTATGTTACATAGATTTTTAATAAAACTTGAATTAGGTACCTCTACGGTTTCTCGTGTGTAAAACCAGCGTCACCGAAATCAAAGAAGCATTTTAATGTCCGTTATAGCTCCTCATTTAAACACAATAACAACTAAATAATTCAGAAGGTTAATCATAAGATAATTATACAATTTTATTATTTAATGTTATAAAAAAGGAAAAAAATATATGTACTTATGTAGTACATAATATCTACATTGTCGAATTCCGTAAAATAATTAGTGACAACAATGAAATTCCTCAGCTTTTTTTTCTCCAACTCAGAAATTTTTGCTGTCTGACAGTTCTCTATTTAGTTGTATTTGTTTTACGTTAGTTACATTTTTGATATCATCCATTACATCATCATCATAACAGCTTATGGACGTTCACTGCTGGACATAGGATCTTATCCTATCTCCTTTCGTGGTGCTGTGCCTTCCTGTTCCATCGGTATCCCGTCTGTCCACTGTGTCTGTGCCGTCTCTGTGCGAGGGGTCTCCCCACTCTGCGGTTTCTTTCCATTACATAATATTACCTAATTACTCGCCCTGAAGCCTAATGAATGTGGACGAGCCCCAACCTGTTTGCCACGATCGTGACGTGGCGTTCTGTTGTCTCCGGACGGGATAAGGCGTGAGTTTGTGTATGTAAATATTACCTAAATATTGTGAACGTAGGTCTGTACAGTAGACAACGTTGTTACCTAGCGTACCGCCACAGAAACTTTACCTAATTCGAGTTGTTTTGGCTTAAACGCTATCGAGCGCTAGATTTGTTGATAGTGCTATCATTAGATAAAGTGAATCTGCTTTATCACTAATGAAAATCTTTCTTTCGACCAGATTCATATAAATAAGTAAATATTGATTACTCTGTGACATTAGTTAAAAATCGTTGGTCTATATTTTCATGACCAATGAGTACCTACTTAGTCATGTGAGTTGTAGACCGCTAACGTTTTTGGCTGTACCTCTTGTTTTTTTTATGAGTAGCCGACTCGTGCCCACTTCGTTGGGCGGCGAAAAAAACAAGTCCCTTTTTTAAACATATTTCATTACTGCTCCACACCTATTAGTCGATACTATATAGCCTATAACACTCCCGATAAATGGACTATTCAACACAGAAATAATTTTTAAAATCGGTTTAGTAGATCCAGAGATTACCCCCTACAACGTCACAAACACACAAACTTTACCTCTTTATAATGTTATAGTAAGTATAGATAATATGCTTTACCAAAGTTTTATAGATCGGCTCCTTATAAATCACTGTTAGAGATTCAAGGAAGTATTCAAGTTATCTAACTATTTATTAGAACTACATAATCATCGTAAAAAAATGTTTGTTAGCCAATCAAAGTTACAGTTGCAAATAAAACAATATTTAATTGTTAGCAACGTCATCATAATAATTATGTTGCTTCAAAAAATTTAGATAATTTGTCGCGTAATTGTCATTCCAACAGACACGTTTATGGTCATAACTTCATTTTATAATTTTACTTAGCTGTCTTTAGAATTTATTTTTACGTTATCACAACAAATTGTAGCAGAAAAACAGATTTACAAACAGCTTCATAACTTGTACTACAAGAAGACTATGATCTTGTGACATGAAATTTAGTAATATGGGCGTTGTCATCATCATCATAACAGTCAATTGACGAACACTACTGGACACTGCCTCCTACAAAATTAGCCATCTTAAACGGTCCTGTGCCTCTCTTATACATCAGTTTGTGGGCATTGTGATGTCTGTGTTATTTGCGATGTCAGGTGATGCTGTCACTTAGTCACAGTTTTATAAGTCCTGCTGCTAGGACGGCCCGGTTCGGACTGTAAATATAAATATATGTTCACGGACATCTCTACACAGCGCCATCTGTTCCCAAAGTAAGCTAGGCTTAACCTGCTTGTGTTGGGCAACAAAACAACGGATATTAATACTTAAATACTTTTTTTTTTGTAAATACATACATACATATTATACATAGAAACACTCAGACAATCAGAATGCAAACAATCATGTTCATGCACATAAAGATTTGCTATGAACGGGAATCGAACCCGAGACTTCTGCGTAGCAGTCATGTTATATAACCACTACGCCTACGGAGGTCGTCACTGTGTTAAGTAAATACCCGTGCCAACCTATCGTTCATTGCTGTACTGTATTCGAGCTTTCCGTCAGGTTCAAAACAATCAAAGTGACGAGTCTTACTTATACATATAAAAAAAATAGTCCATAGAGTATTTTTCTTTATGACTGGCAAGTTTTATGGGTGATAATTTCGACATGTTTTTTTCCAACGCAGAGGTAATAACGTAATGTTCTTCCCATTTAACTTTTTTACTTAATGGGATATCTTATCCTAAACCAAAAAATTATACTACCCAACTTAACTGGCTCGGTGGCAAAGAGGTCCTTTAAATGGCTGCCGTGTCGAGGTCTCAGGATTGAATACCACGCTCTATTACGGTTACTATATTTACGGTTAGTGCCTTAGTCGGTTTTTACGACACCCATGTGATGAGATGGGGTGGTGACATATTGTATTCTTACTACGTCACCACACGGAGAACACACGAGGTTAGAATATTCACACAATAATAAGTAATATGTATATTTGTAAGTAGGTACTTAAGCGGAGAGGGCCCTGTAGATATCTTTGTATAAGTCTAACGATATTTGCAGGACCCTGCAAAAGGACCCTTTAGAGGGCAGAAGTTACTTTACACTTTTTGACATAAAATGTGATCTTACCATTTTTTCATAAAAGCGTATAAAATAGGATACCTATAATGAAAATAGTTCACAATAATAATTTACTTAATTATTTAATTCGCCTGAATTAATCATTGACTAATAAATAATTAATTGTATTGTTCACATTTCGACACATAGAGATAATATCTTCGAAATTTCCCATAGTCAACTTTTACGACAAACAAGCGAATAAAAAGGGCGGTAACACCTTCTTATCTTATTTCATCTCTACACGGTGAATATAACTTTAAAGATAAATTAAGTTTAAGTACATTTTAATAAAACATTAATGTTTTAATAAAAGGAAGGGCGAATGCCAGTGTTAACGAAACTAGAAGTAAACAGTACAATGCCAATGTACTCTGAGCGTTGAGGATAAATCAAAAGAGCTGGGAGCTTTTCCATAGTATTTTGTCCGGGGCGGCGACCGTTGCTACGGCGGCGTAGCTCTACTCCTTAATGGAAAGCGAGTTCGCGCAGCCCCCCGACCCTGCTCTCGGAGGCTGAAGCCAGTAGCCCGCGGATCGCGCTCCAGACGACACACGTGCGCATCACGCTGTTCTCACTCAACATTAAATCACCGTACGTCGATACCGGTACTAATTACATCTTATAAAGTGTTCTAATATTATTCATTATCATTTTTAGTGCTAGTTTCATACATGATTTTGTGTTACGGACGAGTTGATCGCGAGAGGTAGATACGCGGAGGGATGAAGGGTGGGACGCTTTGTTCGTACTACGCCCGTAGGAGGCTGTAGCGCGCAGCATCCGCTCGCCATGTTTGGTACACCTCCCGGCAGACGCGCGCCGCCCCCGATGCAACCGAAATGTTCACGGTTTGCGATTTGTACTTTGAAATTGACGAGCGGAAAACTCAATTAGCAATTTGCTTTATTAGATAATGCTGTTTGATCTTATGTAAGAATTTTATAGGGTGTTACAGTTTGTGCACTTGGAGAACTAAAAAAGTACTTATATGGTGTTTCGTGTGAAGTCCCGCCCAGACTTCGAGCGCTCTGACTAGGGGACTTAACTTGAAACATAATGAGATATCTAGTATAGAATAATACATTCAGGTTTAGCTGCTTTCCGTGTATCAGTAGTTTATGCTGCTGCGATTCACAAGCTTATTTGTGGAATTAGATCCCACACAAGATCCTACATAAGCCTGGATGCTAAGTGGCCGTTATTTCGATTTTTTAAACATGCTGGTTAGTAGAATAATAATGAAGGTAATAGTTATCTTTGAATGTGCTATTTCTTATGTGAGATCATGGGTTCGAATCTCGCGCGTCACTGTTTTTTCTTTGTCTATGACTTTTAAGAAGGTAAACGACTATATTTGCAAGGTTTATTAAAAATATACTAGCTAACATTGTATATTTAATCAGCAAATTAGTGAAGCCTATAGAGGTCTACCGAACATCTTGTGCAGGTCTTAACCACTAAGTAGACGTTGTATGTGGGGTTGATATACCCATAACGTTAGTATACCTAACTCATCTTTCTCATCATTTCGTCACAACGCAGAATATTTGTTTAACCAGTCGTTTAAGGCCCCATTGCTATGAAAGGCCCCCTCCTGTGACAGTAAAGACAATACCTATCGAGATTATAATTTACCGCGAAAACAATTTCTATAGTCCCATTCATTATCACGTAATCATGTTCTTAGCAGTAATTGGTAAATATTATTTTTCCTTAAAAGCAGCAAAACATACACAACACGCTCAAAACAATAATTTGTGCATCCCACATAAGTATAACTTATCTTTCGTGGGATTCCAATTCGCTACCTCGCGCACGTTAGCCGTATACCTACCTACCTAATAATGCACAGATTTTTAGAAGATTAGTTTCAAGATCGCGAGGCATGTAAGGCAGTAAGTCCTTATATTAAAATAATTAATTAAAGTAAATATTTATACGTTTTTCTATCATAATGACGATCACGAAGTATTATTTTGTTTGTAACAGGACTATTGTAAGCATTTTAGACATACTACATTTAGAAGTAAACATAAACTAACAATATAAGTACTTATTGACTTACCTACTTAAATACAGTCAGCAAAATAATTCGAAAGATCGGTGACCACTCAGTAGTATTTTAATTGTACGTATCCGTAGATTGGAAGTCACGTAAAAAGTCAGAGGTCCTCATGCAGCTTAAACTAATCTCGTGACTAGAAAAATAATTATAAAGCAATAATCACGTAAAAACACATTCCTAATATTCTGTGCCAGATAAATGTATGTTTGTAAGAGCACAGGACATAGACATTATCCCTAGTCCGGAAATAGTCTTTTAAAATGTTGAACGATTTAGTTAAGCTCGGTCCACATGACAGCGATTCCGATCAAGCGGCTGGCAAGCGATTTATGACGTTCTGTCTACATTAAAGCGATCTTTCTGTATTCCTGTCGTAGTCTTTTTGTACTTTAGACTGTCAGAATACACGTTATTTCGTGATTTAAAAATTTATAAGTACAGCGACAATGTCTGTGCAGTGATAATATTATGTGCTTAAGGATCTGTAGATATTTTGTGTGTATGGCCTTTACATGGCTCACTAGCGCCGCCAATAGAAAAAAAATCATATTTCGCAAATAGGATAAATAATGTTAAATATTGATAACAAAGTCTTGAGAAAAGCCAATAAAGTATTTGTACAACACACTCTCAACACTTTAAATGTTTTTCAATTAGTTAAATTTCACATTCGAAAAAAAAACGGCCGTTTTTGTTAATATTGCAATATTTATTAGATTGAAAAACATTTAAAGTGTTGAGAGTGTGTTATTTAAATACTTTATTGCCTTTTCTCAAGACTTTGTTATCAACATTTAACATTATTTATCCTATTTGCGAAATATGATTTTATTTCTATTGGCGGCGCTAGTGAGCCCTATAAACGCTCTTAAGAACTTTTCAATCATTCTTTACACATACACATAGTACATAATAACTGATAAACATTACTTTAAATACATAATTATCAGTTAAATTCAATGACTGCCTGAAACAGCGGTTGCTTACGCGTCTCAGATTCTTCAGATTTTGCACGAAATTGCAGATTCATATACTACCACTCAAGACAATTATTTGTGTAATGTCCAAGTTATTGTATTGAGTCTAGAGAGTAAAAGCCTTTAGTTTTCGTGTCCGCTAATTTCACATTTATAAAAGTCACTGCGATACAGTGTTTAATGCGTATTACGGGAGTTGTGTTTAAAATAAAAGTAAAAAAAAGGTTAAATATTATTTTTTGACATGTTTTCTATTAGAACCCTAAACTGACAGATAGCTCTAACTAACCACTACTTTGTAAGTAGGTACATCTACAACTAGAACAGTAGCTACAAGACTGTTCAGTTGTGAATAAATATTGCATAAAGTCTGTGAAAGTAGATAGTAGCGGTCGTCAAATTGATCAGATCCTATATAACATACTATATTACGTATTATGACTCGCGTAGTTTTATTACCTGCTTTTAAACGTTGTATTATTAGTTTAAATTTATTAATTTCACTTTCTATAAAATTGAAGTTATGTTAATGTGATTTTGTTTAACATAAATATTCTGGAAAAGGAAGGCCTTTTACGATTTCTAGGCAAGTATAAATACAGTTTAATATTTTAAGTTAGACTAAAAAAATGCTTAAAATGCTTTAGATTATTGTATTGCCTTGTGTAGCGACTGTCAAAGTACTCAAAGTACCTACTACGATATCGATTGATTTTAAATTGATTAACGCGTGGCTGATTTCAAAGTTGCAGTTAGTTCGTTTTCAGTGCTTTTATTAGTACAGTCGGTCTTTTCCATTTTTTTTAAATATAGACCAATCGTTCCTTGAGGTGATGAACTAGATGCCTTCAAAAATTGACAAACAAAAAACCACGGATCGCAAAAAAAGTCTAAAGGGTTTGTACTGCATAGGGACATTATTGGTTCTTAATAATTTTAATTGTTTCTTAAATTTTGACCAAAATGACTGTAATGAATTTAGTCTGTCTGTAATAAATGTATTTAAAAATAATTCAAGGTCTCTTTAGACTTTTATCATTATATGAACAACATAGCCGTTATTTGTGTTATCGCTACTATTTACTTACTTATCTTATAAGAGATGTCTATCTTTTGTCATCTTTACCTACTTTTGGTACACTATAATAATGTAAATGAAGCGCTCACAGCTTCTTGCAATCAATGATTCATAAATGATAAGGCAGGTTAAGTAACGATGGCAAGGTCATTCCATAGATTGGTCACGCTTAATGGTATTTCACCTGAGCGTCTCTGTGCTTAGTAGGGCACGTTTAAAGTGGTCCCGGTCCCCATTACCGTCGTAGTATATAGAGACGTCATTTTTACTTCCCTTAGTCCACTTTAACGATAGGTATGCCTTTTTTTTATACAAACTCGGCAATATGACTATATCGAACCTGATAGAAAGCGCGAGTACAGTCCAAAAATGAAGCCAACGGATAGAAGTCTAAAAATAACTTCAACCTTATCTTGTCTTCTTCTCCTCGTCTTTAGAGGACCCTCAAAGATGCATTACGCGACCCCATCGGATCTTTCATCGTTTAACGATATATGGGATGAGATTAGGTGGTGACACCAAATAGTCTGTCAATACGTAGAAAACTACTCGATACATTATAACACCTAATGCAAGTCGCGTAATACTTTCACTGTGTTACTGTATTCAAACAGAATACGTTTCTTAAATAAGGAATGGTCGAATTCTTATTCTATACATACTAGGCGCCATGTAACATGTCTCTAAATACATAACAGACTATTTATGCCCCATTGCAAGGATAGGCCTACTAAAGTGACGCAGGGACAGTCGCGGAATTTACTTTGTCGGGCTGAAATTAGCTTTCAGAGATGTTCGCGCGGTAACAAATAAAACACCCGCTCTCCAAGCACTTCGTCATTAAGTTCCAAACATAAGTGGCCAACTTGGTATCAAGAGTTTCTTAAGCTCATCATAGGCGTGGCTTGAAGACTTAGTTTACAGTCGTCAAGCCACCTCAAACGCCACCGACGACAGCCGGGACCGACTTTTTACGTGCCCTTCGAAGCTCGGGGACGCTCAGAAGAAACATCCCACTAAGTGAAATATGGAAAACGAACGGTATATATCTACTACATCGTTTTATGTCATCATCATCATATCAGTCAATGAATGACTCTTGCTGGACATAAGCCTCCTCCAAATATTTCCACCTTAAGTTACCCTGCTTTATTGTTTTATATGATAGTAATTAATTTAGAATCCCTAGAGCTACCCAATAGATCTCTGTCAAAACCTACCTTATAAATTAATTAAATTAGTTAGTTCATACGGCAGGACCGACTAATTTTACTATTTATAATAGTCTAGGTAGAATACTTACGCATAGAACTTACTTATCTATACTAAGTAATATTGTAAAGAGGTAAAGTTTGTGTGATTGTGTGTTCGTGACGTTGTAGGGGGTAATCTCTGGATCTAATGAACCGATTTTAAAAATTATTTTTGTGTTGGATAGTCCATTTATCAAGGAGTGTTATAGGCTATATAGTATCACGCTATGAAAAATAGGAGTGGAGCAGTAATGAAATAAGTTTAAAGAAGGGACGCGTATTTTTCGCCGCCCAAGGAAGTGGGCACGGGACAGCTACTACCACATAATTCCACAGCTGAGACTCTTGTGATATCCCAATATTTACATACATCCACGCATTATTCCCATTGAAGTAGGCAGAAACTACTAAGCGCCATGTACTACGCCACTACGCCATCTTTACCAAACTTTGCTTCGCCATAGTTATCTAATAAAAAAAACGGACTATAAATTGTTTATTCCCTAGTAGCCGTAATCTAATATTGAATAGAATTCAGCATTTTCAGCAAAATGTATGTATGTGTGGACTGAGGGCCCATTTTTTTTTTTGCGGTTTTTTGCAGATTAATCAACAAAAGTGCATAGTTAAAGTTGTTAAAGAGTTTGTTAAACGAATATCAGAGTTTGTTAAGACTTCATTCAAAAGATATATCGCTTTAAGTGGGTCCCTCAGTTCAAACACAAAATCTCCCATAATTAGATAGGTAATGAATTAAACAACAATTTTTTGGTAAAAATCCTTAGTTAAACATGTATAAAAGTATAAAAAGCATTGAAAAGCCTAATATGAGTAGATAATAAAAAATAACAAACGTTTTAAAAGGTCCCTGAGGGCCCACTTGAATTTATCTCATAATTAATAAATTATAGCATGAACATTAAATATTCCTAAGCCAACCATTTGTTAAAAGGGCAAGGATAAATTTAAAATTAAAGAAAGATCACAAACAGTGATAATTATTGTTATTTTTAAGTTTTTAAGTGGTCCCTCAGTCCACACACTATGCAAATGCTAATTGTTAAATATATAATTAAATACAACAATTACGAAAATGGGAAGCCTTTCAGTGCATAGTTAATTTTGTATATTATCGATCTGTATTTATCTTATCACTGGTTTTATAATTCTTTTACGAAAAATTTACAAAATATGTTTTTCGTACAAGTAGAGTGGCCATGCAGTCAAGAGATAATCAAGAACCATTACATACATTAATTTATGCTACATTACGTTTTAAAGTTCCTGCATAGTCATAAAGTGTGAGATAAAAGTAAATAGTTGTAGTTGTACTGCGTTGTACAGTTGAGTTCGAGTTTGGTGGTCGAGATGGATGCTCGGGTGGCCTAGTTGGCCCTGACACTGGACGCGTATAGTCCAGAGACGCGGGTTCGAGTCCCGCCTCGAGTAACAATTTTTTCCATTGGCTTTTTTTTCGGATTTACAAACTTTGTTCTATTTTATGTGTCTGACAAATAAATAGTTTGTCTGTCTTTCTTTCAATAAGTAAATAAACCGTGCAAGTGCGAGTCTGACTCGCGCACCGAGGGTTCCATACAAACCAATATTTATATATTTGTTTTAGCGCCAGATTGCGATGACGTCACGACTCATCTTTTAAAAATTCTATGACGTCACGACTCCTTCGAATTATTTTCCCAATATAAAATAAATAACCCTTAAATATTTATTTTATTTTGTTTTTAGTTTTTATTGTTCTAGCGGCAACTAAAATACATAATACTAATACATAACTAATTACCCTTTGAGTACGGAACCCAAAAACAGTGGATTTCGTGTTACAAATAGACATTCCAATTTTATTTATATGTATAGACATACACATATGTATTACGATTGTAGCTTATTAATAATATAACCTGTCACTTGTATACCTTAAAATTTTATTAAATTTTAATTTAACTGTATTGCAAATTTTATTGTTTTATGAACTTAAATAATGATTAAGTTTCACATTCACTTAATAGTATTGCATTAGTTTTTACATTTATAGAAAATATAATTGCAATTTAGATTTAATTGGTTAATATTAATATTGTGTAATGTTTTGCTTGCCGTGGCAACTTGTAATGGAATCAGCACTGTTGCTTGAGCCACTTAAATATTGTATTATTTCTGATTGTCTTTGTGTATGTTTCGTGGGTTGTCCTAATTATAAATAAATAAATACCTTAATTAATAATAAATGACATTAAAAACAAATATACAGTCGTTTTCTTAAAATGTGGACACCCTACACCAGACTTTGTATGAAAATTAATAAAACAGTTAAAATGACAAAAAATATAAATAAACCAGACATTAGATAAATACAGATCGATAAAATACAAAATTAACTATGCACTGAAAGGCTTCCCATTTTCGTAATTGTTGTATTTAATTATATATTTAACAATTAGCATTTGCATAGTGTGTGGACTGAGGGACCACTTAAAAACTTAAAAATAACAATAATTATCACTGTTTGTGATCTTTCTTTAATTTTAAATTTATCCTTGCCCTTTTAACAAATGGTTGGCTTAGGAATATTTAATGTTCATGCTATAATTTATTAATTATGAGATAAATTCAAGTGGGCCCTCAGGGACCTTTTAAAACGTTTGTTATTTTTTATTATCTACTCATATTAGGCTTTTCAATGCTTTTTATACTTTTATACATGTTTAACTAAGGATTTTTACCAAAAAATTGTTGTTTAATTCATTACCTATCTAATTATGGGAGATTTTGTGTTTGAACTGAGGGACCCACTTAAAGCGATATATCTTTTGAATGAAGTCTTAACAAACTCTGATATTCGTTTAACAAACTCTTTAACAACTTTAACTATGCACTTTTGTTGATTAATCTGCAAAAAACCGCAAAAAAAAAAATGGTCCCTCAGTCCACACATACATCAAAATGTAGACCCTTTCTAGAAGCATGTCGTTTACGAGCTGTCATTTAACTAAAGGTTTTATAGATTTATTTACTACAGCTAGCTAGTAAGCCATAAGTAGCATTGGATACTTCATCGTGACGACCGCTATAGTGGTTATATAGATGACTGCTCAGAAGTCTCAGGTTCGATTCCCGCTTAATGCAATGCACTTATTTGTGTGCAAGAACTTGAAATATTTGGTCAGAGTGTTTTCCGTGTATAACGTAGTTAAAAAAAGAGGTTTAGGTATGTTTATCTGTAATATAGTACAAGTTTTATTTAGTTTAGGACCAGTAGGTGTTATGTGAATGCTTGTCAAGGATTTTGTTGTACTATTTCCCATATATTTCTTATGCTCTGTATGTAAACGAAACATATAACTTGATAACAAAGGAAATCAGAAATCAACTGGAGCATACAGTAAGAGTACTCATACAAAATAATACGAGAACCTTTCTCGTTATAAAAACGGGTACCCTACATACGTCTCTCATAGAGCTGGACATTTTGTATCTTTTAGTTTATTTTTTTAAAGGGTTTCTCAAATCTCTCACAAGGATAGACGAACCTTGTAACTTGTGCCGAAACGTCAAGTAAAACAATTTAAATAGAATACAGGCAAATCTACAATTTAGATATGATATATGATAACTTTAAAGGAAGATAGTCAATGCATGAAAACTTCGGTGCAGAGCTCTATGCCAACCAATTACAGCGTGTACCTCTATAAATCACTACGGCCATTTCAGTACCCTATTAATATAACATATTACTAAACAGTAATGTCATCGTTTCCCGTTAACAGGACATTCCATAAGTACCTAATCATTGTCCAGAAATAGATTACAAGGAATCAGATTATTATATGTGGACCAGATGGATAAAGTATTTCATTATCATGATGTCATAATAACGAAATATAGTATCAACCATATAGTGGGTAAATGTATTATGGGTGTTACGGTATTTAATCTACTATATAATAATAAGTCGGGGTTTCCTTCCTGACGCTATAACTCGAGAACGCACGAACCGATTTCCTCGGTTTTGCATTCGTTGGAAAGGTCTCGGGGTCGGATCGGATATGCAAATTATAGCAATATAATATCTTAAAACTACACATATTAAACAAAAACTTATTTAACTAAATGTTATTTTTTTCAAAAAATTCCTTTAAATTATAGAACTCATTACTAATAAGCCATGTTTTCAAATGGTTCTTAAATAGTAAAATATTATTTTGTTCCTTAATAGCTACAGGTAAATGGTTATACACCCTAATGGCAGTAATATATGTACTTTTGTAGTAAACAGTATTTCTAATTTGTGGAATATTTATATTATATTTATATTTTCTACGGACATTACTCTTTGATGCAGCTGTCATTTCAAAATATTGTATATTATTTCTAACAAACAAACACAATTCCAATACATAAATACAAGTCAGGGTTAGATAATGTTTTTTTTTGGGATATTAAAGGGCTGTTATAATATAATCTAGTAGACTGTAGAATTTACCCTCGACACAGGGCACCTAGGTGCCTAATACAGGAACTGTAGGTATTGTAAAAAAGAATAAAAAATAAAGAATTCAAGTTTTTGATGTAGTAAATTCCCATCAGTAAAGTCATTTTCTATTTATACACAAGGTCATACTGAAAGTCTAATATAAAAGCTCTATTCAGTTCTTATTACAAGCTTTTTGTTGATGTCAGCCCCTTTGTGTGAAAGTGGGTTAGTTTAAATTAACACAGCTCGCCTTTCGTATGTGTAAAAGGTTTTTACCTTGAAATATTTGCTTACAGAAGGTATGTTTATAGCGAATACTTTAGGAATGTATGATTAAAGGAGCAGACAATAAGGTTGTTTACTGTTAGTTTCAGTAATGAAATTAATTATTTAATTACTAAAACCCAACAGGGTCCTAAGTTTAGTAATTAAGGGATTAAGCATTTATTTAATTAAATAGAGAATGTTTGTAGAACTTATCTGCAACAGCGCTGTAGAGACAAAGCTGTGATATATCTCGGTAAAATGCCTATTTTCGTATCATCATCAGTATAATATTATCAACATATTAGCAAACAGATGTCTACTGCTGGACATCCCCAGTTTACGCGGTCCTGTTATTTTTTTGTTTTTACATAAATAATGCTGTTGACGATGTCGTGTTCCGAAGCTCGCTTGTCAGTTATTAAGCTAATCTTTGTACAGTGCCTCGAATATTAAATATTGCGGCATACTTATACTCCTTGGCCATCATTTCCAGTAAACCCATTAAGTGATCCAATGATCTAGGGAATAGAAGCACCTTAAAATCTGTTTTATCAGCTAGTAGATTTTCATAGTAAAGTTATGCATCTATGCATGGAGTTTGTATAAGTAGGTACTTCAGAAAAGTTGTTCGAACGCTAACGTTCCGATAACGAAAGAATAGAGTGTACGTGAAGATTTCCATGTCTAAGGAAGAACATCGAACATGATACCATCCAAGTTGTTCAATAATACATAAAGGAGACGCTCCCCTTTGAGTTCATGAATTTTCATTTTGCTCTCATTCTTCGGAAGAGCTTGAAGTTTTATCTGAGGTTTTAGAAAAAAATGAATTGTAAATTATGGTTTTGCTGCATATAAAGCAAGGTAACAATTTAATTATTAATTTATTGGGAAAATTTAGGCATTAGTGGTTATGCCCTGTGTTTTGCTGACTTTTACTGACTTTTTAATAGATACAGAAAATTCAGGCTCGTGTTGCATAGACAAAATAGAATTACATATGGTTATTATACATATGGTTTTGTCTAAGGCTGCACTCCCTGCCAGTATTTGGGTGTTTCTTCGAAATTCGATTCTTTGTCTGATTCATATGGGCAAATTTTTTTTTCACATTTTGGCTTATAAAACATGTTTTTGTCAAAGATGATAACCTAACATACAATGTCTGAAAAAGGCACACTTTTTTATGGAATGGTTTTCGAGATAATTAACTTAAAATTTTTTGAGGTCATATAAATCAGAATTAGGAACAAAAATGAAATTCTAGTTATAAAAATTAGTCATTTATTTATTAAAATCACAGTTGATAATCACAATGATTATCACCACACCTAAATCTAGTTATTAGAAGCATTGACAACTTGACAATATCAATTATTATCCGTGCCGCCATATTAACAATATGTGTGAAATTCTGATTAATATAGTATTTTTACCGTATGAATCAGGTGCATATAAATCAAAATTTTGCCTTTTAACATCGGTTAATCACTACACGTATACAATTAAGGATTGCTATTTATACATAGGCTTTTAGTCCCCAATTGAATTATATTTCCAACAGATTCAAGTTTGAAAACAATTTAAGTTAATTATAACAGCCAACATAGTAATCAGAAACACAGGTGAACCAAAGTAATATGAATCAGATATTTACATTTATAACTCCGCAACAACACGAACCAGCCGCATGTAACGTCGTGACCACGTCAGCAGAGTCCCTGGCTACCACCAGCACTAGAAGGGATCTCCTGATGTTTCGTACTTAGCTAGATACGTTCGAGTAAAGCGCGCGAATATGAATCAGACTTTTGTGCCGGACACTCACAATTTATTTTTTTATTAAAAAACTATCGCAAATATTAGTACCATTTTTTTTTGTGTAAAGAAACAACTAATATTCTATCGTAATATTTATAACGCACATCGATTCGTTAATAAGAAAAAATGTTACTGTTACTAACGTTCAAGAAACTGGGGTACGGACACACCATATTAATCAGAAGAACGCTTTTTAATATTTTTTTTTAAATATATAAAAAACTATTATTAAAAAACAATAACGTGTGCAAGATAGGTAACTGTCTATACTATGTTTAAAAAATAATTGCAGTTTGGTTGGTTTGTTAGTTACAAAGAAAAACCTCCAGACATCGAAAATGTTGGGCTCGAAGAATCACCCATTTATTTCATTTTAAAGGATAATATATGATTAATAAATCTTTCCTTCGACTTATAAGATGGTTGTCCACTTGTAAGACGAGAAGGGGTGGTGACATTTCGTATTCTTAACCCATCACCACACAGAAATTCTTCAGTCTAGTTACGTCTATCATACAAGCATCTAAATTAATACCAAAACGGGTACACAGCAATATAAATAGTACTAAAATAGAAGAGATATGAGTAAACAAACAATTAGTCATAAATCTAGGACCACACAGTCCCTACCGTGTACTTATTGCACCTCGTAAATGTTTACGTTAAAAGTATTTTATGTTATGATTGTGGCTTACTGATTTGAAATTTTTGCTCACGAAATAATGAAATTTCAACTCTATTTCTAGTTTGTTAAAGCTTTAAATAAAAATAAGTGGCCGAAGACACTTTGTCTAACCAAAATTGTTGAGTTCGAAAGATGCAT
This sequence comes from Schrankia costaestrigalis, assembly GCA_905475405.1. NCBI lineage: Eukaryota > Metazoa > Arthropoda > Insecta > Lepidoptera > Erebidae > Schrankia > Schrankia costaestrigalis. The sequence goes on from FR997832.1 coordinate 8,058,491, forward strand.
ATCGAAAATAGATTATTAATATTGTATTTGTTTGACGAAAAGGAATGAGATTCTCTCTTCATCAAATCAAAGTGGTGTGTATAAGTTAGGCCAAGTTACTCTCAATTACTTTTCTAGTAGGTAACTAATGACGTTAAAAAACTGCTCGACTGGTAAGGACCAAACCATATTGATATAAAACTTTCTTTCAATTTATAAATCAGATTACACTCGTGAATGAAATAAATGCTCTTCAGTTCAACATTCAAGTATTCCAATAATTATTTTTGTCAAAGGAAAACGTACTTAATTCTGTATGCATAGGCTTTGTTTTCGTTGAGCCCGCATTATAGGAGGTAAAGGGACTCAAAGCTGAGTACTTGTGTACGTTAGAATATAATCAAAAGGGAATACAAGTGAGCCCTTTTACCGAGTTGGCCATTTTCCGCCGCCATTTGCTCATTTTGAGCTACTTACGCGTTTGTATAATTTTTATTAGGTTTTCGTACTTGATTATTCTGTTTTTAATTATTATTAAAGAGGTTTCATTAATATGTCAATTATTCGTTGTTGTTATTATGAACTGCGGCAGTAGTATTATTTGAATTTTACTTCGTCATTACACACAATAAACTGGCAGAAAAGATGAGATGTATGAATTAATTAAGTAATTGCATTGTAATGTATTGCATTACTATTTAGCTTATTAAGTATATGTATTTTACTACGTCATCAGTCATCACACACAATAAACTGGCAGAAAAGATGAGATGTTTGAATTAACTAATTGCATTGTAATGTATTTCATTACTATTAGAAGCTGTACTTCTTGGAAAATTTTCTCACTGGAGCCGGTAATTTTCGTGAGAGAGTGTTTAATTCTGTGTATTTGTATTATATTATTGAAATATAATAAAAAGTTAAATAAATTAGAATTAAGTACAATTAATTTCAAATAAGTAATATTAATTATAATATAAAGTGCTTCGCTGGCAAAACGGTCGTACAATCAGCTGCCGTGCACAAGGGAGCGGATTCAAATCACACGCAAGAAATTTTTGTGATCCACACATAATTGGCTTGCCTTGATGTTCTCTATATGTGATTTCTGTAAAAGTCCCTACGTAATTTTGATTAAAACTAATCTTATATTCGTACAAAGATACATTTAATATGAATGAGTACGGAACACCGCACGCGAGAGTCCTTAACTTAACTAGGTACCTACTTAAATCATTAAGTACACCTACAAAAGTTCCTAATTCAACTAACTTCTACTAACTATACCGATGAAGTTTCTTCTTAATCTCTGTGAAAAGTTTGTACAAGTCTGTGAGAACGTTTTGATTCGGTAGAGACATAGAATATGCGGGCAGTATTTATTCAAAGGATATCAATACCTTAGGGGAACTTGTCAATTACTCTGAAATTATGTTACCAGTCTTGCCAGCACCTTCCTAACACAAAAAAATTCACGAAGGTTCCGTTAATTAGCAAAGTAATAAAATGAATCCCCAAGTTAATTATAAAAATGGCCTGTCACCGATCCCCGAGTGTATTCTTATGTCACGATGTGACACCATTCGCGGGAGTGTCACAGTGCCCGTCATTCTCTTTAATGACGTCCCCTGTCAATGTCGTGACATAATTTTTATGACAACTAGGGAGGAAATTACTTTACAAATTGTAATCGATGTTTACACTTTGTTAGTTAGCTTTTATAGCCTCTTTTCTAAGCTATTAGATTTCTTGACACGATCTTCCTCATGTACTTACCTACGTAAATGTGTGAGTGTATCCGTACTTTTTATTTTACCATTGCCACGTTAAGCGGTTTTTGTTGCAAGGATAATAGTTGACATGATGATAGGTATCCGGAGATGGTTCATAGATAGGTTTTGTGTCCGAAATGATGTATTCGTCTAGAAATAAAACAAAAGACCATATTTAGCACATATCAATTTGCCTTATAAGTTATTATAATAACACATAGATTGATTCTAATAACTTACCCCCTTACTCATAAACGCCTCTTAAATTGAATCACTGTTTAGCGAGATTTTTATTACGAAAACCAACCTTATACAAAACAATGTAAGAGTTTTAGCTAATTAATCAATTGACTAAAATTTAAGAGCCGTTTATGAGTAAAGGGGTTAGAGTGCAGAAACGCTTTAAACGCTTGTTAATTTAACTCAGATGACGTAAAACTTTAACAGGCTGGCTGTCCCGCCAGTAGATACCATAGTAAAACTGTAATATCATATATTAATAAATGATCGGATACACGGCACTGGGAAAGGGTTAAAAAAAAATAAGGAAAATGTCAAAATAAAAATACAAAAAATAAAAGCCAAAAATTTCAAAGGCACACATTGCCAGCACAGTTGGATGGTTAACAAGAAAAGAGACAGAAAAAGAACAGAAATTATCTGCCAAAACATTAAACTGATGAAATGTCGTAAAAGTACATTTTGCTAAGTGCATTTTATCTTTATGTAGATAAGTACATAGTCTTTCTTTTTTACCTTTATTCTTTTGTAAAAAGAGTCCTTTAAAATCAATGTAGGTAGGATAAAAGATATTTTACCGTTGTCCAGGCCTTCAGCTAAGTAGGGCTTAGGTGCTTTGACGAGGTTACGTTGTTGATTTGAGGCTTACGGGAGTCGCAACTGTGAGAAAGTGGGTGGCATCAGTTCCATCGAAAGATTCTCTTTCTTTGATAAAGGAAAAAACATGCTACAAACTCTACGCTGGCCCGACCAATTGGTAAAGGGATTTGTGTTTAGTTTAGGCTTAACGTCTATTGTTTTATAATAGATCATGTCTGTGAATTCTTCGCCATTAAAGACATGGATGGAATCTGGTATCATTAAATACCCAACATGTTTATACAACATCAAATAACAAATCATAAGTAGTATTGCATAAAATAAACTGCGAACCAACCAGAGGTAGGACGGATCTAGTCGTGTAGGAGAGTCTTCCCCAGCGTACTGATTTGAGGCCATCGCAAATTGTCCTCTTCCTCGCACAAGTGTTATTCAATAATTGTTCTTATCCCCTATGCATAAGTCATGGTTTTATTTGACACGTGAGCTAGGGAACGGGAGTAGTTGCAACCATCAGGATGACGAATTGCACCGGCGTGTTTCTAACAGATTTGTGCCTAATAATCTATGTAGGATACTGGAATACGATTGCTACTGCTTTAGACTTTACGTTTATTTAGTCTTTCGTTCGAGTAATTGAGCACAGACCGTGAGTAAATAAACAGAATATTAACAGGACTTTCTCTTTGCAATGCTGAGATCAGAAGGACTGTTATTAACTATTTTTAAGTTCGGTTAATTTATGTTATGTTAAGATATTAAATAGCAGTACATTACAGAAAGGACGAGCTTCTATTAGTGACAGAAAGATGATTTTATCTAATATCAAGCAGCGAAATTTTGCTTAAATTTACGACACTATAGAAGGAAATCCACCCCGTCTGGCAAATTTTCCCTTCATACCTAAAAGGGTCTCTTTAAATGAGTCATGCATTCCATGAAATAAAATAGTTATATCATCATCTTTCCGCTAAGCATTTGTCGAGTAAATCGGTGTATATTTCTATAGTATTTTCGTAGAAATTATAAAGAGTTATTAATGTTGTAGAGCTCAATTTCCCATGTAGGTGGTTATTTCAGGTTAGTAATACGTTGTTCCGGTGGCATTTGAATCAATTTTATTAACATTAAGACCTTGGTCTAGTAGCACAGTAATGTGTTAGTATCGTGTAAGTTGGCTGATTACCGGTAAGGGTGTTATTAATTTGTTGAAATGTTTGTTGACTTGTACTTAGGGGTTAGCGGAAAGTAGATAATTAGTGTAACCTGCATTTTTGTAACAAGTTTTATTTTCTTTTATTGCTACTTTAAAATCTTCGTAAATACTTTCTTAGTTGTGTTTTATAATACTCATGAGTTGGGTTTCCACGTTAGGGGTCTACTGTCTTTTGGTATGCGGTGCGGTCCAATATCCATTCTAAAATCTTTCTGCATAATCGGCTGGCAGTGCCACTTTATACCGGTAATTCTTAGGCTTAAGCCCGATTTACACATAGACAAGTACAGTAGCGAGTTAAGTAGTAAGTTGTTGATTAAGTGGATTTAAATAGATCTCCATCCTATTTTTTGGCGAGTTAAGTTAGCGAGACGCGAGAGAGGGGGCTACTGCGTACTTAACTGCTTAACGGCTTTAGAGAAACGGGCAAGCGTTATGAGGGGGGTGCCTAAGCAGGGAAACACTAATCATTGCTCTATTCATTGCCTTCGGCCTATAGTATACTTACTATTGTTAGGTCAATACCTTGTTGACAAAATACCTCTCAGGCTCAGTTAAAATATTTAAGGATCGCATAAATGGGATATTGCCTACGTGAGATTTAAAATGAATCAAAATACATATATTGAGTAGATACAATTATACCTACCTATTACTCTCGTTCTTGTTAAGATAAATATATAGCAAGTGTAAGGAAGCTGTAACTCTAGATCATGATATTTTAAGTGAGAGCCTGTGTGTAGGTGTTTAATGAATCTCACCCATTTGGTTAGTTGTTGGGGAGATAACAGTGACGTCATTCAATTTCACTAATCTACTTTTGTATCGTCCAATGTACTAAATCGGCTTTAAAGATATGCGAAGACAGACTGTGTGGATTCGTTGATCTATTTTTTCGTAGGTTTTTTAAACAAACTGTGAGTTTTTAAACGTTTCTCAATATCATGTCATTCAGTCTTAAACCATCATTAATGTCAAATTTAACACGTAAGTAACTAATTAGACAATGCCAAATTCTAATCAAACACAGTAGAGCTGTCACTGGAAGCAAAAATAACTTTTATATTTACGAGAATTAGCGTTCTGATGAGACGTATTCTCGCAATCCCGTGTTATCTCAATAACACGGGAAATATAGGAAAATGTTGGGTCTCCAGAGCGAGGTACAGATATCCCGAGAGATTCTGTAGAGCAACACTAATTGCAGTTACGTTATTATAACCAACTTTTGAGTTTTTTGTAACTATGTACTTTTAAATTCTAGACTTTTATTTTCTTTTACTTTTTTTAAATTTACCCTTAAAAATTTGTTACAACTTAAAATGAATTATGCTTTAAATCCTTCTTCATGTTTCTTTTCTATGTAACAAAAGTGCATTAAAATCTATCGCGTATTTTGTTAAGGTCTAATGCTGCATACATACAAACAGAAAGCCAAAAAAATGTTATTTTACTAGATAAGCTCCCAAGTTCGTGTATTAATCAGATATTAAAACATCGGATTGTTATTAACTTCTCACGCACGAAGGTGTGTGGCATTCAGTATAGTTAATGTCAAACTATTTCTATTACACGAAAATAATTAATCACACCAGAATTTCGATAAATAGGCGATCGCTATTTTATTACCTAAGTGCGTTTTTCCTTAATTCTTGGAATAAAGACTTTATTGTAATTTTTTATAAAAATATTCTGATTTTATTTTTATAAAATGCGAAGTGTAATACATTGAAATTTCCTACATATTCCTTTAAATTTACAATGTCAACCTGTCGTAATAAAAAGATATATTTTCCATACATTAGAATAGAATAGTAATCTGTAGAAGTGCTCCGATTTAACGATTTTTAACGAAAATCCACATTTAAAAGTCATTTAAAACTTATTTCCCAGCCCCGTCTTTTAAAACACAAAATCCAGACATTTAAAACTTATTCTAAGTAACCTTAATAATACAAGTTTGCATAGTTCACAATAAACTGGTTAGTTAGTGTTACATCGACGTGGTCGAGAGCGCACCTCACTAGCGCCGCACTTGTCCGCACTCACGGCTCCATGCTACTCGCTACTCCACACACTCCGTGACTTCTCATCATTATCTACCCACTGCTCTTCAGCAACTTCTTCGCAGTCTTAGTTCCTTTAGTTTTGTATTCGAATGTAGGACTTTATGCACGTATCTTTTGGTATCCATATTAATATTATAAATAGGAAAGTGTGTCTGTCTGTTTGTTTTTCTTTCACGGCAAAATGAAGCGACGAATTGACGTGATTTTAAGTGGAGATAGTTAAAGGGATGGAGAGTAACATAGGCTACTTTTTAAAAAAAAATGTGTCCAAGAAAGGGGAACAGCGCTACCCTGAATTTAACGCGAGCGAAGCTGCGGGCAAAAGCTAGTATGTACTTTATAATTCTAACAGAGATTACCTAGTAATGGAGTCATTTTGTCATAACTGTCTTAAAAGATTGAATGCAGAAACGGACCTCCTTCGCGTAATAATAATTTCAAAATGAGTATGTATACGTTTTAAAAAATTACATACTCACTGAAAAATGCACTGTCTACTGCCACACATAATTAGATTAAACTAGTGTTATGTGTTTTATAGCTGTCTCTTTTACGTTCATATTAATTAAGTTTGATGATTTATTAATCAAGTAGGTAATAATAATAATTATTATTGCAATACCTACCATTGCTGGATATAATCCTTCTCCAAGTATTCCAATTCACGCTGAACTGTGTCTCCCACATCTTTCGCATTCCCACCACCCTGTCAAGGTGATATTACTTATTAAAATTGTAATAGCTACATGTAATAATATGTTAAGTATCTCAGTTTGATGAACTCATGCAATTCAACAAAATTATGCAATTGATAAACGTTGCATTGTTACAAGGTCTTACAACTTCATCTGTACTTTGTAACAGAAGAACAATAAACAGAAAATTGTAGCACTTATTATGTTCAAGAGAAATTGCGGTTGCTTTTAGAAACTTGAAGGAATTGAAGAGCTCTTATAAACGTACGTGAGCTGTATATTATTACAGAAATACAATGAAATACTAAAGAATTTGTTCCGCTAAAGAAATATTGCTGATATTTTTCATCATAAGTAAGAGATGTTGTAATTTAATAAGGTATTTTTATGTTTTATTTTTATGTCCATGTGGTGGTGAAGATAGCAGAGTAAGCTACCGCATCTTACATTGTGGGCGTCGTAACAGAATACATAGGAGCTAACCTACTTAGAAACAGTCATCTCTGTTAGAAGATGTTTAGCAGAAAAAATCGTTTAGAAAAGACCCTTGTGCTTGCAGCTTGAGTAATAAGCACTGTTATAAAAAAAAATCAAAGAGATGGAAATATTGCCTATGACCCTTTCCTTCTACTTAACTTGTCTCAAATAAAATACTAACTGCCTTGTCTTCGAAAAAAGGTCCGTAGCACCGCTACGTAACACTCACCTACTCTGTCCATGCCAGGATAAGGCACAGTAGCCTTAACAAATATTTTTAATCGATGTCATAAACGTAACGAAACTACGTGGCAACCGGCTGTCATGGTATGGGCATCTTATGTGGAGGAATGAGAATCATGTGGTGAGGAAGGCGTTGAACATGTATGTGGATGGATATAGGGGAAGAGGACGACCAAAGAAACGATGGATGGATTGTGTGAAAGACGATGTGGCTGCGAAGAGTGTTACTCACTGGAATGATGATGTCATAAACGTAAATGGATCACCGTTTACCATCTATCTTACATTTGTATAAAAGGCGAGGTGTGTGATTACCGAGTCCATGCGACATTTCTCCCTAAATATACCTACTTTGTCATTTAAAAAAAATAAGAATGCAAAAAAATAAATAGCTATGAATGACAATCCCCAGAGGTGCTTCGATTTTACGACTTTAATTTGTTTCTGATCTTGTTTATGTATTGGATTCCTTGCAGGTACTCACTAAGCTACCCATTCCATCCCAGTGGGAATAAGTCAGTAGTAACTAATGTGGGTTCGCAGATAATACGTTTTCTTCCACAAATTTGACGTGAAAGCATTTTTTTGTTACGAGTTATTCAATGCGGTTGTCGAATACGATTATGGTAAAGTTTTGATATCATAAGAGTGTTTAAAGATCTGTTATAAAACAACGTACTACTTGTAGTATTAGTTGTTCGCCATCATAATTAACATAAGCGCGAGTTGATGCCCTGTTGGGACGGACTTCCTCCAGTAATTGAGGGAAAATTTAAAACATTTTATCTGGGCAAAATATGCACATTTCTACTAACAACTACTTCTGGTTTATAACAAGCCTTTTCCAGTCATCATCATCATAACAGCCCATTAATGTCCCACTGCAGGGACGGGCCTCCTCCCGTGACGGAGGGATACTTGGCTTACTAATACCACGCTGGCCAGACGGATTGGTATAGGGTTTAATTTCAAGTTTTCTTTTTTTTTCGTAAAGATAACATTCTCGGATAGTCCCTTAGTCGGTTTTTACGATACCCATGGGGTGACATACTTATTGTATTCTTACGCCGTCACCACACGGACTTTTCTATTATCTAACCATAATTGTGTCGAGTATTATCCATGCACCTTTAACCGCTTACCGCTATGGCCACGCTTTACATAGAACATACACACAAGTTATCGTAACAAGGAAAACATACGCCTTTGAATTTCCAACAATTTTCTTCACCGTTATACGTCAACACTGACGGAAGAAACAAGTGACAATTTAAAGGGTCATTTAACTCATTTATCATAAAAAGCTGTAATCGCTAGAGAAACAGACAACTGACTAATGGATATTGATCGTGTTTGTATAAAACAAAGAGCGTTGAAATTATTCATGAACCGGCAAAAAATATTGTAAAGATATAAAGTTACGAAAGAGGATCAAAGTTTTAAGGAAAATAATTTACAAGGAGATAAGATGTTACTGTAACCAGGGCTTAAGTCAATTTATAGAATATTGTACGTTCAAGCAAACTGTTGTTCTACAGTAATAAGTAAGTAAGGATTACTTTTGTAACTCTTAAGCCCGATGTACACATCGACTAATACGGTAGCGAGTTAAGTAGTAAGTTGTTGATTAAGTTGATTTGAATATATCTCCATCCTATTTTTTGGCGAGTTCAGTTGGCGAGACGCGAGAGAGGGGGCTACTTCGTACTTAACTCGCTACTGTACTTGTCAATGTGTAAATCGGGCTTTATAATATGTTTATACAATATTTTTTGCCTTAAGTATTTTACACGAATTTCTTTTTGAATATTTGGTGTGGTAAAGAAACTGGGATTTTAATTGAAGTAGCAATTTTGTAGTAGGGACTACGGTTGCCATTAACAGACAATTTTTTTAAATGTATTGTTCAAAATTTAAACTTTATTTAAATAAAAAAAAACAAATACGATTGGATATGGTTGGCTGTCCTCCACATTCGTTTGTATATCGCACCACATGGGTGTCGCTAATGCGATAATTGCGCCTTAATGGTAGTTGGTATAGACCAACCTTCTCTACTTCCGTAAAAGCTTCCTATCGTCACATAAAATCCATAAACTAATCCTTTAATATTCCGACATTATTGTACGGTAAATACCGTGTACAGCAGTTACTACAATACATTCGATACCTACATTCATTAATCATTATCATCAATATGTAGGAATCGTAAATTGATAATGGTTTCCGATAAAGCCTTTCAGTTTCGCAACCACATTCGAATACTGTACGCATCGACAAGTTTAAAGGCATTTCATACTGTCATAACGATTCTCGAGCGTTCGACCGATGCATTCATTCGAACGTCGATACTACGCGACGTATGCCTTTTGTTGTCCTATCATTTTCTATGTAGTTGCTTGTATTGTCTGTTAGTGTGATTCACATGTCGACTTTTATCGACTTTTTACTTCTATTCAGAAGATTAGAATTCTGTTTTAGTTGCTGTAGGTCTTTTTTAAATTATAAAAACTAAGTACTATCGGTTCTTCTTTGAGGCTTTAATGATATTTTGGATGGGAGATAGTTTTTGTTGAAATAACAATAAAGGCTCTGTAAAAATAGTATTTAGAGTGTTAAACCAAATGATAATAATTTGTTGATACCTCAGATCAACAAGCATTAAAAACTCTTTTTGCGCATAATATGCGCATAATAGCGCATAATTTTTTTTAGTATTATACTGTATTTTGTACAAAAAAGATTTTATTTTTATTTTTTGCTTTACCTGTATAAAGCAAAAAATAAAAATAAAATCTTTTTTGTACAAAATACAGTATTATAATAAAAAAACTTTAAAATAGATACTTATGAATGTAAGTATGAAGCCTACCTTACATCTTTTCTCACAAAGAAAAGGAAAGTCTAGACTCAAGACGTGTTACACTTGCACAATACTAATCATGATTAGACGTTGTCAGACGTAATGGGTAATGAGTAATTAGATATTATGCGTAGTGAACAAGCCTTTGTAACAATTAAATTATATGTGGTGTTCATCTTTTCTCTACATTATGTTATTGAGAAGAATCTTCAATTTAAGTTCAATGCCATGACATAATAAAGTCGGTTCGTGTATTAAACGTTAATATGTGTAAATAACAGACACATTTTATAAAGTTTGTCAACAATATATTAAACAAAAAATTTGAAACTAAGTGTGAGTGTCCTATAAAGCGATTAGATTATTTCTAGTGAAAGGTTCGTCTAGCCAGCGAGGTTACTTTACAACTTATCCTTCATCATTCAAAGAGTGGGACATTAAATGTCTGATAAGAATTAAATTATATAAAAAAAGTCATTTATTACCATCAAAATATCACAGCCACAAAAACTTGAAACAACTTGTGGTAAATTTAGCGAATGCTCTAACATTACAATGTCAAGTGGTGCTGATTTTCAGTTACACCTGGTTCCTTGAGATGCTAGGCGATGATGGTTGCTGAGATGTTAACTATAAGAAACAAACAAGTTTGTACTTAGTAGCAATTATCAATTACACTGGTTAACTGAATGTTAATCTTAATTTCCTTCACCACTCAATCATGCGTAGACATTAGTGTGAAGTAATACCTGAGATAATCAATTACAAATGTAATTAATACATATTATGTGCGTGTTACTTAATAACAACCTGATTGTTAGTGTAACGTTATCGAATGATGGTTATACTGACAGTCAGTCGTGAACTAAGATATTTACTTGTTGCTTTACCTACCTTTGATAGAGTACAATAACATTCAATATTACGATCCGCAAATGATGGGTCTTAGATGTAGTTTTCTGAGTAAAAGTCTTTCAAAAAAATGCTTTTGCGCTAAAAGTAACGTCTACGTCTTTCAGTCCAAGGCATCTCGGAATCGGACCAAACAACTAAGTAGTTGTTCCATCTAATCTGTCATATTTTTCGTTCTATCTATTCTGCCAGGGATGTGATCGCGTTTCGAGCACCTTTACTCTCTACTAGTTTTTTCTGCGCGGTTTGTGCCATACCCGTGGCACTTAGGAGAGGCAATTCTAAAGCTGTTACTTTCATTTGTATAGATTTACTTGTAAGTTATGACTACCGAGAACTAATATAGCATCTCATCTCCCAAGAAATTCAACCATTAAATACGATAATATTTGTGTGAATCTATTTCTGTTCCCTTTTGAGTAGTGGTCAACGCGCCGTTTATAGTATAAACAACAGGAATATCATATGTGGGGCTCGTGTCAGTCCCTTCCGTGGCGTCCGTCATGTGAAGAGAATGTTGAATAATAGCTGTAGGGTACGGGACGTTGCCCTTCGAGCTTCACACTTCGATCGTAACTAAAATTTAACACCAAATATTTTGTAAATAATATATTTTGTGCTTATACTCTAAGCGATCAACTACGTCTTTATTAAAAAGTAATTGTGTGGTTATTTATTATGTTTTATGTCATTTTATTTAAGTGTTGAATTAGATAATAATTTTATAAACCGAAAAAAATATATGAAGCTGAAGGTGGGGGATTTTATAGTTAACGAAATATTGACAAAGCGCCTTGAGCTTCAATTGTTTCTCATTTTATTTCAATAACTTTTAGCCAATATTAGTTAAGTTTACGTTGTAATAAAATATGTTTTTATTTGTTTTACAGGTGTTGAACTTCGTTTGAAGCTAATTTCGAAAGCTACCGACATTTGATCAGCAAAGTTGTGTGCGCTAGAACAGTTCTCGAAGTAAAACAACAGTGGATATTTTTCGTGCGTGATCTTCCGATTCGCGGGTTCATAGCAAATTTGCTGTGACTCATTTCTCCTCCGGAAACCCGGGGGTGTGAAAAGGCAATCAAAATAGCCAAAGTGTCTCCCATAAAGTTGTCGGCAATGGACAGCAACTCGGTGTCTCCGATGCCGGAGCTGGCTCCTATAGCGGAGTTCGATAAGTCTCCGCCGTCGCCACCCAACGAGGAGGTGCCGATGGATGACCTGCCTCCTCCTCCCGCCACTATCTCTCAGGCAGAGGGGAAGAAGATTAAAGTGTAAGTATTCTTAAACTGTATAAGCTAAGGTTTATGCACGCAACTTCGTCTGCGCGGGTTTTGTATTTTGAGTAGGTATCTTAAATTATAAATGAAATATCTTTAAGTGTGCCTAGCTTTTATGTTATTCTGATGTATAGGTAAGTTAAATTATTGTAAAGTTTTATTTAAATCAATTGTAGTTTTTACGTAAAAAAGGAACATACACCCAACCGTACTTACAATCTTACAAGCGTTTACAACTTTACAATCAGCATTACCACTGTTGTGGGCCTTAGTAGAACTTAATAGACCAAAGTAATCCGTAATTCATTGTAATAAAGCATAAGTATAGTAAAAAGCAAAAGTATAACCTGATGTGTATACGCGCGTACCATCAATCAATTATTCACTAATATTTACCAGTTATTCAATGTCTGGTTATAGCGTTTCCTGTCAAGGTTTGTCCAAACATAGTGTAGCGTTTGTGTGCGCCAGTAGGGTGCGGTCAGTCGCGTTGTGTTTGGACTGCTTTGGACATTTTGTCAATTTCGTTCTTACCAAAGCGCTGTAAAAAGGTGTCCTGCAAAGCTCGCTTGTTGCTTCCGCGCTTTTCCCGCTAAATAGCTGGCAATATTTATCAATATTTTTTTCTCTAGCAGACATCTTATTTGTTTGTCAAAATTAACAACATCGGGATGAGATGTCTACCACACGGAGTATTTTCTATTTAATAAGCCCATAAAAGTCCCGTTAGGTATCTCAACCCAAGAGGATTTTCAAGCAAATTTTGAAAATTTTATGAATCTTCTAGAATCTGCTTGAATATAAAAAGTATGAATACTACTTATACTTAATCTACTTACTATTATTATAGCTATGCTGCATTAACAATTACAACAGCATCTGTGGCAATAATCAAAAGGACATCTTGTTCGTATTTCATACTAAGATAATAAAGTTTTATATTTATGACTTTTTTATCCTGTACTCAAAAAGAAGCATTGAAAATGCCTAGTAATTAAGTAAAAAAAGAATAATAAGCATACGGTATTATGATGATGATAACAGAAGAGTGTTCTGTATTTCATCATAACAGCCCATTAATGTCCCACTGCAAGGATGGGCATCCTCCCGTGACGGAGGGATACTTGGCCTACTAATACTACGCTGGCGAGGCGGATTGGTATAGGGTTTAATTTCAAGTTTTCCTTCTTTTTATTTCGTTTAGATAATATTCACGGATAGTCCCTTAGTCGGTTTTTACAACACCCATGGGATGAAATGGGGTGGTGACATATTGTATTCTTACTCCGTCACCACACGCAGGACGTTCTGTATTTAATTTATGCTATTCCCTGACTTAGTATCAGACACAAGTCACAATATTATAGAAGTCAAAGTATGTAGTCACAATTTTTAGATCCTACCTATTTCATGTTGGTATCCTACTCTCGTTTCATTCGTATCGGAAATATTGGAGAATAGTAAATAACTGAGGAGATCCAATACACCCGGATATCGATTTTCGGAAATGGTATCTCCTGCAATCCCTTTTGAAAAGCCCTTCGTTCAAAACCCTGTATATACATAAGGTTGTAGTTGTCTATGTATGTCTGAGTTTCATATTTTATGAAGTGCTATATTGCCAGTACTGCAAAATACCAAAAAGTTCAAAGATAGAGTTAGATTGATAGAGTTGAAGTAAGTTCATAGGGCAGAGTTTTAAAAGTATATTTAGAGCACAGTAACAGTTTGTAGACACCTTATCAATTTTTATAGCAGGTACTTATTAAAAGTTCAAAGATAGAGTTAGATAGATAGAGTTAGAGTAAGTTCATACGGTAGAGTTTTAAAAAGCATACTATTTACAGCGCAGTTAACAATTTGTAGACACCTAATCAATTTTTATAGCAGGTAGGTAAGTACTTATATAATTTGTAAAATGATTTTTTTAATTATTTCAAAATTGAGGGTTAATAAAAGTGCCCTGTGTGCATTGTCTATTGTCCACCGGAAACAGCTGTAATTTAACGCAAGTAATGCAACGGCTTTTAAATTTTTTTGTTACATAATTTTACAGTAAAACAGAGTCGTCAAATGTTTTCGTTATTGATTGTATAAGCCACTTCTTTTGGTGCTCTCGTTGTTGTTATGGTCATTACGAGTGCTTACAGCAATAGGAAGCCGACGTTTACTTATTTAAAACCTATTTAATAAAGGAGACTGTTCTGTATTTACTGATACTGATTTTCGCAAACCCGCTCTATAATTTTCAAAGAGTAAGAACAAACGCCATCTATCGGTGAAAAACGCATCTATCTCAATACAGTGCTGACAGATATCGTTTGGTGCGTGGGAGTGATTCACCTCGATAGCGCACTGCGCACCTACATGTGAACATAGTTCAGCCGTTTATCACTAGGGGTCGCTACTAGGATGTTGTCAAAGTTACCATGATAACGCTAAACGACAGTTTAACACTTTCATAACATATTATTTCTAGTTAATACAGTTGTATATTAAAGTCAATTAATATTACAACACAAAGAATGTGATGCATTAAGTTAATATGACGTCCCTTTCTAACAAGTATAGTAAAGTAATGACGGTCTCTGTCTCACGCTAAAGACTGGTTGCGTCGAAGTAGGGCGCAAGCCGTGTCCGGACCGAGTCGAGATCTCAGAGAGTGGCGACACGCACCTAGCGGGAAACATGTTTATGTGATAGATTGCCGCCAATATTGTTTAAATTTCAAATTTAAGAACATTATTTTTTTTTCGAACACCTGTGTTTTTGTGTTTTGTGTGGAAAAATATTGTTACTGCCCAGTGCTTCCTTGATTTATTAGTGTGATCAAATTTCAAGAAATGGCGCGAGGAAAGAGTCAAAAGTAGGTTTTATTTTTATTATTTTATTTTGTTTAATTATAATTTTATTATGTAAATTAAAGTTAAAGAAGTTATAAAGTTAATAACTTTGAAAATTATATATAAAACATTTTATATCCTACTTACTACTTCGTTGGCAAATATATTAAGGTCAAAAGTAAAGCCTCTTTATGAACGTATCTTAAGGCGATAGAAAGAAGTAAGAAAGATGAATGGAAGTAGATACCGTATACGTTTATAATTTAGCCCTTGCACTGTTTCGACCTTTGTTTGATTGAACTTGTTTGAATATTCACTACTCTATACGAAGAGATTGTAATTTTCTTTTAAGAAGGCATAGACTTGATAACTTAAAATTATTTTTAAAAAGTTTATGTAACTTTTTAGTTTGTGCCAATTTTATTTTAAGTCTCATTATAATGCTAATCCAAATATATTAAAGTATCACTTTTTCCAACGACCAATTTATGTAAAACACTCTCCATCAATTATAGAGATACACAATTTCTAGTGTTTTCGTAAAGAGAAAGTTTATGAAACATAAATTATTAGAGGACAGGATAATTGATAGGGTGACCAAACGTTGACTATACATGAGAACTGTAATAACACGGGAAGTCCGCAATTACGCCACTTTATTCCCTCTAAGGTTGCCGTTATAGTAACCATGTTTTTAGAAACACCAGGATATTATAAAAAGTTTATCGTCTAGATTGCTATGTCTTGGAATCTGTCGCAATTATATTGCAAAAAATAATCAATTACTTTAATGATGATATTATAGTGACTAAGACAGTTAATGTTGTCCATAATGGCTTTATATTAAATCACATGCTTCCGTTGTTAAAAAAAAGAATATACCCACATAACTACAAAGCAGTGTTAACATTGGGCATCAGATACGGGTGTATTCGGCCTCCAAGTGTTATCTTATTAATTCAATAATTTGCCGAGTGGGTCGCAGAGGGAGCTCAGGCGTTCGGGTGACGGGGCGCGGGCTCAGGAAATGGAATGAAATTGACGCTGTTTATTATACTAGACGGGAGACATGAGGCCGTGAGATGAACCGCACTTTACAACGCTTCAATTTGTTTTTTTATTTGATATATTGAACCTCATTTGTAACCTTCATCGTATGATATCGGGTTTTTTAAAACGTACTAATTTTTGACTACCTACCGTTGCCTACATGCCTTATTTCTAGAAATTAGAAATGCCGTGTCTTAATTTAAAATATTCAATGACGAATAAATGCCTTATTTACTGGCAATGAAAGCATTAATTAATTAATTAATTGTTATGATCGTTAGTGATTGATGATTCCAATTTTATAATAGGTAATAGATTTTAAAGCTGTACTTTAATTTAAGTATTGTATATAATATAATGGTTTTTTAATTATTTTCGTATTACACTAATCATGCTAGTTTAATTTGGTAATACATAACACAAGTTAAAATTATTTTATGTTTATGTACATTTCGTCACGGGATAGCTATCTACTAAATAAATATTTAATTTTATTAGTGGTAACACCCACTGGCAAGGTTTTTTTCACACCAAAAGAAACCGGAGAAACACAGAAGTTCACAAGTGAATCAAATAATAAAACAATTACAAAATACACTTATGATACATAAGTTTTACATTTAAGAATAAATGTACTGTATTTCGTAAATTATGTAATTTAGTGTTACACTCTTATTATTTTTCCATTACTCTTCATGCCTAATTTATCTTTCATGGCCACCTTTTAAATCTTTTCATGAATGTAAACATGTGATCTGACGTGTGTTTCTTAACTTATTATAATATATAATGTAAATATGTGTCTCTATTTGAACATATTTGGTTGCGGTGTTTACATTTAGTCATGGTGATAACGCTTCATTTAAATAAGATTTATTCAAAGTAAAATAACACAACGTTCAAGCCTAAAACAATGTCTGGCAAAAAGTTATTTAGTTCACTAGCGCTACAAAAAGATCTCTATTCCACTCAATACAATTGACAAAATTTCATCTAGTTACTAATTACTAGGTGGTAAATTTCTTAACAAGATGGTCTGTAGGAACATGCTAATACTGTTTCAGCTTAATCCATCTGAAATTAACTTATCGGGCACCGCTTTAGCAGTAGTGGTAAAATGTTATCGTACTTGGGAGGGTACTGTAGCTAATAAATTACACGGCTATAGGCTTTGCTTCGGCATCGCTGACGTCCTTTATAAGCGGCGGTTACCATTAAGCAGAGATATACTAGCTCCTCTAGCATACAATAAATTAAGCAGTTCCTGAGTTTAGCGCATTTAAACTCTCTCTTCCCTTATAACATAAGTATGAATTATATAATTTAAAGTCTTACTGAGCAAATTAAAGTTTATATTTATTATTTCTCACTAAGAGTATTAAATACGTTTACTCTTGTATGGAATTTCCTGTACCATTAAGTTGATCTGTAGCGCCTTTCTAAAAGCAACGAGAAAATTATGAGCAACTATTCGATACATAATTGCTTCGCTGTTACAATTGACCCTGGAAGCAATTTGTAAAGATTGTAATGTATCACGAATGATATTCGTGTGTTAATATTTTTTTAAATTACTTTGTATATAATGTATCCTGTATTAAATACTTTTTGTTCACGTTGAAATTTTAAAAGTAAAGCTATACTGGATGTACTGAATATATCAACGATGTTAAGGAGAGTCATTGAAAAAGCACTCGCGGGTTTGACAGAAATGTACGACAAATATCTGTGCGATGGGCTAATTATTGTCTTCAGTCTGGATTTACTTTTTGTCCACTTCATGTCTGTAAAAGCCACGATACACAGGCTAATATCCTTAGTAAAGAAGTTATCTATGAAAATAGGCCTTATGACAAGGTAATTAACCAAATTAAATTAAACGTGAATTTATGCATGGATTTGAAAATTCGAAGTTTTCATAGTATTTGACAGTTAACAATCAATTGACTTCCACCATCCTGTTAAACAGGAAGATATGATTAATCTCATTAGAAGACATAGGAAATGTAATTGTGCATTAAAACATGTTTAATTATTGATTACCGGTACCACTTAATTTCTGGAATATTCATTACAAAAATATAATTGTTGGTGAAACTTGATTAAAGAGGTTACAATTATAACAGTTATCTAAAGGAAGTATCATTACTAAAATCTATATAGTTTATGAATAAAGCATAAAACGATTAGATTTTTACAGTTTCCTTAGTCCTAGTTTGTCGATTCAAAAAAGAGTTTTTTTAATACGAAAACACTTAAAATGATTAGTTAATATGATAAATGAAATATTCTCCAAGAAAAAGGCCAGGATCTTCAGAGGAGAAGTACCTAGTCATTTTTAAATAGAATCTGTCGTTACTTTAAATATTTTATCGTTTGTAAAATGACGTAATTTGAATTTCGTTTTATAATTATCATATTATTTTGTACAATAGCTAGAATATATTTCATAGTAGGAAATCGTTTCTGATTCTGTTATCAGTTATAAATTGTATGGTTTACTTTCACGTAATCGCTACCGCAACACCGACGACGTAACTTATGACCATAGACACTGTTACTACATCATTTAGTTAGAAATATTTATCAATGTATAAAATATGATAACTTTCTTTGTACTAAGATAAGTATAAGTAGAGATGTATAAATATACTTTTCGGCCTGTAATGTCTATGTTTCCGATTATCTAGATGTGTTATGGTTACGGGATTTTTGTTAGTTCACACTATGCCTAGTAGAGCAAAGTATGATTACAGGGCCCACCCTGTGAATCCCAATTCATTATAATTAGACTGGATTTAATCTTTGGGTTTAGTTATAACATTTAGACAACGATAAAGGTACTTTGAATATATTGCTGTTCACTTACGAGTTACGGTTAACATTCCATTTCAAAATCAAGTACTGTCAGTTCTGTCAAAATGCCATTTAAAATTTGAAAATTGAAAGCATAATAAGTATGGCCGGAATAGTGTCGTAATACTCGTAGTTCCTAGTTAATTCTAAAATTAAACTTTTGGCGTAGTATGAAGGTTGTCCAAAACTGGTCTTTTTCGTGTAGGTATCATTTAAAAATCAGTAACTCTATGGCTGATAATTAAGAAAAAAAATCTAGTTTTGTCTGAACTAAGGAATGTTTACTTAGCTTTGTATTCATGTAGTTTAGAATAAACATAACTTGGGTTCTCAGAAGGAATGTCCCTTTTTAAATTTTGCTCAATTCTAGTGTCCAATGCTGATGGCCTTGTCGTAATTTTCTATTTATAGCCTTTTTTAATAAAGGTATTTACAATTACTTTATATTGTATAAAATTATAAGAACATTATATAATAATGATAAGAATATAATAAAAATCTCACTCACTACTAGCATAAATAGCTGCTGAGATAAGCGTGGTCGACCGAACGAACAAAGACCAAACAAAGACCGAATGCAAAAATAAAGTTTTCTGGTTTTTGATCACTTATTAGTAGTTTTAGATACCTATGATTTCTTTGGATGTCGGTTTTATAATCTTAAATTAACTGTAGTTCGTAACCTCGGATGAAGAAACAATGTTTGGGATTTATCTGAGGATGACTACTGTGGAGGTTTTAGCCGGTAGACTGGTACTCTGTTTGTAGTGGGAGTCTGACAATACCCTTCTTGCTTAACCCTAAGCGCGACTACAAGGGATGCCTTAAGCATTACCTGCACATAAAAACCGAAAAAGGTTTTATAGTAATATTACTTAGTAAAATGAAACATAATACCGTAATGAAACCTCATATTATTACATTCTATATGCGTCATTTAATGTTGCACAAGTTTCTGTTTTTTACTTATTCACAAATTATTGTTATCACGTTTTCAAATGACACCAAAGAGGGGACGACTTTAGTCTATCGTAGATAATGATCGGTCATGTGACATGAGGGGCTTACCCATGCAATTATGTTCATATACAACCTCTATGTAGGTGACAACTTATCACGAACAAATACCATCAGATAGAATGCATTAACGACGCATTTTTAATTTTGTTTCCTTGTCAATAATGTTTTAAATGCTTGCTTATTTTGATAAGCGATAATAGTTCTTATTGGATTGGTATGAGATATAAAAGCTTGTGTCCAAAGTGTTGAGTACATAATGGTAACATTAGAAAAAGTCAACTTTCTAACTAATAGATCAATACATGGGCCTGCGAGGACGTTTACAAATATCCAAAAATTATTGTGGATTACAAGAATTACTAACTGTCCAGGACTGGAATACGCGTTTTTCCTTACAAGAACCGCTTAAACGATCACAGGACTATTAAAATTAAGCTTCATGTAGATTAAAATATATTAAATTTGAAAAGTCTTAACTAGTTTAACGACGTTATCTTCATTTTAGGTGTTTGAAGTTGGTTTTGGATTTTTTTATAACATTTACACACTTTTATAACCTAATAAATTATTAAATTTTGCAAGTAGCAAGCAAGTATTGTTGAAATCTGTCGCATGAAACCGTCTTAAAAATTCAACTTTTCTAAATTATAAATAAATACGCCTAGTAATGGTGTTAAATGACCACTGGTGGGCGTTTAATTATTCAATTATATGAACTTATCGATAAAGCACTTATAATTTATTCAGAATAATTAGATTATTTTTATCTAAATGCTCACTTTCAATTCAAGAAAGTTGATTGTCAATGTAAATTAACTTTCTTTGTGGTTTTTGTAAAATATTTATTCGGAGAGATATTATATTTTATTTGTTCAAAATATACTCCCTATTTTTCCTTTCATATAAAGATTTTCTTGTGATATTTCCTACACAAGTCTTCATGTTACTAATATGATTCTGCTAGACATCGAGGTAATGGACCATCGAGGTAACGTCATTCGAACTAGAGTATTAAACCCAGGCATCATAACTATGAACAGAGCAAGATTTTAAAATAAGGTTTTCATGGAAAAGTTTTATAAAATATTAAATTCGAAATAGAACGACATGCCACATTACAGAAGCTTAAAGTAAATCTAAGTAAAGGTGAATACAACATGCAATAAGTTGATTTGAAATTATGATAATTTAATTAAAAATAATATATTATAAACAATGAAAAGATCGAAGACAATCAAGGTGGCAAATAAGAAACCATTCATTTGTAGTGGTATCTTTTATGTAGGAGCATAAACATTGCACAGTCAAAGGTTTAGATTTTTTAAGTACAATCTACAGTAAGATGATGAGTTCTGTGAGATAAGATAAACAAGTTTCTTCATTAAAATATAATTTATTATTGTTCATGAAATATTTACTATACTGTTATTTGACACTGCTACTCACTAAACACTCGTTGTGTCTGGTAACAAAAATAGAGAACTGATAGACATAACGGAACGTTTTCCAGGAAGAAAGTTTGAAGTGATTGTCTACGTAAAATATGTAGGTATGTATTTATTTTGTAAAATATATATGTACATAATGTTTTTAGTTTCGGATTAGATAGCATTGTGTGAATGTTACATAACTGCAAGGGACAGATAATAAATTATACGCTATCAGACCTCTTCTAAAATTAACTCAAGCTGCGGTCTAGTCGTGTGGGATTTTATGAGCTGATACAAATCTTATTCCGCACATCAACGTATGTTCTTGATTGAATGTACCTATCAAGCATTTTAGAGTGTTCAACCATGTCTCGTATTGAGTATAACTGTAAGGAAGTTCTTTTAATATTAAACGAATGTATTCAGTTCATTTCGGTTGAGAGTTTGATTCAAAAGTATTTTGGTCATGTCAATTAAAGAGCTATGTAGGTAGAGTCATTTGGTTAGTTGGCAACTTGTATCGAGATTTGTTCTAGCCGTTTATAGGCTCTGAGATGACTTCTTGACAGCTAGGACCGACCATTTACATGCTCTCCAAAACAAGACCTCGCTGACAATGCTTAAACCGCGGCATGGTTATCAGTGATTGCTATGTAGAGTTATAAGTATTATAAAATATAACATAGCAGAGACAATCTCGGTTCACAGGCACTTGTGCGTATTAAGACGGACATCTGTCATAGCACCAGACCTTGATACAATGTATTATATCCTCTTTATAAATGTGCTCACCCACACAATCGTAGAGCCGTGCTATAGAAAAGTATTTACTGGGATTTCAAACTGTTTTCTACATCTTTAACACATTCTAATCCAAGAAGGTATTGATGGTTTACAAAAATAAAGTGACACACAAAACACTTTGCACTGCGCTCATCAACCTTAAACACAAGTTGACAAGTTCAATAGCCCTGTAATTTGGGTTAGTAGCATTAGTCCCCGAAAAAAAAGAAACCTTATTAAATAGAAGTCTGTACATTATTAGGTTTATTTTTTTTTCGGGAAAAAATGCAACTGGCGACTAATGCTATAATATAATAAATATAAATAAATGATAGAGATCCGTTAAGACTAAAGTCGACATTGTATTATTATTTAGATAAGTTAGCACATACAAACGTATTACTTTGTGATGTATATAGTAGTGTAATATTAAGTGAGAGTAAACTGCGTGAAACATTCTATTTTATCTGTTCCCAATTTAATCACACAACGTTTATAAATTTAAATTTTAGAGTACCTTATTCTCATTATATTTCAGTGCTTTGTAGGTCATTATTTCGAGATATATTACACTTAAGTTACATTAAGCATTATGAAAAAAATACTAACAATACTCAATACAATATATCGGTAAGTGCTCAAACCGATTTACTACAAACAAACACAGTTTCAATAGGAATACAAACCGAACAAGAGTTTTTTCGAGACTAAAAATAATTTTACTATAATACATAATAATATACAGGGTGTTAGGTCAAAACTGGGTGAATTAGAGTTATTAGTGTTAGAAAAAAACATAGACATTCTGTGTTTGAGTGAAACATTTTTAAAAGACGATAGTGCTGAAATATTACAAATATCTAATTATAAAATAGCAACATATTTTTCTAGAAAAAGTAAATCACGTGGTGGTGTGTGTATATACGTAAAAAAACATATAAACTTTAAGAAACTCGAGTGTACAACAGATTTGGCAGTGGAACACCATTTTGAATGTTGTGGCATAGTAATTCCTGAGACAAACTGGTATATTTTGTGTTTATATAGAGCGCCGAGTAGTAATTTTGCACTCTTTTTTGATAAATTAGAACTATTATTATATAAACTAACTATACGGTCACGAGCCATGAACAAGAAAATATTTATATTAGGTGATTTTAACATTAATACTCTTGTTGTGAACAAACAAAGTACCACATTTTTAAACATTCTTAAGTCATACAACCTGCACCTAGTTTTAACTCAACCTACTAGAATAACATCTCATTCGGCAACATGTATTGATAACATTATTACGAATTTTAATAATAAGAATTATGAGGCTAAAATATGGGACTTAGGTCTCTCAGATCATACGGCTCAAGTCATTGAATTACCATGTAGTGTGGGTTTTCGAGAAAAGTATTGGTACAAAATGCAACGCAGAATAGGAGAACATACTGAAATTTTCATGAAATATATTTCACAAATTAATTTTAGTAGTGTTTATAGTCAAACAGATGTGAATGCCGCCTATGATGATTTTGCAGACTCTTTTAATTTAATATTTAATTTATGTATACCTATACAAAAAGTAAAAATACAATACAAAAAAAGTCAGTCATGGAAAACAAAGGGTATAATTATTTCTAGTAAAAATAAAAGAAAACTATATTTACAAACTAAAAATAAGCAATGTCATTTATCTAAACTAAGGTATACACGTTACTGTAAAATAATGAGGCGTGTTATTAGGAAATCTAAACAAAATTCGAATGTCAAATTTATTTCAAAAAGTGATAATAAAACCAAAGCAACTTGGGCATTGGTTAAGCAACAAACTCAATCAAAGAATGAAATACAGCCCAGCATAGATTATATAATGCATAATAATAATGTTATTAAGTCACCTAAAGATATTGTTCAAACAATTAACCATGTCTATACAACGCAAAATCTTAAAGGATCTACATCTGTTGTTCAAAATTATCTACCTACATGTAATATAAATAGCATTTTTTTAAATCCAGTCGATAGGTACGAAGTCAAAAAAATTTTAAATATGTTAAAAAATAAAACTAGTTTTGGTCATGATAATATACCTATTCAATTAATTAAGGAAAGCATTGAGTACATAGTGGATCCTCTTGTACATATTTTAAATTTAATGTTAGAAACTGGTGAATTCCCAGACACTTTAAAAAAAGCACTAGTCAAACCTTTGTTCAAAAAAGGATCTAGACATGAAATAGACAACTACAGACCTATTGCACTTTTGTCAAATTTTTCAAAGATTTTTGAAAAAGTTATTCATACCAGGCTGACTAATTTTTTAAATACCAATAAAATTATAAATAGCAATCAATTTGGGTTTCAAAAAGAAAAAACTACATCACTAGCTATATTTAAACTATTTCATTCGGTGTGGGATAATATAAATTGTAAAAAACAATGTGCTGCTTTATTTATTGACATGTCAAAAGCATTTGACTGTGTAAATTTTAACATTCTCCTAAACCAAATGGATAGAATTGGAATAAGGGGTATAGCTCTGAAATTAATAGATAACTACTTACAAAATAGAATGCAAGCTACTATTATTCAAACTTATAATGTATCAACTAAAACTATTCAAACGGTTCAATCAGAATATGAAAATGTACAAATAGGTGTGCCTCAAGGAAGTATTTTAGGGCCACTTTTATTCATCATTTATATCAATGAGCTTCCTAACATAATTAAACATTTATGCGTGATGTATGCTGATGATGCTACTATATTCATTTCTAATGATAATAATGAAGATTTTAATTTTGAAATTGAAATAAATAGAACTCTAAAAACCATAACAGACTGGTTACAGTCAATAAACCTGCAAGTAAATTTAAATAAAACCAAATTAGTACAATTCCGTAATTATCAAAGCAAACCTGCACAGTTGACTGTATCATTGTCTGACACCATAATTGAAGAAGTGTCAGAAACTAGTTTTTTAGGGGTTACTATAGATCAACATTTAAATTGGAAGTCACACATAGAAAAAATAAATAAAAAGATTTCAAGTGCTTGTTATGCTTTGTCCGTTCTGTCAGAAACTACAGATGTAACTATTGCCAGAACTACTTATTTTGGTAATATTTATCCTCTACTTACCTATGGTGTCATTTACTGGGGAAACTCGACAAATGTGCAATCTACCTTTGTTCTACAGAAAAAATGTATACGGACTATATACAATATGCATAGCACTGAATCACTCAGAGGGGTATTTAGAGAAAAACATTATCTAACCCTGACTTGTATTTATGTATTGGAATTGTGTTTGTTTGTTAGAAATAATATACAATATTTTGAAATGACAGCTGCATCAAAGAGTAATGTCCGTAGAAAATATAAATATAATATAAATATTCCACAAATTAGAAATACTGTCTACTACAAAAGTACATATATTACTGCCATTAGGGTGTATAACCATTTACCTGTAGCTATTAAGGAACAAAATAATACTTTACTATTTAAGAACCATTTAAAAACATGGCTTATTAGTAATGAGTTCTATAATTTAAAGGAATTTTTTGAAAAAAATAACATTTAGTTAAATAAGTTTTTGTTTAATATGTGTAGTTTTAAGATATTATATTGCTATAATTTGCATATCCGATGGGATAGACTGTTGAAACTAATTACTGTATTTATACACTAACACCTGATGTACACAGTTTTGCAATAAATAAATCTTTATCTTTATCTTTATCTTTATACTGACCCTGTAAATTTACTATTATGTAGTACACTTCTAACTACATGTTGTAACCTTAACACATTTGCACACTACTGCTAGGACTTAATGAAGCGATGAAAGGGGTAGTATCAATCTTGTTAGCCTCTTGTTGGAGACACCTACTGCCAGAAAATGTCAAAAGTATCAAGATTGATTTGAATTGTATCAAACAAGTTGTTTCTGACTGGGTTTCAAGATCGTATCAATTTGTTTTTAATATCGTTATAACAAAGTGTAAATTATTGTTCATTCATTCATAACAGGCCACTTATATGTCACTGCATGGACGGGCCTCCTGCTGTGACGTAGGGACACTTAGTTTATTATTACCTTTGGCCAGACTGATTTGATATGTTTTTAATAAAAGTTAGCCTTGTTTTATTTTTGTAGGTATTGAAAATAATAGCAAACTGTAGCTTGCTAGGCTAGTTTTTTGGAACGTATTCTCACTCCGCCATCACACGGAATTATTAAAATCCAAAAGTATACTTTAATAATGAGCTTAGAAGGGCTGCCGTATCAACGCTGTTGGTTTATTTAGGCTTGGGTTTATACCCAGAGGGGGCAAACAAAATGATGTTTAAAAATGTACAGAAATCTTAATGTGTTTGCTTTCAAAATAACCGGTTTCCCCCTACATAACATCGACTGTCATATCGTTAACATTTACCGGAAAACGTAACTAAAAATTAGACATAATGACGGTTTTCACACGAGTTTCTACTTATTTATAAATTTTTTATTCATTGTAATTACGTTTGGACGCAATCGGGCACGCGTTCTGTAGATTACTTACATAAGAATTGTCATGACCATAGAAGAAAATATGAATAAAATATTAATTATGGTCATCAAAGTGATAGATTTTTTTCTTTTTTCATAGCAAGGACTAGTCTTCTTTTTAAAGGAAATCTAGCCAGATGGCTAATATAGGGTTTCATAGCAATTTTTTTTTATACATAGTTTATCTGTATACTAAAGAAATGATCAACATACTAATATACTTTCTAATAAAAATATAGATACCATTCAGACAAGTGCAAACATTTTATGTTCATGCACATAAAGATAAACAATGAGCTGAATTCTATCCGAGATCTCTGCGTAACAGTGATATAGCATTACTATAACTTCTCCGTTCAAAGTTTGACTAATTAAGGCGAGCTAAAAGTTTTAATTAATAAGGTTATCAAATAGATATGTTTAATATAACTTTTTTACTTCAGATGTGCAGTGAAATATTTAATTTAATATCTTGAAGACAAACTAAGAGTTTCGTCGAGTAAATTAATTTGCTTGTACCGTTGCCTTGATTAGGGAACACTCCAATGCCTTGTATTAAACAACTTCCACGTTGAGTCAAGTTTTAATTCCTTTGGTAATTTGAGTTACCTTGCTGCCTTTGAAACTTGCTTTGGCGGATCAGAACTGCCTTATAGAGCAATGTATTGTTTCTTGCGGGTTCTGGTCAACTAAATCTTAAAGTCAACTAAGGGAAAGTTAAACCCTAGATTAAGCTGTTTGTCCAACTCATGTGTATCTTTTTTACTGGACAAGGCTGGTCCTTGACGTGGGAAATTACAGGGGTTTTGTGGCTGTTTCTGCAAAGTCTACGAATACGCCAGATAAATTTATATGCTTAATTTTAAAGCCAGGTGATTAATTTATGTATAAAAAACAAATCCAGCAAGCAGATTTTTTTGTTAGACTTTTGTATTAAGTACTATAGTAGCGCAATTATGACATTTTTACGAAGTTCTGTCAAGCAGAAATAAAAGTAGACGTCTGTAGAGGAATATTACGATATTCCGATATTCCGTCAAATGTCTTCGTTTGCGCTGACAATGGTCTCGAGACGCGACTTGAAATGCAACTTTTTTTTTCTTTCACAGATAGAAAATAGGATTTGAAATTAAGATTCCTTTTTGTGACAGTTCTATTTAGAATAACTTTTTAGTATTTACTTGTAGATGAGGTTGCATCCATAAGTTTGACTTAGATTGAGGATAGTAGATGGTCCATACAGGTAAATGTGAAGTTTTTAAAGTATAATACCCAATGTTGTCTCACGGATTCGCCTGGCCAGTTTAGTGCTAGTAAGCCAAGTTTTCCTGAAGCTTGTCCCTGCGGAAAAATGTCCTGAAGAACTGATAAGAATTTACTTTTAACTACAGTTTAAACAAGAAGGTCTTAATACAAAATCCTAAACAAATCCGTTTCTCCATTGATGCCTCTTCCTAAATTATTGCCAAACAATCACTTCTAAAAACACAGGCATACAATCATTATAGCACCTTTCATACATAACAAAATAACTAAAGATTCAACAGATGTTTATAACGTACATAAAATCCTCGTCGACAGTTACGTGAGCATGCAAGGGGGGGGGATAGGAGGCAGACAGGATCTGAGTCTCAGACTTTTTCCGGAGGGCTATGTCCGGCATCGGTAACGGCATCGTTCACGAGCTACATAACTGCCGGACGACGGTATAATGGCACACGCAGTTAACTTTCATGACAATGTAATTTGTAACTAGCTAGGGGTTAAGTGAATGGTTTTATAGCTTTTTTTTGGGATTTCTTGACTTCTGTTTGATGGTCAAAGGTGCTGAAAAGGTAGCAAATTATAAATTTATAGTTATTAAATAGAAATCAGTTATTTTGTTTTAACTTTGAACATTTTTGAAGTCTTATTTTAACATAAACAAATTTAGGATTACAAACCGTTCAAACTAACTGTAGCTAATATTGTTTCTACACTGTCTATGTAGAAGCAACGAGCTTATCAGATCTTCGTCTAAGTATCTACACAATTCATGGAGAAGTTCTCCGCTGAGTTTCTGCTGTTAAAGTTTCACCTGAATTTCGAACAAAACTCTATTCGAAATTTGAATGTATAGAATAGAATAGAATAGAATATTTATTTATTTTGCAAATATAGGTAGGTATAAAATACATTTAAAGATATTAAAAATAAACATATAGTTCAGCTATATTTTACCTTTTGTAGGCATGCAAAATTTAACATATTATAGTTAGGAAAATAAATTAAAAAGTTACTTTGCAAAAGTTTTTTTAAAATGTACAGAACCAAAGTCAATTAAGAAGTAAAATAAATTAATAAATAAAATAAAATCAAATAATGGAAACTAATACTAATAGGTTTACTAAACTAATACATTCTTTATTGTAAAAACTTTTTGTCAGTAAGGAATTCGGTGACATTATAATATGCCTTACTTATTAATTCATTCTTTATTACCTTTTTAAAAGATGGCATTGGTAATTCCCTTACACTCTTTGGTAAATTATTATACATAATTGGGGCCATGCAGTATATACTTTTACGGAGTAGGGCAGTTTTAGCAGCCTTCAAACAAAGACGCATGTTGTCTCGTCTTTGGCGTTGCACAACTTCGTCCAAACGTGTAAATCGATTAGGATTTAATTTTACAAATAAAGCAACTTCTAATATGTATAAACAAGGTAGTGTTAAAATTCTATGTTTTTTAAAATATGGCAGGCAACTATCAATCGGTTCGAGTTTGAACATAGCCCTTATACAGCTTTTTTGCGCTTTAAAAGCTGTTTCTCTTTCAGTAGAATTTCCCCAGAAAATAATTCCATACCGGAGGTGGGTTTCTGCTATACCGTAGTAAGCAGTAAGGAGCGCCTCTATATCTACTGTTGCTGACAATTTATATAATGCATATGCAGATTTATTAATTTTTTTACAAAGAGTATTAATATGTGTTTTCCAATTTAGGCTTTTGTCTATTTCGAGACCTAAAAATTTTGTAGTTTCAACATTTTGCACAACCTCATTATTGAGTTGAATGTTGAGTGTCATGCAATGAGTTCGTTGATTAAAATGTATAATTTTGGTTTTGTTTATGTTAATTTTTAAATTATTTGAGTCCATCCAGTTAATAACTAATTTTAAAGCATTATGGATATCAGTTTCATACGTCTCTACATTATTGCACGGTACTGTCACTGTGCTGTCATCTGCAAATAGTGTCAAAGGTTGTTCAATGCTGTTAGGTAAGTCATTAATGTATAGTATGAATAGGAAAGGTCCCAGAACACTCCCTTGTGGCACGCCAAATGAAACCATGCGCTCAGAGGAATGAAATATTTCTTCTTTCGCATTAGCAGTATTAATATGATTAATTTCTGTTATTTGTTTTCTATTTTGTAGATAAGATTCTATTAGATTTACGACGTTCCCTCGAATACCATACGATTCTAGTTTCATAAGTAATGTTGGGTAGTGTACGTAATCGAATGCCTGGGTCATGTCGCAGAATATGCCACAGACGGGTCGACGTTGATCTATATTATTAATAATATTGTATAAAAAGTCATATATCGCCATATTAATAGTTTTTTGTGGCCTAAACCCTTTCTGATCTTCACATAAAATACTATTTTTTTCAACAAAATTACTAAGTTCTTTATATATATATTTCTCAAATATTTTTGATATAACAGGTATAAGTGATATGGGACGATAATATTCCATTAGTTCCTTATCTTCCTTTTTGAAAAGTGGCTTTATAACCGATTTTTTTAAAGCATCTGGATATATACCGGCGCTTATACATAAATTAATAATATGACTCAGATGCCCACATATATTTATTGATACTTGCTTTAGTATATTTGTCGCAATGCCATCGTATCCTACGCTTCCTGTATTGTTTAATGACATAATAATTTTGTGTATATCTAATGGTAGACTTGGAGCCATAAACATAGATTTGTGGCTTACACTTAAATTAAATGACTTAGGTTTTTCATAGGCATTTAATTTTGCTTGAATTTTATCAATGAAATAGTTATTAAACGCTTCTGCAATACTCTTCGGGTTAGTTATTGTCTGTTTATTTAATTTTATTTTATTGATAGTGTATTAAGGTAAGTTATACTTTGTTCGATTAATTATTTGCCACGTAGTTTTTGATTTATTTATAGATGTATGTATTTTGTGATTATTTTGTGCTTTTTGTGTTAAGTATTTATTTTTTTTATGTAATTTTGAATACTTTTTAAAACTATTTTTATTATTATTATTGGGGTTTAATCTACTCTGCCACAATAGGTGTCTTTTTTTTTGACTGGATATTTTAATTCCTTTAGATAACCATTTTGTTTTCTTAATTATGTAGATTTTAATAAATTTACTTGGGAAACGAGTGAAATTCGAAACCAAAACTTCGTTCAGCCACGTATTAATGGAACAGAGCGTTTACATTTTCAGAAAAGCTTTTAAAATTAATTGAAAGAAGTGTTATTAAATCATTTTTAATTAAATTTTACTGTTGGTTGGTTGCAGTAAACCCGTACAGAATATAGTGTCGTGAATTCCTAAGGTAATTTCTTACATTACGTTAAGCGAATGTCTTCGACTTCGCATAGAGAATATAATTAGTTTGTCTTATAACTCCAACCTCCAACGCATAGCCATAGACTACCACCACTTTATAGTGTATGTAATGTATATTAGTATGATAATATATATTATTATATATTATCATACTTTTGAGCCCTATTTTCTGAGGCTGTGAGGTGACTGAATACTACGTAATAATTAATTTTCGTTATCGTTCCTAGCCATAAGTTATATCAGATCTGTAATAAAACACGCAAAATAGATTGTCATGTGAAAGGAAAGTTGAATTTTAAATAAATTTATTTTGTTTATACTTATGTGTAATGTACCTCTCTCCTTCTTATAAGAGGCTTTTCTACCTCTACAAATTTATTATAACGTAGGATGCTAACAGACAAACAGCGCACTAAGTTTTACATCGATTCTCATAAAACTCTTAGGTAATTACCGTTGCAACATATTCAGGTAAAGCCTTAGTTAACAATTATTAACATCATTTGCAAACCACACCATTTTGAAGCAACGAGCTTAAACTAACTCATCTATGGTAGTGACGACAAACGCTGATGATTGCACCGTAGAAATTTCTAAAGTGCATAACCATTACTTTGTCCTGTCATCACATGTAAATCATCAAGTACATAAATGCTGCATTGGAAATAGAACAACGTAGTCCATAGCGTCATACCTGTTTTACTATGTGCTTGTTTTACAACAACTACGCTTCTACAAATTATTCCCCCTTTAAATGACTCAATGCTCTAAGTAAACGGGAATAGAAGCGCTGAAAGCTCAGTCCGTATTTTTATTCTTGGTAGATAATATTTGTACAAAAACAACAGATGGAAAACTTTACTTAAAAATTCAAACCAATCCTTCTACTGATCGTAGTATTAGTAAGCACATGAGCAGCTGAGGACATAAATTTATTTTAGTCCATCAATAGGTACACGAACATAATCATAACAGCCCATTAATGTCCCATTGCAAGGACGGGCCTCCTCCCGTGACGGAGGGATACTTGACCTACTAATACCACGCTGGCCAGACGGATTGGTATAGGGTTTAATTTCAAATTTTCCTTCTTTTTATTTCGTAAAGATAATATTCACAGATAGTCCCTTTGTCGGTTTTACGACACCCATGGAAAGAGATGGGGTGGTGACATATTGTATTCTTACTTCGTCACCACACGGACAGACACGAACATAATGAAACCCCATAATAATTCCACGTACCATTATTCATTGCGTTTTCGTGTACGTACAATAATTCCATAGTGCATCGTTGTTGGACTAATAGACATAGAGCATGCGACAATTAATTAGTGTAGTGTATATTTTGTGCTCGTCTATATGTCTACGTTCCGTATACAGATAACATCTGTACTTGCAGCATGGAAGGGTCAACGACACTATGGAGTATTGGCTTTCAATATGCAACTGCGCTTCGAGTCTACTTGTTCTCTTGTGAAGCTTTTACTTGAAGTCATTTTTTTATTTACGTCTTGTTTTATATGATATTTTTATTGCTAATTAGAAACTTATTATATTCAAGAATCTATTTTAAGTAAGTATTATAAAAGTAACTTTTTGTTGATCAATTTATGTTACATATTTATTCACGGCCTGGTGTGGCAGGCTCTGTACGTGTAATTCACAAATGATTGTAGTAATTTTGTATTTTGTTTGTGTTTTTTAAATTGATGTTTTGTAAAAGCCCCCGCGTGACAGAGGAGGATCTGTAGCGCGGGATTGGTTATTTGTTTTTTTCTAATACATATTTAAGTAAAAAATATACACTTATTCAAAGAGAGAAAACGTTTGTCCACAAGAACAAACTTATATTTTTTTATTATTTTATTTTTATTTACTTATTATTGTAGGTAATAATTATAATAAAGAGAAAATAAATAATTGCCCATCCTTAAAGATAATAATGCTAACTATAAACATACGAACCGGTAATTGATAATGCTAGTTCCCAAACTTAATCGAAATTTAACTGGAATGTCGCTATTAAATTTCGGTCACGATTTACCACTTTGATATAATTTCTGTTTTGAGCCCCTCGGCAAAACACTATTAACTCAAATGGTAACTTTGGACATAACCTTTTGACTTTACATAACTAAATATTAACTTTTATCTCATACTTACATAGACAATAATTTCTGTCCATAGTTATCCACTAAAGTCATATTTATATTGATTAAAATATTTTACTGTGTGTAGTATCAATAGAAAGAAGTTAGACCACGTAAAATGGCGATAAATGGTACAAGATTAGGCTTAATTTCGAATTACTCAAATTATTTAAAATTCT
This sequence comes from Schrankia costaestrigalis, assembly GCA_905475405.1. Lineage (NCBI taxonomy): Eukaryota > Metazoa > Arthropoda > Insecta > Lepidoptera > Erebidae > Schrankia > Schrankia costaestrigalis. The sequence goes on from FR997832.1 coordinate 8,092,304, forward strand.
AAAAGAAACTAAAAGAGAAATCAATAAGGTACGAGTGAATGTGAAATTCTATATGAATGGAAGAAAATATTAAAATATTAGAAAATGTATTTTATCTACATAGATCGGCTTCACTGTAAAAAAAGGCAATATTGACACTGAATCCTAGACCAATGCGTCTGGCTAGCGTAGTAGGTATTTAATCTTACTCGACTTAGCTCAGTAAAATAAGGTTTTATTGGTTTTCGCTGATCCCTGATAGTTGTAGGAGTTTTACTTTATCACGTTAGAAAAACAGTTCATGTCTGGCTATGGACCTATTACAATGGTCAATGGCAAAGGGTATCTATTCTTTTTTTGAATTCAATGTTTTGAATCTTTCGTGTTCTTAATTTAAATCTTCTACATGCAAGCATAGATTTAACATGAACCGGTTTTATTCGTCATCGAACGCATCGTAAAATTATTGTTAACCTCCATGGCTATATTTTCTATTTACGATAGAAGACATGCAAACGCTTTCATTGACGCCTTTCTCTAATAACTTACCTACTTACATTTGCTTTTCAATCTTCCCAGTCATGTTTTATTTTAATATTATGTGGTCTTTTTGCAATATCATTACGAATAATTGTTATTTAATAATTATATAAGTAGGTACCTACATCGTGATTGACAATTTTGTAATTGAAAATAAGTTAAATAAAGGTTTGCAAAAAATAGGTATAAAGGTAAACTGTTTTGTGGTAATTCAGTTATAAACTTGTTATGAAGTTACAAAGATGAGGAGTTACTAAGAGGTACGTATTTTCTATAAAATAATTCAAATTATTTTTATAATCATAACACATGGTGTAGGTACATAAGAGTGACGTAAGTATATGTTTTAACATAACTTTAATAAGCAGGATCAAAAAATCATCGAGAAATAGGGAGATATGACCATATTAATTTTCAATTGTTTTAACCTCAAATGGCCCACATTTCTCGTCATATTATCTCGTAGAAACGAATATAAAGATCTATCTATACTTAGGCACTGTTTATTGTGCCACATTAAATAAACCAATTGATACGCTTCGACCTCGTACATAAAACAATAAATATGTTCTTATTTTATCTACATTAGGAATAATTTGAATAGTTTACTATAATTATGTTTAGAATGACAATCTCTGCGGATAGTTATTAGTGTTTATAGTAGGGGTTACTCCGAGGTCTGGAGGTTTTTTTGTCCATTAATATGAATGTTTGCATTAGTCTGTGTGATTTCTATACATAATATTAGGTTGGGGAAAAAGTCTTTTCGTATTTTTGTATGAAAAGTCAAGACATTTTTTTCAAAGTTTATTTACATTTATTTACAATATATATGTACCGTTTTGTTGAACAACTTTCTGCCATTTTGTGGGCAGAGACATTATCCCGTTACTGTAGAAACTTTGGGACTTCTGATCAAAAAAACGGGACAAATAGTTTTGGCAGTCCTCTCTTGAGGTCAACCTTACAGAACCTAAAGAATTCTGAAGAGACCGAAACAGGTGAATATCTGAAGGCGCAAGGTCAGGGCTATATGGTGGATGCACTAGGACCTCCCAGTCGAACTCTCTTAATTTTTGCTGAGTGGCTAAAGATGTGTGTGGTCTAGCGTTATCGTGATGAAAGACCACACCCTTCCTGTTGATCAATTCCGGCCGTTTTCTCTCGACTGCTTCCTTTAATCTCATCAGTTGCTGGCAGTAAAGATCAGAATCGATGGTTTTGCCGGGCGGTAAAAGCTCATAATAAACAATGCCCTTCCAATCCCACCATACACAGAGTCACCTTATTTCGTGTTAGGCCAGGTTTGGCCACAGTCTGTGAAGCCTGGCCAACTTTCGACCACGACCGTTTTCGCACGTTCTTGTCGTACGTGATCCACTTTTCATCGCCAGTTATCAATCTCTTCAAAAACGGCTCGGTTTCATTACGTCTCAATAATGAATCGCAAATGAGTACACGGTTCATTAAGTTTCTTTGAGTGAGCTCGTGTCGCACCCAAATATCGAGCTTTTTTGTATAACCAGCTTTCTTCAAATGGGTCAAAACTGTTTTGTGGTCAATTCTCAGTTCTTCAGCTACATCGTAACTACTAATATGCCGATCTTGCTCCACTCTTTCAAAAATGGCGTCCATTTTATTCGTAACAGGGCGACCAGAGCGAGGTGCATCTTTAACATCAAAATTTCCGGACTGAAAACGTTTGAACCAAATTTGTGCTACTCTTACTGACACTGCATTAGGTCCATAAACATCACAAATTTTTTTCACTGCTTGAGTTGCATTTTTGCCTTTTTTATAATAAAATTTTAAAATGTATCGAATTTCTTCATTAGATTCACTCATTTTTACGGAGAGAAAAACAAATGAAAAATAGCGGGAAACAACTTTTTTTTATTTTTTTCTTTTCTTTATAATGTAACCTTTTTAATGTTACCAAAACCAGCCAGACACAAGTAGTACAGTCAAAGAAATTTTATAATAAGTTTATACCTACGTTATGCGAAAAGACTTTTTCCCCGACCTATTATATTATTTAGAACAAAAATATGTTTTATCATATCAGCCAATCGACGTCCACTGCTAGACATAGGCCTCCTCCAAGTATTGCCACCTTGTGCGGTGCTGTGCCTCCCTCATCCATCGGTTTACAAAAATATGTTTATCCGTTGTGTAATACCCATAGTATATGCTCTAGTGAGCTTGGTTCTAAATAGTGTTTTATGAATGTGTGAGGCATATTATATATTATTATTTAATTATTCATCTTGCGGTATGTAACATTGTTATTTCTGTTTATTCGCTAAGCTATTAGCACGAACTAAACGTTATATTGGTTAGAATACAGTACCTACCTACAATGTGTAGCTATTTATAGTGTTGCCGATTTCCTAGCATAAGTATTAGGTACGTGGTGATAAGGTTGTATATTTATCTCACAGGAATGTCATACTTGTGAATATGGACTCGTGCAATGTTAAGGACATTTGATATTCCTTATGATGTACGGTGGCGACCAGACTCAGGCAGTACTGCTGAGAACAAATTATCTCGGACATACTTAGTACTGTTAAAATACTCCTCATACATTTACCTACCACAACGCCATCTAGTCCCAATCTAAGCTGTGTTTGTATGGATACTATACTAAAAAAAACTAAGTGTTGTCTATGACGACGGACGTCATCACCTATACTTTATGGCTTTTAAGAAGGATAATTATTGACTGATTAAAGCGGAGTAGATAATAGAAGTATATTGAGGCTCGTTCTCCGTGTGGTGACGGAGTAAGAATAATGTCACCACCCCACCCCATCTTATCCCATGGGTGTCGTAAAAACCGACTAAGGGACTATTCGTGAATATTATCTTAACGCAATAAAAATAAAAATAATAAGGAAAACTTGAAATTAAACCCTATACCAATCCGTTTGGCTAGCGTGGTATTAGTAGGCCAAGTATCCCTCCATCACAGGAGGAGGCCCGTCCCTGCAATGGGACATTAATGGGTTGTTATGATGATGATGATTGAGGCTCGAACAATGTTTAAGTGTAAAATCAAGTACAGTTAAGTAAGTAGACAGTTTTTATTATAAAATGCAATAGTTATAGTTCATAATAGGAATAATTCATAAGTTCAGTATCAGTGGAGCGTAACAATTGCCGAAATGCGGGCGTTTGTTAGGACAGGTCTTGTTTCTTACGACATCAATATTTATATAGTTACATAGCCGTCTAACCATATTGGAATTTTAGTATAATATAATAATTTTCAAAGTTCTATTTCGTTGGTCAATCGTTTGACACGATTTTAATCATAATTGGCCAATAAACCATTAATTGTTTTTGAACGACAATTATCGCATAGGATCGGGAGACTTCGACTATCATCAATTTTACTAATACAAAGAATCAGGCTTAGGACAAACATGTTAATGTAGATTGTGCAGACAATTGTCTTTCGTAGCATTCAAACCTGAAGTCTTGGACGCTGCAAATCACAACCGTTAAAGCCTAGAGGCAATCTTCTAATAGAAAAATGGACAGTTGGGAGGTTATAATTTTACTGATTTTTCTTTAGTCGCTATAAAAAATTCGGGACTTTTTACCTGTATTACCTTTATTCATTTCTATAATTAATATTCTCAGTTACAAACCATCTTCGTGTTTCAATGAACCTACACTTTAACGGTATTTGTAAATGTGTTAAATTATTTATCTCCGCTAGGGGAATCAATGTCATTCGTATTTCGTATCGTTCCCGGCATGGCTATTAGTCAATTGGACGTGCGAGGAGATGTCCCGTCGGTGATTTGCATAAATTGATTGCACGCTATGGGTCGTGGCGCGGACGCAGGCGCGAGGTGTGCGCGGGCGCACGGTCCCCGGCCGGGCGGCGCAGGCGCAGTCGCGCGCACAACCGACACTCTGATACACGTTCACCCGTAATGTTTAATTACATCCTCGCCTACCGTAATTGTTGGTCAATTTAACACTTTTCATACTCAATTGCTAATTTTCTAAACCCGGTCCAGTGTCGAGTTTGTCGCGGTATCGTGCACGTCGCCGCCACCGTAGATGGCAGCGAATGTGACCAATACTCGTCCTGTGTAGTTCTTAGTAAAATAACCAATGTTATAGTGACATCGCCTTCATTACTGTGATATAAGTATTATATTTCCCTAGTCAACTGTCGTCACGATGCGTCAGAGATACCAACTGAAGCAAAGAACGTACGTATAGTTTATCAACGCATAAGATAAGATGAAAAGCTCACTACCGAATACATGTGACCTGAGTTATTGTTGTGATACTATACGTGTTGCTATTTAGGATGGTTATTTAAATCCGATACCTACGTGCAAGTGATCATAATTGCTTTAAACAGTACAGTATAGAAAGCTGAGTACAAACAGTTGGGAACAATAGCATTCCTTACGTAGCTTGATGTTGATGATAAGACCCCGAGACCGCTTGAAAGAGTTATCAAGATTTAATAGTGAACCTCTTTTTATAAATCAACATTAAAAACTTACATGTTATTCGTAATTTTCTCATTTTAGTAGAAATTGGGACGTTTGTGTTGGTATATATGTGCGAAACGACTGTGTTTGTTGAATGTTTTGTAATATGAAACATTGTTTGACGGAAAACTTGGCCGGGGTATACAAACAATAACTGTCTTGTTGCAAGTGCTTCATATGCTGAGTCTAAACTATGAACATTCGCAGAGTAGTATTAATACTACAAACGAGTACCTAAATGAGTTCTGTGCTGCTAACTAAGTTTGCACACAGACATAAATTTTTTGGAATAAAGTACTGTTTGTAGCAGATGAAATACTGATGATGATAAGATGTTACTTTATTATATATATTACATACTATAAGGTACCTGCGGGTAACAAGAGCCGGTGGGTATCAAGAGCCGTTGCTTGAAAATGACACTTTTAATGATCACAGCACCCTACATTTACACATGCTTAAAAATGACCAATAGGAAAGCTAAGATCCGAGCTCGCGTCGTCGCACGATCATCAATCTTACCAGTAGCCACGAGTCAGTTGAGAGTGATAGACAACGCAGCTCCACTATAATTTTGTCTTGCCAAAACTATTTTTTTTTTACCTAAAATACAGCCGTTTGTTCAAATCTTGTTAATTAATTGTGAATGTTATACAAATAGTGTAGGCTAGTTGAGATAAGTTATAAATTTTTGTTAATAAATTCAATACTTTTTACCGCTTTCAATTATGCTATTATTAGAGGCTAATACGGGCCACGCTTGAGGCGGGTACATAGGCCGGCCCTTATTATACATATAGAATGTAAATTAATTTTAACAAACTTCAATAGACTTCGTTATTTTAATACATACCATAGTTACTATTACTAAGCATGTATTTGTTATTATTTTTGTATCATAAATCATCCCTAATATCTTTAATTAACTTAAAAGTGTCCAAGCTGTTGCTCTCGATAACAATAGATTTTATAGTAAGGATAAGACGGGCCACGTAGATGGCCTGTCTTATACCGTACTACTTATTTATAAAAAAAAATGTTTTAGTTTTGTAATTTCCATAGATAATATTTAAAAAGTTACAAACACATTGTTTACGTCTGTGATTATTTTGACGATATGTTATAGATTAAGGTTTTTATGACATGTTTTTGCTATGTTAGTTTATTAAGAGCCATTGCTAGTTTTTCCTTTGATTAAGTAATGTTAAAAGCGTGATATAATGCCAAATGATAACTAAAGTCAAATGAAAGCGAAAACAATATTTTTTCAATTGATTACTCTTTTAATATTTGATTTAAAATTTGGCCCTTATAAAACTACAGACGTTTATTAAGGGCCAAAGAGAGGGTTTTTTAAAGTCATGATTACTATGCCTAATTGAGATGAAAATACTTGTAATAGTACTTTCTGATGCAGATATTGAAATAAACATTACCATGATATTAAATATTTTATTATATTCCTTTATTTGTAGAAATTATTTAGGTTTAGATTAAGGTGGCCCTTATTTACCGCAAGTACCTTATTATATATACTTTATACTTTTTAAGACACGAAAGTAGTAAAAGAGTTTTTGTAGGTTGCCAATATAGAGGGCCAAAAGGGGAAAGGAAACAAGCAGGATAAGAAATTAGAGATCGATATTGAGGGTATAAAAGTATCCCACCGTCACGGGAGGAGGCCCGTCCCTGCAGTGGGGCATTAATGGGCTGGTATGATGATTGAGGGTTGCTCTGCTCCGGTTGTAGCTAAAGTTAAATTGAATGTGTTGCAAAATGTCTGACTAAAATATTGTTGATGTTTTTAATTAATTTATGTATTTTTTTTTTCAGGTAAGTTACCCTTCAACTGGAAGATAGAATATGATTTATGAGTAAGCAAACTAACAGTTCGTAAACATTTTACTTTGGAATGTTTCGTAGATAAACGGAGTACGATACCATTATCTTTGACACAACTTAAATAGTCATTTGTATATTGATAAATCTGTGTGTTCTAAACATAGTGATATGTAGCAGTAGCAGTTAATAAGTCTATCTATGTACCACTCCAAGGATGGGTCTCCTCTAGTGACTGAACGGGTGCATAATAGCCAAACGGTTAAGTATGTGGTTTTATTGACTAAAGACTCCAGGGATTTCTCAGTGTATGCACCCTATAAACCGAGGAACTTCATATTTAAAAAGATCATACCTGGAGTAGGACAATCATGAGCTACTAAGAACTTTTTCTGGATTTTAAACTATTATCGATGTTCCACAAGGCACCTAGCATCACTCCTAAGCGTTAGGTTAGACTTATCAAATTGCACCGATCGAAAAAAGGAAAGGAAAGTTCAGCAGTGAACTCCATCTGTATTACGCTGTTCTGGAAACCACCAGTACCTTTTTAAAGGTCGGCAACGCATCTGTGATTTCTCTGGTGTTGCGGGTGTCCATGGGCGGCGATGATCACTTACCATCAGGTGACCTACTGGATCGTTTGCCTCCAATCATATAAATAAAACCGTGTTTAATAATCTGGCGTAAGGAGATGATATGGGTACCGTACTAAATTATCTTCCATAACTTTATGTCCCGTGCTTAGTAACAAACGGTATAAATTTCAGAAGGGACACTATTTCGTTTACCATATAAATGTGTCATGTAGTTTTGTTACTTGCATAATTTAGTTGTAGCTTGGGTAGGTACATCAAATGGTAACGGACGAAAATAGTTGATATTCGCATAAAGTGACCTTAATTGTTTTGTATGCGTATATTTTGTCAGTGAGCTAAATAATTGAGTATGTTGTGCTTGAAATTAAACGGCTAGACTGCTGCATAGGTTTTTATTGGATTTTTTAGTCCATCATAATAGTCTATTAATGTCCCACTGCAGGGACAGGACTTCTCAAAAGCGGAAATAAATAAGGCTTCTAAAATTACGCTGTGAAAGTCTGTTCGGGATTTCGTCACGTATAAATTTGTCATTTTAATATGTGTACTGTTAAATGTAAACATTAATAACAATAGTCCGAGTGACCATTACACTATGACTATTGTTTGTTACCAAGTTTAAATAAAATCTTGTTACGGCACGGGTCCCTAAACGCAAGGTCATTGTAACATCCGTTATTAAACAATGTAATTGATGTACTCCAGTAATTATGTAAATCATAGAGATATGTCCTCTCTTTACTATGGCTACACAGAACAACACATTGACCCGTATACTTTTATGATTTTTTTTATAAATACGACACAGCAATGTTTTGAATCTGTCATTGTTAGATATGAGTACATGATATCTTCAGAATTTTATGATCTCTAGTTAAATTGGAATATTCCATGTCTGTCTTAGCTGAGCTAATTCTCAACGCAACAATTATATAAATTGTTAATAATCGTGTCAAATAATACACGCAATCGAATGCGTAACTAAACGTTGTGAAATTAAATACGCACCGTTTATCTCTGATGTCATATTTTAATTGTATTTCCGTTTATCTATTATTTAAAAATGTGCTTGCACAAAACGCAACTACAAAGGTGCGATGTCATAAGATATGGATAGTTTTTTTTTAACTTTCATAATGACAACTTTCAACTCCGTTGAGAAACAGTTTGGCTTTATTTTATAAAAATAACTACTTAATTAGTAGTATTTTTTTTATTCCACGTGGTAGGTAGTTATGATAATAATCGGTATTATATTTCTAGAAAGGATCGTATTTACGCACATACATACGTTACAAATGCATATTGGTAAATTTTTATTGAAAGTCAATAGTCAAAAAGGGTTCGTATAAAATAATGGAGTGTTCTTAAAAATATACTTTTTCCTAAGACGCTTTTTTGATGCATCAAGAATGTCATGCTCGGTGCTTTTGGATAGCCTTCTGTTGATGCAGGCTTATATGACATATAGTTTTAGGAAAAGGGGTTGGGTAAGTCTCCAAGAAGGTACAAGATAGTTAACCCTAAAAGCTTGACGAATTGTCAAGAAACCCCCAAAGGTATTTCCTTATTTATTGCGTTTCTAAAAACTTTTCGAAACCGCCTGCCTTACACTTAAAGGGAGGCGTGGGTATAACCGCGTATAAGACATTCAGTTCTTGCAAGAATGCGGAATGATTCGAGCTGATCTACGGGTAAAAGGCTCGATGTTAGGCCGTGAGCAAGTTACACAGACTGGCGCGCAATTGAGGTTCTGTTTTAATTGATATGTAAATTGAGCTCAACTAGTTGTTGCGTAAATAGACGAGCGGGAATATATTTCCCATACTTTAAATTAAGTTTAATACAGTTTGTGTATAATGAAGTATTTCTATTTAGATTTATGAAGTGATGTGACGTTTTATATGAAAATATTTCAAAACAAACCAAGTTATGATCGGTGTAGCCTCACGCACGGTCATCATATGGATAGTAATTTTATACAATTAAGCATTAATTAATCATAGTGCTTAATAAACTAGTCAAAAATTCAGACATGTTAAATCGAGCGTGAAAAGTAGCATGTTGTTAGCGTACCTAACCAGATCAATATCAGTTATTACTAAACAAAGACCTAAATGTATCAACAACTAGTTCGTTAATTGGTTACTATTAGAGCATAGAAAGCGATTGATCAGTTGTTGAACCTAAAAGTTTTTAGAATGATATGAAATCAGATTGTGTAATACTTTTGCTGTTGTTCCATCACCACAAGTTCCTATTTCGACTCCTTCATATAAATATGGCCATGATAAGAATATATTTCTCCAATTATTTTCTGAACTCAAATTTTAAATTGCATTTCAAATATTCACCACGCAAAGGAAGCTCAGTTAGGTCATAAAACATATTTATAATGTAAAAAGCAAATTACGGGTATCTAATTTGATTTGATTTGTCATTAAATTGTTAATAACCTCTAATGAGGTTCATCATAAACTTTTCTCAAAGATTTAACCCAACATAACAATAGTTGCTAATACTTTCATTTGTACACAATCTCAAAAACTTTCGTTGCCACTTAAAAGTGACTTTGTTTTAGACAATGCTCACGACAAAGTGAAGTAATTTTCTGTATGGCCGTTGAAGAATAGAGGCAATTTTATTTTCGAGCGAGTGTTAAATAGACTTCCTTACTTTTACTTTATTTACTGAAGTGAGATATTTTTCCGAGATAAAATCTCGATGTCACAAACACTAGTCTTCTGTATTTGCCATGTTAAAAGAAAAGGAGACTCGTTTGTAATGTGAGCAAATAAATTAAGCGAGGAATAAGAAATCAGTACAGTAATTATCAGTGGCGAAGGGTGGATTTTTATAAAAGGGAAGCCGAAGATTCCGTGGACTTTTGTTCTACTTTATATTACTATTATTCTGTAGTTCATAGGTATTCGTGAGAAAATGTTTCGATTTTACCTAGTTGTCCCGAACTCATAAACTTAAAATACGAAAATGTTTCTCTGTTTGGAAGACTTCTTTGATCAATTAGATTAATTGTTTATATTGCTATATCCTAAATGATTCTACATACCTACTTACTTACTTTTAGAATCTGAGAATACTGTCTGTAAGCCACTTACTTATACGTATCGAAATGAGATAATTGTATTAAAATGTTTCGTAAATCCACAGCGCCGGCGTTTCTTATATTTATAATTCAATTTCGAGAATGATGTTTTATCGCACATCACATAATAGGATAGTCAATATAATATAACACTATTAACCTGTCCCTTATAACAACAAACTATTAAATTTGCTGAAAACAATACAAACAAGTACTTACAAAAATATTCCATAGGATCCCAACGCACTACGACAAAAATAAAGTCAACCAATGCACAACACATAATACACAATCATAAATAATTAAACATACAAATTTTACTACTTTAAACAAGAAAGCGAATTTTATAACCTATTTGCAGAAAATAAATACAAATATCTGTTTTTTCTTCAAATGGTCCTATCGTTTACCGATGATTCTGCCAAAGTCAAGACGCAAGCCGTATAAAAATATAAAAACAAATAAATATAATTAAAAACTAAAAATTCAGAAGAAAGGCTGATTTCTATCAGATTTAAATAATTGATAAAAACAAAGGAATGTCAATGGCAAATTAAGTACTTAACGTGAAATGAAATGAAACTTCGTTACAATTGGTCGGTCCACTGGTTGCAATAGTGCTTTCTCGCTCTCGCAATGTTGTAGTTGTATCTTTTATCCTTGTCATAAGCCGATGGCCACCGGCTTATATGGTACCTTAGATCGACGAATACAAAGTGTCACGTGACCGTACGATTTCCGTACAGTCTGTTGTACTGGATTCCTAATTTCGCGACCGGCTTACTGCGCTCCGCGCATGCGCGCTTTAAGTACTCTCTGACTGAACCATAACAAGTTGTTAGTTGACAACCTTTAATTACAAGATGGCGTTATGAGTACGTAAATAATTATATTGAAAATTATTATTACTGTAATTATTATTGCGATTTACGTAAGAGAATACTTTTTTGTTTTATATTATTTTGTATTGAGTGGATGTTGCGTCATTGATTTATAATTGATTAATAGACAATGCTAAGCGGTTTTTGCAAAGGTAAGCCGGTAGGAATCGAGTTATATGGACACTTCGCCACTAGTAATTATAATATTAATATAAATCATTATTTGTTTGTACTTACAAGATTGTGTGGTAATAATGTGAGATAAATAATTATGGTTAGTAGTTAGATTGTACCTATAGTACAGAGTTCTTTTCAGATCGAATAGTAACCGCAAACTTATCCACGGCAACTACAGACGTGACCGCTATGCCGCAGTGAATCTACGACGAATACAACAAGACTATCAAAATAAACTTTTTTATCTACAATAAACTCTATAGATACCTCTATTCTAGTCATGGGCATTTATGTGTTACAGTAGTACGATCATTGTGTCAAATGATCGATATGTAACGTGCACCAGAGTGTTTGTACAATTCATCCAATAACGCAACACAATGACCAATTTTGCTGTTCCATCAGTTACACAGTTACGTTAAGTATTAATTGCGTTTTGCATTAAATTCAATGGTACAAACAAAATTATTGTAATTACTAGAATGGTAATTTGTATGCAAACGTTGTGTGAATTGTTAGTGATATTCGCTGAGGGATTCGGTTTTATGTTATTGATGTGTTGTGATGTTATTGGTTTGTTTATTTGGTACCTACCGTGTGCCTTAGTGTGGGTTCTGCGTTGTGGAAAGGAAAATATTATAAATATTCATAATTGCAAGGTTGTTAAATATATCTTAGGATCAATTAAAGTAGCTGAAACTTCAAGTCAGCTGTTCAATGACCAGTTTCATATCGTATATAATGTACATTATTTCATCCAAGTGCATTTATACTTTTATAATTTAAGTACCTATTGGGAAATCAGCTGCGTAAACAGTCTGTTACAAAAGAAAAAGTATAAATGTATTTTTTTTATAGAATCATCCGTATGAAGGTCTAATATTATCTATTGTCAATTCTCGTTCCTTAAAATCGATAAAAATTCGGTTAAGTTAACTTTAGTTGTCAAATTGTCATACAATAGGTAAGACAATTTGATAACTAAAGTTAACTTAACCAAATTTTTAACGATTTAAGTAACGAGAATTGATGCTTGGAATGCTGGTCTCATATTGGTAGGTTTAATAAGTCTATTTCAACTCCTTGGAGCCAGTCTGCAGAATAACATTTAAATAAGTAAAATATCAAGAAACAACAACAAGAAACGACTTTGTTTTACGATAAATAAGTAAAGATATTTAATTACCCTGTACTCAGTGTTTCGCAATCATTTCATTATGTACGTACTTCAGAGTTGTTGAAGAAAACATTATTGCTTAAGTAAAAGAGTACCCTTGAGAAATCGAATTTGTATCTACTGTTAGGTTTGTTCATCCGTAACTCTCCCGAAAATCCTTTTATATAACTTGTGTAAGTAATTAATACTTAGAGATAACTTTGGGATTGTTTTTAGGTACCTGCTGACATCCAAGATTTTATATATAATTGGATATCTTAGGGTACGGTATATTTGAAAAAGTTTTTGTTTATCTTTTATTTGTTATCTTCGTGTTTTTCGCTTATTTATCCCTCCGTCACTGCCAATCACTACTCACAACACGTTAGGTAGACAAATAGGTCTAGGTATAATAGGTTTTATGTCAGTTTTCCTTCTTACGGGGTTTTTGTGTTTGCTCGGATTTTGTATTGGATGTCTTTATTTATTTGCGCTTATAATTAAGTTAAGTACCTATTAGGTACAACCTATTCCTAAAAATATAAAAGCTAAATATTTTATTACTATAACTTAAAATGTAAATAAGTTTTAATCGAATGTCAATTGCTAATCGAGATAGTTGGAATGTGATCCGAGAAGTTGTTAAACAATCGAGTACATTCAAGGTGGTCCGGTGAGGGCAGGAAGAATGTTGTTGCCACCTAGTGAAACACTCGCGAACATCGATTTCGCTTTTCATCTTATAAGAAAAACAGGTTTTTTGATAAAAATCTTATAAGTAGCAACAAATACGTAGAACTTAATGGAGCTTGTATCATTTTTGTACAGATTTTTTTGTAACAATCAGACAAATCCAAACAATCATGTTAATGCACACAATGATTAGCTTTGTGTGGAAATACTTTCCAGTTTTTATACACAACATAGTATAATACACACAAACCACGGCCTGCCTGTCTCACCAAATTTGATGAGATTTACAGCAAAACACACTAATTTTAACAGCCATATTCATAATTGTGTCACTTTTTAATAGCTTTCCTAATTACTAAAGATACGCCGTCAAAAGGTCCCTTTTATTTTAATTACAACAGTATATTGCACAACCCATTTGTCATCAAGCAAATTGATATAGCCCTTTTTAAATGCCTCTTGACATGTACTAGTATGTCATAAGATGAAGCGTAACGACTTATTCAATTAATGCCGTTTTTATCATTGTAATAGTATGAGAAATAAGAGACATTTACAGATAAGATGCAATCACTATACGTATTGTTTCCTTGTGTGAGATGATTACACACTAGAAAGGCCTCAAGCACCTGTTCTGTCTGCATCTGTTAGCCAATCTCTGGACAGCGCTAAAGGTCAAAGCGCACTACGATTTGCAGCTTCGTGTCTGTCCAGAATTGCACAACACTAGACACCTCCACTTTAATTGGCAATAAAGTAAGGAATTCCACTCACAATCTAGCACATTTCAAGCCAAATTGAAAGTTTAAAGAAGTTGAACTTGCAGAGAAATTAAACAAGAGATGCGGTTTTAACGGTAGGTACACAATAAAATGGTTTTCAAGCGTACCTAATACGTAGTGTGTCTAATGTAATAGTTCGGCCGTGTGCGGTGCGATGATAGCGTCGTGATGACTGGCTAATGACAGCCCGACAAAGGTTTAGAGCAAAGTTGTTGCACAATAATGTGCACAACACGACAATTAGGCGACACATTACAGAGAAATCCGCGATGTATTGTTCCTAGTCCCACAAGAACAATGTTGCTCTAAGCGGGTAATTCTCTAACTTTGTGCGTGTTAACATGTGCAACTTGTTGTTCCAAACTTTGTATCCGACTTTCAACTATATGTGCTTTGAATGTATATTGGTGAAAATACTCTGTAGTACGTACTGAGGTATTTATATACTTCTGAGGGTACGGTCCTACTTGGCAAACTCAATTATGATTGACCCTTGATCTCAATGGAGACGAGTCAACTGAACATTTCCTTTAACTGGGGTATGTGTTGACTTTATAAAACTACTTATCTGTCTATGTTATTTAGATTATTCGCAGATGAGGCAGAATATTAATATGCGAAAAATATTTTTAGACCGGTTTAAAAATCCAGTATTATTATAGATACATTCAACAAATAAACAATACGACGCTCACCACACTTCACATGTAAAATAGTACAAAATAGATACTTTAATATTGGAGAGACGGAAAATTCCAAAGATATCCTGCATAAAAATGAATGAATGAATTACTGATCCAATTATGATTAAATTCCTATTGAACCAACATGATAATACAGCCAAAACATAAGTAAAAACGAATTAGGTCTACAAAAGAATCAAGAACCTCATCCTCTTTTAGAGTCATTTAAAGATAAATAAATAAATAAATAATCCTCACACATTCACACATCGCCACCTAGTCCCAAACTAAGCAAAGCTTGTACTATGGGTAGTAGACAACGGATAAACATACATAAATACTTTTTTTTTGTAAATACATACTATAAAAAAAGTATTTTTATCCTGTTTTTACGCTCATTCAACTCTACAGACAGTCTTTCTAAGTCGTGTACATTCCACCAACATCATAGAAAACCTAGAACGAGTACTTATAGAAGTATAATTGTATAATAATGCTATAAGGTATAATTTTGCATAGCGGTTTGCGGAGCAGAAAATAGCTTGCGGCTTTGTTAGTGGCTGGGCTTAAAAGTGCAAATTAAATTTCTCCAGGGCTTCAAAGCAAGCCCGGTTTATCTAAATTGCATGACATCAGGTTTTCATGAATAATAGAGTATACGGTACGGGGGAAAACATTGAAATTTCAGCGATTTTCATAATTTATTACGACATATTGTTGTGCTTCGACCTTTATGAGACTCTAGGGTCATTGTGATGAGTGTGATTGTATGTTTTCTTATATAAATCTTCTTTTATGTATGTTTTTGTAGTGGTATTACGTAAACTGACTTAGACTGAATTTTTAGTGCTAGAAGTTTTTCAAGTTTGCACGTTGTTTTAATGTAGAAAGTAAGTCAAGTTTTTTAGTTGTTTTGATAACGAAAAGATGGACATCCATATGTCACCAACCAAATCATCTCGGAAAATATGATAATATGCTATCATTAGGTATAGGAATCACTGATGGAAACCCGTCATTTCTTCTTGAAACCCTCAAGTTACGAAGGCACCTCTGCCTTATAGCTGACTCAGTACCTAGCTGTAATGTAGCTATTACAAAGCCTAAAATTGGCTGATGTACACAAACATTACCTTTAAAAATTTAACTACATACATAAGAAAAAAAGCGTATTTTGTGTAAACTCTTAAAGATCTTTGGGCTCATAAAATATTTTACGATGCAGTATTTCAAATGTATGTTAAGGTTATGTAGAGGTATGATGACAGCCATTCCAGCAGTTATAGACACTTTAGATAGAAAAGTTATCCCAAAATAATATACGTTAAGTACCACGTGGTACTTATACTAAGCTTTACGCTTTATGTACCTAATAACGTAAAGTACCATAATAATATGTGAATTGTTGAAAACTGGTAAATTCATTTTTGTAGAAGATGACGGCAGTATTTTTTTAATAAACGCGGTGTTTTGGGTAAATTTAGACCCAACAATAAGTTTCTTTTTTTTGCACATTGCTGCACGTGTTCCGTAAATTTCAAATAAGTAGATAGGTACGTGTGTTTCATAAAATTTGGCTTTAGATTTATGCCAGTTAAAATAAGTTTATATTTTTAAACTTATAGGGCTTACAACTATTCAATTCAAGAATTCAAGCAGTTCAAACTGTAATTTTATAATTTTTTTTATTTTATTTATTAACTTTTATTATATAATAATAATAATAGGTAGCTGGTTAATGGAGGAAACTAATTGTTTAACTGAATTATTTTATCATAGAATCGATGGCTTACAAATATTATCTTCTACCTAGCCATAGTCTATTTTATCCATCGATAAAAAGATCGATTAAGAAATAGTTTTGTGTCTTATGCGGTCGTCGTCCTTAGTTTCACTTTCTGGAGGTATCAGAGCGTTGCCATGGTGACTCCGCACGCCCAGTGCCTGCCATAATTACGTAAATAGCATAGAACGTAGGTACTCCCAGTTTCACTTTCCAATGAAATAACCATGTACGGATCAGTATACATAATAGGTACTAGTACATAGCCAGTTTCAATTAATAAGACTTTCCTGATTAAAAATGGTTTGTTTTTTCAATTGTATTTAGAGATCGGTATCTAAATAAACCCCCTTACTCATAAATGCCTCTTAAATTTTAGTCAATTGATTAGCTTAAATTGTTACGGTTTTATTTAGAATAAGATTGGTTTTCCTAATAAAAATCTCGCTAAACAGTGATTAAATTTAAGAGGCGTTTATGAGTAAGAGGGGTTATAGTTTTATCTACGAACCTGTTAGCCCTTTTTGATCTTTCTAAAGGAGCCTTTCAAGATTGTTCAACCTGAAAGACACTAAACAGACTTCGTCTACCAATGTCGTTTGCAGCAAAGGTTATTTACACACTGTCAATATCCAGTGTGAATCATATAAATATCTAGCTAATAGGCTAGCAGGAGAAGCTACTCTAGGCCACATCGGATAGTCTTTTCCTTAACACATGAGGGATGATGACCTACCTCGCGGGTAAAGAGATCTTTACTTAAAACAATAATTTGTGAATTGTACTCACATGATCGTGCTCAGGATTTCATCATCATCATCAACATAACAGCTTATTATTGTCCCACTGCAGGAACGGGCCTCCTCCAGTGACGGAGGGATACTTGGCCTACTACTACCACGCTGGCCAAACGGATTGGTATAGGGTTTAATTTCAAGTTTTCCTTCTTTTTATTACGTAAAGATAAGATTTACGGATAGTCCCTTAGTCGGTTTTTACGACACCCATGGGATGAGATGGGATGGTGACACACAGTATTCTTACTCCGTCACCAGTCACCACACGGAGTCATGAACCCTCGAAAATAACAGCAGCATTATGCGATAATACCAGGCTGTTGACAATGTTAGCTGTAGTTATTCGTCATTAGATATTTCGTTACGTATCTTGTAGTTAGTCTAGACAGTCTAGTTGACTTAAGTAATAACGAACTTAATAAACCTTACCTAATTAAATGACACAGTTATTAAGTAATGACTAACGTTTTACTAGCTTAACTTACGGATACTATTACATAGTGAAGTTTGCTTCTTAGAAGTCGCTACATAAGGCTACGTTTCGAATGTGATTGAAATTTTATGTCTTGTATATTGGGTCTGCGATGACATTACCATCAAAGAGGACATCGTTTTAGATAATCCACTTAAGACAAGTATTTAACTATATGAGATATAAATGATTTGTTAAATTGATGTTTGGAGAAAAGTTCCTCCGACACGTATCATGATTCCTGGTCAAGAAATTTCAGTGATAAAGGGCATCTTGGTAGCACCTTGCTAGACGGAATAGTTAAAAAATAACGACTCAATAATTTTCGATACGCCCTTAGTCACCTTTAAAGAGGCTCAGGAAACTAAAACGGTTAGAGATATTTTGTATTTTTAGTACGAAAATACAAGAAATTGGATTGCAATCCTACTCTTCTTTCTACTAGACAGTAACGACAAAAAGGTAATACAATAAAAACTCAACATGTGGTTTTATATCCCAACACGTACATATTACGTCTATTTCCTTAAGGTTCAAGTTTATTTGTATATAAAAATTCAATAAGGTTTATTTTCTCGTGCAGTTCGTTGACTTAACAAAAAAGTGAACCTTAGCTATAATTACACATCATCGAATAATTTGTCATCATTGGTAGGCTACATTTTATGGTCGAAGGTACACTTAATATTATATTCAAACTCATTAGTGGTGTGCTCTCCCCTTTATTTTGTGTTCGACATCGTATTTGTAGGGTCAGTGACTGTTATATCGTATCCACTATAAACTAGATTTAATTGTTTTACTGTTATGATACAACCGACATCGTCTCCGGATATTGCGTCTATTAAAAAAAGTCTAATCATCTTATTAATCTGTATTATATACATATATACTGTATTATATATATACACACCTCAACAAAGTCTAGGGATATTTGGTATTTACTCAATTAACTTCAAAATTATTGAAGATAGCATACAACATGTTTATATTTTTATAAAGACAATTTATCAGGCTACAATTCAGAATTAAATAAAAGGATTATTTTTGCATAAATTATTTTTTAATTCAAATTAATAAAAAACTTGGAAAATTAGTGAAACTAACAATGAATTTGTTTCTTAAGCAAAAGTGAAAATAAGCAAAAATTAACCTGTTTTTAACTGTTATGTGAGTAATCAGTAGTCAGCACATTAAAAAAAACCGCAAATAACGGTCCTGCAATGGTTTTTCATGCTTTTATTATGTTATCCAGGTCTTGGTGCGGTATATTGTTCCAGGTCCGACTAGGATGCAAAAAAAGTTGCCCTTCCATCGCAATTTTATGCAGGAAAAATTACCAAAACCCTTCTATTGAACATGTCCTACGCGTATTTTATGGTTTTGAGGATAGGGGATTGAGTGGTTCAGCATAAAATCGATACATCGTGCTCCTGCAACCAGCTCGTCATCACTCGCGCTTTATGCGAACGGGTGTTATTGTCCATGAACTTGAACATTTGGCCCAATTGTAGTCTACGGGGGTAGATTATTAGTACTAGCACCTCGTTAAATTATTTTTCAGCCGACATGGTGTTTCTGTTCAAAACGCGCTTTGTTCTTCGACCGATACAAATTCTCGTATAAACCATAATTTGTTCTATCGTGGTATGAATAGATTTCCTGAGGATGTTGTAGACGGCTATCACAACCATGAACTCGCCAAGCACGTTCTCTACGTGAATCCGAGTGGAAACCGAACCGGGACTCATGTGTAAACACTACTACAGATCACAGAACATTACATTTGATCTTTGCAGAGCAAATGTTCACGAGCCCAGTCTAGTCGTCGTGCGCGATTCGCTCGGCGTAGTGCTGGAGTATAAAACGGTATGCGAGCATAAAGGTGGGCTTCGTGCCGACTGCTTCTGACAGTTTGGTCAACCGCAAGAGGCTCCACCAAGAGCTGGAGCCTCTACACCAGCTGCATGGTAGTAACATTTGGCTGTCTTTTCGCGGGAACTTGCAAAAATCGATCATGTCGTTAAGTGGTGATAGACTTTTTGCTGTGGTATCTTTCAGCCACTTCACCAGTAGCACGATAACGTGACCATAACCCTGATTTCATATTTTGTATTGTTCTAATCTCTTCAGCAATACTCCGCTTAGTACCCGCAGCTGGGAGCATGCCTACTGCCCATAACATTTTCTCTCTGATGAAATGGCGTCGCTGCTTGATGCACACAATATCATTTGTTCGAAATAAACGTTTAAATTGTTATAAAACTTAAATTTTACACAAAAAAGCAGTCAAAACTTACTATTGGTAAATGAAATTTTCTAACTTGACTACGTTTAAGCCGCGTAAATCTTTATTTTTAATTTTATTTTTCAAATTCAAATTTAGAATGGTTGAAAAAGGTTAACAAAGTAAGTTTTCATCAAAAGAATTAAAAAAAAAACAAAATTACAAACCAATTTTTTTGAGTTTCACAACTTTGTAAAAAATATCCCTAGACTTTGTTGAGGTGTGTATGTTACGGGCAACGTGATTAACTGGGCATTAATAATAAGGACCGGTCTTTATTAATAATGCCCAACAACGATGGCCAAAGTGATAAATTTATCACTTTGACCGGCCCTTATTAATAATGGCCCACGGCCCGTGGTCCATGTAATAAGTTAGTGTTTGAGATAGCTTAAAAAAAGCCAAAAGTCAGAAACAGCTGGTTAGGTTAGGTTATGGCGACCAAAAACATTTTTTAATAAATAATTAAAATAATAAAATGTTTAATTTTGTAATTACTATGTCTAATAGTTTATTTTTTGTTAACTTTTCATGAAAATTTTGTAAGTTTAATTTAATTTAATAAACAAAAACACTACAATTCACCTATTTTATTACTTTGCCCAAGATAGGGTGGGCCTTATTCATAATGGCCGGGAAAAGTGATTAATTATGCTCTTTTAATCACATTGCCTAATTGAGTCGGGCATTATGAATAAAGACCGGTCATTATTAATAATGCCCGGACTTATCAAATTGCCCGTAACATATACACACCTCAACAAAGTCTAGGGATATTTTGTATAAAGTTGATAAACTCAAAAAAAATTGGTTTGTTTTTAATTCTTTTGATAAAAACTTACTTTGTTAACCTTTTTAACCCATTCTAAATTTGAATTTGAAAAATAAAATTAAAAATAAAAGATTTACGCGGCCTTAACGTAGTCAAGTTCGAAAATTTCATTTGCCAACAGTAAGTTTTGACTGATATTGAATAAATGATATTGTGTGCATCAAGCAGCGGCGCCATTTCATCAGAAACAAAATGTTATGGGCAGTAGGCATGGTCCCAGCTGCGGGTCCTAAGCGGAGTATTGCTGAAGAGATTGGAACAATACAAAATATGAAATCAAGGTTATGGTCACGTTATCGTGCTACTGGTGAAGTGGCTGAAAGATACCACGGCAAAAAGTCTATCACCACTCAACGAAATGATCGATTTTTGCAAGTTCCCGCGAAAAGACAGCCAAATGTTACTACCATGCAGCTGGTTTATAGGCTCCAGCTCTTGGTGGAGTCTCTTGCGGGTGACCAAACTATCAGAAGAAGTCAGCATGAAGCCCACCTTTATAATTGCATACCGCTTTGTACTCCAGCACTACGCCGAGCGAATCGCTCACGACGACAAGAGTGGGCTCGTGAACATTTGCTCTATAAAGATAACCTGTTATCTGTAGTGGTTTTTACACATAAGTCCCGGTTCGGTTTCTACTCGGATTCACGTAGAGAACGTGCTTGGCGAGTTCCTGGTTGTGATAACCGTCTACAACATCCTCAAGAAATCTATTCATGCCACGATAGAACAATTATGATTTGGACGGGAATTTGTGTCGGTCGAAGAACAGAGCGCGTTTTGATCAGAAACAAAATGACGGCTGAAAATTAACTTAACGAGGTGCTAGAACTAATAATCTACCCCCGTAGGCTACAATTGGGCTAAATGTTTAAGCTCATGGACGATAACACCCGTCCGCATAAAGCGAGAGTGATGACGAGCTGGTTGCAGGAGCACGACGTATCAATATTATGCTGAACCACTCAATCGCCTAACCTCAAAACCATAAAATACGCGTAGGACATGTTCAAAAGAAGGGCTTTGATGAATTTTCCTGCATAAACTTGCGATGGAAGAGCAACTTTTTTTGTATTCTAGTCGGACCTGTAACATTATACCGCATCAAGACCTGGATAACTTAATCCAAGCATGAAAAACCGTTGCAGGACTGTTATTTACGGTTTTTTTAATGAACTGACTACTGATTACTCACATAACATTTAAAAACAGATTAATTTTCGATTATTTTCACTTTTGCTTAAGAAACAAATTCATTGTTAGTTTCACTAATTTAGCAAATTTTTTATTTATTTGAATAAAAAATTATTTACGCAAAAATAATACTTTTATTTAATTCTGGATTGTAGCCTGATAAATTACCTTTATAAAAAT
The DNA here is from genome assembly GCA_905475405.1 of Schrankia costaestrigalis. Lineage (NCBI taxonomy): Eukaryota > Metazoa > Arthropoda > Insecta > Lepidoptera > Erebidae > Schrankia > Schrankia costaestrigalis. The sequence goes on from FR997832.1 coordinate 8,114,807, forward strand.
ATAAACATGTTGTATGTTATCTTCAAAAATTTTGGAGTTAACTGAGTAAATACCAAATATCCCTAGACTTTGTTGAGGTGTGTATTGTATATACTTGTTGGCCATGTTTTAAAAAAGTATTTCTTTTTTATAATTTTGAAAGTAGAACTCCCATAATAGAGATTATTTTGCGGAGACTTTAACAGATGCAATAGAAATCCTGGCTGTGTAGAATGACAGCTGTCAGCTGGTGACAGCAATCGACTAAATGCAGTTTCATTTTTGATGCAAGTGAATGTTGCTTTGCAAGAAAAAATAATGTACTGTCCTTGTCCTTATTTACAAAGTAAGCAACTTTTATTTTTGAGATTATGATTAACAGTTAGTATAAACAAAAGTGTCAGGTCACATAAAAAAAAGTGTACCTTCTAATCCGCCTCCATTGTAAGGCCCCAATCCCTTGCCAGCACTGAAACATTAATGGATCAATTCTTTATTGCATTTAAAAGATTCACATATTATTTTTTATTTGCCTCACAAAACTGCTTGCGCAGTCTAACTGTGAGATCGTTGATAGCAACCAAGATCTAAGATCTAGTTGTATTGTAATTGCTCAACCATTTTCTATAGATATAGACGTTATTATTTACGAAACACTCTAATTTGACCAGCATTGGCACAGAGAAAGGTTGCAAGAGACAAGGTTGCAGTCAAACGTACGGTCCTTTTTGTTTATTTTTTTACAAGTACTTATTACTTATACTGAGTAGGTATCAAAACATATTGTCCATATTGGTCAGACAGATTAGGTTTTATGGCAAGTTTTCTTCTGTCTTCTGCCGGCGATTCTTCCCTTACTGCCTTTTAAGATACCCATGTGATGTTAAGGCCTGGTGACACCAAATATTTTTACTCTGTCACCTCACGGTATGAGTTTATGATACTAATCAATTGAATATGCTCCCACGAACCAAATTATAACAAAGTGAAAATTGTACACAATCAAATTAAAACTACACCTACGTAAATAAACGACATTCACGTTATAGAAAGTTCTATTAACACTAAGTACTTGTTAAGTATAAGTAGTAAGTGTAAGGTTATAAAACCTACAGACAGGTTGCAAATGACAATAGTTTAGCAATGACAGTATTGCCTCCCACAATCTTTACCTACATATGTTGTAATATGGACATCTGTCTTGAACATTTGATATATGCGCATCATAATCATGTTTACGATTCGCATCTTATCACAGACCACATCTGGGACAGCCGTGTCTCACTTTATGTGTTTTATGCAACGTGTGTTTGTGTGAGAGTGTACTTTTATTTTCTACATTTGCATTTTATTTGAAGATGTATGTTGTATTATAACAATTTCATAATGGTTTGCGTAATTTGTTGATGTTATCTTAACGAAAATATGTGTAAGTAGGAAATTGGACGTATAATCTGGTATTAATCTGTCTAGCTAGCGTGGTACTTGTGGCCAAGTTTACTTCCGTTCCTAGAGGAGGCCCGTTCCAGTAGGACATTCGTGAAACGTCGTCGTGTGAGAAGGACTTGAAGTATTGTTGTCTTGATACTTTGTACGACTATTTGTAATCATTGTCATATTTTATATTATACTGGCTTAACGGACATTAGCCCGCAACACATTCATATTACGTAAATCGCAAAAGAAGAGCTTTCCGTGGGATGCAAACTGTAAAAACAATGTATTACCTAAGTTAAAGAATATTTATGTTGCATATAGTTTTAACAAATTATTACAAAAGACTTTGTTTAACCTAATTAGACGAACACACTCAAAATATGTAATAAAATTCTTTTATAAATTAAAAAGGTAAATAATCTCGAAGGCCTCCGTTATCTATTGTAGTATCTGTTATCATAAAGTATATTTCTGCGGTGGTACATGACCTTGGCTTATCTTTGATCTTAGTTTATATGTCCGGAGTTTGGTAACATTTTGATTGATCACATGTTTTAGGTTACCGCGATATTATTCGCGTACAATAGTAAATTTTATCTTGACAGTGTGACGGGTTAAGATTACCTATATTTTATTTATAAAGATGTATGTATCTCATAGTAAATTTATCAAAGCACTTATTATATAATATATTTCCGTGTGGTTACAGAGTAAAAATACATGATATCACCACCACATGTCAACCTATGTGTGTCGATATTACATAAACTCACGCCTTATTCCTGTAGTACAAAACTTCAAGAGGCTTTCTTTTGCAGTAGAGTATAGGCAGCAAATACAGGGATATTATATTATATAATAGGGATTCTTATATTATTCTAGGTTATTCTTAAAAGGCGGCGATATGTAGTATGTAGGTACATGCTGTTCAGACATCTCGCTAATAAATTAAACCTAATCATGAGCAGATAATTTTAAATTTATTCAAACAACGTGTGTTAAGTATTGAATGCATAATTTATTTATTTGCGCAGTTATTTAACGGGTATGTGTATTTTTATAAATAAGACACAGGACATACCATACTGAGTTGTCAAAATGAACGGAACTACAAATCTGAGGTCGCAGGCTCTATTTCCACAAAATTATTTATAGTGATCTGGGTGTTTGAGAAAATAAGGATAAAAGTATATCATAGTAATAGTTTTGCATGATGTTGTGTAGATGTGTACCTACTTATAGAGTATTTATTAAATTTTTCTATGTCCATCTATGCTCGTAGTTCTTAAAAATGTTGTGAAATGCTATAAAGGGACGTTTGCTTGACAGTCAATAACTCAAAAACTTATCACAAAACCCACTGTCTACCTAACTAACCTACTTCATCGAAGACATTCATGGGTTACTGTAATGCCTGTGTGCGTTCTTAGTCCGTACTTTCATTCGAACTAAAATTCACACATTCACATTCATATAGATTTTATTATCACAAAAACTGGGTTACATACGTATTCTATTAAGCAATGTGCATACAAAGGCATTCGAGTGAAAGATTCCTGTGAGTTTGTCTGTGTCGTATGTCGATTGGAATACAAAACAGATGGCCTACAGCGTGTACGCATTATTGAACATGTACGGAACGAAGTAGGTATGTGTCACTAACGGTACTTTACCAATAATGTTTTGAACATTGAATTTATGGTAATAGAGTATGTAAGTACTGTATTTTGAGAAGGTTATTGAATGAAAGAATGAATGAGAAATGCTTTTTTTTTAGACTAAGGATACAGTATGTCATCACCAGTTTACGTCCCTTAGTTGTTGTAAAAGTCAGTTAAAAAAGGAAATTTTAGCATAACATCATTATCAGAGAAAAAATACATGATAGCCTTAGAAGCCCTTCGATGGCCATTGATATCCTCAAGATTTATTTATACCAACTGTTCTATTGCCGTTACGTAGCCATGGTAATAAAGAAGTTTGACCGCGTATACAAGCAAGAAGAAGTTTTGAAAAATTACTTAAATACATCATTGTCAAATGAAAATAATAGTAGAATATCTATAATGTGATCTCATGATGACCTGACTAAATACACAATTTTCCACAAAACTTAAAAGCAATTTCAACAAAATACAGTCAAAAGTGAACTAAAACATAGAATGAAAATAAATTCTCTCACATAGTGCACAGAGTGGTCGCTCCTTGAGAACAAAGGGCTCTTCTATCCAACCCTTAATTAACATTCATTGTTTGTTAAATAAAAACAAAATCTAAGACTTAAATGTGAATTTTTTATGAGAATTGTTGTTTTATTACGTGGCCACTTTATGTTTTGTAATTTCACACAGAAGCCTCGTTTCTATACGTGCTATTTATTATCCGTTATCATAACTGCCCACTTACGTCCCACTACAAGGACAATCTTTCAGTGACAGTAGAAAATTAGTGGTGTAAAACCTCTAGAAATTTCACAGTCATTCACCAATGACAATTACCAGCCAGACATGTGTGTACATAATATTATTAAAACTAAATTTAAATTCAAATTTAGAATTTTAGAGCAATAGATTTAATTTACATACTGGCTCTAAAATATTTGAAATACATTCAAAGCTGGAACGGTATATTTCAATTAACACTTGTCTATTAAATTTAAAAATCGAATTGGCAAAAAAATATCTCTAAAACCTAACAGTACTAAAAAAAAAATCTGCTCTTTACATTTGCTATAGTTTTTACAGGGACGAACTTTCTGCAGTGATGGGGGGAAATTAGTTTTATAAGTAGTAGTATGATATGGTGGGATGGTGACACAATGCATTATTACTCCGTCATCAAATGGTTTAATAGTTACGTATGTACAGTTTAGTGGTGGTTGCTGTGGTTAGAACGTATATTATCTTAATTTACCTAGAGGTTACATGAGACCAAAGAGTTCATATTACACAGGAAATTGTCGTATAGAATTACGATCTTTCGATTCTCTATTGTCGCTTGTCAGCAGAACTACCTGAAGTTAAGTAAGCTAACTTATCTACTTAATCCTTTCTTAAATCCGTTTTATCACCTTGAGACGCAAGCTTAGGTCCCATAATTCTGCTCTAGCTAGCTCTAGTTTTATTAGCAAACTTAATTTCTCTTTCATCCTAAGTAGCCTATTACTGTCCTACTGGCGTGATGTGCCTACTGCAGAGAAGAAGGCAAATTTGGCAATTTATACTTTTAGTCAGTCTACTGTCTATCTATCAGTCTACTTGCAGCCAGATGAATTGGTATTGTTATTTAAATCAACTTTTCCTTTCTAAAGATAATTATAGGTTTGCGAATTTTAGCTAAGTCAGCTCTTACTGCACCCACGAAATTAATTGGGGTGATAACACCATCTTTTCTTATTTCCCTTCAACCTAATTTCTATTTACATATAAAATGAACATATAACATGTACGGTTAACTTCGTGTTCTATCATAGAAATATAATTAGCGTCTGTTTGCTACGTGTCCTTTGTACGCTATTAACACATTTTAACTTAACTATGTTTGTGGAAACCATTTGACTGTTTATGAAGTTAGGTACTTATTTATTAGTAGATGTTTTGCTATAAGAGCCATTTTAGAGACGGGCAAGATTTACTTCCTCGGTGTTGTAAAGGAAAATTGGGTCGGCTATTGCATTTGCAGTAGACTTTACTTTTACAAGTGACCTAAGACCTATTTGCTTGAGACAAGAGATCTCATTTGTATTTGAATGTAGTGTCCTACTGCAAAGCAAAGACGGACCCTTGGTAATGACGGAGTATAACTTGAGTTGCTAGCACCGAAATTAGAGTTGGTAGGTATAACGTTTGCTTCGAGTTTTCCACGTGAAGGGTTTTCGCATTAAACTACGTATTTCTTGTCTTCTTGCATTATTGTCATTTTGACATTCTTACTCTGTTACCAGACAAAAAATAGTCTAAAGAAAACAATTGTAAAACAAAACCATTAAAGACTTCAAAACGTTTCGATAAGAAATCAATAAGTCCTTATTTGTCTCGTTTAAATTGTAAATTGTTGAATGTATTAATTAATTAGTTGAAGTGTAACACCTTGTTGCTAATTTGTTCTCTCACGCAACTGTTTGAATAAGGTCGATTATACACGGTTGACATTACCGATACATTTTGTTACCTTGAAATATTAGAACAGCTCGTTGCATATTATGAACTCTACTGTTTTTGGAGGCTATTATTTCTTTTGCTGTTTAAATGACATATTATTTAAGAACTTATATATTTAGTTTATTTCGACAAAAGAGATTCACGTTAAACATCAACAAAAATAGATGTTAGTGTTTTGAAACTCCAGCAAATACATAACTAATTATATAACATAACTTATTTATGGACCGCCTGCATTAAAAGTAGTTTAATCGTTTACCTAAACATGCACAAGCACGTCACTTTACTAAAAAAATTGGAACAATCACAAAATAAGACGACTAAGCCAAAATGCAGTCAACTATGACAAAGACGCAACACAGATACCAAGTACTTAGACAATAATAGGAAATAGGGTGTGTGCACATAACTTTTCACACGGTGACAAAAAATGCACTAATTTGCACAGAATCCATGATCGCAACAAGCACGGTAATTACTACCTATGATTGTGAGAATCTTACAACTTTGATATAGGCCTACCTTAATGTAAAATACTCTGATAGGTAAAGTTATGCAATTTAATCTTAGCTTCGATGTTATTGACGATTCAAACTTTATGACTGTTTGGAAGTTAGCTAAGAGCGCGGGGTTGCGCAGGTACTGGCCGTAAAGAATTTGACGAGTTCATATTTGAATCTTCTTATCTGCTTGTCATTCTGTGCAGTGTTCAGGGCTGTTATAGCGTTTTCTCAAGAGTAGTGGAATGCGAGTCGAATCTTCAGTGGCATAATCAGACAATTTGTCTCCGCACTAAAATGTGCTTTAGTGCGACGAATAAGCTTGTTTCAAAATTTCATGGTCTGGTATTAGAAAGAATTTCTAAATCTTTCCTTCCATTATAATACGGAGTCCTGCAAAAGTAGGGTGATATAGTCCTTGGAATCACCAGCAAAAATGATGGGAACGTAGTCTTCAAGTCATTTTATGACCAATTTCCTACTTTCATTTCAGGACTATATTTGCGCTTTCCATCCTATTCAAAAAGGTCATATTGCGTTGTCTTTTAAAATACGAACAACAATATAGTAGTAGTTCATTATAATATTATCAATTTAGTTTAAACTTCGTGTAGCTTGTCCGCTCTCTGATATAAGTACACCTGTCTGAATAGTTAATTAAGCGACAGATTCGGTTTTAATTCAAATGGGCGACGGATTATTAAAATTAATGAGAGAGCTTTCAATATTCTATTAGTTTTGCGTTTTAACTTTGATGTTTCGTTTTGGTTTTTACTTGATCTTGCTAGCTATTGTATGATTGAAGTAAAATAAAATATTGAAAGTATTTGATCTATCCATATTAGGGCGGCGCCAGCAGCCGGGACTGACTTTTTACGTGCCCTCCAAAGTACGCAGACGCTCAGATGAAAAATCACTTATCGATCACTCATCTATGAAATGACCGACATTCTCTTGCGTGTTTCTCAATAGTCCCTATAGGTACCGCTCATGTACAATAACTAGGTACTACTAACGCTAAAGAAACCTTTGAAAACAGAACTTCACCATAATCGTTTCACCCGGAAACCCCAAGAAGAACTAGTGGTTGGCCGCGAAAAGCACTTGTCTCTGCAATCTACATTCTAGTACCTACAACAAAACAGGTTTTTACATTGGCAACACCACAACATCGATAGTGAAAACGCAGGCCGTAGTTTCTTTTACCGTTAATGGACGGTCAGTGGGCCACTTTTTACAACTATTTACAATTTATTGGGCGTTTTGCTAAACTGTCTGTCATACTTCACTTGGGTTACAGAATGAAATAATGTAGGTCGAGATAACATGTTCAGTATAATACCTGTTTTTTGGTAAATAGAGCTACGTACATTTCTCGTTGGGTAGGTAAGCTCGAAAACCTGTATATTTTCATTAACTCGTCTTTATAATGTTATTGATTACTGTACGACAAGCTAAAGCAAAGAAATCAGGTGTTTAATTATTTAAAACAATCTCTCTTGGTAATAGGGATGTATCTTTGCAAGGACTTGGAGACATGGAGGTGACGGACAGACAAACATTTATTTGTGCATCGTATAATGTCCGTGCAAGGATCTCGTACCCACGAAGTCGTGCATCACAAACACGTGCAACAGCTTTTTAAATTATTAAAAATATTTTCATAATACTACTTAAATACGTAGCTGCGTTAGCAAATAACGCCTTATCTTTATCTCTTTCTTTCTTACCGTCATTAAATTTAAAAGTAGCATTTGCCTCTTTTACAATACCCGTGGGATGTAATGGGGTGTTGAAACCATGTATTCTTAATCTGTCTTAGAACGGACAAGACATTGTTTATTTAAAGAATAATCCTCTCATACAAAGGAGATTACATTGGCTGATTGATAGCTCTTTTTCTTGCAACAACCCAACAACGCATGCAATGGATACAGCTCATTGGTCAAATCAGAGCACTCACTATCGACTTAAAAGAGAGAAAGACAGTATCTATTTACCATTGTGAATTAAATTCGAACTTAACATTCATTAAACTAGATAATACGTATCTAAAACTCAAAATAGAAACAAGTTTTGTCATAGAGCAGCAAAATCAGTGAAATGTGAATATTAACCTTGAACTACGGATACTAAAGTGATACAAAATGATGTTCTCCGTTTTATTCTCACGGTCATCAACTACCAAGTGTAATCAAACAATCGTACCGTACTCGTAGACTTAATCCGTTGATAGCTACTAATGTCTCAATTATACTACTAAATGGTAGAAAAAGTTAGATAATCTACTTGAGAAATGTATGAATGACATTTTATTCTGCATATTGCTATTAGTTTTCTCTTTACTTACATTTGCAAAATTACTTTTACAATTGATAAATGAACTCATGGCACATCATTAAGCTGATACTGGACCAAGTTGCTAGTGGTTAGGGCTTAAAAAACCTTTAGGACCCCATAAAACCTTTCGCCAAATTCGACATAAGGAAAGTTCGAAGATAATAATGTTAACGAAACAAGAAACTTGACATAAAACTTTTCAACCTGTCTAACTTGTGGTATACTGTTGTATAGAGATTTGAAGACTGGGGGTGCCATGGGTCCGAATTAAAGTTCACTTGATACCCCCAGGGATGCTCGCCAGGGGAGCCTTGGGTCCGGAGGGTCTAAGATTCTCTTTGTCACAACGAATGAGATTGATAAAAAACTAAATTACTAGACAATTTCAATGAGCCATAAGGAAGTGCGAAAAATGAGTAGTATACCCTTTCAAATGTAAAACACAAATTTTATAACTGGTTAAGAAATGAGTGAAGTTTGAGATAAGAAACATTAAAACCAATACAACCAAGAGAAACTTCTCCTCTTTTTGGAAGTCCATTAATTTTTTATTTTATATTATTTATTCACTAGCTGCTGTGCCCGCGACTTCGTTCGCGTGGCGGATGTTACTTACTTCGCATTTCGATTTAATACTGAAAAATCGTTTTTTAAACCTTATAACAAACAGATATACCTACAAACGAATTGTAAAATTAACGAACGAACCAAAACCTTTTCAAAAACAGACCTTTACAAAGACAGATCTATGAAGACTGCGTCTAAACTTATGCTGAAAGACATGAGCGAACGTCATTCTTTCAAGGAAAATTTTAACACCGCGATACTGAAAATGACGTCACAGGCACAATTCCATCTGTTGTCAAATTTGTAAGTTAAAATAAATGACATCGCTTATTTCATCATAACAGCCCATTAATGTCCCACTGCAAGGACGCGCCTCCTTCCGTGACGGAGAGATACTTGGCCTACTAATACCACGCAGGTCAGTCGGATTGGTATAGAGTTTAATTTCAAGTTTTCCTTCATTTTTATTTCGTAAAGATAATATTCACCGATAGTCCCTTAGTCGGTTTTACGCCACCCATGGGATGAGATGGGGAGGTGACATATTGTATTCTTACTCCGTCACCACACGGATAATCGCTAATTAATTATGAATGAATACATTTGCACGCTACGTTATGGTGCGGCAGAATTACCTGCCTCGGTGGCCCGGCGCGGTCGCATTACATGGCTGGCGTGCATGAGGTCGCGGGTTCGATTCCCATGGAGGACAATTGTGATACACAAACTATTGTCCTTAGTCTGGATGTTCTTTGTGTCCGTTAAATTGATATTTTTAAAGGCTAGTGTAGGATTTGTCTTTTGTAAAAAAAAATGCTGAAATAAATTATTGTACCTAACACCTTTTTACTATCTAGCAAAAAATATTTGACTAACTTAGACTCGACTATATTATCCGATTTTGATGAAACATACCTCAGTTTAAGCCTAATAAGAAAGGCTACAATACAATGTATTGGTCTTAAGATTATATTTTAATTCGTTTTAAAGATGTGCGGTAACAAACAGACAGACAGACAGATAGACATTAATTCTAAAAATTGTAAGTGTGTAGTGTTATTGCTTTTTGACTTTTTTCTAGATTTTATAGATAATTTTTATCTGAATTTTCGAAAAGAACAGACATTTCGACCTCTACAGTTTTATTATAGTATAGAAGATAGATAGATTACCTGCTTTAAAACTAATACCTAAAAACTACGTATCTATGTATTTTAATATCTAAAGTGCGCTTATTCCGAGAATAGTCAATAAGAACCACGTCCGTTCGCATTAAGAGTCAATGTGAATGAAATTATATAGATGTACCGGTTGGCCGTTTCGGACGTTAAACAAAAATCAACCGTACAGCCGTACTCATACTGGCGCAGCGACATTTGGAAATTTTCTTTCATCTATATCTTGTGTGTTTAAAAACCGATTTCTATATTTTTTTTTATGAATAAGATATTAAAGTGTACTTTTGAAATATGGGAGTTTGAAAAAGATATGTCTATGCAAATTACAATATATTTATGTATTTAATACACTTTGAAGAAAACCCTAACGATTAAACACGTTATTGTGGCTAATATATAAAAGATAGATAATATATACTATTAAGGACTTTTTTGTACATCTTTTGAAGACCATTATTTTTGTAATACATATTTTTGGCGTATGATCAACGTATGCGATGATAAGAGCTCGAACGCGCGTTTTTTCAACCGACTTGCTTCAAATATTTCGTCACTGCTCAGCTCCTATGTGTCTTAGCGTTATGTTATACAGCCTATAACCTGCCCGGGAGTATGGACTACAATTGTACCAAGTTTGGTTAAAATGCCTTCAGTAGTTTTTGACCCATGCGTGCACATACAGACAGACAGACAGACAGACAGACAGACAGACAGACAGACAGACAAAAAATTTATTGATTGCATTTTTGGCATTAGTATCGATCACCATTCATCCTCCAATATTAATTTTTAACATATATTCAATGTACAGAATTGATCTCTCTACAGTTTTATTATATAGTATAGATTATCAAGACTTACAACTTTTTTTACAGGTTAAAATTAAGATAAGAATAAGAAGAGATAATTAAGGCCAGAGATGTTTTAAAAATTATAAAGAGCATGAAAAGGGGTAAGTCTCCAGGACACGATGGACTTGGTATAGAACATTTACAGCATGCTGGTTCTCACATATCTAGAGTCTTGGCTATGCTATACTCTTTCTGTCTTACTAATAAAAATTTTCTTATACAGTCGTTATACACATGAATAGTTATTCATTGAATAGGAGCGTAATAGCTGTTTATACACTACTTGACTAATAAACCAGGTATAAGCCTTGGGTAACTATTAAATAGTTATGACACTGACCACTGGCAATACTGTCAGAAACATTCTAAAAAGTAATATGTTCAAAAATGTCATTAAATTAGTTTCATATTTTTACCTATTAATTCTTATTGTAAAAATATTAAATAAATTAATATGTCATAAAGAATATTAATATAATGCCCTAATGTTGAAATTTGACTTAGAAATCGTAATAAACGCATAATTTTACACACTTTAATAACACATTTTGACTTCACTTTTGAACGTCTCTTATAATATGTCAAAACGGTGAGTTTTTGACATTTTATTTCGTATTCTGTTTGCGCGGTTTATTTTGATTTCCAATCTTATAAAAACACAGAACAATATACTTAAAAATGAGCATTAAAATGGAACCAGGTGATTTTAGTTATAGAGCAAATAAGAGGAAGCGTTCTGCAAATTGGGATTTAATAGAAAAGGTATGTAGTTGGCCTCAAAAACTAGTAACAATATCGATAGGCTAATGTATGTTGTGATTTTGTTTAACAAAATAAGCTTTGTAACTAAAATTTTGTGTTTTTCTTATAGAATTTATTGAGGACTTGTATAAAAGAGTTTTTGCCTATCATTGAAAATAAAAACACAGATACCAATACCAACAAGAGCAAAATGCAAACTTGGCAAAAAATATCAGAACGGTATATATTCTAAAAGCTTTATACTGTCTACAAAATTAACATTAATCATATTTAAAGTTGCGTTTTCGTTTTTAGGTTCAACGAACTAAACAAGAACCATCGAACAATTGTAGAAATAAAACAACAATGGAGAACAGCAAAATTGGATGCGAAAAGAAAAGATTCCCAATATAGGAGGGAACGGAATGGGACAGGAGGTGGACCAAAGCCAACAAGCCCCGATCCTGAAACAAGAGAAATGATAGAAATGATTCCAAATGAGTTCAAGGTGGACTTCAATCAATTTGACAGTGATAGTATTATTCATCAGGTATGCAGTTTTACAAGCTATTTGAAGCTTCATTAAGCCCTAAAAAAGGATATCTTAATAAATAGGCGTATTTATGAATGTCATTATTTTATTAATGCAACATATAATTCATTTACAGGATACAAACTTAAAAACTACAATAAATACTGAAGAGTGTATAGTTGTACAGGATACAAACTTAAAAACTACAATAAATACTGAAGAGTGTATAGTTGTACAGGAAATCACTCGAAGCCCGATGAAAGATATGGAAAATTTAGAAATGGTTTGTACCTACCATTCGTTTACGTTTTATTTTGATACTGCATCAAAATAAATCTTACAAAAACCTTAACCTTATCTGTTATTATTTTATTTTCTTTCAGATTATTAGGACTCCAACATCAAAAAGTCCGATAGTGGACAATTTGCGTAACTCAATGAAAACCAAACATGCCAAAAGAAGGATGCCCTTTGAAGTAAGTAAAGATGAGCACAAAAATTTAAAACTCTTTTCCGTTTCATGCTGTCACATACAAACCTTTTAAAATCAAAGATTACATGAGCTGGGAAATATCAAGCTATTACTTAAAGGATTGCCAAATTTAGCTAACAAAAAACATGACCAAGTCAGTAAAGTAATGCAGTATTGACTATTGATTCTTGATTGTTATTTGTTTAAAGGTGAATAAGAATTGTTCAAAGCAGCGGAATGAAGTGCTCATTAATGCTGTAGAAGAAGAACACAAATTAAAAATGGAGCAAATGAGGGAGTCCCACGAGTGGGCTAAAGAAGAATATTTACTCAGAGTAAAAGAGCAACGGTTAAAAATAAAAAATTTAGAACTGCAAAATGTTATACTTACAGAAAAAATAAATAACATTAAAAACTAATATGAATTTTATTTGAAATAATAAATTAAATTAAAAAAATGAATTAATAAATAATTGCCTTGCAACTTGTCCAGTTGCATTATTTTGAGCTTCTGGTGGTCTTTGTCTCAAACGGGTGTTACCGGGCGTTATGTCTATTATTTCTGCATTTTCCCCCATTTTCATTGCAATATTGTGCAGAACTGCAAGTGCAACTAAATATAGCTTAACATTTTTCAATGATACACTGAATCCGTGTAATAGGCATCGAAATCTCTGTTTCCACACACCAAAGCATCTTTCAACAGGGTTTCTTGTGAGTATATGAGCCTTGTTGTAAGCCTCCTCCTTAATATTACCAGGATTTTGAACAGGTGTAAACAGATAACCTGTAAGTCCATAACCTGCATCACCCAATAAACGGCCATGAAATTCTCCATTTTCAAATCTCTCCCGTATTCGGCTTTCTCTAAAAATTCGGGAATCATGAGTACTTCCCCTCCAGTGTGCTACAATGTCCCTTATTATTAGGCTGGAATCGCATACCACTTGCACGTTTATTGAGCACACTCCTTTTCTATTGATATAATATTGTGCATTGTCACCACCAACCTTTTTGATTTTAATATGTGTGCAATCAATAGCACCTGTTACATTTCTGAAGCCACATATATTACGGAATCCTGCTGTCACTTCCTCTTCCTCTTCAAGAGTTCTTGGCATATAAATGAACTGGTCAGCTTTCCTTGCTAGTGCAATAGCAACTCGACGGCATACATTTGTCACGGATTGTTGACTCATGCCGTGAATGTCTGCAGCATCATCTTGCACTTCCTGTCGCGCCCATGTCCTCAATGCTGTACACACTTGAAGTTCTGGTGAAAAGCCACCACCTCTAGTGCTCTGTTTGATTTCATCACGGATCAAATCTACCACTTTCTTTGCATACGCCTTCGTAAATCTATATTTGGTTTTAAAATCACTATCATTTAAAATAAACGGATTATACCGAGATTTGTAGTTTTTTTTCTTTCTTGGTGGTTCTTCACTCTCCATTTCGTCAAAAATTTCAAAATAATGTAAATAATCCATATTTGGAGAAAAATCCACACAATATTGTAGGTTATGCGCTTGCTATACGAGGTCTGTCGACTGTATAACAGTTGTATAAAATGACGTACAACTTACACCACCGCTATAACAGGCGTATAGCAAGAGTGTGTTTATTAGTAACGTTTTTGTTATAACCTTGTTATAGCGAGTGTGTAAATGTTTATTAGTAAGACGGTTTGTGTGTAAGCCATTCTTACCTCCCAGCCGATTTAATGAAAACTATTGTAGTGCCTATAGTTAAGGATAAAACTGGGGACTTATCTGATAAGAGTAATTACCGTCCTATTTCTCTGGCAACTATAATAGCGAAAGTGTTTGACGGTGTGCTTAACACACAGCTGGACAAGTATGTTAAATTGCATGACAATCAGTTTGGTTTCAGACCTAAATTATCTACCGAGAGTGCAATACTGTGTCTTAAGCACACCGTTAGATACTATACCAACCGTAGTACTCCTGTTTACGCGTGTTTCCTCGACTTGTCAAAAGCTTTTGACCTGGTTCATTATGACCTTCTATGGGATAAAATGGACTCTCTTAACTTACCTAAAGAGTGGGTCAATATTTTTAAATATTGGTATTCACATCAGACCAACTCTGTTAGATGGGCGGGTACAATGTCGGATGCGTATAAGCTTGAGTGTGGTGTCAGACAAGGTGGGTTAACCTCACCAACTTTATTTAATTTGTATGTAAATGCCCTTATTGGCGAGCTCAGCAATAGCCATGTCGGTTGTCACATTGATAACACATGTTGTAATAACTTTAGCTATGCCGACGACGTGGTTTTGCTTGCTGCGTCAATGGGAGGCTTGAGAAAGCTGGTTCAGATCTGTGAGGATTATGTGCGTGCGCATGGCTTATTGTTCAATGCCATCAAGACTCAATACATGGTCTTTCCAGCCACCACCCAGTGCTCTCTTTATAGTCCACCTTTATGGCTTAACGGGATAAGCATAGAGAGAGTATATAAATTTAAATACTTGGGACATTGGATTACGGACGACTTGAAGGACCTTGTGGATATTGAGCGCGAACGGAGAGCGTTATCTAAGAGAGCTAACATGATAGCCCGACGTTTTTCACGATGTTCAATAACAGTAAAAATTGCACTTTTTAAAACTTACTGCACATCATTATATACGAGCAGTCTGTGGGTCGATTACACGTGTGCTAGCTATAATGCTCTCCGGGTGCAATATAATAACGCGTTCAGAGCGATAGTGGGGCTGCCTCGTTACTGTAGCGCCTCGGGTATGTTTGCGGATGCGCGCACCGACTGTTTCCACACCACCATGCGCAAGCGGTGCGCGTCCTTGGTGCGCAGGGTGCGGGCCAGCTCCAATACCGTTCTGGCAATGATCGCAAACAGACTGGACTGTCCCTATGTTACACACTGCATTAACAGACACTTTAGACCTTAAATACTTTTATTATTAATACCTAAATCTAATTCTTAATACCTAATATTCGGATAACAAATAACAATATTTCAATTTCATTCAATAATTTAGTTTGCCGTGATCCATAATTAATTGTAATAAGTTCATTAGTAGATATATAATAATTTATAATGTTGCAATTTAATTTATTTTTATAACTTGGTTTGACATATTATATTTTTATTGAAATGATTTTAAATGAAATTAATTAATAATGTTTCTATTTTATTTTATTTAATAATTTAATGTATATAATTCGTGTGTATGCAATGGTTGTGTTTGTGTTTTGTGTGTATGCTTCTTCTGTGTATTAATTTAATGTATGGGTATAATTTGCCTGAAATAAAGATATTTTATTTTTTTTTATTTTTATTAAAGTAGTTATAGACATCAGATTGACTATGACTACCGTAGGTTTACATAAGATTATGACAAATAAGCCCTATCAGAATGTAAGTACAATTTCCCACGTCCATCATTATTCGTCGTAAGCTATTGCACAAGCTTACATTCTAGTACATTCTTAGCCTCAATGCTTCATTGTGGATACAAGAGTTCATTGCCACAACTTAATTGAATCTTTCATTTAATTAAACGTCTATCTAACGTTCAATTTTAGATATCTCCTCGTGCCCAAACTGATGAGATTTGAATCGTAATGTTTATGTAGTAAATTAGTCTGCGTTAGAAATGAAAGAGAACGAGACTTTCAGGGTGAGATGTTGCCCAAGAGGGCGGTGTGTGTATGTGTAACACGAATGCCTCTCTGTTGACCTTGTTATGGGCCACTTCAAGCCCAACATATTATTTTCGCGGCTAAAAGGCCGAACCACGGTTGACCATTGCTGAATTTCCCTGTGCCTCGTCCAGAGTAGGTATAGGTATCCTTACCGTCCATCTTATACGTCATTATACGAACAGGATATGGTAACGTTAATATTATGTAACGTAAGGTCGTGACGTAAACCCATTTCGTTGTTTTATACTATATAAATTTTATTTAATTACTGCAGCTTTGAAAACAATTAAAATTAACATAAAAATGTACTGTTAGTACGTACAAAACAAAAAATATTTCACTTTTAATTCATATTTGGTCCTTTATAGCTTAAATTCCGGGCTGAAATATTCGACCTCGGAATTTGTTGAGAAAATTTCGTTTAATATGAAACAAAGGAACATTTTGTACCAATTTAGTGGGCACAGAATTTTCATATTTTCTTTATGTGTTAAGAAAATTAATTCGCTTGCGATTCTCGGCTGAAAGAAAGAAACGATAACTTTATGGAATTTAGGAAAAGTGTATTCATATTAAAAAGGGTATGAGTTCTAACTACCTACATGTTTTCGAAACGAAATATTATATAATTATACATACTTACTTAATATTATTTTTAAACAATATTTTGTTTACATCTCTAGTTTTACTAAAGAGTATTTATCCAACAAAAAGAAGTTTACTTTTCTATTTAAATACCATTTATGAATGGGTGACTCAGTAAACCTTCATATGTTTCAAGGTATTTAATAATATTTTGTTACAAATATAAAACACGTTACAAAAATAAAGAGGAAACAATTATTCAATGGTACTATGTGTTAAATAATTGTAATGTACTCGTAAGTGGCAGGTGTTCGCGGGAATGTTGCAATCGTATTTCAATGTCATTTGTAAACTCATTCGTACAACAATGTGCCTACATTACCTACATGCAGTCATGGATACTTTTAACCAATACGGTACTACATCTACAAGTTCTTTGCCATTCCAAAATGTCATTTGTAGAATAAAATTTTATGATTATTAATATGAGTGTTTCGTAGGGTAACAGAGTAAGAAACTACAGTTTGCCAACCAATCTCATTCTATTAGTATCTTAGAAGTAACGAAGGAAAAGTTCACAGATCTCTACGAAAACAAAACCCAGAAAATTTTACAAGCCTAGTATTAATACGCCATATTTTCTTTTATCACTAAAGAAACCAATTCTTTAAAAAGGACCTTAATAGGCTCATATAATATAACCGACAATACACATAGTCCCCTATATTCTTTTAAAAGTTAATCAATTTGCAATTATAAACCGCCATTTTAGTCCTTACATTAATCGATGTGAGACAAAAACTTATATGTAAGTAATTAAAATGAAAGCTTATGAAGCAGTGAAAGTAAGTCTGCAAAATTAGTACTCATTAAGTTATGTAATGGCTAGTAATAAAACAGCTTGTAAAGTCAGACTGACTCATTGATTTAGTAACAGGTAAAATGGTTACTTGAAAAAAAAAGTTTTAAAGTTTTCTGTGCACAAACTTGAGTTGGATGATCATATTTTAAAATGAAAACTCTTTTCACTGTGAAATATATAATTCAAATTAGTAATTCACTTACCTATATTATTTCACAAGGTCTGTAAAGGAGCAGTTGGCTCTTTTTCAAAAATTATTTAACTGTTTGAAAGTCTGCCTGGAACTGTGTAATTGGATGCGCTGAAACCACTCCATATAGGAGCGAATTACCAGCAATATCATGCGAATTCTGAAGCTGTGTTTATTCTTTGACTATATTCGCCCTTTTTAACTTACTAAGGAAATCACTAAGAAAATTAATCATAAATAATTGTATGAACTGTAATTCGATTCCTTCACACTCTTTTCTTGTATCTCACTTAGAAACCAAATGCTTCCAGATGAGACATGTAGGCTATTAAACCCCGCCAGATGATAAGTGAATAAAACAATATATTACTGATATGCATACAATCACAGATAATTTTGATTTGTCTGTGATATTGAGTACAGAAATAATTTCGCTCGCTGCAATGACAGACAAGTTCATTCGTCCTACACCACTTCGGTATGTAAAATATTAAATAATACTTTATATTTCTGGTCATTTGTATCGTGGTTAGTGTATCTGATAGCCATGCAAGTGGTCGGGATTCGATTAACGCACAAGTGAAAATTTTTGGTATAGGAATATGAATTTCCAATTGGTTTTTTGGGGTTTCACATTTAATTAATGTGTGTGTGTATTTTGTGCGCGACATGGTTATGATATGAATAAGCTACAAGCCTAATCGCACTTATTCATACCATATGCAAAAGTCCATGCTGTACCTCATCTCATTATTTAACACTTTTGCGTGAAGGTGGATTAAACAAACTCAGTTATAGAACCGACCTAGGGTGAAGCAAATGGAAAAGACTGTTGAAATAAGTACTACAAAGATGATCAAAAACCTTTTCTATTATACAAACGTTAACATCCAAGAGTTTTTGTTAGCGTAAATCAATAAGCTGTTACTCTTTACTCCGAGAAGGGATAAAAAGTTCAAACCACAGTTGTTCCGGTCAACCCATTTCAAAAGATTCTTTGAACGTCTGTCGACAACATCGTCCGTCGTAATTTAAACTTTATCTAATAAGTTTTAGAGTCTAAAGTTGAGCAAAGGGTATATTTTACAACAATAACAAAGTGCCCGCTAGGTACCTAACTATTGTTATCGACTAGTGCAGAAGCTCTAGTCTTCGTGTGGAACAAATAAAGACCTTAGCTACAACATTCTTTACACTTTCAAGAACAAGTTTGTACATTTTATTTTCTTAAAATGTCTTGAAGTTTTTTTGTTTGTTTTTTTTTTAATTGGCTTACCAGAATGACTTTATGGTGCCTGATGTTAAGCATCTAATAGAGTCCAAGAATGGCGAGCACCATGCCAGCTACAATATTTGTAGAGGCATTCATGTCTCCACTATGGCGGCTTCAGAAGATGCTTTATGGCTCACCTAGTCTCTAGAGTTTTTATGTGCAATCCAAAGCAAGGAGGTGGTAAAAAAAAATACCACTGAATGGTTAGCCATGTAAAGATTGACATTGGAAACTTTGGTCGTTCGATGTTATTGTTTATCGATCAGTGGCTAGTCACTATCACTATCGCAACTGGTAGTAAACGCTTAGAATAATAATAAATTAGTTTTAATACTAAAATAAATATATTTAATATTTAAAGTAGGTACAATAAATCTCTTCAGCATTAGCTCAAAGCAAAGCTCTCAAAACGAATAGGTCCACTTTTTACGACATTTTGCATTTGTATTATTATAATAATATAGTCCTCCTTAATAAAGTAAATATCTAACACAGAAGCTTTATTTAATTCCATCCAGTAATTCTTGAGATAAGCGAATTCAAACAAACATACTCTGCAGCATACGCATTAGTATATGTGACTAAGATGAAAAATAGGTCAGTATATTGCACATATACGTACAAAGGGTCACAGACATGCACAATGAGAGATCGTTTTGTCTCTGAAACTATATACTATATGTCCCATTCACAGGTTTTAAACAAACAATATTGTACTTTCATTTGAAATTAGTTTTCTAAATGCAAAATGAATTCCATAATCCTTTAATTAGGTATAGTTAATAGCGACAATTGTACCTAATTTGTGGACATTGACAGTTTACCAAAATTACCTATTTTCTAATATAATAACCAAATTATTACACCATAAGCTGGTGTATAAAAAAATATGGGACCTTATTAGAACATGACATACAGAAAAAGTTTTAATAAAAAATACTCAAGGAATTATTGAGTTCTGAAATAACACAATACGTAATAAAATACTTAATTAATAATTCTCCCTACTTTTGCCTATTTTAAATGACATATTTTTTTTAGCTCCTTAAATAAATGTACTCTTTAAATATATGTGATGGTGACGGAGTAAGAATACAATATGTCACCACCGCATCTTATCCCATGGGTGTCGTAAAAACCGACTAAGGGACTATTCGTGAATATTATCTTTACGTAATAAAAAGAAAAAATAATCCTCCCTTATTTGGAGTCATTTAAAATAGGCAAAAGGAAATTATTTGGATTAAGTAAGATTGAAAAGACGCCTATTAATCATTATTTTCAGAAACCTTTTTAGCCGCTCTGCACACGCCAGCTAGCGTCACAAAACTCCTAACTAGTCAAGAGTACTTTTTACTGGTTATGAGATTTAACAACTACTTACACAAACACACAGTACAACATATAGGTTTACACGTCCTGGTGCCCCGTATTCCTTTATTCATGGAAAGGGAATAAGGAAAACAGTGCTCTGTAGGGTATCAACCGCGCGTGTTTGCGTTGCTTCATCTCGGTTTCTAAAGAAAGTAGAAATATAGCGGTCGCACTTTACTTACTGAGGTAACTACGGACTAAATATTTTAGCTCTTTGTTGTTTATAAAAGAAAGTTCTTGTGCTAAAAGGGCACGTTAAGAATTTGAGTGTTTTGAAGTTAGAAAAAGTTAGTTAAGATTTTTTTGAGGTTTATATTCAACTTTTTTTTACTTTTCTTATTAACATTGGAACATCCACTTTTGCTACAAATGTTGTCACTTTGAGCTATCGTTTGTCATCTTCATCCATCGGTTTATCACATTAAACACGTCCTTTATCCACCATGTGAAGGTACGAATATTCTTTCTCTTCTATGATAACTAGAAACATTATATTCGCATTGACATTATTGTCACATACAGCTACCACTTTAGTCAATTTTCTCGTACGTATTTGTAACAATATTGTTGCAACAGTTTCGATAACAACACAAATCTGAGACATAAGGGAGATTGCTAAACTATGTAACTGCTACAAATTACATACAGCGGAACGTTAGCATTTCGTAACAATAATTGTTGTAAAGTTTTTCTAGAACACTTCCTCATTAAATGGAACGAGCGCTTTTGTGCAGTCCGTTCCGTAATTGTGCGTAGAAACAAAAGGTTCCTACGATGATGAACTGGCCAGATGGACACGCCGCAAACTAAGTCTTTAACATTATGAAAAACAAATGAAAAGCGTTTTGAAAATACTGTTATGATGAATAGATTGTTTTACAATGTTTTTAAGTAAATATTTAAAATATTACATTCTGTTTTTGTTTTGTATAATTCCCGAAACTCATAGTCACTGGCGTTGTGTAGCCGGTAATATCGTAGCTAGCTTACCTTAATACTTACCTACACATTTTTCTTCGAATTTCCTAAATATAGACATAAACATTAGCAATCATAAATAAAGCAGACAAACAATATACATGTTATAAAAATACATACACAGTTAATAAATAAAATAAATATACACATAAGAATAGTTTTATTTATGTTTCGAGTTGGTCGTTTGTTATCGACGCTGTCTACTCAACAACAAAAGTTTTCTTTAGTTCATTACAACTTTAGATGAATATTCTGTTTTATATGCTTTGATCCCATTTTGTAGTAGCAGATTTCATTTATAAATAAAACATTTAAATGTTATCTGTGTGGTGATGGAGTATGAAAACATGGGCTCACTATCCCATTTCGTGCCATGGGTGTCTAATAAGAAGACCAAATTAATGTTTAAAGATTATCTTTTCTACGATATCAACAAAAGGAAAACTTGTCATGTAGAGATCATTATGTACATTTCATCATAACAGCCGATTAAAGTCCCACTGCAGGGACGGGCCTGCTCCCGTGACAGATATCCTCCCTAGTAATCGCCAAGTATCCAGTTGACCTACTAATACCACGCGGGCCAGACGGATTGGTATAGGGTTTAATTTCAAGTTTTCCTTCTTTTTATTTCGTAAAGATAATATTCACGGATAGCCCCTTACTCGATTTTTACGACACCCATGGGATGAGATGGGGTGGTGAGATATTGTATTCTTACTCCGTCACCAAAATATTGGACTAAGAAAAATTACAGTAAGTAATTCAATTTCCAGTCTATAAATAGGTATCACGTCCTGAAAGGGTTTACAGCCGCAACGGGTCTTCTTGAATGATAAAGAGTAATAATAGATTTTAAATTATCGCGATTTGTATACTTGCAAGTCGGCCGAAACGTCGGAGAAAAACCTAGGTATTTATATTACTAGTATCTAGGTTAATTAGTAATACCGAGAGTAAGACCCGTAAAAATAGTATTAAGTAGATAAAGAGTAAGCTGTACTTACTAAGTTAAGTGCGGGTCTCAGTTAAAGGTTTATACACATTCTATTTGAAGCTTGTAACTAACCGTTAAATCACACTAGACGTCATTATAACCAACCCCTTAAACTAACGAAATGAAAACAGTAATTTTACCGTCGCAACAGGTATAGTAAAAATGGTAGCTTAAAGCTTATATTTTAAAACCCATCTCTATGAGATATACTGCGCTTTCTAGCCCAGCATCAATAGAAATCTAGTTACGTATGTATTCCGACAGCTTTCATGTTGAACTACGGATAGATATTGCATTCGTATTTTTTATGCAAACAGATTTTACTCGATCACTCGGCGTACTAGCTTTACCATTGCAGCTTCGGTGTAATATGTAAACTCATTTACTGGAATGTATTCGGACATGGAACGGTGACAGAGTTGAGCATTCCATTGCTCACTATCGTTGGTTTTGTGCATATAAGGTAATTAATTTTAACAATGCACTTTTACGTAACGCGGTTAGATTTTCATCCAATGCTTGAATGCATATTGACTCAGTGAGATAACATTATTCAGACATAACGATTTGATTACCCTATTAAGTATTGCATACAATAATCCGTCTTAATAGTCCATTAATGACCTAATGTATGAATCAGTCGCTTTCAGTGATCGAGGAAATCCTGGATTTCTATTAAGGGCCTTTACGTGGCTCACTAGCGCCGCCAATAGAAAAAAAATCATAATTCGCAAATAAGATAAATAATGTTAAATGTTGATAACAAAGTCTTGAGAAAAGGCAATAAAGTATTTGTATAACACACTCTCAACACTTTAAATGCTTTTTAATTTGTTAAATTTCGCATTCGAAAAAAAAACGGCCGTTTTTGTTTATAATGCAATATTTATTTAATTGAAAAACATTTAAAATGTTGAGAGTGTGTTAAACAAATACTTTATTGCCTTTTCTCAAGACTTTGTTATAAACATTTAACATTATTTATCTTATTTCCGAATTATGATTTTTTTTCTATTGGCGGCGCTAGTGAGCCCTATAAACGCTCTTAACATGCTGGCCATAAAGGTTTTATGTAAAGTTTCCGTGCTTTCTTATAACGTGTAACTTAAAAAAATCATATTTTTACCTATGCCTATTAAATTTATTTATTATTTCCATCCATCCATCCATATCAGCCTATAGACGCCCACTTCTGGACATAAGCCTCCTCCAAACGTTTCCATCCTGCGCGGTCTTGTGTCTCCCTCATCCATCGTATTCTCATTTATTCATTATTATCTAATAATTTATACTACAACATAATCTTAATCGTGCAATGCAAAAGAACGGTAATGACTCTTTTATTGTAGTTACATGCATTGTTCTAGGTAGATTCCAAAACACAATTAATCAAAGCAAATAAGATGTTTATGTAATAAGTTTTTTATGATTAGTTTACGATATCAATAATGTTATTTAAATTGTTTACCTGATTCTATGTTTCGTAACCTGGCCTAAATAATTTTATTAAAAATATAACGTCAGCGGTCACCTAGTCAGTCTAGTCAATAAACTAACTCTCTAAAAGCTTTATACGTTTCACAAATATAAATGCCCCACATACGAAATGGCAACTTGGACACAAAGAACATTAAAAAACGAAAATAATTTAATCTTAAATTATTCCGATATAAGGCAATTAAATTTAATAATTGGTACTGTCAGAATAAATAATGAGTTCATTATTGGGAAGCCAATTATTGCAACGGGAGGAAAATGCACAATTAAAAGCCTGTACTATCTACGTTTGAGACACACGTACCATATGTTAGGGTCTGGTTTCATCATAACAGCCCATTAATGTCCCACTGCAGGGACGGGCCTCCTCCCGGGACGGAGGGATACTTGGCCTGCTAATACCACGCTGGCCAGAGGGATTAGTATAGGGTTTAATTTCAAGTTTTCCTTCTGTAGCGTCATCTACCGACAACTCAAGCGAACACCTACACTACATCCTGAATCGCGATATCAACATTCGCACAGCGATTCCGCATATATACAACGTCCAACGAACAACTGTTGGGCAGTTGGCCCGCCAGGCGCGATCACCTTCGCCTGGTCGGAGGATCCTCCCTTTTCGTTGGAGGCGTGGTGCTGTTACGTCACCGCGACCTCCACAGTGGTGACCCCGACGTGATGAAACCAACCTTCTCGGAGCGCACCAGCACCTTCGGTCTGAACAGGACTACTCCATATGCTCGCCGTCATGACCAGCCTGGGGAAGCCTGCGACCTCATCACCCATCATCCGACTCACTGGACACACCCCGACTCACTGGGGAAAATGGGGAAGGTGGACACCGCAGTCCGACTCACTGGACCGGCATTTCAGTTCCGACTCACTGGGACTCTGGCATCAGCTCCACAAGAAGTCACATCAGCAAGTTCGACCTCCGGTCTTCCGGGGGAGTGGTGTAGCGTCATCTACCGACAACTCAAGCGAACACCTACACTACATCCTGAATCGCGATATCAACATTCGCACAGCGATTCCGCATATATACAACGTCCAACGAACAACTGTTGGGCAGTTGGCCCGCCAGGCGCGATCACCTTCGCCTGGTCGGAGGATCCTCCCTTTTCGTTGGAGGCGTGGTGCTGTTACGTCACCGCGACCTCCACACCTTCCTTTTATTTCGTAAAGATAATATTCACGGATAGTCTCTTAGTCGGTTTTTACGACACCCATGGGGTGAGATGGGTTGACATACCTATTGCATTCTTACTCCGTCACCACACGGAGAAAGAGTCTGGTTTAGACGATGGTATATTATATTAATTTAGGTTCCCATATTTACCTGAAGGTTTTGGGTTTGGTATACGACGGCTCTCCCAGTACTTCACAAGCCAAAAGGGTAGTGTTTGATTTGAGTTTGTTTTGATGCAATGGTTCTTGAATCTTACTTAGATGACCTAAAACACAACCATAGCAAGAGGAGACACTGGGTACTTTACTGTTAGTCCATTCATGCACGAATTACCACAACCCAATTCTAATACTCGCTGAATAATCTTTTACTATAAAATCTTGTAACCCATAATAACTGTATTAAATTGCTACACGAAACAACAGCTTTCCAACATTGAAAGTTTTGGAGAGATGCAATTTTATTTTTTAATTCATTACAACTTCGTTAGCTTGTTCATGTTGAACTATTAAGTGCGCTTCTGCTAGTCCGTTCCATTTCTGGTTTCACTCATAATAGAGCAGATTTATCTTAAAATGCATTCTACCAAACTAAACCTTTATACAACAGCTCTTAGAGTTCAAATATCCGTGCACGTCTTGGCTTCTAAGGGCTCTATTCGTCTGGCAAATTAATTACTGGCTAAGGACACTAGAGACTGCGAGGCGAACTTCTAAGAAGTTTTCGAATGAATGTGGTTAATTTAACGGTTCTTCTTACAGTTACGCAATCTTGCAAACATTTGTTAGAAAAAGGGATTATTAATACAAAGTTGTAAAGCTTTAGAGAATTTGATATTGTTGTAGCAAAGAGTACCGGACATCTTTTGTTCGTTTATTTCATATTTCTATAGAAAACTGTTCATCTGCAATGTCAATCTTAATACCAGTTATGTTAAGAGCGATCGTGTTTGTAGTGTTCGGTTCTCATGTAGGCCAGGAGTACCACGGGCCGTAGGGTCGTTGACCCGTGGTCGGACATCAACTCTAGACCCTGTACTACTACATTTCTCCACTTACTCGGGCGCACTGCACGAGTTATCATCTTAAACTGTTCTGCCCGATCAAATATAACGAGGCTTAGAGATTTTTAAAATTAGAAATCTTTATCGAGTGCGTGGCTACAATCTCTTCTAAAATTGTTTAATTGTTGTACTAATGTGTGAACCTTACACTCAGAGAAAGTATTCCACAGCTCATGTGTCCATTATTGCTGTGAGAGGGGCTTATGGTGTTAAAATCGGTGTTGCCGTCACAAAAAATAAGGTTCACTTTGAAAAACTAGGCTGTTGTAGACTTAATATAGATATTAAATGTAAGCTCGATGTTTTCTTTTAAAATTTGATTTCTAATTATTACCAACAATTAAAAAAATATTTAGACGCCTTATTTTTATGACTTTAAAATTATATCTTTTTAACACTTGTCACACTGCAAACATGAACTTGCAGATGTCTCATGTTTGGTTTCCGCTTAAAGCAAATTTTTGTGCGAAATAAACGCGTAGGTAGGTATATCAAAATAGTGAAACCCAAAAACATAAAATACGTATTTATCGTTAGTAAGCATACATTCATTTTGATTACTCCAGTCTATACTTACTCGATAAGTTTAGTTACATTACGCGCGGAACTTACAAGTTGGCAGTCATCTTAAATGAGGTTAATCGAGTTATCTCAAAGATTGGCGGACGGTGCAGCGACATGACCAAACGGACACTCATTTCCTATTTAATTACACTTATTGCTTGCAATTAAAATTAAAGGAACGCGGTTCATTCTGTTTAGGTTTAAAAACGAATGTTAAATAGCAGATAAGGTATGTTGTTGCATGTAAGGCTGTTTACTAATTTTCATGTATATGTTATGTGTATGTATTGCCTAAGAGTTGGCATTGTAAGCGTTTTGATATTGTGTAAGCAATTGTTTAAGTTGATTGAAAAAAATTGTATTAAGGTACTTATTTGAGTAAGTATAAGTAGAATTACGCGCAAACTAAGTAAATGGGAGCTAAGTGAAAAAAGAAATGTATCCATGTGTAATTATGTATGCCACACAAATAACCTTTATCTTTATAAATTGAACATGTGTTACAGTTAAAATAATATATAAATAAATAAATATTTGTACGTTTTCCAAAAACTCTTTTAGTAGTCGTATAAGAACAAGAAATTAGTCCCCATAACATCACTTAGTACCTTAATGCACCTTAGTATATGAAGTCATTTGGCACGATATCAGACATGACTTAACTTTCACGACTGACCTATCACGAGGTGGTCACTTGTTGTTTTATACACCCGTGACAAACAGTTTTGCATAGACATTCCGTTGAGTACGAAATTGTGCTAAAAAACTGTATTTTCACTCAATAAAAACATCAGATCTAATTGTATTTACGATTGCTTTTATTTCATTTAGGTTAGCAGTTACACTTAAATGTTGCAATAAAATAAAAAAAAATTAATAAATTTAACTAAACTATTATTAAAAGAAAAAATAAATAAATAACCCAGTGATAGGTATTACCCGGATTTCGATTTTGAGGTCCAGAAAACTAAACAAAAAAATGTTTAATAACAACATACTTCGTACTAAATCTTAGAAAATTTGCGAGAGAACTAAAAATGTCCATGACCATGGCACGTAGCATGCAAAACTTATAGCTAATAGAGCAGAAAGGTTTATAATGGATACTGCAGACTGAGTGGAGAATACACTGAGTGGTCAGACCTTCCACGCTTACAAAATCCGAAAAAATAAATGTGATGGAAAGTGAGAAACTCTCATGAGTGCACAGAGAAGGCTTATTTTACACTGCTTACCTGAGTCCTTTACTCACTAAACCCGCCTTCGGGTCTTGCTCCTAGGAGTCTTAAACCTCATGAGTTTAGAATAGTACGTAAAAGTACCTTAAGTTAGGTCTTGCTACTAGGACGAGTCTTAAACCTCATGAGTTAAGAATAGTAGGTAAAAGTAATAAGTTTTAAGAGTAAGTATTCAATAATCTTGGCCCATAAAAGAGACTAGATTAAAGCTTGCTCTGTGAGACATTACAATATCAAAATGAATTCGTAATTTAGAAGAGGTTCCGTACAGTTTTGAATTAATCTTCGAATTTTCAATTTTGGATTGGCAGAACTTTAGATAACTGGTATACAAAATGCGAAAATGTGTACATATTATTGCTCGTGACTGTACCACAGCAACACATCAATTTAAACATTTTCATTTGAAATTGTGTCTTATTTCAAGGTATTAAGGTACATGAGTGTCTAGCTTGATTAGTTGCTGTGTGTACATGTGGCTTACGGCCGTTATTATTTCGAAATGGGAAAAGTTTGTTGTTTCTATTATATTGTATACGTAAAACTAAGATAATAGAACGAGACAGCTCCTTCACAAGTAGGGTAGTTGCCAGACTATTCCTGTTTATTTTTTGCCTTTTTCTGTTAATGGAATCAGGTTGTTCTTAATACGGAATGGATGGCCATACAATAGGTTCGATAAGTTATGTTTATTTTTAGTTAAAATAAAGATTGTCCTTATTCTGAGGAATGAAAGAATTCAAAACTGTAGTTCTATAGAAAGAAAAGTACACCATTCTTAACAATGAATTCCGAATTTAGTGAAAAACGTGTAGTGTAAGAGGATCAAAGGGTATTCCATAAAGTAATTTTACGAGCTCTATTATCTTTTTGAGCAGCGGAAACGGCAGCAGGACACCTATGTTGACCTAGACAATATAAATTTTCATTTAATACCATGTTAGTACCACGACTGTGCAAGCTTAACCAACCTAACAGTAGTAGTTACAAAGCTTACTGTGTTTAGGGGCAGAGTACACTTGCTTGTTAATTACAGGGGACTTTATAGTGCTACGATGACAAGCAAAGTGCGAAGGTACGCTGAGCTTCGTACCTACCTGTATAGTAACTGGTATACCTAATTATTATGTCACTATCATTTGTGAGAGACTTTTTATCTCGTGCTCTATAAAACAAAATGTTTTTGCAATTGAAAAAAGTCCTTAGGTACTCATTAAAAAAAACTGAATGCTCAGTTCTTAATTCAAAAGCTTAGCAGTTAAATTAAGGAAGCAATTTATCTTTACCATAACGTCGTATTTGCATGTGCTAACCGAAGCAAGGAGGTTGGGCATGCTGCCAGCGTCTGCTCTATAATAAATAAGTCATATGCACCATAGAGGTCGTATATCGTTGGCAGAGAAGATAGCTTTTATCTCTTTCGTGACTTTCACCAACAAGTGTTTGTAGTACTATCTGTACTATGGTGGCCAGATACTCCTATTGCCACTGTAACAATTGTACGAATATACCTATATTTTGTCTAAGCTAAGGATAAAGTGCTTTGTATTCGAACAAAGGTAAAACTTCATTTTATTTTGAAAAGGCATTCCAATTTGGTCCCATAGAAATGAAATTGAAAATTCGATAAGTGATTTGGATCCGTGTGAAAATGATGAGATGAGCGGAGGGGACGGTAACAATTTTTATTCCACCAGCAAACAGATATCACCCGTTTATATCATAATATATTTAAAGACACGACATATTCAATCCCTCTCATCAAACATTAAACAAAATGAACATCAAAAACACAAAAGAATTATAAAAACAAAGTATAATATATTTTTCTTAACTCTATATAAAGGGAAGGACACATCAAATAAAAGCTCCAGTAGGACCTTTCCCTGTTCTAAGGGTTAATCCTTTGTTGCCACCTGTCACTACTCTGGTACGCTCATGTACCTACTCGTTACCGAAATCCCTTCGACCTTTAGCTATACAAAATACTGTATTATACTCTACCCGTTTTATTTTAAACCTGTATCAGGGTTATACTTAGCTTTTAACTGTGTTTATTTATATTAAAGGGTGATTGGTTTATGAGGAGCTGAACTTTGTGTGCTTAGTGAAGAGTAAAAAAATAGTTTGTAACAATATCTGTCTTTAGAAAGGAATTAAAGATGTCAATTGTGCTAAGTATTACCTAGGTACTGGTTGGTATTTACAACAAGAAGTCGTATTACATTGGAAGGTATTTCTGCAAACTACAAAATAAAGCCTTTGAGTATTTTGTCGCTAGTCAACAGCTATCAGATCTCATTTCTCTTTCCCTCTATTTAGAAAGAAAAAAAAAAGAAATGCCATCTCCAAGCCTAAGGTTTTAATTAATTCAAACTTACAAAAGTGGATATAATTATATTCCTCAGGTGTACAAAATACATTACACTCTAAAAGAAAGATACCATGTAAATTGTTGTAATAAGAACTTATTCAGATTACACGATACAAAGTGTAATGCGGTGTGTAGCTAAAAAAAACCCTCGTTCATCGTTCCATGAGGTCGCACATCCGTTGTCGCGAACACTCTCACGCCACATGACACCCTGTATAACTCAGGTTTAACTTTAACTACTACTACAGTACTTATACAGCTAGGTATAGATGCACGTAAGCTAGGTTTATCAATGAAGCTGCGGTTTCCTGTCTGGTAACCTGATTTAGTTTCTATTCAATGAGATGCTTCTCAGTACTCCTGTTTGCTCGGACTTTCTTCGAGTACCTACTTGGTAGATTGTGTTTGTAGATTTTCACTTTAAATCTAATGGAATTTATGTATCGAATAGCAATGTGTATAGGTAGTATAGTAATGTTAGAACTGTATGGCTCAATCATTAGTAGGAAGTTTATTTTTTAGATTGTAGGTAAATTTCTCTACACTGATTAAGGGGTCTTATTTGAAAGATGTAAAAGAAACATGGTAGTAGCTAGTAGGTGAAAAACGGGGTTTGATTTGATTATCTCAATTATGAACTACATAAATATGTAAAATGTAAATCAAAATTTAAGTATTACCCAGTAAGGCATTTTTCCTCTGCTCACATCAAGTACTTACTTAATTTAATTAATTATGAAGAAATGTAATTAAACATTTTATTATTTGTCCACAGTCAACGCAGTCGTTCGTATGAATCGGACGACCATGAGAAGGGCGCGTGCGAATGGTGCGAGTACGCACTGGTCATCACATTGGCGACCATCTTGCTCATTGGCGTGTCAGCTCTCACTGTGTTCTGGGTATTCTACTACCGCGAGGGGTACGCCTGGGCTGATGATCTGCCCGACAAGCAGTTCAACCTTCACCCAACGCTTATGGTGGCAGGATTTGTTACCTTTAGTGGTTTCTGTAAGTATATTTGTTATAGTTTCTCATAATAATCTTTTGTAATTAATTTTAGTCAATTTTTGAAAGAGACTTAGTTCTTCAAAAAGTCAAATTCTCGAATATGATATGATTGTAATACTATTACTGTTTCAATGTAGTGATGGAGGGAAACTTAGCCTACAAATAGTTAGTAGACTAGATTTGTTCGTTCTGATCCGCCTGACTAGATTGTTGGATGAGAGAGACACATCCTTACGTGCGGTGGAAATGTTTCGAGGAGGCTTGTGTCCATTAGTGACCGTCTTTTAGCTAATATGATTAAGTGTGTGTCTACAAGGAATACGATACGTAGATGTTGATACCCTGGTATTAAAAAATGAATAAATATTTGGTTATATTCTAATATGGCTATTCTAAGACGAGGCGTCGTTGTGTCTACACAGCGACGAGATTAATAAAGTCGCTCGCCTGATGGCAAACTTCACGTTTGTCCATTAACAAAGCAGAACGGCCTTATTTACAAATGTGAAGTTTAGGATTACTCTGTACTGCGTTCATGACTCTAGGACACAATCTGTTAAGTCTAATAGTCCTGTAGTTTCACTAGCTACTGTAACCTTCTATTTATACCCAACTTCAACAATACTGATTGCTATACTCGTAATAACACCTGTACTGTATCATTCCAGCCGTGCTACTGTACCGCATATGCCGGTGCTTCCGACGCATCTACGTGAAGCTTCTGCATGCGATATTCCACGCGCTCGCATTTCCCTGCATCGTGATTGGATTCCTCGCCGTACTCGACTACCACAACAAGAAAGGGATCAACAACTTCTATTCGCTACACAGCTGGATCGGTTTTGTTGCTATGGGACTGTTTGGATTACAGGTATGTTTAACACTTTTATACTTAAAAATTCATGTTTTTGACGTAAAAAGCTGTATACGGTTATGAAGTACATCAATTCGAAAAATGAATTCGAGTACCTAAAACAAACAAAGAGGGTTTTAAAGTCAAATTAACTTTATTTATTTACTTTACTCTTTTTTGTTTAATAACTGCTAATATCCCTTTTATCTTTTACTCTTAGAACTACCTACTAAAACAGATCACAGATATTTTTAAACATTTCTTTAGAAATCCAAATTCTAAGTGTCAAAGTTTTGATCAAAGACACCTTTACGGTACTATAAACATAAT
This sequence comes from Schrankia costaestrigalis, assembly GCA_905475405.1. Taxonomy (NCBI): domain Eukaryota; kingdom Metazoa; phylum Arthropoda; class Insecta; order Lepidoptera; family Erebidae; genus Schrankia; species Schrankia costaestrigalis. Next base: position 8,147,634 of record FR997832.1, read on the forward strand.
CTACCTAGCTATAAATGTCAGGAACTGAACCAAACAACAATCGCAAACAAGGCACTTTTAAATACCCAAGTACATTTGCTCAAATATCGTCGGAATACCTCCTTTGAAATACAAAACGATTGAGGCGATAAAATTTTAGTACGCGCCGGTAGATAACTCCTGGCTCAGCGTTCTCGTTAACTACAGGATGAGATAAGATAATCATTTAACTAATTGGAATTTAAAATAAATGTCCCACTGCAGGGACGGGCCACCTCCCGTGACGGATACTTGGCCTACTAATGCCACGCTGGCCAGACGGATTGGTATAGGGTTTAATTTCAAGTTTTCCTACTTTTTTTCCTTTAGTCGGTTTTTACGACACCCATGGAATGAGATGGGGTGGTGACATATTGTATTCTTACTCCGTCACCACACGGAGTTTTACAATTAAATACTAAACGAATATTTTACTATTTTCCACAGTACGCAGTCGGGTTCTTTAGCTTCTTGCTGTTGTTGATCTGCAACAAGGGTACAGCAGGATTCCGTGCTTCGTTGGTGCCTGTCCATGCTGCCTTCGGTATCCTCACATTTGTACTTGGAGTAGCTGCTTGCCTCACCGGACTTACTGAGAAGGCTATCTTCACCCTTGGGTACGTAAAGACAGTGTTCAAATTTAGATGTTTTAACAGTAAATTATTTTTGAATTATGGTTTTTATACAGCATGTCAATTCTCGTACTTTAAAATCGTTAAAAATTGGGTTAAGTTAACTTTTAGCTGTCAAATTGTCTTACCTATTGTGTGACAATTTGACAACTAAAAGTAAACTTAACTGAGTTTTTAACGATTTTAAGATACAGAATTGACATGCTTAGGTATTATTAAACAGACATCATCGCGAACTAGAAGTTTATTTATTTAGAGTAGTTTCGAAATACTGACAGTGAGCTTACAAGTAAGTAAAACGATATTTTTATGTAATGTTAAGTCACAAAGACTATTCACTTGTAATGGTTGGAAGCATAATGACGTGATAACGTAGGTACACGATCCTTTGGAATTAAAAAATATTTAAAAGAACGTGATTACGTGTTTTAAATTCTTAATCAATTAGTTTATTAGTAATAAAATATATATTTTACGGGCACCATCCTTTTTGGGAATTATGAATAAAGGCCGGTCCTTATTAATAATGCCCAGTTAATCACGTTGCCCGCAACATATTATACGATCACAAAAGTCATACAAAGAACAGCATTTAAAGATTTAGTTTAGAACTGCTGTTCAAAATATACAAGGCAGTGTCTCTACGAAAACGGAAGCTCACTTTCAGTAAATATACTTTATAACTAGTAATTGCAGTCATTTCCGGCTAAATAGTCGTTAATTATATTTCCAGTTCGTGATGTTGTCTAAACCAAAATAAGTCAGTCGCATAATCAGTAGTTTTAATTATTTACTTGTTACTTCAAATTAACATCGACTTGTGCCACGTTTACCCCGATAACTACACAAAAATATTTTGCAAACGTAGACTTATCAAAGCAGTAACTACTGAAAACTTATTTTTATTATTCAGTGCTTAATATCTACTTATTTCAATTATCTAAAAAAAGCTTAAAAGTTTTCTTATTAAAAATGCCTAATCACTTTCATAGCTTTTTTATTAAAAATTAATTTAAATTATAAAAAATAATAAAATATATACATTTTATTAAAAAAGGCATAATCTTTTGATATAAATAGCATAATCAAATTTAACCATTGCTTTTTGGTAGTCGAGACGGTTACTCGGTTGGCCTAGTGGTCATGGCGCTGGACGCGTATAGTCCAGAGACGCGGGTTCGAGTCCCGCATCGAGTACCAATTTTTTCCATTGTCTTTCTTCTTTTCGGATTTTTCTAGTTATACCTAAGCTTTATAGGTAAAAATTATATGTAATATAAATAGCATAATATTTATGAGTTTTACGCTTTGTAGCTTTTAACGTTTGCATTAAAAGTTTTTTTATGGGGTTAACGTAAGGCAAAGTTGATGTTTCAATCATATAGCATGCTAAATGTACGAAAATACATATATATGTACCTACATCAGCATTAATGTGCACTAGTATTTGTCTTTAAAATGTTGCACTAAATGTCTCTATTAAGCACTTCAAAAACTTTTTGTTCACTAGAGCATGTGTTTAGTCTTTAGTCCTATTTTGTTTTGTTCTGTCTTGCTTGTGATAGTTGCTTGTAAGTGTATGTGTCCACAGCGGGGAGAGGTACAGCGGTATGGTGGACGAAGGCATTATCATCAACGCGATCGGCATGGCCATGATAGCCATACTAGGTGTCGTCATGTATATCTTGTCGAGGAACAAGTTCCGCAGGCCAGAGGCACGAGACCAACACATACGAGCTTCAGTAGATCTCTAGATTTATAAAACTATAAATTTATCAGAGCCATAGGTTTTATTTTTTTAATAAATTAATTAGTTTATTATTTAATAAGTTAATGTAAAAATGTAGGTGTTTTCATTTTTAGTTTATATTTAAACCTTTGATTCTGATGATTTTTTTTGGACAAAATGTTATGTCAACTTTCATTACAACATTGCAACTTGCTACATTTATTGACTCTGTGGGAGTAATTTATTTATTTGATTTTAATTACTGTGAAATATAAGACTATATATTAAAATTAAATTGATTGATTAAAATTAAATTGACAATTAAGTAAGTACACGTTTTAAAAATGACATTTCATTTTAAAAGTTGTAAGAACCTTAGGTACTGGTTTTCTGCAAATAATACAAGATATTTCAGTTATTGTCAAATATCTACCCAATTAAGAGTAAACTACTCAAATTGGTCGCATAAATGCTTCAACCCAAGGCTATTTAAGACGTAATAACATCACATTACATTCTTATGACTTTGCAAAATTGTTTACTTATTATTTTTTTATAAATTAAAAAAACTTTCAAATTTTGTAACAAAACAGTAAAGTGATAATAATATACTACATAGTACTTATATCGTTATATCATTTAGTTAGTCATATCCATAGGTATAACGTTTGAATACAAATATTATTAAAGAAAATAAATAACAAAATATATTTTTTACAATGAATTTACAGATACGAGGCTTTACTGTAACAGCTTTGATCTGTATCAGATCAAAATAATTTAGGCATAAGTTAAATATAAATAAAATAAGTAAAGAATAATGTAAGACACACTGTATTTTTGTTGCATTAAAAATAAATTAAGTTACAATTAAATAAACATTTTATTTCAAATAAGGTAATGTTATATGTTCTGCTTGCATGCTTTTCTCCACTTTATATCCTTGGCTTGACGACAGCTTACGCTTGCATTCATTTTTTATAACATAATTATAATTAAGGCATGAATATAATGTTCTAGGAAAGTAAAGTGCATTGTTAGAAATACTAATAAAGAAAAAGACCAACCGTTGGTGTTTGTGATAACATTAATAAGAGGTCCTATCACCAATCTCTTAAAGCATTGTTATTTCAATATCGTATCTTAATTGGTACACTAATAAGCCATTAAGGTCCTAATGCAAGGACGGGCCTCCTCTTATGACAAAGGAAAATTTAGCCTACTAATTCTGTCTCCATTCGTAGAGGGTTTTGCCAAGTTTTCCTAGTTTGGTTTACGTAGAGATAATTTGCGACTTTTACGACAACCAAGGAATGAGATGAGTGATAATATTATATCCTCTTACACCGTCACCACGATTCCTTGTGGTGACGGAGTAAGAATTATTGATATTATTAATGAAATGCTTTAACAGAGTTGTAGGTTTGAGAACTGATTTATCCAAACATTGATTTACCTTTAAAAGGTAAATCGGTTTAATTGTAATGAATTACTAACATCTACTAAAACAAGACCAATTTTACTTTACTACCCAATTAAATAATTAATTTTCCCTTTATAATGTATTAATTTAATAAGCTTTTATATTAACTAACCGGGGCATGCGGTGTGCAGGAGCGAGGTGTACTCTACTCTTCCGAACGAGGGGATCGTCATCAACGCAATCGGCATGTCAGTGGTTGCCGTGGCCATCGTAGTGCTGTATACAGTCCGTGGTACTGGAGGATACCGCCTCCGCAAGGTTGCCGCGCAGCATCCCAGCTAAACACCACGCTAAGATATACCAGCCATAGCAATAATTCAATAGTTTGGTGACAAATTCTTTTGGATTGACGATTGTATTTTCATAAACTTTAAAGTAGTCTGGATAAAAAAAGATTACATACTATAGATAAAACTTTTTTCATATAATTCCTGGAAATTAAACTGTCAACGTTTGTAATTAATAATTTTAAATTGTTACTCGATAGTTTTCAAATGCCAAAAAAGTTACCAAAATAAATTCAAGTTTTTTAACAATCGTCAATCCTTACACTGGCAGGTAGGTTCAGAGAGTTTTTTTAAACTTTAATGCATCATTTTGGTACGACATGATAAAGAAAATGATAAGCAGAGAATTATTGCAACGGCAGAATAAAATACAGATATACGAAAGATGACGGCTATACATTTGGAAGATTTAGGATAACGGACTTGGCAGAATGAGCTTTATTTAAGGTTATTTGTCACCAAACAATATTCTACCATAAGTTCGTTTTTATGCGCGAGAACACCATGACTATGGACTAGTAGTAATAATATCATAAGCATAAAATCGAATAGTAAAATAATTCTTCCAAATTCTGTGTGATTTTCTTGCGCATTAAAAGACGGTGAATGTATTTTTTTTTAAACAAAAAATTGTTTCAAGGAGTTTATAATTAGATATTATTAAATCTATTTATTCGATCGATGAATGTAATTTAAAATTGTTTAGCTCAATTTGTTAACTTTAGGTTTAACAAATTCTATTATGGTAACACTATTATCAATTACCTTTATTGTTCTTGGGGTTGTGCGTTGTTCTATTTTGAAACTTTTAATAGTAAAAATTATGGGTGAGTTGATTCCGTCTTAGTCAAAATTAATTCGACTGATATTGGAACTGTAGTCGTTTTCATTTTATTTGCTAAATATAAAACAGCGTTATTTAAGTAATAAATAATATGTTATTAAATAAGCTAATAATGGAAACAGTTAACGAACATTACCTAATTATAATTGAACTGGATATGAAAGGATTTTGTCATCTGTAATAGTCAGAGATACATTCATTTCCATTTCAACTTTGTACTCGCTGTTCTGTGGAAATATTAGCGTACCGACTAGACTAGGTTCTAGGTTCACATTGTTAAGTATGTACGGATCAAATATACTACCTACTATAATATCAGACTGTATTGAAAAAGAACTACAAACGATCGGTTAACACACTTCCTCCTTGTTCTCTATAACAAGTTTCCAAACGAAAAACCAGAGGCCATACACAAGATACTTTTTGGTATCAAACTAACCTACGTAGAGATGATTATAGTTAAGTATTTTAGATGTAACTTGTATATAAATTTTATTCTAATTTAATGTAATGTGCGAGTGTTCGATAGATGTAGAATGTGATGGAGTAGTTAAAATACCATTTAAATATATATATCGATCAGTATGTTATACTTATATAAGTATATAACACCATGTCGATTGGCGTTCAATACAACTCTTAATCGTAATGTTGGTACATTAGCCTTCATTAAAAGTAAAGAAAAATAGCTAAAAATCAAGAATTTTAAAGAAACCTGTGCACTGGAGTTATATAATACACAAAATTATAATAGAAAGCTATATATAAGCCAAGTGTTCATTCAAGTTGCCAAATTCGGTGTAAAGTCGAGTATGATGTCTCTTATAATCAATTATTACTGCGTATTACATAATACAAGTAGCATGTTTATCGATAATTGTAGGATAATGCTCAAAGTGTTTCATTTTATACAATGGGTACCGACACCTACGAGTTACTTTTCATTTTATAATATTAATCTAAATATAAGAAAAATACCAATTTTATAAAATTGCATTCCATATAAGCATTCGAAGTGTTTTTACCATTCTTTGATGAATATACAATCAGTACTAAGACTGCATTCATAAGTAGGTCCTTTTGTATTCAATTACAGGATTTGCTATGATTTTTTGCATAAAAACAAAAATATTTACAAATTTTAAAAAAATATTTCTAGTTTTTGTGGATCCCTTTCAAATGCTGGGGCCAAGTTTTTATATTATTATATAGTCCCCGTTTGTACAGTCGTTTGACTTTTGTTATTCTCATTTTAATCACAAATTTTTAATTAAAATGAACACTAGACACTTATTTAATTTGAAAATGCACTAAGAGATTTAATATGGTACCTGCTTATTAATGTAATGATTAAGAAATATTGTAATAATAAATAATTTGAGTTGTATTCATGTATTACAATGTATAGTTAAGTTTCACAATATTTCCCGTTGTAATTATTTTGAATATTAAAATACTTATAGTTTCGCGAACTAAGTTATGTTGATTGCAGTTATATTGGTTAGGTATGAATTTTATCACTGTTTTACATTTTGAAATATTTATACGGCATTCATAAGGTACATTAAATACTTGTAATAATTATAAGTTGTTTTATTGAATTTCTTCCTTTCCCTTCGCCAACATCCATTAAAATTTATTTGCAGCTGCGCGGCGGGTGCTATGGAGTTGCGACTGGCACGGTTTATAAGGGTACGCCTTAAAACAAATTATTATCATTTGATAGTGTGCGACTGAGATGACGCTCTACGAAGCCGAAACTGACCGATTGTCTCTTTCCACAGGTCGATGTGCATTATTTAGGGCCAGGTACTGTACCTCTAAATCGTATTATGTACTTACGAGTAAATACTATTTGCCAACTACATACCTAAATTTCAATTAAGCACAACTCACTTAACTCACAGGGCTTCGTCGCCGCCGCACGCGAACTTTTCAAAATATACGACATACCTACTATTGCTTGAATTTTTTTGTTTTAGTCTGCGTTTAAACAACATGGCAATGTGCCTAGGCTAACCCGTTTGCCTTAGGTGTCACAAGGTAAGTAAACAAAATAGTCTAGATAGAATCAAGGTAGTGTGGTAAGTGAAGGATGAGATAGGAATAAGTACGAAAGGGCTTAATTTTGAATTATTTTAAATGGCCAATACTTAAAATTAATATATTATTATAATAATTTCACTAATACCTTCAACGTATCGTAAGAGCCAATCTATTTGGCTATCATCACACGTCTGGGCACGTGTGAATAGTATTTGTGTTTTGTACAGCATTCGCCACGGGTTTCGTATGAGGTACCGCTTCGCTGCACTCAGGACGCCCTATCTCAGACTAGGTAATTTGTTCTCCAAAAATCTGTAATCAGTTGTAAGTACGTATTATAAGTGTGGGACAAAATGTTAAACATTTCAAAAGTGTAAGCTAAGTAAGCTGCTTACCTGACGATTCTTTAATTAAAAAATACTTTTCTTCTATCCAGGCACCTTCTCTTCTTCCGATCAAGAGTGCCTAAGTAAGTACTATTTTTAATAAATGTTTTACAGAAAAAAGGCTTCTAAGTAGAAAAGTAAATATTTTATATGTCGCATCAAGGGCGGCCAAAGTGCAAAGCATTACGTTTCCTTCACGTTTCGACACTATTTTAACTAAACGAAACACGACGCGCACTATAACGAAATGATTCAATTTAAACTGACTCTAGTTAAAGTAAAGGTTACAAACAATCACTTGAATAGAAATAAACACGCGCGTTGGCAATGGGCATTTGCCACGGCTCTTCGAACTAGACCGAGTCAGCGCTCGGTCTCCCCGTCCGTCCTTGCGGCATCCCCACTACCGACGATCGTGTCCAAGCGGAAGGGCGCTTGCGTTTCCGTTCAAATGATACTTAATTGCGTATTGAATCGACAGATAGCGCTGTGAGTTGAACGGAAGTAACATCAATCCACGACATATAGATAAAAAAGCTTATAAAGATTTGGTACCTACTCTTTCGTTTATTTTATACGAAAGCTGACATTTTAGAAACACACCTATAAGTCAGTGTTTACTTATCATTCTAACCAGCTAACGGTGGAATGTGCCGTTTCAGGGCAAGGTTTCCTCTATCGATTTTAGAAAATTTGGTCAAATAAGACCAAGCTTTCAGTTTGACGGAATCCTATTTCATGTATAGGGATTTATTAGTGTAAAGTTTAGAGAGCAAGGAAATAGACTTGGAAAATCTGACCGAAATGCTTTAGCCATTGAGCTAGAACATTGTCCTTGAACATAGAAAAGAATATTTTTTTCAATAAAACGCACAAAAACTTTAGAATATCTTTTTTATTTATTTTGACAACCTTCATTCTAAATATCAATAATAAGAGCATTCAATAAGAATAAATAAGTACTTATTGCTAAAGTTAATTTGCGCAAAGAAGTTAATGTGAATTTATGTATTATTTAAAATGACAATGAAGTTGATTAATATCATTTTATATTAAAAAATAATCTTTTAAATAGAAAGCTAATCTTTGGGCCATGACTAGTTGCATTATTACACAGTCACATTATCTAGAGACATCGCTGGAATGCGAACCTCGCGTCCCGTTCTCCTTTCAATCCCCGCGCTCGCCAGGGGCGCATCAGTACGGTACGTCCGACGCGACGTGACGTCATCGACGTCAGGTCTCGAGATAATGTGACCGGGTTATACTTTGAATAATTTGAACAAATCTGGTACATACCATCAGTCAAATTCCCACTTGGCCATTTACTAGATTTTATACTTTGTAAGCCTTATCGAACTGTGAGCGTGGTAATACGATTACACAAAATCTAGTTTATCCTAGAAGACCGCTAACGCATGGTAAGGGGTCCTCCTCAAACCTACATCTAGTTCGTAAGTCTTAGATGCTGTTATGCACGTGTTTTGTCCTCTATCGAGGCCGGCACTTATTAGGCCTATAAACAGAGTCTCTTAAACAAAGTCCAACCTATTAAGACTTTTTATTCTGGTCCTTGGATTAGCACAATTTTTCAATTAATTTGAGGCTGCTATGGATGGTTAAGCGGTGTTTTAGCCGATAGTACGTACTTACATAATCACTTTACACATATTCAGATAAAGACTTTGTAACATTTGTTAAACTGTGCAACATTGAATAAAATGACTAGTAATTCACTAAGAAAATGTTATTTTTTGCTATTTCCAATATAGCATGCTTTATTTTGCAATGTTACAAAGTTTTTCAATACAGAATGACAGGTTTACAAATAATTAAGATTTTTTTAATTTTTCTTTGTACCAACAGAAGTTTTGTTTTATATATTATTCATCGGTTTCCTGGCATTTATATTATTTCACTTATACCTAATAATTACTGAATTATATTTAAAAAAAGGAATTTAATTATGTACATAAAATTTGTACTAGTTGAGGCCAGATTTTTAAAAATAAGCAACGACAAAGTTACGACATTTTTACATTACATTCTCATTTCGTAGCAGCCCATAAATGTCCCACTTTTGGGACGGGCCTCCTCCTTAAAGGCAAAAACATTACAATTGCAATTTTCAATTACATTAACACACATAACTAGGTATACAATATCTTTAACATCAAGCTAGATTCGTTTACCACAAATAATTTGTTTCACAATAGATCACAAACTCATTAAGAATAATATAGGTACATATAAGTATACAAAATCATATTCTAATAAAATTTGGCTTCGATTGAGCACCTTTAAAACAAAAACATAGAAACTCACTAAATTTAATTTATGCCAAAGTTAAATACACCAATATAAGAACAAACAACATTGATACATTTAATTTCATGATAATTATTAACATTTTTTTTAATTCTTTAATTTTGACAATAAAATGGGTTCTAGATACATTATACATATTTATTACTGCAAATGAGTATGCCAGTGATCTTCAATTATCCATGCATTTACACTTATTTTCTATTGAATATCATTTTATATTTCTCTACAAAACCCTGAAATGTTGGTCGAAGACGAAATAGATAAATATGACATTAAATTACAAGCAATCATATTATTTTAAATTATTTTATACAATGTGAGTAATTAATACAATCCAAAGTAGTTTATGGTTATTATTTTTTTAGCTAGGATTTAACAAGTTATTTGACAATAAGAATTTTCATACCAGGCAAAGAGTTGAAAAAAATGACGAATGACATAAATCGATAATACATAATAACTTAGTCTAAACGAAGCACTTTGACTAAGCTGTTATATAATTTCGATAACTTTAATGTAACTTCTGAAGTTTAGAATCAGTAATCCATATTAAACTTTGAATACTATAGAACACCAGTATATGTATTTATATTTACTTTATACTATACATAATTATGTATTAATAATTCTGGACTAGCAAAATATTTTCTGTGTCATAAGTACGTATGTTGCGGTCTACAATTACAATCTAGGAAACAATGTGTTTTATCTTAAGTAGTAGGTACAGCAAATTAGAAGGTTCGCAGAATTTAAAAAATACATTTTTCGACAACACATACACATTTAAATATAAGTAGTCCAACAAGCATTATCCCCCTAACTCATAAACGCCTCTTAAATTTAATCACTGTTTAGCGAGATTTTATTAGTAAAACCAACCTTATATCAAACAAAAACGTAAGAATTTAAGCTAATCAATTGACTAAAATTTAAGAGGCGTTTATAAATAAAGGAGTATATCTTCAGCTTGATTAAAGGTATAATGAAAGAAAAGACATTCATTTTATTTACTTGTAAATATAATTTAGTGCGAGGTTATACGTATGACCATTCTTCATAAGCTTTTGTTTAACTAGGCATTAGGCCCGAAAAAATGTTATATAGTCTTTATCAGACAGGAAAGGTACGGTGACATTTGATCTTTTCCATGTTACTTAGTTTACTTTTGTAGAATTTAAAAATAAAAGCTATCAATTTATGAATCCGAACTGATAAAAAATTAAAAATATTATTTAGACTTTTATATACAATTAAATTATATGAAATATTTGTTTTATATTCCATCTTCAACCCTAATATGTAAAATAAAAACATATAAATTTTAAAATCGTATGCGCGACTCGGAACGAATTTCAATAGAGATTGACACAATAAAATTGTTAAAATCGAATGCTTTTTTATGAAATTGATTAAATCGATAATTTTTTTTTATAATCATAGAAATTAATATAATAATTTCAGTTGTCACTCAATATTAGTTTTTACGAGGATAGGCCGCAAGTTTTTTTTTGGCGGGATTCGTACGTCATAGCGATAAAATCTTGATGATGTCATTATTAAAAGAGGCCTGTAACCTATGACCACGTAACTGCCGATGATTGGAAAAAACAAAAATCTAATACTTCATGACTGTGAGAGGAAGAGACATCAGATTAGACAATTCAGTAGATTTTAACTTATTATGTCATGTAAGTGACGAATCAAGTAATTCATCAAGCTGTTCATCAGATGAATCACGCATTGATTCGGCATAATTAATAAATATTTAAAAAAAGATTAGTTTCTTATTTTGTACCCATAATCGATTTATTCTTCGAACATTTAAGAGTAGCCTAATACAAGTAGAGAGGGCACAAAGAGCGGTCCTAAAGGTTAGCTATTCTCTACCTTTTCTATATCCTACCAAAGACTTATACAAGCTATCAGACGTTTTGACTGTGCGACAGTTGTTTATCCTTAGAACCATACTTAAGCAGCATACCATACTCACCTATGATCCTGGGCAAATAATAAACAAGCGACGAAAACACCAAGTATGCGACACTTTTGAGCTTAAATGGACTTCTAAGTTCTCAGGTAGATTTTTTGGTTTCCTAGGAAAATTCCTATACAATAAAATTAATAAAGTAACAAATATCTATTCACAAACTAGTTTTAATTGCAAAAGATGTGTTTCCACTTGGCTGAAATGCCTCTCTTACGAAGAAACCGAAGCACTTCTCCAAATACTTGTCTAAAACACACATACACAGACACTACACACACACGCACTCACATACCTACTTAAAACATTCACACACACACACACATATACAACATACACACACAAGCATAAACACACTCTCTACAATCATACAAGCATTGCATAACAAAAATTGTAATCATTGTACCCTATCCAGAGCTGGGAGAGGCTGGTAAGCTGTAATACAGGTCTCCTAGTACAGCTGCCAGTCTCTTACATAGTTATAATTAAGCCTATATAATTTTGTTAAACTAAATTAATTGTAATGTCTATGTAAGAGAAAACAATAAACTTTATTATTATATTATTATGTTTCTCTTTTCCATAATACTCGGGTCTATTGGAGACCCGGTTCTTTGGAAGGCATCGTCGGGCCGAAGCCAAGACGAAGAGGCCCTTTAAGAGATATTTAATCTGGTAATGGATACACTTATTATTATTATTTACTTTATTTACTTTTATTATTATTATGTTTCTCTTTTCCATAATACTCGGGTCTATTGGAGACCCGGTTCTTTGGAAGGCATACATCGGGCCGAAGCCAAGACGAAGAGGCCCTTTAAGAGATATTTAATCTGGTAATGGATACACAGGGCAGATACCATCTCTGAACACACAATATGATACATCCAGAGATGGTTATTATTATTATTATTATTCTTGTTTGTAAATTATATCGGTTAGATAAATATAGAATCAGTATTTTTAAAAACGATTTTAGTGTTACTACATCTCTAGTAATGACAAATACTAAACGTCACCGTACCCATAAGATCTGAAATACAGTATAATAATACATACCTAAATCAATATGATACATCTACAACGATTTGCGCGAATGTGTATGTGACATTACAACTTATCAATAAAAATATGGTTTAGCGTCGTAGCACATATAACGTAACGTAAACGGAACGTCACCGTATCAACCCGAGCCGTTCAGTATTCTTTGTATGAAACTCCTTACTGCACCGCACACTAATCGGATACGTAACGTAATCGGATTTTTGACGTTTGACACCGAGGAAAAACGCGACGCGATGCCGATCCGTTTACGTTACGTTATATGTGCTATGACCCGTAGCGCCATCTGGCGTGTGCACTAACTAGCTGCACAAACATACTTTTAAGTTAAAATTAAAGAGAGCAATGATCTTTAATGACTAAAAGGACCTATCACCTATATTCGTATAGGTAAGCGTTATAGAACTTTAAAAACATGGTTTAGCAGCTTTTTAAATGTCTTTTTATAATTTATAGAAAGAAATCATGGAACATTCCAAAGTAAACACATATTTTAACTTTAAATTATTATTATTATTTATTTTATTTACTTATTCATTTTATTTTATTTTAACTTTCATACTAGTTTACAATGTAAAAAGAACTTAGAACATAAAAATTAGGCCGCAATCTAAAAAAAAAGCTTTGAAAGGAATGTAATAATTACATTAAATTGGAAACAGATTTATATTAAAGCATTTAATTGACTATCTAATATACTTACCTATTGCATTGGGATGTTGATGATTATCTTTGGTTAAGAATGGAATCAACTACTAGTGTAAAGAAAACAATGCATTTACTTAATATTTGTCGTTTTAACGACGCGCAGATGTGTCGTTTTTAATTAAAGATATGAAATGACTTTGCGCATACTCAAAAAAAATCGGTATAACAATGTAAATACTTATTTCCTGAAATATTAAAAGCGAAAAATAACTGGTTTCTTTTGCGTAAATACATGACTTATCGCTATGCCTAAGTAGACAGCAATTGTAACGCATAACCTATATATGTAAATACACTCAACACACATTCACACAACTCCATCTAGTTTCAAGTTAAATGGACTACTAACAACGGATAAATATATTTGCAATTTTGCAAATATTAACATTTAAACAAGCATATTTTTTCAAAGAAACCACTCTCACACTAACACATGCATTCAAACTTTTGTGCATAGACAAATTTGAATTTATTGGCGTTTGAACCATAGACCTCTGTTTAGTAGTGTTGTACTAGAAGTTTACACGATTGAGGTCAATATAATGAACTTATGAAAAAGAGATATGATACCACTATACTAGAATATTTGAAATTTTGTTCACCTCATATTATTACCAATTCGCTACTTCATGTTACTGCACACAAAGAACATCCAAACTCAGTCAAACTAAAGTGGACCATAAAAATAATATCGATACTCATTCTGCCTCTAAACACTGTACTTTGAGTATTTCTAACTATTGACTGTACATAGACATAGCTATTGTTTGCTGTGCATGTTTTCATTATCTTGTATTATATCTATAAAACATTCCTAAGCACTAATATTATAAAGTAAACTAAGCTTTAGCATAGTATTAACTTAATAAAGTAATTTTAAAATATATAACATACATATCACATAACGCAGCACAAAAAATATACCACAATAGTTAATGCAATCAATCTTCATACATAGAGAGCCCAAGTAATTTGTGATGAAATTATATATATTTTAGTTTAGTAGTAATCTATGGAAAAACAAAATGCGTTCCAGGAATAAAAGGATGGTTTTGAATAAAATAAACTGTAAGCTTCGTCGCCCATCACTTTGTTTGAACTGCAGGTCAATTATCGTAACATACAATTTAATTTAAATTAATTTTAACTTTTTTTTAATTAATCCAAAAGTGGTAGGTATTTTGGTCCTTAAACATTTCGTTAAAAATAAAGTTGAAAACGTCAAGTTTGACGTTTCTTAATGGAAAACTATCACTTTAAAAATTAAAAGAATGCCGTTTTCAGATTAAGTAGTTACAGTACGATTACATTACATTAAAAATATTTTAAATTATAAATACAAGAATACCTTTTGTGTGACAATTTGACAACTAAAAGTTAAATTAACCGAATTTTTAAGGTACGAGAATTGACATGCTGACTAAATGCTACTTTATACTAAGTTGTTATAGGAGGAAGGAATAAATTATTAATGGTTTGATACACCAGTAGGTTGGTACTGAATTCCCGAACCTTTTAAAATAGAACTATATAACTATACATATATCGAATAGATCGTCTGACTATAACATCGAATACTGGTATAATATAGGGAAACATATTGATAAATAACTTTCTGTTGTTTACGCTGCTTATGAATAAGCTCATGTCTGACTATAAAAGTCATATAATCAAATAAATTGTTATATGAATACTCATGGAAAAATATAATATTATGAGAACACTGTTTGACTGGATTCCGGACACCTAATCTATATAAATTTGACTAGTTTATAACTGGATCATCATCAATTTAGCATGATAGCGGCCATCAGAGAGAAGCGGCAATGACTACTATGTTGGCAGAGTAGTAGTGGAGGTTCTTAAACTTGACAGTTTTATGTAACTTAAACATAATGACTTAAGTAATTTAATTACTACAACAACTTTGAATTAAAATACTTATCAACAGTTAATTAGATGGATTGATTTATTTCGTAGATTTGCGTTGAAAATCGCCTTTTATATCTTACTACATTCACACAACACTGGGTATTATGGGTACTAGACAACGGATAAACATACTTATATATTTTTTGTGCATACATACTCGATTATACATATTAAATAACATCCAGAGCAATGCAAATATTCATAATATTTTTGCATACTATAGTTTGCATTGAGCGGCAATGGAACCCGTACTACAACGTAAGCTCAAAGTATTTAACTTCTGTTTCTATTGGGTCACAAATTCATATTGATCGCAATCTTATCAATACAGCAACTTCTGTACCAACAGCAAGTTTTTTTTCACACATTTTTTTTTAATATACACTCGAACGAGATCAATAACTACGAGAAAGAGAATCGATTTTAAAAGACAGAAAAGCGACATCTATTTCTTAAAACTCGAAACATTTGAATGAATCGCATTCTACATCTTGTACTCATTATCATAGCCGAAACACTTAAGTGAGACGCATACCTTGACCGTTCCTTTGGCAGAAGAAAATACACCTTAATGTTTATAACTTAAGGTTTAAAGTACTGTGGGAATTCGTTGGATATAGCCCGTACTAAGGCCTGGTCTTCCCGACTGACGTCACCTTCTTCGCAGAAAATTCTCGCGAAACAACGTAGTAGGTCGTCTCTACGGTGAACGTGGGCGCTGTAGTCTGTGTTACGTATTATACCTTGGAGTATCTTCAAGTAATTAAGACGACGCTGTAAGCAACATAAAACAATGTAAGAATATTGTTGGCAGGTTAATTTGGAACAGTCTTGCTCTTCAATGAGAGGACTTTAAAATCTACCTCAAAAATAATCGAGGTCTCTACACCAAATTTCAGGTGGTTTACGAAAATTGTAATAACCTTATTTTTTTTTCTGCCTTTTTATTCTTAGCGAACACTTTCATTTAATATCTATACTATACTGTCCTACTAAGCGCAAAAGCGGTATCTCAAAAAAATTCGTTAATTTGATTTTTATGGCATTGGATTACTTAAAAAATACGCATCTTTTGAACTAAGTCTAATAACGGTATATGATTTAAAAGATATAAAATAACATATCTCCATTTCACTTTATTACTACATTAGTAAGGATGCTATTTTTACAAAACTTCGATTATCTCGTAACTAGCTTTCACTGAGATACCGCATTTGTGCTCAGTACGGCAGTATAAGAAAGCATAACAAACTTTAAAAGTCTGTCATATTGGATTAGAAGTGATGTCAAAATATTATGCTAATTATTCTGGTAACCCCTTTAATTTAAGACCCGTATTGTAGAAGTGCCTTAAAAATAACTATTCTGCCATTTTAGATTTTCCGCCATATTGGATTTAGAATGATATCATACAGCTTATCGTGTATCGTTTTTCGGGTAGCTAAATTAAACGCATATACAAAATTTCAGCTTAATTGGTACAAACATCTGCTTTAAAATTGAATAGCAAGATTCCACCCAACTAAAAATACTTTACTCCGTGTGGTGACGGAGTAAGAATACAATATGTCATCACCCCATCTTATCCCATGGGTGTCGTAAAAACCGACTAAGGGACTGACCGTGAATATTATCTTTACGAAATAAAAAGAAGGAAAACTTGAAATTAAACCCTATACCAATCCGTCTGGCCAGCGTGGTATTAGTAGGTCCCTTCGTCGCGGGAGGAGGCCCGTTTCTGCAGTGGGACATCAATGGGCAGTTATGATGAACCGCTATAATTCAGACCCCTATTGTAGAAGGACTTAAGAAATAACTATTCTGCCATTTTATATGTCCCGCCGTATTGGATTTAGAATGACATCATACAGCTTATCGTGTATCGTTTTTCGGGTAGCCAAATTAAACGCATATACAAAATTTCAGCTTAATTGGTACAAACATCTGCTTCAAAATTGAATAGCAAGATTCTACACAACTAAAAATACTTTACAAGTTAAAATAAAGCTTTTACAAAATAAACTTACCCCATCTCCAGGCGACAGATCAGCTAATTGCCTGACAATGATATCGATTGTGACTTTTACGTCGTTCGTGTAGAAATGATCAGCAGTCTTCTTGCGACTAAATAAGTCATTCACAAGTTTCAAAACGGAATGTCCAGGCGCTGGTTCGTGATCGAAAATATGTACTGGATCCTCTGGAATTACAGAATATGTGGCTCACACGGAGACAGATATAATATACTAGCTGACCCGTGCCCACTTCATTAGGCGAAAAAAACGCGTCACTTTTTTAAACATACCTATTAGCCTATGACACTCCCCGAAAAATGGACTATTCAACACAGAAAGAATTATTAAAATCGGTTCAGTAGATTCAGAGATTACCCCCTACAACATCACAAACTTTACCTCTTTATAATATTAGATGACGTCACACTTCCGTTTTATCCCTTGAAAGTTCGCAGATATGTATAAAAACAAAAACTGGAAAACTAAACAAAACAGCTATTCCATGCCGTCTGCCAAACATGGTCTTAATAGGCCCAGTTTCTGTTTTGAATCTCATTTTTTTTTACAAAGTAACAGATTGTCACGTAGCTATCGTCCCATGCGTGCCGCAAAACCTAAAGCCCGATTTACACATCAACAAGTACAGTGGCGAGTTAAGTAGTAAGTTGTTGATTAAGTTGATTTAAATAGATCTCCTTCCTATTTTTTGGCGATTTAAGTACGTAGTAGCCCCCTCTCTCGCGTCTCGCCAACTTAACTTGCCAAAAAATAGGATGGAGATCTATTTAAATCAACTTAATCAACAACTTACTACTTAACTCGCCACTGTACTTGTCGATGTGTAAATCGGGCTTAAGGGTCATCTACTGAACGGTCAGTACAATATAGCAAAGGCAAACTTGAAACAAGACACAATAAAACTGTTTGTCAATAATACCAAACATATCGTTAATTGTTGGCTAATTTGATTGATATAAAAAAAACAAAATTACCTTCACGGTTAAGCAGCAGAAGTACTTTTTCACAAAACGTCTTCGCAATATCCCTCGTCTCCAACGCGTTCAGAAGTATATTGTCAAACGGATTATCAAACTGAAGATTGTAAGCCAGCAGTAATGTTAGGAATAAATCTGGTATTTGTTCATCGACATCCGTCTCTGGCGGATCTTCAATTAATGCTAAGAGGAACTGTGCGAATTCTTCTCCAAGTTGCTCTGTAAGGAAAGATTTAAATGATTTTACTTCTTGCTTGTAGTAGAAGGTAAGTGGTCGAAGCCTCCTCCCGAGACTTTGTTTGTCTTGATTACTAACCAATTTCTTTTTACTCACACTCGTTTAATAAAAAAAAAACTACACAACCCGCCCACCTAGGTACATACCTCCCGCTTACCTACACACATAAAAATAAACTGGAATAATGTTAATGAAATTTTTGCTCTTTTTAGTATTGAAAATTACAATACACGATATAATATATATATATAAAACAGTAATACACGATAATAATAATGGTATATCATATTACTTAGATTACTTACCAAAATTAAAAAAAAAACAAGTTAAACTACTTACCAAAATGTGTAACAGGTAGAGTATCTCCCATAGACAATACCATAGACAGTAGGAGCGCGGAATGTGACAGTCTGCTGACAGCGCGCGGGCTGTCACGCATGTCGCGAGCTATCTCCGCTGGGAGGGCAGAGAGCGCTAGTGTAGCGAGAGCCGTGCGCTCTAAGCCGCACATCACTCCAAATGCCTGAAATAAGGATATAGATAAGTAAATAGACTTGCTTGTTTGCTATCAACAGAATTTGATTAAAAGCTTGACTTTTTTCCGCCTTACATGTTCTTCCTATGACATCGGGTCCTTACAATGTAATGAAAGGAACTATAGTACTCACGTTATTACCTGAGTCGTCAGGTCATAAAAGTGAAAAGAGATACATATAGAAGAACCGTAAGTGAATGCGAGATAGAAATAGGTAAATAATATGGCACTAAAACTCAGACGATAATGCGCATAGTATACCTATTACATAAGACGCTGGCCAGTTAAATTTTTAATAAGGTTTTATGTAAAAAAAATATTTTCCGACTAAAATGTCGTGAGTGAGTAAATATCTTTTCCCACTTTATTTAATGGCAAATGTAATAATATACCTGCAGAAGAAGTTGTCTCAGAGGCCATCTTGTTTCCATTTGATAGTATTGCACTAATGTAGTAACATATGCATACTTGTGACTGCTCAATACATGTTGCGATATGTTCACATCTGCATTAGACTGAAAAGTAATTTACTTCATTTAAGACACAAATTATCAATTATAATTTATGATAAATTAAAATAGTTATTAATTTAAAAGTTCTTTTTACTGTCTTCCTTTTATTTCTTAACAAAATCATCATATCAGTTTATAAAAATGAAAGTACCTCATAATGTATTAATTTAAAAACAAAGATAATTAATATAATTTCTACAATGAAAGCATTCTTGGTATTTATACTTCCGCTGTGGCAGGCCGCGAAAGCGCTAACTGGCGTGACGACCTAGATGCCTTTAGAAATAACTGACAGGAAATTGCAACAGAAAAGAGCCCGAGAAAGGTTGTGTGTGACCTTTGCTCAGCTGTACAATTTTCAAACCCCAGTTTTAAAATAATTAGTCTAGGTCTTGGCATAATCCATGAATTTAAAGTAGTTGAGCATAATCATCTGAACATAATCTTAACAGCCCATTAATGTCCTACTGCAGGGACGGGCCTCCTCCCGTGTCGAAGGGATACTTGGCCTCCTAATACCACACTAGCCAGACGGATAGGTATAGGGTTTAATTTCAAGTTTTTATTTCGTAAAGATTATATTGACGGATAGCCCCTTAGTCGGTTTTTACAACACTTATGAAGAATACAATGTGTCACCACCCCATCTCAGCCAGATACCCCATCTGGCTGAGTTGGGGTGGTGACACATTGTATTCTTACTCCGTTACCACACGGAACCTCAAATAAAAGCTAAGATAAGTCTCAGTTCAATAGAATGTATTTAGTCTTACCATCACAGATATTAATTCTAGCAACTGTGTCTGTATATCATGAGCGTCATCGTGTAGTGCCCAGCCTCTCTGCTGAGCATCATTAGCTGCTTTAGAGAGTGCATTAAGCGCAGTCATCATTCGTAGAGCATCTGGTGCTGCATCTATGGCATTCTTAGGACACGTTATATTGCTGTGAGCCTCACGCAATAGTGCATCAATTATAGACCTGGCTGCACCACCAGGTAAAAATTCCTGGAAAAGAAAAACAACAACTTAGTTATACAATAATGAATAGCTATTGCTAGTAATATTTTTTGTGTGGGTAGCATTTATACAATGCTTCTAGATGTCCTTTATTATTATTATTTTACAATAGACATGCAGCTGTTGATAAGCAAATGATAAATGCCCTGTATCCTGTTTATTGTTGCGATTTCATTATTGAAGGTATTTGTGAAATAGCAAATCACAACTATTCATATTAGTGGTTAGTAGAAACATAATTTGTCAGAACAAAGAACTACTCTAGCAATTAAAATAAGTTAAGCAATACAATAAATAAAATAAATACTGTAAATCCATTTTATTTATGAACCATATAACTTTCTTCATGCAGGCTACTTTGCA
Organism: Schrankia costaestrigalis; assembly: GCA_905475405.1. Lineage (NCBI taxonomy): Eukaryota > Metazoa > Arthropoda > Insecta > Lepidoptera > Erebidae > Schrankia > Schrankia costaestrigalis. The sequence goes on from FR997832.1 coordinate 8,168,750, forward strand.
TGTGTGAACTTGGCGAACTAAAAACGGACTTAACACACACATGTCCGTTCCCATGCAATAGTGTATACGTGAAAAAATAAGACATGAATATGTACCAAATAGATAAATAACTCACTCTCAAGGAAGTTAGTACAGTTTCCACAGCAACTTTAGACATATCATGGCTAAGTTGTGTCTCCTTTCTCACAGCTTGCACTATCTCATAGACTGCATTAGGTTTAATGCTGTCACTGCTGTCTTGGCTGTCATCTTGATTGTCCGTGTCAGATGACACTTGGTTCGAAGAGATTTTATGCCCCTTTTTCTTTACTTCATCTGCTTCTATAATCAGAGAACATGAAATGATGTTATGAAGTTAACTACATTTTACAATACAAAATGAGTACCATAATTAATACACCATTTGTAACAAAGTTTTTCAACATATTCAAAATAAATTTAGGAATACAAATATTTAGTTTAAAGAAATCTATTGAATAAATGGCAAAGTAACATTAGAAAATTATTAATTGATTACACATAGGAGAGGACTAAAGAAAATAAAATAATGCATAACACAAGATCTCAATATGTAAACCTAAATGATATTAGTTGATATACACCAAATTAAAATTAATAAAGGCACAAGAGGAGTGAAAATGTTTGGTGGAGTCCTGTGTCCAGCAGTTTATTTATATTCACTGATGTGTTATATAGAGAAATTAAAACAGTACCCTTACAAAGAACCAGAATAAGATAATTAGTGTCATTTCTAGACAAGAAAACATGCAAATTTTTCCACAATCACATTTCCAAATTAATTTACCTTTAGGCACTATAACAGTAGATTTAGTGGGTGATTGTGAGCTCTCACGTTCTTCACTTATATGCTGTTGTGAAACTACAGGTCTCAAATCAAAAGATGGTGACACACCATTAGGCGGAGTGCTGTCATCCAATCTTGGTGGTGGCTTTGGAGCAGCAGCTTTCTTTGAATGTGGTTTCAGATTTATTTGTAATTGCCTCTTCTTATCATTTAATAGTCCTACTAGTTCCTGCTTCTGTGACATTGTATTGCTTTCGTTTAAATTTTTGAGACAATCGTTCACAAATCCTAGATAGAACTCTGGATCAACCTGTTATGAAAGAGAAACAAATTATGACTGCCTTAGACTCTTCAGATACTAAGTATAATAATTGAACTAATTAATTTGGCAATTTACCTTGACTGCGGCGACGTAATTCGAGGGCACGAAGCCTACTTGACCTTTTCTATTAACAACATGCCACCAATTCCGCTGTTTAGCATTACTCTGCTGAAGAAAGAAAAACTCGCCTTCGCAGAAAGTAAGTGTCTTGGCCAACGTCGCTTCAAAGTCATAGAGAGCTTTAAGCATTTCCATGTCGTCTATAAGCAATTATAAACCATTTATTAATTTCATCCACACCCAACTTTAACACATGAAAATATTAACTATCAAATAATTATACCAATATTAATAGGCCCGTCAGCCATTTTTGCAAAATAATCGGTGCAGTTATAAGTTATACGTAGGTAGGACACAGTATTTAGTGCAACATTTGGTATTTAATTATTTAATTCTTTGTTTTTAAAACTGCTGCAGTGAACACAACACAACAAATCAATTTTCTTTGACAATGACAGCTGAGCTGACAATCTGATATTGACATTTGCGGTTTTCTTTTTTATATTTTGTATTTGGGTACGCATAGAACTTTGGGCTTTGATTGTGACCAAAATTTGATTTTATGTAGAACTACAATACCTATTTTACTAAATATAATCTAAGTAAATAATACTTATTTTACCATTTGTGGCAAATATAGAATGTAAAAAATTACTTTAACTTTGAAATAAAGTCTATTGTTGTGACTATTCAAGAAGATCACGTTGTTTGGCTCGTTGACATAGCAGTTTTATTATCACAGCTGCTATGGTCATGGGGTCATGATGACAGATTGTATTATTTTCAAAAACTTGTCGCTACTTCCCGTAGGCATAACACTTTTTGAGCTAATTAGTTGCGTGCGTCATTTTTCTGAGTCACGTTCATTATTTTTTTCTATTTATGTTTGGCATTTTTTAAGGCACGATTTATGTACTTAACTTTTTAAAATTTCTTGGCGTCTCTCTACAGTCAGATCTGGGAATAGAAAGGCATTATCTATTAATCTCTGTTTTCTTTAGTGCCGCCTCTTTAGCAGATATAACAGCTTCACCGGTAAACGCATTGCGCTTTTCAAACTGTCGGCATCTTAACGAAAAACTGTATAGGTAAGTACCGCTCGCGGAAAATTTGTCTCAAAGCCAAAATTATACCTTGTTTTAGCTAGTACTAGGCTTCCGAATCCAATAGTATTCATAGATACGACATATCGAAGCTCATGACCACAAGCTTTAAGACCATATGCGAAAACCCAATTTAGGTAGAGGTTCATTACGCCCCGCCTTGAATGAGATCGGGTATCCACCTGATGACCTGATAGTGCTCTTTTTGAGGATATTGCAGTATCTACTACTTTTTTTAGCAGTTATTACTACTTTAAGGGTCGTCAGACAATAGGTTCAGATAGGAGAGCCGCTTACGCCGACTGCAATACGGGTAGATTTTTTGTGAGCACTTGTTAAATGACACAAGTCTGTGTTCATGTAATTAATGTTAATTAATTTATTTGATAAAAGAACAGTTTATTCCTTAAATTATGTCTAAATATAAATACTTTGTTTCTTTTTTATATTTTATTAGGAGTGATTGTCTCTTTTTTGTTTTTGTTCCCTTATTACGTTTTAGTTTAGATTCTTTATAATTATTTTGTTTTTTCCTTATTTAATAATTTTCTATGTATAAAAGCACGAAATGTAGCGAATGATGCGTATACCTGTAACTGGCATACATATATAGCCAGAACTATTACCTAATTTTAAGAAAATGTTTTATTTGTATGCTGTTGGTGTACCTTACTTAAATAAATAAATAAAAATAAATAAAAATTAATAGCGTATACTAAAAAGTATTTCTTTAAAATTCATGAATTTTTAAATTAAAGGTGTAGCTGGGTATCTTAATAAAAACTTTGACCATTGCTCTTCTTACAGACTGTTTTCACAATTAGGTAAGTAAAATTTGCAGGGTTTTTATGCTATCATACCAGCCATTAATGTCCCACTGCAGGGACGGGCCTCTTCCCATGAAGGAGGGATACTTGGCCTATTAATACCACGCTGGCCAGGCGGATTGATATAGGGTTTTATTTCAAGTTTTCCTTCTTTTTATTTCGTAAAGATATTATTCACGGATAGTCCCCTAATCGGTTTTTACGACACATATGGGATGAGATGATTTTTGTGTTAACATGTAATTCTTTTTTGTTAACTGTAGTAGGTAAACAAAATACCTTACGTAAAATTAATGTCGATTTATTACGTAACATGTATCTACATCGTTAATAGTGATGTTGAATTATCCCAAACAAGATTAACATTAATTAACTACATGCAAGGTACAAACTTTCAAGGTATTGTAATTCTCTTGAGTTAGTAAAATTAATGAATTAAATAGCTCTAAAGTTCTGCAGTGTTAGATTTCTATTAATATTATTATACTTAACATTAGTAGTTTTGTACGCTTTAAATAATAATCTAGCTTGTGTACCTACCTCAGTTTAGTAAAATTATTTATTCCGAATAATGTAGATACATAAATTATTATTTCTTTATTTATATTTGAACTCTTCTGTGTACCTACCTACACCTTATGAGGATTTGGCAGATTACGGAATTGATCAATACAAGATATTTTTTTGTCACTATGTTTGAACAGACTAACTAAGGAACTTGCCCTGTATCTCGGACATAAAGACACAAGTTTCAAGATTAAACAATTATCTTGCGCCGAAATCAAACCCACCAATAACTCAATTAGGTATATTATGTCTTTTCAGTTCATAATCACACTGAAATGAACTATCACAAAGGATAGTTCCTAAAACAACTTTTTAAAATCAAATTAATTTAATTAATTTCAATCTCTCAATATTATTTTATTCGTTTGAGATTTTTACGAGAACGGCCATGTTCTGAAAGATATCAAGCCGAGATCTTGGTCTCGATTCTCTTGAATAATTCATGAGGGTTAAATGGACAAGACCCTCTCCAGGGATACAACATAAACTTGGTAGATATTGTTGATAACAATGGTTATGTAGAGAATGTTTTCAAGATGGGTTTTAATCTTACATATCCGCGATGTTTTCGAAGACTTTTACTGATTGGGTACAGTTGATTTACATTTTGAAAAATAGCAGCGAATAGCAATATAGCATTGGATAATGTACCTACCGTTTTTTACAAATCAAATTGAATACCTAACAAAGTATGTCATAAGCACTCAAAAAATTTAAAAAACATGCTTTCAATAAAGCATTAAATCGTATTTAAATTACACAGTCAAGTATTACTCTATGAGGATCCGTCCCATGATGGGTATAATGTGTTTATATTCCGTAACAACTTAATAACTAATTTAAGCTTTTGCCCTCAGGACAGTTCGTGTAATGCCCCGCTTTTCACCGCCCAGGACTTTAATGTGAAAGAGAAGAACATCACATTTTTTTTAAAATACAATGTTTTCTTTATTTTTGGATAGGCTGGCATAAAAGCAGGATAGCTAGCTTGTACCTAAAAAGGATGCAGCAATAAAAAAAGAAAAACTGAATCTGTTTTGTAATCAAACACGAGAGTAAAAGCTCGGTGGTTTTGAAAATCAAAACTACTAGGCCTCTCTCGCTTTTGCTGACAGCTTCATATTTTTTTCTTTGTTCTTCATTTTATTTAAATACATATTAATAGCAAAACTAAGCTGTGAAGGTTATTCATTCGTCACTTTAGATTTAAAAAATGATTACCATTAGGTACAACCAATTTTATCATGTAATTTAGGGGAACTTACTTTATAGGAAATTCAGTTTTTTAAATGTGTTTCTACTGTATATTTTATACTATCTGAAAACAATATACCACTTAACAAAGTTGCGTTCGACATATAAAGGGGAACAAAACGTTCCAGCTTTTCCTAGTCCAGTAGGTTTATGTATTTACCTACACTATAAAACTATAATAATTCTCGTACCACTTGTTCAAGTAGCCCTATTAATAACTCTACATTCTGTTACTTAAGCGTTGACTAAGTACAACACATTAGGTTCTTACACGCCCCAAAGAAATGAGTAATTACCATCATGAACTGCTATTTGCAAGCACTCGGGCTGTAATTAAACAAGGTAATTATAAGACTTTTATGTTAGTAAGGGGCTCGATTTGTTGCACCCAGTCTTTAATATAACTTACCTACAGTTATTAAATGCTTATTTTATTGTTCTATGAACGTCCCCCATGAACTAATAGCCTTCTAATATGATGTTAATAATAATATTGACCATCACCCAATTATCATCATCATAGAACCTTTTCCTTTGTCGCCTTTTGCCAACGACACTCATGAGACGAAAAGTTTAGGTTGGTAGAATAGATGATGCATAATAAAAGAAAGATCGCTCGTCTCAGATCTCTAATGATAGTCACACAACGGGTTGTTTCCCTGTTAGCTTGGACAGCCTCTCAGGTTGAATTGTTCTATATTCGTATCCTCTACAGCTAACTATTAGCTGGCGATAACCATTCTCACTAAGTTTCCTTGTGTCGCATATAAACATCAATGATCCAACACCGTTACAGCACAACCAAAAGGGACAGAAAAAGTGTTTCACAAACGAACTTAATCTTTTAAATATGTTAGACTATCGCTTAGGTATGGTGACGAAGTATGATGAGGATGGGTGTTAAATATGCGACGAAGTAACAAAATTATTCATTTAAAATTATTTTCAGGAAGTTAAAAAAAATAAAACAATGAATACGAACACGTTTAGAGGATAATTTGAAAGGTTCTAAAGGTTAGATCAAAGTAAGTAATGAGAGTAATAAAATAATTTTAAAAAGAAACTTTTATCAAATATCAAGTCAGAACGTACCTACATTTTAAGAAACGTGTATTATGAAAAGCTGAGTAACTTTTCCTTTTGAATAATTGAAGTGAACGTGACGGGGGCTACTGAGTTAGATTCTTAATTTAAATTCCGTGCATAAGTACGTGATTCTGTTTCCGTTATTATTCACCGATTTTTATGTAATTATAGGTTATTGTTAGTTTGAATATAGGTTGTATTTCAAGTGTTGAATATTTTGTTCAGAAATGAAACGTTTTTATGTAGGTACCTATACCTACCCAGTAATCTTAAGTTGATATACCTATTGGCGTTAGCAGGTACTTAATGTTTACAGTTTATCATTCGTATGTTTACACATTTAGCATTATGCCTCTTGCAAATAGTAGGTTTCCTGGTGCCTTTACCATGTCATCCGCCCATCAATTAAGAGGTCACACCTTGCATCGACCGGCATGTGTTCGGCTTTCCAAAACACTTTTACCCCAGCCTCCATAGGTTTACCTCCTTTTGGTTGAGGGCCATCCGCCCCACCACAGCCCGTGTACGGTGTAAAGTAGTAGCTGCGGTCGTCAGAGACCAACTACTCGTCCTCAACCAAAAAAAAACAAAAAAGTTTACCTCCACTTTACACTACAAATAATAATAATAATTTGAGATACTAGCCAGAATAATTAAAGTACGTACCTACCTAGCATGAACGTTAATCCTCATGAAAGGAAAAAAAACTCTACCTTATAAAACTAGTAATTTATACTAGTAGTAGTAGTAGTATTATAGTAGTATTATATATAAAATAGTCTCAGGTAATTTACATATAAGTATAGCTAAGAAGGCGTACGTAATAAGTTTAAATTTAATCGCAAATAGAAATAAAAGTTTTGCAAGATAGAGGCTATTTCCAAGCAGCAGCTTTCTAGTATAAACTCAAGGCAAGTTTGTTTATATCCCTTGAGAAAATCTTGTCGATATTACAGTTAGGTACGTATACCTACTTGCTTCAAGAAAATATTCTAAACAGACGAGGTAATGGCTGGAGTTTAGTATTCACTATAAATGGCTTCAATATTAGAGGAGCGAGAATTTCCGAGCAGTTAGTGGTTAGCGGTTATCGTTACGACAAAATACTTAGCGTCGTGTTCTACTTTCGGGAAATTTCTAATCCTACGTTTACTCTGTTCTGTTTAGCTTTGATAATAGTGTTCAATTTGAAATATAGCTTATTTACCGTACTACGGTTTTTGGGCTGTTATGATTAGAATACTTATTGTTGGGGCGTTATAGAATTTTATTACAAGCGTTATTACTGCGTTCGTCGCTAAATACATTAAAAAAATAATTTCAACATTTAAAATAAATTGTACCAGTAGTTAGGAAAGGTCCAGATGAACTATTTAGGCTAGTTACGTAGCAATGACAACCAGATAGGTATTAAACAAACGAAACATAAAATAATTTTTTCAAACTATTGAATAATCATCTTTCAGGAAAGGCAGGTGCGTATTACTCGATACCAACAAGCAAGTATGAAGATGTAATGGAAATCAAGCACAGCTTGTAAGTCTCCGTGTGGTGCGAGTAAGAATACAGTGTGTCACCACCCTATCTCTTCCCATAGGTGTCGTAAAAACCAACTAAGGGACTATCCGTGAATATTATTTTTATGTAAATACAAGAAGGAAAACTTGAAATTCAACCCTATACCAATCCGTTTGGGCGTCATGGTATTAGTAGGCCAAGTATCCCTCCATCACTGGAGGAGGCCCATCCCTGCAGTGGGACATTAATAGGCTGTTATTATGATGATGAACTTTGTAAGGATCGCAGTAATCATTCAGTTAGATCTCTCATAGCACCATTCTGTCCTCAATAGGATACTTAGGTACAGTAAGTCGGATTTTTGTCAAAATCGAGTTAGATATACAGCCGTGCCATGATAACGAGATCTACAACTGTATCTTACTCATTCATTTGTATCGATTTTTGATCCAAAGTACATTACGGCACTTTTTTCTTTCAGCAAAAGTTATTATTCAGAGTCTCGCTACATAAGTGCAGTATGACATACGAGTATATTTATACTGCTGACATGTTTAGTAATTAACTGATTAAAAATTGGGACAATAAAATAAACATTAAGAAGATATACTGTTTTGATCTCAAGCAGCTTGCAAGCAAAGATTGCACTACCGAAACTGTACTGATAAATGATCAAGACTGATTTATCCATTTCTATACAGGTAGTACTAGTAGCAAACGTAAACTTCCTACTTTATTCGAGAAACGAGAAGCATTTTAATTTTCCGCTAGGTAAGTAAATTTTCTAGGCTGAAGAGTTCGCTGTGTAGCTAAGTACACTAAATCCTTTCTCAGAAACTATGTTAGTTTGTTGCTAAGTAAGTATAATGTTCAACTTTAACAAATTATTCACTGGAATGAGCTTTTATTATTTCTTTTGAAGTGAATCGTTTATTTAGTAAAATGGTTTAATGGCACAGTAGTTTTGGATGCGATGGAGTAAGAATACATGGATGGAGAACGAATACGTGGTGATGGAGTAAGAATACAATATGTACCAACCCTATCTCATCCCATGGGTGTCGTAAAAACCGACTAAAAAGAAGCAAAACTTGAAATTAAGCCCTATACTAATCCGTCTGGCCAGCGTGGTATTACCTAGTAGGCCAAGTATCCCTTCGTCATGGGAGGAGGCCCGTCCCTGCACTGGGACATTCATGGGCTGTCGTAACCTCGTGCACGACAGTCGTATACATTTTTTATTCACAGACACTTTGCCACCGAGATAGGTAAATTGAATAATCTTTTCTATAGAATATTTACTCCATTTCATATTACAAGTCTATATTTGTAAGGATTCTTGCATCCAATGGAGTCTGACGTCGCATCGATGCAATATTAAAGCGGTTTACACGAAAGAGTGTCTATTACCTGGACTTAGATACTGTCTATGAAAATCTGTGAGAGTGGGACATTGAAGGACAGGTAAGAAATCCGTGGTCTTTAAAAAAACTAAATGTGCAACTCAATATTATTCACAATGCCGTATCGTTCAGATGTTCATTCCAAGTTGTTTTCCAATTTAAAATTACCATTACAAAGAATACAAAAGTCACCATTTTAAAACATGAATATAATGAATACTAATTAAACATTTTTTATTAATTGTTGTAATTTTATTGCAGTTTGTATCTTAATTTGAATGTGCATATTTAGTACTCGCCTCTTGTGTATTAATTGGTACCTATTTTAAACGCGACTTGCATTTTTTACTTTGCAACATTGTTTATTTTGTTGTATGTTAGGTATAACTTTGTTTTGTTAACGTAAGTACGCTAACGTAAATAAAAGGGTGTCGAAAATACTTACTCTTAAAGTAAGTATAAAAATTATTAAAAATGTATTCTGTGTGAAATTTTTCTAATTTTCACGATAATTTATACTTCCTAAAAGTATGATATAATAAAACAAAGTACAGTAGCCGGCCGTTTATATTGCACAGGTCGATGTGCAACATAAACGGCAATATACACTGTTACATAGATTTAAACTTTGTGTCCTGAGGAAGATTATCTTAAGTTATAACTGACAGTTGTATAAGTGCTACACACACGACGACATAATGGTCTTTCTTACATTGCAGATTAACTATTTGTATATAATTATCTGTAGGTATACCTATAATAACTATTGTAAACATTAAGTAATGATTCTTTCGCTAGAATATTTCCAAAGTATTGTTATATGTATATGGAAGCATACTAGCCGCATAAATTAAAGATACAAAGCTACGATTTAAATATTTACATACAAATACCCCAGATTGTGAAGTTAAAACCCTTTGAAAATAACTTGTTCGCGGTATAACACAAAATTTAACAACATAATCTTGATATTTCAAGGTTCTTTTTGAGACGTTTTAATACCAGTTAAGTATGTTGCAAAGGACACAGACATTGTAGTTATTCAACTACTACTACAGGTATTCACCTGTGTCGCCATATTCGTAGGTAGGTAGGTATATAATAACAAAACAATTATTTTTTAGAAATGAGTATTTCATTCATTCATTCATCTCAGCCAATTGACGTTCACTGCTGGAAATAGGCCTCCTCTAAATATTGCCACCTTGTGCGGTCCTTTGCCTCCCTCATCCATCGGCTACCCGCCGTCCTAACTAGGTCGTCAGTAGTATTTTAAATATTACGTTTTAAACTGTGCTAAATTATATTTTACAAGAAAACTTTTAAAGAAAATGATAGCAAAATCCATCAGCACGTTTCTAAAACAGTTTAAAAAGATACATTTATTGAGAATTCTTCACGTATTATCGAAGCTTTTACGAAGAATTTTCTAATAGAATAGCGAATAACAAACTTTTTTCAATTTCTCATATCAGATTTTCTTGTCAGGGCGCAATACTGCGTGAAGTTTGAATCACAAGAGACAAAATTAAACTCATATTTCAAGATAAGATGGCTGTGAGGAGGCGCAATGAGGTAATTTTGTGTAATGCAACGTTTTAGTAAAAACATCAAGAGTAGGTAGGTATCTACAACCTCGCCAACTTTCTACTCACTTAACGAACCTATTTAAAAGATTGTAGACTTGTGGAACGTATTAAATTAATTAAAACATTTCAGTTCGGCTTTATTGCAGTTTTCGATCATATGACTGTAAAAATAGACTAACAGGATAGGTCCTGTAAGTCTGTAGTTCTATTTTAAATTAGGATTTAATAACCGTCCATTATACCTTTAATCTAGAATATCTGTATTAGGACTAATGTAATAGCTCATTCCTTTAACATTTTTAAAGCTCAACCAGTATAAAGCAATGATATATTTTGCATAAAAAGTAACTGAGCAAAGTAAATTTATTCAATGAATTAATACGTATGAAACTCATAAAATATTTATCTTTTACCACTCATAAAGAATGTAGAGCTTTGGTTTTGAATCTCGATTGAAATCGCTCGGCTCGAGAAGCTACGAGTGCAGCCTTAAATATTCGTAACGTACCGTGTTATACCTGACCTAAATCAAACTGGGATCGCTTAGGTACCTAATGTAGGTGGATACTCGGTCTAAAGTTCACGAATAACGCGTTCAGGAGTTACTATAAGTTATGTTATAAACTTTGTATAATGTGGGACACTGCAGCCTGTAACATGGTTCATATCTTGTTAGACATTGTTGTAATGGAATATTAATAGATGTTTGAATTAACGTTTAATGTTATTCTAAGAAGTGGGCTTGTATATTAAAGGTTATCATACTCATTAGGTGTATTTTCTGTGTTTACTCAAACTATACAGGCAAGAAAACTTGAATTTAATTCCAAGAACACTATATGTATAAACAAAGTAAAAAAGATTACTTCTTAAATACGATAGGAAAATACAACTCAAAAAAATACGTATAAAATTTTGCAGCTTGCATTGTTAGGTTAGGAATAATAATATTACATCGCATTGGTATTATTATGGCACCATGAGATGAGATAAAGTGATATTTTCCTACTTTGTCATTACACAGAAAATTACTAAGAGCTGCATTAAAATTGCAGTAAAAAGTCCGTCTTGAATATCGAACGGAAAGCATCTCGACAAAGCGACTAAAGTAAAAACTTTGTTTGATTTGAAAATTAATGTCCATTAGGTATAACATGAAAGATATTTCGTTTCTATTGTTTTTACTAATTAAGATGATGGTGTCGTCATCTAATTTTATTAAACTTAGATCTTATAATTTGATTAGCAAGTTTTCAACTTTACTTAATGGAAAAGTTTTAGTTTACACGGCGCGCATACGGTTTTTAATAAATTTAATTAGAAAATTATATTAAACACTTTTATAACTATAATAAAACAGTGTCTCTATGTGGTTACCAGATAGATTATATTTAGATTATGTCATCATCCAATGTCATCTCATGAATGTCGTAGAACAAATTAAAGAAAGCTTGTAGATATTGTATAAATAAAGAAGGCAGACTGAACACTGATCAAACGTGTCCTAGAGTGGAGACCGCGACTCGGCAAACGTAGTGTAGGACGCTCCCAAGCTAGGTCGAACGACGGCCTCAAAAAGGTCTCTGGGTCGGACTGGATGCGGAAGACGCAGGACCGTGTTCTGTGGCGCTCGTTGGGAGAGGCCTATGTCCAGCAGTGGACTGCAATAGGCTACTTGATTGAAACTGAACATCTGAACCGAAATAAATACTCTTTTCTAAACCTTCATGGCCAACGTGACGTTTAGGCCAAGTTTAGGATTTCAAAGAGAAATTAAAAATATTGTTACGAAAATTAGTAAAATCCTTTTACTCGTTGTTCCCTATGATACAGCTTGATTTTCTTTAGGTAGATTCTTGCCAAGAAAGCAGGGAAGTCTGATAAACATAGAGGCAGACATTTGCCATGAAGGTTCAGGATCTGATTAGATAACAAACTCTCTATTCCAAAAATACCACTTTTTGGAGTAGGTAAAAGATATTAAACTATCTTCAATTTTAAATCCCTTACCGTACATTTTATATAACACTATCCGCGCCTATTGCCTTTTACGATCAAATACGTGCCTACTTAAATTCTCGATATGTATCGGGCCTTTGTATTTTTAATCTCAATTACATGCGCTCGCCAATGTGCACAGAGGCGCAATGCGAACTTATTAAAGTTAAATTCACTGCCTTCAGAGCACTTACATTGACCTTTATAGCTACTGCAAATTGGCTGGGCACCTTTCTCATACATAATAACAGCCAAAATATCGTGCTATAAACTTATTTTATAACGGCTATTTTAAGTAAATCATCGTTTAAAAATGTTAGAGCTATTTCGTCGTGGTTTAAGTTAATGGTTTACCTATACCACGTTGACTAGAATGTTTGGGAAAAGATTTTGTTTCAAGTATTATAGGAAACCCTAGAGATGAGATAGGATTGTGGCACCCTGTATTATTAGAAAGTTATATTATATATTAGTTAGGTATTAGTTAGAAAATAATTAAAAAAAAAAGATCATTTGAGACTAAAATAAACATTTTTATATTATGTTTTGAGCGTTACAGGAATAATTAAAAATAAAACTAAGAAGGCTTTTCAGGGAATTAAAAATGATGAAATACCTCTTTGTTTTCTTTTGATAAAAGCTGCTTTGCAGTCAGACGGCGTATAAAATGTTGTCTGCTTCAAAGTGGCGTTGTGTGCTAAGGTAATTAAATTCAATGTAATGTAAAAATGGCATAAAATAAAGTGTTTGGTTAGACACGCGAAGGGACGTGAAAGTGTGGCGTGAGAGCCTTTATAAATTAATTCTGCACAACGAGCGAATGCAGAATACTACGTTGAATTTGTTTACATTTTTAAATTGTTTGTCAACAACAAATAAAAATGTAATCCGTTATTTAAAATGTTGCTATTTGTAAATTTGTCCTTACTTAGCGTCCCTATGTATTTAATCGACAAATATTTCAATTAATTAGCGGCGTAAAGTCTGACGTGCTTACAATATTGGTGTCTGCATGGTTTAGAGGGGCTTCTGAAGAGGTGTTTGCACTGGTGTCAGGTGCCGCTGGCGTCTGGAGCGGCATCTGGATCAGCCTCCAGAATGGCGTTTTGAACATCATCTGAAATGGCGTTGTGGGTGTTTACTCATAAAAGGCAGGTCCGAGGTCAGCCTCGAGATTTCCTTGCTTTTATTTTTTTTCTAAGTTAATAACTAACAAATCTCCATAGAAGATTATTTTGCTATTAAAAACCTAATTATTGTTAACCAATAAAATGTTTTCAACTCAAAATTTTGCACTAGCTAGTGATGTAGCGTATTGCGTATACTTAACCGCGGATCCGGATGTGAATCATCCGCATCGTGATCGTCGGATACGGAACCGGACGCCGTTTAATGTGAGACAATAATTGTATGTGGGTAGTTTATTGTATCAATCTGGTGTTATGGTAATCTCTAATAGGAAACTGTTGCGATATTGTATTTAAGTCGTTGGCTTATCGTTAGTTGAGAATACAAATTATTTTCGACAGTAAGTGCTAGTACCTACCGTAAATAGTTTTTGTTATCATTTATAAAAAAGTATTTTTAAATATTATTCATTAAGAAAGCTACCCTTTCTCAAGACTACTTCCATACTCTGTCTATTTAATGTAATTAATTTAATTGAAGTTTCAATTTAAAGTAGGTACACAAGTTATGTCTAGACTAAGGCCCAGTTTCTACCAAAGCGGAGCGGAGAGGACTTCTCCTCTCCGCTCCTTGGAATAAACCAATCAGATATCTTTATTTCCACATCTCTTCTCCGCTTATTTCCAACGAAACTAGATGTGGAAATAAATAAATCTGATTGGTTTATTCCAACACATCTTCTCTCTTCTCTCCGCTTTGGTAGATACCGGGCCTAAGGCAAATTATTTATGAATCGCAAATAAATGTCCTGTGTGATATTCCTACCCGTGGCTTGGTACGGCAGCCGTTTTTAAACTGTGCTTGTGTCAAAAAAGACTGCTCTGTTCCGGCGACAGAGACAAGCTTGGACTTATGAAGTCAAACTTCTAAACAAATTCAAACCTCTTGTCCCAGGTGGGGAGTAGTGGTGGAATCCCGAAAAGACTGATACTCGGTATTTTGACTAAAACCTACGGTATTCCTTTCTTACTAATAAAAGTCAACCCTGTAAACCGGGTATGTAATTTCTGAAATTAAACACATAAAACACGATATTTCCGGACCGTTACGACTTGGGGAGCTTCAAGAAACGACCGTACTCCCTTTTAAAAGGTCGGCAACGCATCTGTGATACCTCTGGTGTTGCAGGTGTCCATGGGCGGCACTGATCACTTACCATCAGGTGACCTGCTGACTCGTTTGCCTCCTATGACATAAAAAAAAAAACATGATTATATTTCAGTTTACGTAGATTTAAATGTTACTTGTAAATTTTATTTCAAAATGTTCTGCTCTTCACAAAACGTATGTATATTTGATATGTTTAATGCGCGTGTGGGTCGATCAGCCACATATTAAGTGATGTAGGAAGTACACCTACGCAAAGTTTTTAAGGGTTCACTCAAAGGATTTTGAAAACCGACCCTACAAATTACATAATTTCTGTTAAAATCGTATTTCAATAATGCAGTTGTAGCATATAGCTTCACAATACAAATCAGAATAGAATAATAATATAATAGTTTATTTTGCGAGATCCATAAACAAATCACTATATTGTGATAGATTTCTCTCTTTTCTAAAGTTTGGTTGTTCCTTCTACACTGAAACGTCGAAGAAAAAGAGATCAGACTTGGTTTGTCTAAACTCTTTTCTCATCTTTACAAAGGAAATTAGTTTACTTACTCAGTATAGTAAAGTAATATAAGGGTTCATTACCGCACATAGTGGTAATATTTGGAGGAGGTCTATCTTCGGTAGTCTTTCTACGAATACAATGTCTGCCAATACTAAGTCTTCCAGCACGCTATCGCAGTTCCATAGGCTTTTCATTTTCTATAACTAACCAGCACTTCGTCCAGCAATTCTGAGCGCTATGACGTATTTATCGGTTTAACAATGCTCAATTTTATACAATGACAATTTAATAAAATTGTTGTATAAAAAATATGAATTCAATATATCGGATATACGATATTAACTTTATAACTCCATCAATCATCCACAGATGTGTACAAGTTCGTCACATTACCAGGAAATATAATCCTTTTTAGAATAAATTCAAAGTGCTTACACGTGCCTAAAGATAATGTTATAATAAATACGTTGTAATAACCATACTTATGTGGTAAAGAAAAAAAATATATTAAAAAAAATTGGACTTTTGAACTGAAAATGTTCGTCTGGTTCAAAATGGTTTAATTCAGAATGCGCCACTCTAAAAGACAAAATTCAAGTTCATCGTTGGTAAAAAAGGTATATTTAACACAAAACTAATACCAATCTAGGCAGTGTCTTACCTGGGAGAAGCAAACAAAAATGCTGTTAAGGTTTCCTTGCTTAGGAAGCCCGTCTTTAAAGAAAGTCAATAAAATGGTGGATAGGGGAATTAAGAGTGATAGGGTTTATAAGGTTTGGAGTCAAATTTAACTTATTTCTTGACTTTAAAGACTGTATTAACTTTATAATTATGGTTTTTATAGCTTTTTTAGTCTGTCTGTTTTTAGTCTGGCGACGGAGTAAAAATACAATATGTCACCACCCTATCTTATCCCATGGGTGTCGTAAAAACCGACTAAGGGACTATCCGAGAATATTATCTTTACGAAATAAAAAGAAGGAAAACTTGAAATTAAACCCTATACCAATCCGCCTGGCCAGCGTGGTATTAGTAGGCCAAGTATCCCTCCGTCATGGGAGGAGGTCCGTCCCTACAGTGGGCCATTAATGGGCTTTTATAATAGCTTTAAAACTTGTTTTATTAAGACATTCAGCTTTATAATAAGGCAAGCTGTAGATACCTGTAGTTTTACCTACGCTAAGATGAACTGCATTTAAACTAAACTAACATCCTGTTCGTTGTGTCCGGACTGTTACTCGTAGGAAGTTTTACTCTAGACCACTCCGGATGCTGTCTGTCTGGCTTCCTTTCGAGCCGATAAAATTTAAGTTCGTCAAAGATTCGATAAGAAAAAGGATATGAGCTTGAGAAAAAATTCCCTGTTTCTGTAATTTATAGGATAATGTTAGAGAATATTAACAATCTAGATAAACGAATTTTAAGTTATTAGTTCCTCTAGACTGACGTGTTAGACATATTCTTCAGAATTTATAATAATATTAGTATAGCTTAATTCATAACAGTTCATTAATGTCCTACTGAAACCAGGAACTCCCCTAGTTAGGGAGGGAATCTTTGCCTACTAATATACTAGCCAGAAGGACTTACTATCCGCAAAAGTATTTTGACATGGCTAAATAATTCTCCACGTGGTGACGGAGTAAGAATACAATATGTCACCACCCCATCTCATCCCATGGGTGTCGTAAAAACTGACTAATGGACTATCCGTGAATCTTTACGAAATAAAAAGAAGGAACACTTGAAATTAAACCCTATACCAATCCGTCTGGCCAGCGTGGCCAGTAGGCCAAGTATCCCTCCGTCATGGGAAGAGGCCCGTCCCTGTAGTGGGACATTAATGGACTGTAATGATGATTTCCTCTACACAAGTAGGAAGCCCGTCCTTGGAGTGGGTCATTCATAAGCAGTAAATACTACTTCTGTTCTCTTAGTTAACAAAAACATAGCAAGATTGTAACAAAAGTATATCTGTCGAAGTAAATATATAAGAGAAGCGCTATCGGAAGGCAAATGTAAATAGTACCTTTGATTCGGAGCACGTGTGTTTGCAGTCTCTAGTTAGACTGCTGACAATGCATTAGATAGTAAAGGAATCATGAGTTATCTTGTGATCTGAGACACTGGGTTATGTAGATGTAGGTTAGTCGTTGTTACTTATACTGTTTGAGACTGCATTAGGGGAAGTGTTAGACTCTATGTGGAAAAAAGTGAAGGAAGTGTTTGACGACCTCTGTGGCGTAGTGGTTAGCTGCTACGCAGAGGTCTCGGGTTCGGTTCCCGCTCAATAAAAATCTTTGTGTGCATGAACATGATTGTTTGCATTGGTCTGAGTGTTTCTAAGTATATTGTATGTATTTATTATATATGTATATATATTAGTATTAATATCCGTTGTTCTGTGTTACCCATAATACAAGCAGGTTAAGACTAGCTTACTATTAGTAGAGATGTCCGTGAATTTTTTTTATTATTTTTTTATTTACTCTTATAATATGTTTTACCGTAAAGTATTATTATGAATCATAACCCCTCAGGAGTTATACCCTGTATCGCTTGAGTTTTGATAAACGGACACACAAGCTTAGGAATATAATATAATTTAAGAGATCATAAAAGGCTCAACGTTATTTTTTGGAATGCACTAGTAACACCCATTAAAACGTAGCATACTTTTTTGTTACTTAAAGCTGTTAATTTTTACACGATAAATTCTGTCAGTTTTCATCTGCCCTATTGATTTCTTGTTGTTGTCCCTGCCTGTATCTATGATACTCCGAGGAAAAATGCGAGAAAATATAATAGTATCTCAAACTTAAACATCGGGTTATCCGTTTAGTCAGGAGTCACATGGTTTCTTACATTTTTTTTTGCAACACTACTTAAAAAAACGCCTTCAAAAGTATTTTGACAAGTACAAGGTTGTTTATAAAAGCTTTTTTCAAATTCTCAAGTCTAAGGGTACAGTATTTTCGTACTTGGAGGTAAAGTAAATAATTTTATCTATCCATCAAGTAGGGTACGTCCTACCTCAGTTGTTTGAGCTATTACCACGTTTAATAGTCCACGTCACTTAGTAGTTAAGTACGGGGAATGTATCTCGACGTTGTTATTATAGATAAGGTAACAGTTTGACGTTGCGGGTTAAGTGTTTTCTTTATATTATACTAGCGACGTACCCCGGCTCCGCCCGGGCACCTACTACAGAATGTGCTTAAGCAACGTTTAAGTACAGCTTCATTAGACGATTACATTATAAATCTCTAAATTGATATGGGTTTCTCTAATATAATACACACGCTAGACATATAAACTTTCCTCTTGAATCAGTCTATCTATTCAAAAAAACCGCATCAATATCCGTTGCGTAGTTTTAAAGATTTAAACATACAAAGGGTCATAGGGACAGAGAAAACGACTTTATATATAAGACTTAATATGTATAGATTTTTGTAAATTATTAACTCCATTATTTTATCCGACAAGGTTTGTTAGGATTTTTACAAGCCATAATAGGACAAAGATATTAGATCCTCTTTTTTTCTGTCTAGAATACAGACAACCTAGGCAAAATTATGCCAGCCTCTTAATGACCAAAACTGATTTTGGTACCTTGTTGCTTTGAAAAGGCTACGCTATTATCTTAAAGTCTTAAATAATATCTATATGTCTTCGTGAGACAAAGGTTCAAGAAGATAGGGTACCGTAAAACTTACTCTTAGAGAAATATTTCAGATTTTGACTAAAAATTTTAGGAGAACTTACAAGATCTGGACTTAAATAAAGAAAAGAACATTCAGATCTAAAGAAAATTTGTCTGGTTAAACACACATAACCAAATAGATAACTATTAAATACGTAATCTCTTATTACTGTCGCGCAGATAATAAAATGGATCTTCCATTACTGGTTTAACGTTTTATTTTACGAGCTTGAACAAATTTTAGATCATAGAATATTTATAAGAGAGATTTCATCTTATGATTGACCTCGTCGATTGGAGTCATAAAAATACAGTGTTATTTTATGATACTAGCAAGGTAGACGATATTAAAAAGTACCTATTAGATCTGAACCCATAATCGTTTTAGTGAATGGCCTTATTCAGCTATGAATGAAAATTTGGTCGATTACCAATATATCGAGGGTATATAATAATATACACTATACATAATCATATTGATGTGCCTGTTTGTAATATAAAATTCACAGTTTTTAATGAGTACTGTGTACTTAGTACTAAAACAAAAAAATATTTTTATAAATTGTATGTCTGACTCTGTTGTTGATTCTGATAGGTCTTACACGTGTAGATTGCTAATTTTGAAAAGTTGTCTTTTTGCAACAAGCGTAGGTATATATTTCTTTAAACAAACGTGTTTTTAGCAATACATCTGACTAGCGTGGTATCTGTAAACCAAGTTGTCTCTCTATAAATGCTAGAAGCACCTCCTTGCAGTAGAAAAACCAAACAATAACTAAAAGAAAACAACAAAACAAAACAATTTAGTCAACATCTTAGCAACACCTAATAAAAGTAACAATAAAGTAATATTATTTTATTAGTTATCAATCAAACAACCGATACTGTATTGTGTTGTTAAAGTTCGCTCGAGTTGTGTTAAGTTCTCTCAACTTACATGAAACGGCGACACGGACGTGACATTTGTAAACTTTGCTCTTACTAGGTACAGTTCTGTAGAGTCGATAGTTTGACAAATTGTTCAACCGTTAATGCTGTTTGTAATTAGTTGTTGAATAACGAAATAACGTTTTGATATTAACAATGTTGTTGTTTACCCGCTACCTTAAATTTAAATTAATCGAAGTTGTTATGGTATCATTTGAATACTTTTCTACACATCATGATTATTTTTTATTACAAAATTTAATCAAAACTAACAATAAAGCAATATTACTTTATTAGTTATCAATCAAACAACCGATACTGTATTGTGTGGCTAAAGTTCGCTCGAGTTGTGTTAGGTTCTCTCAACTTACATGAAACGGCGACACGGACGTGACATTTGTAAACTTTGCTCTTACTAGGTACAGTTATGTAGAGTCGATAGTTTGACAAATTGTTCAACCGTTAATGCTGTTTGTAATTAGTTGTTGAATAACGAAATAACATTTGTTGTTAACTATGCTGTTGTTAAATTTATGTTATTTGTAGATGTTGAGTTATAATTTGAATGGTTTTTTTACTGGTGGCGTCTTTTTGTGAAGGTTGACGGTTATTAAAGCTTGGTTAACTTTTAGTACTAAGAATAAGAATGGTAGTAATTGCCATTCCTTTTTTTAGTTCGTTGTGTGTGTTGGTGCAAAACCTTTAGCTTTGATGCTCTCCGTACATTAATCAGATTCTGATAAGAAAAATTGAAATGTGTGCAGATAATGTATAAAGTTGATTAGTTAAATTGTGTAATAGCCTAGTTCAATCATCTAGCCTATTGCAGTCTACTGCTGGACATGGGCTTCTCCCAATACGCGCTAAAGAACTCTGTCCTGCGCCTTCCGCATCCAGTTCGACCCAGAGACCTTTATGAGGTCGTCGGTCTACCTAGTTGGGGGGCGTCCTACACTACGTTTGCCGAGTCGAGGTCTCCACTTTAGGACATTAGGGCCTAGTTTATGATGCTTAATATTTACATACGTTAAACTTTGATTGAATCACAGTTAAGTACGTATACCTTAAAGTTCTTGGATTATAATTTCGACTTAACTCTAATTGGTCAAGAAATACCCAAATTCAGAGGTAACAAACATAAAAAAATCTAAATCTAAAAAGATCTCGGAAATAAGTGTGCGGAGCGGACGTGTCGACAATTTCTAATATTATAATAATATTTTAAAATATCGTGACATAGTAAACTGCACCTACTGTACTTCACACAGAGCGCTTTTAACAACGAAGCTAATAAAGAACCAAGACAGTAATCAGCCGAGGTAAATCAATACTTATATCTTCATATACAACTAATTGCCATTATGAGTGGTGACTAGATCACCGCCGGAGTCTCCTAATACGTGTTTGGATAGCAACAGGGACTTGTTAGCAATAGCAAGTAATAATAGCAAGTCAAGTCGACCTTCGGGATCTTTTCCTGACTTACGGAAAATTAACCAGCATGAACTCGACTGTGCCTCACCAGCTCACTAAATGACTTCGCGTAATAAAAGGAAGCAGCCGGATGATGACTTAGCATCAAAATTTGATAATTTTCAATATACTATACAGTCACTTTTGTTGAACATGGCAAAAACCCAGGAAGAGAACTTGAACAAAATAGCACAAGATGTTTCATCCATTAAGGACCAGATCAGCCAAATTAAGACTACTACAGATCATCTAACCTCAGAACAAGAGAAAATCAAGTCCGAACTGGCAAATATGTCAGACTTCACACTCGATATTGAAAAAAAGGTCTTGTCAATCGAGAACGAAATGACTTCCTTTAAATTTGGTACTGATAAGCAAGCCCGTCCTCTTAGCTACGAGGATTTCATTGCTGAAACCCATGAAAGAACAAAACGGGAAAAAAATATCATCATACATGGTATAGAAGAAATTGAGTCCTCTAAGTCAGAAGAGAGACGCATTCACGACATGTTAGAGGTGAAAAAAAGTAATAAAAATGGCGGTTCCCGATTGCAAAGATCCGGTCACTCTTTTTCGACTAGGCAAATATAACCCAGAAAAATCAAGACCTATTAAAGCTATGTTTAAAACAACGGAGATAGCTAAGTCTATTTTGCGAAACAAGGCCAATATCAAACCACAAAAAATATACTCTGACGAGACTACTGCCCAGCAAAAATATAGATTGAACCTGAGAAACGAACTGAAATGCCGGCAAGATAAGGGTGAGAAAGATATTACTATAAAATACACAAACGGAATACCCAGAATTACTAAAATGAATCGAACTAATGAAAAAAACCACTCTACAACGATACTCATGGAGCAGATTTGACGGGTAACAATATTACTTACAAACTATTAACCTCACACTCCGATGCCATCCGTAACAAACAAGCTCTAAAATGTCTATATGCAAATGTTCGCAGCATAGTATGTCCAGGTAAACTAGATGAACTCAAATGCATAATACAATCGATGCCAAAAAGACTCCATGTAATTATTCTCGCCGAAACATGGATTAAGTCCGAAGCAGAAGCCAAAAATGCATCTATACCAAGCTACACGCACCATTATAACTACAGGACTAATAGCAAAGGCGGAGGAGTATCAATCTACGTGCACGATAGCCTAAAGCACAACTACATAGAAGACATGCACAAAAATGGCAACCACTACGTGTGGATTCATCTAAACAGATTTTTAATTGACATTGGAGCTATTTACAAACCTGAAAAAACAAATAATACTGACTTTTTAGAAACTTATTCCCAGCAACTAATGAAGCGAAGTAGAGCAATTGTGTTTGGCGACTTTAACTATAATATTTTAAATCGTAATCAGCCAACTACAAAATATAAACGAATGCTTAACGAAAACGGTTTTATATTATTGAACAAAATAGATCCGCAATATTGTACTCGTGAAACGCCCAACACGAAAACTATACTCGACCACGTTAGCTGAAACATAAAAACTAACAACTTTTACCTAGCTGTAATAGAATCCGCAATGTCGGACCATAAGCATATTTACCTGGAAATTGACAAATATTGCCCAGAAAAAAAGAATAAAATTACTTACGAAGCTATTGATTACGATAAAGCGCACAAAAACATGAAACAAGTAATAACATATAGTAATATAAACCAATACGAAGAGCTCAAATCAATGTTGTGTGACGTGATAGAACACTCCAAGGTAACAAAAACTAAAATACAAAACCCACCAAAATCGGATTGGATTAATAAGGATAACATCAACGCAATAAACAAAAGGAATGAACATGTCTACGAGACCCCCTGAATGCTAACAAAAGCGAAGATCTGTCGGTACTCAGAAGTGAAGTGCGTGCTAAAATACAAAAAGCCAAAAGTGATTATTACATTAAAACCTTCAAAAGTTGTACTCAAAAGCCTGCCAAAATGTGGCAACTTATAAATTCATTATGTGTTAACAAAACAAAAACTGTCAAGCCTCCTATAGCGTTAGAGACACATACAGGTACTGTCACAGACATAAACGACATATGCCAAAGTTTTAACTCCTACTTTGCTAATATTGGTACTTCACTAGCTAATAAAATTCCTCAAATGTATCACGACAACACAGCATACAATAGACTATATAGCAAAAACACTGACCTAAAATCTAACTATTTAAATAATTTTAAACTAGCTACCTCTGGCGAGATAAGTAAAATAATCGACAATTTGAATTCTAACACAAGTACTGGGCTAGATGGTATATCATGCAAACTACTAAAATGTGTTAAATTCTTAATATTAGATAAACTTACGGCTGTAATTAACAACTGCCTCAATAGCGGTAGTTTCCCGGATGCTTTAAAAAAGGCAAAAGTTACTCCAATATACAAATCTGGCAGTAAAAAGGACCCGGGAAATTATCGCCCAATCTCTGTTCTCCCGGTGATATCAAAAGTATTTGAAAAGATTGTATACAGTAGACTGGACGAGTACCTTACTTCTAATAACTTCATCCATAGCAATCAATATGGCTTCCGTCCAAAGTCAAACACGTTGCCAGCAACTGTGGACTTAGTAACAAATATAAAAAATAATTTAGATAAAAAACAAATAGCATTAGGTATATTCATAGATTTAAAGAAGGCATTTGATACAATCCTTTTTTTTTTTTTTTTTTTTTTTTTTTTTTTTTTTTTTTTTTTTTTTTTTTTTTTTTTTTTTTTTTTTGAAAAAAAGACAACTCCCGCACTAGGGATCATGCCCTGTGTCGCGGGGACTTTTTACAAACATCAATTAACGGACACATAGAACACCCAGACTCAGGACAATTATTTGTGGATCTTACAAATTATTGTCCTGCGTGGGGATCGAACCCACAACCTCATGCGCGGCAGCCGCTGGCTCTACCGGCGCGCCACCGAGGTCGGCAATTAGTCATAAATTGCTACTAGATAAGTTGTACAATGCTGGAATTAGAGAAATTGCCTTAAAAATGTTACAATCATATCTCTCTAACCGTTGTCAAGTCGTGAAAATTGATAATATTAAAAGTGAGCCCGAACCCATCACATGCGGTATACCACAAGGCTCAATTCTTGGGCCACTGCTCTTCCTAACCTATATCAATAGTCTTAATGACCTCAACCTATCTGGAAATGTGACACTCTATGCAGATGATACTTGTATCTTTTATTTTGGTAGTGATATCCAGTTAATTGTTAAGCAGGCTCAAGAAGATTTAGACACATGGTTTAACACATGGTTTAACTATAACCTCTTGACAATCAACACATCAAAGACCAACTATATAGTTTTTAGTGCAAGAAACAAAAAAATACCAGCGTTTCAATCCCTAACGATAAATGGTGAACCCTTGGCGAAGGTAACCTCCGAAAAGTACTTGGGTCTTACTCTTGATAGCCAATTAACATGGGTGCCTCATATAAAGTTACTTCAGTCCAAACTATCTTCTTTGATGTGTAGTCTCCGTGGCTCTGTGCGATGCTTCCCTAGATCCGTTAGTTACGTAATCTACAACTCACTAGTAAAATCTCACCTATCTTATCTCATAGAGCTATGGGGTTCAGCCGCAAAAAGTAACCTAAAAGATCTGCAGATTACCCAAAATAAATTAATAAAACTACTATTCCATATGCACTATCTAACTAACACAAACACAGTATACAAGAACACTAAATTAATGACTACTACGCAACTATATAAATATAATACATACATATTGATAAGGAAAATATTGAAAAAAGATATCCACACACAAATTAATTTTACAAAAAAATCACAAATACAGAAACGTATGTTGAGAAGTGCTAATAATATATGTTTACCGACTACGCGTACCAAGTATGGAACTAGAAGCGTTACATATGAGGGGGCTCAGTTATACAACAAACTACCAAATGATTTAAAGGAAATCCAATCAACGACTTTGTTCAAAAAGAAATTAAAATATTACATTCACCAACATAAATAAAATACGTATATTGAAAATATTAGAATATCAAAATAAATAGGTACTATAGTTACGGTTTATATTGAGTAATTTTGATTTATAAAATATAATGTATATAAAATTTACTTGAAATTATATTTATACAACACCTCCCATATTTTTTTACATACTTAGACAATAGCAACTCTTAAGTAATAGCAATCGCCATCATTCACGTCACTTAATAGGGCAGGGCAATAGTTGTTTACAATGTAAAAATTGCTCGACTTTTTACACACACAAACACAAAGCTCGCTGTCTTCGGCCGGTTTTGTTTTGTTAATACCCACGGATAGATATTATAGGTGCATAGTGATATTTACTGTACTCGTAACTTTGTTTATGAAATAATGTCAATAATATTAATAAGCTACCTTTTACTGTACTAGGCACTAATAAGCCGCTTCGACACTTGAAATTAATTATTTTTTAAGTACCTACTTAAGTTTAATATTATGTTCTCAGATAAATGAATATTGTATTCTTATGAGAAATAAATGTCTTAAACGATAAAAAATCTAATATAAAATAGAACTTTAACAAAAAAAGGCTACTCGACATCCTTTTTTATACTTCAAGAGTTCTATTTTATATTTTCAAGTTTCCACAAAGCTTTTCGTAGATAGCGCATCTGAGACGGCCGAGCGAAGTTTTAACTTCCCCAAGTCGTTCAGAAAAGAAAAATTAAACACTTTGTTGTATACAAAGTATTTTGACTTTTTATTGTCGAAAATAAGTTAACGGAATATTTTACTTGAATTATAAGAGTTAGAGAAAACTTTGTGTGAAAGTAAGAATATATGGTTAAATTCCCGTGGCTGTCGAAAAAACTGACTTTTTTGCAGATATTATACCAACGAAAAGAAAATAAAGAAAACTTGGTAAAATGTCAAGCGAGCTCGTCGGTTGCTTTATAAACAAAAATTAAACCTTGTAAGTCTAGCCGATCATCAAAAAGTACATATTTTGTATATAAGTACTATGTAAAACAAACATGGTTCGTTTTTTTATACGACAATATAGCACACCGCGTCAGTTAAAATGGGTCTAAAAACTGAATAGTAGATAAATATAAAAAAAAAAGACTTTGTTGCAAAAAGAGTTAGAATAGGTACCTACCTATATCAAGAAAAATAGGTTTAAAAACATTTGTTCTTAGAATAGAATACTGTTTTATTTTATTAACACCTTTCGAGAACTATTGTTTGCCTGTGTCCTAGTTTGATTTCCACACTTCTCTCTTTGTCGAAAATTGTCCGAATTTGTACTGAACAGTTATTTTTTCTTTTTGCTTCTGGTGCTTCTAGTGAAGTTAGCTCAGCATATTTTTTACGATTTCTTGCCAAATGGAAAAGCTCTGAGCTGATGCTCTAAGCTGAGCTGAAATCGCATTGGCGATTCCAGTCCATTCCATGATATTACGAAACCATGATATTATTTCCAGCCAATTGTTTGCTTTCCCGCCATTTTGTCTTTTAAGTTTAACCCGTGAGAAGGCACGCTATGAGAGTTTTTCTCACACAAAATTTCATCGCGATTATTTTCTATGTTGACCATATCGAAACATGGTGAGCGTCTCAGTACCTTCCTAAATATTTCCTCTACCTGTACATTTCATTTTCACACCGATAAGTGCCGCTGCGACTGCGCAGTAAATCAATTGTGCCACTGCGTCGCTAAATGCGGAGTTTTGCTAAGCATGCACCTATCCATGTAAGTATTTTTTTAGATATTATATATGTTATTTTGTGTTTTATTACATATATATGTGGACTAAAAGTCATATTAATGTTTATAATTATGTTGTATATTGTTTTTAGCTTACGAAATAGAAATGGATTCTCGAATATTTGCATGGCTGGAAGAAACTTTTTCGGATGAAGAATCTGTATTGGATATTGATGAAAATCGTGTATATACCGTTGACAGTAACTGTTCTGATATTGATAGCCTCCGTGAAACAGACACAGAACAATCTTAGGTGGTAACTGAACAAGTCGATTTATAAAAAAAAAGAGGAAATAGAACCCAGACCAAGTGGTCTATGTGCAATGTGTCCACGAAGGAAAAATCGACGCTCTAGAAAAGCATGCCAAAGTAGATGCTTTTTAGAGCCATAAATCACTTTGCACCGAGCATGTCACACTTATGTTCAGTATTTGCTATGAGAGACACATATCTATGGATAATAATGGATGACTAATTTTTAAAATTTATAATGTTTTCATTTTTTGGGGAATATTTTATTGTTACTTGTTTCTAACAAAAGGCTAAGGGATTTTTAATTTACGCAGAAGTCTGCATATATGTTATTTTTTTTAATTAAACCCTTTTATTACCTAGATAAATGCATTTAATTTACTAAAACATAACTTTAATTGCACTATAATCTTTTATATTTAAAAAAATACGATTTAAATAGCATGAGTATTTTGCTCCCGCGCGCCTGTCCGTGTAACTTTTTAGGGTGCGCCTTCTCACGGGTTAAAGAACTTTTATTAGCTTCTCAAAAAGAACAGATACATAGTTCACTTAAATGAGAATTTTACAATTACTAATATAACATTGTGTAAGTACTGGTAGGTCATTTATACAATAGAATATAAATTTATGTATACTTGTAGCACTAATGCTAATGACTCGAAAAAGAGTTACAAGAGTTTTGTACTTTCTGTATTTTTATTTTAACTTAACTTTCTGTATTTATTTTTTATTGTAGGTATGTTAGTTACCTTTAAAAACTGCATTATTTCAACCTAGAGGTTAATTCACATGGTTTACATTTTTTATTATTTTTTTATTCTAAGCGAAAACTCTAACGTCTGTAATGTTTAGCGTTGTTTAACGGGTTATAAAAGTAATTTATTTGCCATTAACTATTGAGAGAAGTTCTAAAGAATAGCCATTTATTGTATCTGCTACATCTACTCGTTGTCTTTATATCATCCAAAATAAGTCTTTTACTGGACTGATGTTCTTCCAAATGTCTCATGAGCGAGTTTCCACCATCTTTACCATGTCGTCAGTCCATCGCGTGATGGGTCAGATTTATGCTAATTTGTTTAGGAATTGTTAAGTTATTATGAAATAAAAAAGACCTAGATGAGCCCTTCGGTACAGAGGGACTCATTACCTTGAACTTGTCAAACAATTATTTGAATAACAAAAATATCCTTGAATTTATTTACTTGTTTTATTTCTTGCACTTACTCCTTTTTTATTAACTGTTTATGTGAAAAAGAAAAAAACATTTAAATACTCTTTATGAAAAGTTAAAAAACCTTTTTCAATTGACAAACTTGCAATAAATAAAGTTAAATGAAATCATACCAGGTATACCTAATAATTTGTACACAGTTTCATTTCATTGCAAATATAATTTCAGTTAAATGCATAACGTTAAGGTTGTAATAACAAAACTGGCGATACTACAGTTAGGAATGATTGTTACAAGAAGCTCCACGTTTTCAATTGCAACGATTGCTTCAAGCCGTACAATATACAAGGTACAATTGCACCAGAGCGTCTGCAGTTCTGCTGTAATAATAGACGTTCGGATTGGAAACTAGGTTAGAATTGTAGGAAAACAGATGATTCTTATATTTGTAAGTACCCAGCTGGATAACTTTAGATACGTTTTAGTTTCACCAAGTTGTAAGATATATTACCGTTTTCTATGAATACATTTATGTTTTTGCAATTATAGGTTTGTGTGTTGCATATTTTGATAGGTAATGTAACTGGAGACAATAGAAAAAAAACCAAGGCGAAGGTAGTTAGTCTCTTGATGTTATGTTCGGGCAATGGTCTCGAGCGGTTACAAGTAGGATGCTGTTGCTTCTTGCGGCGGGCAGTTATTGGTTCAGAAGAAGAGGGCATAGACCAACACGAACAAAAACAAAAAGAACATCACCCTTCTTTTAGGCTTCCTTATAGAATATATCTTAAAATCATAGAACCAAAAAAGCTACTACTACTAAAGCCACACAAGGCAACATGCCCTTGATAATTGCCACCTTTCAGTGTCACAGAGTCTTTTCGGTGTTCCCGCACGTTAAGAAATTGTATGCGATCTAGTTTACCTATTTACAAAGTTTTATATCAGAATGAAGCTATTTTGACGTTTTTCTCTTGTGCAGGAAAAAAATATCGAGATAACAATAAAATGGCAACATTATGCCCTCCTCGGCAGCCACTATGCGGATAACCAGTAAACTCCTCTTAGAACCTCGTGCTTTAATATTTTTCGATATCAAATAGAAACATTTTTATGTTTATTGGTTGTGTACTTGTGTAGTAGCACTGCACTGTGTAATTTTTGTTATTTAATTGAGGAATAGAACATAAAAATAACTATCATAATTTAATCCAAGTATCTGGCAAGTAGAATACGAAAACCTAATCCTAGTATGGGTTATATAAACTCTCGTACCTATAGCTATGAGGCATGTAACTAAAAGCGATTCATTAAATACGTTAATCGATCGCTCAGCTCACTAACCTATAAAATTGGCCTGGAAACTACGAGCGGCTTATGAATTTCCTTATAAATACTAAACCTAGACACGACCTAAGTAATAACAGAATAACAAAATATTATACAGCTAAAGAGGTTTTATATTTACTAAACTAGAAAAAAGCCAAACTTTTATATAAATGGATCTTTTAAATCGTCTTTATAAAAGACATTGTTACGGATTTCGTTTTTTTTTTAAGTTATTTATAACTTTTATTACGGCTTTTGTAATTAAATACTGGATAAAAGTAAATTCATTAAATAAAACAGTAAAATACTAAGCACTATACATTAATTTCTAAAAATAAAGTAGTTATTTTCATAACCACATATTTTATGCAAGTTTTTTCCGTAACATAATGTATGTTTTCTGTTTTATATCATTTAATAAATTACCTTTCCAGACACCCAACATATATTACGTCCACAAAAGCCTCCACAAGGACCCTATGAGACATATTTATTCGTAAAAACATTTTGGGCCGTCAATAAAATTTCACTTTCTTTGATCCTACTGTACCCTTATCATTTAAATCTGGGCTATCGTTTTCGCATCGTAGTGAGGTACTACTTCTGTGTCAGTCAAATTCACATTGAAAGATTACAAGCTTGGTAAATTGAGTGCCCTAATATATTACCTAAAGAACCAAACTCTTATAATATCCTTTTTTTAG
Organism: Schrankia costaestrigalis; assembly: GCA_905475405.1. Taxonomy (NCBI): domain Eukaryota; kingdom Metazoa; phylum Arthropoda; class Insecta; order Lepidoptera; family Erebidae; genus Schrankia; species Schrankia costaestrigalis. The sequence continues at coordinate 8,199,419 of FR997832.1, forward strand.
TAATTAATTTTCTTCTTTTTTATTAGAATGTTGTTTTTTTTATATAAATATGATGGGAGGCAAACGAGCCAGGAGGTCACCTGATGGTAAGTGATCACCGCCACCCGCTTGTATGTTTTTTTAAGTTTCATCCTTATACGACATACATTAATTAGAAAATCATTATAAACATTTTGATTTACCATTGATTGAGTGTAAGTAAAAGATAATCAATCAACTACCTTACCGCAGTCCACTGCTGGACATAGGTCTCTCCCGACACGCGCCACAGAACACGGTCCTGCGCCTTCCGCATCTAGTCCGACCTAGAGACCTTTTTGAGTTCGTCGGCCCACCTAGCTGTGAGAAGTCCTACACTACGTTTAAAAAGATAATATAATAATAATAAATAAATAATAATCTCTTTATTTCTGTAAATCTTATATCTAGACAATTATGAGTCTTCCCGTTGAGTAATCGAAAGATACTCTTGTTGGGAATGACCCGCCACTTCTCTTAGTCATTCTAGTAGATTACAAAATTGTGTTTGTGCATGTGTTTGAATGTGTGCATAGTTTTGTGTGTAGGAGGGTGTGTGGGTGTAGGTATGTGAGATAAAGATATTAATTACTATTAAATGAACAATATTTTATCCCTCAAAACTCACGTTTTGGACTCGTCAATTTAATTCGAGCGTAAATACAAACAAAAGCATGTACCTTTATTTGAAGTATTAAGTAAGTGGTGTAACCTCACTGCTTGTTAGATATAAAATAGTTTTGAGTAGTCTTGTCGCAAATAACGAGTCACTTGAGTACATCTGCCGCGTACAGAGAGGACGTATGTCATACAACTGCTGGCTGTTACATGAAGCGCGGTATAAGACATGACATGAAGTGTTTCATGTTTCGCGCTCTACGTACTGTGTACAATGGTTCTTTTACAATAATATATTGATAAACGTTTATTTGTTTCTATTTATTTGTCAATAATATTCTTGTGGTAATTTTTTTCTTAGAATACTTAAGAACGAAATGAGTTAAGTTATTAAATTCGTATGCATTTGTTCCTATTTATTCGTCTATAATATTCTTGTGGTAATGTTTTTTAAAAATATTTTAGAACGAAATGAGTTAAGCTATTAAATTCTATAAACGTAAGCGATTGACATGCGCAAGATCGCTGGTTCAACTTTCACACAAATATTTTTTTACAAAAAACATCTATTAGGTATTTTACAAATATTACATTACAAATCCGTGTGGTGACGGAGTAAGAATACAATATGTCATCACCCCATCTCAACCCATGGGTGTCGTAAAAACCGAATAAAGGACTATTCGTGAATATTATCTTTACGAAATAAAAAGAAGGAAAACTTGAAATTAAACCCTAAACCAATGCGTCTGGCCAGTGTGGTATTTGTAGGCCAATCCTCCATCACAGAAGGAGGTCCGTCCCTGCAGTAAGACATTAATGGGTTGTTATGTGTGTTATTTTTACAAACAAACATTACAAACAAAAAGCTCAAGACAATGTGAATACAAATAATTGTTTTGGGTAGGATTTTAACTCGCTACCTTGTGCACGGTAGATGCAAACGCGACCGCTTTGCCATCAAGAAAGAAAAACTTAATAAAGTGACACATCATTTGCAGTTTTAATTATATTTTCCGTGGTATCTACACGAAACAATAACCATACCGACAATATGTTATTAAAATTAGTATCCTTACCGTACAATGAACAATATGAGCAATAATTAAGTTAGTCCATCTATAATATAGGTATCATAATCTTGGCAAAATTCCTAGCGCTTCCGTAAGCAATTAATGAACAAAGTTAGATGTGCTTCGAATGCGGTGCTCTGATTTATGCAAAGAGTTTAGCCAGCGGGATATTATACCACATGAATGTAGTCTACACTTGCTTTATAATGAAGAATGTAAACTAATAACATTTATTTAGGGTGTATATAGCTATCTTATCGCATCACAGCTTTTGTCATTTTATTTTATTTTATTTTATTCTTTTCGGAATGCCAACAGCTTAAATATTAACATACAATAATAACTAAATTAAATATCTAAACAGCTACTAACAGGCATTCGCAAATTAAAATATAGTCATAACTGTACTATGACAGAACCAGCGGGCTAAGTTTTTACTCCCTACCCTAGTAATGCGAAGAGTCCTATAAAGGCGTTCAATATGGTCGGAATCTCTCCCCGCAAGGAATAGTGGCGGATGATGAAGGGTGAAAGTGTAAGCTCTCCTTCTGTAAAAAAAGTCGTGTTTCGGAAGGAGGAATCAGAAGGACGGAATCGATTTCAGTAGACGAAGGCCGCAATAAAAGCTCCGGCACCGCTAAACAGAGCACCAGCGCTAGACCGCCAGCGGCTTTAAAAAGGGACTAAAAACAAATTATATTTTTTTATACAAAATCTTCTTAGTAATGTAATAATCGTGTAACTGTAAAACACAGACATTAATTATACTACGTATTTTACTTAGTAAATTAGGAATTACACAGGTAAATGGTTTGTAAATGTACCGTAAGTTTAATTAATTCAATTGTTTTCCAATGACGTCATTAATGAATTAGGTTGGCTTAACAGACATTTGATAGACGTTATTGGTTACGGCGCGACGAATACTACACCAAATTGGGTCATAATTATGAAATTGTGTTCTTCCTAATGGATTGATAGATATAAACATACCTTTACCAATGTTAGGACATGGCTTCGGTTGTAGAATTTTAATTTATGTTGTCATAAAGATGACGAAGTATTCAATTATAAATGAATAATAAAAATATCGGAAAAGATCTTAAAAATACTTGAAAAAACCCTAACTTGAAATATTGCAGGAAGACAGGGTAATCTCAATCAATCAAGACAAGGTAAAATCAACCTGGCTGGAATAATGTAAAGGTAATATTCACAGATAGTCGGTTTCTACGACACCCGTGGGATGAGATGGGGTGGTGACATATTGTATTCTTACTTCGTCACCACACGGATAATTTCATTTTAACTTTATTCGGACGATATAGAGCATAGACGGTAATTTGTCAATTCTGTATAACAAAAGACAAGTTTATGTCCCCTCTGGAGAGGTGCTCATTGGGTTAGGAAAGTAGGCTAATGTGAATATATCAATAATGCTTAGATGCATTGCAGTGTTCGATTTTGTCCCAAGTGATATGGTTGAATAAATAACTGCTGCATGGATTGATTTATGTACTTTCTTAATAATGGTTTCGTTTTCACTGCTGTAGATATTATTTTGGAAATCATCAACCCTGACTGGATCAAGACAGCCATGGGTTGAAGAATACATGACACTTTGTCATATCTTTGCTATGGTACTAGAAATAAATTAAAAGAACGAAAGACATTTGAAAAAATTTGACACTCGAGAAAGGTTTTGATTTGAATCTGCGTCACCATTCGGCTACCAAACTTCTTGTCTCGTTAATTAAATTAGTTCATTATCTCACCCTATGAGTGAACGCTTAGAAAGCATAAGTTTGCAAAAATATCTCTACAATAACAAAATAGTAAAATTTGAGATGATAATAATTATCATCTACCAATACGAATACCCTTTTTTTTTTTTTTTTTTTGGTCTCGCTGGGGTAAAATGCGACGTAAATACGACTACCCTGATATTAGTAGGCTCCTAAAATTGAACATTTTTGGCTTTTTATAATTGTCCAACTTAAAAAATACACTTTAAATAAAATACTAAGTTTTCCGTGATTTAACCTGTCATGTTTCTTACATAAATGATTAGCTACGATGGTTAAAACTGCAAGTCAGGTCCACTCACCGTAATTAATTCTGAGGACGGTTAGGTACATGAAATATTAATTCTGATAAAATTTGAATGACTAATAAAGCTTTACGAAATGAGTCTTAAAAAATATTTCTACTTCAAATACAGTAATTAGCTAAGTTATTAATTATGTAAGCACTTAAATTATGAGTAAAGTAGCTTTTACATTTGGTTGTAAATGAATGTTTTTTCGGAACATAAAACTTTTTAGAGTTATAACTACACATTACATTTACTTTATGTCAGAGAGACAGAGAGAAATTAATGTCCCACTGCTAGTAAAGACCTCCTGTAGAGACGGAGCGACTTTATCTACTATACCGTATACGTTTCTACGTGAAGATTCCGTCTTGTTTTGTCCTACCGCTATTCCCGCTAACTCCACCTCCTAGAAGAGTGGAAATGTTACTGTGTTTAGGTGTAGGTACCTACTTAATTGTAGCTAGTGAAATAACAAGGCTATGAAACTTACCATTTTTGTTCAAGGTAGCCAGCGGTTTCCTGATATTCATTTACTTGCAGGTCGGTCAGAAAAAATACCCTACTAGCAAGATGGATTCATTCCATCCCTTTTTGTTTTAATAGAGATTAATATTTACAAAATTTATAACATAATGTAAAGCGATTAATAAACGAACTATCGGGATATTTACCATGTTTCTGGTTTTCGAGTTTCCGATATTTCGACGTTGTTACAAGCGCTATGATTACGGAGGAACTCGAAAACTTTTTTATATCGGAAACTCGAAAACCCTAAACATGGTAATAACCGGGACATTAACATGTTTAGGGTTTTTTTACCATGTTTAGTTCGTTTATTAATAGTGAATGTGACCATGACAGTTTAAATAATTATATTAAAATATAAAGCCTTATTAAGGCTGTGATACTATAAATTCGTTCTAAACATAGAATATAGAATTTTCCCAGCACCTAATTGTATTTACTTAACATTATTACAACGTACGGTAGAATGGATAAATCTAGTACCTACTCTATATTAATGACGGCTAATTACCTACGTATTGGGTCGTCGTTATTGAAAGCACGCAATTGCTTGTATACCACAATTAGATTAGATAAGGCCTTAATGGCGTCTTACGTGTTAGTGCTTATTAAATATATTAGGTAGCAATTATCTTGTTATAATATTCTGTACTTAATTAACTTTCTTTAAATAACTTTTTAATTGGTTTGAATTATATTTTGTTTCTCTTGTTTTTATATATACTCATCAGGTGATAAACACTGTTTTCATGTGTAAGACTACATGGTCGCAAGCACACTTTGTACATATATTATTTATCTACGAAAAATAAAGAAGGAAGACTTTATAAAACCCTATATAAATCCTTCTGGCCAGCGTACAGCATTACAAATAAGTAAAACTAGTTTCTCTTCTACAACTAAAGAAGACTTACTCTTGTAGGAAATTAATGGACTGTAATGAGGTCCCAAGCAAGGTAAGCTTTTTACATAATTTTGTTTCTTTTATCAATCTCAGTCAAAAGACAAGAAACACATCGTTCGTAAATTAGAAAATGATGTAATAATTTGGTTTTAAAAGAATAAAACTCATAAAAATAATGTAAAGTACATATTATACATTGTACATATTTTGAATAAATTTTTTAAGGTCCCCAATGACTTAAAAAAGTTGAAGACGAAGTTGATGAGGGGCCAAGTAGTCTGGCCAACGCGGTCCGTTGACGGACGCGGCATCGTCGGCCGGTCCCTCGCGAACCGATTTTCATAATAAAACCATCTTACTAAATGGACCCGCACCAAATGTCGTCATTTCGCGTTTCCCCATTGCCCTTGCCAATTTGTTTTATATGTTCTTTTGTTCTTATTCTCCGCGGAAAAATCATTGATTTCGATTCTTATATAGAGGAACATAACAAAAATTACAATTCTCTGTTATATTTTCCTTGTATTGCTTTTTGAACAATGATAAGAGTATTGTCATTTTATACCCTTATTACGGTTTGTTGAGCGTTTCTTATAAATAATAAATTAACCTGATAATCTTTTTTTTCTTTCTTCTCTTTTCTTATTATTAGATAATCTCTTATTGTTGCCAAGCTGGAAATGACCTATTGCAGGGACCGGCGTCTTCTGTAGTAAATCTGCGACGGCATTAGACAATACAGCTTCCCTCCCTTTCCTTACCCGTGTGGCGAGGGGTCGCAAGAGGCTTATAGGTCCCTTTATCATCTTTGTTTTTGCTTGGTGGTAGGTTAACTAATGCCACCTTGAGTGGCAGGCAGCCACTTAAAACTAGAGCTAATTCCCGCTCAAGCGGTTTGCACTTTCACTGTTTGGAAATCCACCGGTGTATATCGGAATTTAGCCGATCCATCTGGCCAGTAGTATCCATCCATTGTAATCAACCAAACTAGAGTTTTACTACAACCACAGAATAATTAACTTTTGTACTAACGATTTTAAAACATGTCATAAAATGAAATAAAAACAAGTTAAAAATAATAGAATCTTTTAAAAAGTAAATAATTATCTTAAAATGGAACTTCTTAAATTTCAAAAACCGTAAAATTAACAAAAAACAGGAGGAAAAAGGCGCTAACCGTTATTTTGTTTCAAAGATATTATCAACTTAAAAGTAGATATTAGATATCCTTGTCTCAGTAAACTTAACCTGTCAGGGTGGGAGGATAAAGCAAATCTTGTAGATTGAGGTCATCGGCAGAGAACCCTCCAGTTTTAAACGAGATTGCCGCGAACTCAAAGAAATAAGGGGTATTTTTAAATGTCGTAATGTATTCAGAATATTTTTAAAGGTTTGGAAATAGACAATTTAAAAACTGCGCTGTCATCTGCGTTTTCTTAAATGTTTTGGTAAAATAAAATAAAAATTGTTCATGGCAACTTAAGTTTTTGCCAAACAATAAAAACATCGGATTAGCATTAGATACAGTTGTTTGTTCTATTCTATATAGCATTGGATCTTTCAAGCCCAGTGTTATGAAGCAAATACTGGACCGTACTACGACGATGCGACAACTGCAGGAGAACTGCCGTTAATTTTTATAGCCCGGTAATGTTACAAGCTTCTGTATCTTTCACATTACAGTTTGTATATATGTAAAGGTAACAAAAAAGAATACTGCTTTATTTCAATTATTCTAAGTTATTGTCGTCTTCGTGTGGTCACCACCCCATCTCATCCCATGGGTGTCGTAAAAACCGACTAAGGGACTATCTGTGAATTTTATCTTTACGAAATAAAAAGAAGGAAAACTTGAAATTAAACCCTATACCAATACGTCTGGCCAGTGTGGTATTAGTAGGCCAAGTATCCCTCCGTATCGGGAGGAGGCCCGTCCCTGCTGTGGGACATTAATGGGCTGTTATGATGAAGTAATTGAAGATCACTTACTAGTAGGGGTTCGTTTCGAAACTAAGTACTTTTATTTGAGTTCATAGCCATGACTCTTTAATGATTTTTATCTAATAGTTTTTATAGCAATACATAGTTTTTTAACAATTACTTTCCACCAAAAATACTTTGTTGGAAAGTTTTAATAAAATTAATATAATATTTTCATAAAATTAGAAGTTTGTTACTTTTATTAAAAGTCTGCTTCTTTAGAATACGAAAGTAAGTAAGTTTTGGGTAGCCATGATAGATAACTACTTATTGAATAATTTACAAGTGTTTTAATAGAATTTTACAATTCAATGAATGCAGCTCATTATTAGATGATTAATAATTAATGTTCTTCATGAATTTGTGCCTTATACATAATACCTTAATGATTAAAATGCATCAAGTTTCTCGTTCAAGTTCACATCAAAGAGGTCCATTTTTGAAAATGTTAGAATTGTCCTACAAGATGTCAGAGTCTATGTTGCTTACTACAAGAACGGATGACCTTTAATAGATTTTAAACTATCGCGATTTGTATTCTATACGGGTCTTACTCGCGGTATATACTACTTAGCCTAGATACTAATAGGATAAATACCTAGGTCTTTCTCCGACGTTTTGGCCTACTTGCAAGGGCAGTGATCACGGTCAATCCCTCTGCGACCACGGTCCTTAGCATATACCGCGAGGAGGACCTTTAGCCTGGTCTTTTAAAAAAAAATTATCGATAATTCGCTCATATTTTTTTTTCCTTGATGTTTTGTTTTTAAAGACAGCGTGGTTTTAAATAAGACAAAAAGGACTAAGTATGAATTCACACGGCTCAGTTATTATACCAGTAACTAATGTATACTTATAGATTTGATCATTTTCAATAAACAAAAGAAAAAAACCGGATATTTTTCACGAAACAACAACCAAGAAAACAGTAACAAAACAGAAAACGTTAGCATCCGTATACAATCTAACAGCATAATCGCCATACCTCGTACAAATCAAGGGACAGGCCAAATAAACGACCAAAACGTTCTGTCAATAAGAGGGCAAATGCCGGTTAAATGCTGCCTCGCTATCTTTATTTATTTGTGCCAGTAAGTACATAGTTTCCGACACTGTATACAGAACCACATTTTATGAGGTACAAACAAGTAAAGGTTGCCATTTTAAGTACGGATCTTTAGTATGAATAATTCACGATTTCTTGTAGGGTTTGGATAAGGAAAGTCATTTATTGGTATGGATTATTTCATTGGTTTTATGGGAGCTTTGCAGCAATCTGTAAGGTCAGTTTTGTATTAGTCTTTACTAACCCTCAAATATCGTTGTTAAGATGTGGGCCTTCTGTATGATGGACCGAATCTTAGCTCGCAGGCTGTGCTGTTTCGGAAAACACATGCTTAGTTACGCACCATTAGAGAACAGAACGAAGGTAGTCAAGAACTCAGAAACTATAAAATAGGTAGGTACTAGGAAACCCCAGATAGAGTTGGAATGGTATGAGTAACACATTAGTGTATGTCGTGTGCCGAAAACATACGCCCAAATATAAGATGTGGTCTGTTTAAGTAGTAGCACACAATGATGCCTTGAGGCATTCCCGAAGCAATATAGGTAGGTGTTATAATTATAATACTGTGTTACATTTACCTGACATTAAACCTGAATTCCATTTCGGCAGTGAAGTGTAAATACCATTGGGAATTAAGCTTGTACCGAAACCTTGAGTTTATTTACAATTTTGGTAACAATTCATGTTTGATTATATTCAAATTTATTTAAATCAGATAAGAAATTGTCTGAATTCTGGCATTCTATATTATTTTTATATTATCATTGTGGTACAGGTGTAAACAAAGTGTCATTACTATACTAAAGGTCATGGCACATTATACCAGCACCGCAACAGCACAGCTGCTGCACAGCGTCGCTTCGAATTTAGACTACGGCTAGCTGCCAGCGCGCTAACTACGCGTTGTCCGCAAGGTGCAAGCTCGCAGTCCGCGCGCCGGCCGCGACGTGTAAGCTCACAGTCCGCGCGGTGGCCGCGAGGTGTAAGCTTGCTGTCACCGCGAACTCAATATTGTTTTAAGACATTTATGATTGAACACGCTTAGGACTTGCACGACGCAATGACGTTGTTTCGCTACCGACTCGGAGTCGGCGCGTAATGAGCATGCCGTCGGCGCGCTGTACGCATAAGGTCCGCTCGCTTGCAGCACGCGGACTGCGGGTCGAGTTGTGTGGTAGCGGCAAGCGCGCTGACTGCCCGCCGTTGGCTTTTTCATATTGACATTATGAAATATATTATACTACACACGATTTAATGCTCTAAATTGAATGACAAGTTAAATGCTGGTGTGGAGCGGTGCTGTTGCGGTGCCGGTATAATGTGCCATGACCTTTAAACTGCTGATTGTTTTAAAAGGTGACCAAGGGATATACCGCTGACACTATCAAAACTACACAAAAGAACGAAAACTAAACGTAATCCCTTTGTTAATCTGTATGCCTAGCGTAGTACCAAGATATGGCAAGATTTGGAAGGTGAAGGTATTTAGGTGTAAAGAAACACAAGATCTTCATTATTGACATAATTATTTAGTGTTCAATATCAAAGGATTTTCGCCTAATAGCAGAAAAAATAATACATAGCCTCACTACCTCTGCTCATGTCCTCCTAAGATGTAAGTAGTAACAATTTACTAAGAAAGAAACTCTGCAAAAATTCAGCTCTACAAAAACGAATATTTGACATAAAACCATATACTAATTTGGCCATTGCTTTGTTAGTTGGACGGTGGACCAGCTTTCCCTCATCATTTGAAAAGGCTCTCTCTATTGGATGTTATAATGAAAATGAATCGAGACTATTGGTTCTTCACGAGAACATAATACAAACAAGATAGGAAAAAATGGTGCAGAGGAATTACTTACATGGGTTGTCTAAAATAACAGTTGTATTATATTTATTTATCTCCAAATTACAAACATGACCTTTAAAAACATAGGGTCATCCAAACATTCCATTGCCCTGCCGATAATGTTTCAATTTAATTAACGAATCAGACGAAATAAATCTATTTGAAGTTCAAGGTGTCGATTGCTAATTCTAATTTAAATCTCTCAATATTTTTTGTAATAGCTTTCATTAAAAATAAACGCAAATATAAAAAAAGTATTATTTTTATTAGTAGTTAGTAGTATTTATACTTTTTGCAAAATTACATTTATTGATGATTTTTACTTATAAATATTTTTACTTATTACTTATAAATAATAGTCCACCTCTCTTTAGCTCTAGTGGAAAGGTTTTTTCAGAGCACGAAGAAATATGAATCCTAACCCCACGCAGGACAATAATTTGTGAGATCCACAAATTATTGTCCTGGTCTGGGTGTTCTTTGTGTCCGTTAATTGATATTTGTAAAAGGTCCCCGCGACACAGGGCATGATCCCTAGTGCGGGAGTTGTAAGGCTTACCGTCTAAAACCCACTGTGACTCTATGCAGCCCCGAATCTGTGCTTAATAGAGACAAGAAACGCTTTGTTGAGGATGCTAATTTTCAGGGCAGCTATTGCAACTCTTATGTAAAACTTTAGTTTTCAATGTGGTGACAATGGTTTCTTTTGTTGCACCCACCCGTGATGTATTTTATTTTCTACACCTGTTTATTGTCAAAAACAAAATTTATTTCATTCTTTTCTTTGTACATTTCAACAGTTTTACCAAGCAAAGAACCTAAGTAACAGTTATAAATTAAATAACAAACAAAACTCGTAGATATCGATTCAAGGATATTTTACAGAAATAGACCAACTGACACGGGTCACAAGAAACGATTGCATTCACAGAACTTATGCATCGATGATGAGGTCAGTACGCCAACAAGGTTACAGTACAAACCACACAATGTATGACGTATACATTGCTTGCTATGAATTAGCCTCGAAAACACCTTAAATTTATTATAAGGTAGCGGCGAGCTACCTACACGCGATACTGAACGCCTAGTGACAAATGTTACATTCTTATTTGTTTTGTATCGAACTTTTTTGTGGACCTAGGCATAGGTAGAAGCTTTAGTAGTGGTAGCCGGTAGGTACCTGTAGTATGAGTTTCTCATTCAAAATGCCATTATTTCTTATTAATTTTCAGTGACTACTTTTTATATTAACAAGACACAAACCCCTATTTTAATTGATAGAAAATTAGTTACTTATAAATGTGTCGTAAAAAACAACTACAAGAAAAACCGTTTGATAATTATTATCAAACGGTTTTGTAGCGAAATAACACCCTTTACCAACATCTCTTTTCACTTTGGCACAGCGATAGCATATACGGGATCTGTACCTAAATACAAAGACATAGAGTTAAAAACTTGTGCTAAAAATAGAGTACATCAACAATGTAAACACGAAGCTAAATTGCATAAGCACATCTATAAAATTATATTAAAATTACACAAATTAAATGCGTGCCCCTTAGTAATAGTTGCAGGAATGTTTTAGTTGTGACCTTGCTGCTATGTCGGCTATAGGCGTTCGTCACGTTATCTTCATAGCTAGGCTTTCATAGCGGTTGAGTTATGTAAGGCTAACGCGAGATGTCACATAGGCACGCACGCTTGCCAAATTAACTATTTTAAGCGAGCCTAATGTGGCCAGATGTTGGTATGTTTGCGGAAATGTTTTGCTGTAATTGAGCTTAGGATCATCATTACGAGTATATAGTTTCGTACATGTATGTATAAATATAAAGCCACGTGATATTCCGTTATTTGTAAGAAACTCAGATTTCTTTTTTTAGTTGCCTTTTTACTTTTAATGACTTGAGCGAATTTACAACTTCAGTTATAAGCCTCATCTTTTGGTGACGGATCAAGAAAATACGGTCACCACTACAACTAATCCCAAACGTTTCGTACAAGACTAAGGGATACATGATGATATCATCTCTACAAAAACAAAAAGACGGAAACCTTTTTGTTTAACTACGATTCTAATCCGTTTGACCGGCTAGCGGCATGGTAAAAGTACGCTAGGTTTTTTCCGTAACTCAAGAAGTTGTGTCTTTGCATTGGGACATAAATGGGCTGTGATGAAGAAAGCCTATAAAAGTAAGCACAGTAGACAAAACGTACACATATAAAAAATAAAACTGTCCTTTTATGACCCCTTAAATAATAAATTACTATAACCATAGGATGTTTAAAGTGTTTTTATGATGCTCTTAACTTTTGTACTAATATTAGTGTGTGAGAACTTGGACTTGGATTAATATTCCTTATAACTGAACTGCCTCGGTGGAGCAGCGTTCAGGCAAGTGGCTGAGGTGGATACGAATCCCAAGCAATATTTGTGTGAACCACAAATTATCTGAAGCCTCAATATCCATTGTGTCCATTATTTGGATTTTTGTAAAAGCTCCTTGGCATTGGGCTTGATTCGAGAAATGTTTTAAAAAAATATTATAACAAGAGCAATGAGTCATTTTGCATGAATCCTGTAGAATGAAGTAGGTGTTATGTCTGCCAACTGGACTTACCTACGTGATCTGATACCTCACAGGCTCACCTCTGCAGCACTACTTATGAGATGTTACTAAGTACTGTCGCTCCAGAAAAGTAGCCACTGAACAGCCTACTTATCTTTTAAACAAAATTGAGACTAGTAAGAAAAAGAAAACATTATCACTTAATTCCTAAACGATTTCCGAGCTATGGTTACAACGTAGTAGCTACTAATTTTTTCATGTTTCCGTTAAAGTTAAATATCGACATTATTACGTGGCTACAATTGGTAGTAAATAAATTTGACTGTCGAAAATCGTAACCTACTTGAAAGGTCAACGTGTCCAAAGTTCATTCTCCTGATTTATTCAATAACTTATTATATTATAGTATGAGTATTACAAGTACAGTTTGAAATATATTATTATCATGCACCAATACATTTACAATACATTTACTCTCCGTGTGGTAACGGAGTAAGAATACAATATGTACACCAACCTATCTCATCCCATGGGTGTCGTAAAAACCGACTAAGGGACTATCCGTGACCATTATCTTTACGAAATAAAGAAAGGGAAAACTTGAAATTTACCCCATACCAATCCGTTTGGCCAGCGTAGTATTAGTAGGCCAAGTATCCCTCCGTCACTGGAGGAGGCCCGTCCCTGCAGTGGGACATTAATAAAAATAGTAAAAAAAAATATTTTAACTGACTCCACTTAAAAATCACGTCAATTCGTCGCCGTTCCGTTTTGCCGTAAAAGAAAGACAAACAGACACACTTTCCCATTTATAATATTAGTATGAATTAAATGTATAAGTAATCGCTAAGCCACCAGTCAAGGCTTGGCATCCACGGCTTCATGCACAATGGGAAATAATGGGAATACTGCAACGTCAAGACCAACAATGCAGGTAACTGCTTCCGAATGAAAGCATCTTCATCTTGTGCAGTTTTCTTCCAGGATGGTTATTTATTATTGATATATCTGTTGAAAAAGTATAGCGCAATGCAGTACAACTATATGCAGTAAACTACAGAGTGCTCTTGCAATTTTTATAGGCTAGCGTCGAGCATAACATTAAATTAGTTTATACCTCATCTCTTCAGTTCTTTATAAAGAAGAAGGTACGTATTTAAATTTGAGATTTCTGTTTCTTGTTACATTTTATTCCTCATATTCCTCACACATTCACACAACGCAATCGAGTCTCAAACTAAGCAAAGCTTGTACTATGGGTACTAGACAACGGATAAACATACTTAAATACTTTTTTTTTTGTAAATATATACGTATTATACATAGAAAACACCCAGACCAATGCAAACAATCATGTTCATGCACACAAAGATTTGCATTGAGCGGAAATCGAACCCGAGACCTCTGCATAGCAGTAATGTTATATAACCACTACGCCACAGAGGTCGTTAACTTATTTTTTTATTTTACTTATGAAAAAAGTTGAACAAATAGGTAATATTTTCTGTTGAAATTAGCAATGAGTGAAAGCAGAACTATATTTCCTTTTTTCCAGCTGAAGTCCAGGCGACTTCTCGATCTAGGACACTAGGAAAGGAAGGCGGAAACTTTCCACAAGTACCCGACGGAAGCCCAATGTCCGTAGCGGCTGTTGTCATAACTCTTACTGACTAAAACCACCTTCGTCTTTGGTTGCTTTTAAGAGGCTAATTGGCACAAACTAAACGTCTAACTAAACTAAAATCTGAATCTTTTGGATTTTGGACAGCGTTTCAATTACGTTATAGAAGTGCCATCCGTTATTCAACATGCCCGGAGTTTAAGGTAGGTATATCTCTAGCTTGATTTCCAATGACTAATCGACATCTATGATATTTATTTATAGCTATATATTATATTGCTGCTGCGCAGAGGTCTCGGATTCGATTCCCGCTCAATGCAAATATTTGTATGCATGAACATGATTGTTTGCATTGGTCTGGGTGTTTTCTATGTATAATATAAATTTACAAAAAAAAGTATTTATGTATGTTTATCTGTTGTCTAGTAACCATAGTACAAGCTCTGCTTAGTTTGGGACTAGATGGCGTTGTGTAAATATGTGAGAGATATTTATTTTAGTAGTAAACATATTTTTTCTTATATATTAAACGCAGTGAGTAAAGCGAAGCACACCTAATCGCAGTAAACTTATTGTAGTTTGATAGTTATGTGACAGCTCAAACAGCTGTAGTTTGTTGACCAAGTTTGAACGATCGCCTCGTTTGCTTCACATGGGGCCAAATGAACTTTAACAAAGACTTTTAAGCCCAACACAACGTTATAAAATGTATAACCAAAAAAATCTGCTATCTTGTATAATTTCTGACCCCCTTACTCATAAACGCCTCTTAAATTTTAGTCAATTGAATAAATGCTTACGGCTTTGTTTAGCATAAGGTTGGTTTTCCTAATAAAAACCGCGCTTAACAGAGATTAAATTTAAGAGGCGTTTATGAGTAAGGGGGTTTGTGTTCAAATCACTTCAACAAGTTCTTAATATTAAGTAATATATCATGAGTATAAAACGAAAGTATCACAGTAGTAGGTGCAGTTTTCGGTAAATTCTTTTACAAGATAAAACACTGCATTTTATTAAACCTTCATTCAACCAGTGACCTACATTGACTCGAAACTAAGCTCCCATGGGATTTTCTTGTGGGTTACGGCTTTTTTATAACTCGTAACTTTGTGAACAGTGTAACTCTATATAAATGCATAAGACTTCCGCAGTAAGTTTACTGCTGGCTGGACCTTTGATGTAAAGGGTAGCTCAAACATTTAGTCCCTCTTTCCTATGGACAGAAACAACACTGGAAATGGCTGACTTGTACCTGAAGAAAAAATATTATTTATATCTGTATTAATATAATTATTTAGTAATAGTAATATTTTAAATTTGCCTATCTAGAATTGGCTTGAACAGCCATGAGTAAAAGTGCATGGCATCCACGAGGCAATACATGAATCGTCTGAAATAGACGCAAAGGCCCATGTTGATAATGATGATGAATATAAGTATGTTGTTGGGTACGCAATACTTAACAATGTTCCTCTGCAGGGATGATCCTCGTTCATTGATGGAACGAAACTTTAAATATTTGAGCAAGTTTTGCATCTTTAGATATAACAGGTACAGAAATTAGATAATTATTTAAAGGACCTTGTTGGAGGCGGGATATCAATATGAGAGAGACATAAAATCGCGCGCGGTATAACCACAGATGGTGAGGCCTATATACAGCACGTTTTTATTAGATTATTTTTTAATATTAACAGGAATAGTATTTAACTAAGAAACTCAAGCATACAAATAAAAAATAATGGATGTCAAGTTTTCATAAAGATAATATATTCTGCGAACTCATTCGGCTTTTGAAACACTCATATGACTATATTATATACTTACTCCTTACTCTCCGTGTGGTGACGGAGTAAGAATACAATAATGTCACCACCCCATCGCATCCCATGGGATGGTTTTGTAAAAACCGACTAAGGACCTATCCATGAATATTATCTTTACGAAGTAAAAAGAACTTGAAATTAAACCCTATACCAATCCGTCTGGCCAGTGTGGTATACTAATACCACACTGGCCGGACGGATTTGGCCTATTAAGGCCAAGTATCCCTCCGTCATGGGAGGAGGCCCGTCCCTGCAGTGGGACATAAATGGGCTGTTATGATGATGATGATTCTTACTCCGTTAGCACACTGAAACATTAAAGAAGCTTATTACTTCCTTTATTATAGTTAACGGTTTGACTAGACTAGGCGTCTCTCATAATTATAAAGCATGTAATGTATTTATGTCACGATGAGTAATTCAATTATGTAATATTAGAAGAATTTTGTTGTTTTAATACGTTCTAAAAGTTTTAATGTCGTTTAGTGTAATGTGACACGACATTTTGACGCCTATATACACAGTGATGGTAAGCAAATACTTTTTTGTGTTAATTAATAATACTTTTGGGACAACACCCACACCCATTTGCGAGTTACAAAAGAAATGTTTGTTGTTTACCTTTAAGTAATTATATTAATTTTTTAACCAACGCAGATGTGTTTATAGGTATAATTTATATATTTTTGTCTGTAAAATGTGCCAGTTTAAAAGGTTAAGATTACTAGCAGTTCTACTCAACTGTCCAAAGATCTAACATGTTTATACTCAGCAATACAGTATCTATTTGACTATCAGATCATCAGTCACATTCACACCTGCAATATCGTAACCTAACTGAGATTAGCAACGCAAAGTGAATCTGTAAATCAAGCTCAGTGCTTATAGGTAGAAGACTTGTAGATAAGTTTATTTAAGGGGAATGTTTATTTGAGTTGTCATTTTTGATAAAGTGGCTGCTTAAACCCAGCTAATTTGATTTCAAGCGTTTTCTTAAAGAATGCAAGTTAGAATATTCGCCATTATTTTAGATTAATGATATCAACTGTCTCCACCGCTCGCGATTTAGTGGCTTCCTCATCTGTCGGCCTCCCGCAAACAAGATCAGGTCATGGGTTCACTACGTCTTTCAGTTCGCAGCGTTTGCGTATATAAGTTTTGTACATATTAATAGGATTACTAATAAATATACTAAATAAATAATCGACGACCTCTGCGGCGCAGTCGGTATATAACATGGCTGCTACGCAGAGGTCTCGGGTTCGATTCCCGCTCAATTCAAATCTTTATGTGCATGAACAATTGATTGTTTGCATTGGTCTGAGGGTTTTCTATGTATAATATGTATGTATTTAAAAAAAATAAGTATTTTAGTATGTTTATCCGTTATCTAGTACCCATAGTACAAGCTTAGTTTAGGACTAGATGGCGATGTGTGAATGTGTGAGCATTATTTATTATTTAATTAAAACAATTTCAGAGAAGCTCATCTAGCCTTGATTGCAGGGTCATCTCAGTGAATTAAATTGCTAGTGTTCACGCGATTAGGTAAAACTTTGTGAGGTTCAGAAATTGAGAGAAGTATTCGTTGTGTTATTTAAATGTTTAGAAATATTCTGTGCAACAAGGAATTTAATTTTGTGTCAGAATAAAGTTTTCTGGTTATTTAGTTTTAGTAGGAGTTTCAAAATTAGACTACAGCAGTACTCTTGCTACAAAGCTTTACGCTTTACGTATATTCGAATGAATTTGTCTACAAGGAAGATATTTTATAATAAATAGCCGCTCTGTATAGGTAGCTTAAATGTTATTCTACACCCTATACTACCTATATTCCAAATTTAATCAAAATCCATTTAGTAGTTTTTGCGTGAAAGAGTAACAGACATCCATCAATCTATCCATACAGCCTCACAAACTTTCGTATTTATAATATTAGAGTGTACTAACCGGGACCAATGGACCTCTTTTGGGTTAGATAATGGGGTGTATGACCACGGCTTCTACCTTTCGCCATCTAGTGCATCCCCCATCCGTCGGTGTTCCGCAACCTAGATCAGGTCGTTCGGTATGCCTCGTGATGGGTTTGTAAATACATACATATTATACATAGAAACACTTAGACCAACGCAAACAATCATGTTCATGCACACAAAGATTTGCATTGAGCGGGAATCAAAGCCGAGACCTCTGCGTAGCAGTCGTGTTACTTTACTACTATGCCACAGACCAAAGTCAAACATTAAAATAATACAACCAAATACAAAACCTCCTCTTTGTTTCGAGTCATTAAAAACTAAGCTGTTTTATGAAATACAAAAATAAACCCTAGACATCTTATACTGAACAGGAAAACCTGCCTAAAGGTGACGTCACCATTCAGGTCACCCTGTCACATTGATATACAACGTGTGGAATTTCCTGTGGGAATGACGTATTTTCAACTACCTTACGAACTTAGCTGTGAATGTGGGAACTTGCATTTATTATATTTATCTGCCATATTTATGAACAATACCTTTACGAAATAAAAAGAAGGAAAACTTGAAATTAAACCCTATAACAAACCGTATGGCGAGCGTGGTATTAGTAGACCAAGTATCCCTCCGTCATGCCAGGAGGCCCGTCCCTGCAGTGGGACATTAATGGGCTGTTATGATAATCTGCCATAAACTCTCGTGTCACTTTAGAATCTGTTTCTCCTTATGTGAATTTGTTAAAACATATCTTGCATCTCAACTCAGTTACAAAATGGGTTATGGAAAAAAAACCTGAAAAATTCATCCCAGAAGAGTCAGGATCCCCACTAATGTTAGAGCAGAAGCAAATTTAAGAGAGAGTAAAGCCCAATTTATACATCGACAAGTACAGTAGCGAGTTAAGTAGTAAGTTGTTGATTAAGTTGATATACCTAGTCTAGCCATAAATATTGTTACGAAGAAAAAACATTTTTTTTTATTGCAAATAATATTTATTACTTTTACAGTGTGTTAGTTTAATACATAAATATAAAACAATTCAAAATATAAAAAGCTTATTCGAAGTGGTCTCCATTGGCTGCAACACAGTCCTTTAAACGTTGAGGCCAGTTATCAATAGAAGCACGCACTCTTTCCATGGGAAAATTCTTCACTGCCAATCGTATGGATTGTTTTAGGGACTCCAAATTATCATGGCGTTTAGAGCAAGCCATACTCTCTAAAACTGACCATAAATCATAATCCAGCGGATTAAGATCGGGACTAGACGCCGGCCAGTCTTCAGCTCTGATGAAGTCCGAAAAGTTCATTTCCAACCAAGACTGCGTGGACCGAGCTTTATGACCCGGCGCTGAGTCTTGTTGGAAGGACCATACTTGGTTATTGAACATGGTGTTGTTAAGGGGTTTAACTACCTTCTCAAGAATGGTATCTTGATACACTTGTGCCGATGTTTTGATACCTTTTTCACAAAAATATGGCTCAGTCACTCCTTCATAGCTAACACCCCACCAAACCATCACTGAAGTCGGATAATGCCCACGTTGCACTCTGTCGACTAATTGGGAAGCTTCCTTAGAGCTTTAAGCATAAATACGGTCATTTTGTTTGTTAAAATGTTGCTCAACTGTAAAGATTTTCTCATCCGTAAACAAAATTTTTCTGTGACCTCCCTTTGCGTACCGCTTCAGTAGTTGCTTCGATTTTACCACCCTATTCTTTTTTAAATTATCAGTTAAAAAATGACCAGTGCGTCTCTTATAGGCTGCAAGTCCTAAGTCATCTTTTAAAATGCGTGACATGGTTCTGGGTGCTATCTTCATCTCCCGAGATAAAATCTTTTGCTTTCGGACAGGATTTCTTCGAATTCTTTCCCTTACTGCTTTGACCACCATTTTCGTACGAACACTACGTGGACGGCCAGATCTTTTTCTGTCACAAACAGAGAAGGTCTCATTGTACCTATTAATAGCCCGGTACACAAACATTTGACTAATACCAAGCGTATGGAGAGTTTTAAAAATTACATTCGGCTCCATACCAACTTTGTGTAATGCAATCACAGCGATTCGGTTTTCTTTATCACCCCACTCCATTTTAATATAGCAAAATATTGTACAATGTATTGGCGCCAAAATTAGAAAATACAATGAACAATCGTATAAAAATGACAGATTCCAAATTCAAATGTAATATCTTTCTTATTTTTAATTGTAACAGTATTTATGGCCAGACTATGTAGATAGATCTACTAATAGAAAGTTGGCAAGACGCGAGAGAGGGGACTACTTCGTACTTAACTCGCCAAAAAATAGGATGGAGATCTATTTAAATCAACTTAAGCAACAGCTCGCTACTGTCTTGTCGATGTGTAAATCGGACTTAAGAGAGAGAGAGAGAGTCAGGTAAACAAAACTCAAATGTAACAGCAAATACTAAACGCTATGAATGACAGTTACTGTGGAGTAACATCCTTTTATTTTCCTTCACTATAAGTCACGTAATGTTTTTCTTACTAAAATGTTTTGATAAGATAAATGTTCAAACAGTGACGAACGTTGCCTGTTTTAGCCTACGTTTATCATATTATATTAGGTCTTTACCTATGAAATTACCGTTTTGTATGAAGATTTTATGCGTAGTTTGATTTTTCATACTAACGTTTTCTTAGTTTTTTCAATAATTATTAACTTATTAGAATGGGTATAAGTAATAGCACACATCTTAGCTAACTTATAGCATTTTAATAATAAGGAAAAAAATATAAGGGAAGAAGTTACATTTGTTTAAATGGTAAAATCCGCTGGTTTAAATTGGACTCATATTTACAGGCTTATTACTAATACAAATAATAATTATATTTTTAAATTATCTTTTGTTAGTTGTTGGTAATGTCCTGTATTTACTAAATTACAGAAATAATACAAGCAATCTATGTTTTAAAAGAAACAAGAGGCTAAAGACTGCGGCGAAAAAAAATGGCAATTTCGTAGATAAAGACCTATTATTAGGGTCATGAATGTAGTAATAAAATAACACAATTTTATATCAAACTATAAATTATTGTTCCCGCTTCCTATTGTAAAATAGACATAAATATCGACGAACACTGACGATGCTTTAAAGTACGCGAAAAGCCAAACGATGTCATGTACCTTTTTGTTCTTACTTAAAATAAAGTTAAAAATGATATAGTTTTAGGTATATACTTAAGACTACTTACACTTAATCTACTATAAAGATATTTTAAAATTAATAATTAGGCTCGTATATCCATATCTAAACTAACAAATTCTGTAATATCCAAAAATAAATTTAAAACCATTTCCCGTGTTCGCTTTATATAAGATTGTCTTCAGTTTTTCTCCCCAGGGGTGTAACGGTGTAACAATATCTTAAGTAACAGAGTAACCCTCAAAACAAACAATAGAACAAAAGACTTCATGTCACCGGGTAACGGACAAATATAAATTAATAAAATGACTCCACTAAGGTGACTCGATTGCACGGTAAAGTTGGGGTACTGTATGTAGTACACTGGAGTGACCTAAGTCTTGTATAAATTGTTCTGAAAACAACTCCCTAAGGCTGTGTTTCCACCAGAGATGTGCGAGGATGCATAGCGAGGAATGTGTTTGTAAGGAACCAATAGAATCGCTTCATTTACCACGCCTCGGTCAGCACAGCTCTGGTGGAAACGGCTCAGCGGCGCTTGATTTTTGCGCATACAAAACAACCGAGGGATGTGTGCGAGGGATGTATACGAGGGATGAGTGCGAGGAATGTGTTGCGAGGGATATGTGTTGAGAAAGATGTGTAGCGAGGTTTGCGCATACTGTACGCATCCTCGCGCATTAATGCGCATTTTCACAGCTCCGCTACACATCCTCGTAGGCACATCGTAGCACGTCGTACAGCTTTGGTAGAAACACCCAAACATTTTCACAGTACAGCTAGACATCATCATCACGACTCATTTCCATCGCACATCTCTGGTGGAAACGCAGCCTTACTACGGACGTCGTCGCTGGCAGTTTTAGCCATGCACATCTAAACCACAATTGATACTCATGATAGGTATAAAACCTATAAATGTCATGATAGGTTTAAAAAAAATTAGCTAACATTAAAAATTGTTGAATTTTTGATTTTTTAACAATTTCTAGCGGCATGACAAAATTGATGTGCTAATTATTTGAAAAAAAAAAATATTATTAAAGACAGACTCATTTAATACCTACAACGCGTTCCAAGGACAGCTTTTACCATCTGAAATACCAAGTAGACAGCTAAACCCATTCAATATTTATTTGTACCGTATCGATGAAAGCCACAATCTAGAAAACAATGTATGTAATTGACCTATTTAGTCCCAAATAAGGTCAACACATTTCCCTCAAATGTTTGTTAGTCAACGCTTGCATTAAAGTCCCTTTCAAATTTGATGTAAGCACGCTCTTTACAGGCTATTTCTTTATGTTAGGCATTCATCACAGTGCCCGTTCGCTGCCTACCCACTCGTATATATTAATAATAAAATGGTTGTAGAGAAAAACACTACGTATGAAGTGGAGGTCCTTTGTTAAAGTAATGAATATCCATGCTGAGCTATCGTCCTCTATTTGTTTTCTCCTGGACTTTACTGGTTTTTTAACCGACTTCTAAAAAAGGAGGGGGTTCTCAATTCGGTTGTATTCTTTTGTTTTTTTTTATTAGGTACCATTGTTGTTCGTTTCATTCATGAAGATTGTTATGATGTTTAAAAGAATACTGGTTTTATTACACAGAATTTTAGCAAAAAAATTTGTTTGCACATTATAATATACCTACATTATTTTGACGACTTCTGCGGCGTAGTGTCGTACATGGTTGCTACCTAGAAGTCGTTCAATGACTGTGCAAGTCAAATATATGTGTGTGAACATTTTATTTGGTCTGGATGTTTTCTATTTGTAATAACTTAGTAGTAAAAAGCTTAGATTGCAATCAATAGATAAAGTGTAATAAAACACCACTCTAGAATTACTACCGATACAAGAAATAGTCGGTAATGCTCCTTATTGCTAGCAATTGTACCTAAAGAAGACAATTAAGAAACTTGGCTCATCGCATGTAAGTACCGGACCTCGGGAATCAATTCAATAGCTTCGTCTTACTTAGAAGCAAGCATTTAAAGTCATAGAGTTATAGTTATAGCACTTAGTCAATAGAATTTTTGTAGTTATAATTTATAAACTATCGCGTTTCAATATTATAAATATATATTACGTTTCAATATTATAAATATATATTACGTTTCAATATTATAAATATATATTACGTTTCGGCACAGGTTGAAAATTATAAACATTATATAATATAAACGGGATATACATTTATTGGCAACGACACTACCAGCCGCACTATCCCGTTTATATAATGTTTATAATTTGTATACTTGTTAACTGTACTCCTCTCATAATCACGTCATACTAATCCTCATTATCATCATCATTATATTAGCTAAGGTCACTGCTGGGCATAAGCCTCCTTCAAATATTTCTACATTGCGCGGTCCTGTGCCTTCCTCATTCATAGATATAAAGCAGTCTTTTTAAAAAGAAGAAAAATTGCCATGAGCATTCATAATAATGCCAAAAACATCAAATTACTACGCAAATATATTTAGCAGTTCAAATATGAAGAATACATTTTGTTAGTTAGTAGGTTTCCCTGGCACTAGTGTTTACCTATCAAACCAAATCTGAATACATGAATATGAACGCTCAGTCGACACACAGACGCCTCCACAGATAATATTACTCAAATGAAAGATTCATTACATATATTCATATACCTAAACTTATTTGCATATGGCCGCTGTGTATTGGGCATTGTATATCGCTAACTGTAATGAAGCTGTTTTGATTAACATTCAGTTTGTTATTGAGTCTATTCTTTATTCAAAATATAGGCCATTTAAATAATGTTTATAAAAAAAAGAAAAAGGTTAAATGAAGAAGTTTTGCTGGAGTAAGAAGACTACGCTTTAAGGGTCATCTTGTGGTGATAACAATAGTTAAATCGTGAAAACATAATTGAGTTTCTAAAATTCAATTTCACCTGTGAGATGCTAGCTGGAGATTCCATGTCTTGTCAGAGTAAGAATGGAAAAGATTACCCTTCTACTCCACTTCAAGGGTGTCGATACAGCTAATTAAAAAACAATTACCAATTACCCGATAGACCTCTATAACTTATATCTCAAAGTATTTTTAATAGGCCTCAAATATCTCATCCGAAAACTTATGGCATTCCTATGCAACACAAGAATTAAAACTATTCATTGAAACAGCTTACATTAAACAAACAACATAAAATACTTTTACTCCATAACAATGTCTTCAACAACCACAACTACATTAGATAGAGCAATTAGGTATTCAATACTGAATCAAGTAATACTTTACAAAGATAAGTGGCACACAAATAGTTGTATGACAAAACTGCAAGCCGATCTTGTCTGACTACAGATGGGTATATTATGTAAATAGTTATGTTTCAACGTACTCGTTCAGATAAGTGAAGGTTACATGTAAATTATACACCGACCGCTACTGAATAACTATTGCAAATCGACACTGTACACACCTAATCGTATAAACTGGTACTTATAAGTGTTAGTGTAAAAGTGAACTGAATGTCTTTCTTACTTTCAAGTTAAAAGCGCAAAGTTTCTAACGTATAGGTACAGCCTAACACTATTGCAGTAATTATAGAAAAGCGGTGACGGTGTCATCATAACAGCCCATTAATGTCCTATCCTATTGCAGGAATGAGCCTTCTCCCGTGACGGAGGGATACTTGGCCTACTAATACCACGCTGGCCAGACTGATTAGTATAGGGTTCAATTTCAAGTTTTCTTTCTTTTTATTTCGTGAAGATAATATTCACGGATAGTCCCTTAGTCGATTTTTACGACACCTATGGGATGAGATGGGGTGGTGACATATTGTATTCTTACTCCGTCACCACACGGATAAGTTTTGTTTACAAATACCATAACTGGGCAAACTTAAAATAAAACCTCATTTAAACCGCCTGGTTTGCTATAATAAAAAAAAATTAGTAAGTACACGTCCCTTTTTCTTCTTTTGTAACTCCCTCGCGATAAGAAGAGCTAGTGACATTCTGCACCCTACTTACTATCGACTAATGATAAAAAAACACGAGGTAGAGCTGTAACAAATCACTTTATAATTTATTTATTGAAAAAAGAAAACATCAATGAAATACTCAAAAACTATAAAGTTTACTATAAAACATTTCGTAGAACACTACTACAGAAAACATCCCTTACATTACTACTGACGACATTTCATTAACAATAAAAAATAAACTTTAATTGTATAACAAGTAAGCTGATATTCGTGTAATCAATCAACGTTACCAATAACTCGACATATTACAGCTACCGCAAACAGGAGCAAACATACTTAATGTACGGTTTCCACTGAATGGGATGCATTGGAGAAAATTTCACGTTGAGCAAAGGAAGTTGAGCCTTGGATACAGGCTTTAAGTTGCATTTTTGCATAAAGGAAACTAGGTGCACGTATGCCGCGGTTGCCGTTGGCTGCGTTCGGTTGCCGTGCTAAAATGAAATTTAAGAACAAAGAACAAGGTTTAATTTCCTTTGGTCAACGTGAAACGGTTTCCTACGCGCTCTTTTCAGTGGAAATCGTAGATACCGCGGCAACACCGGGTGATAGAGGCTGGCAACGTTACTGGTATCGTACGGCGTGTTTATTCTGGCGCGTATATCGACCGGCGGGCGGTCCCGAGCGCGCGCCGACCGGCTCAGTCCACACTCGACCGCGGACGACGCCACACGTCTCCTACACCGACAAATGACAGCTGCCCACGATACCTACACAACATTCTATGTTACAAACACTAATAAACTGTCAAAGTTAACCTAATATTGTACGCGAATGTGATACATCTCATATAAAAGTGTTTTGTGTGTGCGTATATGCTTACAAATCTTCAGGCGGCTGTCTAAAAGGTAAGATGTTATTATTTGAATATTAATAGGTTACGCTTGTCGAAGGTCGACTTATACATCATATAATCATGTATGAATCTCAATCTGTATCGAAATTGCTACCTATTTGATAAGAAATCACTACATATAATCAATTTTTTGGTTATGTTTTGACCCAAAAGGGTTTACTCAAGGCCACCGCAAGTCATACTTGCACATCAAAATTTGTAGCATACAAAAGTATGTAAAATTTTTGTAAGGTATACTATACAAATACAATCTGATTCACGTAGCCATAGTACAATGACCGCCTACGGTTTCCGTAGCAGTGTGCTACGGCGTAGCAGTTCCGTAGTAAGGTGTAGCAATTAGTGTCATATTCCACGGTTTATTTATGCCTGGCGGAGAGATTGTAAGTTTCTCCTCAGATCGAGTGTAAAAGCCTTTGTTTACGCTCCACTTAATGGTAAAAGGAGATCTGAAACTTTCTTTGACAGTTTTGAAGCCTCGATTATTTTGTTACATGAGAAATAACTTTTAATTTTTTCTTTTTTATATTTCTTTGTAGCTAAATAACTTTGGTTACTTTAATATTTGTATAAAAAGTTATTCTTCTTTTGTAACCATTTAAAAGATAAAGTTAAGTTTTACAGTTATGTGGATACGCGTATTGTGGGAGGATGCATTTTAATCTTATTTCTTAGTGTGCAAGCTGAGATTTTTTGACAGATTCTGAATCTCGCACTGCAAAGACAGGGTAGAGGAATGTTAGTGGCCTACTACTATTTTGCTTATTAAACGGATTAGTATAATATTTTTATTTATTTACCACCATAATAAGTAATTAACATAATAACAGATATCAGCATAACATATTTGGGGGTGGTCTGGAGCCTAAACTAGGGAAGGTATACCCTGTATTTCAGGACTCCAGGTCACAATACGTATAGGATTTGATACAAGTTTTGTTTCTTTTTGCAGTATCATATTAAGTTATGTATTAAAATTTGTAGTACACCTACTTAACATAAATAAATATAATAGCAATATGAATGAAATAATAATATAAGCTAGTATTTTTCATACAACACTGTTTAGCAACAATACTTGTGAGCATTTTACTATATAATTACTAACCAATAAGTTAGCTTTAAATATATGTTTACGTCAACTTTGGTCCAAGATGAATTTGTGAGTTAACAGGTTATCCTTCATAGATCTCGGATGTTGTATTTCTAGTTCCCGGGTGTATTTCTATATACCCTGAAGATGGTTACTGTGGAGGTTTTAGTCAGTAGACCAGTCTATGGGAGTCTGACATAACCACCTCGCCAGCACCCCCAGGTGAAGATGTGTATGCCTAAAGCATTTCCTCCATAAGAAAAAAAATCCATTCACCACAAGTGCTTCCAGAAAAGCTGATCTAAATATGACTTTAAAACCCCACTGAAGGGATTGGCCTGCTACAGTAACGAAAGAAAAGACCTAGACTTCTTGGTAGCTTTCGTATATAATCTTTTGAATTTTAACAATGAGTAACTAGGTCGCCGGCTAGCAGTATAAATAGGTATACTTCCCTAACAAAACAGGAAGAACCCCGGGGGCAATGGTACGCTTATATGGTTATACCAAAGCAAAATTAACATAATATTTTTAATTCATTTTATTATTATAAGTTAATTTTATTCAAGAATATGTATTAATTACGCAAAGGGTTTGAACATTTATGGATACAATGTTTACGGAATAATGGTTCACAAATCGTTTTTAGATAATAATAATAATGAATGCTTTTTATACCAATTAGGTACTATGTTTGATTTTTGAGGAAACAAAAATATGAGTTTGGATTATAATTTAAATTGGTTTTAAAAGTACTCTGTAATTAGTGACCTATTGTAGGGGCAGAGCTTGTCCGGTAATTTGAGCAACTATAAAGAATTACTTAGTGCTTTAAGCTACTAGCACTATGCTGGTCAGACAGATTTGTTACAAATCAGACACAAAGAAACATTCAAGCTGTTCAGCATTAAGTTCTAACTTGCGATCAAATTTCATGCTAACGCATAATAAATAAATATTAATCCTCACACATCGCCACCTAGTCCCAAACTAAGCAAAGCTTGTACTATGGGTACTAGACAACGGATAAACATACTTAAATACTTTTTTTTTTGTAAATACATACGTATTATAATGATTACTACAGTAAAGGCAGCTTAAAACTTATTGTAAAATCCTCCATTTTTAATTCAGTTGGTTGAAGAACAGCCATTGTAGTGCATGAATGACGGGCATGGAGCCAACATAAAAGAGATGCGATGGAAAGATTTTAAGAGCGAAATAAATTTCTTGGACGCCGTAATATTACCTACCTACCTACTTATCTTAAAAATATATTTAGTCACAAAATTTAAAACTACCGTAGTTTTTACCAATAATATTAAGAATATCCCGGCTCCGGTTTACTTTGACAGATTCAATAACCAATCCGTAAGTTTAAGGCCCGGCGCCCACTATCGGCCGGCAACGGTGCGGCTCGGTACAGCTCGAGCGCTTTAGGCCGCTGTGGGACTGCTTCGGTCGGCGTCGGACGGCTTCGGTTGGCTTCGGTCGGCGTCGGGCGGCTTCGTACGCCTTCGTGCGCCTGAGAGCTGTTCTGCGACGTATCTGACACTATACTAATCTAGCTTTGTCAAAAGACTGCCTCGGCGTCCCCGGGCACGTCCACGACCGCCGCGATAGTTCGAAGGCGGGCGCCTTCAAGCTATCGCGCGTATCGCGCGTATCGCATCGTAGCCGTTCTAAAGCCACCTGAAACGCTCTGAGGCGCCCGAAGCCGCTCTAAGGCGTTCGAGCTGTACCGATGCCGGCCGATAGTGGGCGCCGGGCCTAACACTGAAATATGAATACGAAGAAATTACAATATTAAGTAACCGATTTGATTGATTTTCAATATTTTTTGTATTAAATCCTTTTCTCGCATAACCTTAGTTAGTAAATATTATCATAAAACCAAGACAAAATACTACAAAAAAAAAACAATTAAATTTTTATATTCGTCCTTGTTAGAACGTCACAGACATAAACTCCAAATGGGAGCTAAAAACAAGAGTGACTTTATGTGAACTAAAACCAGAGCTTCCTTGGACCACGTTACCGGTATATTGCGGTCGTAACTAAACGTTGAATGACGTCACTTTAGAGTGAAACGTTACGAGTTTTGAAAGATACAGAAGGATAATATTATACATATTATCTTTATTATTATGAATATGTACTAAAAAAACCAACTATGTCATAACTAGATAGTTGTTTAATTTTTACAGCAACCTATAAATGCCTCACTGCAAGGGCAAACTTGCTCCATGTAAAGACGTGGCAAATTTGGCCGAAAAGAAGAAGCATTGCCCCTTATATTATATATTTTATAGATAGTATCTTTACGAAAATATAGGAAGATAAACTATAGTAGATAAAGGCCTGTAGATACTAATCCGACTGACCGATTTTCTTTATAAAGTTATCCTCCCGTCATTGATTTTATAATAAAAATATGTGCTATTATAATTAGTTCAAAAACTAACAAAATTCATTGTTTATTTACAATAACGCATAATAAATACTGAATGCACAACCACATAGTAACCTTCATTGTAACTTAACTGCATTAATCATGCGGATACGGACACAATTCGACCGTTTATTTAATTAAAAAGCTAACGAACCGAACCTACCGTAATTGTACCTTTTAGGATACGCCACACAACTAACAGGAACGATTTTGATCTAATTACTTTACGACTTTTAGGACTACAATATTATGTTTCTTTTTGTCATACAATTTTTAAGTGCCTCGGTGTGAAAGAGGTTGAGTATATGCGGCTTCTGTACACGAGGTCACGGGTTTTATCCCACACAAGTTAGTTATGTGTGATCTACGAATCCTGGATGTATTAAGTGTTTCGAGGCCTAGTACAAGAGTTGGCCTTCTAAATAAAAAAAAAATAAAAAATGTATAACTTTTTCTATAAAGAAAAAATGTATAACTTTTTCTATAAAGAAAAATGCACGTTTTTGTAAAAAAATACGTTTATTACATCAGAACACTTGCATTTTTTTCACGCGTTATTAAAACCCACATTTACACACACAGTATTACCAATTAAAGACGAGAAATTGTAACAATAGAAAGGAAAGTCAATCAAGTTAACCAAAGATATTGATCTAATTACCTACTCTACATTTATAAAACCTTTAAAACATAGCCTGTATTTGTTGCTTATAAATAATGTTCGTGGCTGTACTATTATTGGTTTACTAGCAATTAGAGGTATTATAACTCGTAATAATTTTAGTTTATTGACCTTTTTAATGTTTACTATTGGTTTTATCTATTAAATAGCTATTTTGTACGATCACAATCAAGTGGCACATAATGTTCATTAAACATGATCAATATAAGAAATATAGCAAAACCATGTGTTTATAATTTAAGCTGCTACGAAATAGGACAAATGAAATATTCTGTTTAATTTTGATTTTGTTTACCAAAAATTCTTCATGGTATTTTTTTATTAAAACCATGAAACTTACTAACTAATACCTATACGTCTTAGATCTCTTATATAAAAATAAGTCGGGTTTTCCTTCCTGACGCTATAACTCCAGAACGCATGAACCGATTTCACGATTTTGCATTCGTTGGAAAGGTCTCGGGCTCCCATATAAATACTGATGGAACCGCCGCACTCCAAATATAATGGCTGTGGCCTCCTTTTGTATTTGCGAATAGCGCTTTTCCGCTGCATTTAGCGTTCGTGAGGCGAACGATATGGGCCGTTCCACACCATCAGTTCCTGCCTGAGACAGAATTGCTCCTAACCCACTAGGAGATGCATCTACTGTAAGAATAATTTTTGCATTCTGATCAAAATGAGCCAGTATTTGCTCAGATGACAAACACTCTTTAATTTTCTTAAAAGCATTATTATGTATAGGGTCCCATTTCCATTTACTACCCTTTTTCAAAAGTGCATAAAGAGGACTCAGGATAGAAGATGCATTTGGTACAAACTGTCTATAATAATTAACTAACCCTAGAAAAGACTGTAGTTTATTTACACTATTTGGCACGGGAGCCTCAACTATAGCTTTTACTTTTTGTTTGGATTTTCTAATCCCATTTTTATCTATAGTATAACCTAAATACTCCACTTGATCAGCAAAAAATATACATTTGTTCTTTTGCAAGGTTAACCCTGCGTCCTGTAACCTATTTAAAACCATCTCAAGGCGAGCTAAATGTTGTTCCTTAGTTTCCCCTGTTATACAAATATCGTCGAGCATGCACATAACTCCATCCAATCCCGACAGTAGACACTCCATCGCGCGCTGGAAAATAGCGGGCGCGCTGGAGAGGCCGAAGACAAGTCTAGTATATACAAATAATCCCCGATGGGTATTTATACAAGTTATCTTTTGCGATGCCTCATCGAGAACAAATTGTGAGTAGGCCTGGGTCAAGTCTAATTTAGTAAATTGTTGCCCCCCGTGTAGTTTCACAAACAATTCCCGAACTGTCGGCAAGGGATAGTGTTCCACCACTAACTGTTTATTTACGCTAACAGAATAATCAGCGCACAAACGAACAGAACCATCGCGTTTTAATATAGGTACAATAGGAGATGCGTATTGCGAGTGTTGAACCGGTTTTAGGACACCTATACGCACTAGACGATCGAGTTCACTATTAACCTTATCTCTTAATGCGAACGCTATAGGACGTGCTTTGCAAAATACCGGTTTTACATCGTTTTTTAATTGTAAATTTATTTGGTATTTTGAAAAAACCCCTAATTCGTTGGAGAATACCAATGGGTAACGTAATTTTAATTGTCCGACAATATCAATGTTTACATTGTTTATTTTTTGCATTTGTAACTTGAACAAGGAAATAAAATCGCGTCCCACTATTGGTGGTCCCCCGTCTTGTATTACCCGTACATTTATTGCGTGCGTATCATTTAAATACGTAAAAGGCAAATTAATAATACCAAGGCATTGAATTGCCCTTCCCGTGTACGTATATAACCGGTCTTTTGTTAATGATAATGGCATAGAATTAAAATATTTTTTATATGTTCTATCGGAAATCGCAGTAACCGCCGAACCTGTGTCCAGTTCAAATTTTAAGCTAACGGCATTTATTAAAATAGTTAATGTCATTGGTTCACCCCTTTGAGTAAATATTTTTAAAATCTTACCGTCGTCACCGTCACTTTCACTCAACTCGCCTGTGGTACCTACAAAGTTCACTTTTTTACACATTCGGCGCAAATGGCCTATTTCGTTACACTTTTTGCATTTGTACTTAGAGAACCGACACTGAACCGCATTGTGGTTTCTATAACCGCACACTGTACACTTTTCCTTTGTATTACCGTTAGTATTTTCCGTTTGCTTATTACGCGCTATCTTGAAAACCGGCTCGCTCGGTGTTGGTCCTACTGCTTCTGCCTGGGAAGATGAAGACGCTGTTGCTCCTTTGCGCGCACTGCGCACGCTCTCCGCCAGCTCCACTGCCTTTGCCAGTGTCAAGTCCTGGAGGTCCCGTGCAAACAACTTCTCCTTTTCCGGCCCAGGTTGCATACCCATTACAAAACGATCCCGGAGCGCCTCCTCTACGTTCAAGAAACTGCAATGTGTAGTTAGCCCACGTAGCCTCGCAGCCCACTGCGAATACGTCTCTTCTGCTGTCTGCGTAGCCGCATAAAAGTTGTGCCGTTCCCCGAATCCACACTTTTTCGGTGTAAAGTGGTTATCGAGCAGTACCAGAATGTCTTCAAAGGGCACCTGTGTTACTTGCTTCGGTAACGCCAAATCCGCAGCCAGTTTGAAGGTACTATCACTGAGTGCACTCAACAAGATTGCTCGTCTTTTCACTCCTGCTGGGTCCTTTATCGCGTCGATGTCGTTCGCGATAAACCACTGCACAATACGTTGCTTATAGTTTTGCCATGTATGCACCGTATGGTCAAAACTCGATAAAATACCGAAATGCGACATTTTAATTTTATTATTTTCGAGTCGCGGGTAAGCTCGTCGCCAATGATATGTATGTGCGTAGGGACAAGTGAAACAACTAATGGTCGAGATCACACTGACGTTTAATGACAAGCGATGGATACTTATAGGAGTGGACGCAGCCACTCACCTATGTACATATACATATATGCAACAGTGAGGTTTATAGCAAAGAAAATTTAGAAAAAATTTCAACAGAAAAGCGGGAAAAAAACCCCGTGCGAAGCCGGGACGAGTCGCTAGTGGTGATATATAAAAATCAAGCAAACGCAATTCTTAAATTAAACCTGGCTTAATACGAATCATAATAAAAGAAAATGAGTGCTTACTGCGAAAATATTGAAATGGAGTTTTAACGAATACAATTTGAACTCTAATTCTTGGAGTAAGAAAGATTTTTTACGTTGCATGTGATAGTCATTTTAAAGTAAGCCACGTCGGAGACAGTATTTACCATTATTTATTTTAAAGTTTATTAAACTAAGTAAGTTAAAGTGGAAGAACTTATTTAGAGTTCACAACTATTATAATTTCTGTATCTAGATGTAAATAAATGGGCCGGTAAACGTACGATACGTGTAATTTAGCTCCGTTTATTTTTAACTAGTTTTGTATATCGTTTGATTGATTACAATATTTTCAAGGTTATTTCTGTAGGTAATTCAACTTTACAGAAATAAATGGAAAAATGTAATGTAGGGTAATTTCTATTTATGATTAACATAATCGCTAAGTGTAATTGACAATATATGTTTGAGAGTATGTCTATTTTTATTTACTTATGTTTAATTATAATTAAAAAAAAATATTAGTCTATATTAATAATTTTAAAAAAAATAGCGCGAAGAACCGACAGACGTTGGGGCAGAAAGGTTCTGGAGTGGCGACCGCGTACCAAAAAACGCAGGGTGGGGAGACCCCTCACTCGGTGGACCGACGACGGGAAGCCGGTGGATGAGGGAGACGCTGGACCACACAAGGTGGCAATATTTGGAGGAGGCCTATGTCCAGCAGTAGACGTCAATTGGCTGAGGTGATGATGATGATAACTTTGTATGAATCAAAGAAGTTTTTTTATTGGTCAGGCTGAGTCCTAAAGGTTTACGAACTACAAGTTTTTTATCAGTCTGATTCCTGAAGGGTAATGAACTACAGATCGGATAAATCTAATTAATTATTGTATTTGTAATGGGTAGAGATGCTGATAAAACATTAAATAAATAGCTCAATATTGTAGATATAATTCAGAGCTTACATGTTTGCTATCAACACTTAATTAAATAAATACTGATACGATACATAATATGTAATTCAAACGCTCTCATTTCCCGACATTTCGATTAACTTGTATTCTTGATAAGAATCAAAGTAACCATTTACCTGGGACATAGAACTAAATGAACAAATTCGGACTACAAGAATCTCGTACGTAATCTAGTTAACTGATAGGTATTTATGGCGAAATGTGACTCAGATTAAATTAATACTTATAATTTCAGCGATCTCTTTAGCGTTGTAGTTATAGTTTATAGCTGCAAACCAGGTCTTTAATTCGAATCCCGCTCAATGCACAACTTTGTGTATTATGTTACAATCAAAGCTCATAAACGGTCAAAACCACGACTTCCTGTTTATTTTTACTGTTTTTTTGCAGTCAAAAGTGGTTTCGACCGGGTAGGGTATGAGTTTTGACTGTAACATATACACATGAAAGTTTGCATTGGTCAAGTTGTTGTATGAGTATGTACAATTTGATTAATTAATTAATAGAAAAATGTAAGTACCAAGTAACAGAAAATATCTTATTCTTAAAAATGACAACTCCCGCACTAGGGATCATGCCCTGTGTCGCGGGGACCTTTTACAAACATCAATTAACGGACACAAAGAACACCCAGACCAGGACAATAATTTGTGGATCTCACAAATTATTGTCCTGCGTGGGGATCGAACCCACAACCTCTTGCACGGCAGCCGCTTGCGCTACCGTCGCGCCACCGCGACCACCACTTACATACTTATACTTCACGCCATATTGATGACGACCTCGGTGCACCGAAGTCGTCATCAATATTTAAGTTTATCTGTACCTATAGTACAAGATCTACTGAGTTTGGGATTAGATAGCGTTGTAGGAATGGCGTTACCAAAATCAAAATAGAATATGCAAAAATAAATTTGAATTCTATTAATAAGCTTTCGACAAGACTTGCTTAGGCGTTATCTAACTTGTTTGATAAACTAAAAATGTCGTACCTACGTACCTAAATAACTAAGATACTTAAACACTAAATATTTTACCTTTTAGCAGCTTTGTTAGGTTCCCTTTACGCTGGAGGACTAGGTATAATTAATTCGCTGTTGTATAAATATTTCTGAACCTTGAATTTGAGAATATCGTTTCTTTCGCTTGATTATATTAGAAAATTATATCTAGAACTTACTTTTCAGTCTATTTAGAGTCACTAATTAAGTAAAAGAGATAGATAACTGCTGTGTCTTCAAGAATGGTTCAACTTCTACGTAAAAGAAGAACCCAGTACGCGACTTAGTTTGGGACTAGATGGCGTTTTATAAATATAAGGAATTATATCAAAAATTAAGGATTTGTGTTGAAAAAATATTTTATGAATTTATTTATTATTGAACAATAAGATTATACATTTTATTGAAGCATCTAGTAATTATTCTTAAATGTAAAAATGTAACAAAGGAGTTGATTTTACTAGCATTCATTTTACAACGTTTTTGTTCCCGGATCATTGTACAATGTAAAAAAGGTTTTTGTATTCGCTATTTTAAGTGAAGCATGAAAAGAAGTAGGTAGTAATAAAATACTCCTTAAATAATAATAGTAATAGAAAAGAATGAGTCGTAAAAAATATTTATTACGAATTTTTTACGGACGTTTTAATTTAGTGTTTGAATCACCTTTCCGTAGAGTACTAGCTGTTGCCTCCGACTTTGTCTACGCAGTATGTCAAGTAGCTCATATTGTAAATACAATATCTTTATAATTGTAATGGTAGCCTATGTTTTATTCTGACGTTTAAAAAGCTATATTTTTGTAAAGATTAATTGAATTCCATTCTGTGGTTTTTACTTAAAAGAGTAACAGACATCCATACATACTGACAAACTTTTGCATTTATTTTATTTATTACCAAAATTTAAGAACTAAGAATTTATAAGAAACTTATAAAAAATTAAATGCTTTTAATAACAGTATGTAAAATCTCCGTTTAAAAACCATAAATAACTAATAACTATTTGATTCTAATATATAATTACTTACGTAGATTTATATAAGTTATACTATTTTCTACACAACACACTTGACCTTTCCGAAGGTCACTCGGACCCGTGTTGTTCCTTTTCGGTTAAATAAATAATGATATCTGTTAAGGGGTTCAATCATTTACGTTAAAACAGTTTTACAGGGAAAAAATTGGTTCAATGTCCGTCTTAAAGTTTCGTGTTTATTAGTTTTAGATATAATGTACATTTTTACGTGTTTTGTTTATAATTTAATAGGTAAGGTGGCTTTAAGCAAATAGAATAATAAATCTGAACCTCGAGAACTACGACGTCTCTGTTGACTTTTAGAAAAATAGCTATTTGATTCCCATACCAATGGCCATGGTAATAAGTCCCTTACGTAATAACTTACATGGTAATAACTTTGACGTCACCAGTGAACCGACTTTAAAAAACAACAATCCTACCTATTACTGGGTAGGCCCGTAGCCTTAAAAAAATAGACAATCGTTTTACCTACTATGGTTTCAAAATAAAAACAAGACAACCTAGCCTCTATACGCTGCAATAACATAAATACCCAACTCAAGCCTTATGCACGTCTTCGCTGGACTCTACCAACAATTCCGGACACCTACAACCTATTTCGAAGACCTTCTTGCGCGTGCTTTCGCGTCAATGAACACGACGTCTTCCGTAATAAAAGCGTATTTTCAATGACTATTCTGTGAAAAGAAAATATGCTTTATGTGGAATACTTAAGCATGATTTTCACTTGAATCCGTTGAATCTCAATATAGGGAACGTGTAGCACCATTTCATTTTAAAAAACCCGAGTGAATTTCCCTCTGCATCCAGTTTGAAATAAATTGAGATGCGTCCAATCCTTTTCTTACGTAATGTAGGAAACCTTTTAGCATAGGTATTTCGTTCTGTATTTTCTTATTGTTAAGTTTAAAAGTGAGGGGTTAATTCTCGTTGATTAGCGTTTGGCATTCTATCCCCGGTTTCGGAATATCTGATCAAGTAAAAATGAACTAATCAAGTGTCAAAACTCTTGTCAACTATCATTTTAAGGAACTAAAATTTGACACTTGATTAGTTGATTTTTACTTGATCAGTCATTTGGAAACCGGGGGTTGGATTGGTTACTAAACTGTCAATTTTGTCATTTTGCCTCGTTCTCCACTGTCCTTGAATATCGGAACTTAAAACCCTGTTTAAATCAAGTTGTCATTCTTTGATATCGTTATTTAATACTATCTGCTAAGCTTTTCCTTCGTCGTCTTTTAGGACACCCGTTGGAGAAGATAAGTTAGTCACACTATCAGCTTCATTCAATCTATAACCACCAGAAAGAGAAAAAAACATTTCAAATCTATTAAATGTAGGTACTTTTCAACAAGGGTGATTTGAAAACATTCAAATAAATCAATGACGAAACCTTTCTAAAGATTTCCAATAAAGATGGTTGTTAAGAATTCAGAATTACATCTACACAGTCTGTTTGAGTATCGCAAAGAGCTTAGATTAGCTTGTTTGCTCTGACATTTCAACATAATTACTCAATATTTAATAAGAACCCGCTTTTGCTTGTATAAGGCCTTTACACACTGCTGACTTCTGTTTATTTTTTAGATTAGAAAATTTCAAAATTACTGTTGAATGACTGCACAGGGATTATTGTAAATATTATTTGAATCATAATAGAAGCTATTTAATGTCTGATTGTAGGGACAGAGCTTCTTCAGTTTTGGAGTGAAACTAGAAAGAACAATGCTCAAAAATGTATGGACACCGTCCCCACTTTGTAGCACTTTAAGATATATGTTAATCGAAAGGTATTAGTCATCTCTCCATTTTATTGTATGATAGCAAAGCTCAAATGTGTATCCGAAAAAAGTTATATCGTCCTAAAGAAACCGAAATCAGTCACATTTATGTTGCTGTTTATTGTACTTTTTCGAAATTATAGCCAATAAAATACATAAATAACAGTGTAGAATATAAGAAAAATATAAAAGATTATTTATTTATTTATTATTACGCGCCGTATATGCCCAATGACCCGAGTTTTTCTTTTTTGTGGGCACGAGTAAGTAGTTTGTCTCTTGGGACATTTACTACTTTACGCTGGGTGTGGGGTGGATGACCCTCAACCTAAGACATTTAAGTGTCATGCCTCAGGGGTACCCCCTGTGGGGTACGAACCTCGGCCTGGACCGTCACCGACTAACAGGATGTGCGGAAGGCACGCTCTCTAGGAGCGAACGCGGCGCGTATTCCTGCCTTGGCGGCGAGGACGGAACCGCGGACGTGTTGTTGTGGCTTCGCGAGCCGTATGAGCTATACGTTGAGCGATAGCGATCCTATCACCCGGCTCTTTAAGATCATGTCTAGGTCTGAAATTGTCTAAATGCCTTCCAATACCAAAGTACCACACGATACTGACGACATGCGCGCAGGCACCAACTGTTCTCACAGCGGTTAAGCATGAACAATGATATGCCTGAATGGCGTTTATATCCTGTGCGTTATTTAAAACCAAATACCTGTAATAGGTCGCACTTGACCTATGTTTGGATAAAATTCGACCCCTCAAAAGAGTGCAATCTGCCGTGTTTGTACCGTATTGGTTCATAATTGGGCTTAGAGTTGCACCAACTTCTATGTTACAGACGCCGCCACGTAAATGTTCGCTAACATAGGAAGCTGCTAGTTTTAAGTGTGATATGTCCCCAAACTAAACAAAATAGTATCCTCGTTTGACAATTCAGGAAATGGTATATTTATCGACTCATCAGTTAATGTTCTGAACGTAGCCTGCTTGTAGCCTGTAACGTAGTTACCCAAGTCATTGTTGATGTGAATTCTGCGATTAATTCGTTTAACGAAGTCTGTGGTATAGACAATGTGATGAAAAAGCTCCCTGGATGTATTGAGAAGCGCACCAGCAATTCGGTAGTCTGTGAAGAGATAAGGAAGTGCTAATACACTTCCTAATCTCTTCATTCAATAATTTGAATACTACATTCCTGAACATTTTATGGCCTCACAAATCTCCCGTTTATGGCCTCAATGACCCAACGGACAAATTGTTACTAGGCGGGATTTATTTGGTTCTTCATTCTTGAATCTACGTCCAACGCCCTCAGCGAGTGGTTCTAGAAATGGAGGATAACAGTCAACCCGGAAAAGAGCCAAGAGTTGAATTTTCACAAGACAAGGACCCATAAAACTAAACATAAACGAGACACCAAAAGTCAAAAAGTTCGGCTTCCCGATCCCTTGGGCGAGGGAACTCATCATACTCGACGATAAAGCGGGGCTCGTTTGTGATGGGACGGCTGCACTTACTCCTTCCAAGTTAGGATACATGAGACTTGTATTAGGCCAATCATGACGTACGCGTGCGTAGTTTTTACACACCTTAGGCCACATAGCAGGATCCACAAGTTACAAACAATTCAGAAAAGGTTCATGCGCAAAGCGACGGGAGCACCGCGGTTCACGTGTAACGAGGATCACCACATCGACTTCGAGTTGCCGACCATCCAGCAACACATGAAACTCTGTTCCCGTGGTCCAGTCGCTACTTTGAAATGGCTGCCACTCACCCCAACCAACTAGTGGTTGAGGCATCCGGGTACATCCCCTCTAGAATATCCAAAATTAGAAGACCTGGACATGCTCTCGAAGAGCCGGGTGATAGGATCGCGATCGCTCAACATAGAGCTCATACGGCTCGCGAAGCCACAACAACACGTCCGCGGTTCCGTCCTCGCCGCCAAGGCAGGAATACGCGCCGCGTTCGCTCCTAGAGATCGTGCCTTCCGCACATCCTGTTAGTCGGTGACGGTCCAGGCCGAGGTTCGTGCCCCACATGGGGTGCCCCTGAGGCATGACACTTAAATGTCTTAGGTTGAGGGCCATCCACCCCACACCCAGCGTAAAGTAGTAAATGTCCCAAGAGACAAAGTACTTACTCGTGCCCACAAAAAAGAAAAAATCGGGTCATTGGGCATATACGGCGCGTAATAATAAATAAATAAATAATCTTTTACATTTTTCTTATATTCTACACTGTTAATTATGTATTTTACTGTCTATAATTTCGAAAAAGTACAATAAACAGCAACATAATTGTGACTGATTTCGGTTTCTTTAAGGCTATATAACTTTTTTCGGATACACATTTGAGATTTGCTGTCATACAATAAAATGATCAAAATACTAAGGCCTTTCAATTAACATAGGTTTAAAAGTGCTACAAGCTGGGGACGTTTTGAGCATTGTTCTTTAGTACTATGCTTTCAAGATGGATTAGTATCGGGCACATAGGGTTAGTGTAGCCAAGCAGCGTAAGATAGCTAAGTTGTCTTGCGAGGAGACTTGTCTCTGCAGTGTGGAAATTCATGAGCCGTTATAGTGATGATCTAGGTCTTTAAAGTACTGCACAGTAGGATGTGCTACGAAAACATCCTACAAGTCCTTGATTATATAACATTTATTATAAAAAAGGCTTCACGAACTAAAATAAATAAACCTAGATACTATAAATATTTAATATAGTCAAAGTTAATCTAGTCACACCCTTACTTTACACTTTATGAACGTTAGCTACAGGCAACTCTGGTCAGTATTTGAGCCTGTATTTTTAGCGTTTCATCCTAAAATGTAAGCAAGCAACGCTAAATTATAAAACACAGGACGTTCATTTTTGTAGACACAGGCTTGGGACGCAGCCGTGTTATCGTGGATTTTCATGCTTGACATTTTAGTTTTTTAGCACTTTTTTACGCGGCTTTGGAAAACATAATATATTTTAAGCTTGAAAGTGTAAATTATCAGCGTAAAAGTGTAGTAAGTCACCTACATATTTATTATATCTAAAAAGATACAATGTCTGTTTAAAATATGTAGATAAAAAATTGTAAAAACCTATTTACAGATAGACACACATAAATAGATGATATAATGAAATGCTTTTTACGATAGTTCTTTTTGACGAGCACCTACTTTATTTGAAAATTATAAATTGTTTGACAAAAATGGTTCACAAACAAGTCCTACTGTTGTAAGTTTTTGTGTTGTGTGTTTTCCACACCATTTAATTTAATGTATTCCACTATACCTACATGCTGCTAAAATCATGTACATTAAAATACCTATTAATACCCATTTACGATTGCTACATATATTTTGAAGCAGCTTCGCAAATAATAACAAACGTCAGATTCTGTTAATTGAATCAATGGTTGTTGTTTTGGCACTATAATGTTTAATTGAATCTGCTGCTGTTTATTGTAACTAATAAAATGAATTTATTCGACCGTAACGTACTGCTGTTTTCATGTCAGTTGCATGTTTTTGTTGTTGTAAATTTTGGAAATGAAAAAGTTCCTATTAGTTTTTGACTAAAAACATACTTTTTGACTAAAAAACCTTTATTTAACAATTTTTAATTTGGGTCCTAAAATATCTGACTACACTGTAAAAATCACAGTACATTTTAAAATACCGCAAAAATTCGCCCTTTATTTTAAGGCAGCGCGTAAGAATGTCACTTGCATTGGCCTGTTCTAAATTTGTCTTTTCTATTTCTATATCTCTTCTATACAATACATTTCTAATAAAATGCAATAGCAAAAGTCAGAGAACGACAAGCCCGTTTCTATATTTGGTGGTGTGAAAAAGACAGCAGAGAATACTAGAGATAGATAACTCTACGATTTGACGACCTCTG
Organism: Schrankia costaestrigalis; assembly: GCA_905475405.1. Lineage (NCBI taxonomy): Eukaryota > Metazoa > Arthropoda > Insecta > Lepidoptera > Erebidae > Schrankia > Schrankia costaestrigalis. Next base: position 8,241,672 of record FR997832.1, read on the forward strand.
TGGCGCAGTCGGAATATTACATGGCTGCTACGCAGAGGTCTCGGGTTCGATTCCCGCTCAATGCAAATCTTTGTGTGCATGAACATGATTGTTTGCATTGGTCTGAGTGTTTTCTATGTATAATAGGTACGTATTTACAAAAAAAAGGGTTTAAGTATGTTTATCCGTTGTCTAGTACCCATAGTACAAGCTTTGCTTAGTTTGGGACTAGGTGGCGCTGTGTGAATGTGTGAGGATTATTTATTTATTTATTCTACTGTATACATTCGTTATTTAACTACGGAGAAACTCTTACTTTTTGGGATGTAACATTTATAGGCACAAAAGAATTAGCTTCATATCGAAATATTAGAAATATTAAATTCTATCGATGTCAATGTTTTAAAGGTTTTATTTTAAAACATATTAACATAGTTACATAATGTTTTGTTTGTGCTTATCATTCCTTACTAATTACTACTTTAATCTTCAACAAGTGGGGCAAAACGATACATTTTATTACTATACGAATTTAGTTATTCAAGCTTGCAACCCTAATTTTAAGATTGAAATAAAACTAAAATAAGAGTAGCATAAAACTTTTCCCTTCTCAAATAAGTTCTTAATTTCACAAAAGGATCAAGTTTTCAAAGAGAATGTGTTATCTTAGTCGTTCTTACTAATGCCTTCGGAATCGTAGCTCTACGAGATATCCAACTTTATAATCTGTAACTTTCCGATGCCAAGCGAAAACTGCAATCTCGTAAGTAATAAGTTTTTTTTTATATAAATTACTTATTATCGAAATGCGATAAAATTTCAGATTCATTTTTATCTTATTTTTATCACGATAATAATATATATATGATATTATTGAACCCGATTGAAACCCTTTTTCCGATCCGACCAATTAAAACTAATCATTTAAAGTTAATGCATGGTAATGTAGTAATAAAATGATTTCATTTTGTCGCTTTCTTTGTTCCTTTCTCGATAAATACAGCTGTAATAAAACCGAACTTATGTAAAATGCATCTGCATAACCCAATGTACGAGGAAGAATATTAAACAATATACATTAACTATTAAACATTTGATCTCATCTTTAGTCAATAATTCACAAGTAGGTACCTATACTTAAATGCGTGTGGTGACGGAGTAAGAATACAATATGTCACCATCCCATCTCATCCCATAGGTGTCGTAGAAACCGACTAAGGGACTATCTGTGAATATTACTTTTATATAGAAAGAAGGAAAACTTGAAATTAAACCCTATACCAATCCGTCTGGCCAGTGTAGTATTAGTAGGCCAAGTATCCTTCCGTCGCGGGAGGAGGCCCGTCCCTGCAGTGGGACATTGATGGGCTGCTATGATGATTATGGTAATACTTTGATTAGCGCTACCTACTTATTATAGCTATTAAGTAAAAATGTAGAACTGTGTTATTTTCAATTCATTAAAATTCACTTCCACCGACATCAACGTAAGAAAAATCACATGAGATCAAAAAAGGTTTGACTATTTTATTATTGACTAATCTGCTTTTCTCTTGCGGCATAATTGTTTGCTTTTGTTCGTTCAACTAGATTAAATTTTCTGTTTAGTGTCAATATAGCTTAATCAACAGTTTATTTTTGGCGGTCTCTCGCTAAAATATTAAATGATATACCGTACTCATCACATTAATGGAAATATCGTGACTAGAGAAACAAAAATAAAACAACAAACTATAGGATCCGTCTGGCTAACATGGTATTAGTAGTTCAAGTCTTTTGTCTGACCATTGTTTGCTTGAAAAGTAATAAATAAATAATCCTCACACATTTACACAACGCCACCTAGTCCCAAACTAAGCCAAGCTTGTACTATGGGTACTAGACAACGGATAAACATACTTAAATACCTTTTTTTGTAAATACATACATACATAGAAAACAATCAGACCAATGCAAACAATCATGTTCATGCACACAAAGATTTGCATTGAGCGGGAATCGAACCCGAGACCTCTGCATAGCAGCCATGTAATATACCGACTACGCCACAGAGGTCGTCAAAAGCCAGTATGTTCTTTGTAATGTTATCGTTGCAGATTCGAGTTCCTCAACGTCTCCTCGTGACACTATGTGGAGCTAAAACAAACTTTCTTTTCTTTTTCTTTTAAAAAAAGACAACTCCCGAACTAGGGATCATGCCCTGTGTCGCGGGGACTTTTTACAAACATCAACTAACGGACACAAAAAACACCCAGACCAGGACAATAATTTGTGGATCTCACAAATTATTGTCCTGCGTGGGGATCGAACCCACAACCTCTTGCACGGCAGCCGCTTGCGCTACCGTCGCGCCACCGAGGTCAAGAAAACTATGAATTATTTATTCTAAACAAAAGTACAAACTTTTCAAAATCATAACTGAGTCTGACGCAACGCCCATTTCTGTTTGATTCAAAGTTCTGTGTTTAAAATATGTTGCATTTCACAGTAATAGCAGAATTTAATCACATAGAAAATTCTCAGCGAGATTGCCTATTTGAAGAAGGAAACAGAACTGAATATAACTTCCATTATATGAAAATGTAGATTGCTTTTATGTTTTATCCATCTACTTCATAGTTGTAGATGAACTGAAGTTTGGATAAAGGGAACCCCAGTTACCCAAGTACACGTACATTATATTAAAACAAAACACAAAATTCAATTTGTCCAATTTCCCTGAGTCTAAGCACAAAAACATCCCCTGGGCGTTAAAATTCCGACTCTGAAAAACATATTACAAAGTGTGCTATGGAAAAAACATTTCTTATTCGTGAACGCTAAAGAAAAGCCGATTATCTGTACCTGTATCTTGTGCCTCACCGACATTATCGATATGCACTTCAATATTTACTCGTTCAACAATCGGTTATATAAGATGAATTTGAAAAATAGTTAACCGTAAGATATGTTATGTTTAGTTTTAACTTTTGAGGCATTGTCTGTCTTCTAAATGATTGACTATTACAGATAAGAAAACAGGAAAATCTTTATCTATATCTATACTAATATTATAAAAAGGTAAAGTTTGTGTGTTTTTATGTTTGTGACGTTGTAAGAGGTAATCTCTGGATCTACTGAACTGATGTTAAAAATTCTTACTGTATTGAATAGTCCATTTATCGGGGAGTGTCATAGGCTATATAGTAACACGCTATGACTAATAGGAGTGGAGCAGTAATAAACTATGTTTAAAAAATGGACGCATTTTTTTCGCCGTCCAACGAAGTGGGCACGGGTCAGCTAGTTTAAAAATAAAATTATAAATTTCGTCGGTTTTGTAGTTTAAATACTTGACTAAACCAGATTTAACTAAATAGTTACCAGCCTTACAATGTGTACTTTTCTTTTCGTATCTTAAATTAGTTATCAAGATTTGTGCTCTCTTAGAGTCACACAGCTCGTAATAGGTGACATAAGGTGTAACGATTTTCCTACTGTTATAATACATGGCTGTACGCAAAGGTATGGGTCCTATTTCTGCTCATCTTTGTGCATGAACATGATTATTTGCATTGATCTGGATGCGTTATACATTATTGTTAAGCTAGAAAGTTTGTTGAAAAAGTGTTTATGTATGTTTATCCGTTGCATAGTTCACATAACTTTGGATTAGCTAGCCTTACGCGAATGTGTAAGGGATATTTATTATTTATTTATTGCATAGACACAAGATGGTGTACTATGTTCGCCATTGAGTTTTATATGACAACCTTAATACAACTGTATATCATTTCCAGTTTAGTTTATGGTTATCGTTTCGTCATTGTCAAATTGTCACTAACACAATCCCTTTGTTTCTCCGTCCTATATTATTTCCTTGTATCTTTTGAAATTTTTTACCTTTATACAAACGGTAAAAAAAATATGCATCATTCAAGTTTAATATTAAGATTCCTATTTCATTCATTTATATTTTTCTGTTTTACTTTAAACCATGTAACTCTTTTTTATTATTTAACTCAATAGAAATAAATTTACTTTGTCTATTCTATTTATTTCTAAGTAAAAAACATGTTTTAACTATGGTAACGTTTCACTTCAGTTGAGTTCTTTGGATGAACTAACTTTTCTATTATAATACGTATTAAAAAATAGAGAACCACACTATGAAATGTGTTCTGCGTCGCAGGGATTTTACAAAAATTCTTTAAGGCCCTTTACGTGGCTCACTAGCGCTGCCAATAATTTTCGAAAAAAATACGGCTGTTTTTGTTTGTAATGCAATATTTATCTAATGGAAAAACATTTAATGTGTTGAGAGTGTGTTAAACAAATACTATATTGCCATTTCTCAAGACTTCGTTACCAACATTTTGCATTATTGATCCTATTTGCGAATTATGTTTTTTTTTTCTATTGGCGGCGCTAGTGAGCCCTATAAACGCTCTTAACCTAAAGACATTCAGGCTCAGGAATTATAATTCTGAATGATTATGAACCGTGGACCTCGTGCTTTGCAGCCGCCGCTAACATTACAGTTCTATTGTTTAAATGACTGCTATAACTCATTGGGTACTATTGCTAAATTTATAAAGTGCACATTTTGTAAAGTGCGGTGGTAAAGTTTGAAAAACCTTTTAATACGTAAACTTAGAACAAGTAGATTTAAACTGACGCTGACGTCAATAAGTTGTTTTTTGTAACATTATGTTGAAAACTAAAGAAACTGAAACTAAAAAATAAAAATGAAATACTTACATTAAATTATTTTGTTGCCGTCCGTACAAAATAAACATCATTTTAATAATAATTTTGAGAGCACTTCATAATTAAAGAGAGCTTTTAACCAGAAGTTACAACGTTACTTACATAAAGTAACCTAATATTTTTTTAATTCCCATCGGGTTATTGGATTGTGTAAACTCTCCAAATTTCCCAGTTGCCGAAAAATTCTCAGAAATAATTTATGAAAAAGGGACGCCTTTTTGTACAGTGTTTTTTTCGTTGTTTTGTATACTTACTTAATTATTATAATAATTTGTTTTTAAAGGAGAGGGAGGATTTAAAACAATAGATATTTTTAGAGAAACCTTTACCGTGATTAATGTGTACATTTCATGAATTGCTGGAATTTGTAATTGGCTAGGTTGTTTTTATGTATAGTAATTAAGGGATTTTACCTTTTACTTCAAGGTAAAGAAGATAAGATAATGACTAAAGGTAAGGTAAAAAAGAAAGATTCTTAATATGAATTTTTTAATGTACAAATCTAAGTCATTTTAACAAAAGTTTTAATTTTTTTTTTATTTCAGTTACCACTGCAGGGACGCGCCTCCTTCCGTAACGGAGGGAGTTTCCAAAATACATTTCATTGATATTACAAATGGCTAAAGTAGGTAATTTAGTTTTTATACATAGAATTTTTGTAAATCATTAAAGTAAACAAAATTACGCGACTATCTCTGGTTTGGAGTTAACGTTTAATTACATAATTTTGGAATAACTAATTCAACGGAAATTACTATACTATTAAAATGCGACAGAATAATGATAATGTATTAGTCCCTTTATTTAAAAGAAAGAAAAAACCACCATCGCAAAAAATATGTAAAATACTAATTTATTCGAAGTATACGTGGTTTAATTTTAACATTTTGTAAAGTGTATTTAAGTGTAATAGTATCGACGGGGAGCCATGAACTAAATTTCATGGAGGCTTCATTTTATAGCTTCCGTACTTTATGGTAATAGTCGCAAGGCTTCGGTTGTACCGCCACTTGCAAACCTACCACTCGCATTACGAATAACTTACTGTAATATCGACGTGTTATGTGACCCTTGATAATTATAAAGGTATTAAAATGACGAATAATGTTATGGAAGTTTTAATTAAATAATGTAATGTGAAATACTAGCAGAGTCTTTGTGGTGACCGAGTAAAATAGTATGGTAATGTTAGCAGAATCTTTGTTGTAAGATAGTAATAAAATACATAATGTTTATAATACCACGTCTCATTTCGTTAGTGTCATTAAAGAAAAGTAAGGGAAAAGTAATAATATATGTTAACATTTTTAACGACAAAGAGAACTTGGTACAAACCCCTATACTAATCTGCCTGCCCAGTTACAATTATTTGTCAAATTGCCGTCCATTACGCACACTATCCACAACCTAATATTATACCTTACATTGGATTTCATTACGAACCTTTTTAGGCGAATTGTACCTGCATGTCAATTCTCGTTCCTTAAAATCGTTAAAAATTCGGTTAAGTTAACTTTTAGCTGTCAAATTGTCTTACATATTGTGTGACAATTTGACAACTAAAAGTAAACTTATCCGAATTTTAAAAAAATATATAAATTCTATTTGAAAAAAAAACAATTCTATTTTTTTCTGCTTCTTCCAAGTAAACTCTGGCGGAAGTAAACAAATACTGGTAGCTCTAGCGTCGTTTTTGCTTATTCTTACACATCTAAGACATGAGTTTTGTAGATTAGAGCGAGATTACGCAAAGTATTGTCGACCCAAATACATGTGAAATGTTTGGTAATCTGAAATAGATCTCCAGTCGCTAAAATCTTTTTTTCATCCTAAACATTATTGAATGTTTTGGTATTATCTTGTAGTGTGATGGTGCTGCTCTGCTTGATAGCAAGCTATGAAAAGAGTAATAGTCGGCAAAAGGTTCCGTATAAAAGACCGGTGAAAATGGAAACACGTGCTCTGGTAGCGAGTTCCAGGTTAAATTAACATAACAGGCTATTCATTTATTACTGCTAATCTGGGTTTCCTTTTTGTATCTTTAATTGTTTACCTTAAAAAATAAACTGTCATGTTCTTTTAAGATAATTAAACTAAACACACTATTTTTAAGAGCTTATTATCACGGTAAAATGTTAAAGTTCCATTAAGGAAGATACTTACATGATTTTTTTAAAGATTTCCTACTCTTTATAAAGCAAAAGGCAGCCGGCTATTGTACGAAGGTGTTTTCAATAGAGATACAACACAGTCGACCTTTACGGGTACTCATTCATCGAACTCCTTGGCCTTTGGTGCACAATGGAGCGATCTGAAGCCGAGGTTGGCGACACAACGTTACTTGCTTGTTATAGGTAGCTCGTTATCATTTGAGTCGTAGGGGCTCATCATTTATCTATATCTATCTCGCTTCCACTTACGGGTCTTCTATTCTTGTATCATCATCATAACAGCCCATTAATGTCCCACTGCAGGGACGGGCCTCCTCCCGTGACGGAGGGATACTTGGCCTACTGATACCACGCTGGAAAGACGGATTGGTAAAAAAAAAAATTCCGCTTTGTCATTTCGCCTGAGACGCATGTCTCGGCGCTCGCATCGCTCATGCATTTTTCGAAGTTTCGAGTTCGCGAAGTGTCCGCGTCGCCCCTGTCGCGCTGCCTTCGTGCCCGTTTTACCGAACTGCCGTCGCGACTTCGTGGCGCATCGGTCGAGGCTGTTTCGTCGGACCGCCGCTTGGGCGGTAAGTACACTTTGCACATTTCCGTGTGTTATCATTTAAACGTTTAGCGTCTGTGTTCTTTTAAGAACGCAGACTAACGTTTAAACGGTAAATTTTAAGAAGTGTTTGGCCCCTTCCGGGTAATTGGTGGAAACCTAACGGTGTCAACGAAGCCGATTGAGCCCCAGGTAGCTCGTCCCCGGCCCCTCAGGTCTGGGACCAATACCGAGAGTCCGGACCCCACTGCACTGGGACTCGCCCAGGGGGAAGGAAGGCCCGCGACCAATAGGGCGCCGGTCATTGTTCGTTCCCTTTGTACTTCCCGTAAGCGCTCCCTGCTCGCGCAGGGGGACGCATCTGCCGTCATGGACAACATCCAAGTGATGTTGTCTAATGATATGCAGGCCTCAGGACTGAGTATGACAGAGGAATCGTCATCTCGTTTACTCACCACCCTCACACTGAGATACACAAACATGTTGAAGAGTCAAGATGAGCGAATACACGCCCTTGAGGCTATCATCGCAACACAAAACACAATACACAATCTCACACCCGCGACACCCGCACTCGTGTCCACACCCGCGCCCGTGACCCTTTCACCCGCGACCGTGGCACCTGCACCCGCGACACCCGCACTCACACTCGCGCGCGCACAGACACCCGCGCCCGCACACACTCCCACGACCGTACACTCCGAGGACGACATGGACTTCGAGTCCATCGTCCCCTCCGCTAAAAGGACCGCTTCGCAGCGCTCCGCCTCCCCCTCTCCCGCGTCCACGCTCGTCGACAGCGACAGCGACGGACTCTTCACAACAGTGAAGAAAAGCAGGAAGGCGCGTCGTAAAGGACGCAAATCTGCCAGGGCCGCCAGCTCTGGAGAGGAGCCCACGACCTCCCCCCCATCTGGGACTAAGCCCACCCCGCCCCCTGTGATTGCTGCATTTATGCAACTCTCGCAGTCATCTCAGCCCGCGCAGGACACCGTCGCCCCGCCGACACCCGCCCTTGCAGCGCCCTCCACTTCAGGGAAGCCAGCCTCACGCTGTGCCCCCCTCCCGACAAAGGTCAAGCCCCCCCCACCGGTCTTCCTCAGGGACAAGACCAAGTGGGATGCGCTCTCCCGCACCCTCGCGGAGAAGAAAATTAACTTCTCCCGCGCCTCCAACACAGGGGAGGCTATAAAAATCCACGTCCCCACAGTCGACGACTTCCGTCGTCTCACCCAGCATCTGGCTGTTTCCCACATGCCGTATCACACCTACGCCCTCCCTGAGGAGCGTAAAGTGAGGGCAGTCATTCGCGGTATCCCGCAAGAACTGGCTAATGAGGCCGTCCTCAACGACCTCGTTAACCAAGGTTTTCCCGTCGAGGCTGTGCACAAAATGCAGAGCCGCTCCGGCCGTCCCGTTTCGCTCGTCATGGTTATCATGACAAGTGGCATCGAGCACAAGGCGCGAGACATCTTCCGCCTTGAAAAGTCATTAGTCGTGTGCGGACTCTCCGGCCTCAAGGTCGAGGTACCACACCGACGCGGCTCCCCGGGGCAGTGCCACCGCTGCCAATTGTACGGGCATGCTTCGGCTAACTGTACGGCTCCCCCTAGGTGTGTGAAGTGCCTAGACCCGCACTTCACAAAGGAGTGCTCCCGCACAAGGGACTCTTCCTCTCCCCCCGCCTGTGTGCTATGTGTCCAAACCGGGCACACAGCTAACTACAAGGGCTGCCCCCGCGCCCCCCAGCGCAAGACCCCCACTAGGAAATCTAGGGCATCTAGGTCCAAACCCGTCCCTCCCCCCGCGACGGAAAGGAACTTTCCGAGCCTCCCGGCAAAGGAAAGCACCCCTGCCGCTGCGGGTACTAGGCCCGCCTTAGCATGGGGCCCGAAGAAGGTGGCACCAGTGCCGCCCAAACCGGCGCTCCTCCCCACTCCCATCCCATCCTCCCAGCCCGGCTTAGGCTCAGGAGCCCCCTCCAACACACTAGGTGCAATCCGTAGTGCACTCAGCGGCATCAGCATCGCGGAGGTGCAAACATTTGCACGCAAGTACCGCGAGATCACTGACCCACTCGCTCTGGCGCTCTTGCTAGACGAGCACGCAACTCTACTCTACAAGTTAGGTTTCCAATAGGTAGTTAGGTACACACACATACTAACACTAACATGGACACCAATACACACACATCACACGCACATAACACGCCAGCTACACTCGCACTCACCACGGGGCGCATAAAGCCTAAGGGACTATCGTTGGTTTCTTTCAACGCCCGAAGCCTCAGACCGCAGGTCAACGAGCTCAGAGAGTTCGTCAAGAATCTTGGGGTTGACCTACTCCTTATCCAGGAAACGTGGCTCAAACCCACTTCCCAGAAAGGATTGTCAATTCCCAAGTTCTCCTTACTCAGAAATGATAGAGCCACAGGCCTTAACGGCGGTGGCACAGCTATTTATTTCCGAAGGGAGCTACACTGTTCACCCATGGACACTCCGTCACTCACCAACATGGAGGCAACTATATGTAGGTTGTCTATGATAGGTCACCAAACCCTAGTCATAGCGTCCGTTTATATACCGTCGGGTAACCTCCCCCTGAGAAGTGATTTTGAAGCACTCCTCTCGCTAGGTAATCACGTTATCTTGTTTGGAGATTTCAACTCTAAACACAAAGATTTTAATTGTAGGACCACAAACACAAACGGTCGAGCCTTATTAGAGATTGCGGAAGCATTTGAGCTGGAGGTTATCAGCCCATATGACTGCACGCACTATCCTAGCGCTAACGCTCACGCACCCGACGTCTTAGATTTTGCTATGGCGAAAGGTGTTTATCTACCTTTAAGGTCTGTAGAAACCCTACACGACCTGGGCTCAGACCACCGACCTGTACACATAGTATTAGGCCCGCTCGAACCGTCAGCCCCTCCCACCAAGTCTTTTGTTAACTGGGATAAGGTCACTAGGTCTCTCGCCTCTGCGATTGACGAGCCCGACTCTCCTTTTGCTTTCTCTCCTGACTCGCTGGATAGCGGGGAGAAGATCGACGAAGCAGTAAATTCATTCACACGCTTAGTCACCAAGTCTGTGGAAGATAATACGAAGGTGGTCAACCTGCCTAGGCGGGCACAGCTGCCGGCGGATATCCGAAACACGATAAAGGCTAAGAACGCAGCGCTTAGAAGGGCTGCGCGTTACCCCACTCCCTCTAACCGAGCCGACGCGAACTATCTGCAGAGGCTGGTTAGATCCAAACTCTCAGACCTGAGGAACGCTAAATGGGGCAATCTCATGCAAGACATATCTCCGTCGCACCAAGCGTTTTACAAAGTGGCGAAAGCCCTTCGTAGTGACGTAGTGCAAACAATCCCTCCCTTATCTCGTCCAGATGGCACTATAGCCTTCGAAGACGAGGAAAAAGCCGAATGTTTCGCTGACAGCATCTCTGATCAGTGCTCCCCCTCTAAACAACCATGCGACCCAGCGCATCTCCGGTCAGTAGAGAAAGAACTCCATAACAGGAACTCTCTCCCTCTCACGGCCCCTCCCATAACGGTTACGACGGACGAACTTGTTTCGCACGTCAAGAAGCTACAGGTTAGAAAGGCCGCGGGTGCCGATGGCATTTCTAACAAGACGCTCAAGCACTTTCCCATCCAAGTGCTAACCGTTCTCACAATCATCTTCAACGCTTGTTACGATCTATGTCACTTTCTCACTGCGTGGAAAGAGGCTATCGTAATAGGCATACCAAAGCCTGGTAAACCCCTCAACGTCCCTAGTAGCCACAGACCAATTAGCCTACTCAAGGCAATGGGCAAGCTATTCGAGCGAACGATGCAATCTCGTTTGAGAGATCATCTGTTCGACAGCGGCATAGCTATCCCCCATCAATTCGGCTTCCGACCCGCCCACTCATGTACTCAACAGGTACACCGTATAGTGGAATACGCACTAGACGGATTCTACCCCAAAAGGAGGAAGACAGTGGCAGTCTTTTTTGATGTCGCCAAGGCCTTTGACAAGGTCTGGCACGACGGGCTGGTATACAAGTTATACTTGTTAGGCCTGCCCGATCGGATGGTTCGATTAATTACCTCCTTCCTTAGCGGTAGGACCTTTCGTTTCAGGCACGAAGGTACCCTATCGACATCTCGGTCTATCACGGCCGGCGTACCTCAGGGCTCCCCCCTGTCCCCCCTCTTATACATATCATACACAAATGATATACCAGTACCTTCGCTCAGAAGCGGGGTACAGATGTCGTTATTCGCAGACGACACCGCCTTGTACTGTAATAGTGTTACTATTGCAGCGGCGGTGCGTAAGCTTCAACCATCTATCAACAGATTGGGCGCGTGGTTTCGCAAGTGGCGCATAGATGTGAATGCAGACAAGAGCGCTGCGGTTCGCTTCGATGTAAAGCGGCGGAATTCACTATTACGTAGGCCCGACGACCCCCCGCGACTGCTAGGTTCACGTATACCCTGGCGGCGCGAAGTCAAGTATCTTGGAGTCACACTGGACGAAACCCTCTCGTTCAGGCCGCACATACGGCGAGTGACCAGGAACGCACGCTCATATCTCGGCCGGCTACACCACATGGTTGGCAGGCACAGTAGAATGTCACTACGAAACAAGCGAACTATCTTCAAGGTTTGCATACGCCCAGTACTCACATACGCATCACCTGTATTCGCACACGCGAGCCCAATCCTTATGGAGAAGCTCCAGACAGTACAAAACATATTCATACGCCGGGCGGCCGACGCACCGTGGTATGTTCGCAACGCGGACCTGCACCGGGACATCGGAATGCCCACTATACAGACATTCATAAAACAGGCCTCTGATAGATTCTTCAAATCTGCAGAGGAGCACACAAATCACCTCATAAGGGAGGCGGTGGCCTACACCCCCGTTCTCCCTAACCCCACCACTCCTCACGTCATACGAAGGCCTCGTAATGTCCTACTGGACTCACCGGACACACTGTCCTCCGATCTGGATAGGCTTGTCAAAGCTCAGATCCCTTAGGTCCCCCCTAAGCTCTCTGTTAGTTTATACATGACCTGAACGCAGTGCGCGCTCAATCATGACTCTCTAAGTAGGATTCTCTTAGGGAAAATCAAGTGGGCGTCCCTTCAATGGGGCGACGCTTATCTAAGAAACGCTTCCCCGGACCCCAGTCTGGGGGGGACGTTCCGATTCGCTTAGCAGCCCATAGGGCAACAGAGCAGTAGGTCTGGTGGTTTTTAGCCGGTAAGAGGAGACGGATTGGTATACGGTTTGATTTTAAGTTTTCTTTCTTTTTACTTTGTAAAGATAATATTTACGGTTAGTCCCTTAGTCGGTTTTTACGACACCCATGGGATGAGATGGGGTGGTGACATATTGTATTTTACTCCGTCGCCACAGGCTTATATACAGAAGATATTCTTGTATATCTTCTATCTCTTTTGGGAGTACTCAGATGATAACGTGGGTGCTAGTCACAGCCAGTAGTACTTGTTAATATATCGAGCAGTCAGGTGAAGCAGCACTTTATTGGATGTCCAATTAAAGTATTGCTAAAAGCTTTGACGCTTCGGCTGGAAACAGGTCACGGGCCATTCATATTGATGTATATAACGTAACTTAATGAAACATAAACCTGTGATGTACCAATTACTGCTAAGTTACAATAAAAGACTTAATCAGTAGTTTAAGTATGTTTATACAAGCTCTGCTTAGAATGGGACTTAATTTGCGTATGTTAAGTTTAAATTGGCAGGAGTTCAGTAATTATTATTATTTTTTCATGAAATATAAATCAATGATTTTAGACATTGATAAAATTACGAAAAATAAAACATGCATGAAAAAAGAATGTTAATCTTGCAATTACATTTACCGATTTCTATAATTTCTAATACCATTTTGTAACTAATATACTACCGACTGCTTACCCTAGAGAAAAAATCTAACGGGAAATAAAAATACTCGGATGTGTTTAATTATTTTCAATGATTCATTCACCATAATACATAATTAATAAATAACTTTTAAGGTAAATACTTTAGCCCTTACTGCCCTTACATAATTATATAATACAATCACCTTTAATAACATTAACATCACCTTTAATCGCTGCTTGATGAGCCTGCTACCTATACTCTTAATCTTCCTCTAGAGAACGGAGAACAATACCAAGTAGGTCTTTGGGTTTTCTAAAATTTTCAATCAAACTAACTTATATGTTACTATACAATGGTCGGTTGCTAGCCCAACCTCCTCTTAATATTTTTTGCCGTTTGTTTGATCGTTCTCATGACCATTGGTCATTTTAGTAACATAAAGACGTGCGATAATGTCATTTTATATTAATTTAACATCCGTTATTACACGGATAATTTACAATTCATTAAAGAAAATGTAAAGCTTATTAAATTAAGCATTTCTGTTAAATTTCATTGATTACTTTTTAACCTTGGCCTTTTAATACAAAGAACGACACGAACCTACGACATGCAATTCTATTATATTAACATTTTTCTGTCATAAGTATGTCTTTACTACCTCCTAATGTATCCGTTGTTACCCCATAAGTTGTTTCCATGTAAATATTACTGCTAGCTCACATAAACACTTAAAAATTAAGTTCACAAGGACTCAGCTGCTATTATAAAGCGTCGTTTTAAAGTACGTGGTCTTAGAGCGAAAATTGCGGGGAATAAGCACGATATTGCTTATTATGGAAATAATGCTTGACGGTTATACCAACTTTAATAAAATGGTAGCTAAAAATTTACAACAGAATATAAAATGACGAGAGTCGTGTGATCGTAAATTTTAAGTTTTCACAAGAATTATTATTATAGCTACTGTCTAAAATAGAATGGTATTATAACATTAAAAAGGCAAATAACTTTTGTCGGTACTAACCACCAAAGACAACATTTACCCAAGTTTCGCTAAATATATACTACTGATTGATAAAAATAAATTACTTGATTAATAAAGTAGCATAGTGGTAGTATTTACTTATTATAATATTATTATTGTCAGTCATACTTATGTGACACGTAGGTACATTATGTGTAATGACATTTAGATCTAAACTTGTACTTTGATACTAATACTTGATCTAAGCTTGAGCTTGTTTTAAGAACTCTAATTTATAGAAACCCAGGCATGTAGTATTTAACACGCGTGCACAGCAAACCGTTTGAATGACTATTCACTCGAATGAATGTTGGTCGCTACCCAGGTAACTATTAGTTGGCCACCAAAGCTTATAAGATGAAAAATGGTTTCCAGACATTTGAGAGCTTCTTATGATACCCCACATACTCACGTTTATAAAATGGAAGGCGAAAAATATATTTTATAGTTGTTACCTCATAGTTTACCTACACGTTCTATTCCATCACGCTCATTTATTTAAAGCAATTTAGATAAAACTACCTTTCAACAACGTAATTCAACTGAATTATAAACATATTTGTTCGTGTATCACGTTATTTTATCCAATTAAAATTTCATTGAATTTGACGACAAAGCAATTTTAACTGGTATGGCAAATACAATACATGAGCAAATAACATGTCTAAATTCCAATTTTATTTTTGGCTGACCTTTATTGAATTAGAGTTTGCCGGTCGACAGAAATTGAACTCGTCGAATAAAATCATTTGACAATGTGTATGTGGCTTATGGAAAAGTTTCTATTATTCTTTGTGAAACCATTTTATATATTCTAAAAATATATTCCATGCATCAATATTTGCAATATTTTTATATGAAACGTATATTTTTTAGAATGGTTTGGTTTTAACAGTCGCGAGTTAATAAAAATGTGCTTTCACTCAAGAATAGCATTATCTAGTAACGCAATGATATAATTAGACACGACTCTTAAGTAATTGAAATCTCCAATAACTTATATTTAAGTTTATTTTTAAAACCGATGTCTGTTTATAGTATTTAGTCGGGAACTATGTGGTTATGGATTTATATGATATCGCAAAATAAAGGCAGATGTAGTTGATTCCCTTACTTGAATCAATGAAACCTGCATAGAAATTATTGCTCAGAACATCTGTTCTGAGCAATAATTTCTGTGCTGGTTCAAGTTGGTAACCAGCAAGTATGTTGGCTCTTAGATAAGAGCCAACATACTTACTTGCTGGTTACCAACTTCAAACCATCGAAACTAACAAATGATTATAATTTTTCTTCCTTATTTATCCTGCAGAATAAGTACTGAAACCCTAACAAACATTTTTTTTACTTTAAATAACCATGTAATTTGTCATTTGACATGATGTAAAATCCGGAAGCTGTGAATTTAATTTGGCGAATAAAACGCCTGACTCCCGTAAAAACTCAGGGTGGGTAGGTTACTTTATGTTGTACTCTAAAAGGCTGTTTTATGATTGCTCGTAAAAATGCGAGCCTCCCGCGAACCAATTTCGTTCTTTAATTAGGGTAACATTCTTGTTTAATACAGAATGTATAGTATGTGTTTCTATAACGAATGGATGTATCGAGTATGTATAGTCATTAGCGTCTCCAACCGTACAGTCGGGGTATTTGCCGCTCGACCACCCTTAGGCGAGAATCGCTTGGCACGCGGCGCATGCGATACGTGGCACGCCCACGTATCGCATGCGCCGCGTGCCAAGCGATTCTCGCCTAAGGGTGGTCGAGCGGCAAATACCCCGACCGTACATGTTACTACGGAAGCTAACGTGAAATTGTAATTATGTGTTCGCTCATTACTGTTAATTGTTCTATGCATGCGGCGTTAATTAAAACTGACATCTTCTAGTTAAATTGCTTTTCGTACTATCTGTACTAAAATAATTTTGTGCTATTGATTCGGTTAACGCTGTGTTCGCGTTAATGGCGGTTGCATAGTTTAAAATATTGTTACGTAGTTACATGAGATATAAAATCTTTTGTTTTTTTTTCACGAGCAACACAGGTGAAGATCGCTAAAACGATCATCTGTGTCGCGTCATCTGTAATTAGTGGAACGCAGAAAACAAATAAATGTTCTGCGAAGAGTACGAGCCGGCAAAACGTACATGGCTGCCGCAAAAGGGATGAAACACTTTATACGTCACTAAATTCAATGGTCTATTCTGACAACAGTCACTGGAAAGTATTCGAAATGTCAAGCTAAAAATATTAATTAAACTAGATAGTATCCGTTAGTGCTTTCCGTTTAAAAAGCAGTTCAATAATTTTCAAATTACTAGACTCTAAATTTCATCAATCCAAAAAACGCTGTAGTCTGTAGTCAATACTTTAATGGAAAACAGTTCATGAAACTAGCCGATTATTAATGGAACCCTCATCTAATATTTACGTCTAAAAGCTAATTACCAATATGACATTTCACCCCTCCTCGTTTTTCTTCTTAAATTGATAGTACCTACGTGACAAAAATGTAAATGGAAGAAAATCATTTCAATGAAATACCCTATAAAACTTTATACTTACTGTATTTTAAATACAAACTGAAAGTATATTGTACTACATTTAACCCATCTACTTTATTATTTTCATGTTAATAACTTTTTATTTATATAAACTCGATATAATGACATCAGTGGGAGGATAATAACATGTTTTATATTTAATAATAACATATTTAATTTAAAAGAAACCTAAATATTACGTCATTATAAACCTTTCTGACGCAAAAGCATTTTCATTAGGATAACAGACTAGGATACGAAACAGCTTCATAAAAGGAAAGGATTAAGAATACAAATTCTCACTTTCCCTTCTGCTCTCTCTCTAATGATGTAAAGCGACCAAAGAGATTTCCCAAAAATATTGACTTATCTATAAAGACTCAAAATTAACTCTTTACAAACCCCTTCTTACCAGTAGCCCTTCTGACAAACATGCAAAATTGCCCTCCATAATTTAAAAGAAGCCACTCCTCGCAATGGAACACTATAAGTCTAAAAAATCACTACCTTCTGAACCGCCGTTGTACTTTTCAGTCTATAAAGGTCATCTGAAATGAGAGTAGTATGTTTAAATAAAGCAATACGAGTCGATAAAATAGTAGTAAACTGGGGCTGGCCTTGCGTGGAAATAGTATAGTAACGTCACACGATCGTTGCTAGTACGTTATTAATATACGGTGCAGTGAAACCTTGACCCGGCCTTCGCATTGTCTGCCGGCACACCTACACACTCATACACACATACATTCATACACACACACATTCAACTCTTACACTAAAATGCATTTACATTACCCCGGTTAATTTCATTTAGATATTCCCCCTTGACATTTTACAATGCTCTATGACGTAACCGAATGTGGTATTTGAATGAGGTTTAAATGACAGAGGTCGTAATAAAAGCTTTGGTAATATGCTTAATTCAAGTGTGGGTTGTTTAATTTTGTACTTCGCAATGTGATGCAGTGACCTTTGTTTGTACCGGAATTATGGATATTTAAGTAAGCACTTAGTCGGGAACTAGAATAAGTTACGATGTGAATAGAATGCAAGAATATTAGAGCTTTCGCGTATGATATTGGATTTATACTTACTTATTTTTTCCATATTTAAATTAGTTATGACTTAAACTTAAAATACTTTATTTTATTAATATTTAGGTAAATTGGACTGAGAATATTATGTGTTACTGTCCTGTTTTATGTCCAGGATAGATGTGCAAGAAGCCCATTAAGGGACTCTACTTTACAGTCAAGTTGGGCTAGTTGCCATTATCTGGAAATCACTCAACAGACTCCGGACTCAGGTCGGTAGAAGCAAGGAAAACTTATTTAGGTGGGGGTTTGGGGGGGACCAGGAATGTATGTGTGGTGCTGTTCCGCAAACAATGGAACATCTGCTGTCTTGTCCTCTGGGGCCAAACACATGCACAATAGACGATCTCATGCATGCCACTGAGAATGCTATACTCGTGGCGAAATTTTGGGCTGACGCGGTCTGATTGTCATCGACACGCAAAGAAGAAGAAGTTGCCATTGGAGGCTCATAACGGCATTTATTTCTTAAAATAATCTAACTCTAATTTACATAATACTGTTATTAGTTAATTTGATTCTATTTTAAGCCAGGCCTAGCGCGTTTATAAGTTTGCTTAAAAGAGCGTAGTAATTATGTGCTAAAGCTTAACACCATATTTTTATTTTTTGGAAAACTCAAAAGTGTAACAAAAAAATCCGCCTTCAGTTTATAACCAAGTCGAATCTACACAAAGAAACTAAAATAATCAAAACATTTTAACAAAACAGTTTTAATTACCTGATTTTCACGTAATAGAATAGAAAAATAGAACCTTCATCAACTCAATTGATTGCGAACGTAATTAAAAACTAGAGAGAAAGAACAACCACTAAACAAGATAAAAAAATATAAAACGTCGGAAGGTTTTTGTTGCCGCTTGAAATTTTAATGAAAGTCGTAACTCTGTTAATACCTTTTGTATACTTCTGGTTATTTATCTAACCTATTATTATATACTGTGACTAGTGCGGTTAATTGACTTTACTGTGATTGATATTGCGATTGATTGAGTTTATTATTTGTTATTGATTATGCAATTAAAAGCGCGTTGCCGCAATTGTAATGCATTGATAAGTACATGAATGAGTATTTGCAACAAAATTCTTATAACTAACTGGAGTTCTATATATTTATTTATATTAATGGAAAATAACCTCGAAAGACGCAGAACAACGATTATAGCATAAAAATGATTAAGTAGAAAATCATCATCATAACAGCCTATTAATGTCCCACTTCGGTCCCACAGGGACGGGCCTCCTCCCGTGAAGTACTTGGCCTACTAATACCACGTTGGCCAGACGGATTATTAAAGGGTTTAATTTCAAGTTTTCCTTCTTTTTATTTCGTAAAGATAATATTCATGTATAGTCCCTTAGTCGGTTTTAACGACACCCACGGAATGAGATGGGGTGGTGACATATTGTATTCTTACTCCGTCACCACACGGGTAAAGTAGAAAATATTATTACAAAAACATTTTAACACTAATACGGCGTTATAATACAAACACCAACCCTTTTTTCGTAACTCACCGCCAAGCAAAGGAATGAACTAAATAATTAGTGTATAAATTCTGTTGGGAGATTAAGTCTGTAACCACAGCGGAGGTGTTAATTACAATGTTTGTTAATTCCACAAGTCAGAAGACCTAATGAGGGAAAGTTTAGGTTTTAATAAAAAATATAACGTGCAAGATGAATGTGAGTGGGCTCGAAATTATAAAGATTAATAAAGCACACTTGCAACTGTATACATATTTAAGTGTTAGGACTATTTACATTTAACTATTATTTGTACTATATTCAAGGCCTATTATATATAATGGGTAGAGGGATTAGATAAATAAAATATGGTATTGCACAGTAGGTAAGTATACTCCTCTACGTGCGTCTACGGCTCGGTGTTACAAGTGACTAACTGATTGGCTGTACTAATCTAACGCTCTCGGGCCCATACTACTTTCTTTTGTTTAAAAAAAGACAACTCCCATATTCAAGATCGAGGCTTGTGTCGTGGCGACTTTTACAGACATGACTCGTATTCCACATGGATTTTATTATGGATCCTAAACCTGCTCTTCTTCCCCTACATTAACATTTACCCCTTATCTTAAATTTTGCTCTACACGCTACATTACATAACAAAGGTGAAAACGAGTCAAATGAACTTATTTTCCCACAACGTCGTAAAGCTTCAAAATGTATGGCCTACCTAAAGTTAGCCGTGAATTTGGTAGCAGCTGTGATTTCCAGGCCTTTTCACCTTGCTTAACATTTTATAAGACCACTTAATTTGTTACCTACAGAGTGTATGTGGTTTTCAAATATGTTTTCTGTTGTTACAGGTGTAGGAGGAGTTTAAGAATTCAGGAAACATGGTATGTTATTGTAAATTGTGCTTTGTTTGAAGGTGATTAGGTTAGTTTTACAATAAACTAGACATGCTTTATATATTCTATGTTATATGATGGTTTCTAGGCATATACAAGACAGGTTCTAGACAAAAACCTTACACTATAATGAACAACAAAAAAATCAGGAATCCATCTTAACATGGTTTTCAAATTGTTATATAATATTGTATTTGGTTATTTCTTAGTCGATAAATTATTTGCTTTACAAAAAAGCATGGTATCTTAATTTATTTTATTCTTTAAAATGGAAAACCTATCCTAAAAAGACCAACAGCAACGTATCAATAAATCTATAGCATTTTTACATAACTCTTATCAGTCTAATATACTGCTACATGTAATATAATGTTCGAATCCCAATTTTATATGCCTTGAAGGAAAATTGACAAAATCGTTATAGAAACCATAATCTTAGTTAATAAATCTACCCTACCTACCTACCTCCCTTTGTTGCAGATGTTATATACAAAAAGAAAATGATACAGCCTTCGGGCTGCGTGGTACATTGAGAAGCTGCTACTGTGATTTTGAGATATGGCTTATTATAAGATGACTTAGTGGTTTATAGATGACAATGTGTTAGATTATTATGGGAGCCGCATGGAGTCACGTGTGCAGATGACTAACTCGCTGCCAACGAAGCACCGGCAAGAAGCAACTTACCGGAGTTGCTCGCAATCTTTGCCACTAGATATTCTGTAAGTAAATAATACTTTTTTATTATTCTTTTTGTAAATTACAATTTATAGGCACATTGTCACCACCTCATCTCATCCCATGGGTGTCGTAAGAACCGACTAAGGGACTATCCGTGAATATTAACTTTACGAATTAAAAAGAAGGAAAACTTGAAATTAAACCCTATACCAATCCGTCTGGCCAGCGTGGTATTAGTAGGCCAAGTATCCCTCCGTCGTGGGAGGAGGCCCGTCCCTGCAGTGGGACATTGATGGGCTGTTATGATAGTTTTAGACTAATTATTATTTATAGGAATATTAATCTTTTTGAAAAAACTTTATCTAAACATAATGCAAAGCTCAACAAGTTTGTATGAGCCAAGCTGTTGGTTCGATTCCCAAGCAGAAAAATTCTTTGTGCGACCCACAAATTATTGATCCTGAGTCACGGTGGTATTTATATTCGATAAATTTGTGTTTGTAAAAGTCCCAGCGATACATGATCCATAGTCAAGTGCGAGAGTTGTCATTTCAGAAAGAAATTGAATTAATTAAGAAGTTATTTAGTTAAAGATTATTTGAGACAACTCGCTATGAGAATAAATAAATAACTAAATAAATATTCCTCACACATTCAAACAACGCCATGTAGTAACGCCAAACTAAGCTGAGCTTGTACTATGGGTACTAGACAACTGATAAACATACATACATACTTTTTGTTTTTTTTTTGTAAATAATAGGTCGGGGAAAAAGTCTTTTCGCATAACGTAGGTATAAACTTATTATAAAATTTCTTTGACTGTACTACTTGTGTCTGGCTGGTTTTGGTAACATTAAAAAGGTTACATTATAAAGAAAAGAAAAAAATTAAAAAAAGTTGTTTCCCGCTATTTTTCATTTGTTTTTCTCTCCGTAAAAATGAGTGAATCTAATGAAGAAATTCGATACATTTTAAAATTTTGTTATAAAAAAGGCAAAAATGCAACTCAAGCAGTGAAAAAAATTTGTGATGTTTATGGACCTGATGCAGTGTCAGTAAGAGTAGCACAAATTTGGTTCAAACGTTTTCAGTCCGGAAATTTAGATGTTAAAGATGCACCTCGCTCTGGTCGCCCTGTTACGAATAAAATGGACGCCATTTTTGAAAGAGTGGAGCAAGATCGGCATATTAGTAGTTACGATGTAGCTGAAGAACTGGGAATTGACCACAAAACAGTTTTGACCCATTTGAAGAAAGCTGGTTATACAAAAAAGCTCGATATTTGGGTGCCACACGAGCTCACTCAAAGAAACTTAATGAACCGTGTACTCATTTGCGATTCATTATTGAGACGTAATGAAACCGAGCCGTTTTTGAAGAGATTGATAACTGGCGATGAAAAGTGGATCATGTACGACAAGAACGTGCGAAAAAGGTCGTGGTCGAAAGTTGGCCAGGATTCGCAGACTGTGGCCAAACCTGGCCTAACACGAAATAAGGTGATGCTGTGTGTATGGTGGGATTGGAAGGGCATTGTTTATTATGAGCTTTTACCGCCCGGCAAAACCATCGATTCTGATCTTTACTGCCAGCAACTGATGAGATTAAAGGAAGCAGTCGAGAGAAAACGGCCGGAATTGATCAACAGGAAGGGTGTGGTCTTTCATCACGATAACGCTAGACCACACACATCTTTAGCCACTCAGCAAAAATTAAGAGAGTTCGACTGGGAGGTCCTAGTGCATCCACCATATAGCCTTGCGCCTTCAGATTTTTACCTGTTTCGGTCTCTTCAGAATTCTTTAGGTTCTGTAAGGTTGACCTCAAGAGAGGACTACCAAAACTATTTGTCCCGTTTTTTTGATCAGAAGTCCCGAAGTTTCTACAGTAACGGGATAATGTCTCTGCCCACAAAATGGCAGAAGGTTGTTCAACAAAACGGTACATATATATTGTAAATAAATGTAAATAAACTTTGAAAAAAATGTCTTGACTTTTCATACAAAAATACGAAAAGACTTTTTCCCCAACCTAATACATACACATTATACATAGAAAACACCCATACCAATGCAAATAATCATGTTCATCACACAAAGATTTGCATATAGCGGGAATCGAACCCGAGACCTCTGCGTAGCAGTCATGTTATATAACCACTACGCCACAGAGGTCGTAAAAAAATCGTGAAAGTTACAAAGTCTGCATTAGAGATAATTCGTGACAACTTGCAATAACGATATAGACGCGACTTACTACAGCCAACATATATTCACACGTAATATTCTAAAAACATTAATAAAACTTTTATTACAAGAAGATCTGTATCATGGCTCAGGTTAACTATAAAAGTTTTACGGAGCACGATTTATAGTATGAAGCTGTTATTAAATCGCAGATAATAAGCTGACATTCACCTCACGAGCAAGGTCGATATAAACTGACCTCCAAGTAGTTTCTATAGCAGACATATGGGTTTTCTTTTACTAAAACAGCACATACACTTCAGTAAATGTTTTATATTTTATTCTTTTCATTTTATTTTGTGCGATTTCTATTGATGTAAGAACTGGAACTTAATCTATACTAATATTATAAAGAGGTAAAGTTTGTGTGTTTGTGACGTTGTAGGGGGTAATCTCTGGATCTACTGAACCGATTTTGAAAATTCTTTCTGTGTTAAATAGTCCATTTATGGGAGTTTCATAGGCTATATAGTAGCACGCTATGACTAATAGGAGTGGAGCAGTAATGAAATATATTTAAAAAAGTGAAGCGTTTTTTTCGCCGCCTAATGAAGCGGGCACGGGTCAGCTAGTCTTTAACTAAATTTATCTTAAAGGAATTAAATCATAAAGGATTTTGTCTATGCGGTTCCAACAATAATTTGTAAATGTAATTATTAAGTATTATTACGTATGGATCTCCAGGTAGACAGCAGTAAAATAAAAGCTTGTAATGCCATATCATTATGCCATGCCATATTAACTTCATGGCGAGTCACAAGTTTTTATACTATTTTCACAAGGACTTATCGATTATTGTCCTGTCCTTTTTGCGATGTCATGCTCTCATATCCTTACTTACAAGAGTCATAATTGTAGAGAACTTGTTAGAGCAAGTCTCAACAAAAAAATTACAAACTACATAAATAAACACTGTGTCCTCATCATCACCATCATAACAGCCCATCGAAGCCCCACTGCAGGGACGGGCCTCCTCCCGTGACGGAGGGATATTTGGCCTACTAATACCACGCTGGCCAGACGGATTGATACAGGGTTTAATCTCAAGTTTTCCTTCTTTTTATTTCGTTAAGATAATAGTCCCTTATTCGGTTTTTACGACACCCATGGGATGAGATGGTGTGGTGTGACATATTGTACTCTTACTCCGTCACCACACCTATGTGTCCTATTCCAAATGAATATAGATTATTCATACGAGTAGCATGTACGAGTAGCATACCATGTTTTCTATTATTTGAGAGAATATGATCATAGAATATAATAATAGACTAGTATTATTGCATAACAACTACAAAATTATTACAAAAATGATTAAGTAGATCAAAGATTATGTTTAAACAACTCTTGCCGACTATTTTATTCGCGTGGGAATAAACCAATTTTCTCTATTTCACGTGGGTGTTCAGGGAAATATTTTTAGCGAACGCCTACATTACATAGCTTTAATAGTTTTTGTCGTCCGATGGCGTTGGAAGTATCATTGCTTTTTTCACCGTTACTCTTTTGACGCTGCAGGAAATATCCATATTTATTTTAATTTATTATCTTGTCAACTTCGTACTGTAGGATTAGTAATACTGTGTCAATGAAGTTGTCTTTTTTGCAGTCTGATGTATTCTATTCGTAAACAACTTGCAATGACTTCAAGCTAATGTGATTACGTAGAATGCATCTGGTGGTATACATCCTTGAATATTTTTAATCCAGTCTTTTATGTCGCTGTTACTAGCATAAAAGTTTCTTAATTATATTTTTTTAAAGCAATTACATACTTATTTTAAAGCAATATTAATAGTGAAAACCACTAATGGCGACCTATGTGGCGTAGAGGTTATTTAAAATTACTGCTACGCAGAGGTCTCGGGTTCGATTGCCGCTCAATGCAAATCTTTGTGTGCATGAACATGACTGTTTGCATTGGTCTGGGTATTCTCATATTATAATATGTATGTATTTACAAAAAAAAACAGTATTTAAGTATGTTTATTAGTTGTCTACCACACATAGTACAAGCTCTGCTTAGTTTGGGACTAGATGGCGTTGTGTGAAAGTGTGAGAAAAATAAATAAAACTAAAATGAGTATTTGTTGTAATTCATATTTTGTGAATAAAACTTAGTGACGTACGCCGATAAATGACGAATGAGAATTAATTCTTTGGCCTATTAATATTGCACTCAGCTCTGAACCGCATTCCTCGTGAGAGCGAGAGTGGTGTTTAATGTAATGAGACGACAAACTGACACATTGTATTACTTACTTGACAGGTGAATGTGTATCGGTACTGGTACCAATCTATCTATCATTTATAGTTCTTTATGACAATTTGTGACTGTGATTTCGGCTTGTGTGTGTGTATTTTGTGTCTGAATAAAGTTATACGAATAATATAATTATTTAAACTGTCATGGTCACATTCACTATTAATAAACGGAATGTCGAGATATTTACCATGTTTAGGGTTTACGAGTTTCCGATATTTCGACACTGTTACAAGCGCCATGGACATGGCGCTATTATGTTTATTAATAGTTATACGAATAAGGCTATAGAGTAATTGTTTTTGTCTTTGTTTATGTTTACGGGTTATGTGTACCTACTCCGTTTCATAAATAATCACGGATCCCGGTAAAAGATTTAGTGATAATTTTGTACAGGGTGATCCAACTAAATGCATGATCTTTTGTAAAAAAACAACTTCTCTTAAGTATCTTTAATTTTTTTATAAACAGCTCTGTTTTTCCGCCTACACCTCCGTGTAGATATTTCTAACCTAACCTAATTTTCGGTAGCCAGCCTCAGACATTTTAGCGCAGCCAAAATCAAACAACATTTTTTACACTTTCCAAATTGGGGCTATTCGCTGAAGTTGTTTACCGAACCCATTTCATCATGTCATTTGGTCATGTTTGATTATTATGTTTTTCTTTTTAAAAAGACTTCTGCCGCACTTGAGATTCAGCCCTGTGTCGCCAGGACTTTAACAAACATAAATTGAATCGTCATAGAGATAATTTATGGATCACATAAATAATTCAAGCTGTAATGTAAACTTAACGTTGTAATAATCTAATGTATTTTTTTTATATAAATATTGCTCACACATTCACACAACGCCATCTAGACAACAGATAAACATACTTAAATACATTTTTTTGTAAATACATACATATAAATACTCAGTGCAAACAATTATGTTCATGCACACAAAGAATTGCATCAAGCGGGAATCGAACCCGAGACCTCTGCGTAGCAGTCGTATGTTATATAACCACTACGCCACAGAGGTCGTCGAAACTAATGTAATGTCTAATAAGTAATGTATTGTCTACGTAGATGGTTGCCGCGGTCGTCGTTTCGGCCGGCGGAGGGCGAACTGGCAGACTGCGTGCTAGTGGTTGGCGTGTCGCGGCCCAAGCTCGCCGCGGCCCTGCTATCTGTCACGCTTCTGTCACTCTTCCTTACCTTCCACGTGCTATATGACAGTGCTTTATATAGCATACAGGTAAGTTTCAAGACAGTCGAAATTTATTTCGCCAAAAGTATCAACTGCAAAAAAACATGAAGAGATATGCAAGCCATGTAAAGGTATATTTTCTCTGCATTATTTACCTATAATTTGTAATTTCTTAAATTTACCCATGTAATAACTTACGAAGAATATAATAAAAGAATTATGAATGTGTGTTAGTAATAAAGAAATAATACTATTACTACTATAATTAGGTACTTACCTATAGCAAGAAAACAATTTTTTTATCTCTATAGTTTTTTCTATTATTAAGAAGACGCAAGTGGGCGAATCCTTTACGATGTAGAAAGACGATCATGAATAATTACCTACTTTATATTAATAGAATAAATTCTAGCTAACCACCTAAATAAATACTTTAAACCATATAGGTACTATAATACCATATAAGATACTGAACATAATAAAATAAATTATTCATACAAAATTATGCGTAGATACAACGCATAAATTACCTATAAGTACAATGAATACATTAGATGCTCGATATAACATGTTATTCGATAACATCTTCGTACGAACCATACAACTATAAATCGCTAATGCACCTTACCATATCTAGCGAAGTAACATAGGCATGAACCCTTTCGGTTAAGCGCCTTAAGGCCTACGCAGACCGGGACGGCATGGCAAGGGATTTTATTTTTTACTAATGTACATTCAACCGTACTATTACAGAAATAGGACATAAATTGCTATGCTTTAAAATGAAAAATGGCGTGCGATAAAATCCCTTTCAATGCTACGGCATCATTTTAAAGCATAGCAATTTATGTCGTATTTCTGTAACAGTACGGTTGAATTTCCATTAGTAAAAATTAAAATCCCTTTCCATGCCGTCCCGGTCTGCGTAGGCCTTTACTTCAACTGACCGACTTCCGTAGCGTGCCATAAGGCGTGCCCGCCAAGCCTTCAAACTGCCTACAACACTCGTAATCGTAATTAATGTTATAAACCGTTCTCAGTAGATAACATGACAACACCCACCATTTTATGATACCCTTGTTTTACAATGTTAAGGTTTTACGACATCAACAAGTTGGATCGTAACAAGGGTTGTATAGAATGTATAGTGTAGGCTTTATACACGTATAGCCTTACTCTCTCATATTATAAAGATGAGCTTTAAAACATAAAAAAGTACATACTTTTTGTATGTGTACGTTTTATGATAAAAACTTCATAAAAAATAATTATTTTCTTCTTTTTTATGACGTAGCGTAGGTTTTTCTGTATGAATACAAAGTCATCTATTTATTTCAAGTAGGTTTAACTGTTATACGAGTGTTATGGTTATAATATATTATTTATCAAGTTCTTTCTACTCGCGGGAGTATCTTTCTACTCATTAATGTTGTGTTTATCTAATGCCGTTGTCGTTTTGCTGTTTACTAAAAACTTTTTTCGTGAGATCTATCGAAATAATTAATATTTATTATAGGTTCAGATTGAGTCATCTCAAAACATACAAATTAATTTATTCGGCAAGTTTCCCCGATAGAGGACATTCTCGATCTTTTCAAAAGGGCTTTTAATTGTGTGTTTATCATCTTGGCTTCCAAAATAGCAGTATCAGTGTATTAAAACATATTTTTCGTAACCTATTTAGGGACATAATTCAATTTATAACAGAAAATAAAACATCTTAATATGATAATAGTATTATTTTATGTTATTACATACTAGGAAAAAGGCTTACCTGTTAGTAATTGCAGGACTCGTAAAAAGCCCTAGAGGGCTAAATGATTCTAGTTAATTAAGTTAAGCAGTCTTAAGTTACATAATTACTTAAATAATTAACTTACCATAAGTTTTAATTAAATTTTATACATATTTTTTACCTTTGAATTTTTAAAAGCGATTGCCCAGTGATTGTGTTTACATGAATAAAAACAAGTTTAAAAATAAATACTAATTTTTATTATGATCGTTATTAAAGGTGAAATATTGGTCGTATTCGACTGCTAGATCTGTATGCATCTACATAATTATAGCTCAACCAAACATTTTCACTGCGTTCGTTTCTAGGTATGTCTCCCTATTTTCATCATTATGATTAGATAAGCGCGGTTCTATACTGCGTGAACTGCTCTCGCTACGTCTTTTAGAATAGTTTTACTCCTATGTTTTTATTTCTTTTCAATATAAATAAATGAAAAGAATATTTTATTTGTAAAATTAATATTTGCTACTATAATTTTAAAGGCCACAACTTGGCCTTATGCCTAACCAACTTACCATCATAATTTTGTTCTAGGCGGCCAGTATGGCATCGGCTGCGAGCGAAGGTCGAAAGATATTGCAAAGTCAAGAAAGTAATACACGAACGATAAATCATCCTATGGCGTTAAGAAAACGGTTACGACCTCCTCGCCAGCCAAGACCAGCACGCAGACTTCCACAGGTAATAAATAGTTAGTTAGTTAGTACATACATACATACATAAACTCACGCCTTATCCCGGCCGGGGTAGGCAGAGACAGGGTAGTTAGTTAGTGTTAGCCTATATCATCCCACTCCTTGACTTCCACATGTCTCGGTCCATAGCTCATGAGGACCAGTGTTTCTGTGCTCTATTAATGATTTATTTCTAATTTAAAATTGGAATCTAATTTTAAATTTAAAAATGGAATAACATTCTTACTAATAACCAAGAATTTATTTATTGTACACTATATTTAACTTCTAAATTAATGTGATAAAAACAAAAGCTACCGACTCTTAGCTCTTTAAACTATCAAGTTAACTATCATTGATATGTCAATGAGCTGGTTAGTCAAAGGAAAGACGGGCGTTGAATCAAACATATTCTAGAATGCAGACCGTTACTTAGCTAGGACTTCAATTGGTCACTTGATCGGACTCGATGCGGAAAGCGAAGGACCATGTTTTGTGGCACGAGTTGGGGGTGATTGATTTACTGGATTAAATAAATAGAAATAAATAATCCACACACATTCACACATCGCCACCTAGTCCCAAACTGAGCAAACCTTGTACTATGGGTACTAAACAACGGATACTTAAATACTTTGTTTTGTTTTTTGGAAATACATACACATTATAGATAGAAAACACTCAGACCAATGCAAACAATCATGTTTATGCACACAAAGATTTGCATTGAGCGGGAATCGAACCCGAGGCCTTTGCGTAGCAGCCATGTAATATACCGACTGCGCCACAGAGGTCGTCAAATTTCTGAATAAGTCTATATTTTTTAATAGTCAGATGTTTTTTAGGCTTTAATAATCGGCGTAAGGAAATGTGGCACGAGAGCATTGCTTGAGATGTTGTACCTACATCCCATGGTACAGAAAGCATCAGGAGAGGTGCACTTCTTTGACCGCGATGAGAACTACGCACTAGGCTTAGAATGGTACCGGAGTAAAATGCCGCTGTCATTCAAAGGTCAAATCACGATAGAGAAGAGTCCAAGCTATTTTGTTACCCCTGAGGTATGTATAATTATTTTTTTATATGTTTTATAAATTTCTCGTATCATATTTATATAGTTAAAGAGATCTTTCTTTGAAATTTAATATAAATAATATTAATCTTCATAGTGCATTAAATAACAAAAGGGAAAGGAAAATTTAACAACACATAAGTCACTAATAAAATACTATCGTTTTGTTTATAAATTCCATTTTATGTGAGGAATTGATATTGTTGTTATTGTTTAATTTTATATCCAGTACGTGACTAGCAATTAGTTTATAATAAAATCTGACTGAGCTTGACTTAATGTGTCTGACTAAGGGGAAGACGTTGGTGGTAATAGAATTATAAATATAAAAAAATAACAATAATAAATAATTTCATAATAAAACATTGTAAAACAGAAAAGATAACAGAACTTCTAATATGTAGGTACCAGAACGTGTCAGAGCAATGAACTCTTCAGCTCGATTACTACTAATAGTACGAGAGCCAGTGACTCGAGCCATCTCCGACTACACACAACTAAGAAGTCGCGCCACACCCTCTGTGCCAGCACAGCCACAGCCAATATTACCGGGACACCCTGTACCTGATGCTGCGAAACCCTTTGAGCATCTCGCCATCTCACCTGATGGTTCTATCAACATTGCGTACAGGTTATTGTTTATTTTGATTTTGATATTAAGATGTTTAAAGTCTAATCTAAGTGGTGACTGACTAATAATGTACGTACTTACATGTACAGTCACGAGCAATAATATGTACACATTTTCAAATTTTCTAAACTATCTGCACGTTTATCTAGACATTACAATATCAAAATGAATTCGTAATTTAGAAGAGGTTCCGTACAGTTTTGAATTAATCTTCGAATTTTCAATTTTGGATTGGCAGAACTTTAGATAACTGGTTTACAAAATGCGAAAATGTGTACATATTATTGCTCGTGACTGTACGACATAATTTTAGTCGTGAATATCTTAGCAAAGGAGTAAATCTTGACAGAAAACCTAATGCCAACTGCTCTGCTCTACGTGGTGTTATACCGTGGTGTGTTTGTATAAGAGAGATATATTAGAGCTTTACTGTGTGGAATACATCTCAAACAATTGACTTTTATGACACCCATGAGGTTAGAATTTTGTTTACGGCCCAAACGTAATACGTCACCAAATGATCAAATTCCTTAATTATATTTATCACATAATTTAATTTTAATGCTTCTACACAATTTTTAAAACAAATATTTTAATACTTTTTATTTGTATTTCTAACAGGCCTATAGCCATATCTCTGTACCACGCATATCTACACAGATGGTTTGAAGTATTTCCTAGAGAGCAGATTCTAGTAGTTAACGGTGACCTACTTATAGAAGATCCTGTGCCACAATTGAGACGTATCGAGAAATTTCTCGGACTCGAACATAAAATCGGTAAGTAATCGATATACTTAGTTAATATACTGTGGATCATTTTTACATTAAATTAAAAAAGTTTATTCTACCAAATAAACGGATAAATCAGTAATAGTACACTTCTTTGTACTACAAAAAATATTTCTTATATTTACATACATACAAAAACTCACGTCTTATCCCGTCCGGGGTAGTCTTGTCACAATCCTGGCAAACAGATTGGGTTATATTCATTCATATCATATATTTATGATGACCAAAAGCCCTATTTCATAAGTCAGAAGAAACTGCTCTGGATAATACAGAGAAACTGCTCTGGATGAGCTGTCTAGAATCTCCGTTATCAATTTATTTCACACCGTATATATTTTATCCGCCTATCATTCGCATTAAATACATAACATGTGTATTTTGGTTAAAACAGGAAGAAAAAACTTCTATTTTAATGAAACGAAGGGCTTCTATTGTCTCCGCAACGATACAACTGACAAATGTCTTCGAGAAACGAAAGGGCGTAAGCACCCGCGTGTCGACCCAGCTGTCGTCACTAAGCTAAGAAAGTTCTTCATACAGCACAATCAGAGGTTCTACGATCTTATTGGTGAGGACCTCGGCTGGCCTGAGGACTAAGAACTAAGTCCATTAAGGACTATTGTTGTGATCTACATATCAGATACATATCATGAAACATATCACTAGTAAGTAACTTTTTTAAAGTCGTTTATGTATACATTTAGCGTATTATAGAATAAGGAACCTGAAGATATATTTTATTTATACCTAGCAACATTTTATTATAATTAAGACATTTTAAAATATGATAACTAGTCAATGTATTTTATGTTCTTCGTTTGGTCGTGTAAATTCGAAATTAGAACGAATCGTATAAGAGGCACTTCACACTGGCATTTGTTCTGCATTCGGAAAACGTTTGTTGGAGGCTGGACAGAAGACAGTGTGGAGAAAGCTTAATGAATGGGAACAACAGTATGGTTACGTCGCTTTCATGAATTGTACTCTACCTTTATGATTTTATAAGCAGGTTTAATATAGTTAATCCAAAACAAATGTAACGCACTGATTTGATAGACCGACCCACTGAAACCCTGAGCAATATATTTTTATATATAATTAAGTATTGTATTAATTATACAGCGTTTATTATACAGAATGTGAATTTTTTAATATTTGTGATAATTTCATTTGTTAGTATTAATGAATTTTATATAGATTATAAGTGATATGAAATAAAATAAAACTGAACTATGTATAAAGTATTGTTCTTAAATGAATGATTGTTGTACATTTTCGCTTAAATAATTTTAGATGTCGTAATTTTCGGTCGTGCGTTGTCCTAAATGTGTTTTTATTTATTAGTGAATGTGATTTTTCCGATTATTAGATACTTAATATTTATAATTCAAAATAATATTAAACATAAAGTTATCCCAAAGGTATGTTTTAAAACAAATGCGAAAACAAAACTTTTGTGAATCATAGCGTGTCTCTAGCTTGTAGTAAAATCAATTTCTGTGTTTATTTACGCCATAGATGTAAACACAGACTAATTTACGAGTTGTGCAGAGTTTACGACGCGGGGTTTAGAAGTATTCTATTTAAGTGTAACGTCCAAGACTGAAGAGTTAGTTGATTAAGTCTAAGTAATACCTATTTAGCATAAAATGTCCATAGGTAATACGCGAGACGGCAAGCCCTGAACACAGCTTATTAAGGCTTAAAGTGTCTTGTAATATGTGAAACACTGTGTTAAGTTAGGTTAATGATTTTAAACTAGGTTACGAGCACTGTGCTTGCATAATACAAGGACTCTAGACTGTCCTGGAAAACTAGTCCTTATATGAATGCAGTAGCTAAGTTTTAATGTTAATTAACGTTTGGATGGTTTACGTTTTTCTATTGTTCTTGCTGGATAGTTTAATGAATGTATGCCTGGGTAAGTAATGTTGCATTCGGGTGGAAAGCCCACTAAACGCTTTACACATTATTTTCGACGTTCACCGGGTGTACATCCCGGTTCCATATCGGATCAGTTCGCACTTTCCATGAGGTTTTATACAGCCGTGTCCTGTATAAAAAAACTGTACCCCCACACTATTAATTCATAAAGAAGAAGTTAGGTTCGGTTGAAGTAATTAAAGTACATTATTGAATTATTTTAATACGAGCCTAAGTTCCAATCACAGAGGAAAATATTGCCAAGAATGAAAATATTTCCCTGTTAAGCAGAAATTAGAAGTTGAAGAAATGCAAAAATTATAACACCATAATTATGATTATTTTTCTAAAAATGTGGTCCAACTTCTTTGTCTTTTTATTGATGCTCTACCAGTGTTTCATATATCACAGGTTACTTGATCTTTGCTAGGCGAACCACCTTATAGCAATGTTTATAGAGAACGGTGACGCAAAAGGTGTAAGGGTGAAATTATTTTTAAGTAGAATATTTGCTTCCAAAAATCCAGAATCAACGAATGTTTATATGTTTTTAATGTCCCTTTTTAATAACATTCGCTTTAAATGAACGTGAATAATATTTCAATGTACTATTGAATAATAACTATCGTGTTTACAAAGGAATTTATTAAGAGCACTTGTGCGTAATTTTTAGCAAAGTTGTAATAGGTTCAATCACAGACTTAGGATAAAATTGTTTTTTTTTTTCGTTTTTTTTAAAACAGCTGGCACACTCGGGATTACTGTCGGTATTGCGGGTTTTTACAAAGTTAAAGAAACACAAATATATATCTAAGTTTAGATCAATGATTTGTAGTTTGCTTAAACAATATTGTCCTGCGTGAAACTTGCGATCAACATTTAATTTAACATTTATATACAATGTAAAAAAAAACTGGTTATATTGGTACTTGGGTACCACTTGAAAGCATCTTTTTCAAAGATTTTTAAACTTTGTAATTTTTAATGTCACTTAAGAAAAATATTTACTTAAAATAAATGTCATTTTTTTCTACTGCTTTATAAGTAAGACAAACACAAATTATTGTTGGTTGCTATTTAATCAAACATATTTCAAGAACATCGTAACCGACAAAAGTTTACATGAAGCTTTCCAAAACTTAAATTAATACAAGTTTAACTTAGAAACAAACTTAATACAAGTCTACGTCTAAGTAATTTGTCTAATGAGTACGTGGAAGTCTGTATCATGTTCCCTAAATTATAATTCTTGGTATACACCATGATACATAAAATAAACTTTAACACATTTTCATAAGGCATATTTTCTAATGACACAAATTACCTACCTAAAAAGAAAATAACTCTGAAATATATTTCTACTGGCGATTGGCTTAGATTTTTCATGATATTATATAGTATTCTATTAGTCAATTCATTTTACTTGATATCCATATCGAGTGTTATGAAATACACACCTCAACAAAGTCTAGGGATATTTTGTATAA
This sequence comes from Schrankia costaestrigalis, assembly GCA_905475405.1. Taxonomy (NCBI): domain Eukaryota; kingdom Metazoa; phylum Arthropoda; class Insecta; order Lepidoptera; family Erebidae; genus Schrankia; species Schrankia costaestrigalis. Next base: position 8,276,827 of record FR997832.1, read on the forward strand.
AGTTGTGAAACTCGAAATAAATTGGTTTGTTTTTAATTCTTTTGATGAAAACTTACTTTGTTAACCTTTTTTAACCATTCTAAATTTGAATTTGAAAAATAAAATTAACAATAAAAGATTTACGCGGCCTAAACGTAGTCAAGTTGGAAAATTTCATTTGCCAACAGTAAGTTTTGACTGCATTTTTGTGTAAAATTTAAGTTTTATAACAATTTAAACGGTTATTTCGAATAAATAATATTGTTTGCATCAAGCAGCGGCGCCATTTTATCAGAAACAAAATGTTATGGGCAGTAGGCATGCTCCCAGCTGCAGGTACTAAGCGGAGTATTGCTAAACAGATTGGAACAATACAAAATATGAAATCAAGGTTATGGTCACGTTATCGCGCTACTGGTGAAGTGGCTGAAAGATACCACGGCAAAAAGTCTATCACCACTCAACGAAATGATCGATTTTTGCAAGTTCCCGCGAAAAGACAGCCAAATGTTACTACCATGCAGCTGGTTTAGAGGCTCCAGCTCTTGGTGGAGCCTCTTGCGGGTGACCAAACTGTCAGTAGAAGTCAGTATGAAGCCCACCTTTATGCTTTCATACCGCTTTGTACTCCAGCCCTACGCCGAGCGAATCGCGCACGACGACAAGAGTGGGCTCGTGAACATTTGCTCTATAAAGATAACCTGTTATCTGTAGTGGTGTTTACACATGAGTCCCGGTTCGGTTTCTACTCGGATTCACGTAGAGAACGTGCTTGGCGAGTTCTTGGTTGTGATAGCCGTCTACAACATCCTCAAGAAATCTATTCATACCACGATAGAACAATTATGGTTTAGACGGGAATTTGTGTCGGTCGAAGAACAGAGCGCGTTTTGATCAGAAATACCATGACGGCTGAAAAATAACTTAACGAGGTGCTACTAATAATCTACCCCCGTAGACTACAATTGGGCCAAATGCTTAAGCTTATGGACGATAACACCCGTCCGCATAATGCGAGAGTGATGACAAGCTGGTTGCAGGAGCACGAAGTATCGATTTTATGCTGAACCACTCAATCGCCTAACCTTAAAAACCATAAAATACGCGTAAGACATGTTCAAAAGAAGGGCTTTGATGAATTTTCCTGCATAAACTTGCGATGGAAGAGCAACTTTTATTGTATCCTAGTCGGACCTGGAACTATATACCGCACCAAGACCTGGATAACAATCCATGCATGAAAAACCATTGCAGGACCGTTAGTTACGGTTTTTTGAGTGTACTGACTACTGATTACTCACATAACAGTTAAAAACAGATTAATTTTCGATTATTTTCACTTTTGCTTAAGAAACAAATTCATTGTTAGTTTTACTAATTTTCCAAATTTTTTATTTATTTGAATAAAAAATTATTTTCGCAAAAATAATACTTTCATTTAATTCTGGATGGTAGCCCGATAAATTAGATTTATAAAAATATAAACATGTTGAATGTTATCTTCAATAATTTTGGAGTTAATTGAATAAATACCAAATATCCCTAGACTTTGTTGAGGTTTGTATGTCATGTCATCTGCCATTTTGTGATCAAACACAGCTTACTTAGAACACTTTCAACCTACTCACATTTACAATAAAACAAAAACGATACAAAAATAAAGTAAAAGTAAAAACTATAACAACACTGCGAAATAAACTTTCAAATAAAAATGTCACAGACACAATTAAACTTACAACACCCTGTCGTTTTTTGCTTCGGGTGTTAATAATCTATAGCTTAATCTTATTTCCTTTATTATCTGTGATTGAATACATTACAAAACGTTGCTTAAAACAAGAATATCAAACATATCAAATCAATAAATTAGTAATTAACTATAGTTATAAGTAAATCCTCTGTTAAGTTATACTTAAATTTAAATAAGATTTTTATTTAATTAGATAATTCACTAGTTAATAGATAAATTTAATCACTGTTAAATGTTGTGCACGTACATAAGATTGTAGTTAAAGTTTTGATTAGGGCAATAATTTTTATAGTTATTAATAAAATTATTTTAAGGAATTTAATACTTACTTAAAGTTTAATCTTGTTTATATGGTTTTGTCTTTGAAGAATTGTAATCAAAGGTTATATGGTAGAACGTTATTGTGCAATTAATTGTGACGACACCGGTTTCATTGTTCTTGTAAGATTAAAACAAAAATAATTAATTAATTACATTTATGTGGCATTTATAAACACCAGCATCGTCTATTTATTAACCTATGATTGAAAGATACCCTTAATAAATTACACAGTACACTTTACAGCACAGTTCAGAACTCTGTCATAATAAGTTATTTTTTAAAATCCTTGTTAATATTTATCGTATACATTGGAATAAGGACAAGCAAGAAATATTTTTTCAGATTAAATACATAACTATGCAGATCTTAGTTCTACTATTATCACATAGTTGTGTTAACATACTATAAGTATTTTCTAAATAATACTATTGGAGGAAGTAGCTAAATGCAAAATAAATACTTCTTTACCTTGTGACCTCATTTGTTGCGTATTAATTACAGAGTGCATATTTATTTTTTTATATATAACTATTATTATAGTGTCGATGTTATATTATATTTTACTAGATTGATTTTACAATCTATCACACTTGATTGTTCATATTCAGTTACTACCTATAAACTTTGAAATTATAATGAACTCACTCATAAAAAAAAAAAAACATCAAAATACTATTAATTATTGTTGTTATACTTACAACTTTTATTGTTAACTTGATCAGAAAAATTGAAAAATAATCCTATTCATTACATTTTATAAAATATTTTTAATAGAGTCAATACTTTTCCAATAATAATATGAATTGGGAAGCTCTATGTACTATATTGTCAGAACGGATTATGTGCTAATCTTTTGAAAGGGATGAAATATAGCTAAGAATCAATCAAAACTCAGTATTCGTACCAAATCATTAGTTTATTTTAAATCCAGGGACGCGCTTCCACCTGTATTCTAATCCAGGAGTAAGCGCATCCCGGGTTATTTAGCCTGCTAATAATCACGCTGGCCTGTAAACTTATTTACGTTACGTTATAAGTCAAATTTTCCTTTTTTTATTTTATTGTGGTAATATTTGCGATAATGATGTTAGTCGGTTTACACGATGTTGGGATGAGCATTTTTGCACCAAAACAATAACTTATCTTCGTTAGCTGAGTACGAAAAGCATAGTAACGTAAATCAATGCGCCTGTTATCAGGCTATGTCCAGCAGTGGACTGCAACAGTCTGAATTGACTAATAGCTGTTTAAATATTTAGATATAACTTGAAACTCGTTTTATAAACATTGAGTTATTTTTTCGGATTATTTTCAAATTATTCTGATCAAGAATTAAGATAATACGACGATATAGACGCAGCCATTTTTAAAAAGTATTAACTAAATTTTTAATGTTACATTAACACCTTGTAAATATCTTCTTAATCTCCCTTCTGTAAGTTACATCGTACCTTCATCTTCAATAAATAAAAATATGAAGCATCACAACCATTGTTTTATTATACAAAACTATAGTTCGCGTCAACAAACACGAACGGCCTGAAGTTAGCTATCAATGAAGTTTGCGCATGTACACGAGCAAATAAAACACCCACCCTCTGCCATTGAGGGTCATTGCACACATATCAAAACGTAAAGGAATCGGCACGGCCTCGCCTTTTTTCGGTGTCAAACGTCAAAAATCCGATTACGTTACGATTCCGATTAGTGTGCGTTGCAGTAAGAAGTTTCGTACAAATAATACTGAACGGCTCGAGTTGATACGGTGACGATCCTATTCCGTTTGGATAATAATATGTGTGCTACCACCCTAATTCGTAAACTGAGATATGCGCAGCCGATTGCAACAACTTCAAGCCGGCCCACTTAGTTGGCCCAGTACTGTAATTTGTTTACCCATTGAAATAAATTATGGGGAAATTAGACTCATTAATTTTCATATGACACTGTCTTTATATGAAGGCATTTATTGAACAAAACCTTTTGTGTAAAGACGTTAAGAAAATTCATAATTATGATGAAAATGAAAAGGATTTTGTGTAAAAACAATTTACTTGGTCACGAAACGGTAGGCGGTTTTACTAATCTCATGAAATAAGCTGATGTGTAAGTAAGTAAAGTCAAAACTTGTCATCATATAATTATAACTTTTAAACTATCGCGTTTCATTATAATAAATATTATATAAACGGGATATTAACGCGCATTTTATTTACCTTTATTTTACTTGACGTTTCGGCACAGGTTGCACTGGCCGTGGTCGCAAGCTGACTGGTGATGCAAAATAAAGGTAAATAAAATGGGCGTTAATATCCCGTTTATATAATATTTATCATATAATTACTTATTATATCATCACTTTTTAAAGAAGAAAACTTGTGTGTAGGTGTTTGATATATCGACGGCAAAGTGCCAATAGCTCCTAACTAACTCAGACAAAATTTTACAGACAACCTAAAAGAGTAATTAATTATTATCAATCAAATTTATGATCAATCAAAATATTTGAAATTAATTTAGAATAATAAGGATATATGCTTAATATAATAAGCTTAATTATTATATTTTGTGACAGTTTTGTTTTTTTTTGTTTTGTTTTGTTAATAATACGTTAATTTAGTTGTGAGATATTTCCACATGTAAATTAAATGCTGTAAGAATAAAAATACGAGATTTCACTAAAACATGCAAATAATTCCAGAATTTCTCAGAAAATGTCAGTTATTGGCACTTCACCGTCGATATGCAATCATAGCTTAACTTTCATGGTAATATGTCATTGACAAAGTAGTTTTTGCTAGCTACTACTAGTGACTATAGTGGAGTGCATTACATTGCTACTTAAAGGTAAGTAAGCAAATTTCATGAATGGTGGTCAATATTACAGTTGCAATTATTTCACATTTACGATGATGATAATCAAGGTAAGGCTAAGAAGATAGTTAATCATTTACCCCCTTACTCATAAACGCCTCTTAAATTAATTTACTGTTTAGCGAGACTTTTAGTAGTAAAATCAACCTTATACCAAACAAAACAGTAAGAGTTAAGGCTAATCAATTGACTAAAATTTAAGAGGAGTTTATGAGTAAGAGGGTTAAAGGTTCTATCTCCCGCTTAAAGGATAGCAGGATACAAGATCATTAGAAAAAGAAAATGTCGTAAACTAAACTACGCGACTAAAGGATATTTTTGAGACTAAGGGACAAACATATCTTCTCAGAGACGGAAAACTTCAAAAAACTCTATTCCAAAGCAAGCCTGCGTGGTATTTTTAGGCTTTGTTTTTCTAAGTAATTTACTAGAGACTGTTGGTTATAAAAGGACTGGTAAGAAGACCCACAGAAACAGTACAAATTCAACAACAAAAAGTAAGACGTGTAAACAGTAAACATCTCACCGTAGACACTCACAATAAGAACAGCCATCATTCTTCCGAACCCTGAAGCAGTCATAAATATAAACTACAAACTACCTTATAACATTCCCTATATAAATCAACAAGAAAAATCTACAAGTCAGAAATAACATAGTGTCTAACTAAACACATAAATTTGTCTTGACCCGAAAATTACTAGTCTGGCTTAACCACTAACATCAATCACGAGGAACCCTTGGATACGAAGGCAAATGGGTAGATTGATATTTGACGACATAAAAAATACACGAACACATCGGTAGGTTAAGTAAGTAGTACGAAAGCACATTACTCTTAGATTGCCTTGAACCCTACATAATATATTATAGATATTAAGTATTTAAATGTCTAAGTATCAGAAGTATAAAGACGTATATAAAGATTGGAAAACGAAAAAATATTATTTCTTATTGTTTGGGTGGATGGATAATTTATTGTATTAAAAAGTTCTCACTAGTAAGTAATCACTGTTTAGCGAGATTTTTACTACTAAAACCAACCTTATGCCAAACAAAACCGTAAGAATTTAAGCTAATCACTTGACTAAAATTTAGGAGGCGTTTATGAGTAAGGGGGTTAGTGTTTTTATAGAATCTCTATACTATAATAGTCAACACTTTTTAATTTTAGGGCGTAGTGGTTATAGTCTCGGGTTTGTTTCTCGCCCAATCCAAGCTTTCTATGAATTTACTAAATATCCACTACGAACCTAGAGGGTGTGTGAGGAATGTGATAATGTTATACTTATAACCGGTTATTTACGACAACCTTAAGATTTGATGACTCAAGTGTCCCAAATGAGCTTCAAAATTTTGATTCGGTTGATTTCTAAACTTCTAGCAACCGATATTCATAGATTTAAAATTTGTAATAAGTATATTTTCTAACAAAACAGATAAATTTAACTTCCCACAATTGGCAATGAAAACCTATTCTTATCTATAATAGTACTTTTTCTAACTTCCAAATACTTCAAGAAAGGTTTAAGTTATGTTGGAAAACGTTGAACAGTAAATTCCCAATAGCACTTTTTATCCGGATTTGAAGAATTTCCTTACAAAGAAGTAGTTTAAAGTTTATTGAAAAAGTTTTGGCACTAGCATTCATACTAAAGTATAGACGTTTTTATTATGCAAAGGGAAAGTAGATTGCTTGAAAGAGCGTCTAGAGGTCAGAAAGTAAGACCTAGCCTAGGTATACATAAATTGTAAAGTCGGCAGAAATTTATGAAACTTTTAGATACGGGAATAGTCATTATTTAATTTTAGGGTTCCGTAGCCAAATGGCAAAAACGGAACCCTTACAGATTCGTCATGTCTGTCTGTCCGTCTGTCCCTCCGTATGTCACAGCCATTTTTTTTCCGAAACTATAAAAGCTATACTGTTAAAACTTGGTAGGTAGATGTATTCTATGCACCGCATTAAGATTTTGATGCAAAAATATAAACTTTTTTTTTATCAAACATACGTGTCTCTATGAATAGGTCTTTAAAACCGATTTCGAGTCCCTGTTCATCACATACTATTACACTTCATAACAGCTCCTAAGCATCTGTAACTCTCAGTTAAAACAAGAAAAACAAAACTCTACCAAGCTTGTTTCCTAACTAAACCACATTTTGTAATCGAACGATAACAGTATAGAGGTGAATGCCCCGCTACAGAGTATCCGGTACAGACGTAGCCGCACTTGCATATAACCTTTGTGAGCCAATGAAGCGGTAAGTGCACAAAAGGGCTATACCGTGTAAAACAAGCTTTATTTTACAGGATACTCAATTGTTTTCGTGTGGTTTTTCCTTTTTACTATTCGGAGGCGTGGTTGCCAGATCTGACTGTCTTACAAAATGTTGGAGGTTTGAATACCACGCTAGACAATTGGTTGTGCAATTAGGTAATTACTATTACGGACTAGGTATGGGACCCAGTACTCACATGCAATGTTCACAAACTGCAAATAATTATGTTGAGCCATAAGAAAGCAGCTTTATAACTCTCAGTTAACACAAGAAAAACAAAACTCTACCAAGCTTGTTTCTTAACTAAACCACATATTGTAATCGAACGATAACAGTATAGAGGTGAATGCCCCGCTACAGAGTATCCGGTACAGACGTAGCCGCACTTGCATATAACCTTTGTGAGCCAATGAAGCGGTAAGTGCACAAAAGGACTATACCGTGTAAAACATACAGTGTAAAACTAGCTTTATTTTACACAAGATTTAATTGTTTTCGTGTGCTTTTTCCTTTTTACTATTCGGAGGCGTGGTTGCCGGATCCGACTGTCTTACAAAAGGCGGAAGGTTTGAATACCACGCTAGACAATTGGTTGTGCAATTAGCTAATTACTATAATAGTAATTAGCTAATTGCACAACCAATTGTATTACGGACTAAGTATGGGACCCAGAAGTCTCAAGCAATGTTCACTAACTGCAAATAATTATGTTGAGCCATGAGTAAGCAACTTTGTAACTCTCAGTTAACACAAGAAAAACTAAACTCTACCAGCTTGTTTTCTAACTAAACCACATTTTGTAATCGAACGATAACAGTATAGACGTGAATGAACCGCTACAGAGTATCCGGTACAGACACAGAAATCTAAATAAAAGGAGAAGTGGTATGACGGAGTTTTCGTCAAAACGCAATATGATTAGAACGATTATATAGCTAAAAATGTCTGTCACCTAGGTTTAGCTGTGTTTTGACAACGACCGGGATAACATATAAAATGCCGAGTTGTTCAGTGGTTGCCTGTAAAAATAAGAGCAATAAAAAAAACTTTATTAATAATGGAATCACTTACCATATTTATGTTAGTACATGTATTTTATTGTATTTACCGCTAAAATCATGAAAAAATAATCTTCGATGTCCTTACTATGTTATTTTCATGTTCGGACAATTAAGTACTATAATATTTTTGTAACATATACATAAATTCTCTAATGTTGTCTAAACTAGTCATTCAATGAATATATGAAGCAATGAACTATGCGCTCAACGATATTACGTATGACAAGTGGTTGCTAACCGTGATCGCTCTAACAACCAAACGATAGTGACGACCCGTTCATGACTACGACTATCTATCGTTTTCGATAAAAAGTCAAAGGTGGAGTAAGAACTCTAGAACATAAAGGTTTAAAATGTTGATTACAGTGGTTTTGAAAGTTTTTTTTAAACGCTATTGTTTTAATTTTATCTAGGTGCAATATTGCTCGTGCATTTTGGCATGCGCATGCTCATGCTTGAATAAATGAACTGTACACGCTAAATTATAAATTATCGCTAGCTCTCCCTCACAGAGCGTTAATTTTGTATGACAACAGTCAAAATGTTACAAACTGCTGCGACAATAAGGACGAAAAAGAAGTATGACGCTTGAGTTCCTTCAATCTGCGATATTACGACATCAGTTCTCGGATTAATTTGTTTCACGACATGTACGATCTTACACACAATATTATTTTACAAAATTTTTTTTATTTTATTTTTTTTTATTTTATTTGTTTGAGGAAAGCTTACGGACTAATTACAACATTAGGTAACATATTTTTTTTTACAGAAATTGCCAATAACAAGCTTCCACATATAAATAACTATGTTGATGTTATATATCTATGCAAATACAAATCATTCCAAAAAAGAAGCAATTAATGTACATTTAGGATAAACTACTATCTATACTATACTACAATATACCTACTATAACTAAAAATACTTACTAAACTATAACTAAAATCTATTTTTACTTACTTAGTAACTAAAGAATTGCTGACACAAAACTTGTCTTGCCGTTTTTGGTTTAGTGCAGAATAAGTCTATATCTAAATTAGATGGTATTTTATTAAAAGATGCCATGCTGCGTATCAAATACGAGTTCTGCCGATAGTTAGTAGATGAAGATGGTACATCTAGCAGTGGACGTTGCCTTAGTCCAATAGTATTAGTACGCAATCCTATTTTTTCAAGAAGACTTGGACAATCAACACTACTGTTGGCAATTTTTAGCAAATAGGTGACGTCATCAATTGTTCGTCTACTTTCAAGAGGCAACATATGATACCTACGACATCGGTGATTATAGTCTTCTGACCACTGTTTCGCCCTATAATCCACATACCTGAGAAATTTCCTTTGAACAGCCTCAATACGATCCTTGTATACTGTATACAATGGATTCCAAACTTGAGATGCATACTCTAGGTGACTGCGCACGAAAGAACAATATACTATTTTCAGAGACTTAATAAGCTCAAAGTATTGTACAATTATATATTATTAACATATTTATAAATAGTAATTATTATTTATATGATAAGTATTGAATTTTTAATAAAATATAAGTCTTGTCTATCGATAAATTTTATTAATTATTTATCGATAAGGTCAACGCCTAGCATAAATGTAATTTTTTTGAATGTAGTAGTTTTAAATTGTAGTAGTTCTTCTATCTAAACTTTTTGAAGTTTGTTTTATTTGTTTAAATATAGTAGCGCTGATTGGTTCACTGTGACACCGTGTAAGGGAGATATTTCAAGGAAAAACGAGACAGAGTATTGCGTTCATTGATAATCTAGATGTAACTGAGTAGTACAGTAGTCTATTCGTATATTCTGTAGCTGTGTGTGTTAATAAAACTGGCGACATTAGGTTTCCATACAAAATGACATTCAGGGCACATCTCCTTTATTCAGATATCTGTGGGTACAGACGTAGCCGCACTTGCATATAACCTTTGTGAGCCAATGAAGCGGTAAGTGCACAAAAGGACTATAACGTGTAAAACATACAGTGTAAAACAAGCTTTATTTTACAGGAGACTTAATTGTTTTCGTGTGGTTAGTCCCTTCTTTATTTTCATTTTTACTTAGCGTGGTCGTTTGATCTGGATATCAAGAACAGGGTTAAGGGGTTTGATTTGTACGCAGAACATTTTTTATGAGATTTACAAATTATTTTCCTGAATTGGAATGTTTATTGAGGTCATCAAAATGTAAAAGATATTTTATGTATAAGGGATGGTCTTGTTTAATACAATATCCTTACTTGCGTGGACTGGACCACGTCTCGGAAATATGGTGAGGTGAATGTTGGCTAAGACTTGTGTTGAACCTATGAATCATCAAGTAAAATAACCAACGTTCATTACCCTCTTGGTGACCCTGACTTAGATCTGCTAATAAAATAAATAATAAATAAATAATCCTTACACATTCACACATCACCACCTAGTCCCAAACTAACCAAATCTTGTACTATGGGTACTAAACAACGGATATACTTTATACTTTAATTCTTTTTTATTGTAAATACAACATTATACATAGAAAACATTCAGACCAATGCAAACAATCATATTCATGCACACAAAGATTTGCATTGAGCGGGAATCGAACCCGAGACCTTTGCGTAGCAGTAATATACCGACAGCGCCACAGAGGTCGTCATATTAAGCAAAACAAACATTTTTTTTTATTTAACTCGAGGCCTTTTAAAAAAACACTGTAATATAATCAAGTTCCCAAGCTACTCAGACCTTACATTACATATGCCAACAAAATATAATTCTGTTCCCTTTTCTTCTACACCAAGTTTCGTATTAAAGTTAAATTTACTATGAAAATTTGAGTAAGTCGTGTCAGTCAAAGTGTTGAAAGGCAATTCCTAGAAGTTATGTTCGCAAGTTCCCTACATGATATTAATTTTATTGAGTTCGTAGAATATTGTACCTTATCGTTGAATGTTGTAATAATATTTCCTTTACAAACGTTATATGAAGAGAAACTCTAAACTCCTTCGTTTGTAGTTAAGTATGAATTGTAACGTGTATTTATGATTCCATTTTGGAAAGTCCAACTTAGTTAATTAGGTCGGTGCCTTGCGTGCCATGAATCCAGTGCAAGACATTATTGTTGCTGCGATCTGCAAATTGTTGTTCTCTATGTTTGTAAAACAATACTTTATAAAAGTTTACTTTTTTTAAATTTGACTGTCTGTGTCTGTCTTAAATTTTCCGTGTTATCACATGACAAAATCCAACTCCAATGACAAAACAAATAACACATAAGTATACATTTAACATGGCAAATCTCACCATGCTAGAGACAGGCTCACAGTAACAGAACTTGGAACTTCCTAACATCACGTTGTTTACAGGGATCAGATCTTTAGTTTCCTTGTTGTCAAGAAAAATCTTCTATTCAAATATTCCAAACTAATTAACATATACCAAGAAAATGAATGTAAATATCTAACCAGTTAAAACATAAAACATCTCAGAGTTAACCAGATTAATTCCGAACGACATTAAACAGTTAAGCAAAGGCCATTATCATTAATATTTACAACAAGTTATGGTAGCTTCGCAGTAGGTATTATCTGCAATATGTACCGGTAGACTCGTTTGGTCATTATGCAATATCGCGCGGTAGCTCTGCGTACTATGTTCATTAACAAGTGAGGACGAACCTCTTAATGAGACTATGTATTCTAACCAGCAATGTATTGTATTTATTATTATTTATTCATTTTGTTATTTAAATAGTTGCATTTTGTTTAGATAGCAAAGGTTTTCTTTTGTAGTGAGGCTTAGACCTTAGTGATTAAATTATTTTTGTAAATGTATTACTTACCAATTAATTAATTAATGTAAAAGACTCTAGTATGTATTTTTCATCATCATAGTATCATAACTGCCAAATGACGTCCACTATTATACACAAGCTTACTAGCAAGTTTTTTTGCACTAAGCGAACTCCTGTGTCTTGTTGATTCAACACTGTCATGCAAGTTAACTATCTTTACGAAAGTTTAAGATGGCTTGCTTTAAAGGTGTACGTGATTGTAATTACGCGTTTGCTAGTTGTATATGCAAGGATTATTCTTATCAGAAATTAGAACAATTTATTTGTTAAACATAGGTGGAGTACATAAGAGGTCTTGAGTTTTTACAATAGTGCACTATGTTTTGCCTTATGAAAAGGAGATGGTATTTAGCCGGGTGCGATACCGGTATTGAAGGTTAGGTATACTGTAATTATAGTTGACGACCGCCGTGGGACTAGTGACGACCTGGTTTGCTTCCGTTACAGCATGATCGATAATGCTTTATGTAAGTACTGTTAATACATGACATTTCGTAGTTGCATTAACAATGCTAGAGTATATGGCGAGCTGTTTTGATTCTTCTACTGGTTTGACTATGGTACTTTTATAAAAGTACCGTGAGTACTGGACCTGTACCTGTTAATTTTGGAATGTTTGCTTACCCCATACAGGATCAAGGTGTGAGTAAATTTCATAAAAACAAAATTACACAATTTTTTTTCTACAGTATTTTACCAAACTATTAATACAATAATTTCTTGAATAGAAGCTATCATAAGAATAATAATTAATAAAAAACTCTATCACTATACATTATACAGTGATGCAACAGAAACACTCTGTATACATTATACAGAGTGTTTCTAAGCTCGTCGTAATGGGACAATGTATTCAAGTTTGTGTTTCTGCGACAGAGCATATATCCAGCTTTATATAATTGATATTGATTACAAATAGTAATACAATATTGAACACATTATAGATCATATGTATATCATCATCATAGTAGAGATCAGAGGTCAGATCATAGTATGCAGAAATGCAATTCCTAAACTGACAGAGAGAAACTTAGTCAATTGATACTATGCCATTAATTTTGATCATTATATACCACGGTGTTTTAGCGGTATATAATGTTACCATGTATTAGTAGGTTTCCTTAGTTTAGTTTCAGCCTTTGTCATCCCAATGCTGGGCATAAATTTACCGGTATTTGTCGAAGTTTCCCTGTAAATACTACAAATATAGGATTATGGCCTATGAAGGCCAGTAGTTCTGTGCCCTGTCTAATTCATCTTCGCCACCTCCCATATGATCTAACGCAATGTGACTTTGCTGACTCCGGGCACCACTCGGTGGTAAGGTTTCCTTAATGCACCTTTTTTTTTTAATCGTTGCGTTATTCTTAGTTTATCTATACTCGTTTCAAGTCTGCAGAATTGCATTCTATCATTCAATATAATGTTTATTGCTCTAATGACACCTTATAAAGTTAAGAAAACTAAAAATTTGCATTTTAAAAAAGATATTAATAAAATAAAACACAGTCTACTTAACCAGATTCTAACTTAAAACTACTAGAAATTAAGTCTATAAATTCATCCTTTCACATAAATCTAGTATAATCCGGAAAGATTCAAGCTAGGTAGAGGATTACCATGAAATCCTGTGAGACTAACCAATGTACCTTTGTCCACTGCAGAATATATGGCGACGTGAAGAAGCAATGTTATATTCACTCGTAATAATCGTAGAGCATTGCTACGAGAATACTGCTACGATTGCTACGGCGTAGTATCTCTGCTTTGGTAATGCTTTTAAGTGTTGGTGTTGTATTAAAATGTTTCTTGTTTGTTTGGCAGACGAGCAAGCGGCCCAAGTAATTAAACGTGGTAATCGCTGCTCATGATCCGTGTGGTGACGGAGTATATATCATCACCCAGTCCCATCCCATCGATGTCGTAGAAACCGACTATTGGACTATCCGTGTTACCTTTACATAGAAAGAAGGAAAACTTGAAATTAAACCCTATACCAATCCGTCTGGCCAGCGTGGTATTAGTAGGCCAAGTATCCCTCCGTCACGGGAGGAGGCCCGTCCCTGCAGTGGGACATAAATGGGCTGTTATGATTATGATGAATCGCTGCTCATGAATGACAGCAAGATCATAATCAAGCGACGGCCTGTTGTTGTAGAGACTTACTGTCTGGTAAAAGGAAGGCTTAGTTTAAGACTATCAATGTCAAAAACGAATTCAGTAGTTTAATATTATGTTAGCTGTTTTGCTTAAGGAATACTAATTTTAATAAGATCTGCTGTGAGTTCGGTTTGAATGTCCCACTACAGGGACAGCCCTCCTCTTGTGACAAAGGCAACTTGGCCTAAATAAAAAGTAAATAGCAGTTCGCTACCGTAAGAATATTTTAATACGTAATTTTATGACTAATGATTATCATCATCATCATCATCATAACCAGCCATTTATGTCCCATTGCAGGGACGGGCCTCTTCCCTAAAACCACAATGGCCAGACGGATTGGTATAGGGTTTAATTTGAAGTCTTTATTCTTTTTATTTCGTAAAGATAATACTCACGGATAGTCCCTTAGTCGGTTTTTACGACACCCATGGAATGAGATGGGGTGGTGACGTATTGTATTCTTACTCCGTCACCACCGTACTAATGAATATGCTATAGTTATTTTAATAATGAAGTCTTTGACTAACGACTCTCTTAGTAATCAACAAGAATACTCAATAATTTCCTCAATCTAGAAGTGTACCTTTTTGTTCTGTGGGTTTAATGGATTTTGGTGCTAATTCGTACGTGCCACAATTACTAAAATTAATTGATCGGAAGAGTGTACCCACGCGGTGTTACTATGACTACTTGACTTAAGTGATTTTGAGTTATTTCCTTTCCTTGTTGAAGCGAGACGAAATGATAGATAGGTATTGATGGTGTATAGGTACAAAGTATTTTATCTATAGAGAAAAATCATGTTCTCTGTAATGATGGATTAAGAATTAAGGGGGTTAACACCGTCTCATTTATGGGTGCCACCCACTATAAAAAATATCAGAAAATTAATGAATGATATAAATAAATTATATTATGATATTTCATTTATGTATATTTGATGTACATTATATTTGATGATATATATTTTATGTACTTATAAATGACTAGCTGACCCGTACCCACTTCGTTGGGAGGCGAAAAAAACGCGTCAGTTTTTTAAACATATTTCATTACTCCTCCACCCCTATTAGTCATAGCGTGATACTATATAGCCTATGACACTCTCCGATAAATGGACTATTTAACACAGAAAGAATTTTTAAAATCGGTTCAGTAGATCCATAGATTACCCCCTACAACGTCACAAACACACAAACATACAAACACACAAACTTTACCTCTTTATGATATTAAGTATAGATTTACACAATGTTTTTTGTTCAAACTAATATTTTATAGCAATTCAAACTGAAACACGAGTACATAAATTTACACCTATATGACATTTCTCGTATTAGTATAGGATTTCTGAAACCTCTATTTGGTATGCAAGCAAACATTATGGAGATGCAATGTACATATCAAATCAAAGCTGCAATCCTGCATACTATCCTCGCCTTAATACGTATTTGTTTTGTACTCATTCATGTTATATGTAGGCTTTGGAATGAACTACCAGTTTCAGTGTTTTGGAAATGCTATGACTTTCATCAAGAGAAGTTTTAACTCTTGGCTAGCACAGATATTTTGAGTGCCATTCCTTCCGACAGGCAAAAGAAGTGTCTGTAAAAGGAAGAAACTTTGGTTGTGTAACATTCATAAGGGGACGGTAATAGTCAGTTCATCCAAACTATAATGCCTCGCTAAAGATAGGGACATAGGTGGGTAGATCTCCAGAGGCATTTTTTATCGTGTCGGACTGGAGAAACCCATTTTGAAATCGATAAACGTTTTCATTAAAATTTTTTATGTATACTTTGGTGTCTAATCTATGTGGTGCAGGGCTGAAATTATGAATTAGTTCATTAGAAATATTTAAAAAAAAATCATAAACCCTAAAATCCTGATTGCTCTGGGTTGACCTAACTCCCGATTGAATGAGAAAACATTGTGTAACTTTTTATTGAGAAGGTTCATATGTCCGATGTTATTTTATATTACATAACAAATAGTTAATCTTCATTGTAATATTTTTTTTAATATTATATTAACAATATTTTTGGCACAATTTAAATTTATCGTCATGACCTGGCATTTTATCTCATCGCTCTGCGCTGGAGTAAAACATCGCGCTCATCCCTCGTTTTACAAAATAGAAACTCTTTTCCCCTCCCCCGGGGTAGTGGCTGTAGTGGTCTAACCGCCGAGGAAGATACATTTGTGCCACGGTCCCCCACTACAACATTACGAGGGTAAGTTTATGATTTATCTGGGTTTGGTTCTCGAATTCGATGATTGATATGGCATGTTTTAAAAATTAAATAGTAAGGTTGTAAATGTGCTTATTAAGTGAATTAAGTGATAGTAATGATGTTCTTTATGAGGCGTAAACACAACTTTCTACTGTTTTTATTTTGGGCTATATTAATGCTTTTATGACTTTATTTGATCGCTATGGCTATGATTGCTCTGTCCAAAAGACCAGAGCGATGATATTTTGCAATAATTGTACGTTATAAAACTACTTTAAGTAATAATACCAGATTGTTACAACGACAAATGTCACGACTCAGCTGTCAAAAATTCTGTGACGTCACGACTCATCTGTCAAAAATTCTATAACGTCACGACTCCCCTGCAAAATATTTTCCCGCCAATATTCTATGACGTCACGACTCATCTGTCAAAATTCTATGACGTCACGTGTCACGTGACCAAAATTCTATGGCATCACTAGTCACGTGATTCAGCTGTCAAAATTATTATGACTATGACGAAATTATCAAAATATAATATGATGGAAGCCAAAATTTCAAGTTTTCGGAAGTTTTCCTTTACATGCACTATAGAGACCTTGCTTCATGCCAAATTTCAAGTTTGTATGTAGACTGGAAGTACCCTGTAGCTTTTTGCCTTTGCTCATCAAAAATTTGCGACATAAACGGCTATATGTCTTGATTTCGTTAGATTAGAAGTTTGATTTTTTTACAGCACTAAAAGGCAATAGACCTTAGTATTTGGTAAAAATTTCAGCTTGATACCTCTACGCGTTCCTGAGATAAATAGTGTTGATAGAGAAACGGACAACAAAGGGTTCCGTTTTTCCAAAATCGGTACGGAACCCTTATAAAACCGGTCAAAAGCGAATCTCACTCGCGCACCGAGGGTTCCGTACAAACCTATTTACTTTCTCGCCAAATTGTGATGACGTCAGGACTCAGCTGTCTAAATATTATTTTTCCCGCCAAAATTCTATGACGTCACGACTCATCTGTCAAAAATTCTGTGATTTCACGACACATCAGATGTGAATGTGAGAGTTTTTGACAGATTCTGTCAAAAATTCAATGACGTCACGACTCATCTGTCAAACAAAATTTTCCTGCCAAAATTATGTGACGTCACGACTTACTTATCTGTCAAAAATTCTATGACGTCACGTCTCATCATTAATAATATTTGTTGAAAATTAATACCTCCACGCGTTCCTGAGATAAATGGTCTTGACAGACAGACAGACGGACAACGAAGTGATACTATAAGGGTTCCGTTGTTTCAAAATCGGTACGCTGCTGCCCTAAACATGAACAAGTTTCCAACTGATGAGCTCTCAAAAAGCTCTAGATATATCCCCTAAACATAAAATCATAAAATCTTGTAACATGCAAGACTAAAAATGACTAAATAAATAATATATTACCAATTTTATTATTTTTGTTTCATTGCTCTGGACGCGAAAATGTTTGAACTTAAATATTTCCATAACTGTTTGTCAAAAATGAAGGCCAATATTAAAAATGTAGTATTTTAATATCATTATTTTCAATGAGCTACATAATTACCAAAAAATATCAAGATCTGAAAAGCACCAGAGCGATCACACGAATACGCCCGATTTGGAGATTGACCCAGGTACTCTTTTCTTTATAATAAAACAAATAAGAAATTTCCTTAGTCTCCTTTTAAACACCTACTACGCAGAAAAGCATACAAAATACTAAATACTTTTTGTATTCCTAGCCCATGAACTGTATTTCATTACACTTAATTAAATTCAAATTTTAACACAACACAACAAAGGCAGTACCAGCGTGAATCATTTCCTCGGCGTTTACTTACAAAATAAGATTTATTACAGAGGTGAAAATCTTGTGGATTTTTCAAATTGCTTCGTCGAGGGGAGGTGCTACGCTATTTAAAGGTAAGAAACCAGTTAGTATCAAATTATATAAACTCATTTTGTAAAGTGTGAATAGGTTATTTTAGACGAGTGAGTATGTTAAATAATTGCAGTTAAAACGTAGTGCACGGTGTCTCTGCCTACGCCCATGACACAAAGCGTAAGTATTTTTAAGTATGTACGTTTTTAGTGCTTTTGAACTCTATAAAGGACCCACCTGTAGTCTGTTTATTCCTAGAGACACTTAACTAGACTACAGACTTTATTTGATAACCAGTATAAATGACAACAAAACATGAACGACGGGAAACCGATGAGCAAGGGAGGCATAGGAACGCACATGGTTGCAATATAAGGAGGAGGCCTATGTGCAGTAGAGGACTTCAATTAGCTGATATGATGAAAGATAACATAATTATCAGACAGCCGCGTCAAATAAGCCAGTCCAGGTTTCATATAATATCACTAAATTGGATCATTTAAATGGGCTGCAATAACCACAAAAAAATATCTACTTTGTTTTATCTTTAGAAAGGGCTTGACGACACCTACATTTTAAACATTTCATTTCAAAGCAAATATGATTGTTAAATAATAATAGACGCAGACGATAACAATCGCGCCATAACAAAAATATACACCACGATCAATAATGACGAATAAATATTATAAGTACTTGCGTCAATCTACTTTACTTGATTAAAAATAATTATTAATGAAATAAACCGGTCAAATGCGGTTCAAACTTGATAGCACTGGGTTCCCTTTGTTGTTTCTACAGTATTAAATATATGGGAGGAATTTAATCATTTTTACGACGTTATTTGAAATGAAGACATAATATGTCTTCATTTATATTATATATATTAATTTAAGTATATAATATTATTATATACTTAATGTAAACTTTTGTTGATTAAAAGCAAAGAATAATGTAGCATTATAAAAGCGTGAGGAGATTTTAAAATTAAGTCGGGTTGTAGAAAACTATAGTTTCTAAAAATTTTAACATTTTCGTATAGTATTTATTAGTACATAAGTTTTTTGTGGAAAAGATACTCCTGAACGGATTTTTCTTAAAGCTGATGATCAATCGTTAATGTGTGAAAATATTAATGATATAAACCGGTCTAACGCGGTTCAAAGACGATAGCGTAGGGTTCCATTTACTGTTTCTTAAAGTATAGAAAGCAAGGATTTGTTTTTTATTTTTGGTACAGATATAAGACACACAAAAGAGAGAAAACAAAAATAATACATAAAATCTTTAACTACCTAAGTACTAGTCTTTAACTACATAGGTAGTTTCCATTACACTGTAGGTATATGAAGGTACTCGTACTTTAATCATTTTGATGACGTAATTCAAAATGTAGATATTATATCAAAGTTGGTTGGTTAAAAGTAAATTGGCAAAAGAAACTGTATAACTAAACTTTGCTTATTTGAAACCTTCATATTTTAATTTACTTACTTTTTAAAATAATATATTGAATAGACGCAGAACATGCCTGATGCATTTTCTTATTTCTCCGTGTGGAGTAAGAAAACAATA
This sequence comes from Schrankia costaestrigalis, assembly GCA_905475405.1. Classification (NCBI taxonomy): domain Eukaryota; kingdom Metazoa; phylum Arthropoda; class Insecta; order Lepidoptera; family Erebidae; genus Schrankia; species Schrankia costaestrigalis. Next base: position 8,296,830 of record FR997832.1, read on the forward strand.
TATCACCACCCCATCTCATCCTTTGGGTGTCGAAAAACCGACTAAGGAGCTGACCGTAAATATTATCTTTACGAAGTAAAAAGAAGGAAAACTTGAAATGAAACCCTATACGAATCCATCTAGCCAGCGTGGTATTAATAGGCCAAGTATCCCTCCGTCTCTGCAGTGGGACATTAATGGGCTGTTATGATTTTCTTATTGTAGATATTAGTTTATGACAAGTTTTCCTTCTTTTTCCATCCATCCATATCAGCCTATAGAAGCCCGCTGGCGGTCATAGGCCTCCTCCAAACGTTTCCTACCTGCGCAATTATCGGTTCGTTTAAAAAATATCAGTGAATTTCTCTTTAGTACATTTTTACGACAACACAGTAGGAGGCCCGTCCCTGCAGTGGGACATTAATGGGCTGTTATGATGATAGGAGGAAACGTTTGTGACATTTTGTATTCTTACTTTATTACCACACAGTGTCCATTTTTGTAGAATTATTATCTGTGAAACCTTTATAAATACTGGTTTAACGTTTTCCACAGGGTAAGTTTAGCTTTGTGACACTATGTATTCTTAGTCCGTTACCATATCCAATGGATCAATTTGTGACTGTAGACAGTCAATTTTATTCAATTGCAAGAATGTGTGTCACTTTTGTGACCGTCGTCAAACATGAAATAAAACACACTTAGGTCCAATTATTTTGTTTCTGATACTGTTTTTGCATAAAACACTTACGATATTTTCCATACAAAGCCCTCAATGTAAACATAACAAGAAACCTAGTAAGTTTTGCATTGCTACAGTGTCCTAGTACATTGCCAACAAAAAGCGTCTTTCGTCCTCGACGGGTTACACACTCAGATTATATTGAAAGCGTTTGTTTCCAATCCTTATTTTTCACTAAGCGCTTACCATATTTTTTAAACAAAGCCCTCAATGTATATGTAAACATTACAAGAAACCTATTAAGTTTCGAATTGCCACAGTGCCCTGGTACGTCTGTCGTCCTCAACATTTCGCAGTAGAGGTTGTAAATCACAGCTAAAGTCCTGCATTTACGTGCGACTTTTACTGATGTTACAATTTGACTAAATTGCACTACCACTCTAAACGACAAACATCGCCTATTACTTAATAATGTTTTTACTATTTAGCTTTAATTTTTGTTAAAACTTTTTAAAATAATATTTTTAAGACAATCATGCAAAACTTTTTTTATTATAAATAAAGACAACTTTCAATAATAGGTCTTTACTTATGAAATTGCCGCTTTATTTCTGCGCAGTCTTTAGCCTCTACATTATTTTCATTAAGCTTAATAATTATTGAAAAATCCAAGAAAACGTTAGTATGAAAAATCAAACTTCTGATAAAATCTTCATACAAAACGGCAATTTCATAGGTAAAGACCTATTATTTTTATTAGTTAATTTATAATACGACAGTTGTAACCTTGTACGCAGAATTAAAGTCAGTTATTATTCGTGTCTCGATGCTCACATTCTCTCCCGATATCGAATAATATTGAGGTCGCGCATCCACTGGGAATTGTTAGCTCAGTTTAGTCTGACTCTCTAATTTAGTTTACGTTCTACGTTGCAGTCTCATTTTACGTATTGCGTAATGGTTACGTCACGTACAGCTGTCATTAGTGTTCGGTGGTATAGTTTAGTATGAATAGTTCATTCAGTTTTGTTAAGTTATACTATAGATATTACTTGAGCTATTGAATTGATATTACGTGAACATTATCTTTACGAAATAAAAAGAAGGAAAACTTGAAATTAAACCCTATACCAATCCGTCCGGCTAGCGTGGTATTAGTAGGCCAATTATCCCTTCGTCATGGGAGTTGTTATGGTTATGGTTATGATGAAACTGTTTATTGCATAAAGCCACGTTACTGTAAGAGACCGTCCTTGCAGTGGGTCATCTTAATATATCAATTCTCTTCGATTACAACAACACGTTATAAATCAAAAACTCGCTTTCCCTCTGTACTGTTTTATCACCGTTACATTATTTCGTGATGTATTTAATTGGATTAAATAGTATTTGTGTGCAATCAACATGAATAAATAATCATAGCTTATGTTTGTTTATTTACGATAACATTCGTATTTATTGATGGTTCATTTTTGGCTGATTAACGTGTATTAAATTTTGCCTCAGGATTATATCGATTGTCTAGCGAAATTTATTGGCTTTGTCGTGTTAATAATTTGCCTAGGACAGCTTAAGATGCTATTTTGATGAGGTCTACCGACAGGCTTTAATTTGTTAATGTTGAAAATTCATTTTTAGTTTCACTTCGTCACTGCAAGGGGCTGTCCTAGAAGTGGATCATAAATATGTTATACAATCAAAGTCACGGTTTCAGTCGCAACTAATATTATTTTCATAACAGCCCATTAATGTCCCACTGCAGGGACGGGCCTCCTCCCGTGATGGAGGGATACTTAGCTTACTAATACCACGCTGGCCAAACGGATTGGTATAGGGTTTATGTTCAAATTTTCCTTTTTTTTATTACGTAAAGATAATATTTACGGATAGTCCCTTAGTCGGTTTTTACGACACCCATGGGATGAGATGGGGTGGTGACATATTGTATTCTTACTCCGTCACCACACGGAGAAGTGGGTCATATTACATCAATCAAAAAAACCTAAAACATTAATTCACGGTTTCAGTCGCAACTAACATTATTTTAAACAAATATACTAAACATTGAATAATTAACATATAATCCGTACCAATCTCGATACTCTATCAGTGACAGAAGCCGGATCAATGCAGATGAATGGCCGCCCACGCTACGAGTGACGCTACGCCGTAGCACGCCTACGCGGCTCGTAGACGTACTACGAACATACGTTTATCTAAGTGTGGGTGCCCGCCCACTTGAACTTACGTGACTTGTTTGACATTTCGATCGTATTTGATAACTTTACAGAAAACGTTTTTGTTTTAATAGAGGATTATTTTATTGTAATAAAATTTTGATAATCTCCTTATAATTTAAAAGAAACCGGTGCTTGAAAATTTACCTGTACAAATTCATTGATATTAGGAAATCTTGTATTAAATCCCAGCAATCGCTATTTCAGCTAAATATTGGAATTGATTACGCTGTTATGATAATAAAACGACTTATAATTCAAATTTTAATTTTATCTATCTTTTGAAAAGCAAATTATTGAATGAATACCAAGGTTTATAATTGACATGACTAATGGGAGAGGTTTGTGACTCCTTACAATAAAAACAAAGTAATCTTCGACATAAATTGTGTGGGCAACTTTTATAAAGAAAAATTTTTTTTTTTTAAGTCAATCTTCGTATTAAGTATCAAGTCTACTCTTAGTCATCATAACAGCCCATTAATTACCCACTGCAGGGACGGGCCTCCACCCATGACGGAGCGATACTTGGCCTACTAATACCACGCTGGCCAGACGGATTGGTATACGGTTTAATTTCAAGTTTTCCTTCTTTTGATTTCGTAAAGATAATATTGACGGATAGTCCCTTAGTCGGTTTTTACAACACCCATGGGATGAGATGGGGTGGTGACATATTGTATTTTTACTCCGTCACCACACGGAGACTCTTTAGTGTCGTGGGAATTTTGACAGAAACTAAATTAACACACACAAATTAGTATATCCAGGTTCAAAACAATCATTTGTGGATCACACAACAATTTTCCTTTCAGTAAGTCAAATCTTTACCTCACACGGCAATTGCATAATTATACATCATCGAATTATTGACAAATAAGTCGTACCGTCATTAAATTTTTTGACAGCTGAGTCGTAACGTCATAGAATTTTGACATATGAGTCGTGACGTCATCACAGAAGCCTAAGTGCGCGAGCCAGACTCCGACTTGAGCGGTTTAATTTTTCAAAAAATAACCAAGTTCTAAAGTTACGTACTTATATTAAAAAAAGAACATTTAGAGACTCCTCCTTTTTTGAAATCGCTTTAAAATATTTTTTTTTATAAAAAGCACTTAACTTATAAAATATTTTGTATCTTGTAGTACCTATACATATAAAATAGGCATTGTTCTTACATAGGATATGAGTGTGTAGGCCTCTGTAATCCCGTAGTGTTGGTCCCTAGATAAACCGGACGAGTTAAAGTCGTAACTCTGACAAGATTGATGGTATCCTTGATCCTCGTACTTAACGCTATCTTAACCTGGACCAGGCAGAGGGCCTTCGTTATACTTTACTTTTATTTTGTGTTTATACATAATTATGTCTACGTATGTATTACGAAGCCGAAATTGACCGATTGTCTCTTTTCACAGTTCGATGTGCAATATTTACGCCCGGGTACTGTAAAAAAAGTATAATTACCTAATCAGTAATTTAAAGTTTCGCTGCAATGAAGTAATTATGTTCTCTTGTGTCAAAGAATAACCTCCATATTATGATATTATGAACTTACGCATATAAATCGCATTTATCTATACAGAGGTTCCTTTTTTCTAACGTCAACTATGTCTACAAATGTATACGAAGGAATAGCCTTCAAAACGAAGGCAGTAACTCACGTAACCCTTTAATAATTCCTTCGTTATACTTCCTTTCGTATCCGCAATAGCTTACCACAAATAAAAATATAATTTATGACATCCGATTCCAAAGAACAACGTACCAACTTTATTCAACAACTTTATTCAATTATTAAAGTACGAAATACGAACTCAAAATAGAACTCATTTTGAATAACGGACAGCTGCATACGTTTTCATTGAATAAAGGAAAATTCGTATCCGTGTTTTGAATATAACACGATGTTTTATAAGTGGGTCAGCGTGTGTGCCGTTTATTGTTCGGAGTAACTAGTGGCTTTGGTGGCACGCTTTTAGTCCAATTCGGACTCTGATTAATGATCAATTCGTGAATTACACATAGGTACTAGTTTTCGGCCGAATCTATGTTTGTGGGAATGGTGGTTATCGTATTAATCAATAAAGATCTCGAAATGGTAAAATAACTACTACTTTATACGATTACTACGATTAGTGTGCGTTGCAGTAAGAAGTTTCATACAAATAAAACTGAACGGCTCGAGTTGATACGGTGATGACAATATCTGTATTGAATATGATAAAAAGCGCATTTTAAGTTCAGCAATGACGTCAACGGATGGTAGTGACAAAACTTAACTTTATGGCTCAGTCCTTACTTTGTCAGTAAGGCTAAATATTTTTTTGTAAGTGTGAGGTTAGGAAATTAAACAACATTCTATTATCAATTGAAAAACGGACGTCATCTCACAAGTCACACTCTTCGCAGACATATCGTCTTTCACACAATCCATCCATCGTTTCTTTGGACGTCCTCTTTTCCTATACCCATCCACGTACATGTTCAATACCTTCCTCACCACATGATTCACATTCCTTCGCATTACATCCCCATACCATGACAGCCGGTTGCCACGTAGTTTTTCTGCCACCGGTGCCACTTTCAAACTTCCTCTTACACACCCATTTCTTACTCTATCCGCTCTCGTAACACCACACATCCCCCTTAACATTCTCATCTCTGCTACATGCAATTGTCTTTCATTCATCTCTTTTCTCCTCCAAGTTACAAATGTAACATAAAAATACTTGTAGCTCCTCCCAATATATTTTCTCATAAACACAAATATTTATTTACAATCTGACCTACTTTTAATCGTATTATTTATCATCATAACGGATATAAAATGAGGCCAAAAGAATATTTATTCTCATTTGGATGTATTTAATATAATTGTAAATATAATTGTTGGTATTAAGCAGCGTAGTTACGAATTAAATCTATAATGTATGAAGTATACGTATGTACAAAAGTTTTCGAAAGTATTTTTAGGAAAATTATTTAGTAAACTAAGGCAAAATGTAATTATGCATATTTTATACATAAAATTTAGGTATGTATGTTTAGAATTACCTGTGTATAAACGACAAAACAGGTTTTAAGTTATCTTAAGCTAGGAGCAAAAAAAAATTTAAAATTAAAATTATCTTAGAATATCTACTTAATACCTTAATTCTTTTACGCAAAACAATAATAATCAAAATATTTTTTAATAAATAGAAACGTTATATCACATAACACAAACGCTTGAAAATAAATTGCCGTTATTTATCATAATAAACTTGGTAGTCGTTGCGTAAGAATCGAATATTCTTTGATGCCATTCTACAAATATTATAAAAAAGAAAAATCAATAGTTTTGTAAAGAGTGACTTTTTTTAATTTTGTAGATATAACGAGTATAATCCATGGAATATAATATTTCTCAAGCATTTACAATTCTTTCTCCGTGTGGTGACGGAGTAAGAATGGGTGCCGTAAGAACCGACTAAGGGACTATCCGTAAATATTATCTTTACGAAATAAAAATAAGGAAAATTTGAAATTAAACCTTATACCAATCCGTCCGGCCAGCGTGGTATTAGTCACGGGAGGAGGCCCGTCCCTGCAGTGGGACATTAATAGGCTGTTATTGTGATTTACAATTCGCTATCTACTTAGTCCTAAACTAAACTAAGCTTGTGTTATCGATACTATACCATGGATAAAAGTACTTGATACAAAAATAAAAATCTAATTAGGTAAATTAATAAATTAAATAGGTAAAACAATACACCGCAGCTGTCCTTATCTTACCTTTGCAAAATAAGATAAACACTCCTTACTTCAGTAAAGCATATACCACGCAACCCGCCACCTCGAGGCCGAGTGCTTTCAGTAGTAATGTCTTAAAATCGCGAGCAATATATTATTATTCAAATCTCTGTATCTTCATTCTTTGTCCGCTGATCAGAAGGTATAGATAGAATAGTATAAAACAGAAAGTACTTCTAACTATAGCTCCAATCCAACAACAATAAAAAATAGAAGATGTAGATAAGCATTGTTCCGCATATATCAAGTAGAGTACCTCTAGTCTATTCTTCTAAGATAAAGTTACAATTGTATTACTCGACAACCCCAAGGAAATAATAATTCATTTGCGTCGCCGCGCGTCCTTGTAAAAATACAAAAGTTAACAAAGTTTCTTTTATGAATATTAACGGCATTTACTTTAAACATAAATATGTATTTTAAAAAGTAAATTAGGGGGTTTAAATTTGCAGTTTTGTTTTAAGTAGAGCGTTCAAAAATGTTATTTTTAATCGATAGGAACTTTGCTAAGTATCCTACACTTGAATCTTAAAATAGAATCCAATTATATTCTGTCTATCTCAATTTGTTAGCTTATTTTATTTTATTTCATTAGACTTCATTACACTCGATTCCATTTCATTAATTTCTTAATTTTATATTTTAAGTTTCAAATCAGCCAAGACAAATAAAGTTATTGACTTTAGATTGAGATCGTAGCTGTATAAACTAGGCTCCGGTACCTCAGGCTTAAGGTAACGAACTAATAAATTATCGTGGTGATATGGCGATCACGTTATAGGTACGGCTAGCATGCATGAACTTGTAGTTTTCAAACCCACGCTGACTTAAGCGTGAAGGTTCTTTGTATCCACTAAATTAATATTTTGTACTACGGAGCCTAAATAATAGTGTGGGAAGTCGTTTTAACCGACTGCAAAAAACTGGGGGTTCCCAAATCGATTAAGGTTTTTTTTTAAATATTTTTCCCTAATTTTCTTTTACAATATAAACAATATTCCCTGTAACAGTTACACACAAAAATTGTATATGTACGGTTTTTATCTCGAAAAATTTTATTACTGGGAATTCGTGTAAACGAAATTGCGCTAGTATTAATATCGGTATCAACTCTGCAATTTCTGTAAACAAAAATTATTATGCGCTTTATGCTTTTTACTACCATAAACAAGCCGACATTACAAACCGTGAACCTACAAAAAAAATTAAATAAATATACGGAGTTTACTCTACGTTTAAAATAATATTTTTATTAAGTTAAAAACTATTGCTACAAAGTTGCAAGCAACAAATAGTTTGGCTGTCCTAAATTTAGGTTAAGTTGCGGTCAAAAGTTAAGAGATACGGTTAAGTAACTTAACCTGGCACATCTACTTAACTTGGAAAGTTTACTTAAAGGTTCACGGACTTTCAACGACTGGGCTTCAAATTAATGTAGTGATATAGCCAAATTTTCTTGCCTACTTATTAAGTAAATAAATAATTTTAGTAACAGATAAAATGTTAACTATTGTAAAGTAATGTTTGAGCACTGTTTTTGATCAATGAAATTTATGAACCACCTATGTTTTTCTACTATAAGTACCGTAAGGTTATAAAATGCTTATTGTTACAATTTTCAAGCATATCCGAAGCATATAAGGGTACTTCTAAGCCTACGCTATATATTTTTTAAGTATCTCTGTGTAACTGGAATGAAACTATGTACCTAAATATCATCATCATCATCACATCAGCCAATGGACGTCCACTGCTGCACATAGGCCTCCTCCAAGTATTGCCATCTTGTGCGGTCCTGTGCCTCCCTCATCCATCGGCTTCCCACAAAATATGAAAATAAAAAATATCGCTTGTAAATGAAATATTATGAAAAAAATTAATAAATATACCAAGTCATTTTTCATAAACTTATAAATTATTACAGCAACTGTTTTAAATAAAGTTTTCTTCAGACATAAGAGCTGTAGTTAGTAGTAAAACAAAAAGAAAATTTACCTACAACTCTTTTACGAAATAATAAATTTTATGATCGATCTTCAAACTTGAAGCAAAATTTCACCCACGTATATTTGTACCGTAAATTTCTTTGAAACAACTACGAAATCCGAGGCTCGATTAAAACAGTTTCATCACGCAAGTAAATTTGTAACTACCACACACACACACACACACACACACACAAGCTATTGACACACCGTATAACTGAATCTCTGTGAATAGATGGTTTAATCTTGCCAGTGATAAAACAAAGCTAGTGGGCTCCAGGGACTCGTATGACATAACGTGACGGATAGGCTCCGTCAGATCCCTTTAATTTAATACCGGTATATCTAACGGTATAGTAACGTTACCCGACCACGGACAAACTAATTCTATACAATGTGGCCGCTCTCATATCATAAATCTTTGTGATACATAACCCTTGTATCGTAGAAATATTTCCTAGTCCTATTCTTATGATTAACCACGTATGTGTGAATAAGGAAATCAATGATAAAATGTTTGTAATAAATACAAACATTTTTTATACTAAGCATGTTGGACTACACTTCTTAGAAAGTAGGTATCTACTAATTACTATATTATTAATCTCATTTAAAGCCGTAAAGGATATTTTTGAGATACCTAAACTCACAATATAAAAAAATTCCCTCAGAGGTAGTTACTAGAAGGCGCAGTAGTAGTGCAATACATGGTTGGGATGGAAAATTAAGGTAAAATATAAAAAGTCTATGATTCTGGACTTCTTCTTCTCGTGTCAATAGTCGAAACTCAAACAGTTTCTGGACTAAGATCCGTGAAGACATAGGTTAGATCTAAGATTTCCAGGACAATCCAGTGTAACGTCGGGCGTAGCATCAGTAGAGGCGTCAAGCGTGCTGTCAGAAGTACATACCATCAGGAGTGGGCTAGAAGTTGAAAGTAGCATCGGCAGGCGTTATTTAGTAGCGTTTCTAGCAGCCGCATCATTCTAACTTACAAAATTTAATTACACGAGTATTATTAATATTATTGCACTAAATTAATATCAAGAAACAATGTTAATATTAACAAAGTATAAACCGCGACGTAGCAATGATGTAATAAGCTTGAGCATCTAACTACGCCACGAATAATCCGCACATAACACAGCCTCTCCTTGCGCTCACACTCTGTATTAATTAACACATGTGCAACGTCTTCTCAGAAACCTCTGATTATCTAGATTAGTTTGACGTACATTCTACTCGTTGTACATTTTTTGTAAGACTTGTCTACGCAGTTAGTGATTAGATTATATTATAATTTCTTTACAAATTGTAGCATTTGTATTATTTTGATGTTTAACCTATATTATTGTAAAGTTTGATTAAAATACTAAAAAGTCCCCCTTTCTACCACTACCCTCTCTTCAGGGCACTACGCTGTCGCTGCAGACTAATTTAAACATCTTAGGGATGAACCTTTGACATGATCTAAACAATCGTGACTATGTCGAAGGAGTAATCACCACAGTTTCACGTAAACTTGGCATCCTGAACAGGGTGCGGCGATACTTCACACCGGAGCAACGGTATCTGCTCTACAAAACGCAGGTTCGGAGCAGCATGGAGTACTGTTCGCATCTTTGGGATGGCTCTGCCAAGTATCTCGTGGAAACCCTGGACCGACTGCAGCGGCATGCGTTCCGCATAGTTGATGACACCCTGGTCACGGAGCACGCGGAGTCGCTACAGCTTCGCAGAGATATCGCGTCTCTTAGTGTGTTCTATCGCATGTACCATGGAGAGTGCTCTGAAAAGTTATTGGATCTTATTCCCCCGTCCCCTTTTCATAACAGGACCACTCGTGCCGGTTTGCGGAGTCATACTCAGACGGTCTGTCAGATATCGGCTCGCACCAAAAGGTTCGGGAATTCCTTCTTATGCCGCACCATTAAGTTGTGGAACCAGCTTCCGGCTCACGTATTTCCTCCATCATATGACATTGGGTCCTTCAAACGCAGTGTGAAGAAGCATTTGGCCAAACCGGCAAGATGATGACGACGGATTGAAGTTGTTTTTGGACTTCTATCCGTTGGCTTCATTTGTGGACTGTACTCGCGCTTTCCATCAGGCTCGATATAGTCATATTGCCGTGTTTACTATTAAAAAAAATCCATTTTGTGGTTTTTACGTGAAACATCTATCAAACTTGAAATTTTTTGTTTATAATTTTTGTAGGACAAAGGAACAAAGTTCTTTGTTCATAGTTCTTTGTTCATATTTCTGTGGTGTTAACCATTCTGTGATGTTAACAATATAATCTTTTAATTCTGTTTTATGTATTTATAATAATAATTTACCTAAAGGGTTATTTGGCTGAGCGACGTCTTTATTACTGAATTGTTTATGGATGTGATTTGGTGCTCCCACTTTTATGTACTACCTGCATGACGCTACCTTTATCATTTTATAATAAAATCCTTCGTTGTATGGATATGTATGGTATACAATGGTTGCAGCGCCTGATTACAGTTATCTACAATGTAAAAAAATTGACGTCAAGAAAATGCAGCAGTAGAGTTTGTTTCGCCGCTTCTTCTCTACTAGCGCTTTGGAGGCGGTGGTAAAGTTTGCTAAACTTTTACATGTATTTAAACTTAGATTAAGTAGTTTAAAGGACGTCAAGAAATATATAATGAGAATTGTATTTATCTTGATTAAAGCGTTTTTGACTTTGACTTTGACTTTGATACATAGTTAGTTACATAAATTCACGCTTTATCCCCATGGCGATACATAGATGTTGCGATACATGACGTCCCGCTGTAACTAGATCATTACATTTCTAATTTGCATTGTAGAACATGATCTTATGCAAAATGTTGTGTTACTTATTAGTTTATTACATTACTAGAGTCTCTAAGATTCCTAAACAAAAAACATTAAATGATCATCAAAGAAATAAGTATACTTAGTTACTTTATTTAAATTTTTAATACATAATAATATAACTAACGGTAATATAAATATTATATAAACGGGATATTAACGCGCATTTTATTTAACTTTATTTTACTTGACGTTTCGGCACAGGTTGCACTGGTCGTGGTCGCAAGCTGACTGGTGATGTTGTGACGTGCCTCACGCGTCCATCTTCGCGCGCTCCACTTCGCTACACGTCAATGGCGCGAGCGCGTCGTGGAGGGGCCTACACAGCGGCCATTATATAAGAAGACGCGGGGCGCGGCCGCTCCCCTTTTTGTTCCGGCTTGCTGACTGAAGCTAAGTGTTTGCCTTTCTATAGGGCAGCCTTCGAACCTCGTGCTTTGTAATCGAATCCTCTCAAAATCCTTCTGATTAGACCGGCTTGCTTATACCTATATTTGTGTTAACGTAGCGATTTCTAAATATATAGTGACAAACTAATAACATTGTATGTACTAAACTTTTAACTGAATAATACTACATTGTCGTACTGAGTTGTTTGCATTTATCTCCCTAAACTACCCACTACGTCACAGTGGCGTCCAACGTATTAAGGCAAAAGCACGAGGTTTGGTGAGCACGCCCATTTTTTTTTCTTTTCTGTGTGTCGTGAAAAAAAAGTGTTCCGTTCAAGGTTGGTACTGTTCTTGTTCTTTCTTTTGTGTTAAAAAGAGTTTAAACTTTCCTTTCGTTTCTGCAAGCGAATTATCTACTTTTTTATTTAATTTAACTACCTTGTACGTTAAATAAACAACCGGTCAGCGCACGTGGCGTGACCGCGTTGTCCTTTTAAAAAATATCATAACAAGATATTTAATTGACTTCGTAGACGATACCTACTGAACGGAACACATAATTCACATTTAATTCTATTGTTCGTTGTTTACATTGATTGCTTCTGCAGTTTTGCCGTGTATTATTTTTTCTTTTCTTAAATAAAATGTCGTACGCGATTAACTACCACCATTTAAACAAGACTGAACTACAATATGAGGTCCTTGTACGAAAGGGCGATAAGTCAGATACGGTAGACGAGTTGCGGAAGCAATTAGTAAAATTATTTCCTCTTTATCCGTCGGAGGACATTTCGGAGTCGTGTTACGAGCCCGCCGCGGATATATCGCAAAGTGAATTGTCCTTGTCGCGAGCTAATAATAATTTAAAACTATTGCAAGTAGACTTTAATAGTAGGATGTTCGCTAGGACGGAATCCATCTTGCACCACGTGTATCATAGGTTACAGCGTGTTGAATTTAGTGACAGGGAAAGTTATGAATCCATTTGGCAGGAGTTCAACTCCATCTTTAACTTATTTAAAGCCTTGTCACCTTCCTCTATTAGTGGCACGAGCGTCGCAAAGACAGCAGTACAGCAACCAGGCGGTGTTGCACCTACCTCCGAGTCATTAAATTATGACCGTAAACTTTTTTCGGAGTTAGGCAAGTTTAAGTACTCGGGTAAAACGTGTGTGCGCGGTTTCATAGAGAGAATGAATGAATTTATTTCGTCTAGGGGCATTCCTGACTCGAAGATCTTATCCTTCGCGTATGAGATATTTTCGGACGATGCCCTTCATTGGTATCGTTCCGTTAGGAACAATGTAAATTCATGGAGTGAGTTGTGTGGGTCATTGAAGCAGGATTTTAGCCCACATAACTATGATTTCAAATTAATGTCTGAAATAAGACTGCGCTCTCAAGGTCAAGGTGAGAACATAACCCTGTATGTAGCGAAAATGCAGGGGTTGTTTTCTCGCCTTGACAATCCAGTTCCAGATGGTGAGAAACTGGAAATTTTATTAAACAATATTAGGCCTTGTTATACCAACTGTCTCTTGACTACAACTATTACTGATATTCCTTCGTTGGTTAGTGTCTGTCGTAATTTTGAAAAATATAATAGTCGTAGTAGGGATTTCTCTGAGCCTCCTACGGTTACTTCTAACACTTTAGCTCCTGAATTCGCTTATAATAATAATAATAGTAATAAAAAGTATACTGGTTCTTACCAACCTAATAGGTTTAAAAACTTTCATAAAAATTTTAAAAATGAGCCTTCAACTTCTTTTGACTTATCTGCGGAACCCCAAGTTAGTGCGGTATCTAATACTCCCAGGCAGCATTGTCCTCGGTGTCGTTCTGATTCGCATTCCTTGAAAACTTGCCGGCAGCCGCGTTACTTGATTTGTTTTAAATGTGGCCTAAAGGGCTACCGCGCAATGGACTGTCCGAAGTGCAACGGTCCAATTATTAATAATTCAAAAAAACTAATTAGTAACGGTTGGGGAAAGAAAAATAAAATCTTTAATAATAAAATAAAGAGTAAATTGTATAATAATAATAAATGGCAAGACTTGTTGCATTCCAATTCATTATACTTCTGCAACAGTAACAAACTTTCCTCAATCGATAATTCAAAACAAACTATTACGCCATATATTTCTGTGACAGTGAACGGTAGAAGTACAGTGGGTCTTCTTGATACTGGTTCGTGTTTTACAATTCTTGGTAACAACTGTCATAATTATTTTTTAAACAAGTTAAATATTGATTCAACAAAATCATTAGAATTTACCACCGCTGGGGGTGATAGATATTCTTCTCTTGGCAGTGTGGTACTTCCTTTTAAATTTGGTAATAAAATTAATTATATTGTCACTCACATAGTGCCAGGCATAAAGATTTCCTTGATACTTGGTATAGACTTTTGGAGGAGTTTTGATTTGTTTCCTGTCGAATTAGAATCTGTGTTGGTTGATAGAAAAATTGTGGACGTCACGGAACTACATTCCGATGACACGACTCAGTTAATTTCCCTTGATAATCTTTCAAGTGACCAAAGAGAGAACGCTAATAAAATAATCTCCCAGTTTAAGGATATTTCTTATGAAAGACGAGGTCTGGGTCGCACTTCCCTTATTACTCATTCGATTGATACTGGGGACAGTCCCCCTATTCGCCAGCGTTACTATCGCATGTCTCCCGAAAAGCAGCGTATTTTAATACAGCAGGTCGACGGAATGCTTAAGGACGATGTGATTGAGAAGTCCGAAAGCCCTTGGTCGAACCCTGTAATATTGATTAAAAAAAAAACGGGTGACATGCGCTTTTGTCTTGATAGTCGTAAATTGAATTCTGTCACAAAAAAGGATGCCTATAGCTTGCCCTATATAGCCGAAATATTGGATAATTTGTCAGACGCGAAATACTTATCTAGCATCGATATTTCTAAGTGTTTTTGGCAAACTTTAATAAAAGAGGAGGATCGTTGTAAGACGGCCTTTTATATTCCCTCTCGCGGAACGTATCAATTTAAATGTATGCCTTTTGGTCTTACCAATGCACCCGCTACTCAGCAGCGCTTAGCGGACAGCCTATTCTGCGGTCCTGAGTTCGAAAATAGGGTATTCTGTTTTGTAGACGACATCGTCTGCATTACGCAAAATTATAAAATGCATATTAAATTATTGTCCTTAATATTAAAAAAATTAAAGGACGCTAATTTAACAATAAATTTTGAAAAATGTAAATTTTTTAGAGAAAAAATTAAATATTTAGGTTATGTTGTCGATTCTAAGGGCCTTCATCCCGATCCCGATAAGGTTGATTCTATTGCAAATTATCCTGTGCCCGCTAATAGAAAGGAGGTGCGTCGTTTCTTGGGAGCGGCGTCGTGGTATAGGAGGTTCATTCCTAACTTTAGTACCTTGGCTACTCCTCTTAATAAATTAACTTCTAGTGGAAAGAAGTCTCCCCCTTTTTCTTGGTCACCAGAGGCCGATCAGGCCTTCGTTAATTTAAAAAATCATTTGATTTCCCCTTCTGTCTTATCTTGTCCAGATTATACTCAACCATTTGAGATACACGCCGATGCCAGTGACTATGGCATAGGCGCGGTACTTTGCCAGATCTTGAATGGGGAGGAAAGGGTCATTGCTTACTATAGCAAGTCGCTATCGGACCAAGAGAGAAATTATAGTGCTACCGAGCGCGAGGCGCTCGCAGTGCTTTCAGCCATTGAGCATTGGCGTTGCTATGTAGATAACGGTAAACCCCTCATAGTATATAGTGACCACGCAGCGCTCCAATGGTTCCTAAAGCTTAATAACCCAACCGGCCGGTTGGCTAGGTGGGGTGTTCGTCTTTCTGCTTATAATTTCGAAATAAGGCACCGTCGTGGTTCTGACAATGTTGTGCCGGATTTGTTGTCTCGTTCTAAAAATATTATGTGTATAGAAACGCAAAATAAATCTAATAACGTTTCTACTAACGATCCGTGGTATTTAAAAATATATAACGGTTGTTTAAAAACTCCTACTTCCTTTGTTGATTATCAGGTAATTGATAACAAACTTTATCGTTTTAAGAGAAGTCTCAATCCTCTCACTAGAGAATTTCAATGGAAGGAGATCGTACCGTCCGAGGAGAGAGCGTTGGTTATATCTCAGAATCATTCGTTGCCCACGGCTGGTCATCTTGGCATTTTTAAAACTTATAAACGTCTAGATCTTAATTATTATTGGCCAGGTATGTATAGTGACGTGGTCAAGGCGGTAAATTCTTGCGAAGCTTGCATTGCCCATAAACACCAGACACATTTAACCTTGGGTCACATGGGTGGTCCTAAGTCGGTTTCCAAACCCTTCCAGGTAATTAGCATCGATTTAGTCGGTCCATTGCCTCCAACGAGGAAGCAAAATACTTTCATTTTTGTCGTTTCTTGTTGTTTCTCGAAATATTGTTTACTTTTTCCCATTAAACGTGCAACAGCCGAGGTTATTACCAGAATACTGGAGGAAAACGTTTTCTTAGTTCATGGTATTCCTTCTACGGTCATACTCGATAACGGCAAGCAATTCATTAGTTCAACTTTTAAAAACTTATTAACTAAATATAAAATTCCAAACTTGCACTACACGCCTTTATATACTCCTCATGTAAATTCTGTGGAACGTTATAATAAAACTATAATCACGGCCGTTTCAACCTTCATAGATAATGATCACCGTGTCTGGGACACACTTATACCAAAGATTCAATTTGCAATTAATTCTGCGGTGAACGAAGTGACAGGTTTCTCGCCGTCGTTTCTTGTTTACGGTCGGGAGCTTGTAAATTGCGGCTCACGCCATATTGACTCTGACCCCAATATGGTCCATGAGCCGCGAGACTCCTACGCTGAATCACTCGGCTACTTATCTTCAATCTTTGAGAAGGTACAGGCAGCCTTGCTGTCGGCTCACCAGCGTAATTGTCAATCTTATAATCTCCGTCGTAAGCCGGTGGAATTCCAGGTGGGCGATGTTGTATGGAGACGTACTTTTTATCTTAGCGATAAGGATGAATATTTTTGTAAGAAGTTGGCCCCTAAGTTTATAAAGTGTAAAATCACATCTAAAAAGTCGCCTTTGGTCTATAAACTATCCGATATGTCAGGTAAACCGCTGGGTGAATGGCATATCAAAGATATTAAAAATATAAATTATAAAGAATGATATCTGAAATAAACATAAATAGATTTTACCTACATATAGTTGTTATTATTTTGTTTAGGCATCGTCGTATTACTCGCACTCTCGTGCATGTCGCTTATCGACTTTTATCCTTCACACCTCGGTGTAATAATATTATCGATTTGTATTTTTATCTACAAATTACAAGGGTTTCGGATTCGAACCCGAGACTTTGTATTTTTATCTACAAATTACGCAAGGTTTCGGATTCGAGCCCGAGACTGCGCTGTGGCGTGTTGTATTTTAACTTGTTGTTTTTGTTACTCGGTGTTCATCGAGCTGATTAAAAGAAAATATTTTTTTTTACCCCATGGTACAGTGGTAGAAAGAGAGGTTTTTCGAACTTGATCACAGGTTCGATGCCTGAAACTCTTTATTTCATTAAGTAATTGACGGCGAAACTGCTCACTAAGTTGATATGTTTTATTGAATTATATTAAGGTTGTTTACGTTCTAAAATAAACATTTTAATTAAAATATTAGGTATAAGTTGAACCATTGGAATGCGGCCTCGCTCGAACGATCTTTTGTTCGAAGGTTGTTAACCTGTTCTTTGTGATTTAATTGACTATATTTTTTTTTCTATAACACGGCGACAGCCTACAGCTGTTCTTTTGTTTGCAATATGGGTTCCGTATTTCAATGAATCTGATCTTCATAGTATACTTGAAAACTATCATTTATCATTTTTTTTTATTACAATATCCGTACAGCGCTGGCTCGTCACGAGATAATACTAACTACTAACCCTAATTTTTTTTTTTTTAAAAATAGTTTGTAATGCCTTTTCTTTTGGCTGTTTCAGGTACCTCCCGCGGAGCTGATCTCATCTACCGCTCCTGCAGGGTGTTGGTGCCTGAACAGCCTGTCGCCCCCTGCTAGCAGCCGAATTTTCCCTAGGAAAAATTCTGGTCTAGCGGGGGGGGTATGTGACGTGCCTCACGCGTCCATCTTCGCGCGCTCCACTTCGCTACACGTCAATGGCGCGAGCGCGTCGTGGAGGGGCCTACACAGCGGCCATTATATAAGAAGACGCGGGGCGCGGCCGCTCCCCTTTTTGTTCCGGCTTGCTGACTGAAGCTAAGTGTTTGCCTTTCTATAGGGCAGCCTTCGAACCTCGTGCTTTGTAATCGAATCCTCTCAAAATCCTTCTGATTAGACCGGCTTGCTTATACCTATATTTGTGTTAACGTAGCGATTTCTAAATATATAGTGACAAACTAATAACATTGTATGTACTAAACTTTTAACTGAATAATACTACATTGTCGTACTGAGTTGTTTGCATTTATCTCCCTAAACTACCCACTACGTCACAATGTAATATAACTAATATTTAACTTCTAAGCGAGATGTGTAAACTTTTCCTTTTTTTGTAAGTTATTAAATAACACGAAATTACAATCTTACGGTAATAGTTCAGTGTGTCCTCTACCCTAAGTAAACACAAGTGGTATATCAATATGATTTAGTAAGATGTCAGTGGACGTTGCTGTCTGTTGCATTATCCCCCTGACAGTGGTCTTAACTAACGTTTGTGTAACTAGACACTGGGTAGGTATATTTGTGGGTACTCTTGAGACTCAGGACTTATTGCTAATGTTATTTATTAATTAAATGATACCCTTATTATAGAAGTAACTTCATACCATATAGTTGGAACGAGCATTAAAGAAAAAATCTAGTCTTCAGATTTTGTGGCAAGAACCGGGTGCCGGTCCCATGCATTATCAGATTTATTTTATGACTGTCAATATTTTACATGTATAAAGTCAGTACAGTTATAGTCTTTATCAGACAGGAAAGGTACGGTGACATTTGATCTTTTCCATGTTACTTAGTTTACTTTTGTAGAATTTAAAAATAAAAGCTATCAATTTATGAATCCGAACTGATTAAAAATTAAAAATATTATTTAGACGTTTTTATATAATTAAATTATATGAAATATTTGTTTTATATTCCATCTTCAACCCTTATATGTAAAATATAAACATATAAATTTTAAAATCGTATGCGCGGCTCGGAACGAATTTCAATAGAGATTGACACAATAAAATTGTTAAAATCGAATGACTTTTTATAAAATTGATTAAATCGATTAATTTTTTTTTTATAATCATAGAAATTAATATAATATTAATATAATAATTTCAGTTGTCTTATAACTCAATATTAGTTTTTACGAGGATAGGCCGCAAGTTTTTTTTTGGCGGGATTCGTACGTCATAGAGATAAAATCTTGAAGATGTAATTATTAAAAGAGGCCTGTGACCTGTGACCACGTAACGCTATGACTGGAAAAAACAAAAATCTAATACTTCATGACTGTGAGAGGAAGAGACATCAAATTAGACAATTCAGTAGATTTTCACTTATTATGTCATGTAAGTGACGAATCAAGTAATTCATCAAGTTGTTCATCATATCATATTTAAACAAAGATTAGTTTCTTATTTTGTACCCATAATCGATTTATTCTTGTTTGTAAATTATATCGGTTAGATATATATAATCGGTATTTTTAAAAACGATTTTAGTGTTACTACATCTCTAGTAATGACAAATACTAAACGTCACCGTACCCATAAGATCTGAAAAATAGTATAGTTACAAGCTTTTATTGATCCAATATTCTTGAAATTAAAATATATAGCGTTAATCAGAACTTCATTTAACAAGGTATCAGAAATCCTTTTATTTAACAACTCAATTTGTCATTTGATCCACTACGATTACATTTTCCTCAAGTACCTATAGAAAAAAAATCTTTTGAATTACTTTGTTTTATTGTTATTGGAACAAAGTTCCTGTGCAGTGCGGCCTGGCCATTTTAGTAGAAGAGTACATTTTGTACACAGCACAAAAAGGTTTTATTCAAACTTTTAAATACCATCGCTGTACTCTCTTAATTTAACTACAAATAACTATTTAGGAAAAAAATACAGTAGCTAGCAAAATTACAAGGATATGAGACTTAACAGCTTCTTTTCAAGGGTGACAAGCGCAGTGCTTAAAGTTTTCTGCATCTGCTCATAAGCTTCAATACTTTCACAATTGAAAAGGTATTGCTTACTTTAAAAATAATACGCAATCTTAAAATTACCATTACCGTCATTACAATTTAATTACGCTAATTATATCATTTTGTAGGTGACAGAGAACTCACAGAATTTCCCTAATAAATTGAACAAACGTAAAATATGGCGATGTTTAATGTTATTAATGCAAGTTTCCGCCATTTCATTATATTTGCCAACGTTGGAATAACGCCAGAAGCAAGAGGGAATATTTCTCCAGTTTATGTCCATTACATTAATTGTTCAGAATAATTGTTGGACTCAATGCGACATAAAATTGTACTATAATAAAATCACAGAATTGGAGCAAACGTGTCCTAGAGTGGAGACCGTGATTCGGCAAACGCCCCCCAGCTCGTTGGATCAGTGGCCTCTAAAAGGTCGCTGGGTCAACCTGGGTGCGGATTTCAGAGGACCGTGTTCTGGGTTCTGCCGTGTGTTAGGAGAAGCCTATGTCCAGCGATAGGCTAATTGATAGTAAATTAAAAAAAAAATTTATTAAGTTTAAAATGCATATTCTGATTATCTTAAAAAAGTCCTTTTTGTTCGTTAATTAAAATTTTATAATTACCCCCGTTACGCAGGTATTGATCCCTAGTGAAGATCTGCAGCACCTGTCATTTAAAAAAATATATCGAGTCTGCCTTATTAGACTTTGACTATAACGATATGATAACGTCATTTGTTCCACACGGAGTTAATAAAATGGAGGTTAATCTGTACAAATACAAATATAAAACCCGAAGGACAATCGAGTAAACCTTGTGAATTTTATTTATTTTAACATTTTGAAACATTTCATTAAATAAAATTATTAGCAAAATTGGGTACAACGCCGAAAGCATTTTCTCTTTGTCAACCCGATGTATGTTTTATATACTTAATTAACATTTTTTTTTTAGATTTTTTTAATTTTCAGTCATTGAAACATGTCTGAGGAATGACAATACTTTATACTTCAAAATTAAAAATTATCGATAAAGTTAAAAGTATGAATATCGGTACTATATTAAGGACATCTGTATCATTATAAGCTATTTTTTCCGCTTACGACAGGTATTTGATGATATTGGGTGACAACACCTTGTACTCTTATCCCACAAACACACGAGCAAATCAAATCAATAAGAGAAGTGTAAGAAATAATACAAAAATCAACCAATTGTCTTCTACATTTTTCATTTCAACCGCGTGGAGCTTAACAAAGGTAGGTAACAATCTAGAGACGGGTAAATACTACCCGACTATTTGTTAACTTTCTCACTGGGACAAAATAGGTACATAATAGGACTCGGGTCCGATTTAATTCGTAAACGGGTCCGACTACACGTAACGTGGTCTGTAATCAGTTCACAAATCGATTACATATATATATGTTACGGGCAATTTGATTAGTCCGGGCATTATTAATAATGACCGGTCTGTATTAATAATGCCCGACTCAATTGGGCAATGTGATTAATACAGCATAATTAATCACTTTTCCCGGCCATTATGAATAAGGCCCACCCTATCTTGGGCAAAGTAATAAAATAGGTGAACTGTAGTGTTTTTGTTTATTAAATGAAATTAAACTTACAAAATTTTCATGAAAAGTTAACAAAAATAAACTATTGGACATAGTAGTTAAAAAATAAACATTTTACTTAAATATTTCTGGCACTCGCCGGCCGCTACCGCGGCCCGCTCGCTTCGCTCGCTCGGCTCGTGCGCGTTGTGGTCGCCATACTAACCTAACCTAACCAACTGTTTCTGACTTTTGCCTTCATTTTAGGTTTAAGCTTTTTTTTAAGCATCTCAAACACTAACTTATTACATGGACCACGGGCCGTCGGCCATTATTAATAAGGGCCGGTCAAAGTGATAAATTTATCACTTTGGCCATCGTTATTGGGCATTATTAATAAAGACCGGTCCTTATTAATAATGCCCAGTTAATCACGTTGCCCGTAACATATATACTATATATAAATAATACTATATACTATATATAAATATACTTAAATGAAGGAAAGCATTCGATAACTAAGGTTTATAGATGCTGATTGTTGTTTGATATAACGCATAGGGAATAAATAACTGGATTGTACTAATATTGCATAGTGAAGAAATTAAAAAATGTTAGTTTACAAAGTTTAATATAAATAACATCCACGTCTCGAAATCTTCTACCCCCTTACTCATAAAGGCCTTTTAAATTTATTTACTGTTACGCGAGATTTTTATTAGTAAAACCAACCTTATACCAAACAAAACCGTAAGAATGTAAACTAATCAATTGAGTAAAATTTAAGAGGCGTTTATGATTAAGGGGGCTAAAGTCAATTTAAGTTGTTATTGAGTACGAACTTGATGCACATAAATATTTTAATAATATGCACATGACTAAATGAATACCTACCCATTTCTGTTACAACATTATAATAGCATTACTATAAAGCTCTGTGGGATTAAAATAATACTTCGGAAAAAAGTATTCTATGCGTTCACAGCGCAGAAAAGCCTTTTGTTTTGGCGCCTCGGAACTTCAAGGGGTAAGTAAATTTTCGTATGTCGGAGAATTTTAAGTTTCTAAGTTTTCCCTCGGACGATAATGTTATACCTATTGATAAACTAAAAATAATAAGCATTGTAACATTCATAAAATATAGCGATCCTTGAATACATCCTTAAATAAACAAAAATAAACTTATTTTACCAAAGTTATGTAAATAAATAAATAAAAACGCACAGAAAATAGAAAAGAACAACACAAAGAAAGTCTACTTTACCAAACATTTTCATACAAATGTTCACATAAATAACCGCCACCAAACGTGCCAAACAGTAGTTCTACAATAAGCTCAATACAAAGCTACCCTTTGTATGCTAATATCTAGCAGTTAGTTCCTCGCGTTATCATAAATAAAACATTTAAATATTCAAAAACAAGGAGCAAGCCGCGACATCCCCGGGTTGCACGACCTTGACCGTACAACCCTCTTAATTAAAGCAAATAGATGCACGAAACTAATTATTAATGTACAGGTACATTTCATTGGTCATAAAAAGGTAAGCTTATGACAGTTTGAAGGTTAACTTAGCTTATAAAGACTCACGGTTAAAGGTCGATAAAGCCATGATACGCGACACACGTCAATGTCAAATATAGACGTAACAAATATAACATATTGCGTGTTCAAACAGCTGCCAAAAGTTTTTATTGTTCTGCAACTAAAAGGCAAAATGTCGTAAGGGATTTATTCAATACAATAAAATATTTATAAAATGTCACACCTAATTTCTGACATTAGTAATACAACCACAATAGGGAAATAAAACAGTTAATAGTAGTAAATAATGTATAATTTTGAAACATTAAACGTCAATGTGGTGACGGGTAATTGATAAAATTACGAGTATTAGTTGGGGATTTAGCCAGTACAGCCGAGATAAATGAAATAGTGTTAAATTAATCAACAGTCCAAAATATTGCATTGAAATATTTTGTGGTTCCCTAACATTAAAGTATTTGAGGGTCTAATCATAACAGCCTGTTAATATTTCACTACAGGGATCGGCTTTCAGTGATATAGGAAAACGTGTCATGCTAGTAAATCACTGGTTAGACAAAATAGCTGGTATAAAGTTGTATACTCTTCAAAGGTTTTTTTTTTGTAGAATAATATCAACTTTTCTATACTTGGTATCACAGTACTCGTATTAGTGAAACCGTGAATTCTTACTCCGTGTACACAAAGACTATAAACAGCAAACGTAATCATCATTATCATCATCATCATAACGACCCATGACGGAGGGATACTTGGCTTACTAATGCCAAACAGATTGGTATAAGGTTTAATTTCAAATTTTTCCTTCTTTTTATTACGTAAAGATAATATTCACGGACAGTCCCTTATTCGGTTTTTACGACACCCATGGAATGAGATGGGGTGGTGACATATTGTATTCTTACTCCGTCTCTACACGGAAAGTAATCATTATAATTAGACATATTCGTCACTAATCACTAAAAGAAAATTGCCACCATTATTATTTATGTGATTACAACCTAATTAAAAGTTTTTAGATTACGACTGCTCTTTTTAAAGCAACTGAAACGTACCATAAACTTTTGAATAGCGTGTATATAGTTTTAATAGGACATAGTGTTCGCCAAAATAGCACTGCAATAACGTTTTTGTCACGTTATAACACTTTACATAGCTGTTTTAATTAGTTTTATTTTACTCAAACAAACAAGGCGGGGACATTACTTAGGGAATAACGTCGCTCAAAATAAAGCATAATACTGTTTTTGTTTTCCTTTAAAGCTTTTATGGGTTTAACTAGATGCGCCACTTTAGTGGTGGACTGGTTCTCAGCTCTTTTGATGAGGTTTTTACGAAAAGGTTTTGTGTGTTTTAATTTTACTGGGCTTGACTTAAGTTATATCTTTGAAATATATTTTAAACATTTATTTAAGCTACATAGTACATGCACGTCGAAGATTGTTATTTCTCAATCTATACTTATATTATAAAGAGATACAGTTTGTAAATTTGTGACGTTGTAAGGATCTGAGATCGTGGGATTGTAGGGCTCTCTGGATCTAATAAACCGATTTTAAAAATTCTTTTTGTGTTGAATAGTCCATTTATCGGGAAGTGTCATAGGCTATATAGTATCACGTTATGGCTAATAGGAGTGGAGCAGTAATGAAATATGTTTAAAAAAGGGACGCGTTTTTTTCGCCGCCCAACGAAGTGGGCACGGGTCAGCTAGTTTTAAATATTCAGAATGTGAATAAATAATTAATAATAATATGAATAATGGGGCTTAGTAAAAAATGTAAGTACGTGAGAATTTGTATATTTATTTTATATCTAGAATTAAGCATATTATTTCATTTGAAATGTATTTTTACATGAATACTCATTATGTTCTTGACTTTTATTTTATAGGTAAATTGTTTTTTACTATCAAAAGCAAGCAACTTAAACTAGTTACAACCTAACCTTTCAACCGTAATTGAGGAAATGGTACAGCGTAAAATTTGTTAACTAAAACTCTCATTTTCTCGAAACTCGTAATAGTTCAATTTACTTGAAGACAGGGTTGATGACACCACTATGGAGGCTGACAGGTGATGGATAGCAAAGAGCAATTTAATAGGTATCCTACACTTTGTTACACGGATAGAGTAATTCGAATGACAAAGCAGTATTAAGCAGTCATTACCCGAAGGTGTGGGCGTGCTATTTGATGCCCTACCTCCCCCACGTTGCCAAGGGGTGAGATTTTAAAGGAATAAAGGTGTCGTACTTCATCAAACCGCGAGCTAAAAGGGTGAAGTTGTTGGTGCCCAATTAATCTTTGCGATGTGTTAGACAAAAGTGTAGGTGGTTTCGTTATTATCATGCAATTTTCTACTGTATTATTTTTAAGGTAAGGTTTTTATTAATTAATCATGGTTTTTAGTAATCTGCGTTCTTAAAATAGATAGGGTTTTAATCCTATGGCTGCGTTATGGTGAAAAGATCGTGTTGACATAGTCTGAATAGATTTTCATGGTAGATGATATTTGGTGGCTGACGGTAGCTGGTAGCATGGTAGCTGACGAATAGATTGCTCAACATTAATTTAATAATTAATGGTAATTAACTAATAACATAAAAGAATACAGATCTCATACCTACTATTTTGTAAACATACAATTATAATAACAGTTACGTTGTTACATTCACAGCTCACAAACATAAGTATCTATTTAATTCTTTCACAAATAAAATATAAAAGCAAAAGAACTTCACACAAAACCAACAGTTCGTGAAAAGAGCTTCTTTCTTAACTGAGAGAAACCGACATAAAATTAAGCTCAACATTTCTTTTTATATCATTCAAGTTACCAACTATTTAGTTTCTTTTAGTAAATATTTATTTATTTTTGTAATAAAAGTTAGCAAATAAATGTACCGTAGTTTTTATAAGGTGATATAAGACCGGAAAGAAATGGAGGGACACGAGTTTTATAGCAAAATAAATATTTGCCACCCTTTTAAACTGTCGCCATTTACTCGCTTTGATATCTTAATCCTAACAAATATAAGTGCTAAAGTGTGTTTGTGTTTTCACAACGAAATGGCATACGATGAAACGACATGATTTTTAGAAAGATGTTATAAAACAGTCATATAACAGTAAAGGACTGCAATAAACAGTAAAAATTTAAACATAACTGTATGTTTGATAAGTTATAGATGCAGTTTGTAAGAAAGTTTTCCCAAATACAAACACGAGGGCAAACTCACTTTTATTTATAATGCAATAAAAATGTAAAGAGTGGGAGTGGGAGAATGGAGTATAAATACTAACTTTTGGTCCATTTTTGTTACCTTATGTATAGTGAAAGTTCTGTTTAGGCGGACTGAGTTGATTGTGTTCGATGACAATCAAACCACAGCAAAAAAATAATTAGGTCATCCTCATAATCTTTTTAAACTCTACAAGTGTCTGTAAAAACTGGGTTCTGCGATTGTGTTTTTTGAATCAATTCTCGTTATGCTCTACCTTGTGTTAAAATTTAGGAGCCGTACTCATGTAAACTCTGTATAACAGTAGGCACAGTTTAAAACATGTTAAACCCCACAACCGCTTTAAGATCGCCAATCTAAGATATAAATCATAAAACAGCGATAATAGTAGTTATAATTTTTCTATAAGTTTATCTCCTCTGCAGTCTGTTGGCGGGCATCCGAGGCACGTACCTTCGGAGCCGACAGAGGGCACTCCAGTTAAACTGGTCGCCGTATAACTGTTGAACTTGTGCCTAACTGCTCTCGGGTCGAGTGTCCAACGTCTTGTACCGATGACACTTCAGATTTGGCTTTTGTATACGACATAAGATAATGACCGCCCCAGTTCCTCTATTTCCTTTGTGAACGTATTGTCTTAAATACAAATAACAACTATATTTATGTGATCGTTGTCGTGATGACCTTTTCGTTTTTGTGTTTGTAGGTTGTTGCTTTAAGAGCTCTTTGGATCTTTTATTTATTGTTTGAAGAGGAATTCTTCTAAGTTCTTTATATCTGTCTGTCCTTTGGTAACTAAAAATATATAAAACTTTTAAAATAATGCAATTTTGGGCTTGCCTCAAAATACAATTGATTTACAGAAGTTAACAAAGTTTTTAGTGCACCAAGATCGGCCTTGATCTTTTTGAGGAGAAAGAGAGGACGATTTGATCATATCAAACAACTCTTTAAAGCACTCTCTGTGGTACACGCGATATAACACACAAAGATTCTGTGTGGTACGTTCCGTGTATCAACAAAGTTGTAGCGACACTAAGTTATTACTGGGAGCATCATACGCACTTGACACTCTTAACTAATAAGCAACTCATATAATTCTTAATCAAAACTATGATACGTGCTTTTGTTTACGCAATAGTAAACTTTCAAAACGTAGCGTAGGGCGCCTTTCAGTAACTGCTAACACACACTTTTCAATTTGTATAACCTCTCCCAACACATTTTTCTCGGCTTTTCTCTTGCTCTCCATCGATTTTCGATATTTTTAATACACTTGAATAAAAAGGTTACAGAGATGTAATGCTCGTATCAAGAATAATATCATAATTATCATCATAACAGTCTATTAATGTCTATTAAAGGGATACTTGGCCTACTAATACCACGCTGGCCAGACGGATTGGTAGGTATAGGGTATAATTTCAAGTTTTCCTTCATTTTATTTCGTAAAGATAATATTAACGGATATTCCCTTAGTCGGTTTTGGGATGGGGTGGTGACATATTGAATTCTTACTCCGTCACCACAAGGAGTAAGAATAATATGTCGAGCTATTTTACCTAATTGCCAAATTTGTTTATAGTAAACGTTCAAGGCTACCATTTAACAAAAACATGTAATAAAATACTCTTATTAACGTTACTAACCATAGACATTATCCAAATAGCTTAAGACCTTTAAAGTAATGAAATATTCAATGATAGATATTTAGGCCTAATTGGCCCTAAATATCTATCAATAGAATGTAGTTGAGGAGCTGGCAAACATTTTTTGATATTATTTTTATTATTAATTATAATTAAGCTACTTTATGTATTACAAGTTAAGGTATATAAGTACGTATTTATATACCTTTTTTATCAGTTATCCAAAAATCATTGTACAAGATAGTTAGTATTTATTTTAATTGGGTATTGATTGCCTTTTGTATGTGTAAACCTTATTTTAGAAATCAATATATGTTTTTTTTTTAATTTAATAAAATGTTATTATGACTAAAATATTCATTTCATCATCAAAATAATATTTGTAATTTACCTAACCTAACCTAACCTAACATTTATATATAATAATATTTAACTCTATCAGCTCCCTGTCTAGTCTAATAGCGGCCAAACAACACTGTTTAACTTATTCAGTATACAAACAAATTCTTACGACCTGTAAAAAAATAATCGTTCTTAATAACATGTTGTAGTCACCAACGATAAATACAAGGTATATTGCCTTTGGTCTGCAGTAAAATATATTTTAAGTGCAGCACTTGGTCACAGTGAAGATGATTATAATTATCAAAAAGAACAGTAAATTATTTAAGTACATCTCAACCAGTAACATGTAACATTGTATAAAACTGCTTCCTATATTTTTCGTCGTATAATAAACTAGCTTTTGCATGGTACCTAGCTATGTCGGACACCAACTAAAATCACAATAGCCATCCTTTGGTTTATACGTGGTGTCTCGTAAACTAAATAACTACATCAGAGACCAATACATTCTTTTAGTCCTAACAGTATTTTCCCTAAGGAAAACTTGTGAAATTCTTTTGAACTTTTATACAATTTATTGAATTGTTTTCCAACCTTGCAGTGGAAAAGCGCACCTTGGAAAATGTTCTAGTTAGCAAGCAACTAGGATACTTACAATAAAGACACTTACTTGAAAGAACAATAAACGTTAGATAAAATGTCTATTAGATCTGTATTGCTTCGGCAACAGACCATATTTGTACAGTCAGGAGCAATAATATGTTAAACATTGTCATATTTTCTTTAATACTTATCTAAAGTTCTGCCTATCCAGAAAAAGGTAAACAAAAGTTAATTCAAAACTGCGTTCTTTTAATAAATTACAAATTAATTTTCCTACACATAGTGTTTATCTATTACGACGACCTAGTTTAGACAGCGCGGCCCAGTGTCCTATTGATAGAGAGAGATGACGGAGGCGCAAAACCGCGTAAGGTGGAAATATTTGAATGAGGCCTCCAGCAGTTAACGTCTATTTGGTAATATGATGATCAGAATGATGATGTCGGCACACGTTTAGATACTTTAGAAAATTTGACAAAGTGCACCAACATACCATTGCTCGTGATTGTACTGCAAGAACGAATCTTTAGTTTGAATCATTCGTATCTTTGAGATTGAAAAATATTTGTGTATCAGATCCATTCAACGTACCTCCATTGAATGGATCTTTGTATTGTTTCAATTCATTTTTATTTATCTTTTACAACGATCCGTATATTTTGTTGCACTTTGTGATTATAGGACGGTATCCTTAGATGAGCATTCTGTTTGCTTTTCTTTGAATTTAAAAATATTCAAGTAGAAAAGCATTGTTTGTATTTAGATGGTACAAGGATGAAGTATGTTATTATTGAATAATAGGCTTATCAGATGTAATCTTACAAATGTTTTTTCTTGTAATGTAGACTATGTGGAATTGCCATACCTTTCTTCTAAAGGATACTTGTATCGATTCCCGGACAAAGTACTACAAGTCTTCTTATTTTTAGGAGATCGTCTCTTGGCGTCCTCCTGCAACGGTACTACGAAACACTTTGAAATATATTATATTTTTATCTAGTCATTATTTTACTTTATGCCATATTGATAAGTTTAATGTTAAGCCTGATAAAGAATATTTATATTCTCATAAAAAACAATCCAATACATTTGACATAAATATCACAAAAACTAAATGATATTCAATACTTTTCAATGACAAAAGACAGTTGTTTTAGGCTGACATTTGGAATAACAAAAGAAAATAATATGATTAGAACATCATATTATACCTAATTATAGCTTTAATAAATGTCTAGTCTACCTGGGGCTATTGCTACATTAAAAAAATAATAAAACGCTAAAGTATCCAGTAAATAGTGCTTTATTTTAGATTGAATTCAAACTTAAATACAAGTAAGCAGAGGTCTCGGGTTTGATTCCCGCTCAATGCAAATCTTTGTGTGCATGAACATGATTGTTTCCATTGGTCTGGGTGTTTTCTATGTATAATAAGTAACTATGTATTTACAAAAAAAAAGTATTTATGTATGTATATCCGTTGTCTAGTACCCATAATACAAGCTTTGCTTAGTTTGGAACTAGATGGCGTTATGTGAAAGTGTAAGAAATATAATATATAAAAAGTAAGTCATTTAAATAATTAATGACCTGACATTGTTTATATGCAATAGTTAAACACGAAAAAGTTAAGAATAAAGCACAATACGATAAAGAAATACAATGGCAGCACTGCAAAGCAGCTTCGAGAATCTACTAACGATTGTAGTTTAACCACAGTGTTCACAGATTAAGTTAAATTTGCAAGGAACTACCTACTGTTGAAATAAAATATAAAGTACTTCAAACCAATAAAGATTAACATTACTTTATTATCGCTGTAGGCAACAACGAGATTAACAAATTAAATTTAATTCTGACATGACCTAAAAGATATAGTTTTATGACTTTTTTATCATTTATTAAGTAAAAAGCTACGACATCAGCAATGTAAATAAAGTAACGCAGCTACTATGAGGACTTTGGTTACATTATTGTGCTTTAATATATACCACACCAAAGGTATGATGGCCTTCATTAAGAGATCTTTGCTTTGCACAGCATTTGCTTCTGTGGCAGGGTTTAAATCTCACGTAGAGCAGATATTTAGTATCCGTTGTTAAAATTATAGTATCCTGATTCCCACGACGTAAAATAAATATTCAACTAATTGTCTAGTATGCATAGTACAAGCTCTGCTTAAGATAGCTAGATAGCGCTCTGTGATAGTGCGAGACATACATACTACGAGTATATTATTATTTGAAACAAAAACACATGAACAAAGTAAACTCTCCACTATTATTATTCGTCCAGATGGCTGTAGCTAAAATAATGTGAAACGGCATATCGTGCCTTCGCAGGACGAAGGAGGTTAATTCTCATTTCAGTATTGATGATATGTTCAGCTAATTTATAATAACAACGTCAAGAAGACTCCGAGGCGAATATACGAATATTTCAATTATAATAATGAGTTAAATAATTGAGTAATTAGCCTCGCTTGAAACTACGTGGGTTAAACATCTGTTTTCGCTTAACTTGAGAATCTAGATAGTATTTTGCTTATTAGATTAAACCGAAATAGAAGATGGTTTGATATTATGTGTGGGTACTAATTTTAGAAATGAATTTCGAGACACGAGAAATCTTTTGTGTTCAGTTGATTTTTCTGGATATTATTATATCAGTAACTAGAGAAAGTCTCAAAATAATAGAGCATCCATTTGGCCCTCTTTTGGAAATCAAGCAACGTAGAAATCCTATAGGTTTGAAGATTCGGCCCATCACAAATTTCCTCGTGGAGTGAAAATGTTGTCCTAATAATTCAAGAGCAAGATTAATAAAATTTTGTTACTTATTAGACTACATAATTATCCTATTAATAAATACGTACTTCAAAGTGATTAGTGAGTCACCGACCTGTTGCTATCTTTACACTCTTAGTCTAAATGTAAAGCCTTGTGGTTTTGTGGTGATAGCCTTACCGATATAACTCGAAGACACAGTTACTTCGGGCAAATAGAGTTATCTACTTTTACTTTTAGTAAATTATTGAGAAGTTAATTCAAAAGTTAAATATAAATGAATTGAAATTACCAAAATTTTTTTTTAATCTTTATTAGACAAAAGAAAGGGCTTGGTCACTTTGTGATCATGTCGCCCCAAATTAAATTTATTTTAAAACGATAAAATCTATGACGATCTTAATTTTTTGCAACCGAACGACGCCGTAAGTAATATGAAAGAGACCTATGGCCACTAGGATGTCCGATCAACATTTGTCGTTTAATAAAAAGTATAATAATTTTCTAATTAAAATAACAGACTCTAACAAGAGTGTTGATATCGATTTTATAACACTCTGGCAATTCCGCTTACTTGAACTTCATTTTTTTTTCAAACCAAATCACTTAACCAGGTTTGATGTGTATGTGGTACTATGGGACCTACTTAGTTACTTAGAAATATACGTAGTCTTTTAAATAAAAATGTATAATTTTATTTAAACATTTAAAAATATGTATGTATTTGCAACCGAATTTCCTCCTCGTTTTGGAGTCTGTTAAAACCTATAAAATCTGACAGTTATTATTACACTGTAATTCCTAGGACTTAAGCAACAAAGCCACAAATAAATCCTAGGTCTCACAAGAACAATATTGAGACACAAATTACAAAAGAAAAAAAAGGTAGATATTTATAAGATAACACATGAGTAAATATATAGTTAGTCCGTCGGTCGGTAATTCTCGTTGCCACGGTAACGGTCCCACGGAGACCTCCCGGCTCTGATTAGCCTGTCCACTGCTTCCCGTCGATATTCCCACTAATTGTTACTTACGACAAATATACGGATTACCGAAACTACGTAACTAATTCCCTTGTCCTCTGGGAATTGGAGCAAATATTTTTTTGGGCTTTGTCACTTCTTGTAATTGTTTCAATTGATGATTGAATACTGCTGTTTATTGTGTTAATTGGAAATACTTGTTTTTGATAGTTTAATCAGAAAATGTAATAAATAGTTTAACTAACCTCTGTGGCGTGGCGATTGCGGTAGCGGCTGACGTGGACGAGATTCTGGATTCAAACCCCACACAGTACAATTCTTTGGGTGATCCTCAAACTTATCGTTCTGTGTTTGGATGTTTGCAAAGTCCCCGCGACACAGGCGATATAAAAATTAATATGTAACGAGCGTATTCCCTTTTAAAAGTTCGGCAACGCATCTGTGATTCCTCTGGTGTTGCGGGTGTCCATGGGCAGTGGTGATCACTTCCCATCAGGTAACCTGCGGGCTGGTTTGCCTATAATTACATTAAAAAAATGTAACAATGTATTTAAATTAGTAAAAGACAATAATCAAGCATCAAAGTGATTTACAAATATTTACGAAAATAGATTTACAAAGATTTACATTCATACAACACTATCTATTCAGCATCAATTTTCACTTTATTCAAAGGGGAAACACGATGGTTGGTCGAATAGAAATTTAATCAAAATTGATTAGCTAATGAATCATTCACGTAAACGCAATTCCATAACTAACCAGATATTACTAATATATTTTAATAAAGGAGTCGGCATTATAATTAGCAAATTAAGATTCAGATATTACTTATTTACATTATTATTTTATAAATACTAATATTATAAAGAGGTAAAGTTTGTATGTTTCTTTGTTTGTGAGTTTGCGACGTTGTAGGGGGTAATCTCTAGATCAAATGAACCGATTTTAAAAAATCTTTCTGTGTTGAATAGTCTATTTATTGTGGAGTACGTGTCATAGGCTATATAGTATCACGCTATGACTAATAGGAGTGGAGCAGTAATGAAATATGTTTAAAAAAAGTGACGCGTTTTTTTCGCCGCCCAACGAAGTAGGCACGGGTCAGCTAGTAATATTAATAAGTAGGCTTTAATGTTGAAAACCATACGTAGCTAGAGGCGATGTAACAGTATATTTTGTAGCCTAATATGATAAACAAAACCATAATTAAATAAACATTTCAACTTCTGCCAAATAGCTATAATATACGGTAATTTGGCAGTTGTTCTTACCGCCCTCCAATGTTACACATTTTCACTTAACTACTAAGCTATCTGTATTAATATTACAAGAATACATGTTGGGATTCCGTGACGTAACATCTCATCCGACGGGTGTCGTAAAAGTTGACTAAAGTAAATTAGCAAATATTATCTCAGCGATGACAAAATAAATAAAACTCTTGTCATAAAATCCTCACTCATTCATCTTTCCAGTATTTCTAGGCCAAGATTCTCTCCGTCCCTAAATGAGGTCAGACCCGCAATAGAACAATAATCAGATTTTGCGCTGTGATCAACTATTAGGCATCACACGGCTAAATCACAAAAAAATAAAACTACTGTAAATGTCGACTAATAAAGACTCGAAGAAGATAAATTAATAATAATATATAAAAATATATACAAATCCTTAAAAAGTAATATTTACTTACTTAAACGACACATCAAAGAAGTGAACATTTTTCCCTAGCTACACGTGTTACAAAACCAAAAGGTAACATAACACACTAGACCACACGCACATCCGAATAAGACACTTTTTATAATAACCGTAGTAAGTTCCCTTTTATGTCATGTTATCATAAATAAAGTAAGTAGTACTGAAAGCCTTAAGTAACAACAATCCTAGTCCTTTTAGCATTATCCCGGCTTTTGTGACCACCGCTAATACTAAGAGCGTCTTAAACATATTTACTAGGTTGAAGAGAAACGGCTTACCGTCGAGGTGTTAAATTTAGTTTGATTAAAATAAATACGTAAGTACATTTTAAGTACTATTTATTTAAAGGGGTGTTTAGTTTTACGCTACTTTAAAAAGGTTTATTGTTCTTAAAGGTATTTATAAACATGCCCAACCACGGACATGTCGAATGCAAGGAGCGCCTGCCACCCGGTTCCCATCTCAACTGGTCCGATTGGAAATCCCTTCGCCTAAGGACTCAGGTAGGCCGTTGCAAACAAAACCAGGTGAAATGGGGTATAACATTTTCATCAGATAGCTGCTGTGAATGCGGTAAAGACCAGCAAACAATGGCACACCTACTGAACTGTCCAAGGTGCCCAAAAAGCTGCACAGAAAAAGACCTCATAAATGCCACTGACAATGCAATCATCGTGGCCAAGTTCTGGGGTGATTGAATTTGGCCACCAATGGCACTGCATTGTGTGGCTTACGACTCGAGAGAAGAAGAAGAGGTATTTTTCGTTTTGTATCAAACCTGATATAATCTAAATCTAAAGCTCGAATACAGGCATTATACAGACTTTATACATAAAGGGCATATTTTTGTTAATCATCGAGTCGATATTATCATTAAAGACAAAATACGTCCACCGCAGGACATGGTACAAACATTTTCACCGAATTTTTTTACGGACCAGACCCATTGATTTATAAAAAACCCAAGATGCACATTTTCAAACAAAACTAACAGCCAAAAGTGTCACCAAATTAAACATACGCAATAAATACGTATAGTAATATCGTAAACATATTTTTTTTTCAAATTCAATCTTACACGCATGACATAAAGTTGTATTTAAAAAGTAATGCACATAAAGCAATAAAATTTAATGATTGACGTTTGCCGGTAGAACAACGCGATACTAATTTAAAAAAAGTGCACAATGCGCCTATTTGTTGCGGACGGTTTTGGGAAGTGGAGTGTGTATCTTTGGTTTTTTGTAAATCAATGACCAGACCCATTTAAGTCATTGAACAGTCCAATAATCTTCCGATACATTTTAAAAAGAAAGGTTTACTGTTAACTTGAGACTGGAAACCGATGAATGAAGAAGGCACAGGAAGAAGTAACCTATATCTAGCAATAGAAGTTTGTTAGTTGATACGATGAATATCATCATCATCATATCAGCCAATCGACGTCCACTGCTGGACATAGGCTTCCTCCAAGTATTGCCACCCTGTGCGTATAGTAATAAAATTATTTTATTTCTTCTAATATAAATAAATATCATATACATTTATCTTTCACAAACATTACAAATCTAATCTGTCAATGTACAAAACAAACCATTACTTTCTAAGAAAATTTCAAGTTATGATAATTGTCAAAGCTAAAACACGTATATATAATCCCTAGGGATTGTCCCTATGATCGTACGTTCTTCTAACGTCAACATAATATGGGTTCTGTTGATATTGTAAGTGACATGTTTCCCCTTTGAAACATTTCTTCCTTAACGCAAGATCTCTTTGAAAATTAATAGCTTTTTTATTATAAACGACTTACAAAGTTCTTAAGGGATAGATAGCCCTTTACAAGTTTGTAAAATGTATTTCAGCTGGGTTCGTTCCCGTAAAACCTCGAACGCAGACCTGTCACAGTATGTGGCTGACATGTATGAGCTCACATATTGATGTCCCCTGCAGGAACGGGCCTCCCTCGTATATCAGGCAAATGGGTATATACCTATCTTTACTAGCTGATTCCGGCGGCTTCAGCCGTTGTATAGGTAGCTTAAATGTTATTCTACACCCTAAACTACCTATATTCCAAATTTTAAAGTAACAAACATTTATTTATCCATCCATACATCCTCACAAACTTTCGCATTTATACTCTATATCTATACTAATATTATAAAGAGGTAAATTTTGTGTGTTTGTGACTTTGTAGGGGGTAATCTCTGGATCTACAGAACCGGGGAGTGATTTATCGGGGAGTGTCATAGGCTATATAGTATCACGCTATGACTAATAGTAGAGGAGCAGTAATGAAATATGTTTAAAAAAGAACGGGTCAGCTAGTATTATAATAAAGAATAATATCTTTATGCCAAGTTTTGATTTTTTTTATTGTAGAAGTAAAATCTACCTACTTTCCTTTAGTCGATGTTTACGATATTCATGGGATTAGATGGAGTGGCGACACCTTGTATTCTTACTTTCTCGCTACAACGTCACTCGTACCGCCCACTTCGTTACTAATACTCCAATCCGTATATTGAAGTTCATAAATTTCCCTTAACTACGATCCTAGTCATCAAGAAACTTCAGCCTACTTCCCAGAAGCAGGAAGCCTTCCTAGGCATAACTTTGGACTGATTTCTAAGTACAGAAATAACATGTTTTTCTACTTGTTAATCTTACAAGACAACCAACTGAAGTGAGCTCTTAATTTAGATTTAACTACCTACTAAAAATACCTCCAACATCCACTACCGAGCTGGCAATCGAGCGAGAATTATTTGGATCGGAACATTTAACGCTCGTTAATTTTCAACCTTGCCGCGAGGAATCTAAAAAATGCACATAAAACTTACAGCGGGGGCATTAAAGGCTTTATCGGATTAGTACGGTTTTGGATCCCAATTAACAAATAGGCCGGCTTATCCATGTTGCGAATTGCAGCTTGCATTCTGATTAAATATCACGAAATATTTTATTTCCTGATATTTAGCTTGTTTCAAATAATAAAATAATAATAAAAATCATTTATTTGTCATAATAAACCTTAACTATACAATTTTGACATATTAATAATAAACAAATCAAATATAATTTAATGCCTGAACTAGGTAAAATGTGAAGTCTTCAAATTAAATAAATAATCCTCACACATTCACACATCGCCACATAGTCCCAAACTAAGCTAAGCTTGTATGTACTATGGGTACTAAACAACGGATAGACATACTTAAATACTTTTTTTTAAATACATACATTATACATAAAAAACACTCAGACCAATGCAAAAAATCATGTTCATGCACACAAAGTTTTGCATTGAGCGGGAATTGAACCCGAGACATCTGCGTAGCAGCCATGTAATATACCGACTGCGCCACAGAGGTCGTAATTGCAGCAAAGAATTCATCATTAATCAAATAGCTAGTAGTCTTTTCATTTTTATTTACTTCTCATGCATATCACTCACTCATTCAATATCATTTAGATATAAAATAATAGTTACTTTTCATTAGTTTTGCAGTTTACTTTGTATTAGTTTTTCATCGATTCGATGGTATGGTGATGACATTTCAATTATTATTTTTTGCTATCAATCGTTCGTTTGTTGTGGCAAGGACGCTCTGTCGATGTTGTTTAATATTAGTATATGTATATGTCGATTACAACCGTGAGTAAAAAATGTTAGTTAAAACATTAATTGTGAGAACATTATGTTGACGACCTCGGTGGCGCGACGGTAGCGCAAGCGGCTGCCGTGCACGAGGTTGTGGGTTCGATCCCCACGCAGAACAATAATTGTCCGTCTTTATGCTAAAAGGAACCACTCGACAAATTTAGTTATTTTTTTTTTTTAATAAAAACAGAGAAACCACTCGACAAATTTAGTTATTATTAAAAAAAAAAAAAACTAAATTTGTCGAGTGGTTCCTTTTAGCATAAAGACGGTCAATTTGTGTGATCCACAAATTATTGCCTTGAGTCTGGGTGTTCTTTGTGTCCGTTAATTGATGTTTGTAAAAAGTGCCCGCGATGCAGGGCATGAGTTGACGAAAAAAATTGTTTATTAAGTGGGTTGAGTTTTCCTTCTTTAGTTTTTGTATACATTATGTGTCTCAACTGTCTCTTAGTCCGATTTTACGACACCCATCAAATGAGATATGGAGTTGACTATTTGTTTGTGTATTCATGTGACTTCACATAAAGAGAAAGAGTAGGACACAAATTACATCATTTTTATAAATTTTCTATAATGAGGTAGGTTTTCCTTAACAGTTAGGGCGCTTGTACACGCTAAGAAATTTTACCGTGACAGACAATACAAATCTTCGTGTAGACGTTAAGAATTTTGTCCGTTCCACACACGAAAACTTTTCGTGTCTTCCGCAGACAAGACCAATCGAAACGTGTACACGATAGGATTTTTATCGTGCAGTCGTCAGACGGGCGTAGGGCGCGCAAGTAATAACAAGTGTGATCAGTGTGAGTTTCCTTTAGTAAAAATGTTAACTAGAAAGCAAAAAAGTGTGATACCCTACTACACCGCTCCCCGCCCCTTCGCAACAACGTTCGCCGTGTCTTGTCTTGCGCAGACAAGAATATTTTCTTATTCATCGCCGGCGCTGTGTACACAGGTCGTGCTTAGAAACGACACGAATTCTTGCGTAGGCCCGGCGATTTTTCTTAGCGTGTACAAGCGCCGTTAAATATACAAAAACATTTATAATTTTAAAAAAAATCTATTATGTAATTCGGAATTAATTTTAATTTTTAATATAGACATTTATACAAGGAACATGTATCCTCCCTGTTTATTATATTAGTAAGGATTTAGGTCAAGTGCTTTAGTAAGGTTCGGCTGCCGAATTAATTAGGTCATGGCCAAATCTTACAAAGCGCAGGTACTTGGGAGCGTTTGTCGATATTCGATTCCATTCAATACATTATGCAAGAAATACTTTAACTTCGTCGTCTTTGGTATCGCAGGAAAATACAAAATAGGATCACACTTTCTCTTCCGTTTCGTAAAGAAAACTTCTTAGCAAGAAAATGATATCTTTAAAGGAAGCATACCAATGCAAGGGATTTTTATAGAGTTTGGCATTTATTTATTTTTCTTCGTGTTATTGTTCACTTGAGTAGTACAATTATAGTTTATTCATAAATTGGACTAAAAACCATGTAATATAAGTGTTTAAGGGCGCCTTCAAATTTGCCGCTAAGTGCCGCGCAGAGGCAGCGCGTCTGCAGCGCTGAGGTCGCGCTGCTTTGTAAATTCATAGAGATAAAAAATGCGCGTTTGTAGCGCTACGCCCGCGCTGCGTCCGTGCATCCGTTCATAGAACGACTAGTGTTGTTCAGAATACTTTTTTTTTTCAATAGTAACATTATGAGCAGTGTTTTTTCGTCTAAGTCCATCGTAAAACTAAAATACAACACTACCATTTTCAAACCTAGCGGCGGCAGCGCGACTGCAGCGCTGCAGACGCGCTGCCTCTGCGCGGCACTTAGCGGCAAATTTGAAGGCGCCCTTACTCTATGATGTGTCTTAACTTAGACTCTTAAGTACTTATATAATTTTTTGACACATTCACACATCGCCCTCTGATCCTTAAAACGGTATAATTGACAAGGGAAAAAAATTGCATAGTACCTAGTAGCAAAATAGTTATCAAAGAACGTAGTAGAAATAAAAACATCTGCATTCAATTTTCGTTACAGCTTGAGACCTGAAACATAAAGCAAGAGAAATAATAAAATTGCATACATCTAAAACAGCTTTTTCATCTAAACTTTATATCCTAGTAAACAAACAACAAACCAACATCAAAATATTCACGAATCGTATAATAAGGACTATCACAAAAGCCTGAAAGCTTTTCGACACACTTCGTGGCATATAATATGTAATATGAAGCTTATTTACGTAAACATAGGACGAGTAGTACTTGAGTGTGGTCGTCCACTAGCCATAGAATATAAAAGCTATGACTCTCGAGTACATAAAATAAACAACGTGGCTATATTGCAGCGGTCCGACAAGTGCAGTCACATATTTTTGACAAGTTAACTTTTGTACTTGAAATGAATTTCAATTGTGGGTATGTTTTTTTAGAATTATGGAGCTGTGGTTGAGTTGCGAAACAGATTGAAAGCTCTTTATTATTTTATCAGTAAAGCCCGATTTACACATTGACAAGTACAGTAGCGAGTTAAGTAGTAAGTTGTTGATTACGTTGATTTGAGTACGAAGTAGCCCCTCCCTCGCGTCTCGCCAACTTAACTCGCCAAAAAATAGAATGGAGATCTATTTAAATCAACTTAATCAATAACTTACTACTTAACTCGCTACTGTACTTGTCGATGTGTAAATCGGGCTTAAGTGTCTCGCTGTAGGGGGTACGAGTCTCGTGCAGTTAGGTGGGAACTCTTTTATTTTTTTTATTTTAAACATTATGCACTAAATAGTAGATGGGCGATCTTAATGTCACAGGGAATAGAATATCTACCAGACAGCAGTAAGTCAATCCCTTTAAGCATAACCAATGATGTTGTGAGAAATTGGAAAACAATGAAAATTAAATTAACAGACATAAATTACGTATTATATGCTCAAGATTTGTGTTTCTCCCAAATAAATATCTTGCGTAGAATTCAAAACCACGACCTGCTATGACCAAGCAGTGTGCCACAGAATAAAAGGTAAGAACTGTTTGTCAAACACTGCACTAACATTTTCAACAAACGAACCAAGTACCTTGTTTCAAAGATGAGATAACAAAAGTAATACTAGAGATAAGTATATCTACATTATCGTCAGAGTTTAAAGACAATCCTGTTAAGTTCAACCATTTCACTAACCGTACAATTGTAATAAGAGGAGGGGTAGTTCAATGAACTTTGGTTACGTTGAAAACAACGTCCACTCTTGGAAAATGGGTGGCAGTTTCTATTAGATAAATAGGGATGGTTCTGTGCATGTTTGTACCAAGTTTACTAATATTTATAAAGGCGAAGGATTAAGAGTGTTTTTGTTCAATTATTCACGCTCTATTATTTAGACCTATTACAATAAAATGTTGATGGGATATAGCTAAGTCATAGATAACATAGGCAGGCCCCACGAGTACCTATATTATTATTCTAATGAATAATAATACTCCTAATGTACACCATTTCCTTAAAAAAAACAAATCCCGCACTAGATATAGCCCAGTGTCTCGGTGAAAAATAAAATAACAGACATGCAGCAATTAACGGTTAAGTATCTGAAATTTTTGATGTAGTGCATACAACATTAGATGCAACTCAAGTACTCAAAACGCGATGTGCCCGTCCATGACATATCCTCAAGAGTTAAAGACTAGACGAAAATGCATTTGGTCTGCATAAAATGTCGCATACACACGTGAATCTGCAAGTTACACCTAGTAAGGTAATAAACAAGAGCAAAGTATGTACATACATAGTTCAGCACGTTTGTATACATCAGATGAGCGGCATCGTGCGATGTGACTCAGTTCTATTGTCGACGTGCGCTGGTTAATTGATAACCCTCCCTGCGCTCTACACTCTAAACATTAAATGTTACAGGCACCTGGGTTTTGTTTCCTTCATTTATTGTCCTGTCATCGTGTTTGATGACACTGATTAATTTACTGCGTGATATAACGGGGATAATTAGTTCCTTTCTCTCATTATTAAAAGCAGTTAATTAAATAGCACATAGGCTACACTCTATTTTATAGTAAGGTAATAAACAAGAGGTATGTATATAGTTCAACACGTTTGTATACATCAGATGAGCGGCATCGTGCGATGTGACTCAGTTCTACTGGCGACGTGCGCTGTGTAATTGATAACCCTCCCTGCGCTCTATACTCTAAACATTAAATGTTACAGGCACCTGGGTTTTGTTTCCTTCATTTATTGTCCTGTCATCGTGTTTGATGACACTGATGTATTTGCTGCGTGATATAACGGGGATAATTAGTTATTTTCTCTCATTAGTAACAGCTGTTAATAACGTAACACGTAGGCTAGATTTTATAGAGATATTTCTTGTATAATTTAAGCTACTCAAAATACTAATAATGCACTGATGAATTCGTGGGTACTAGCTAGTAAGGTAATAAACAAGAGCAATGTATATATCCAGCACGTTTGTATACATCAGATGAGCCGCATCGTGCGATGTGACTCAGTTCTACGAGTACGCGACGTGCGCTGTGTAATTGATAACCCTCCCTGCGCTGTACACTCTAAACATTAAATGTTACTGACACCTGGGTTTTGTTTCCTCCATTTATTGTACTGTCATCGTGTTTGATGACACTGATGAATTTGCAGCGTCATATTAAGGGTATTAATTAGTTCTTAAATCGCATTAGTAACTGGTGTTAATTAATAATCATTATCGATGGTTCTCAGCCAGTATGTGATTGTTAAACGTGAATGGGTGTGAATATGAAATGAATTTAGACGAATAATAATGGTATTTCTATGTACATTTTGATCAACAATTTCCTTCTGTTACGGGGTGGTTAATACTATTTGGCTGCTTTGTTTTTGTCTCGGACTTAATTATTGGTCAATGTAATCTACAGATCTTTAAAATAATCCTTCTTCTTTTAGGCCTCTTTTTCAACGTTTTTTATATAAATATTTTTAACACAAAGTGTCACAACGCTATGGTATCTATAGACAAAGTTTCCCGTTGACTTGTAGAAGGCTCATCAATGCAGTAGACCATTTTCGTTCGTGACTAACACACAGCTGAAGTTAATATATCCTAATAACATATCCATTGGGAATAAAATCCAAAACCAATTATACGGTTAACTATACAGTCTAGAGCCTATAACTCGTCGTACAGACATACCAATCGTAAATCCTGTACTACACACATAGAGAACCCAACTAAAGCCTTTACATACATCGTAATAAGGCACATTTTCCTACTATAAACACACAGCTTGATAACAAAACTAAGTGTGATTTAGAAGGAAAACGGGCATTACCAGACATGAATTCAAATCGACATTGACTCGATACAAACACGACGGCTTGACAAGAACGATACAGTCATATTTCAAAGCGATCCTTGAGTGTTATGTTTCAGTAGGTTAGACTATACGTGGTTATGTAATATGATCATGGTGTAATGTGTGTTTAAAGGGAATTGAGGTGACATATCGGCTACACCTAAGCTTCCTTACAGTTCGTTTGAAGTTTTATTTTTCCTTGTTAACCACTATAGGCCAGTTTTCTATTTATTAGTGATTTTTTGCCGTGTAGACATGTAGTCCTAGTTTAGAGGGATGAATGGGATCGAAGTAGGTACTGGATAGGTCGAACATAACTCGCCTGGAGGCAAGAGTCATAGTTCCGTTAGCATTCCCATTGTTTTGTTAAAGTGAGTTTATTGCAACAATACTACTTACTTTATCATTACAGACAATTAATGAGTAGTATAAGTAGTGTGTTACTACTCAAGGACTACTAACGTAGACAATGGATTACTACTTAATACAATTCTAGACTGCTAAGCAGATTGGTTCAAGATTTTGTTTAAAAATCGACGACCTCTGTGGCGAAGTGGTTATATAACATAACTGCTAAGCAGAGGTCTCGGGTTCGATTCCCGTTCAATGCAAATCTTTGAGTGCATGAACATGATTGTTTGCATTGGTCTAGGTGTTTTCTATGTATAATATTGTATGTACATATTTACAAAAAAAAAAATGTATTTCATTATGTTTCTCCGTTGTCTAGTACCCATAGTACAAGCTTTGCTTAGTTTGGGACTATATGGCGTTGTGTGAATGTGTGAGGAATATTTACATTTATTACATCTGCGCTCTTCCCCTTAGCCTTTATTACAAGATGGGTTAATGACAATGATGTATTCTTATTCCATCACGACACGGAGAAGATTTGTTTTCGGTATAAGATTTGTTGAAATAAAATTACCTTATTGTTTATCGAAATAAATGGAAAATAGACTAAATTCTCAAGGCAAGGATCGAACCTGAACTTTCTCGCCTTACAATCTAATTCTTAGTAGGTATAGAGTTTTCAATATCAAAACCAGTAAATATAGCTTATGTTATATTCGGTGCGGATCACTAAAACCCATTATATTATGCGTAGCTACGTGATACGGGCTAAACAAACATACACAAAGTAAATTATGAGTTTTTATTATTCTGCGTATATTCGCAAACAGTGGCAGTATTGTTACGTTAGTAGCGAAACCATGTTTTATTAAAAAAAAAAGTTGTTGTTGATCGTGACGACAAAGACAGTTTTTATGTTCGAGTGTTTTCATTTGTGTTACCTTGTTCCTTTTTTGAAAAGGTATAATAGGTACGTTTAT
The DNA here is from genome assembly GCA_905475405.1 of Schrankia costaestrigalis. NCBI lineage: Eukaryota > Metazoa > Arthropoda > Insecta > Lepidoptera > Erebidae > Schrankia > Schrankia costaestrigalis. The sequence goes on from FR997832.1 coordinate 8,341,805, forward strand.
GAGGACGCCTACGCACTACATTTTATCTTTTGTTTGAGATTAAAATTGTTGTCGATAAAATCTTTTTTTTTTGTATGTATGTAAAATTAGATTTTAATTGGTTGTGTGGGCTAACTTTGTGTGTCTTTTTACACACTTCTACAACGTCTGTACTTTTGTTCTAAACTAGGTTTTACTAACCAACCGATAAACATATCGCATTATTATCAGAAACAAAATGCTAACATTAACATAAACAGCATGTCAAAGTGGTATCCTACAAGCGACTTTAAATTTATAGATGAGATAAGAAGATTACATTGAAATGACAGACAACGAGTACTTGGTGTCATCGCCCTATCTCATTCCCAGGGTTTCGTATATAGACTTATTCAATTAAGGAAAACACTTGATATCATTCTCTCTGGCCAGTGTGGTAGCTATAGGCCAAGTTTCCTTGTTTGAAACGAAGAAGACGGACCTTCTTCGTTTGTAGACTCAATCTAGAAGTTAACACAAAAAAAAAAAACAATCATAAATTTTCAGTCTCAACAACACAGTACGTAATGTCAATGAACTCGTACTTTATTTACCGTTAGACATTATTAAGTTAGGAGTATTGCCTGTACAGTAACGAGGTACAATAACCGAACTGTACTCTCTGTTACCAAATATTCGATAACGCTATTTATTCACATGCTCTTAATGAGCTACAGTTTTTTTCTGTGAATTTTGATAAAATATATCGTTACTTTGCTTTAAATAAAAAACTCCGTATTTGAAATTTTTTATAACATTTTATAACATGTCATAGTTAAGTAAGGTTATTGGAAGATTAAAAGTTATCGATTATGATTTGATTAACCGCCGCTTGTGGACATTAGAACCTAGCCAAACCGTTGCATAGCCTAGACGTAAAGTCTTATAGCTCTGTAATTTCACTAGCTACTAGTATTTTAGGACACCCTGACTACAATAGCTGGAGATATTTTCGCGTTGTATAGGTAGCTTAATTGTTAGGTACACCCTAAACTACCTATATTCCAAATTTCATCAGTCCATTCAGTAGTTTTTGCGTGAAAGAGTAACAAACATCCATCCATCCTCACAAACTATCGCATTTAGAGTAATAGTAGGATTAGGATATAATACTATAACATTTGCTATATAAATTATATTTTACTTGAAAAAATCATGTAAAAACGACTCAAATCAGTATACAGACTAAAAAAACTGTATGATTTCCATACTTAATCGAATAAGCGGAGACAAAGATAAAGTTGTCGCCATTCCTGCTCAGTAAAAAGTTAAATTGCATGAACTCTCCGACGCTCGCAGCGCCGACATTTTGTTTGGACAAAAGCATGAACAACTAGAATCTGAAAATCAGGACGTAAAAAGTGGCTAACAGTTTTATAAATTTGTTTAAACTAAGTAATTACAAATTCGTACAAAGGTTCCATTTACTCGTTACATCAGAAACATTTTTTATTACAAATAATAATTTATGGAAGCTAATGGAAATACACGTTGAACTTTTTAGTATTGAAATTGAAATACCTGAACGAAATTAGACACGCTCAGCCAAAAAAAGTAAAAGGTATATTAAAGTAACAATGATAAAATGAAAACTGAATTTATTTATACACATCGCGTTTTTAATAGCATGTAAATATCAGGTACTCAAATCATCTAAAAAAATATGTTGTATGCTTTTCTAGTAGGTCCCTATTGTAATAGACGGTCTTGATAGTTTATCTTACCCATGTAATATGCATACTGATTTATATACTAATACCTACGTAGATATCTAAATAAATATGTTCTTACCTATCCTAATCTATAGGTTGGCTATCGCTTACATGATACTAATCATCAGATCAGTCCTATCATGTCCCATTGCAGGGATGAGTCAAAGTAAAAGAAGAAAACTAAAGTAAATAATTTTGTGTCTAATTAGCTCCGTTACCATACTAATCCTTACAAAGAAGAAGTAATGTTAAATATAACTAGTTAGTAAAAGGAAAACTATCACTTCCAAGTTCATAGAAAAACGGTAAAGTATCTTGAAATAAATAAAAGTATTCTAATATTGACCGGATAAGAAAAAGAAAGGGCATAGCTTAGGACGAGCAATCTCTGAATCAAATGTTCATTCAAAAATCACTTTATATCGAGTTCTTATCGTAACACCTTCCCAATATAAATTCACAATTACAGTGAGCTATTATCAGGCAAAGTTAGCGCTCTATCAGTTGTCTAAACTTTGCTCGTCGAACTCTATTCTATACCTATAAACTTTATAAAATCTCACTTCTCTTGAATACCACCAGCGATAATGAACCCTCGGTAGCGTTTTGTAGCTTAAGATTATTCTGAATTAAAGGTTCTTTACTGAGTGGTCGCAGTCTAACATAGGTAGCGTGTTTTTAAAACAGTTTCCTAAAACTGGAGCATGGCCGGAAGGCTTCAATTATTTACCTGTGCTAGAAGACATCCGATCACTTGATCGTTTGTAAGAGCTTGTTATCTAGTTAGTTGTCTTTTGTGAAATTTGTAACTCTATTATTTTAAACAAGTATTTGTAAATATTTTCGTTTCATTCCCTTTTGTTTATCTCTTAAGGGTACTGTGTAAAATGGAGATCGAGGTCATTATTTTAAGTGTGGGTGCATTATACAGCTTTTGTCTGTTGGTTTTATTCATTTTGTTGTTGTTATGAAAACCTTTTAAGTTTTTGTAGGTAAAATAGAAAAGATTATTTAGTGCTAAGGTAAAATATGTAGATTCTTTTGAACAATGTATTCTTGTACAAAGTACAGGGTATGAAATTATTATTTTATTTTTATAATATCACTAGCTGATGCCCGCTGCTTCACCCGTGTTGTATAAGTAGCTTAAATGTTATTCTACACCCTAAACTACCTTTATTCCAAATTTCATCAAAGTTTTTGCGTGAATGAGTAACAAAACACCCATCCATACATCCTCACAAACTTTCGCATTTATAATATTAGTAGGATATAAGTCAAGACACAGAGCTTGTCAGAGTCCTTTCACTCTTTGTGCCATCATCAATCTCTTTGTCTTATACCCCCGAGTAATACTCGTAGACCTGCTAGGTACTAGTCTTCTCTTGTATTGTGTTACTACTAAAGCCTGTCTTATGTTAATTAAAAACATTATTATCATTCACGACCCTATAGTGAATGCGGGAAGCTTTGACTTGGCCAGCCGGTAGCATTTGTAAAGTGGTTTATGGGATAACATGCTGATGCTGCACACTGTAACATCGGAATACTGCATCATCATTATCCTATCAGTTAAAAGAAGTCCACAACGGGACATAAGCCTCAAACAAACCTTTTCACCGCATGCGATCGTGCCACCAATGTACACAAAAGATAATAAATTTAAAAAAAAACCGCATCTGTCGTTTAACTTTTGACGCAACACTATTCCGGGCGTTAGTTTAAAATTTAAACAAAATTTCCACATACATGAAACTGTACGGCTAGACATAGTTCCCGTGACGTTATCGTATTTTGCACCAACAGCTCTCCCCCCTCTTCACCCCTTACCCCCCACCACCCTGTGGCAAAGAGAGTGCTTGTTTTATTCTCATGGTCTATACGTGATTGGCGGTCATCGAATTTTTATTGTCAGCTACGAATCTAACATGGTATTCTTATAGTGTTAGTATTGGGAAAATACTATAGTGTGTTAGAATTTTCTTTGACGATATCTTTAGCAGCACTTGCACTTGGTACACACAGCAGGTACTTGTACAGATGACAATGGTTATATCGATATAACCATTGTTACAATACATGAATGCTGCGTAATGGTCTTGAGTTCGATTGCTATTCAATGCATTTTCATTGTTCTGGGTGTTTTAGCTTGTGTTTAAGGATGTATTGTTTGTATAGGTTTTAGTTTGCAAACTTAGTTAATTTTGGGACTGTTTAGCATTATGACAATGTAAATAATTTTAGTGACGTCTTCCTATCCGTGTAATTATTGTATAATACAATAGCCTAAAAATATACTAATACTTACTTAGCTTTAAAATAAACTAAGTATTGTATTCGTTTACAACACCAGCATTCTCACATTACCTGTTGTTGGCAATGGGTTGTAAACCCTGTATTTAGTCTCTCAATTTTATACTGCCGCCCAACGTGGGACGCCAGTATAATTCTATGTTATTATTTGTCGATCGGACAAATAATTTGTCGGATGTTGGTACCTACAAAAGCAGTAGGTAGCCCGGGTTAATTTAAGCTCTTTATTAACAAGTTCACTGTCCTGTCAGTAGACACAATAGTAAAACAATATCATATATGATACACGGCCAAAGGAAAGGTTTATAGAAATAAGATCATCATCATCATAACAGCCCATTTATGTCCCACTGCAGGAACAGGAGGAGGGACGGAGGGATACTTGGCCTACGAATACACGCTGGCCAGACGGATTGGTATAGGGTTTAATTTCAAGTTTTCCTTCTTTTTATTTCGTAAAGATAATATTCACGGATAGTCTCTTAATCGGTTTTTACGACACCCATGGGATGAGATGGGGTGGTGACATATTGTATTCTTACTCCGTCACCACACGGAATTATCTTAATAACTTACTCCGAAAACATATTTCTAATCAATAATACTATTTGTGAACTTTTTACTCCTTATAGTGCCGGTCAAGAAATATTTGGTTTTATTTATAATCAGCCTTTGTTTTATCGAAATAAATAGATATCAGATGATAGCGTGTTGAAAACAGTCATAAGGTAACGATATAACCATTGTTATTTTTTGTAAATTATTGAGTGTTAGTAAAATTGATGATATCTTGAGTAATTATAGTTGTTATGAACTAGGTATATAAACTAACTGCCTATATAAATATGCCTATTATATTTTGAAACGATAACCTTTATTTCGCGTGTTTAGGTTTGATATCAATGATAGATTTATGTATTTTTGACAGAAATAAAAGGTTTTGACGAAACAGTATTGTTATTTCTGTAATTGTTTATAGGGCGTAGATAAAATTGAAACGTGAAATCGAACCCGACTCCTCTGTTTACCAGCCTTGGTTTATAACCATCCATCCATGTATCCATATCAACCTATGGACGTCTACTGCTGGACATAGACCTCCTCCAAAAGTTTCCACTCTGCGCGGTCTTGTGCCTCCCTCATCCATCGGCTTCCCGCCGTCCTAACCAGGTCGTCGGTCCACCGTGTGAGGGGTTTATAACCACTACGCTAAAATCTAATAAGCCCTGAGCTTCTAGGCTACGTTATTGCAAGCTCGCTATCACTCTACCAATAAGACGGTACTCAATCGCTTATAAGTAGATATCTAAATTATTTCAAAGTCAATGAAACTGTAGTTAAGTAGATAAAGTTACACAGCTGTAGATATAGAACCGATATCGTTTACTCAGGTAACGTGACAACAAGTTCGCAGGGAAAATCAATTAAACTGCGGGAAGAAGTAACGATATAATAACAGATTTATATGCTGTGTTTTACTAACGTTAAGGCTTGAGAAGTTGGTTTTAGGTATTTTTTACATGATATTTAATTTCATTCGATACCTATTAGTGTCTTGCTATTAATGAATTTTGGTCTACAAATACTACAATGTCTCCGTGTGGTGACGGAGTAAGAATACAATATGTCACCACCCCATCTCATTCCATAGGTGTCGTTTACGAAATAAATAGAAGGAAAACTTGAAATTAAACCCTATACCAATCCGTCTGACCAGCGTAGTATTAGTAGGCCAAGTATCCCTCCGGCACGGAAGGAGGCCTGTCCCTGCAGTAGGACATAAATGGGCTGTTATGATGATGATTATGATTCCTTATTTTACACCATCCATCGGAAATCAAAACAAACCCTACTAAATCTACCTACCCATTTAAACAGCTAGTCGACAAGTAATTAAGTAAATATACGAAATTTCACTACAAGCTCTCAACCCATTGATTTACAAAAAACCAAAGATACACACTCCACTTCCCAAAAACGTCCGCAACAAATGGGCGCATTGTGCACTCTTTTCAAATTAGTATCGCGTTGTTCTACCGGCAAACGTCAATCATTAAATTTTATTGCTTTATGTGCATTACTTTTTAAATACAACTTTATGTCATGCGTGTAAGATTGAATTTGAAAAAAGAAATATGTTTACGATATTACTATACGTATTTATTGCGTATGTTTAATTTGGTGACACTTTTGGCTGTTAGTTTTGTTTGAAAATGTGCATCTAGGGTTTTTTATAAATCAATGTCTCAACCTAATACATTTAAAAATCAAAATACCATACACGTCACTCAAAGTCAATCAAGCACATAACTATTGCAGTAACAGTAATTAAGTTCAATCACAATTTCAATTATCCATATCTTAGAATTTATAACTGGGGCTTTGGTGGAAGTAGGGCGCCGGTAATCAATTTAAGGGGTCCCCTAGAATAGGTACCGTCAAAGTTCCACTCGTCACGTCCCCTCCCCAAGCGACTAACTACCGAACGAAATTGTCTTGATGAGTGCGCGATGTTCCTCGTTAGTGTTTTAAGTCAATAGCACTGATTGATTATCATTTATTTTGAATTTTGCAGTGTCTTGAGGGTTTTCGTGCTTTTATTTAAGTGTTTGTATGTTCTAGCAATGTATTTCAGTCGACTAAGGAAAAGCGAATAAGTAAAACTTTTAAAAAAAGACAGAAATGTGAACACATACTTTTACCTGTTTGCCTGGTCAGTGTAGCAAAAAGACCAACTTTCTCTCCATCACAAGTGGCAAATCAAGGCCCGTTGTTGCAATGGGACATTTCAAAGCTGGCAGGAATACGTGTAGTTTCATACATTTTATTGTTAAACATTTAACCAAGGTAAGATTTCTTTCTCTTTTTCGTCGTTAACCAATCTTTTTTATACTTCCGAATCTACTACCGCGTAATGTACTGTGTTATCAAAGTTGCCTCATTAAAAATCAACATCCTTATCTTCTATGTTAAACATTACAACAATTATTCAAAAACATTTTTTTTCCAAGTATAAGCAAACATGTTATCATCACAACAAAAATACATTTCAACGAATCTGTTTGTAAATATGAACTTTCAGAAATTAATTTTAATAACGCTTGCCGGCTTACCGTAACGATAACAATATCGGATTCACAGAAATTAATTTATTATCCGCAAAAATGGCGGCGCTGTAACATATTTTGTTGAACATATATATTACAGTTAATAAAACCTTGCAGTGGTATGTAGGCAAGTATGTCATGGCAGAATGTTAAACAAAGCTACAGATTATCTATTTGGCTTCATTATTTTTTTAGGTCTTGCTTGCTTTTTATACTTGTATCGGAAGGCATATTTTATCTAAATGCTTAACTAAAGTGACCAACATATGTAGTTTATAGAGTTACCAGATTAAAATGCCAATGGGGCAAGCTCACACGCAAAACTGAACCGCGATGAAGTAGACATTATATAGAAAGTAGTTTTCAAAAATCATGTTTGGACCACATAAAATGACTACTTTAATGACAAAACTCCATGGGTTTAGGTTTATTTGCCGAGTTTCTAGATGCAAAGATCCTTGTAGAGGGGACACTTGTAATGATTACATTCAGTTTAATAAAATTATAGGAATAGGCTGTGTTTCATAGGTCACATTCTTCATGTTCTGAGGATTATGATCAATCGGTATTAAACGCTGTGGTTAGAATAAAAATATTTTGAGGCCCATTATCTAATTCTCAAATAAACGAAGTTGAAATCATCGTAACAGCCAGGTAGACTATAAAAGAAGAATTAGTTTGAAATGTCCATTAAAAATGTATTCCAGCTAAAACGTATTCCTTTGGTGACGCGAGGTACCGTGTATAATAATAGATGACTTTACAGTGCATCGCAGTATTATATAATATAATATTTATACACTTTATTACCATAACAGCCCTTTATTGTCTAGTGTCTACCTCCAATAACGATGTAGTGAAATTTGCTCTACCAATACGGAAACATCAACTTAACGAACACAGATTTGTCCTACGAGTGATTTGAAGACGTGACCTCGTGCATTTCAGCTGCGGCCGATGAGCTACCGAGGCAGTCACATTTGAATAATTCTTGCACATGTCAAGAATGTAGTGCCAATTTTATTATCGACAAAATAAATACAGGTCTGACAGATAAATAATAGCAAGGGAGGCACATAAAATTGTCAAAAACGTATAAAATACATCCCGTTTTTATTCTCATGGGGGCTAAAGAAGCAACTGTAATAAAATTTACCTTTTTCATTTGTTCAAAATTTTTAATTGCTTTTGGTGCCCTCCTCGTTTTATGTTTAATTTTGGAATAGACAACTTCTTTCTTATTATAAACGTGTTATAACCTTTTTTTATCCGAATATACACAATGAAAAAAGATAACAGATTAAGGATTAGTTGGCGAAGTGTTAAGTGTATCTCCTTATAACTTCGGAGTCTGTGCAAAAATGTGTTCGCGAATATGTCCATTTGCTGTTGATGTTTCTTGTATAATAATTAAGTACCTAGTGATCTGTTATATAATAGGTCGGGGAAAAAGTCTTTTCGCATAACGTAGGTATAAACTTATTATAAAATTTCTTTGACTGTACTACTTGTGTCTGGCTGGTTTTGGTAACATTAAAAAGGTTACATTATAAAGAAAAGAAAAAAATAAAAAAAAGTTGTTTCCCGCTATTTTTCATTTGTTTTTCTCTCCGTAAAAATGAGTGAATCTAATGAAGAAATTCGATACATTTTAAAATTTTATTATAAAAAAGGCAAAAATGCAACTCAAGTAGTGAAAAAAATTTGTGATGTTTATGGACCTGATGCAGTGTCAGTAAGAGTAGCACAAATTTGGTTCAAACGTTTTCAGTCCGGAAATTTTGATGTTAAAGATGCACCTCGCTCTGGTCGCCCTGTTACGAATAAAATGGACGCCATTTTTGAAAGAGTGGAGCAAGATCGGCATATTAGTAGTTACGATGTAGCTGAAGAACTGGGAATTGACCACAAAACAGTTTTGACCCATTTGAAGAAAGCTGGTTATACAAAAAAGCTCGATATTTGGGTGCCACACGAGCTCACTCAAAGAAACTTAATGAACCGTGTACTCATTTGCGATTCATTATTGAGACGTAATGAAACCGAGCCGTTTTTGAAGAGATTGATAACTGGCGATGAAAAGTGGATCACGTACGACAAGAACGTGCGAAAAAGGTCGTGGTCGAAAGTTGGCCAGGCTTCACAGACTGTGGCCAAACCTGGCCTAACACGAAATAAGGTGATGCTGTGTGTATGGTGGGATTGGAAGGGCATTGTTCATTATGAGCTTTTACCGCCCGGCAAAACCATCGATTCTGATCTTTACTGCCAGCAACTGATGAGATTAAAGGAAGCAGTCGAGAGAAAACGGCCGGAATTGATCAACAGGAAGGGTGTGGTCTTTCATCACGATAACGCTAGACCACACACATCTTTAGCCACTCAGCAAAAATTAAGAGAGTTCGACTGGGAGGTCCTAGTGCATCCACCATATAGCCCTGACCTTGCGCCTTCAGATTTTCACCTGTTTCGGTCTCTTCAGAATTATTTAGGTTCTGTAAGGTTGACCTCAAGAGAGGACTGCCAAAACTATTTGTCCCGTTTTTTGATCAGAAGTCCCAAAGTTTCTACAGTAACGGGATAATATCTCTGCCCACAAAATGGCAGAAAGTTGTTCAACAAAACGGTACATATATATCTATATCTATATCTATACTTATAATAAAACTGTAGAGAGATCAATTCTGTACATTGAATATATGTTCAAAATTAATATTGGAGGATGAATGGTGATCGATACCAATGCCAAAAATGCAATCAATAAATTTTTTGTCTGTCTGTCTGTCTGTCTGTCTGTCTGTATGTGCACGCATGGGTCAAAAACTACTGAAGGCATTTTAACCAAACTTGGTACGATTGTAGTCCATACTCCCGGGCAGGTTATAGGCTGTATAACATAACGCTAAGACACATAGGAGCTGAGCAGTGACGAAAAATTTGAAGCAAGTCAGTTGACAAAAAGCGCGTTCTAGCTCTTATCATCGCATACGTTGATCATACGCCAAAAATATGTATTACAAAAATAATGGTCTTCAAAAGATGTACAAAAAAGTCATGAATAGTATATATCTATATTTTATATATTAGCCACAATAACGTGTTTAATCGTTAGGGTTTTCTTCAAAGTGTATTAAATACATAAATATATTGTAATTTGCATAGACATATCTTTTTCAAACTCCCATATTTCAAAAGTACACTTTAATATCTTATTCATAAAAAAAAAAATTATAGAAATCGGTTGATAAACACACAAGATATAGATGAAAGAAAATTTCCAAATGTCGCCGCGCCGCCCGGTATGAGTACGGCTGTACGGTTGATTTTTGTTTAACGTCCGAAACGGCCAACCGGTGCATCTATATAATTTCATTCACATTGACTCTTAATGCGAACGGACGTGGTTCTTATTGACTCTTTTTGGAATAAGCGCGCTTTAGATATTAAAATACATAGATACGTAGTTTTTAGGTATTAAGTTTAAAGTAGGTAATCTATCTATCTTCTATACTATAATAAAACTGTAGAGGTCGAAATGTCTGTTCTTTTCGAAAATTCAGATAAAAATTATCTATAAAATCTAGAAAAAAGTCAAAAAGCAACAACACTACACACTTACAATTTTTAGAATTAATGTCTATCTGTCTGTCTGTCTGTTTGTTACCGCACATCTTTAAAACGAATTAAAATATAATCTTAAGACCAATACATTGTATTGTAGCCTTTCTTATTAGGCTTAAACTGAGGTATGTTTTATCAAAATCGGATAAGTATTACTCGATATATCGCTAGATCTCTTTATTAGAACAGTCCAATACAAATCAGGGGTCATGAAAAATGGATTTTGTTCAATGTTGAATGAATTTAAATTTCGTTTCTTTTGTTCACGAGATGGCGTTACCAGTAGTAATCGTAAAATAAATGAGTTTTTAAATAATCTATAACTATTTTATTATTAAGTGCTATTAATAAGTTATTCCTTTTAAATGTTAATAAAATTAACCATGAATCGTATGTGTAATATCAATTATAAGTCTTATTAAATTAAATCAATTATAAGTTTACTTGATTGTTATATTTTTGTGTTTTTCGTAATTGAAACAATTTAATTAAATATAAATTGTATTAGTAAGCTATTAATCTAAAGTAAAATTATTCTTTTGGTAAGTATTCATTTAGTTTAAACTGTAGTAGTTACTGGTCAGCGTAAAAGTATGCAACAGACTCCACCTGTTTTTATTAATGTAAATAAATACAAATACAAATAACCTTTATTAGTTAATCACAGATACAAAACATCTGACAAAAATAAATAGTCTTTTCCTGTATTGCTAATATTGGCGTACAAACTTCATTTTTTAAAGTTAAACTATACCTATACTTAATCATAAATATTAAATTGAATTAAAATAACATTCCTTTTCGCACAATCTTATTATAACTGCAATTATAACACACTAATATAACTATTTAATAATTAATAATATATTGGTATAATATAACAGACAACATAATAAGTAACACGTTTTTTCTTTATAAAATCATTTTACACATTATTGCTATTTGTCAACAATAAAAAAATACAAAACTGACAATAAAATATAGAAATACAATCACAAAACATTAAATTATTATTCAAAGTGTTTGTGTTTATTTTATTAAGTAATTCAAAAATACTGCACGCAGTTTATCTATAGATAATAATAATAATATAGTCGAGTCTAAGTTTAGTCAAATATTTTTTGCTAGATGGTAAAAAGGTGTGAGGTACAATAATTTATCTCAGCATTTTTTTTACAAAAGACAAATCCCACACTAGCCTTTAAAAATATCAATTTAACGGACACAAAGAACATCCAGACTAAGGACAATAGTTTGTGTATCACAATTGTCCTCCATGGGAATCGAACCCGCGACCTCATGCACGCCAGCCATGTAATGCGACCGCCGCGCCACCGAGGCAGGTAATTCTGCCGCACCATAACGTGGCGTGCAAATGTATTCATTCATAATTAATTAGCGATTATCCGTGTGGTGACGGAGTAAGAATACAATATGTCACCTCCCCATCTCATCCCATGGGTGGCGTAAAACCGACTAAGGGACTATCGGTGAATATTATCTTCCAATCTATCCGTATATTATCAACCAATCCGACTGGCCAGCGTGGTATTAGTAGGCCAAGTATTCCTCCGTCACGGGAGGAGGCGCGTCCTTGCAGTTATGATGAAATAAGCGATGTCATTTATTTTAACTTACAAATTTGACAACAGATGGCATTGTGCCTGTGACGTCATTTTCAGTATCGCGGTGTTAAGATTTTCCTTGAAAGAATGACGTTCGCTCATGTCTTTCAGTATAAGTTTAGACGCAGTCTTCACAGATATTTTATTTACTATTTATTTACTTTAAAAAGGTTTTGGTTCGTTCGTTAATTTTACAAATCGTTTGTAATGTAGGTATATCTGTTCGTTATAAGGTTTTAAAAACGATTTTTCAGTATTAAATCGAATTGCGAAGTAGGTATGGGTCGTTACGTTATTTTCATGAAACGTAACGAAACCAGTTTTTTTGTCAGCGTCACCTGTTTCAAAACTAGTGATTTTTGTAACTAGTTTTTTTTCATATAGAAGAGTTCGTTGTCGTTCGAGTGAATCAGTTATTCTGAGTATGATTTATGATATCGTGATTATAACTTGTAACTGTTTTAACAATAACGGTAACCACGATTTTATGCGCATTTTGGGGGTGAGGAGGGGGGAAGTATTTATAAAACAAAACGTATTTTTGTCGCGAATTTTTATATTTTAAATTTTTTTTTAAACTAAATCTCCGCAAGTTGAAAAACGAAGTCGCGGGCACAGCAGCTAGTTGTAAATAAATGTAAATAAACTTTGAAAAAAATGTCTTGACTTTTCATACAAAAATACGAAAAGACTTTTTCCCCAACCTAATATATCTTGCGTGTTATGTCTTTTACATAGAGTTTTTAGTCATTATTATACTAGCAGTAAGAAATTTTTATGTAAGAGCAGAAGTTAGATTTCTTATTAATTACTTCATACCTACTAATAATAATTCGTTTAAATGCACGATTCACAGAAATATCATCAATAAAACTCAAAAACAACTTATCCGACTTAGATGACTTATCTTGAGAACCTGGAAGAACAGCCTTGCAAAGAAGAACAGTCGTTAAAGACTACTAAGAAAACTAAACTAAACCAAACCCGTCTTGACTTCTACATGGAACCTTCGTTTATAAAGGGAGTCTACTACTATGAATACTAAATGCTCTGCTAAGGTTATAATTAGCCACTATAATATAACACAAATAAAAACATCATTTAAATTGTACGCCATGATTTTGTTACCACATAAGACATAAGGATAGATAAATTATCCTAACCCTTAGATAAGATACCCCATCTCACGCCCTCGAGGGAATATAATATGTAACGTTTGAATATTAAATAAATCAATTTTATTACTCAAACATATTATAGTAGCCTTTTACTACAAAATATATACTACGACTATAGGTAATATCATTATTTAAACTGTCATGGTCACTATTTACTAAAAGTGAACGAACTATCGGGATATTTACCATGTTTAGGGTTTTCGAGTTTCCGATATTTCGCGCTGTTACAAGAGCCATGATCATGATCAGACTAAAAGTAAGTTAGTAGATATATTCAGTACGAAAACAAAAGATGGAAAAGTAGATTATTTACCCTATACCAACCCTTATGAGCATCGTGGAAAAAGAAGGCCAAATCTTGCTGTAGTCATTCAAAAATTGCCATAACATCGAGAATACTCTAGAAAGGTATACATATAAGATCATAGAGATAAGAATGGATCAATAATGCTAAATATGTCATAATATTTTAAGATAAACACCAAAAAATGTTTTAACTAAAAGGTTCTATGGAACCAACTCGAAGGACGACCTCTGTGCAGTCGGTAAATTACATAGCTGCTGCGCAATGGTCTCGGGTTCAATTCCCGCTTAATGCAAATCTTTGTGTGCATTGGTGTTTTCTATGTATAATATGTATGTATTTACAAAAAAAGTATATACGTATGTTTATCCGTTGTCTAGTACCCATTGTACAAGCTTTGCTTAGTTTGGACGGACTAGGTGGCGTAAGTATACCCTTTCAAACACGATTTCTCTGACACTAAACTATGAAAAGGACATTAAGCATTGAATATTAGTCAATTTTGAATGTTCACGAAACACGACGTGTACGGTTGTATAAAGCGATAATTTGTGATTCAGTCCTCGCAATCCTACCGCTCACGGAAGCCTGCCTGAATATTTGCAATTAGATTACCTACACTCAGATCGGATAGATTTGAATTATCAAACATACGGACGTTACAGCATATCTTGCAATAGTATGAATGGAATTATAATACATATATTGCATTCATTACATCACGCCATGATGACGGAGTAAGAATACAATATGTCACCACCCCATCTAGACCCCTTGGGTGTCGTAGAAACCGACTAAGGGACTATCTGTGAATGAGCACCTTTACATTGATAGAAGGAAAACTTGAAATTAAACCCTATACCAATCCGTCTGGATTAGTAGGCTAAGTATCCCTCCGTCACGGGAGGAGACCTATCCCTGCAGTGGGACATTAATTGGCTGCTTTGATGATATTCTGATTGAGCTAGGTAAAGACTACTGAGCGCCATGTACAACGATCCTTACAAAACTGCTTTGCTTCGTTTACATCCATACATTTCATACATGTTCCTCGGTTCAATAATACAAACATTATAACTAAATATTTCTCACACTTTTACACAGCTCTACTTAGTCCCAAACTAATAGAGTATGTATGTACAGTCAGCTCCTTATATAGTGACATCTGACATATTCAAATTTAAGGTAACTCCTAAAGTGATCAATATTAAAAATACAGCCACATAGAAAACTTCCAGACCGATGTAAAACATTTATTTTTATGCACACAAAGATTCGCATTTGGCGGATATTGAACCCTCCGCCTGTGCACAGTAGTCTTGTACTATAACCGCTACAGAGGTTTTCATATAAAACCGAGGTTTTCAAATAATACAAGCGAACTCTGATACTCATTAAGTACTTAAACGAGAGTTTTGCATCAAAGGGGCTCTTGATGCTATTATTTCAACACAATTGATCTCATACGGCATTTCTATTTCTGCCTAAGTACAACAATAATACACAAATAGATAACAGCATCCGCATATTATTTTTCTTTTTCATTATCTAGAACATCGTAGTGGTGACGCAATTACCCATGATCGGTTTTTTGCTCTGTCATTTTTCAATTTACTTACGACACCTATTGGATAAGCTAAGGTGGTGACTCTATGTATTCCTACTCCATCCTCAAGAAGACCTATTTATTTTTGTGTTTCATACTTCAATTTATTGATATTAGAATTCCGACGACAGAGGATTTGATAGCAAACGTAGTCCTTTATAAAAAATACACATAAATCTTTCCCGCTCCTAAAAATTACCATTCTAAATTGAACTTTATAGAGAAAAGGGAGGAGAACCCTTTTTTATTTTTTTTTCCTTTTGTAAACAAGCAAGCGGCATCCTGTAAAAGGGGAAATCGTTATGAATATGCTTTTCCTTGAATATTTCATAGAGATAACTCGATATAACAAATAGATAGATAGAGGTATGCGACGTTTTGTTCATTCTTTACAAATAGGTAAGTATTTGGCACGATTGTGCTTATACTAAGGACGCCTAGCTACTGTGCAATACAAAAATCATGTGCTACATATATTATAAGAGATTGTTGTAAACAAATATTTTCGTATAAACCAGCTAATTACATATTTTCTATATGATTGTAAAAACTAGATTGGTGTATTGAAATGACAGAGAAGTTAAAAGAAAATTTTCATACTTATTATGTAATATACATTTGAATATTTCTTTATTGACGTAATTTCGCCATAAAAGTCAGATATTTTCATTACACGCAAAAATAGAACCAAACAAGGAAATATAAAGAGCAATTCGATATGAATGAATACACGGCGCGCCGCTTACGAGCCCCGTAACCTGTCTCTGTAATTGAGCCCTCGGGGTTAATTAAGTCAAGTTTCATTCATCATAACCTTACTTTACCGTTACCAATAAATATGATAAAGTCAACAAAGGTATAATTTTTGTAGTTAAATATTTATTTATGTTGTTTTCGTTATGTAAAAAAGATTTCGTTTGTATCGGACTGTAGATTTATATTTCTAGTACATATTTACAAAAATGGAACAATGAACCAACGGTAACTGAAACCTCTATGGAAATCTTGATGTTTTCTTCTTAATGTTTTCTTTGGTGAGGAAGTTCTTTAGGTAGGTATGTATAGTATCTGTTCACAAAAATAAGAGTTACTTTTTCAGGTTTCGTTCAAGTACCCATAATACAAGCTTTACTTAGTTTGCAACTAGATGAAGTTGTGTGAATATTTGAGGAACATTGTCATCATCATCATAACAGCCCATTAATGTCCCACTGCAGGGACGGGCCTCCTCCCGTGACGGAGGGATACTTGGCCTACTAATACCAAGCTGGCCAGACGGATTGGTATAGAGTTTTGTTTCAAGTTTTCCTTCTTTTTATTACGAAAAGATAAGATTCACGAATAGTCCCTTAATCGGTTTTTAAGACACCCATTGGATGAGATGGGGTGGTAACACACTATATTCTTACTCCATCACCACACGGAGGAACATTGTATTCCATTATTATTATATCAACTCCGATCAGCAGCCTCGCTCCGTTAAAAAGACAGGCAACCTAAATAGCTAGAAATAGCCGCAATTTTTCTGTAAGAGGTCGCAATCTTTATGCACGATTTCAATGCAGTTCTTTTCTTGAATTTCAATGCTTAATAATTGCTAAGACTCTTAAATTGAATTACTGAAATCTATTCAGCCGTTCTATTGTTGTTGAATAGACGTCTAGCAGTATAATAGTCATGAATTACAAGTTCTTATTTTGTAAAGATTTTCAACGGCAGGCTACGTCTTATACATTGTTCGTTCGTTTAAAAATAAGAAATAGTTAATTAGTTTTATTTTACGCGTAAATATGTTTTTATATCATAAAATAAATTGTACTTAAATAAGTATAACTTCTTAATAATATTGTGAATGTTATTGGTATAGATGCAGTTAAGAAAAAAGGATTATTTTTGTTCTTACAGAGAAGAATGGAACGTCGTCGGGTAATACAATGGGATTCGGACCCTGTCACGGAATACGCCTGGATTGAACACACCGTACCCCAATACCTATTCGATATTAATTACAAGGTTCAGAGACAACATATTCCAACAAAAGTACTCCACACTTACGCAACATAAACATTAACTATTTAGATTGGACTTGTCATAACATTTTCCCAACATACTCGTACCTACATTAATTTGTTATATAGTTTAAAAAATAAAAACGTTATCCTTTTAAAACTCTCTCTCATTTACTATTTAAATTAAAACTACTAAAAGAAATTACTTCATTAATATCCACATGCTAACGAAACTAGTTGCCATCTTTCACATGTTTGCCGTAAGCTCTTACGAGCGTTCCACTAAACCAAATGAATAAGTAATACGACTCTTTAACATCCATTAGAGCAGGTGATAGAGTACCTAAGAAAATAACCAAAACGAGGATTACCTACACAGCTTCGGTCGAGACACATTTGTAGCTACTATTTTACGGACAAAGTTAATTTGTTTTAAAAGGAATGACCTAATGGTGTTTACTTTGTATATTTATTTACTTATTAAAAAATTGGAGATTTATTCATTAATTATTAGAAATATAATTAATTTAAAATAATTAATCGTAAGACGCAGGGTTGAAAGACCCCTTGCACGGTGCACAGACGACCTAGTTAGAGCGGTGGGATAAATAAAATTATTCGTTAATTATATTTTCTTTAAACAAACTGAAGAAATCGAAAAATTATCTTAATAATTTGTAAACATTGTCTTAACTCTTTAGGTGTTACATTTTGAACTTATCAACTGTAACAGCAATACTAAACAGTTGCTATAGTTAACATATAAAGACATCCAAAGAATGAGATGAGCTATTAACGCATTAAATAATACGACGTATACCTACCTAATTAAGCATACTATTCCTTAATTACTAGTTTTGGCTGAGAATGGTAGACGTGAGTAGGTACTATGCATTAAGAAATAAATAATATACTAAAGCAAATAAATTGCGACGTAAATGAAACCATATTAAATTGCAAAACTATTTTGCACGCCCGAGTTCTCATTAAGTTTTGTATAAGAAATGCTTATTGTAGTTTTAATACAAAATCCAATTATAGTAGATTCTTAACTATGACAAACTAAAAACTCGTTAAGCCGCTGTTATAATGGGTTTGGATTTAAATTTTATTCAAGCTAAGTAAACAAAGACATTTATTTATTCTAAATCTAGCTGATGTCCGCCTCTTCACCCGAATTAATATATTAATTCCAAATTTCATCAAAATCCATTTAGTAGTTTTTGCGTGAAACATCCATCCATCCATCCATTCATCTATCCATCCTCACAACCTTCGCATTTATAATAGTAGTAGGATAACTTTGTTTATTGATTTTCATAACTGCCTAATAATAATACATAATAATAAAGCTGAGAAAAACAAAATGTTCAAAATAATATACGTTTGGGACAACCTCAAAAGACGAATTCGAGCTGGAGTACAAGCACCTACTACCCTTATAGAGCTCAAGACAGCGGCGGTAGAGGAGTGGCACAATATCCCTCAGTCAGATATCCAAGACATCATGAATGGATTATCAAACCGCCTCCAAGAAGTCATCAGGGCACGAGGCGGCAACACCCATTATTAATATTTAAAAGTTTAAACAGAATGATAAAAGTATTCGTCTTTATTAATTTTGTAAAATTGACAAAATTTATCATTAAACCGATTTTTTTTTAATAATCCACGACTATTGGTCTTTTTTTTCCTGATTTTAGGATTATGTGTAGCTTATACGCTATTTATGTTTCCATCTCAAAATATTATTTAAGTTTATCGGTTTCTGCGAAATGCAAAAAAAATAAGGTGGGCGGTTAATTGTGCCTGTGAGTGTATTATAATATCCAACAGCAGTGACGAACTTGTATTGGCAGGCAGAAAATTGGCCTATTAGTATCATACATCTTCTTCTCCTTTATCTTTAAGTAAGTGGCCTGATGTAGAGACTTATTCAAGCCGCACGTAGACTTCTGACATGGCTTGACAACTGAGTCACGCCGGACCGACTTTTTACATTCCTACCTATTATGTATAGGTTATAGTTATACTAGCGATCAGCCCCGGCTCCACACGGGCATCTACTACAGAAATATTCTAATTTATATTGGTTTCTCTACTATATTATGCATGTGACATACATAAAAAAACCGCATCAAAATCCATTGCGTAGTTTTAAAGATTTAAGCATACAAAAGGACATAGAGACAGAAAAAGCGACTTTATTTTATACTATGTATAGATACGGTCTTACTCATAAACGCCTCTGATAGTTTGTAACGGTAACTCAATAAAACACTGATATGCGATAATAAGCTCCATTATTATATCAAGTACTCTACCTTAAATACTCTAATTGCCTGGGCGTGTCATAAGCTGAACGGATTACAACAACGGTCCAAACAACTAAAGCTAACTATATTCGGGATCAGCCAGCTTAAATTGGCCTCAAAGGCAACAGAATATTAAATGGCATTCCCAAAGGATTTATTTTAATTCGTAAATACAATTTATCGTATTTGTGAAGATATAACAAGAGAGATAGTTAAGCTTTGCAAGAACACGCTCAGTGGAAACAGAGCAGAATGGATTTTTTTTGCTGATGTGATGATGATTTATTATGTCCTCCACGGACGTGCCTTCTTCAAAGACGAAAAGAAACTTATCGTACAGTTCCCATGCTAATAAAATTGGTATAAGGTTTTGTGTCAAGTTGTTTTTTATATTGTTCAAGTATTTTCAGGGAGCATTCCTTTAGTAGGTAGGTACTTTTATGACATCCAAAGAATGAGATGAGCTACTAACGCCATGCATTAAATAGGCTACCACCATAGGAAAATGAAAATAATAGCACCAATATAACCCATCACATGGTAGTTAGTATTATACACATGCATTTCCATAATTTTACGCTCTCACTAACAAAATTCTGTGCGTTTCAGTTTCGAGAGACTCGTAAAACGCAACTAAGGAATTATAAAGGGAATTTATGCTGTCATATACTTGATGTAGTTATACTGGTTGTTGCCTGGTTACTGTTTAATATCACAATAACCAATCTAAGTTGATCTCCCGTCCTCATGGTTATTTAACTAACAAAAGTTCTGATCATTTGTCACCTTTATGGTGTAATTTATGAAAATTTCTTTCTTAACGTGTTCATAGTAGCTGAAAGAAAGTATAAGTATTATTAACCTCTGTTAGGCCTCTGTTCAAGTTTTGGACATTATCTTAATGTTGTTCTTGTGAAGTGTCAACGTTATTAATATTGTTTGTTTTGTTAATCGACTCCGAAAAGTGAAGGAGGTTAGGCATCAATTAGGTTGCATTTTTTTATGTTTATTATTTCAAAACTCAGTCGTTTTCTAAACAATAAAAAAAATCTTTACAATTACGCAATTTAATTAAAATTGTAAATTAAGAAATTCGGCTTTTATCTAAACGATATCAAAATAAATACTTTGACAAAATGTGAAGCTAGAGCTAGGGTTCGAACTTACTAGTTCTGAGTATTTACTACAGAGGCCTTGACGGCTTGGGCCCCTGAACCTATACCTCGCTGTCCAAAGTCAAAATATTAAGTCATTGCTCAATATGATATATTATTCCCTGAACTCTAAATGACATTGCAATGGAAATATAATTTAAGTAGTCATAACAGCCCATTAATGTCCCACTGCAGGGACGGGCCACCTCCCGTAACGGAGGGATACTTGGCCTACTAATACTGGCCAGACGGATTGATATAGGGTTTAATTTCAAGTTTTCCTACTTTTTATTTTAATTTAATTTTTTAAATTAAATTTAAGTACTAACAAGAATGAAATTTTCATTTCTATGAAATACGAAATGAACTATAAAGCTTTATTTATTCAAATAAATCGAAACACAATGGACAAAATTTAAAACTCGAAGCAAAATACGAAACTATTTTAGTCTATTGTTTTTAAAATAATAGAAATCCTAAGCTCTATAGTTATTTCATTTGAATGAAAAGCTTTGACATCCATTTCGAACGGGTAAAACAGTTACTTTGGCCTATTTAGTTTTAGTCTATCTCTGTATAAAATTTAAGTAAAATGTTTAGGTGTGAAAGCATTTCGTCCGCGTATATCAAATGGAATTATTTTTTTCTAACATTTCTTAACCAAATATAGGTACTATTACGGCTATATTCGCGCTTTTCATCAGGTTCGTTAAGGTCATATTGCCGTGTTTTTATTTTAAAAAAATCCATTAAGACAACCTTCCTAATATATTCCTCACACTTTCACCCAACGCCATCTAGTCCCAAACTAAGCAGAGCTTGTACTATGGGTACTAGACAACGGATAAACATACTTAAATACTTTTTTTTGTAAATACATTACACATAGAAAACACCCAGACCAATGCAAACAACCATGTTCATGCACACAAAGATTTGCTTTGAGCGGAATATAATAGAACTGAAACTCTTCACAGTCCAAAAACACTACCTTTTGACTCCATCACTAATTAATTTTTCCTTTTAAAACTTTCAAAATGTCTGTCTACACAAGTCTTATTAAAGTAGGTAGATCTGGGCGCCTTAATTGCATACACATAAGCACCGGTCCAAGGCTGGCGTGGCTTAATTAAAGGAAGTTCATTCGAGAGTTCAAGCTTATAATGACGATATGTTTACTTCACTACGGAGCAGGTTGCATGACTATGAACATTATGGATTACACGCAACTTGAAACGGCTTTCCTTTTAATTTCGTTGTTTATTTAAAGATTTTTCATGTGATGATAGAGTAAGAAAATATAGTGTGATTTCCCTTGATTCTCTATGGGTATGGTAAAAGTTCGAGGCTAAGTAAGGAAATCCGTGTGGTGACGGAGTAAGAATACAATATGTCACCACCCCATCTCATCCCATGGGTCTCGTACAAACCGACTAAGGAACTATCCGTGAATAATATTCTTTACGAAATAATAAGAAGGAAAACTTGAGATTAAATCTTATACCAAATGGTCTGGCCAGTGTGGTATTAGTAGGCCAAGTATCCCTCCGTCACGGGAGGAGGCCCGTCCCTGCAGTGGGACATTAATGGGCTGTTATGATGAAGTAAGGAAAAGTTTGCAGAATATAACGACTTTGTGGCGTAGTGGCCCATGACAGCTACCCAGAGGTCTCTGTTATTTTCGTAAAAATTCAGTCGAATGGAGGTTTTGTTTAAGTTCTTAGTCAACCTAGGAGAAGTGGAGAATATAAAGAAGATGGTAACACCACTTATTTTAACTCTGTCCCCACATGGGCGTTAATAAAAAAACAATGAATTAGATTAAATGAGAGATGATAGTCTAATAAAATACAACCGAATTGAGACCCTCCTCCTTTTTTTGAAGTCGGTTGAAAATATATTTTAATTAAAGAAGACGTATTCCCAGTGCAAAATTATTTATAACCGTTAAACCCAACTGATTTGCAAGGCAGGATACAGCCATTGATTACAGTGATTGTATGCACAGAAGAGTTAATTAGCAGATTGATCCAATAATCACGCCGGACGTTGCCGTTCTGAAGCGGTTTAATTGTATTTATTTTATTACAAACGAAACGCTATTACCGAACTGTATAAATATTTTAACTTTATTATTACCTTTTGTATCTATAGAATGTTGGTACTCGTTTATATAAACCTTATTTTGTAATCTGATTTGCTTCTAGGTTAGATTAAATCTTCTATTGTAGCATAAGGAGTTTTAAATTATTAATATTTATCGGTGTGCTACAGTCAAAGCACCATACCATCTTATCCCAAGTTTGATACCACTACGAAAACAAAAGCAGAAAAACTTGATATGAAATCCTTTCAATATTTTTCTGGCCAGCCTAGTGTAAGTCAAGTTACCCTTCAAGGCATATTGTTGTCGATGCCTCGCAACACAAATTATTATTACAACATCCTGTCATCGACGGCTTAAAAGCTTCGGGAATGGGTAAATCAGGATTTGGTCTTTACTAGATCTGACCAACGAGCCCCACGTCATCTTTTCTGACCTGGCTCTCGACTCAATTTTTCTAGGATCTTAAGTTTCTGCGCGCGAGGTTTCAAAACGTAAACATTGTTGTATTTCAAAAACTACATTTTGAATTTACGAAAGTTGTGAAAATATTAATTTATGTCAAGTAAAGTTTCGAAACTGTCGCGCTCAATATTACTTGGGTCCCAGAACAATACGAAACTAGTTCAGCAGTAAAGTTGTTATTTAAAAAATATTATTTTGAAGGTTCTTTTACAAAGATGTATAATAGAAGGAATCAGTTAAATTTTGTCGTGTCATCATCATCATCATAACAAACCAAAAATGTCCCAATGCAGGGACGGGCCTCTTACTTTGACGGAGGGATACTTGGCTTACTGATACCACGCTAGCCAGACGGCTTGGTATAGGGTTTAATTTCAAGTTTTCCTTCTTTTTACTTTGTAAACATAATATTCACGGATAGCCCCTTATCGGTTTTTACGACACCCATGGGATGAGATTTGGTGGTGACACACTGTATTCTTACTCCGTCACCACACGGAGAATTCATCAATGAAGAATATCAAAATGGCAAAACGGAGCCTTTAATGTATGAATCCAACTGTTTTGACCGGTTTATTTTTCTACAACAAACATTTTTATGCAAACAAACTTAAGGAATAGCTACACTTTCGTCCTCTTGGGATATACTCCTGCTTTATCAGTGTTCAAATATAGTGACTAACTATTCCTGCATTGTTCATTTAATTAGTATTAAGTATTACTTTAATTTACTTATCATTTAATTACATATCCGTGTGGTGACGGAGTAAGAATACAATATGTCACCACCCCATCTCATCCCATGGGTGTCGTAAAAACCGACTAAGGGAATAACCGTAACTACTATCTTTACGAAATAAAAAGAAGGAAAACTTGAAATTAAACCCTATACCAGGCACCATAGAGTCATTCTGGTAGGCCAATTTAAAAAAAAGCTAAATGATTAATAAGTGGTGTCATGCAACAACATAGCACATCCAAAATTGTAAACTCTTTACTTCTCTTACAATAACACATTCCCGGATTCACAGAAACAGATGAACTGGCAACAAGGATAAAATTCGGTGAACGAATACAATGAGGGAAAAATTTCGCACAAGCGTGTGATTAATTCGTATTGTTTCCTTTCCCGCTTTTTAGCTCATGTTTTACTTCAACAAGTATTTCTATCTTTTGTGGGTTTTCTTTTTTTCAGTTGATGTTTCCATTATTTGGTGTTAGCTTGCGAAAATTAACCTCAAGCTTGTTAATTGTAATTTAAGTGGATAGGTACTTGTCAGTGAACTTAATTATTGTGGTGAGAATTAAAAAGGCTTCATTTGTCTTTGCTAACACTTGCGGTTAACCATGCTTTCGTAGATTGTAGTCATGAACTGTTTTCTGGTTATAATCACTTATAATTATTTCGTGCTGCTACGTAAAATTTTATAGCCGATATTGGATGATACGCAATGACTTGAAGGACAATTTCTGGGTGTATTTAGAAGCGCAAAGAATCATTTAGATTTTTGAAAACAATAAACAGTATTTCATCTGTTATATTGTCCTGAAAAATTATAAATAAATTAAACCTTAAATAACTTATTCATAGAATCAGCCTGTAAATGGTTACGTGTCATTTTGCTACTCTTGTTCAAAGTCTATTATATACAGGGTGTCCCAAAACCCGACGTTAATTCGGAACCGGGTGATAAGGCAAGTCATGCTGGTTATCAGAAAAATATTAAAAAAAATCTAAGTCGCATGGTTGTAAAGTTATAGGCATTTGAAAAAAAACGCAAAAATTCCCACTTTGTGACACTCTTTTCCCTCCTGTTGTCACAAATCTTAACTTTTTCCAACTTTTTTTTTTGCTGTGTTTCCCTGAATAGTGCCTCTTTAAATTCTAATAAAGAATTTAAAACCACCTGGTCTAGTTTTCACATCAATAGGACTTATTTCTTAGAATAAAATTTATTATGAGAAAAACGTCCAGTCTGAACTGACTGTAGTGAAAAAAAAATGTACTACGCGAGTTTGGCAAGTTCCGCCAAAAGTTGGCGCATTTAGTAAGGATTTGAAAATGGTATCATACTTGGTAAATTGTTGCCGCTATCATGGACAAAAAAAATTTTTTTTGTAAAATTTAGGAGCCGATTCCATTGCTGAATAAGTTAAACTGCTAAGTAGTTGAACTGGAAAGAGTCATCATATCAAGTGAAAAGTAGTAGAAACAGTAGTATTAGTTAAAAGTGCCAAAAATACAGCCCATCGTATTTTAAAAACACACGAATTTCTCCCGTACCACGTTAGTACAGCGAGTACAAACGTTACTATCCGGGGACTTCCAACATCGAGTAAATTTTCCCGGACAATATTGAAGAGGTACTGAGATGACTGTTTTTTTTTTTTAAAGTTTTGGCCTGATGATTTAACATTAAAAAAGGCAGCAACATGAACATGCATAATTTGCATGAATGTAATGAGTGTAACTGGTGGCTTTTTAAAATTGCGATAGGCTGTACTTTTTGGCACTTTTAACTAATACCATAGTTTCTACTACTTTTCACTTGATATGGTGACTCTTTCTGGCTCAATTACTTAGCAGTTTAACTTATTCAGCATTGGAATCGGCTCCTAAATTTAACTAAAAAGTATTTTTTTGTCCACGATAGCGGCAACAATTTACCAAGTATGATACCATTTTCAAATCCTTACTAAATGCGCCAACTTTTGGCGGAACTTGCCATACTTGCGTAGTACATTTTTTTTTCACTACAGTCAGTTCAAACTGGACATTTTTTTCATAATAAATTTTATTCTAAGAAATAAGTCCTATTGATGTGAAAACTAGACCAGGTGGCTTTAAATTATTTATTAAAATTTAAAGAGGCACTATTCAGGGAAACACATCAAAAAAAAAAAATTGGAAAAAGTTAAGATTTGTGACAACAGGAGGGAAAAGAGTGTTACAAAGTGGGAACTTTTGCGTTTTTTTTCAAAGCCTATAACTTTACAACCATGCGACTTAGATTTTTTAAAATATTTTTCTGATAACCAGCATGACTTGCCTTATCACCCGGTTTCGAATTAACGTCGAGTTTTGGGACACCCTGTATATATCTTGATTAAATGATATACTTACAATAAAGTCAGTCAGTGAAGCTCATAATTTCTACTATCTACTATCAAGGAACAAGTTGAAATGATACTCCCACTGTCATGTCCCTATAGAGTACAGAATTTCCTAGGTAAAGAACCCTTTTTATATTATACCAAAAAATATTACAAATAATTCTAGCTGTATGTTTTTATCGTATGCTACTAACTAAATAAGGACACAGTGTAAGTGGACAAATCCCTAGAGATTAATGGCCGCCACCAAACATATTTCCTAAAACGTCAAATACATTTTGTTGCTAAACATAAAACGGTTATAGAACGCATAAACAGAACCCACCCAAATTGGGGAGGTGGGACTAATTTAAAACGTTATGCGGTACCATGATAAAACGACGACATTATCAACTCAAAGGGTTGTTTACGAAAAATATATTATAACAACCAACGTATATATTGTATACCTATACAATTTAATCATAATAAACATTGTGAAAGTAAGTACAGTAAGTACAAAGATAAGCCTTTATTATAAAGATTCACATTTGTTTATGTAACAAACAGTTACTTATTTTTTAGCCTGAGTCCAGAAGTTTGATTTTAGGTACTTAACGTGTCGTTTTAGTATTTTTTTCTCATCATCATCATTAGTATTAACTAATGTTTCAAAAAAGTTCTGGGCATATATGGGTTAAATTAAGAAACCCATATTTTAAATTTAGAAGTATTTCTACGTAGTTTAATGTTCCTGAATTTAGAATGACCTACAAACTACAAAACTTCAATTGACACAGCAATTCTAGAGTGCTAGCTTATTCGCTAATATCAAACAAAGCATAAATTGTAGAAAATTTCAGTGTCCTAAGTTTTAAATGAACAGAAAAAGTCTTCCTCTTCTTACTATAGTACCC
Organism: Schrankia costaestrigalis; assembly: GCA_905475405.1. NCBI lineage: Eukaryota > Metazoa > Arthropoda > Insecta > Lepidoptera > Erebidae > Schrankia > Schrankia costaestrigalis. The sequence goes on from FR997832.1 coordinate 8,369,346, forward strand.
TTCACTTAACCACAGATTACTTAATAGTTACTTACTAAACGTACATTGCATAATTAGGTTCTTAAGTTATTTAAATATATAACATAATTTGTAACTAAATGTCGCCTAAAACAAGATTTGCAAAGCTATTTATCTTATAAAACTGCGAGACAAAACTTTATTTTACAAAAATAAAATCTAGAGAGCATAGGAGCTGCATATTTTTCAACAAGTCTTGATGTTAGTTCATTTGACGCATCAAAAGTTTCATTTTACTTTACAATTTCTGGGTTATAAGTTAGAAAAGTTTTATATTATGCAGGTAAACTGACTAGTGTGAAGTTTCATCATATTTTATAGTTTCAACTTGGATATAAGTTGACAGTATGGAATAAACAGTCGTTAGCACAATTTACTGGTATAACTACCATTACCACTGTGTAGTTACATACATTATGTACCCTTTATTTGGGTTTAGTTAGTTCATAATATCGACAGTCACTACATCGATGGTCGCTGTATCGCTAACGATCTATCGACGGGCTAATGTATCGACAGTAGCCTAAGTCGACGGTACGCTCCATCGACAGTACCCCAAATCGAGGGTACGCTACATACGACTACCCTTACCCAAGCCAGAACTAAACTAAAACACATTTTTTTTATTATTTTATTTTTATTTACATGTATCATTAAAATTATGGTTTTTGTCTATAAATAAAATATTAAAAATTATTTAATTGTTATATTATATAGTAGGTATATTAAAGTTTTTATAAGATTTGCACAAATACATGGAAACAAACTATTGTCTCTATAAAATCTGAATCGACACATAGTAGGTACTGATTATAAACCAGTCAGCCCTAACTGCTGCAGTCTGACACTGGCTAAGTATGTAGCATTATCAGATAAATATATATTCAGTAATAATAATTCAAGAAGCTACAGTCACACCCAAAAAGACGTTCCATTTCCCTCTTTACACTAATTTCGGAAGCAACAGCCAAATGGATTATAACAACGTTTACATTATTACATTACATTATAACACCGTTGTTTATTGTACCGTAATTAATACTTTCTTGAAGCAGGCCAAGCATTACTTGAAGGTATTGAATAATTAATTTATAAGCGAGACGGTCGGCGGTCAAGTTTTACAGAAAAACAACTTAAATAACAAGTAGCTTTTCCTTCAGCTTGATAGGATTTCAGTTAAACCTTTCCTGTCGTTGCTAAAGCCACGACGGTCCTGGATAACGGTAGACTTTATTTAAAAAAGGGCTACAAAGTCTGGAATAAATACTACTGGTTCACAGGATTATATGATGCAAACTGCTATTAGAAATTTGTAGCTGCATAGGTAGTTTTTATAGGTTTAAAAGGTTTAACAATACGTGACATGCCTACGTCTCTGTGAAAAAAGTTTTTAGTACAGGCTTAATTATATTAATCAGAATAATAAAAGGAAGCTGTATAAACTTCTCTTCTAGGAATACAGGAGACATTTAATACAAAAAATCTTATTTCTTATTTTGTCTCCTCCCATTTTTATCTTGCTAGCGATCCATTGCTGCTTCCATATATTTATTTTTTTGCACATTTTGTCAGTCTTTCCACTCTGCGTTTTTCAGTACACGGTTCCTATAACGCATGGACGTTATTTTATACATAGCCTTCCTCCAAATATTTCTACGGTAATGGTTCTGTGCTTTCTACGTCAATCGAGTGTATCACATATATTTACTAAATTCATGTAGAGATACTAAATAAAATAGAACAAACATAAACCTATTCCAAACTAATTTCGTATAAACGTTTATACATTATCTCTATTGTTTAAGTTTTCCAATAAATTAGCTGCTTACGAGTCATATGTCCGCTTGAATTGACCTCTGTCGCACCTCGTGCCCAATGAACCGACCTAATTCAGTGGCATTGAACAGACTGCACGTAAACAATAGATATATTAATAGCTGAAGGATGGACTAGTATAGATTATGAAGGGACTGTACAAGTTCAGGTTGACCTTTGCTATTCTCTAGGGTAATTGTATTGAGACGATCAATGTCCGTTGAGGACGTAAGGGTTATCCTTTCTAGAGCTTTGGAGTCTATTGTATAACAGCCCATTAATGTCCTACTGCAGGGACGGGCCTCCTCCCATGCCTACTAATACCACGCTGGCCAGACGGATTGGTATAAGGTTTAATTTCAAGATTTCCTTCTTTTTACTTCGTAAAGATAATTTTTACGACACCCATGGGATGAGATGGGGTGGTGACATATTGTATTCTTACTCCGTCACCACACGTTGGAGTCCATATGCTTTTGGTTATTAGGAAGAACACAGTGTACATTAAGTCGGTTCTTATACGATATGCACATAACACTGTCAGTGCTTAGTCAATGCAGGATACTTTAAGTCGTCTTTGAGTTGTGTGTAATGTCATTATTTTAGGTAAAAACTAGTGTTTGTCCAGAATTCCTCTGTATGATACGTGGTTATATTAACAAAATAACATGCATTTTCTCTGCTCTAACACCGGTCAACATAGGTAATTAGTTTTGTTCTCGCCTTCGTGGTTATGACTATATTTTCCTCTATATATTAAGCGACATTCGCCCTTACCTCAATTTATATTATCGATATTAAAGATCAGCAATAATTCATTGTTTGGTATAGTGGGTCTGTACTGTATTGTATCTAATGTTCGTATCATACCTTGTTTATCTTGGTAGAAAGTTGACTGAGCTTAGTAGAACTGAGTGTAGTAGGATCATGCTGGTTTTAAAAAGAAATGGCATTATTTGTATCTCTACCACTCTCTTTCTTAATGTTGCATGTATTAATTGGTGTAATGAAATAAGTTACCGTTGTCATTTTTAATTGGAAAGTGAATATCTTCAAGTTGTTCCCAAAATAAATTTCAATGTAAAATGGTTATAAAATCAAAAAATGTCTGTGACTCTACCATAGAACATATCGTCTATTCAGAGACGGGGTTCTTATGACGCAATAAGCATAAAAATTCTTGATGTAGAATTTATTGAAATAACTGTTTTATCCAAACAATGAAAATTGTATCAATTCTAACAATAGTAAATCAAATAACTCTCTGAAGAAGAATTATTTGGTTGCGCACGCTACAATTCACAAAATACGTTTTAATTATTGTAACTTTAGCTATTCGCTATCAAACTTCTACCGGTACAAAATGAATACAAAAGGCAACCAAGAAATAAACTTTATACAAATATACTAACGTAATTGAATTTCGTCTTCTAGACGAAGAGATATCGTGAATTAATAATGAGGTAGACATATAAAAATTCTATTGTATTCATTCGACTTGGTAACTCATAACTAGGTATATAATAACATTTTGTTTCTGTACCAGTTCGCTAACATTAGTAATAATATTTCTCACCGAGCTAATCTGAGCTTCTGCTATGCTTCCAGGATCGTGAGGATTCTCGTACATTCCTCAGGTGTGAGTGACATAATTACCACTTTAATAATGACTATTGGATACCTGGATGACTCCTTATAAATACATTTTATGACAGAACAAAAACAAAAGCAAAAACAGTAGTGAAAATTAGAAGATCTGATTTTAAAAAAATGGATCTTTTTTTTTATAACTTTTTTAATGCCATTACTTACCGCCAATCAATAAGTTTTTATATGTTTAATGAAAGATTATTAAATTGTCTATAAAGTTCAATTTATTTCAATACGATAGCTTTATTCGTTTTCAAGATATTAAAGTAAATGCTAGGGACCCGGAACTTTTGCTCTCGAGTGTATATCAGCCATCGACTCTACCACTAGCGTAAAAGTAAAACATACATAGAATATTATACACACAATTGTTTTATAAAAATACATTGTCCTTTTTAAAAATAGACTCAAATATCTTGTGCAGAAACAAGAAAGGCAACACTTCACAAAACATACTCTGTACACATTGAGACAAATATTTCACCCAATAGAAATTTAAAACACGTACCTAGTCGGCTAAAGCTATACTTACTGATCCCAATAGAGATGCTGTCATAACAGCCCATTAATGTCCCACTGCATACTTGGCCTACAGAGATGCTGTAAAATATTGAAATACTCAATACATCACAACATTCAAAATTTTTTCTAAAAAAATATCTATCCACAACGAAAAGCAAAAACTTTATCAATGTCTGTTTATAACAAAATGGCCTTCCTTGTAAACAAAAAAGAACGAACCCCAATCAATCAGGGTTGCAAATGCTAGGACTTTTGGGATAAATATAAACAAATACGGGATTTAACGATAAAACCCCGTGCCAGCGCGTTGCAGGATAAATGGATGTACCTACCTAGTAATCTCCAATCGTGCACCCGATACAAACAGGACAGAAAATTACATATTGTTTGTAACTTTAGTAATTATTTTTAGGATTCGTTTTACATTTTGATTACCTAAATAAATAATATATTTGAGTAAAATAATCGCTTAGGAATAATATAGAAAGATCGAATTGCTAGGTCCTTTTTCAAAGCATATATAATTACATTGCACACAAAGATTCGCATTGAGCGATAATCGAACCCTAGACATCTGCACAGCAGTCATTTACCTACTATAGCTATACCCCACAATAGGCCGCGCCCCAGAGAAGATCGTAAAAATAAATATATTACAGACATAACATTTTTTGTTCAAGTTTTAAAAAAAATTATGTGTTAGTTCCGTCGGACGAACACAGTTTGAATATAACATCCCATAAGAGTACTATCTCAGCAGCCTTTTAGCCGCGAAAGGCTTACAGGCATAAAATGTTTATTTCTTTTATTTTACCAAGGAAGAAAACTGCACATCAATTGTCGAACTGCACATCAACTGCAATATCAATTGTTCAAGAAGCTTCGACGAGTTTAGACATAACTGGCATTCTTTGTACAGATCTAGGCCGGGGTGTCTAACGATTCTATTTTTAAGTCTTGTCTTGATGTCTTGCTTTTAAAAACGTACCAAGGAAATGTTTAGGGTTTATTTTATAGACTTACTTCCATTTTACTTACTTTTTTACTGAGAAATATAAAAGACTGAGTACTTACTACAAGTACATAGGCAAGCAATACAATAAATAGTCCTCCTTCTCATTCGTTTGGTACTTGAATCCTTGAGGCGGAGTGTGAAGAAGCACTTGATATACCTACTCAATAATATTATAACCGGGATGACACGGTTGACGGCTACGGAAAACGTCATTCTCCTTTCGAACTCACCGCTCTTGGACAGCTATCGTGCTTTTCATGATGCACATTGCAGCCATTATACCGCGTCACTATAAAAAACAACACGACGCAATTCTTTATACTTAACTAACAATATAATTAATCTTAACAAAAGGCATTATCATCATCATAACAGCCCATTAATGTTCCACTGCAGGGACGGACCTCCTCCTGCGACGGAGGGATACTTGGCCTACTAATACCACCCGGGCAAGACGGATTGGTATAGGGTTTAATTTCAAGTTTTCCTACTTTTTATTTCGTAAAGATAATATTCACGGATACGCCCCTTAGTCGATTTTTACGACACCCATGGAATGAGATGGAGTGGTGACATATTGTATTCTTACTCCGTCAACAAAAGGCATCATTCAAAAGAAATCTTTAATCTTCAGTATTTATCTTAACCGCTTTCCTTAAATTCCTCCAAACATTGGAGTGTACCTATTATTAAAAACGCTTTTCACAGACTTTAAGAAACGAAGCAAATATTTTATTGCGGCCTAAAAATTCAAATACATATCTTTTCAGTTTACAAGAAGCACTTGCGAGACGGAAAGTGGATTCCGTGACCGAGAAAGCAAAGATGCCGTGAAGTTTTATTTGCATCCAAAAGTGTAGATATGTCTACATCGATAAAATAATACGATCTTTCATATATTAAACTACTTTTATGAATAGTTGTAGTGGTGATAGACCAAGGATAAAAATTGTCACCACCCAATCTCGTTCCGAGATTATAGTAAAGATGAAAAGACTTTACGTCTTTACAAAAATGTAACTTATATCAGCAGTTTTGGACCTCATAACCAAATGTAAGGAAGTCCATTTAACCTTAACCCAGTTGCTTATTATGATATTGCTGTATTGCTTAAATACCCACGTATCTACATCAATAGTATCTATTTAGTGTGGATAGGTACCAACCAAAGCACTAGATATTTACTTACTCTACACAAGCAATCCAGTCTACATTACACTTGAATGAGCAGTACTAGGTATTAGGTAACCACACATAACACAACGCAAACGTAATACGACTACCTAACTACCTAGTATTTAAACACTAGACTTTATTACAGCGCGTAGGTAGGTTAGTACTTAGCTACATTTTCCTTAGAAATAAATCAAATCTATTCCCATAAGTCAATAGGTACCTAGTTCTATCAAGTTAGTACTTACGCATTAAAACTCAATTGAATGCCTCGGTGGCGTGACGGTCACGGAAGCGGCTGCAGCACATGAGGTCGCGGGTTCTATTCCCACACAAGACAGTTCTTTGTATGATCCATAAATTATTGTCCTAAGTCTTGATTGGTGTTCGTTGTGTCCATAAAATTAATATTTGTAAAAGTCCCCGCGACGCACGTGTGCAATCCCTAGTGCGGGAGATGTCTTGAAAAAGGAAAAGGGAGAACGGCTTTTTACCCTTATTTTGCTTGACGTTTCGGAATAGGTTTCACTGGCCATGCCCCAGTCAGCTTTAGATCACGGCTATTGGCGCTGCGTTAATCTGCCCCTTACGTTTACCTAATATTTGAAATTAGGCAACGCTATATTTATTAAGATTACAGATCTGCTAGGTATTTAATTTAGTGAACTAAAGTTATTATTAAAAAAATAAAAAAATCAATTGGAAGGAGCCCGTATTCAAACCACACCACGCTAAGATACTAAAACGTAATCTCACTCAAATAAATGAAAGCCGTGCACTTAATGCACCATTCCACTTTACTTGGAACAGCGGACGCATCTACTACAGTACTATCAATCCAACAGTAACGACCACGACGGACGAGCGAAAAGTGAACCCAACCATTAAAACTCCTTATTGCTGTAATAAAAGTGACATTCAGAGAAAAGCTGTAAAAACTGCGTTGGTACCTTCTTACATTAACTTACAGTTTTTTTATTACCATTACTAATTTCTACTACCCTTGAATCCTTGAGTTGATGACTTGATGGAATCTTTACTTTTGTCTGGAGACAATTGAAGAGAGATAACTGCTTATGATTCTGCATTTCGAATCGTTTCAGGCCATTCTTAACAATAGCTCGGGTATGAAACATGTACCGACTAACATTCATGAGACAAATTGTCATAAGAACATATACTTTAACAAGCTTAATATGCGCTTATAAGAGGTTCCTGGCAATAAAATATAAAGCAAAAAATAATAAACACCAAATAAGAAATTGTAGGATTTATTGAAGAAGTTAAAAAAATACAAAAATAACGGCACGGGATGCGACGCAGTGCGAATAAATAGCGCCCGAAGTGCGACGACGCCGACGCACGCGGCTGCTGCTGACCGCAAAAACTTCTGTATTCGTAGGTCCCTAATAGACAAGATATGAGTATGAAGAAGGAAATGAAACGCGGTGATCTCATGCAAGTCTTTTAGAAGTTCAGGTTAGAAAAGCGTATGGAGGTACCTAGTGTTCGGCGCAGGCCTCTCTATAAAACAGATGCTTGACATTTGATTACATGATGTACAGTCATGGTATTTAAAGGTCCGCCACCTTAAGGCCTGCTATTTTCGTGTGCATAAGCAGTATGAGCGATACTCTGCTTTACCGATTGAATATGACATAATATTGCAGTCAATGGTCGGCTGTCATTAGTAGGGATGACAATACAATATCGGTTACCTAGGCTACAAAATTAGTCCTTCGTGAATGCTCGCAAATCGGAAGTAATATTTATTATTATTTAACATTACTTATTTAATGTTCAAGTTTTATATTCTGTGGCTATATGTATAATAAATTATTAATTAAACAGTAATAAACAAACAGTAATAGACATTGACAATGAAACAGAGGATATCACAGCAAATTAAAAGTTTGTAATGACTAAACAGGCCTGTTGGCAGAATTATCGATTAACTTAGCAGCCATTATTAAAAAATATAACAGAACAGACTAAATAGTTGATTAAAAAGGTTTGATGTTGACATGTAACTAGACCTAAGCCAAAGGTGAAAATGATTTTGAACCTTATTATCATACTATGTGAGTATAGTTTTATGTGTTTTGTCTATACAATGCTTTAGTTTCAAAAGGTATTAAGAGTTTTCGGCTTCACAAACGAATGAAAAAGAAAACTGGCGGACGTTTTCTTACCCCCATTGTACAACCTACCTGCTTCTTGGGCTGCTTCTTTACGGGTTTGGCAGAGAGCCAATACCTGCGGTCATGGAGGCCTGTGATGGATATAAATCCTTCTCCGACACCATGAAAAGGTAACTCGAGTCATGCCGTAGGATGAAGTATCATTTTGTCTCTCGCTTGTAACATTTATGGTCAATTCATAGTCGACCTCGTTTTTCAGGTCATTTTCAGTACATGATTACAAACTTTTTTACATACTTAGTACGTTATATACTATATTCCTACTCACAACAGTAATATTGCCATACATATTCGTTTAATAATATTTGGAATACAAGTAATCTAAACATTGCTGTCTGAATTTATTTAATGAATTGTTGATCGTCTCATGAAAATGAAGCTACTCACAAAAATTTGCTTGACTCTAAGCTTGAGTAATTACTAGCCAAACTTTCTAGGACGGGGTCCCTAGACAATTTTTGCTATTATATTTTATGGATTAATATAAATAAATATTTTTTTTTTCATACATTTTAATAGAGACAGCGACTCCTGTCGCGTTTAGGTGCACTTCTTTCAAACTGACACTGTCAACGTAATGTCAAGTTACATCTGTCACTGTCATTGCTATTTGCTATTAAGCGAAGCGATTGAAAAATTTCAAAACAAATTACATTAATACATTGTATTTCACTAGAACCCCTTTATTTATACAAGTATGTAATTTAGAAAATGGTTCGTAGACAACGAGAACAAAGCACAACGGAAGACGAAATTGTCATAGGTAAATAATAAACGTATACCAAAAAATTAAATGTCATACACAAAACACGATCTTGTTTGTATTTGTTATCTTTTACGTTCATCTTGCAGACACACCACCACCGAAAAAACATAAGAAACACAAACATAAGAAGCATAAAAAGAAGAAACAGGAAAATGAGTACGATAGCGAGTCATCTATTGACGTATCTTATGAAGATGCAGTGGATAAGTCATTTAAAATGAAAGTGAAGGGTCGTGACTTACCAGGAACGTCCGCAGCCGATATTTTAAAAGCTCAAACAATGAAGTCGTCTTCGGACTCTCGCAGGTCTATACCTGGTTCATCCTCAAGTACTCCTCCAAAAGCATCGTCAACAAAAAAGAAGAAAAAAGGCAGAGATAGTGGCACATCCAGTGAAGAAGAGAGATGGCTTGATGCTATCAAATCAGGAAAATTGGAAGAGGTAAATCTAAATTCAGTGTAGGTATATTTGGGAAAAATTGACAGTCATTGTCAATGTTTCCCTAATCTTAAATCAACTATCTATAATAATAAATAGTCACAAATTGCTGGACTGTGGTGGTAACAGTTCTGTGATACTGCTGTAGAAGCATTGTTATATTTGTGTATAATAATTAAGTCAAACTGCTAAAGCCAGCATAATCATTTCCTCCAGCATTCATCATAACAGCCCTTTAATGTCCCACTGCAGGGACGGGCCTCCTCCCATGACGGAGGGATACTTGGCCTACTAACTCCACGCTGGCCAGACGGATTGGTATAGGGTTTAATTTCAAGTTTTCCTTCTTTTTATTTCGTAAAGATAATATTTACGGATAGTCTCTTAGTCGGTTTTTATGACACCCATGGAAAGAGATGGGATAGTGACATATTGTATTCTTACTCCGTCACCACACGGAGAGCTCACCTCCAGCATTACTGCTTCTCAAAGTCATCCATACTAATATTATAAATGCGAAAGTAACTCTGTCTGTCTGTCTGTTACTCTTTCACGCCTAAACGGCTGAACGGATTTTGATGAAATTTGGTACAGACAATATTTAGACCCTGAGAAAGAACATAGGCTACTTTTTATTAAGAAAAAAAATTTTTTTTTTTTTACAAAAAAATTGTATGTTCTGAAGCATTTTGATAATTTTACCAGTGTGGGGGTGAAATAGGGGTTGAATTGAAGATAATACAATAAATCTTGGTACGTAGGCTTTTTCTACAAACGGAATTCCCGAAATTCGAACTGTATGGATTCGGAACGGGAACTACAAAGCCAAACTCACATTCACTTCTCTCTCACTCACAACAAATTCTGATTCTGATTGACAAAAACTAACTTCACGCGGGCGAAGCCGCGAGCGGAAGCTAGTATTTTCATAAATTAGTAATAATGGATATACTTACACTCCTTTTGATTAACACTTTCCTTTTCAGGTTGATGATGAATTGAAGAAAATAAAGCCTAAGGATCCAAAAATGATGACAGCGAGGCAGAGAGCAATGTATGAAAGAGGTACAGATAAAGAAACTAGCCCTGGAGGTGAAGTTCTTCTAGCACTACCATCAGGCTATAAGGAAAAGGTTATGACAGAAGAGGCAATACAGAAAGCAGCACTAAAATCTCAGAAAAGAAAACAGTTGGCAGATGAAAAGCGTGAGAAAGATAAAAAGAAAACCATGGACAGACTACTGAAAAAACAGGAATCAAAGAACTTAAAAAATAACCAAAGAGGTAAACCTGCTAAAAAGTTAGAGCCAATGATTGTTTATAAAAATAATAGCAATGAAATATCATTGTCACTACCCCCTGGTATACCATTCCCTATAGAGACCCAACCTCCAATTGAAGCTCCAAAGCCTATACCTTGTGGTGTAGATGGATGCACAAATATAAAAAAATATAACTGCTCTAAAACAGGAATACCTTTGTGTAGTTTAGAATGCTATAGAAGAAATTTAATTGCTGGTTAAAAAATAGACTAATGAAGCTGAACAATGGTTTTTTATTTTGATTGAACTTATCCCAACAATAAGTTAGTGTTCCCAGGGAATCTTACCATATTGGAGATATGACTGCAGATAGTTCTATGCACATGCCTAATCCCTAAATATATATGGAATACATTACATCATCTGGAACAGATGACCTTTTTTTGACAAAATACCAGGCCAGAAATGAAACAAAGTAAGACAGCTAAACAGTGAGCATAATATAATAATCTGTAAAGTTATAACAAGTTATAAGTGTTATAAATTTTACAATCTTTGAGGACCTCTTTCGTTATGAAACCAGTCTTGTCAAAATGTACTAAAAAGTTCTCTTGTTCTAGATCAATAATTATCACTACCTACTTCTCATTCAATGTTTTTAGCCTCTATTTATATTCTTCACACCTACTATAACTATAATTTACATATTAAATTAGAGGATTAAAATAATCTGTCTGTAATAAATATCATGGTAAAATACTATTTCTTTTTTATTAGTCTGTAGGCTACATACATTTGACTTAACCATGTTCATAGACACATTTCAGCAAGGATCAGGTGAGCCACCTATCCTGGGATGTTAGGTACCAATAGGAACTCATTTCACTGCCACTGAGATATCATGTCATCCCAATATCACCTGTAAAATAACCCAATAAATATGCCAATGAACATGTTGACTTTTCACAATGTATAAACACTGACAAGATAGTCACATCTTCCTGTATATTACCAATGTCAGAGTTTTGTAGAACTTTGATTAACAAAAAATATATGTCACAAGCTATGTAATTCATAAGATTTTTATTGATTGAAACAACCAACAAAACTTACAGAACCATATTGTAGTTAGAAAAATACTGTCTATTTTGTTGGTCTCACAAAAAAAAATACAGAGAATTTTTAATTGTACCTATAAGTATTATACAACCAGGGTGGTTGTGAAAACTTAAGAATTTATTAAAACTAGTGATATTCATTACACACTTAAGGGATATATTTCCACCATTACCACACATAGAATTCTTTAAAATGGGAATTACCCTAAACAGCATTTAAGTATAATTATGTCAACAAGGTATTTACATACATGAATCCATAATTTAGGGTAGTTCACAATGTTTTTTAATATAGCAATAATTTTTTTGAAAATTAACAAAGTGCTTAGACTAATTTATTTCTTCAAATGTAGTGAAAGAAATGTGTTCACACATGTAATAAGTGATTTAATTTTACATCTGACTAATTTACCTACAGAAAAATTTAAAAGGTAATAGTAAAATTTCATCTCAATTACAATCAAGGGGACAGATTCAACAGCATACCTACATAATGAAATTAAAACAACAAATTCCAGAAGAGGATTTCCTAAAATCATTTTTGTTTCATATTTTCAACTACAACTCCCATGTTTTGTTGTGTTAATTACTTCACTGTTCAATACAAAGATATGAGAAAGAAGAAATATATCAGAATAATATTTCTGCTTTAGGTATTTTAAATCAGTGCAAATCTGAGGTTTTTTCTATATTGTCAAGCAAAGGGATCTAACAACTACGAAACAACATTGATTTGGCAAATTATTTGAGCTGTAGTTAAATTACAACATTACTTTGACTTACCCTTACCGACATTAGATGTATGTACTTACTGCAAATCTTGTACATATTGTTTCACACAGTGTTACCTCATACAATATATTATTTTACATTCTTTTATACACATCATGCTACATATATTGTGCATATTAATTGCTAACAAAATGCTTTTCAGAACTAGCAATGTTTTGTGTTTAGTGTTTTATATAAAACTTAAATGTATTCTCTATCTAAACTGAAATTACATTGAAGACACAATGAAATAATTTATTTATCAATATAATCTCAATCCAGTACAAGAACTATAAATACTGCAGTATAACAAATACATGTGAATCGTATACTAGATTTATACCACAGTTTTAATTTACAGACAAGTTTTGACTGTAATGTATAAACTATATTATGTATTATTGTGTCATATTTTGCACTTTTCATTCCTATAAATTCTATTTGATATTTAGACGTCACACCTACTTTACACAAAACAGACACATTACATAATAGTATTAGCAGAAACTTGTCCATTGTATGTCACTTTTTTTCATAAATGCCTCAATCTGTAACCATTCCTCCACATTCAAGAGAGCCATAGAATAGAGATCTAGTAATGAATGATGAAGGACACAGCTCAGTAAGTCTAGAGACTGAAGCAGGGCAGCCAGCAAAATGGCAATAGATGGCTAACTTTGTATCAGCCTGTCCATTTCGAGCTTCGTAGGCGCGCCAAGCCTAAATGTAACCGCTAAGAGGGATTATTCTGCTTATTCGATCTGAGCCGAGCAAGGCCACGCTCATCCTCCTCATCACTAGTAGCAGAAAGGCCAGATACAGCACCACGAGCAGACTGGGTGGCTTGTATTAAATCTTGATCTGGAGCATTTCTACTTTCATATAACAGAATACTCAATGTCTCTTCATAAATTCTTGCTTCTGGAAATTCAACCTTGGTATGTTTTTTATCAGTTGCATACACAATGGAAGTACAGCAAACTTCTGCACATTTCTTGCCATGTCCAAAGAATGACCAGCAACATATTTCATTTGAACCAATAACATCTTTTATGAATAGCACCCGGCCACTAAAGCGCAATGAGAGCTTATCAAACAGTTCAATGTTCTTTAGTAAATTATCATCCGAGGTACTAGTGTATGAATATTTGTTGTTATGTCTGTTTATTAGTAGTTTCACAACAGGCTGAAACATAAACAGCAGGAAATTAATAAAGGCAGAAAAAAAGTATTTTACATTATACTAAATTAATTATGCAAGGCTTTGCTAGGTATGTTATCAGGATTAGATATTTGCATATATTATATTCCTACAATAGTTGATTAACGTTATTAAGTAAGTTTCATTCTTAATTAAAAACATCTGTATTTCTTATATATGAAATACTAGACCACTAAGACAATTTCATGCTCAGATCACTAAACTTCAAATGCTTAATAGAAGCAAATTCCTAAGCTTTGCGAGGTTTTAGAATCTAAAAAACAAACTAAGAGTAATTAACTCTTTTCAAATCCAAAAAACCTTGCCTCAAAAAAACATAAGCTATTGTCCTATAAACCTCACCTTGGAAGTAGACATAATAAGCAACTGTTCCTCTTTATGTGAAGTGATCAGAGGTACTCGGCAGATAGGTACAGCTTCACTTTCTTTTTTACCAAGCGCCTGATGACAAGATTCTGTTAATTCTTCAATCAAGAAGTATTTAGCTTCTGCCAGCAATTCCATGATTTCACGGTAATTATCAGGTAAGACAACAGTACCATCGCGTAGGTAGTTCAGGATGGTCCCAAAATGTTTACCACAGCGGTCTATCAATATCCACCCTGCAAGATACATACAGCAGTCAATTGAAAAATTTGTTACATTCATACTACACTACAGAAATTATTGACTAAAAGTTCAAGTTAAATAATATCATCGGCGCACATACCGTCAGAATCTGTCAGTACTTCCATTCTACCACTAAACATAGTCCTTAGCATATTATCGCTCTTGGTCAAAGTACCGATCGTAGTGTAAAACAAGGTTCCACCCACATTTAATTTTACATACTGCGACGGATTGCCTTTTATTAAAGTTTTGTGATCGCCCGACATTTTAAGAATCGAGTCTGCAGCGGAAGCTGACAATTATTTGATGACAAAGATGTTTGTTTCTACAGAATCACATTAACGCTGAGCGTTATAGTAATAATATAAATATGATATGGTTTTTGTTACATCTTTTAAATAGATTTATTTAATAATTGAAATTGAAACTCAGTCAGACAGACAAGAAACCACAAAGTCAAAGTACAGACCATATAGAGTAAGATAGAGATATAAATAAACCTAACCATAGTCTGATTTAAATATCAATAGATTTCATCAAAGACAATCTATAGTCTATTACGATAAAAAAGAATGCAAAAACTGATTAACATGTTTCTATGTTCTAGTTTTCAATTACGTAGTTAAATGAAAAAAAAAGGACAATGGGAAGAAATAATTAATTACTGTACATCGTTATCATCATTTGTTAGAATTCTAATATGTATTCAACTCACAATTTCAAAATTACTTCAGTGCTTGGCAATGTAGGTACTCGTGCATTAGGCTTGCAGGTGAGGTCGCGGGTTCAAATCCTACGCAAGATAATTATTTGTGTGATTTAATAATAATTATCGTCTTGAGCCTAGATGTTTTTAGTGTCCGTAATTTCATGTCTGTAAATATATCCACGACATACCTAGAAGTCGATACCTAGTGCGAGAGCTGTCTTTTCAACAAAAACAAAATGATTTACATTATAATATAGAGAATAAGATTTAGGAAGGGGTTAGAATTAGACTGGTATGACTTGTGATGTTTGAGGCATTTTCTAAACGTTTTATTAGGTGTTTTGCTACACCAATATTGATGAACACTGTTAGTGGAATAAATCACTGGATACTTAAAATTATTTTCTTTAATATCAACTTTAGTTTATGACACCGAAATATTGTCCAACGAGGTCTGAAATGTCTCAATCAACACTCACTGTCTGAATTTATGCAACTTATGTTCGCACAGCTACCTTTATTAAATCGGTACTTAATTATGGGTTGAAACGGGACTTGACTGGTGGCGACACAAGCGTTTTTTCATTTGAATTTAAATTGACATTTAAATTATTGAATTTTTCGTGTTATTTGTGCTAATTTTTTTACTTAAAAGGTTCAGAGTATTTTTCCCTGCACTGAGTAAGTTTTTTTAACTTTATTTCATAGTGTATTTCGACGCTATGGACGACCCCGACCCGGGGGGGGGGAGGTCTCAGGGGTTTGGTAAGGTTATAAAGGCGCGAAGAATTTCACGACGATCTACAAGAGAAGGATCTCCAGTTTATACTCCTACCTCTACAGTAATTCTCACATTTAGTGGCCAAAGGTTGCCTAACAATATTTACTGTTTTTTTAATTCTATGCCAATTAAAAAATATATATTACCAACTATTCAGTGCCTTAAGTGCTGTAGGTTTGGCCATGTCACTACACAGTGCCGTTCAACTCCGCGCTGTTACATATTATGTGCTCAAACCCATGAGGGAAATACGGTTCTCTATTTTGTCTCATAATTTTTTTATCCGTAATCTAAGGTGTCATAACATTTTATGTCCGAATCATCATGTGTCCGAATGGTAGCTAGCCCTAAATTCATGTCTTATAATATCACTTGTCCGAAAACCTAAATCCCTAAACATAACATGACCTATTTTTTTTTGCTATAACCATCACAATCTATAATATTTAAAAACATAAAATTTATGTTTAGGGATATACTATATTAATAATATACTATATTCTAGTTTTACATAAAAAAAATGTTTCTGGCACTCGCCGGCCGCTACCGCGGCACGCTCGCTTCGCTCGCTCGGCTCGTGCGCGTTGTGGTCACCATACTAACCTAACCAACTGTTTCTGACTTTTGCCCTAATATTTTATTTTAGGACATGTGACTTTATAGCAAGAAAAAATAGGATATGTAATAATTATAGTACCCCATTTTATGACACACAAGTATTATAGGTAAAGACGATTAGGTAATATACGATTTCGTATACGCAAACATTATGGAAAGTGTGATTATAGTAAACTTGTTTTGGATTATGATTTTCGGACGATCGATATTCGGAGAAGAAAGGGACTACCGGGAAATACTTGTTCTAAAAGTCCCCCTACCTGTCTCTTATGTTTAGGACCGCACACTTCTAAAGATCCTTCTTGTCCTGAACATTCTAGACAAAAGTCAATCAAAATTGTTATGTCTCAAGACAATATATCATATTTGGAGGCATCGGCTAGGCTTCCTCAAGTAAGGAAGTCTTTTGCTGATGTCACAAGATCGCCTATTCAAACTTCTTCAAACTTTGTAAACTCGTCTTCCCCTCGCTCAAGCCCTATAACTTCTTCTTACAGAAAAACTTCCTTCATTACTCGGTCCCCTCCTTCTCCAGCTTCTACTCATGGGTTTGATAGAATAGCTCATAATAACATCACACAAACTCCTACGTCTTCTTTTAATAATGGGTCATGTTATCCTCCAATAGATCAAAATTCTGATACTAATAATCTTCTTCATAGCTTATTATCTATTTTAACGAAAATTCTTCCTCTTTTAAATGACTCTCAGCTCTCAGACCACTTCAGGTCTCAACTTACTCAGCTTTTGATGCCTTTTAACATTCTCGTTTCCCAGAATAGTTCAATGGAACTGTCGTAGCATTAAACATAAAAAATCGGAACTTATATATTTAGTAAATAAATACATGCCTTCCGTCATCGCAATCCAGGAAACATGGCTTAAGCCTGGTTCTTTATTTAGAGTTCCTGGTTTTGCTTGTTTCCGGGATGATAGGGATGATGGTCATGCGTCTGTCTCTTGGTTTCAAGGTCTGTCTCCTGTTCTCACATACCTTTGACACATAATTGTAGTGAATTTAATATCATTGCGGTTCAAGTCATGGGTATTTCATTCGTCTCTGTATATATTCCCAAACCTTCTTTGCATATTTTAAATGTTTTATTTAATCTTTTTTCCAACATTCAAAGCCCCATCGTAATTTTGGCGGATTTTAATATCCATAACGAAATGTGGGGATCGCACATATCTGACTCACTTTCGGTACGACTTCTTGAAATAATTGATTCACTTAACCTTTGCGTTTTAAATGACGGCTCTCCCACTCGAAGAGTGCGTCCTACTTGCAATATTGCTAGTGCCGTTGATATTTCTCTGTGTTCGCCTAATTTTTCTTCCCTAATTAGTTGGCAAACTTTGCCGTTCACCTTTGGTAGTGATCATTTTCCTATTCTCATCCACTCTTCTAATTCATTCTGTCATTCTCAACTCACATTCAACCCTAGACTTAAATATAATGTAAATAAAGCAAATTGGCCAATGTATTCAGTCTTTACTGATCAAGAAATCAGTAATCTTCCCATACCTTATCCATCAAATGTAGATAATTCATATACCTCTCTTAAAAATGCTCTTATTTCTTCAGCTGAAAGGAGTATTCCTCGTAAAAAACCCCCAAGGAAGAAATTATATTTTCCCCCATGGTGGGACCAACAGTGTTCTGATGCGTGTATAGAGAGAAAACAGGCTGAAAAGGCATATTCCTCTACTATGTCCCTGGATAATTTTTTAAAATACCAAAAAGTTGCTGCGCAGACAGTACAGTTATTGGCCAAGAAAAAAAAAGATGGATGGCGTAAATTTTGTGAGAATATTAGCCCACGCACTCCAGTGTCCCTTGTTTGGAACAATATTAAAATTAAAAGATTTCGCAAAGTCATGGCTCCATTACATCCATATCCATCACAAGATGACAATATATGGATTCATGAATTTTCACAAAGGCTTGCCCCTCCCATAGCTCCATCGCTGTATGAGGCAACAGTTTTTACTTCGGATGATCCTTTTTCTTCGGGTCCCTTTAGCGGTCCTTTTACTTCTGATGAGCTCTCGCAAGTTTTAAATTACTTAAAGGACTCTTCCTCTGGCATTGACGGCATCCCTTACTCTTTTATGGTAAAGGCTGGATCAAAAACAAAATTATACTTTTTAAACATTATTAATTTGATTTTCGACTCTGGCACCCCTCCAGTGGACTGGAAATCCCACATAGTAGTCCCTATCTTGAAACCCGGTAAACCAAAGTTGAATCCTGCAAGCTACCGTCCCATAGCTTTGTCATGTACAATGGGCAAAATTATGGAACATTTGATTAAAAATAGACTAGAATATATTTTGGAAAGTCAGGGTTTACTATCAAAATTTCAGTTTGGATTTCGTAAAGGCATGGGTACAATGGATAGTCTTAGTATTATCACGTCTGATATACGCGTAGCAATGTCCAATAATCAGTATTGCGTTGGGGTATTTTTGGATGTCGCAGCAGCTTATGATAATGTATTATTGTCAGTTTTACGTCAGAAATTACTACGACTGAATATCCCAATGAAAATAGCCAACTATATTTTTAATTTATTTTGTGGCAGGTATATTATTGTCAATTCTTTTAATAATGGTTGTCTCCCAGCTCGACGGGTTTGGATAGGCCTTCCTCAAGGGTCAGTTCTGTCTGTCTGATTTAGAATTGTCTGTGAATTCTTTCTGTCAGATTCTACAATTTGCTGATGATCTGAGTCTGTATGTTCTGGCTGATAAATTGTCTGAAGCTGTATCTAGATTAAATTCTGCTCTACATTATCTTCAAGAATGGCTTCTAGGCAATGGCTTAGAACTGTCCATTCCTAAGAGTTCAGTTGTTATTTTTAGCCGTCGATGAACTGTTCCAGCTATCACTATATCTCTTGGGAATCAAACTATTCCTGTTAAAGAAAAAATTAAATTTCTAGGTTTTATTTTAGACTCTAAACTTTCGGGTGTTGATCACATTCAATATGTTGTTCAAAAGTGTGAAAAAAGTATAAATATTTTACGATCTCTTTCTGGTGTTTGGTGGGGTGCCCACCCTGTCAAAAATTGTTATACAACGCTATAGTTAGAAGTCATTTGGACTATGGTAGCTTTTTACTAGAACCTTGTAACAAATCTGGATTGATGTTGTTAGATAAAATTCAAGCAAAGTGTTTGCGATTAATTATTGGTGCCATGAAATCTTCTCCTATTAATGGTCTCCAAGTAGAGCGTGTTGACCCTCCGTTATCGTTAAGAAGACAGTACTTAGCTGATAGGTTTTTTCTTAAATTAACTTATAATATTAATCACCCGCTCATCGCGAGATTACACTGTCTTGCGGATTGTATCTCTGCAGGTGGATATTGGGTGCGTAAGAACTATCCTCCCTTATTTAATAGTTTTTCTTTTTATTTAAGCCTGCCTTTTCAAAACTTTACATCTAAAATGTTACCTATTTATGAAATTCCTTTTGAGGCCATTTTGTATCAACCAAATATAGTTTTTAATCTAAATCTAAGTGATGATCCCCTTCTCATCAATAACCAACTCCTTAAAATAATTAGTGAAACATGGAATGATAGTCTCATTTTTTACACTGATGCCTCTAAAATGTCAGATAATGAAAACGTTGGATCTGCGGTGTGGATTCCAAAATATAAGATCATTTTAAACTTTAAAAGTCCTTGTGTTAATTCTATTTTCACGGGCGAAGCAATAGCCATTTTAGAGGCTTTACTTTATATCGAATCGCATAATATCAACAAAGCTGTTGTCTTCACTGACTCGAAAAGCTGCTTATTGTCTGTTCTCTCAAACTTAATTCGTGCAAAAAATGTATCACCTTTAATTTTAAATATTAGGCATATTCTTTGGAGATGTGCTTTAAATAATCAGCAGATTGTTTTAGTATGGATACCTAGTCATAAGGGCATTACTGGTAATGAAATTGCTGATTCCTTTGCAAAAGACGCGGTTGCGTTGGGCTGTCTCAGTCAATATAAGACTTACTCACAAGATCTTGTAAATCTATCAAAATTAAGGTTAACATCTCAATGGAAAGCTGTGTGAGTTAAAACTCAGGTACATAAAGGTCGACACTATGCTTCCATTCAGCAGGACATACCAATGAAGCCTTGGTTTTATAAATTTAGAGAAGCTAATAAAACATCTACATCAGTTGTGTGTAGATTGAGGTTAGGTCATGCTTGTACCAATGTTCATCTTGCTAAATTACGGATCAAAGACAGCTCGATGTGTGAGTGTGGTTTGGATGAAGGTTCCCCTGATCATATTTTTTTCCAATGTCCGTTAATACGCTCTTCATTCTATGATTACATTCCCTCTCGTATACCCCGTCCTGTTAATTTTAATAACATTCTTACGTATTCTAATTCACCGTTTATATATGTTTTATGTAACTATATAGAGATAAACAACATAAAACTGTAATGGTTTTGTCATTTTAATTCTTTGTTCTTGTTTATATTCTTATATTAATATCTACCTTTTTAGTACAGCACAGAATAACACGTATTTATGTATAACAACAAATTTTGATTACCTTGCTCGTCTACTAAAAGTACTGTTTTAACTGGTCATTGGCGTAATCTTAGAATCGCCATTTAAAAAAAAAAAATTAAGGGTTTGACATACGTATTTATCAATCGTAAAAGAAAACTATGTACTATGCGTTTCAAATAAGAATAGGACTGTCAAAGCGCCATCTTGTTCCACATTGCTAACGAACTTCATGAATGTTATGTACGGTAGGAAATTAATTCTTTTCATTCTTCCACACTACTTATGGCATCAGAGCTACGTTCTTCATCCGAATCGGATTCCATGTGAAACAAACGGCAAAATTTTCAATAAAACCGATTTTTTCGTAAGGTTTTTTATGTTATTGTTTCAATGTAACAAAGAAATAAAACTGTAAAAAACGAAGAAACATTTTTTTCGTTGAATAAAATAGTCTGTTTCTTTCGAAATTTTCAATGCTTAATATTTTTATTTAAATTATTTTACGAATTTTTTTGTTGGTCGTACTAAAATGACAGTTGACACATGAAGTTGGCAGCAAGTGCGATCCTATTCTTATTTGAAACGCATAGATGACGGATGGGCTGGTTGTGCCTTGTTTATTGACAGAAATGTAACATTTTCACATATCCCCATTTCTACACATAATCCTGGCTTACACATTGTAGCTCTGAGAGCTATGAATCTGTCCTTTGTGTCTGTTTACATTCCCCATCCTAGTGTTGACATAATTTCAAATCTTAACACTATCTTGTCTCACATTCCGCCTCCAGTGATAGTGATGGGTGATTTTAATTGTCACCATACTCTCTGGGGCTGTCCTTCAAATGATAGCTATTCCTCTGCTTTCTTGGATCTGATGGATGAGAATAACATCTGTGTTCTTAATGATGGTAGTCCTACACGCAGAGTGTCCCCTATACAGAACATCAGTGTCCCTGATTTAACTCTTGCTTCTCCTTCTCTAGCTTCGTTAATATCTTGGTCAGTCTTGCCAAACAGCTTTGGCAGTGATCACTTTCCTATCCTCATCACCTATCATCAATCATTTTCTCCCTCCCCATGCAATGTGCTTCCTCTTTTAAAGTATAGTACTTCTAGAGCGGACTGGGGTAAATTTTCATCTGAATTGGACCATTGTGTCGCCACTTTCCCTCTTGTAAATTCTTCCAATTTCCTTGATATGTATGACAAGTTTGTGTCTTCATTACTCTTATCTGCTGATGTATCCATACCGTTAAAAAACTCATATCATAATCTAATTCCATCACCTCCCTGGTGGGATAGAGAGTGCTCCAACAGTGTTCGCAAAAGAAAAGAGTTAGAAAATAAGTTTGCTGCTTCCTTATCTATGAATGACTACCTACAATACAGAAAAGCCTCTGCCAGTACTAGTAGACTACTCTCCCAAAAGAAATCATTAGGCTGGCGTAAATTTTGTGAGTCCTTGTCCCCTCGTTCTCCCATTTCTATAATTTGGAACAATATAAAAGCTTACCGCAGAAGCCTTGTAGTACAAAACTTCACCTCTAACGATCCTTACTCTTGGCTCCATGATTTCCATACTAAATTAGCCCCTCCCTATGTCCCAGAATTTGCCTGTTGCTCCTACTCAATTCTTCCTTTTTCTCCTGTTCCTTATGATAGGATGAACGACCCATTTTCATACAGTGAACTAACTTGTGCTCTGGACCATTTGCGTGATTCTTCCCCGGGGGTAGATGAGATACCTTACTCTTTTATATGTAATACATCCCATTCTACTAAATCCCTCCTCCTAACAATCCTTAACTCTATTTTTTACTCGTGCGTAATCCCTGATTCTTGGAAAACCCAAATTATTATCCCCATCTTAAAATCTGGCAAAGACCCCAAAGACTCATCTTCATACCGTCCTATCGCTTTATCATCTGTGCTAGCCAAAATTATGGAAAACCTCATTAAGAACAGACTGGAATGGTTTTTAGAGAGTAAAAGGATTCTGCCAAGGAGTCAATTTGGCTTTAGGAAGGGTATGGGTACCCTGGATAGCCTTAGCATTTTTACCTCTGAGGTTAGACTGGCATTTTCTAAAAATGAACATGTTGTAGGTATATTTTTGGACATCTCTTCCGCCTATGACAATGTCCGACTTCCAATACTTAGGCAGAAAATGCTTCAGCTGAGTATCCCTGTGAGATTGGTCAATATAATTTCCAGCATGTTAATGGCTCGCTCCGTAATTGTCCGCTTTAATAATTATATTCTTCCTCCCCGCTCTGTTTGGAAAGGTCTCCCACAAGGTTCAGTCCTAAGTCCTATCCTTTATAATATTTACACCTCAGACCTAGAACTGTCAGTTACTTCCTTCTGCAAAATTCTTTGTTACGCTGATGACGTCGCCCTATATCACATTTCCCCCTCTTTTTCTGATGCTCAATCCCGTCTGAACTCTGCGCTGTTTTATCTGAATCAATGGCTTATTGAACACAATTTATCTCTATCTGTACCTAAATGCAATGGAGTAGTATTCTCGCGTAAACTCGTTGTTCCTTCCACCCACCTTCACGTAGGTGAAGAATCTATCCCAATAAAGGAATCAGTGAAACTTCTTGGTCTCATTCTGGATTGTAGATTAACTGGGATCCCCCATCTTGCGTATGTGGAGGAGAAATGTGAGAGGGGTTTGAACGTCATTCGGGCCCTTTCCGGGGTCCGATGGGGTTCACACCCCACTTGCCAAAGGCTTTTATATGACGCCGTAGTTCGCAGCCATTTGGATTATGGTACTTTCCTTCTGGAACCATGCAGTAAGATTGCTTTGGTCAGGTTGGAGAGGATCCAGTCTAGATGTCTTCGGATTATAACGGGTGCTATGAAATGCTCTCCAATAAATGCTCTCCAAGTTGAATGTATGGAGCCCCCGCTTCAGCTTCGTCGTCAATATTTGTCAGATAGGTTCTTTTTTAAAATAATTGAAAGAACCTCTCACCCTCTGATTCCTATTCTACATTCTCTTCTTCTACTTATAACTTCCTCTACATATTGGACCCATAAGAAAATTCCTCATCTGGTTGTTTCCCTTCAGAGATTCAATGAGCTAAATTTGCCAACCTATCAGGCTTCTTTATATCCACTATTTGAAAGAGACTTTCATGCTTTAACTTTCCAACCTAACATTCTCCTGAACATAGGTATCCAAAAGAATGACCTTGATGCCAATCATAAATTTATACAGCTAGCTTCAGAGAAGTGGCCTGACTGGCTCAAGATCTATACTGACGCCTCAAAATCAGTTCAGACTTGTTCCCCTATAGGTGCCGCCGTTTGGATTCCGAAGTACTAAATTGTACTCAACTACAAACTCCCTTCTAACAACTCTATTTTCACTGGAGAAGCTGTTGCCCTTTTGGAAGCAGCCCTCTATGTGGAATCACATGGGTTGAATAGAACTATAATATTTACTGATTCATTGTCATGCCTAAAAGCTCTCATAAGTTCCCCATTTAAATCTCGTGGTCATTCCATCTTACTAAAAGCAAAGGAAGCTCTGTATAACTGTCATGTCGCCGGTCTTGAAGTTGTTCTGGCTTGGTATCCGGGTCATGCAGGAATAACTGGAAACGAAACTGTCGACTCGTGTGCCAGAATGGCCACTCAATATGGCTGTAATAGTTATGACATATGCTTCCCCTGTGATCTACGCTCCTCAGCCAAGTCTTCCCTGCTGCGAACATGGAACGACCAGTGGCAATCCAGTAAACAAATCACGGGCAGATATTATGGTTCTATTCAACCATTCATCCCTACAAGACCATGGTTCAATTGCCATAAAAATATTAATAAACTGGCTACGTCAATTATAATTCGTTTACGTTTGGGTTTTGTTTGCTCACCAGTTTTCTTAGCTAAACTTCACATCAGAGATCACTCTCTATGTGATTGTGGTCTGGACGAAGGTACCGTAGAGCATCTTTTTTTCTCTTGTCCTAATCTCTCTGTCTCTCTTCATGACCTACTCCCTAGCTCCATCCCTCGCCCAGTAAACATCCCATTTATCCTGTCCCTAGCTCACACCCCTTACATAGGAATCTTATATAAGTGTATAGCTGTAAATAGAATAAGGATTTAGTCTTTGTTAATATGTAACTAGGTATATACGAGAACAAGAATGTAAATATTTATTTTTTGTCCGTCATTACTATTGTTATTTTTTTTTTTTTTTTGTTTTTTATAACTTTTCAATCAAATGTCTAACTACTTACTTACCTTGCTTTATTATTTTTCCTGATTGGCCAATTGTCTTCTCACACTGCAATAAAGAGCGGTAATTTGTTACAAAAACATTCTTCAAAATTTATTTTATATTTTTATACCTCCACCCTGTCGTTGGCAGAATCATCGATGAACGATGGAGCCATAAACTAAAAGAAGAAGAAGAAGAAGAAACGCATAGTATATAAAGTAACGTATTTAAGAAATTTTGCCTTTCTTATCCGTTAAATTTATTTACATTTAGGTACATTATTTCGTAAGCCTATTCAAATCTTAAAGACTGCTGTCCATTTCTTCTGTTTTTACCGCTACAGGTAAATGTGATGAGCTTTGATTGCCAAATTTCCGTGCATCATCTAAAGTTTCCGGTAGTTTCACATTGAGTGTTTCGGGCAAAAAGTATGTAGATACAACGCCACCTAATAATGTTGTTAAACTTAATGTTATACTTGGAATGCGAACATCTACTCGGCGACCCTGAAAAATTGAAATAGGTATTAAGGTTACTAGGTTCTTAATTTCTTGAAAATTTCATTGCATATTTTAAATTTCACAATATTATGCCACGTCATAAGTTAATAAGCAGAGTGCAAAATTCTTACTAAATATAAAATATATGGAGCCAAAGCTGATGCTCCTCCAGAAACGACATTCCCAATTGACATCCCAGACTGTCGAAGACACGTAGGGTAGAGCTCCATGTTAAGCAAATTTATGATGTAATACGAAACTGTCACCGAAGATCTCTTCGCAATCAGCAGGATAGTACTGAGCCATTCACTCTTGATCCACACTGCATTGCCTGCAACGTAAACATTACAAATAAGTGAACAATTTTTAAGTAGGTACGGTCAAGGAATTTAATTGTTTAGCAGGTACACAACCTACGTAATTTAGTCGTATTATATACCAAAATAATCCTAGCGAATTTGAAAGATATTACACCTCAAAATTGACATAATATAAAATATAACCAATAAGTATGAATTGCACTTCAAACTTCTTTGTTTACAAACTTCCACCATTCTGTCCAAAGAGTAAAAAATAAAATTTTGACAGTATTATCAATACAATGCATTGAACCAATCAGAACAGCGAATGCTACTCGATATACTTTATTGTTAATAGTGACACAAACTCGGACTAAGGATACTGTTTGATGGAGATGGTAGATTTTCAACAATATAAAATTGAAGAATTTTATTTTAACACAAAATACCTGTCTGTCATAGATAGACAAGGCTAGGTATATATACCTTGTCTAATTAATTTTACGACTCCCAAGACGTCGGGGTTCGTCATCCGTCGTCTGTAGTCGGTAAATAGTAACCTGACCGATTTCAAAATTAAGCAAATTGCTAAACAATTAAATTCCTTGAGTGTACATTGTACATTATGCGCTATTTCAGTTGACTTGTACTCGTATTGTTGCTAACACCAGATGTCATTTTTGAAACTAAAAGGCGGAGAGCGTGTATTATTATAGGGAGAGGGTGTTTTCGTTACTGTACATGAGTGGACGTCACTAAAAGCTAAGGCTAGGCAAGTAAAGTTGTTCGATTTGTAAGTATCTAATTCTTATCTTTTTATATTTATTATTATCATGCACTAAATACTTACTCACTTATTTCACGACATCCATATATAATCCAAACTACTGTTGTTAATGAAAATGAAAGTATTCCCGTATAACGCCGACCAATACGATCTGCAAGCCATGCTGCTACAAAATATCCGGGTATTTCAGCCAATGATTGCCATGCAAAATCCAAAAATGGGTTTCCATCTGATTTTTCTGCAGAACTCATTACAGCCACAGCATAGTTGGCAGAAACAGTAAACCTATTAAAAATATTTCACTAAGTGAAAAAGTAGAAACTCACTCCAAAGCAGTTTTAAATCTTGGAAAATAAAATTACGTAATTATTAGATATTTACCATAAAAATAATTGTAAAATCGTGTTGAGAGCTATTCGCCAGCCTGAAAAAAGAGCTAATGGTCCTAGTGCTTCTGTTGTATTAGTTTTTACTTGACGAATTCTCAATATTTCGTTCTCAATATCATCGTTCACCGTTGTTTTATTAATTTTTGCTATATATTTAAGATAACGTAAGGCTTCTTTAGACTTTCCATTAATCCAGAGCCACTGAGGGGATTCTATTAATTTCCTGGAATATAATCAATTGTTGTAGAAAACATTTAGGTACTCATAAAACCAACAATGTTCGTTTCGTGT
Organism: Schrankia costaestrigalis; assembly: GCA_905475405.1. NCBI lineage: Eukaryota > Metazoa > Arthropoda > Insecta > Lepidoptera > Erebidae > Schrankia > Schrankia costaestrigalis. Next base: position 8,397,074 of record FR997832.1, read on the forward strand.
ACGATTGTTGAATATTACCAAGAAAATAGAAGAAAAGGAATTTGTGTTGCAGTTGTCAAAATTAAGAATGACCGCCAATTCCGTAACCACCAGAAAAAAAATGGTGTCAAAAATAATCCAAAGCTTGTTGCAACCAAGCGTAATTTTGCAACCGTTGCTCTTCTTTTTGGTGATGATATTTCCAATGATATTATAGCTGCGCTCTGAGTTGCGAACCATGATGGAAAAGAAGCTATAATGCATCCGATTGAAAACCAAGTGAATGATGTACTTGTGAACACGCTAAGAAATCTTCCGATCACAAGTAAAGCTAAAGATAGAATGTAGGTAGGCTTCCGACCATATCTGAAAATAACAAAACAATATTGATTTACATAACATTCATATTAAACAATCTAAATATTTGTTAGACTCTGGTTTTAGCGAGACTAATGAACAGCAATTCATTTTGCATACAGAAAATACAGTAGATAAGATAAACATATGTATTTAATACAGACGACTAAAATTCCTAGGTAGTACCAAGAAACTTTATTCCAGACAAATGGCAAACCCAAATCTAGTCTATCGAAGTATTTATTGGCACTTAAGTGTTTTGCAATAACTTTAATATTCAAATAACGCTGGCCATATGAGTTGGATACCTATGTGTATTTTCCTCATACGTAGCGTAGTGGCCACGCTCTAGGTCGTGCGCTCCAACTGTGTTCATGCTCGGCAACTAAATGGAGTCTTAAGCCTGGAAGTATTGTTTATGTCAATTACAATGGTATTTGTAAAAGACACCGCAACACAGACCTTGATCCCTAGTACGGAAGTTGACTATAATTTTCTAATTAAAAAACCGACTTCAACAGGAGTCGGTTAAAAACCATGCTGATAACAATTTCTAAGATTCGTATTAAATAAATTTCTGCAGTCGTCTTCATCATAAGATCATGTTTGTGTAAAGTTTTCATTAATACGAATAAAATAAGCCCAAACACTAGGTAGCTGCTATATACCGTTGAGAAGTTTCCTCGACCCTCAGTCGTCTTCATCATCAGATCATGTTTGTGTAAAGTTGTGTAAAGTTTCCATCAATACAATTAAAATAAGCCTAAACACTAGGTAGCTGCTACATACCGTTGAGGAGTTCCCTCGACCCTCAGTCTTCTTCATCATCAGATCATGTTTGTGTCAAGTTTCGTAAAGTTTTCATCAATACAATTAAAATAAGCCCAAACACAAGGTAGCTGCTATATGCCGTTGAGTTGTTCCCTCGGCTCTCTGTGGTCTCCAGCATCAGACCAGTTCTGACTCTTGACTATTTGGTAGTGACGTCAGAGATGCACGTATATGACAACATTTTACATAATGCGTCCCTACAATTTTCAAGAGATGCCCTCGATTTCTCTAGGATCCCGTCATTCAGATCCAGATCTGGTGACAATGGGACCAAATGGGAAGTATACCCAATCGAACAAAAAAAAAATTTTTCAAATCGGTCTAGCCGTTTTCGAGAAATCAGGTAACAAACACAAAAAATAAAAATAAAAAAAAAAAAAAAAATACAACCGAATTGAGAACCTCCTCTTTTTTGAAGTCGGTTGAAAAAGAAGTTAAGAAGAAGTCAGTCACCTCTTCCGACATACTCCCTTCGAGATAGGGTATGTAATAGTATGTACCTATAGAGAAAATAAAGTAATGAAATAATTTTGTACTAACATATCGCCGAACCATCCAAAAATAAAAGAACCAATAATTTCTCCAAATCTGCTGTATCCAAAAACATTAGCCACATTTATTTCTTTTTCGCAAACCCAGTTATTGTCTGAAGTAACTGTCGTTTCAAACCAGGTTTTATCGTAGTCAAAATATTCACACGCTGTAAGCAAAACACTCTATTAACTAGAATTCTTATTTTTATAGTACACATACATACATAAATTCACGCCTTTATAAAGGGGTAGGCAGAAACCAATGAGCGCCTACATTCTTACAAACCGGCGGCACTCCGCAACCCTCTTTTCACCCTGTAGCCAAAGCAAGGTTGCTTTGGCGTGGTGTGTAGCGGACATCACCCCCGTCTCCGGGATTATTTTTCATACTCTCATACATAGGTTTTCTTGAGAAATACTTGTTTGTGAACTACAGAGCCCCGCGTTTAGTGGTAAGGTGTTTTAGCATCTGGGGCACAGTATAGAAATTTATACTGTGTGTGGGCCTAGATCCCAGACAACAGGCAAGCTTGCGACTAGGCTCGCCCCTTATATTTAATTAGGTATAGGTATGTACCTAGTTTCTAACATTTATTTCTCTTTTAATATTACAATGTTTTTTGTTTACGTTTCCTTTTAATTTGTACGCCATTCATTGATACAAATAATCCATGCTCCGCTCCTGTTAGTCGTATCGTGATGATTTTTTAATTAACTTTCTAAAAAATGACGTAAATAAATACAGGACTTACCTTCTGTGTCATTTTTCCCGCGATTTGTATAAATTAAGCAATCACTGTATTTATTACCGTTGCCCACATTTTCCACTCTAAATTTAAGGACAATGAAATACACAATACATAAAATCATCACAAATCATAATTATTTTTATTAATACGGACAAATCTAGCTTACTTTGGTATGTGTATTGACATCCATTCATATTCGCTAATGTTTTCTGGTTTTTGTGGAAGCCTGCACGTGTGAGGAGTCACTGTTAGCGCAAATATTATATTATTGTACGCAATTGCCCATAGCGTCGGAAAAATAATATTATAAATAATATCAAATTGTGCTTGAAATTTTCCCTCATTTCCGACATCTAAGAGCACTTGATCGTATGTAATATGACTAGTATCCATTATTGTAGCACTTGAACGTAAAACAGTGATTGTCTACGCATTGAATTAATTCATTGACTGGCTTTAATAGAAGATAAAAATTGCCGATAAATAGGTAAGTATATGAGCTAGCGTCCAATGAGAATACATTATCGGTCATAGCCTTCATAGTTTTACTTATCAACTGTCGGTTATCATTATAGTTAACTTAAAGAAAATGGTATATTAACATACATGTAGTGATAAATAAGTAATTGGGTCATTTGTAATATAGTATTATGTTGTTGTTATCTCAGAATTTATTATAGGTTCATAACTGAAATATACCATTTGTGTATGGTATGTAGGTACATATTCGTGGTTCATCATAGGCCTAACAATACTCCAGTTTGTTTTAATGCATTTCTCCTGAACTCAGAGTCTTGTCTACAAAAGGCCCGACCTTCGTTAAAGTCACCTGCGCATCGTGTAAACACGAACAGTAACTATTACGAGACTACGGCTACGGCGGAATGACCTACCGTAAAGCCTGATTTACACATCGACAAGTACAGTAGCGAGTTAAGCCCGATTTACACATCGACAAGTACAGTAGCGAGTTAAGTAGTATTTTAAGATTAAGTTGATTTAAATAGATCGCCATCCTATTTTTTGGCAAGTTAAGTTGGCGAGACGCGAGAGAGGGGGCTACTTCGTACTTAACTCGCCAAAAAATAGGATGGAACTCTATTTAAATCAACTTAATCTTAAAATACTACTTAACTCGCTACTGTACTTGTCGATGTGTAAATCGGACATTAGTCCCCTCTCGAAGTAGTCCCCTCTCTCGCGTCTCGCCAACTTAACTCGTCAAAAAATAGGATGGAGATCTATTTAAATCAACTTAATTAACAACTTACTACTTAACTCGCTACTGTACTTGTCGATGTGTAAATTGGGCTTAACAGTGCGGTACTACCAGCCGACCTAAGATTGTCTGCTATCACTCCTCAATTTCATTGGATCATGGTTCTCAGGCTTGCGTCGCAACGCAACCTATCAAACGTTTTCTTTTACACCTCATTTTTTGTATCACCAGTTAAATGTCAACTTCCACTTTCTACGTCAATTTCAGCCGAATACTGACTGCACCTATAGATTGTCTATAAAGTCAAGAAATTAAAGTTTGAGGAACTAAATTGTTCATGTGTCTGGCAACACTGAAATTCAAAATTGACTTGTACATGAGCTGTCATCGAGTAGAAGTTGCGGAACGGTTTTCATTTTGTGATTTATAAAAGTTTATTAATCTACAATAAACTAATACTGACTTACGAAGAACAACATAAAGAATGAGTAGAGTAAATCAAAGTGGCACGTGGGAAGTGATTTTTAAAGTTCTTTAACGATGTTTGACGGAGCACGAAGCTGCTCAAATTTTATGTGATTTGGATGATATTTATGGGCGAACTGCAACTTTGATGGGTATGTAATCGTGTTACTGTGTTTTGTAATCTGTCTCAAGTAATATATTCACTCCATTTGCGATTTAGAGACCAAAAACAGGCATTGCGTACATAGCATATTTTTAGGTAAGATTGTCATTGAAAGTAAGAAATATGTAGTACGACCTATTCTGTTGATACATTATCAGTTGCATTAGTATAATACAGTCAAGATTTATCCCAATTTTGAAGTTGAATTAATTGCTTTATGTCTATATTACGGTTGATAACTAAACTAAGTATGTCACTTTCGCATCAACTGGTCTGTCGACAATGAATAATTAATTGCAATATTTTATTATTTTTTTTATTATTTAGTTCTTAGTAACTCCATGTTAAATGATATCTTGTTAGTTAATATTTAACACTGAATAAATTTTAGTTAGGTATTGCAGTTATTCTTTCCATCCCATTCTTTGCCTGTATTTTGTGTCTAGGTATGTCTAAATTTATTGTAAAAGTATAATCAAATGTTCAATCAACATACCTTTTGTAAAATTTCAGGCTCCAACCAACCCTCAGATAGTTGCAGGTGATAGCTAGAACTGTGATGGATTTTAATTGTAGTCTTGAAGTTCTACGCAAAATTTTAAATGCAATAGGCCTACAAGAAATGCCCTAGTAATATAAAAATCGAGATTTGCCTGAATTCATTCATCGCTTTCATCCTAGAATTTTTTAAATATTCGATGTTGAGATAACTTTCGTTGCCACCTTCATCGTCATCACTAAAGCTTTCTTTGCTGCTGCTATTATCGTCAGTATTTGCCCACAGGTGACGTCCTCTCTTATAGTATTCTGATTGGAGCTTCTCGACGCGATGGCAACCGTTTTCTTAAGTTTCAGCTGTGATGCTGCTGAAGGCCCTTTTTAGAAATTGCCAACATTTTGTGACCTGCGGGAACATAAATAGTTACTTGTTAGTGATGATTTTATAAAATATTCTGTTATTTTATATATCAATTCATCATCATCATAATACTTGGCCTACTGGTACCACGCTGGCCAGACGTATTGGTATAGAGTTTTATTTCAAGTTTTCGTGAAAGTATTTTAGAGAAAGTTACTATACAAAAGAATATGCTTTATTATACAGGTTCCCTTGTATGAAGAATGATAAATAATGTCTTTCCTTAGTTCTTCAGGCAAATCTCGATTTTTATATTACTAGGGCATTTCTTGTAGGCCTATTGCATTTAAAATTTTGCGTAGAACTTCAAGACTACAATTAAAATCCATCACAGTTCTAGCTATCACCTGCAACTATCTGAGGGTTGGTTGGAACCTGAAATTTTACAAAAGGTATGTTGATTGAACATTTGATTATACTTTTACAATAAATTTAGACATACCTAGACACAAAATACAGGCAAAGAATGGGATGGAAAGAATAACTGCAATACCTAACTAAAATTTATTCAGTGTTAAATATTAACTAACAAGATATCATTTAACATGGAGTTACTAAGAACTAAATAATAAAAAAAATAATAAAATATTGCAATTAATTATTCATTGTCGACAGACCAGTTGATGCGAAAGTGACATACTTAGTTTAGTTATCAACCGTAATATAGACATAAAGCAATTAATTCAAATTCAAAATTGGGATAAATCTTGACTGTATTATACTAATGCAACTGATAATGTATCAACAGAATAGGTCGTACTACAATATTTCTTACTTTCAATGACAATCTTACTTAAAAATATGCTATGTACGCAATGCCTGTTTTTGGTCTCTAAATCGCAAATGGAGTGAATATATTACTTGAGACAGATTACAAAATACAGTAACACGATTACATACCCATCAAAGTAGCAGTTCGCCCATAAATATCATCCAAATCACATAAAATTTGAGCAGCTTCGTGCTCCGTCAAAAATCGCTATAGATCTTTTAAAATCACTTCCCACGTGCCACTTTGATTTACTCTACTCATTCTTTATGTTGTTCTTCGTAAGTCAGTATTAGTTTATTGTAGACTAGCTGACCCGTGCCCACTTCGTAGTGCGGCGAAAAAAACGTGTCACTTTTTAAAAAAAAAATCACTACTGCTCTATTTCTGTTAGCCATAGCGTGATACTATATAGCCTATGACACTCCACGATAAATAGACTATTCAACACTAAAATAATTTTTAAAATCGGTTCAGTAGATCCAGAGATTACCCCCTACAACGTCACAAACACACAAACCGTACCTCTTTATAATATTATAAAATACAGAAGCATAGATATATGTTTTAAAAGAATATAATCTTAAGTCTGGGCAGAAAACAATGTCTACTAAGTGCAGAACATTTAGTCTCTCTTTACGACACGCCTCCATCATTTTACGCCACCCTCCATCATTTTACGACACCCTTGCAGTTTGACGACAACCTTGCAGTTTTACGACACCCTCCATCATTTTACGGCACCCTTGCAGTTTTACGACACCCTTGCAGTTTTAAGACACCCTTGCAGTTATACGACACGCTCCATCATTTTACGACACCCTCCAGGCACTTTACGACATCCTTGCAGTTTTTCGACACCCTTTTATCTTTTACGACACCCTCCATTATTTTACGACACCCTACATGCATTTTACGACACCCTCCAACATTTTACGACATCCTTGCAGTATTACGACACCCTTCCATCATTTTACGACAGCCTAGCAGTTTTGCGACACTCTCCGTGAATTTTACGACATACTTCATCATTTTAAGACACTCTAGCAGTTTTACGACGCCCTCCATGAATTTTACGACACCCTCCATCATTTTACGACATCCTTGCAGTTTTACGACACCCTTCCATGAATTTTACGACACCCTTCCATCATTTACGACAGCCTTCATCATTTTACCCCACCCTAGATGTTTTACGAAACACTCCTTCATTTTACGACACACTCCATCATTTTACGACACCCTCCATCATTTTACGACACCCTCCATCATTTTACGACACCCTCCATCATTTTACAACACCCTTGCAGTTTTACGACACCCTTGCAGTTTAACGACACCCTAGCAGTTTTACGACACCCTCCATCATTTTTCGACACCCTCTATGCATTTTACGACACCCTCCATCATTTTACGACATCCTTGCAGTTTTACGACACCCTTCCATCTTTTACAACACCCTTCATCATTTTACGACACCCTAGCATTTTTACGACAATTTTAAGTCTCTTAATTATAAAACTTTTTTAAAGGTAACATTCTCTAATACATTATTTCAGTATATCTCCAGACGTTTAAGCAGTAGAAGCAAAATAAACGTTTTTCAGCGTCCCTTTTAAAAACATATTTCATTACTGCTCTACTCCTATTAGGCATAGCGTGATACTATATAGCCTATGACACTCCCCGATAAATAGACTATCAAACACAGAAAGAATTTTTAAAATCGGTTCAGTAGATCCAGAGATTACCCCCTACAACGTCACAAACACACAAACTTTACCTCTTTACAATATTAGTATAGATATAGATTAATAAACTTTTATAAATCACAAAATGAAAACCGTTTCGCAACGCAACAGCTTCTACTCGATGACAGCTCATGTACAAGTCTATTTTGAATTTCAGTGTTGCCAGACACATGAACAATTTAGTTCCTCAAACTTTAATTTCTTGACTTTATAGACAACCTATACGTGAGAAGAAAAGTGCAAATGCAAGTCAGTTAATGTTTGTACATAGTTCGTCTATGGGTATATCAACTGTTGCCCAGTGAGGGAATAAGTTTCTAAATACAATTTATATTAAAATTAAATACAAATTAACATCGTTTATTTTAACCCTAACATTAAGTTTTCATTTGTAGCATGTGAGACCCATGCTTTGGTTTAAGCGTTTAAATTGCGTACAACCAACCATAACTGTTTATTATTTAAATTCTAGGAGATATAAAATCAAGCCTAAGGCTTATAATGTAAATTTTGCAACTGAGTTTGTCGAATGATTAATGTCACCTGCATGATTTTATACAACATGCATTTAGTTTGAAGTTAGTTGTTGTGCGCGTTGAAGATTTTATTTTTTGACATTGGCAAGCTAAAAGCCCTTCTCGGCGGTTGATTGACTCTGGTTTAGCTTGCCGCCTGCGCGATTTTTCTGAGGTTTTCGCGCCTCAATTATTTATTTTATGTAACTATATTTCATGATTAGTACATTCCATAATGGGTGCCTATTTATCTGAGCCAGTTACAGAAAAAGTGTCCAGCGATGAAGCTAACAATAAACTTGAGTGCGGCGCAAGCTCCATGCAGGGATGGCGTGTCAATCAAGAGGTACTTTATTGTTTCGTGCTGTGTACAATTCTCTATTTGTTTATCTTGTTTCAATGCTTTATTATTATCTAATATTATTGTATCTTAATCGTATGATACAATTTCTAGCGTCTCTACATACATCTTATAATGCGGTTAGCACACAAGTTAAAGCTGTTACCAATGATTGTGAACTATGTCCAAGACCTTTTCTAGATCATACATAACTGTAAGGTTTATATAGGTAGTGAGGTAGATAATAAGAGATTACATGTAATGTTTTTTATTACGTAAATCTAAATATTTTTGCTTTGTTTGACATAACGAGAGCTTCTAACCAAACATTTCAAAGTACGGCATCCGGTTTTTGGCATATACAAATTAAATGATAATATAGATTATATTGTTGTTACCTTTTAGGATTCACATAATACAATTCTAGAATACGATGAAAACACCTCATTATTTGCTGTGTATGATGGTCATGGGGGTGCAGAAGTGGCAACATACTGTTCACAAAACTTACCAAATTACATAAAAAACACAGAAGCATACAAAAGTGGAGAATTAACGAAAGCTCTAGAGGATGCATTCCTTGGGTTTGATGGATCAATTGCTACAAAAGAAGTTATGGATATCCTAAAAGAATTAGCCGGTAAGTCCAAAATACTTGTAAAATGTCATTAATTTATTTTATAAGTAATTAAGGACTTCGTGAAATATATTTGTAAAGATAACATTTTATATGTTAAAAAGTCAAAGTCCCATTAATATAAATTCGTATAACCTTTCATTAACCATGTGGTGATGATACAAAGAATATAAAAGGTCTCCATCTCTTCGTACCATCAAGTTTTGTTAAAGGTGGATAATTTTAAATTAGATTTTTTATTGATAAATTTAATAAGACTGTCTGACCAGATTTTTACTAATAGACCAACTTGCCTTTTGTCAGTCACAGTTGAAGGACAGTACAGGAGTGATATTTTTATTTTCTGTACTAATCTATAGTTATTCTATATTATTCCATCTATTAATTCATTTTCATAGTATGCTTACATTGTATTTATAGCCATGATCCTAATAATTTTCAATTTTAACCTGGGAAGAGACATGCCTAACATAAAATTTTCCATGTTAGTTACATACATCCCCTTACATAAACATTTTTTACTCCATTGTGCAGATAGCATAGTAGTCAGTACCTCATTATATCTTTGTGACATATTATAGTAGTAAACGCCAGATAGGACTGCAGAAAGGTGCTCTTTCTTTTTGCCTTCTTACAACTATGTAGACCACATAAACTTATACTACAGTTAAGTTTACATGCTGTGTGTGCTTAGAATATTCTGATATGGAACAATCTTCACACAAAATTGGATCCTCAGTTTAAGTTTCAAAAATTATCATAAATGTATTTTTTATTTTAGGTGAGATAAATCCTCAAGGCCCCAGTGACAATGAAGAAGAATCTGAGGATGAAAATGTAAGCAACTTATATCAAGAAGCAATTCTGCCCTTACAGGTATCATTACTATATATAGCATATCATATTCTAGCACTAACATAGTCATTTTATGCTTTTTAAAATACACAAGTTTTTGCCTAGTTCTTTATTGATAATGAGAAGATTATACAATATTAAAAACTATGTAAATCTATACAACTTTGTTTTATACTATTTAAAACATTGTTAAAGGACATTCTGTATTAGGTGCCCGGGTGGAGCCGAGGTGAGTCGCTAGTTAAGTATAAAATGAAAGAAATAAACTCTGACAAACAGTTCCTAGAGTCAGTCATTGAAGTGGCTTAGCCAGTGGATTAATAGGCTGTTAGGATGTAACACAATCAACTATGGATATGAAGATTTTATAATTAATATTATTCATTACTAACTGTTTCTTAGTCTGCTTTCATTTAACTTGTGGCATGAGATAGGATGGTGACCAGTGTACTTTATAGTTAACTACTAATCTATAATTAGATATGATTAAAAGTACAACTATATAATCTAGTAATAACTACATTTAGTTATTATATAGCATGTCCGTGTATACTATGACTATCATCAAAGTGTTTGATGTCCGACCGCAGGAATAAGCCTTTTACAATAATAAAAGTTGGATACTTGCAAGTATGTGTACTTTACTTGAAAGTTTACTTGTAAGACTGATGTGTTGGCACACACGCTATAAACATCAACAAAGCGTGACTATCTAGATGTGAGATGCTGTTAGAATTTAGAAGAAATCATAACTGACAGTGATGCATAGACAGCATTGCGGCGACTTGCCCAGCAGTAGGACATTATAGGTTAAAAACAGAACCCAACTCCATAACTTACAAATTGTCTTTTAAAATAAATGACACATTTAAACAATTATTTAGTGATTACCATTTTATAAATTTATTGCAGGAAGTACTGGCCAAGTATGAGAACAAACTGACCACTCTTCACCGAAACAGGCTTGGTGATTCCACAACACCACTGTCGCCTTGCCTTCGTGCCAAGAAGAATTCAGAAGAGGCAGCTGCTGGAAGTTCAGGTAAAAAATTAACCAATATCAACTTTGACTTTTAGATTTAGAATGTTTTCCATGAGCCTAATGTCAATGAAACATGACTTTTTTACATACAATGTTTTAAATGCATTTACTTGAATTATTAGAAATTTCAATTTCCTTGGTGGCCTAGTAGTCGCAATAAGTCTCGTTCCAGTATGAGGTTATAAATACATTTTCCATCTTGAAAATTTTACTGTGTGAGCCTCAAATTATTGTCTTAGGCCACCTTTGTGTGTTGCTGCATGCTTGTGTTCTTTGTAAAATTTGAACCACAGGGTTTCCTAGTATTTTTTTTAAACAAAATGCAAAGACAAGAGTTGTATTATGATGGTATGGAATGATGATGATGTTCATGGATTTACGAATTGATTAGATTCATGTCGTAATTCATTATTGATTACAGATCATACTTAATTAACATGTTTAAAAAAATCATAACTATAATAATAATATTCTAAATCCAAAAGGTATAAAACAGAAATAACTAGTTTTTAGTACCGTTTTTGCTGGCGTCAATGTTTCGATGTAAGCTTAATGCATGCTAAAGTAAATTTCTTTGTGTAAATTTGACAGTACATTACATTACACAGGCTGATATTATATCTAATCCCTAAGGCCCAACGCTAAAACACAGGCGGACACGGGCGCACGCTTCCAATGACCGCCGCGGGCCCAGAATCCCGTCGCGTACGCCCGTCTCAGTATAATTTTCATCTCGACTGATTTGTAGAAAACCGCTCACGTGTGTCCGTCGCACGCGCCTGTGCTGCCCATACTATTTTTTATTATACACACATACGTGAGCGTGCGCCCGCACGAGTTTTAGCGTTGGCCCTAAGCAAACCCAAAGACTTTGAGTGAAACAAGGAAAAACTTTTCATTGAAGTCAACAGGGCCTTAGAGCACATTTCCATCTGGGGTTTCCGTAACCTGTTTAAGTACAAAATTAAAAAAGATCATGGTTACGTGCTCAGTAACAAAGTATAATATATTATATTTTCTGTCTTCATGAGCCACCGCTGGCGCTGCAGAATACCCTCAACTGAATGTCTTTCTGATGAACCTTTCTAAAATTAGCAGTTGCTAGATTTATGAAAAACATTTTTTTTCTCTACGTATTATTATGACAATGTACAAAATACTAAAGCAGATAGATTAATCAAGAGAATCTATACTGTCAACCGACTTCAAAAAAGGAGGAGGTTACTCAATGCGTATTTCCCTTTCCGTGTTCAGTTGGCGACAAAAACCAGCACGGTTTTGTATTACCATTCAACTCGCCAAACCCGTGCTGAATTGGCGTCAACTGAGCACGCTTTTGCGATCAAGCAACATTATAAACGTTTTACAAAACAGCGTACAGCTGAATCAAACACGGTTTTTTATTACTATGGAATTCAACTAACCCGTGTTCAATTCGCATCAACTGTCGTTGTAACGAGTGGCGCTAGGTGATGTTTTACTAATTGTATCGCCTCGGGTTTGATTCCCGCTCAGTGCATGAACATGATTGTTTGTATTGGTCTGAGTGTTTTCTATGTTGTATCTATTTACAAAAAAAATTAAGTATGTTTATCCGTTGTCTAGTACCCATAGTACGTACATACAAGCTTTGCTTAGTTTGGGACTGAGGGCGATGTGTGAATGTGTAAGAATTATTTATTATTTATTTTATTAAAGTAAAGTTTTTGGTTAAAATCAAGTGTTTTTATGCAAAAACACTTGATTTTTACCAAAAACTTTAAACCATATACGGTAAAGCTATGCTCCCCCTTTTATTGGATATTTTTGTTTAGGTTTCTGAAGTGTCTTTTAGCAAGCTTTTGTTGAAAAATTACAAAATATTTACAAAAATAATTATCGGTCTAAATGGGTTAAAACAATAACAAACACGTAAACGTTGACAAGCGCGTTTAGACGACGAATTGCGCGCCAAGTGCCTGCTAGGCTAGCCTAATACCTACTTCGAGTGCCGCGATTTATTCCGAACATTCCCGAACAATCCGAATATTCGCATAAAATGCACACGGTTTTGTAAAAAACGTTTGTTAGGCGTTGCTTGATCGCAAAACGGTGTTCAGTTGACGCCAATTCAGCACGGGTTTGGCGAGTTGAATGGTAATACAAAACCGTGCTGGTATTTGTCGCCAACTGAACACGGAAAGGGAAATACGCTTACTCAATAGGCCCGTATATATTTTTATAAGGCTTGATTGTTTACTATGAGTTTTGCATTAATTACATTTTATAATATTTACTGTAATGGAAATAATGTAATTCTAATTATTCGCACATTAAGTGCCTCGTGAACGCATTCCTCTGTCGCCAATTACGTGTAAAACCGAAATAAGTGAATGAACAATCACGTGACATTAAACATAATAATTTATTATTATAGTGACCATTTTGCTTACACGTGCACTCGTATTTCTTCAAAACTTCAACAGAAAAAGCATTTATAAATACTCAGATAGGTTTTTTAAGTATGTATTTAGTAACTTAGGCGCACGTGTTTTGTCGTATTAAGCATGTGGTTTTTGAGGTAGGGTTGACGTGTACTACGGTATCTGGGCCTCTTGGACTCATTTTGATTTTTGGATTCCACAAAACAACTAAATAGGCATAATAATTAATACATAATTTCTAGGTTCTACTAAATCTAGATGGTATCAAAATCTTAAAAACTTCAAAGAGCTTCAATGATCTGGTACCATTAGTAAAAGGTTCTTGTTTTGAGTGTGTTTTGAAGTAATACTGTTTTGTTCTATATTCATATTGAGTTTTATATACTTGCATGTAGCGAATGTGCTGTAACATATCCTGCTTGTAGTGTAGGCTTATAGCTTTTATATCTTACTGTTAGGTGCTGGTGCATCGAGTTCCAGTTCTGGTTTCAAATTTGCAGCTGGGTCGAGCTCTGAACAGGTGAACGATGAAGCTTCGTCCAGCAAGAATGGCGTGTCTTCCAAAGATGGTGCGAATGCTGAAGAAGACACTGGAGGTGTTTCCTCTACAAATTCTAATGAGGATAAGGATTTGAATGGAGAGGTGAGTTTTGTTACAACATAATGTTATCTAGAAAGTATTCTATGACAAATCTGTCAAAATGTGCAGTAAAAATTATTACTTTAGGGTAATATATTTTATAGTCAATGAAACAATATGGTTTGAAAATTGCGTATTTTTGTGTCTGTTTGTTTCGAAAGGGTCAACCCTATTTATAATTTTTATAAATGTAATTTTAGTACTGACTGATATACCTAGGTAACGACATAGGGGTCGCAGACGCGTAGCACTCAAAACCAACGGGCTTGTAGGAACGTAGATGAAACAGTTTTGTAAGATTCGCACTACTCTGGAATATGATATTTTTAATAAGTATAAACTTTATAGGTATCAACCAGCGAACCCGACAACAAAGCCACAGAACCCGCTGCTATGGAAGTTGACAAAGCAACCACCACAGCTCCAGACAGTTCCGAAGATAATCGAAACGAGCCAGAACAAAGCGAAGATGCGACTCCTACAGTAAAACCTGCCACTGGCAACGGTGCTACTTCTGAATCTTTAAATGGAGAAGTTACAGGGTCCAAGCAAGCTGACGGTGAAGATAGTAACATCACTTCGTCTAATGGATCTGCCACACCAGCTAAAGGAAAAGCCAAAGGTAAGGCAATTTATTGGTATGTTTGTTTATCATGTCCATATGGATTATCCACGTAGTTAGGATGTAAGAATACATGGTGTCACTACCCCATCTTATCCCATAGATGATGTAAAAGCTCACTAAGGAAAAGGTCCCAAAAAGGAAATTAAAGCAAATGCAGGAGAACTTTTAACACATAAAACCACCTGGCTTGCATGGCATTCTAAGAAGCCTAAATATCCCTTCGTTACTGGAGGAGGCCCGTCTCTGCAGTGGTACAATAATAGGCGGTTAGGAATAATTGTTAATGAATAATCGTTAAGAATATTAACGCTTTTTGTTAGGTGTTTTAAGTTACGTGGAAGACAGTAAACACCTATCAAAAGCATCTCATCTCATCAACATAATATAATTAAAAAACAAGAAAAATATTTTTAGTTTATGATTGGTCTTCTAAAAACTGCAAAAGAATAAAAATCAGTGAATGTTATGAAGTGACGTCACTACACACTACCACAAAAAATCAAAATAAATAAAGAAATTAAACTAAAAGTATAAAACTTAAAACTAACCTAAAAAAATCTTTATTTTTCGAATAAAGCAAATATTAACAAAGCCACAATTATTTTCAAAACTAATTCAACAGTCATTTTATGTTTCATGGATATAATTAATAGTTTGTCCACTACTGGACATATGCCTCCTCCTACTGTTTCCGCCACGTGCGATCTGGTGTCTCGCTCACCTATCGGCCTTCTGCAGGCTTGATCACGTCGTCGGTACACAGCTTGAGTGGTTTGCCCACTGAGTGTCTTCCGTTCTGCGGTCGCCATTCCAGAACCTTTCTGCTGCATTGGTTCTGCATATGATGTGACCTCCCATTGCCACTTTGGATTCTGAACAAACATCATTTCGCTACAGATAAATCAGCAGCAGTATCTAGTTCGGACGCTAAAACTCGCGATAGACCGAAAGACGCAAAGATCAGGCGTGCCGCTGCCGCAGTCTACGAGTCTCTCCTGCGTCAGGCGGCCGAGGATGACGACGATGAAAGTGATTCAAATGACGAGACATTTGAAGGAGGTGAAATTAACTCCTCAGATGATGAAAATGTTAATGGTGTTGAGGAATCTTCTAATGATGGTGAGTTTTGTATCAAAAAACCCTTTTTTCTACTGAATATCGAAGCTAGTCACAGATAATACCTTACTAAACAATATTAGCAAGGTATAATTTGTAGGTCAATCTACATACTCATCCTTGTATTTTTTTTATTTTACTAGGTAGCTAATAGTAAGCTTTTCCTAATGATAATATAGTACCTGGATTATCGCTCAGAGACGTGGCTTGCGAATTGACAACTTTTTAAAAACCCAATACTAGGCCTGCCTGTCTAATAAATCAACGGTTCTGACTACTGTAAATAATACTTTAATTCAACTTTACATAATTACAGGAGATGCTGAGGAAGAAGAGGAGGAGGACTATGAAGCTGAGTCAAGTGACGATGATGGAGAAGAAGACATTTCTATGACTGAGGAGCCGGGCAATGATAGTGGCTGCACAGCTGTAGTTGCATTACTCAGAGGTAAGTTGTTACTCACAATTCCAGTTTATATTTTTAATTTCTTGTATTTATATCACTTAGATCTGCATTTATAATGTATGTCACAGTCTAAATACCAAAAACATGTCTATTTCAGGTAGTGAACTATATGTTGCAAACGCTGGAGACTCGAGGTGCATAATTTGCAGAGAAGGAAAGGCCATAGACATGTCAATAGATCACAAACCAGAAGATGCTCCGGAACTTGAAAGGATCACTAACGCCGGCGGCAAGGTCTCAAATGATGGACGTATCAATGGAGGGCTTAATCTTTCACGCGCCATCGGCGATCACTCGTATAAACAAAATAAAGATAAAGGCCCTAAAGAACAGATGATCACAGCATTCCCTGACGTTAAAACTTTAACTATTGATTCTGAGAAAGATCAATTTATGGTGCTTGCTTGCGATGGTATTTGGAATTTTATGTCTAGTCAAGATGTATGCGACTTTATTCTCCCAAGGCTGGCAGAAGGACGGGAAAGGTTGTCGCAGATTTGTGAGGAAGTAGGTTTTATACAATATTTCTAACTTAAATTAACACGTCATATTCCGCACTCTAATTACAAATTTTCAATTTCACAGATGTTTGATCACTGTCTAGCGCCAAGCACGATGGGCGATGGTACAGGCTGTGACAATATGACAGCTATTATTGTACGTTTCAAAGACGGCGCTATTAGCGACGTAGCGCAGCACACAAATGCGGAAGGAGCCAAGAAACGCGTCGCTGAAGAGGAGCCAAGTCAAGAGGAACAACAAGATTCCAAGAGGCAAAAGGTTGATGATCCCCTTTCAAGTTCAATTGTGACTTCAAGTGTCTAGACTTGTATTTACAGACAAAAGTGTTCAAGCTAGACATAGTATTGTGAAATGTATGGCGGAGACAATTTAAATTATAATTAGACAGATGAATATCTACAATGAGCATATTCTACTTATTAATCGATAATAATTTATTGTTTGTAATGAGCAGTATATTGCTACAAAACTCCCTAGATTGGTTTACACAGTTGAATATTTCGAACTATGTTGTGTGTTGCCTTATTCGCGTTTTATGCGATCCAGTGTTTATTACTTATCCAGTGTTCTTAAGAATTGTTATTTTTAAATAACTCTATTTCTAAGCAGGTTGAGGTACAGCCAAAAAGGTAGTGATTAATTAAGCATGCACTATATAGTCCATGAAAGTAGTAAAATCAAGCCAGAAATATTCTGACAAAATAGAAAACAGTGTACAATTTATATAATTTCAGGCATTTATATTAACGGTTAGTTGCATTTTTTTATGTACAATTTGAAAGTAGTATGGTATGTGGTACTTCCCTAGTTCAGAAACATTTAGAATTATTATTGTTAACACAAATGTGTTGAAGATAAGGTTGAAACATTGTGCTAGGTACATTAAAGGGAGGATTAATTGATTAAATCCAGAACTGATTGTTGATGATAGCAACTAGTTAGTAAGCTAAGCTGTAAGTGTAAGTTACAGAATTTATAATCTATGATCTTAATTATTTTGAATCCCACTTTAACAGAGTAAATATTATTTCTTATTTTTATTGCTTTAACTGGCGTTTTTGTTCTAATGACTCGATATATAATTTTGGTTGTATTTGAATAATAGTTGTTATTATAAAATACAAATTATGCTGTAACTGTGACTATAAAACTGCGTCACTTTGACAAAGGTGTTTGTTAACATACTGATATCACAGTATAAACTTGATTTAATTATGTTTTCAATTTAATTCTTCCAATTATAATTATTAAACTTATGGTGATGTGATTAAAATGCTGACTTTATAATTACTATGTGAAATTTCAAGAATCAATTTAGTGAGAAATAAAAATCATATTTGACTTCATTTTGGTAATTAGGTATGTAAAAATTTATGAGTTATGACATTGGCATGTTCCTACATAAAATTAATGTTATAAAAAAAATTCGGAAATGAAGGGGATGTATATTTCAATTATTTATCTGTGTTACTCTGTAGTAATAAGTAGTTATATTTTTGTAATCACAGGTATTGTAATAAAAATTATTCATAATTAGTTGTGTTTAAGTTACATAATTCAAATTATGAACATATTGTAGAATTTGATATGATAAAATACGCAACAATTCGAAATAACCCCGTAACAGTGATTTTTTACAGTTTGACTATAGGAGCTGTGTTAATTTCATGTGTGTTTCAGTCAAAAATACATTTTTATAGACTGTGTTATAGTTTTATTTCACAAAATTATTATACACATTTTTTCTAGAATTAAACAATACAAGGCAAGAGAAGATTTGTACAATTTATCTTATTTGGGTCAAGTACTCGATGGTTTCCATTTGGGTCGCCTCTAATATTTGCAATGCATCGTACTCACTGTCCAATTGTTCAAGAATCATTGTCTTGTCATTAATTTCTGCCTGAAAGCAAAGTGATAATGAGAAAATATAAACCTATGGCCTGCTCAGGCAAGGCCGTTTGTGCACGGTTTTTTAGAGTTCCGTACCTCGAAATAATAAGAAAACGGAACCCTTATAGGATCACTTTATTGTCCGACTGTATGTCTGTTAACGTCTTTTTTCTTTTCTCAAGGACTCTGAGGTATCAAGCTGAATTACACCCAAATCGGAACTGAGGTCTACTGACCCTAGGAGCTGTAAAAAAAATCAAACTGCTTAGCCAACGCAATCAAAAGATACAACCGTTTATGTAGCAAATTATTCGACACTAAAAACTGAATCAAAACCTACAGGGTACTTCCAGTCAATCTTGAAATTTGTCGTAAAGCAATGTTTTATAGTACGTTAAGAAACATTCCTAAAATAAATACTAATTTTTTTTTCACGGAACCCTCGGCGCGAATCTGATTCGCTCTTGGCTCGTTTTTTATTGTCATTCCATTATTATGTTATGTTGGTGACTTTGGTTCTTCAGCGGATTTACTCATTTCCGATTCGATGACGCAGAGAAGCTCCCAACACACCTCTCTCCATTGCCCTCTGAATTACCACATAAGTTTAAATAAGAATAACATTAAATAAATAACCAACCTGCAATTTAGCCTGTTCAGACTCCCTCTCTTTTGAAATGGATTTTAGTAAATTTGTAGATCCAATAGCTGCCATTTTTGTCTTCTCCACGTTGTCACCTAATTCTTTTAAAACTTTCAATAAACCGTTAATGATTTTCCCGAAGTTTTGAATCTCTGTAAAATCATTTGATTTGTTAAGTACCTATACAGGCTGGTCGTACATGGGAATGAAGCATAAATTTTAACACGAGGTAGGGCATAATTCACTGAGCAGAAACAAAAAAAGCTTCCCTTTATTAGGAGATAGGACCGTTTGAATTTTCACTTTTTTTACCTCATTGCGCCATAAATAACTGCCTCGGCGAGCGATTGCGGTTAACGGTAGACGTGCACGAGGTCGAAGGTTCGATTCCCAAGCAGGACATTAATCTTTGTTTGATCCACAAATTATTGTCCTGAGTCTGGAGGTTCTCTGTGTCTGTTTAATTGATGTTTGTAAAAGTCCCCGCGACACATGGCATGATTCCTAGTGCGGGAGTTGTCTTTTTAAGAAAAAATGGTGCCATTATCTGACCAAGTTAAAAGGCCTCCTCCTTTTTCTACCAGGTAGCAAGATCTACGCTCGGTTGAAGGATTCCTGTAACCACGATCCTCAGCATGTAATGAAAGACCGACTAGAGAGAGAGAAATGTTTTGCTTGACAGCTCTTTAGCAGCGCGTTCCTGTGGCTGGGCCATACATCCAGAAAAGCAGACGATGTAAAAATCCAAAATCTTACTTGTTTCGTACTCTTTGCAAGTCTCCTTCAAATCTTCGGTTTCCTTCTGGACATTTGTTTCGATTACTCGAATTTTGTTGATATTATCGTAATGTAGGTGAACCTTCTGTAATTCTTCAGCCATTATAAAGTTCGTAGTTACATTTATCAGAACATATTCAGCCCTTATAACTAATAGGTATTCTTATTTCCTTTTTCTAGGTCCGTGTATTGCACTTTCAAATAATGAGTAGAAACTATACCTATATTTATATAAACTATACAAATATCATTATATTCGCCTCATTTACAGCAAAGTATTCGTATCTGTTGCCTGCACAGTTGCCTGGCAACCATCCTATCTGTTAGTATTAGTGTATAATCTATGATCCTATCACAGAGTACATTTTAAAGACAAGACAGAGTGGATTGTATGCAGGGGGAGTCAACTCTGTTCTACACAATGTTTCTATTAGGGCTGTTAGTCACGACAGAGAGAAAAGATGAAATAGAAAATGTTATGTCATTTCCTAGCAACCACCTAATAGGTACTTGTTTATATGGAGCTGTCAACAGTCAACACTACAAGAAAAGAAACCGTTTATTTTGTAAATTCCTAAATATCTTGTAAATAAATAAAAAATCTCGATAAATAACAAGTTTATCCTGAATTAAAAACGAAAAAAAAAAAAATAATACAATTTCCCGCGCTGCTGATTTTAACCGCAGTTTTGGCTCCCGATAGATGGCGCCGCACGCTTAGGAAAAGTTTCCTCACGAATTTTATATGAAGTTGACTGACATTCTTCTCCTTTGAGTATAATTGTTCTGTGATTGTATGTCAGGTCAGGAACACAAATGGTCAGCACTGGATAATTTAAAGATTCACAACCAACAATAATATTTTTCACAGAACGGCATCTAGTCACAAATTAAGCAGAGCTTGAATTTTGATGAGTGTTGTCTATATGTGCTGAGTATTATTATTTTATTTGATTTTTCATAAAATACCACATTGTCTCTAATAACAAAGAGGTTTGAATAACAATGTCCATTGCCCATTTTTATAGTCATTGTTTGTAGGTAAAGTATCTATAAAATATTAAATAAAATAATACAGTAGCAAGAGAGCGTGATAAAGTGGCGGTGGGCAGGGCACATAGCGCGGAGAACTGATGGCCGTTGGGGCCGAAAAGTTCTAGAATGGCGACCGCGCACCGGAAAGCGCAGGGTGGGGAGACCCCTCACACGATAGACCGACGACATGATTAGGACGGCGCCGGGAAGCCGATGGATGAGGGAGGCACACGACCGCGCAGGGTGGAAACTTTTGGAGGAGGCCTATGTCCAGCAGTGGGCGTCTATAGGCTGATATGATGGTGATGATGATGAGAGCGTGTTTTCACACGGGAAATTATTTGTATAGACAGTAGATGAGTAGACACAGACAATGAGCATAGTGGGAATTTTAGATTTAATGTCATTATACTGTCAACGTCATTGTCATTTTGTCAGATAGGCCGTCAAAAATGTAATTATTGAAAATAGGCTTAAACTAACTTGAAATAAGGTTCATATTTAAATACAAATAACCTGTTCATTTGCTATATTTTTGTTTTGTATGAACATATAACATTGTTCATGTTAGTCTTTGTTCCGTCGGAAATAATAATCTAATTAGTATCTAAATGTTGGTGAATTATGGAGGAACAATTATCGCAAAATGACAAAACTATATGGTCATGTTGGGAAACGAAATCACAAAAAGAAGTGGTCAGAGAGGCTGCTGCTAAAGGAACCCACATTCAGTTAGCAGTGAAATTTCTTATGCTGAAAAATGAGTGGAGCGAATCTACAGCAACAGATTGGTTTCATGCCGAGGTAAGTGACCTTTATTTATCACATAAATAACAAATACATAATTCAAATAATTTGTATCTTTTAAATTTCATAAGATAGCTTTGTTTATTTGTAAGTGATTTTTTTTTACAACTGCACTATTTATTTTAAACAAAATATTTTAGGTCAAAGCATGGACTGTACAACTACTTATGAGAAAACAGATATTCAAAGTTTTACATGTGCTCAACAAGGTGAAAATTAACCCAGAAGAACATTTAATGTCTCTGGCTCAAAATGCAGTGCAGATTGAGAACAGAGATTTTATTATTCAACATCTTGAAAAACTGTCCAAAGATATGACTACTGACAATCTGGAGAAATATTCAGTATTCAAAAGGCATTGGAATTTGCTCAAATATCTTGAGAAGTCATTTGAGAGTGATGGTACATTTAAACAAAATAAAGTATTTGGTGCAGGTAAAAATAGAATTGTTGTAAATGAGAGTGAAATCAAGGATCTGACAATTGATAAAATTCAAAAGTATCCTGAACAATGGAAAAGCAAAATTGCTACTGCCCTCTTTTTTAATTGCTTTGGTAAGTACTTAGTATTAGATTTACACTAACACTGTCTATGTTAATTGTTTACTTAGTCAAAGATATGTAATTCAGATCTCACAGCACTACCATGGTAAGTAACAGTCTGCAACTATAAACTTATTCTCTTTTTAAAATGACCCATGACATTTTCAGTTAAACTCTATAGCCAAGTAGGAAAGTAGATTTAGTCGACAGTCAGTATTCAGAACCCTCAGGATCAACACGTAACACAAAAACTCATGTTGTGGGCAATGAATGAATATAAAATTAGAGTACATGAAGGGTCACCAAATTAATATACCTATTGATCATAGCGCATGCAAGGTTTTCAAACTGTTCTCTTGCATTGCAACCTTTTATTGCCATCTGTATGTCAGGGGCCAGTAACTGTCTTGAATATGGCTGAGAGCTTAAATATGTCCAGAAATCTTTTTACAGAATGTTTGAACAACCCATAATATGGTAGTAAAGGAACATATTTTACCCTAAGACTGTTGTACAATATAATAGTATAGTCCCGAATAGGAAGCAACCACTACGAAGTCTTTTGGTGCAGGCTTAAATCTGATAGACCATTCAACTAGGGCACCAAGAACTGGTATAAGAGGTCCTGCAATAATAGTCATTTAGATACAGACCACTATATCCAAAATAATTGGAGCTTGTACTAATTAAATTTATAACATAGATAATAATTGTTGATAAGGGCCATGCTTTCACAGTTTTAGCAACAATGTCTATTAATTAATGTCCAGTATTTATTGACGTGATAGTAGGTAATATGTAACGACATTATTTCATCTTGTTGTTTACTATATTTATACTGTTAGATAATGTTTCCTCAATAAATTTATAATTGAAATAATATACTTACTTAATCAATTTGAAGTAAGACAAATAACTGACAACAAAACATCTTAAAATATTTCCTGCTTTAGTGATATTATATTAGAGACATGACTGGCTCGGTGGCAACGCGGTAATGTACGCTACTGCCGTGCATGAGGTCGCGGGATGATTGTACCAATGATTGTATTGAGTTCGAATGTTCTTTACGTTCTTTAATATCATGTCTGTAAAAGTCCCCGCGACCCAAGGCTAGTAGATCCTTAGCGCGTGAAACACTTAGCTTAGCTTGAATAAATTTTGTTACAGAATTTTCCCTATTAGATTTTTCGGCGCCAATTGAGATGTGGAACTACTTGGTTGAAAATAATAAAGCGATGATCTTAGTTCGGTGGATCAATGTACAAACATCCGAAGTAGTACGCGACATGAACGCACGATACAATTTTTTCAATAACGAAGGTTTTGTAAAGAAATTCCTCAATGTTGATACTATAGGATTCGATACCAAAGTTTTAGAAAATCTCGATGAAGTTTTCCGTAAATGGCCAGTCACCAACGATATGACAGAAAGTATTGCTGCAAGCAATTGCTTTGATTATACTAAATTATGTATTTACGATACACTTTCTTCGTACGGAATTGTGAATGAAAATGAACGTAGTAATTTAAATCAAATAATTTCAAGATTATCTCGTACACAGAACTTGAAACTTATTGACGATATTTTTGCTGAATCTTGCTCCACAGTTAGCAGGGAACACTTTTATGTAGAATTAGCTAAATACTGCGTAAAGAACAAGTTGTATAAAATGTTAACGTTATGTGTCGAGGGTAATATATTGGACACTGATTTGTCTGAAGTAGAAAAAGAACCAAGGGATTGTATTGAATTATGGTTACTTTTTAAAAGCATTGAGCAAACTTCAGATAGGCAGAGTCATGTCCTCCCTGTGTATAAAACTTGTGTGCAGATAGCTAACGAAAATATTGATGATTATATCTCCTCTAATCCACATTTAGTATTAGGAATGATACTTCTTGAAGATTCTAAAAAGTTATTTGATATATTTTCCAAAGACGACTTTTTACAATTCAAAGATTTTAAACTACCAAATATGAAATATAAGGATAAACTACTGCATTTGTACAGCGTCTATAACAAATATACTGACGTTAATCAGCATTATGAATCTAAAGACGTCAATATGTACCAACTGCTCTCGGGCTACAGAGGATTGGATGTTTCGAAGATATTTGAGTTTCAGCTAGTAAATCAGAATAGTAATAGCTTTTTAACTGACAAACCAGATCGAAGAAGTCTGGGAAGTCTTTTATCCAATGATGTTGACGTCAAAGCAGCTAGTATAAAAGCTTTGACACAAAGAGCCATGGAGATGCCTGATTTCGCTGATGAAAAACTCATGAAGAAATATGGTTACGTCGCTAAGCTAAACCATGTTTACTATTTAAAGCAATACCGACCTTGTAACGCTAGCCAAGCGTTCGTAGCTCAGCAGTATCAAACGTATAATCGCTTACAAGATAAAGGTGTTAAGAGCGCTTGTTGTGAAGCTCATGCATTAGCTCTTCAGCATTGGTCCGATGACGCTATGACTGCTTGCACTGTGTCTTTTATAGCTATGATTGGGTGCAACTCGACGAGGTGTAGAGTACATATTTCAGCTGCTAAAATGATAAAACACCACATGATTAAGTACAGAGGCTTTACTGAAGAAAAGGCGAACAAGACTGTTAACGAATATATGTCAAAACTGATTCAAAGTAATGACGAAGGCGCTAAAGAGATGTTACGTTATTTGGAAGAGATTACTTTGAATAAATTGAGTAAAAGAAAAGAATTGGATGGCAAAGTGGAGATGTCGTTAGTTTTATATGAATCGCAGACGATGGTTAAATTTGCCATATTGCATAAATTACCATTGCCAGAATCACAGCTAAGAGAGTTTGTAAAGACGAATTCTTGGTTTAACTTTTTACTTTTTGGTGATGTATTTCGGTACCCACTCAGCCAGATGCTGCAGGTCTCTCAAGAATTTGAAAATAAATCTTATGCTGAACATTTAAAACATATAATGATGCATAGGAATTCTGATGATTTATCTGATAAAGATTATAAAATTAGTGCCAATAATGGACAAAGAAGAGCTAGCCGACTGAATTCTGTTGAAGTGGTAAGTCTAGAAAATTATTTGTTTTTATATCTTCGTTCTAATATTGGTGTTAAATAGGTTAGATATTTGTTTTTGATTTCTTTAAACCTTTTTGTCGATTGCATGATAATGATCTCATTTAATTATAATTATATTTCTACCGTTTTTTTTCAGAGCCCAACTACGAATGGAAGTTTTGACTTTTCAACAAGCGCTTACATGGGCCGAGAACTATGGGAAGTTGCAGCAGCCTGCCACGGACCTGAAGATCCGCCAGCAGCTTTGTTGAAGGCTGCTGAAATATGCCGTGAACCACTGCTTGTGCTTATAGCCAGTTGCTATGAGGTACGTTTTAATTCATACAGCACTAAATACTGGCTTGCACGATCGCCTATTTTTCCTTTCTAACTTTATATATTTCTATGATCCAACCCATTGGGAGATTTTATCTACATTGCTAAGGCATAACTTTCTTAGAAAGAAAGAAAGAAAGAAAAAACAGTTTATTCACGTAAGATATAAAAAATACCGCGTGTGAAGGTCGTTTTATAGTGATCACATAATATGCTCGTCTAACTTAACGGCTAAGTTTACTGAGGGTTCGGAACACGACCATGTCAGAGAAGACACCCACAAGAAACTCTGCTGGGTTCCTATCGCTCTTTTGGTGATCACTTCACAAATATTATTTTATTTAGTAAACAGGACAATTCAGATCCAAGCATTTTTATCGTTTAAGTAATCCTTTACACTATAATATGATTTCGATATTAACTTATGTTTAATAAAAGATTTAAATTTATTAACTGAAAATTCTTTAACTTCCCTAGGGAGCTTATTATAAAAACGAATACCATTACCAGCGAAAGAATTACTTATTTTATGAAGCCTAGTGTGGAGAACAGCAAGTTTATTTTTATTTCTAGTGTTAACATTATGTATATCACTAATTTTTTGATATTTGTTAATATTTTTGTGTACGTACATTAAATTATCAAATATATACTGGCAATGCACAGTCATAATATTAATTATTTTAAATTTATCTCTAAGAGACTCTCTTGGGCCCATATTATATACACAACGTATCGCTCTTTTTTGCAAAACAAATATTGTGTTAATATCAGCCGCACTACCCCACAACAAAAGCAAAAGGTAGTGCGTAGGACATGTAGAATCGATGACATGAGATAGGTGCCGAAACGGCATCATGAGCTAGAAGTGGTAACATTTGATGGTGCCCAGATACCCAACAGTATATTATTAAAATTTGACCTATATTTTATATAATTATTTTTTTCAGCCGAATGCAGTACTAACATTTTGGGCTCATTGGATTCTTGCATCTATATCGCCGAGTGCTCGTTCTCAACCCACAATAGAGGCTCTGATGACGCAACAACATTTAGCAGCCGACCAGTTTCAGAAGGTCGCAGAACTTTGTTTGACTGAAGGATACGTAGCTACACTTCATGAAGCAATGCTTATATTTATGCCGGTGATTATACATATCTTATTTTTATTGTGTTATTCATAATGCTACCTATTTTTGTACTTTCTGAAGGATGTCACCAATGTCTCTGTAAATCTTTCTATCTTTAACGTAGTGTAGGAGGCGTCCTACTAGGTGCCCCAGCTAGGTGGACCGATGACCTCATAAAGGTCTCTGGGTCAGACTGGATGCGGAAGGCGCAGGACCGAGTTCTGTGGCGCGTGTTGGAAGAGGCCTATGTCCAGCAATAGGCTAGTAGATGGATTGATTGAAAACTTTCTATGGCGTCCTCTGCCGATGGTATGTAACATCGGTAGGATAGCATTCACGCCATAGATATCTTTGGAAATCTTCTATTATCCATTATTCCTATATGTCCAATTCACTTTCACCTTAGCCTATTCAACTCAATCACCAGAAAATAATAATGTACTTTTCAGGAAAGTCCACTATCCCTGTTCACATCATTCCTACACCGTTGTATTCGTCAACATAACTTCGACAACGAGACTACTAAGTTGCTTTTAAGCTTTTTGCAACAAACACAACGCAAGTACAGTGTTGGAGGCGGTACTACTAGTTGGCAGTTATCGAGGGAGGCTTTACAAAGGGTGTGCGTGTCTCTTGTGAAGATAGCACTTAGTAACAGTTTTGATAGTGCTTATCATCAGAGGGAGTTTTTGAGGTGTTTGGCTGTAACGCAGTTTGAAAACGGATTTATGGGTGAGTTCATTTTAATTTTGGTTTGTTTTTTTACGTATTCAGCAGCCAGTTGTAGTAGAGTAGTTAATTTAACAAACTAATTTTTTTTCAAGTTTTAGTTTTTATTTGTGTTTTACTGTTATGAAATAATACGCAGAGGGTATTAAGTACAAAAAGTAGCCGCGACACAGAACTGAGTTGTGTTTGCTATGAAAAAAAATACTTGGTAATTTTGGTAGGCATTGACACACAGTAATAGATGTTATTATAATTAAACCATTGACTGTCATCTCAGATAAAAGACGGTCAGTGTTGGTTCTGACCAACACTGACCGTCTTTTCCGAGGCCTCCTTCAAAGGTCTACTTTCTTCTTTCCTAGTATTGTCTTATTAACCCTAGATAGCTAACCTTCCTAAACTGCTATGAAAAGCTAACCATTCGACTTTTCGACGACCATTTTTTTAAATGAGATTTTTATGTACTTAAAACTATATTTCAATTAAGATTATTAAACTGGGGGGAAATATAGGGTATAAATTGAAAATAATTAATACAAAAGTAAATGTTATGTAACTCTTAAGTATTAAATCATATTTTTTTAATGACCCATATTTTTTTTAATCAAAAAGCACTCTAAATATTATAATGACTAAATTATGAGAATTATTTTTTTTTCTTCTTAAATAATTAAGTTTAAGGTTTATAAACATTAAATAAATATAAAATATTTAGATATTTTTGGCACAAGTTGGACTAAATCAACTGTTTGTTCACCACAAATGGGAGTTTTGCAACTGTTACAATTATTCTTTGCCATACGCCTCATCTTTTAGGAACACAATCTGCAGCTTTAGATGCACATCGGAGTTCACTTAGTTGGTTTAAATTGGCAAACGTGTAGGTAAAAACGTTAGAAAGATAAATAAAGATAAATATGGCATGCTCGTCATTTTGACGAACGTTAGCTATCTAGGGTTAAATAAAAATAACGAATTCTCATAAAAATATAATTATTTCAGTGTCGACTCCTAACTTTACCACGTTATACGAGATCCTACAAATATCTATGGAGACATCGCTAGCTGTAAACATATCCAAAATGTTAAAAGATGACTCCCAACAATATATTATAGAATGTGTCGATATGTACACAGCTAATAAAAAATATGACGTGGCTCTCAAAATAGCGAGACTTACAGGCGTATCTGTCAATAGTATTCTCATAGCAGAATGGTCACATAAATATGAAAATTTACTTGCGAAAGATGATGTTCTTGAAGATAAAGCTATTACGCTCTTCATAGCGGAATGTAGCGAAGCTTTTAAGCAGTCCTCGGTAACGTTCAAAAATGCCACTGAGTTCTTAATATCCCATGTGAACAATATAACGAATGGTGTACAAAAGTTCTATTCATATCGCATCATTATGAGTTGGTTCGAAGAAAACTTAGAATACGGTCGTCGAAGAGAAGAAATTGAACATCTCATGTGGGACACTTATTTCAAAAGCGAATCCCAGAATAATATATTTTTGAATAGCTATCAAAGCACGATGCACTTTATCGTCAACGGGCAGAAAGATCATAATGTGTCTAGCAAAATTGGCAAAGCGAATGCAGAGAAACCTTTTTGTATGATGTTGGATGAGATAGAAATTGAATGTGATGTGAGTAATATTGAGAATGTGGTGTTGCTAGAAGAGCCTGAAGCGGTTGATGCTTGGAGACGTGTGATGAACCAACTTTTGGAATTGAAGCTCCTAGTCGATGCTTTTCGATTGTCGGCGTTGTTTAAAAATTCACCGGAGTTCAGATATAGGCCGCCGGCTTGTCCAGTACAGATTGTTAGAACATGTTTGAAGCTTGCCGAAGGAACATGTTCGCCTTATGAGCTACCGCAAGAGTTAAGACTTGTGATATCGTCTCCTGTATTGCAGAATAAATTGTCAAGTAAGTGTTATGGTTAAGATTTTTTATGTAACTCATATCTTAGCCAGTGATAAACAGTCCCTCAGATTGTCAAAATCCAGCCGTCTACAGCCTACTTTAGACATAAACTCACTCAAGTCACATAACCCTATAATTTCACCAGCTACCATACCCTTCCACACAAACACAGTAATATTTGCATTCTCCTTGAAAGTTGATTTAGCGGTTGATGATGGCACCGACCTTGACGGTTTTTGTCAATAAGACCTTACGACCTGGCAATAAGGTTCTTATTAGTGTACTCTTTCTAGTATCAGGTGTATCAGACGCAAGTTTTGAAGAACTAGTAGTGATACAAGAGAAACAAGAGAATGCACCCGAGAGCTCGCACTTGGCGGCGCGCGAGGAAGCAGATCGTCTATCAGCTCTCGATGCGTTAGCGGTCAGGAGTGGACTGTTACTTGCTAAGCAGGTATGTTACATTTTATGTGTATGTAACTTTAGTTTTCAAATAACAACGGTTAATGAAATTAAACCATTGAAAATTAAACTTAAAAGAAATAAACCTGTAATCGAAGACTTCTTAACCCCTATTTAATAAAATGATAATGGGTAGGCTCAACACAATTCATTTTAGATCGCACATACCATTGATCTATGTAAAAGCAAACGGCGGCCTCCTGAACGACTTAATATTTTTTCACAAGGACACAGTTTTGTATAATATTACTCAATTATTATATTATTTCCTTATAATCTTCTTCGTTTCATATTTGCAGGTTGCTAGCTACTTCCGCATAGCTCTCCAGATAGGTTGGGATTATTTGTCGGTGCTTAAATACCAAAACAGAGCTGTGGATTTCATTAACCTAGTCAGTGGACGAGCACGAATGTCTCTCGCTAACTTGGTCTTCAAGACTTTCAATATTCCTACTAAACAGGTAAGTTGAATGTTTATTATGAAAGATATTAGCTATTGTAAGATAAATTTTGCTTTTGTAATTTTAAGTCAATTAAAAATCTCATTAAAAATCAGTATTTTCGCCAAGAGTTACTTATTCTTGTTATTTGCTTAGTTGTCCAAATGTATGTATAATTCTTCAAAATAACTATTATTTTGTCTCTTAGGTTGCAGAATATCTTTGTAAAGAAATGGTAGCAGCAATAATATCACCTCACTTAGTCAAAACATCAACATTCAGACAAAAAGAACATTTCCAATATACATTGTGGGGCTATGCGCTAAATGCTGACATTGAAATGTTTTTAAATATGCGCCCAGACGCTTGCAGTCATATTGGCAGACTAATATTAGACCACTTAATGGCCTTCCAGAAGATATACAAGGCCAATGGGACATACAAAGTACCTGATAATCACTTTGATGATAGTTGTCTTGACGTAGAGAACTTAGTTGATGAAGAATACCAAAATGTTGAAGGTGATGAAGTTGAATCAGTGTTGACTGAAGAAGGAACTATTTTGTCAGCGGAAACTGAATCAGTGTATTCCACTTCTACTGTGTATACAGTGGGTAATAAATTAACGAGAGATTCCAGAAGAAATTTGTTTGACGTAATGAATAAGAGTAATGTACATATTCGCTATGAGGTCAAGTCTAATATAAGAAGGATAACTAAAGGCGCGAAGTTGTCTACGAAACAGGTTTGTAATTGCGTTGTTATATATTGGCTTTCTTCTTTTCAGCTATTTCTAGTTATACCTAAGCTTTATATTCTTACCGTCTTACTAATAAACATTTACACACTCGTTATAACAAGGTTATAACAAAAACGTTACTAATAAACACACTCCGCTATACGCCTGTTATAGCGGTGGTGTAAGTTGTACGTCATTTTATACAACTGTTATACAGTCGACAGACCTCGTATAACAAGTGCATAACTTACAATATTGTGTTGATTTATCTCTAATTATGGATTATTTACATTATTTTGAAATTTTTGACGAAATGGAGAGTGAAGAACCACCAAGAAAGTAAAAACTACTAATCTCGTTATAATCCGTTTATTTTAGATGATTGTAAGTTTAAAACCAAATAAAGATTTACGAAGGCGTATGCGAAGGAATTGGTAGATTTAATCCGTGGTGAAATCGAACAGAGTACTAGAGGTCGTGTCTTTTCAAGAGATCTTCATGTTTGTACAGCGTTAAGGACATGGGCGCGACAGAAAGTGGAAGATGATGCTGCAGACATTCACGGCATGAGTCAACAATCCGCGACAAATGTATGCCGACACGAGTTGCTTTTGCACTAGCAAGGAAAGCTTACCATTTTATTCATATGCCACGAACTCTTGAAGTGGAAGAGGAAGTCATAGCAGAATTTCGTAATATATGTGGCTTCAGAAACGTAACAAATGCTATTGCCTGATTGCACACATATTAAGATCAAAAAGGTTGGTGGTGACATTACTATATCAATAGAAAAGGAGTGTGTTCAATAAACGTATAAGTGGTATGCGATTCCAGCCTATTAATAAAGGACATTGTAGTACACTGGAGGGGAAGTACTCATGATTCCCGAATTTTCAGAGAAAGCCCAATACGGCAGAGATTTGAAAATGGAGAATTTCATGGTCGGGTGATGCAGGTTATGGACTAACAGGTTGTTTGTTTACACCTGTACAAAATCCTGCTAATATTAAGGAGGAGGCCTACAATAAGATTCATATACTGACTAGAAACCCTGTAGAAAGATGCTTTGGTATATAGAAACAGAGATTTCGATGCCTATTACACGGATTCAGTGTATCATTAGAAAATGTTAAACTGTATTTTTGCACTTGCGCTTCTGCACAATATTGCAATGAAAATAGGGCAAAATACAGAAATAATGGACATCGCCCGGTGACCCCGTTTTGAGACATAGACCACAAGAACTCAAAATAATGCAACTGGATAAGTTGCAAGGCAATTATTTATGAATTATGTTTTGTAATATAATTAATTAAGTCAAATAAAATACATTTTAGTTATCAATTTTATTTATTTTCTCTGTACGTATATTACATTTTCCAGTTCTAAATTTTTCATTTTTAACTGCTGCTCTTTGCCTTGGAGTAAATGTTCTTCTTCGGCCCACTCGTGGGACTGTGTGTTATCACATTAATCCATTTTTAAAGCTTGTTTTGTTACAAAATCACACCATACATTAGCCTATCGATATTGTCACTATTTAGTTTTCGAGGTCAACTAAATACCTTTTCTAATAAATCCCAATTTGCAAAAACGCTTCCTCTTCTTTGCTAGTTATCTATAATCACTTGATTCCATTTTAATGCTTATTTATAAGAGATTGTAAATCAAAATAAACCGCGCAAACAGAATACGAAATGAAATCTCAAAAACTCAACCGTTTTGACATATTTTTAGAGACGTTCAAAAGTAATGTCAAAATTTGCTAATGTAAGAATATGTAAAAGTGTGTAGTATTTTGCGTTTATTACGATTTCTAAGTCGAATTTCAACATTAGGGCATTATATTAATATTCTTTATGACATATTAATTTATTTAATATTTAATATTAAAAATTTTTATTATTATTTAATATTAAAATTTTTATTAGTAAGACAGTTACTGTCTTACTAATAAAAAATTTCTTATACAGTCGTTATACACATGAATAGTTATTCATTGAATAGGAGCGTAATAGCTGTTTATACACTACTTGACTAATAAACCAGGTATAAGCATTGGGTAACTATTAAATAGTTATGACACTGACCACTGGCAATACTGTCAGAAACATTCTAAAAAGTAATATATTAAAAAATGTCATTAAATTAGTTTCATATTTTTACCTATTAATTCTTATTGTAAAAATATTAAATAAATTAATATGCCATAAATAATATTAATATAATGCCCTAATGTTGAAATTCGACTTAGAAATCGTAATAAACGCAAAATTTTACACACTTTTACATATTTTTATATTAGCAAATTTTGACATTACTTTTGAACGTCTCTAAAAATATGTCAAAACGGTTGAGTTTTTGATATTTCATTTCGTATTCTGTTTGCGCGGTTTATTTTGATTTACAATCTCATAAAAATGAGCATTAAAATGGAATCAAGTGATTATAGATAACTAGCAAAGAAGAGGAAGCGTTTTTGCAAATTGGGATTTATTAGAAAAGGTATTTAGTTGACCTCGAAAACTAAATAGTGACAATATCGATAGGCTAATGTATGGTGTGATTTTGTAACAAAACAAGCTTTAAAAATGGATTAATGTGATAACACACAGTCCCACGAGTGGGCCGAAGAAGAACATTTACTCCAAGGCAAAGAGCAGCAGTTAAAAATGAAAAATTTAGAACTGGAAAATGTAATAAGTACAGAGAAAATAAATAAAATTGATAACTAAAATGTATTTTATTTGACTTTATAATTATATTACAAAACATAATTCATAAATAATTGCCTTGCAACTTATCCAGTTGCATTATTTTGAGTTCTTGTGGTCTATGTCTCAAAACGGGGTCACCGGGCGATGTCCATTATTTCTGTATTTTGCCCTATTTTCATTGCAATATTGTGCAGAAGCGCAAGTGCAAAAATACAGTTTAACATTTTCTAATGATACACTGAATCCGTGTAATAGGCATCGAAATCTCTGTTTCCATATACCAAAGCATCTTTCTACAGGGTTTCTAGTCAGTATATGAATCTTATTGTAGGCCTCCTCCTTAATATTAGCAGGATTTTGTACAGGTGTAAACAAACAACCTGTTAGTCCATAACCTGCATCACCCGACCATGAAATTCTCCATTTTCAAATTTCTGCCATATTGAGCTTTCTCTGAAAATTCGGGAATCATGAGTACTTCCCCTCCAGTGTACTACAATGTCCTTTATTAATAGGCTGGAATCGCATACCACTTATACGTTTATTGAACACACTCCTTTTCTATTGATATAGTATTGTCACCACCAACCTTTTTGATCTTAATATGTGTGCAATCAGGCAATAGCATTTGTTACGTTTCTGAAGCCACATATATTACGAAATTCTGCTATGACTTCCTCTTCCACTTCAAGAGTTCGTGGCATATGAATAAAATGGTAAGCTTTTCTTGCTAGTGCAATAGCAACTCGTGTCGGCATACATTTGTCGCGGATTGTTGACTCATGCCGTGAATGTCTGCAGCATCATCTTCCACTTTCTGTCGCGCCCATATCCTTAATGCTGTACAAACTTGAAGATCTCTTGAAAAGACACGACCTCTAGTACTCTGTTCGATTTCACCACGGATTAAATCTACCACTTCCTTTGCATACGCCTTCGTAAATCTTTATTTGGTTTTAAACTTACAATCATCTAAAATAAACGGATTATAACGAGATTAGTAGTTTTTACTTTCTTGGGGGTTCTTCACTCTCCATTTCGTCAAAAATTTCAAAATAATGTAAATAATCCATAATTAGAGATTAATCAACACAATATTGTAAGTTATGCACTTGTTATACGAGGTCTGTCGACTGTATAACAGTTGTATAAAATGACGTACAACTTACACCACCGCTATAACAGGCGTATAGCGGAGTGTGTTTATTAGTAACGTTTTTGTTATAACCTTGTTATAGCGAGTGTGTAAATGTTTATTAGTAAGACGGATAATTTATATGTAACTCAATGGGCACTCCATCAGGTCCGACAGCCTTCCGATTCTATCGGTAAAGAAGTAGATGATATTTTTCAGGCGTTATCGATGGCATAAGTCATTGGTTCGCATGGAGATTTATAGGTTGCAACTCTTTATGCTGCTGATTCAGCAGACCGTGGAAATAAAAGCGCCTTCTCTCCTTCACTGCGAGGCTCATTGCATAGAAGGTTGCCGTGTAGTTCCTTGATACAGCGGCTCTTTGGGATATGTCATGTGCCGCCAAGGACCTAGAACGCGCTAACTTTTAGACGAGCCTCTGCCCGACGATTCTAGCTTATCGTACAACGGCTGTACGAAGGCTTTTCTGGCCCTGGCTACGGCTCTCTTGGTGGCACGTTTAGCAATCCTATATGCTTCGCGATCGTCAGGAGATTCGCACGCTTGCCACGTTTTGAAGAGTGCTTTCATCTCTCTAATCTCCCTCTTGGACTGTGTCGTTCAACCACCACGTCTCCATGTCACATCTATGTCCACCCTTTGACATGCCGAGCAATGCCTTCACCAGTGATCGCGGCCTGAATCCTGTCCCAGTATTCTTGGACTCGCTGAGCATCATCCATTTTGGCACATTTGTCCAGGATGGCTGAGAACGAAACTCTTCAGACTTGGATTCATCAAAGCGCCACCACATGAATTGGCGACGACACCACTCAATTTGCTTGCCAAAAGGCTGGCTGCAATGTAGATCCATAACAAGGAGATGGTGTTGTGCAGTGTAGTATTCTGCAGAGATGATACCTCCTGGTCAGCAGGTAATCAATTTGGGTGGCGCGTCGACTGTTCTTGTAGGCAACTAAGTAGTTGTGTTTAGGAATCTTTTTGAAAATACGTGTTCACGATGGCTAGGTCGACCGGTATACACGTTAAGAGGATGTTGCCCCCCTCCAAGTTGCGACGGCCGATTCCATAGCCACCATGAACACGCGTAGTCGCAGTCACCTACGTGACTGTTCAAATCGTCAAAACGACCGCCTGTGACAGCGGGATGCTTTGCAGTACTCCATCGAGTAGATTCCTAATCGCGCCGCCTAGCCCTATGTGTTGCTCCTATTCTTTCCATTTTTTTCAGCATGTATCTAATATCTTTTGGTACATCTACAGGTGAACATAATCTGCCTGGAGCTGCTGGTGGTGTCTCATGAGTGCTTCGCGTGCGCGTGCGACACGGAGGGCGTGGCCGTGGCGCTGAGGTCCGCGCAGGCGCTGTGCGCGCGGCTGGCGGCGGCGCGCTCGTGGCGACTCATGGTGCGCCTGCTCACGGGGCTCGCGCGCTACACTGAGTGCGCTTATGTGTTCCAGGTAAGTGTTTCACGTTTCCTTAAAGGGTCAGCTTACACCGAGATGCAGATTTCAATAGAGTAACTCAAAAGGACAAGAAGACGTTGCACCACGCAGCATTAGGCCTCGAGAGCCATTAGCGTAGAGAGACGTATCGTGAGCCATGATGCAGCAGTGCAACACCCTTACGTGCAGCGTGCAAAAGCGGTGTTGCGTCTCGCGATGTAGCGCAACGCCGCGATGCGCAGCCTAAGGTCTTCTCTTGTGCTTGCATAATGGTAAACTGCGGATTGGAGCTGTCGACCGCAGCGAGTATACACGTTTCGCTGCGCCTCGAGGCGTCTCGCTGCTCAGGGAGGCGTCATGCTATTTCTGATTTTATGATTCGCCTCCCGATGTACCGATGTGTCTTACGGTGGTGCGCGTCGCAGCGCGAAATCTCTGGCCTCTTCCTGAAGCGTTTGGAATGGTTATTGTAGATACAATACAAGCAACCCATTTACCTCTGTAGATATTGGAAACGTCCAATGGAAAGTAACTTAATCTAGGTCACACAAAGCTGGCCAATAATGAATATAAAGGTATACCCTAATTAAATAAAAAAACCGGTCAAGTGCGAGTCTGACTCGCGCACCGAGGGTTCCGTACAAACTTATTTATTTTCCCGCCAAAATGCGATGACATCACGATCAGCTGTCAAAATTATATGACGTCACGTCTCATCTGTCAAAAATTCTATGACGTCACGGATAATCTGTCAAAATTCTATGACGTCTTAAATCATCTGTCAAAAATACTGTGAAGTCAAGACTCAGCTGTCATAAAATATTTTCTCACCAAATTCTATGACGTCACGACTCAGCTTTCAAAAATTCTTTGACGTCACGACTAATCTGTCAAAAAATCTATGACGTCACGACTCCGCTGTCAAAAATATTTTCCCGCCAAAATTCAATGACGTCACGATTCATCTGTCTAAATTCTATGACACGTGGTCGTGGTGGTAGTGTCACGTGACCAAAATTTTATGACGTAACTGGTTACGTGACTCGCCTCCGAATCAGAAGGTCCATAAGGGCAAAATGTCATTGTTTGCAGAAGGTCCACATGTTTAAACGTCTACTAAATGAGAATGTCTAGAGTGGCAGAAGGACTTACTAGTAAAACGTCAAAATGTGAAAATGTCAATAACGCAAAAGGTCAGGTACAGTTAAGAAAACAATAGAAAGGTTCAGAAAAAAGTTTAATGAAACATTTAAATTGTAATAACAAACACAAAATATGATTTCTCCAATAAGTTTTTATACTTATAATAAACATAACATAATACTAACATTTTTAAAACAAGTGACCCATATAGAACGCGTATTATCTATACTGAATAGTTAGTCTCCAAAAATAATTCGTTTTATATGGGTTACTCGTTTCAAAAATATTAGCGGCGTGATTTCCTGATTAATCAACTTATCCATTTCCCTAGTTATTTTTTTATCGAAAATTACATCTTTCTTATTGCGTCTTTGGCCGTCAAATAAGGCGCGCGTAATTCTCAACTGTTGCCAGTTTGCTTCTTTTCTTAAAGCATGAATAAATAACGGTAATGTCCGTTTTCGACCTACTCTGGCATTATATCTTCTGTTCCATCCTTCTAAAGCATTATTAGTACGGTGTCTTTGCCTGAAACAACTGATATCTTCTGGTTTTATATTTCTAATCCATTGTTTGTGAAAGTATTTAAAAAAAAGTGAAACGTTTTCATTCTCCCTAATGTGTTCTGCATCATCACAGATCTCAGTATATACATCTTCAATGTTCGCTGCTGGTAATAATGGTAAATTCGCTAACAGTCTTGTTACTGCTCTACCATCTTTAGAA
Organism: Schrankia costaestrigalis; assembly: GCA_905475405.1. Classification (NCBI taxonomy): domain Eukaryota; kingdom Metazoa; phylum Arthropoda; class Insecta; order Lepidoptera; family Erebidae; genus Schrankia; species Schrankia costaestrigalis. The sequence continues at coordinate 8,435,693 of FR997832.1, forward strand.
TCAGAAACGTTTAATTTATGTGACTTTCGCCACACGGCGTTATTGAAGTGATAATAACAACCAGTCCACGTAGCTTCAGGAAATACCACACGAAAAGCGTTAATCTGAGCTGCTTCATAGTCGCTCTTAAAATTATTTATATCAAGACCAAAATGATATTTGACGAGACCAAACAGTCTCTCATATGTGGATTGTTGTTTGTTTGGTAATAATGCGTACAGAAAAGGTACAACGTTAGTGGATTCCGAACAACTTTCAATATCAACGTGTATTGAATACATCTGGTAAAATGGCACAGGTACTTTAAAAGTTCCATCTCCGAAGTCGGAAATAGCAGGTGGTTTTATTGTTAATATCTTTTATAGTGTTTTGGCAGATTTTTGTAGAAAATACAAATATTTTGTCATTGCCTGTGCCATCAACACAAACCAAAAAATCTTTGGACAGCAATTCTGGAATCTCAACGTCATCAACACATGAAAACTCTGTCTTTTGCATTTTTAAATATTTTCTTCTGGTTCTATACAAAGTATCTTTTTTGGACTCTAAACTCGGTATAATATCCAGATTCGAATCACGATAATTTTTTTCGAGTACTTTTGTTACCGGAGTAAATTTCTCGCATACCTCTTTTTTGCATACATCCATGATACGAGCATTTTTATTTTTATCATAATTTTTTTTACAGGAATGTCCTTCCCCTCCTCGGATTATTTCAGTTTTAATTGCGTTTAAAGTTACTGTGACACTACATTCATTCCTATTTGTACACCTCCATAGACTAGTTCCGCTTTTGTTAGTAATACTATGATTGTACCTGCGTCCATCCAGCAAAAGCACCGACTTTCCTTTTTGACTTTTTATGAAAACTAAAGGATTTTCTACTATTTCCATCTTAAGTGAAACGGTACATTAATTATTATAGTTTATGTAATAATTGTTATAATCAACGTAAGTAGTGCAACCAGGAAAATTAATGAAGAAAAATGACATTTAATAAATGTCATTGAAATAATATATATTATTGCAATTTGAAGTTTCAGCCAGCATGTAGTTATTAAGGAGTATCTATCTTAGGTAAATGACGTAAACGTGTTAGACAAATCAATAACAGAAACATCTATTAATGACTGTACTTAACATTATTGACATTTTCACATTTTGGACGTTTTACTAGTAAGTCGTTCTGCCACTCTAGACATTCTCATTTAGTAGACGTTTAAACATGTGGACCTTCTGCAAACAATGACATTTTTCCCTTATGGACCTTCTGATTCGGAGGCCGTTCAGCTTTCCCGCCAAATTTCTATGAATCAAAATATAATATGATAGAAGTATCAATTTAATGTTTTCGGAATTTTCCCATTACATGTACTATAAGACCTTGCTTCATGCAAAATTTCAAGTTTGTAGGTAGACTGGAAGTACCCTGTAGGTTTAGCCCTTACTCGTTATAAATTTGCGACAAAAACGGCTATATCTCTTGACTGGGTTGGATTAGCAGTTTGATTTTTTTACAGCACTAAGAGGCAACAGCCTTAGTATTTGGTGAAAATTTCAGCTTGATACCTCCACGCGTTTCTGAGATAAATGGTCTTGACAGACAGACGGACTGACAGACGGAAAACAAAGTGATCCTATAAGGGTTCCGTTTTTTCAAAATCGGTACGGGACCCTAAAAATAAAATAAATTGTGTAGAACGACCTCGGAATTGCAGCAATTATGTATGCACGAGATTCTGATTTCGAATCCTCAACACAAAGCAAACAGATATTTGCCTTGTGTTGGGGATTCGAAATCAATCTACGAATTATTGTCTTGAGTAGAATGTGCTTGTATTCCCTAATTTAATATTTAAGGGCTCGCAACAAAGGGTATATTGCATCAATATAAATGCTAACCATCAATGTTGATCCCAAATTGTATATTTTGATTGTATTTTTTTTATAATACATTAAACCTCATTTCCTATATCTTAGGCTCTACGAGAAAATCACCAGTTCGAGTTTCTTTTGGGACAATTCGACTACATGCTCGGCCAACAAGTTGACAAAATAGCTGAATTCAAACAAGGATTACTCGATTTTCTTAAAACACATTGCCCGGGTGACACAGATACCTACATTATGGTCGCGTTGCATTTCAATATGTATGCTGAAGCAGCTAATGTGAAACGGAAACAAGCGCTTAATTTGATCGACGATTTAGAGAAAATGGCGTTGGATTCTGCTAAGGTATGTTTGATTTTAATTTGTCATGACGTGAGGTAGAGGTAGGATTGGCGCTAATCGCGATGCCCTTACGTTCGTAGCTACGTTGTACTGGTGGTCGTCGCAACGGCCTCTCGGACGCTCGTTGCGAAGCTTTATTGGCACTCGACGCGACGCCACTCTTGGCTTTAAAATATAAGTTAGTGCACTTTATGAATAAAAAGCAGAGAAATATTTATATAAACAAAACGTACGCGCAAGCTAATTCAATTAGTAGCGGAGAATGTGTGAGCTCGCTCGACCGTTGTTCGGGTCTAACTGAACATTCTTTTTTTTATTCAAATCAATTTCTATATTGCAGGCGGTATCTAAAAAACCATTCCAACCTCCAGCATGGCTACAGATTCATGACAACGTACCGACCAGATCTTTGCTGGATACAGCCTTGAATCATTGCACGGATGCTGCAGAACTATATCTTCAAGGTGGATGCACTGGGTTCGCCGGTGAAATGGCTGCTCTGGCACAACAAATAGCTCTGCAAATATCACTACTGAATGCTTCACCAACAAGACTTATATTGAATAGGACTACAGAGCAGCTGTATCGACTTGTCAGTGAATATTTGAGGTAGTTATTAATTAAACTGCTAACATATTAAAGTTCCCCTCTTTGTATTTCCAGTTGCTCACCAAGTCATTTAGGTCGTTTTCAGTCGAAACGATTTAAATTTAATATCTCTAATAGATTTAATCATAACATTCGCAACCCACTTTTAGTAAGCTCGTGTTGGATTTCATTATTAATCTGTATTCATCTTTAGTTTAGTAACTTTTACTCAAACTCATATAGCTCAAGGTATCAAAACAGTATCTCATCATCAGTCGCTAAGTTATTCCATATAGGAAGAAATAATAAACTTGTTTATAGATCTGTTGTATTACAACACGTTGTTTTTAGGTTCAATATATATTTTGGATAACTTTTTTAATATTGACAAAGTTGGACTTAGACTATGTGATATTACTGTAACATGTTTATCTCTGTCTCTTCAGTAGGCCTATTCCTGCATTAGTACAGTCTTAACAATAATTCCCGCAACTAATACTAACCGCCATTGTGTTACAGTTTCATGGAAGGCCTGGTGCTGTTAGCTGGTCGCAGTGGCGAGGCGTGGCGTGAGCTCGCATATCGTCGTACGCTTGCTAACGACCAGGCTTATCTGAGAGATATGGCGGCGTATAGACCTGATGTTGCACATGATTTTCTAAACAGGTAAGACAGTGAACATTTACTTTAATATGAATAACCTTGTAGTGAAATTTAAATAAATACTTTGAATTCGCACGGCGAATCTCACGGAATACCTATAATTATATTTGTTTGTGTGATGTATAAATTTTTGTCCTGAACATAGTCATTTTTTGTGTCCATTATTTTCATGTCTGTGATACAGTGCTCAATACCTAGTAGCGAGTTGAAAAAAAATAAAAACAATAAGGTCATAAGTACGAATTACTTGAGTTAAAAAAGTTAGATAATGACGGTTTACAAAAACTTCGAAAACATTATGACGGTATTCTAAGATAGGATACGATAACGGCTGATATTCGTGTCAATATTGAAAATGATGTGTTAATGTATGTTACAGATACAAAATGGAGAGAAATAAGACATCCGTATCGCAGTCAGCGATGACGGAGCTTCGTAACTTATGTAGATGATATCCAAATGGACGCTGATAATCATAATTATCTAACATTTTTATAAAATACATTCATATTGTAATTATATTGATACTTTTTTAAATAATTGTGAATACCAAATATTGCTCATTTCATTTATTGTATGCTACGGCTTACTTATTGTTAATTTTTTTAGAGTTTAGTCTTTGTATATTTGTAAAAGATCGCTGTGATAATTATTTGACTCGACTGATGACCTAAGTGTATTTTTGTATTGTATTTAATGGACTATAATAACATTTAATAATGCTTACGTTTTGTTACTGTAATAATAATAAATATCTTTAATAAAATGTAGTTATGACACAATATGGTTTTATTTTTTTACTATTTTGTCAAGCTTGGTATTTTCAGCAGTTCGATATGAGAGGTTTTAACAACATTAAATATTTACAAAAAATAGTGTTGCGCCCGAAAGTCTACCCTGTGGAACACCGTACATAATAGAATTTTCGTCGCAATAAAGGACTCCAATTTATCATAAGTTGTTTTCGACCAGTAACGTTATCTCTAAACATGCTATGCTCCGTATTTTTAAGTTGTCTTACTGTTTTTGCTTAAAAAATAGGGACAGCGACAGAGTTATAGGCTTAGAAAAGATCTACAAATATGATTGGTTCTAATGTGTTCCCAGAGGGAAAAGGAAGAGGTATAAGGATAAATGATGAATATTTTAATAATAAAAGAGTCATAGTTACTTAAAATATATTTTATTTATAAATTAAAACAAAACCCAACACAAGACATTGGCTATACTCTATTACGTAAAGTGAAAGAGATTATAAAGCCCTAATTTAGGGTACAAGTGAAAAGAACCTCGGTCCTTCTAATACTTGAACATACATTGCGAACCAGTACCGTCCTTTTAATCTATAAAAATACAAATAATAAATCATTTAAGTAACATAATTAGGTACTGAACGCATAAAACAACATTTTACAAACATACAGAATATTATTTACTAATTTTATATCAACTAACAACTTGTCACTTAGTTCTTGAGATTGTCATATAGTGTGACCACAGGAGCTGTGCACCCCCTGAGGTATGCGCGGCGAGGTGGGGGACGAAGAAGAAATAGATGTCCGTTATGGTAGCGTACACGTAATAGTTCTGATAGAAAGGGAACTTTTCTTTTGATAAATTCTTTATGTAAAAATAATGCGTGAAATTCTGACTCAATTAGTGTAGGTAAATACTTTATGCGAATTCACAGCGGAATATGTCAAAAATCCATGTTAATTTATGTTCATAGTACTGGTACAGATAATATACTCACAAGTGATTTGAATATCTCGAGAACTACAAAACATAGGTACAGTAATTCTGTTAATACAGTAGAAATGTAACCCTGAAATAACGCCTGTGTAACACTTCAATATTATCGGAGATATTAACGGTTCTTAGGGGCCGGGCTGGAGTTTTTGCTGGGTTATTTTAACAGATATAGACACAGCTAGGCTAGTTTATTTTAGTTATTTTCATAGCATAATGTCGTATGGTATTCTGTTGTGGGGTAGTGCGGCTGATATTAACACAATATTTGTTTTGCAAAAAAGAGCGATACGTTGTATATATAATATGAGCCCAAGAGAGTCTCTTAGAGATAAATTTAAAATAATTAAGATTATGACTGTGCATTGCCAGTATATATTTGATAATTTAATGTACGTACACAAAAATATTAACAAGTATCAAAAAATGAGTGATATACATAATGTTAACACCAGAAATATAAATAAACTTGCTGTTCTCCACACTAGGCTTCATAAAATAAGTAATTCTTTCGCTGGTAATGGTATTCGTTTTCATAATAAGCTCCCTAGGGAAGTTAAAGAATTTTCAGTTAATAAATTTAAAAAGATTAAGATTTATTTATTAAGATTATTTCAAAGTAATTCCTAGGAAATACTGTAGTGTTAACGATTTCTAATTCCTCATCATTAATCTTAACAATTTGTTTTTTTATTTTTTATTTATGCAGAGTTTTTGTGTATGCTACCATAACGGACACCTACCTGCTGTCACGAGTTTTGACAGCAGTGTCATAACAATTCGAACATTATATTTTTCTATAGGAATTTCATGTTTTTAGAGTGTTTGATACATTCCGCTAGATGTCATTTTTCTCAAAGTTACATTATAAAAACACAAATAATGTTCCTATTTACCCTTAAAACCATACAATAATGTAAATACTTTCTTGTAGTTTTTAAAAATGACTGTCTTTTAATAGAAAACTGCTACAGCCGCTCGTGTAGCGACCCGTACCAGCCAAATCTCTTAAGTATATTGCGTCAGATGTCGCTAGTAGCTACATCATAGACTGTTTTTTCTATACCAGTATATAACATGTACTCTATATGTCCACCCCCCTCTCGCCGCGCGCATACCTCAGGAGGTGCACAGCTCCTGTGGTCACACTATAGTTAAAATTGTACTTAAAAACTATAAAAAAAGAAGTGTCATAGTTTTTGTCATTTGATTGTTGTTTTTTTTTATAAATGATATTTATTTATCTGTCAAATTATAAAATAGTTCAAATGTAAACATTAGTTTAAAAGTTAAAAATCTTAGTCGATTTTACACTCGGTAGAGACCTCTGCGCACTTGTTTATTACATGCTTAGTCGATATCGTAATTGAATATTATTCATAGCATATTACAGGAAATATTAAGTGGTTTAATTACTCCTGATATTAAATTGCTGTCTGATTGCATAACTGCAATAATTATGTTATAATAGTTGGATAATTAATTCATTAGGGACACATTTTGCAATGTGACTCTATTTACAACAAATGAAAAAAATTGTTTGTTTTTATAAAACAAATGATTTATAAATATATACTTAGAGGTCTTTTATGTAATATCAGAATATTACTACCTAGTGTAAAAAGTAGGTAAAAACCAATAAAAACAATAATTCGTCACCACGGCCATAGACAGGGGGTGGCAGAATACACATTGGAATGTAAAATTATTTAAATTAAATGCTTTTATTTACAAAAAATATCACCTAAAAGTGTAGTCGGAGTATATTTTTATCAAGTCACAATAATTTTGTTCCCGAAGTTCAAATATTTACATTAATTAAAACGGTAGTCTAAAAGTGAAATAGTAGGTCCCTACAACAATAGATTTAGTTTTTAACGAGGCCTAGCTATGTTTGTACCGTAGAGATGCATTTTTATAAACTAAATTGTAGGAGAATCGGCGCAAAGAACAACAATTATTTCGTAACAAAAGGCTAAGTTTAATCGGATCAAAAACTAATCATCGTTACATGCACATCTTCTCATCTATCAATTTTGATTGATCGCGATCTTTTGCATATTTTATTAAAATATTTTATTTACAATAAATATCTTTTATTTACAAAAGCTGTTCAATTTCTGTGATTGCACACACACCATATAAACTTGGAGTAAGTAGATAAAACTTTAAGTTTACAAAAATACATCTTATTATTATACATTTTTTATAATAACTACTAATGGTGTTATAGGACATTGGTGTTAAGCGATGAAAAAAAATAATTTATACTTAATATTACTTACATTATATGTAATTATTATGCAATGTAAATAATTATTACATAATTGACTTCGGTAACGTTGTATGCTACTTCTACGGTCTAGTTATTGTACTTAATGGTAGTTCTGAAATTAATTATATTATTACAATTTTGAAAAATGTATGATTACGTTAATTAAATTACAAGTTTTAATTACATTGCGTCCATTGCAAATCTAATAGACGAAACACGCGATAGATGCGTGTAATTATCGCAATAGACGTAAAAGGATTTAATAGACTGCTGGGTTAGCACTTTAATACAGATTATGGTTAAAATACTTGCTTTGGCAGTTGAATTTAAACAAAAAGAGAATGTCTTAATATTAAGTATAGAAACAAGTAATTGCTCTCCAGTTTGAGCAAACATTGATTGAAGATTGACGTAAAAGCAACTTATTGTATGGAAAAGTGAATAAACGTTGATATGTTATAAACTGGGACGAGGTATAGTTCCCACTAGGTTCTGATATATCAATCTGAATACATTGACATTGCATTGTATTTAATATTATGTAGGTACTTTTCAAATCTATATCTCTAAATTTTGCCTTTAGAAATTAGTTCCGAACTGTTAAATATATTTTTCAGTAGTAATAATTTTTAATTGTTTTAAATATTAGCCAAAGTTAAAGTATTTAAGTAATATTTTAATAATGGAACAGATACGTTTTATTTCTATTAAATAGCATTTCAATAATACTATTAAAGTAATTGCGTTTTAAATAGAAATTAATCAAGGGCAATACACACAGGACTATGCCATGTGTATCAATCAAAAAAGTTTATATTTAGTGTTGAATACTGGAATGCATGAACTCTGTTAAACTAACGTAGCGAATAATTGTTTTCTACTAATTTTCTATTGTAGTGGGGAATTTGAGTCCCCTCTCTTTCACATCCTTACACACCGATCGATGTAACTATGGCAACTGGCAACCCTACATACAATCGGGTCTATGTTCAATAAATATAATGAATACTTTTGAATTAAGCGTTGTATAATATTTAATGTATACCTACTTGTAATTTGTTGTATTCTTATGCATGTTTCTATTTGATACGTAAAGAACTGTGGTATTCGACAATTCATAGAGTTTTTTTCGTTACGGAGTTCTGGCAAGTAATGCCAAATTTATATTAATAAGTACCTACTTACGTTAAATCCAGCTTTAATTTAATTAAAATATATTTAAATACTTAGCACAAAAGATTTTTATGATGTAGTTGCATAGTTTAAGACAAGTTGATTTTAAATGTAAAATGTTTACTTTGAAAATATGTAATATCCTAGCAATTTTAAATTGATCCGGAAAAACGCCTGTGTCTATGCATTCATTAAGTACTTCAGATAAAGGGTAGGCCAAGATGTCAATATTTTCCCTGATCAATGAAAATGGAATCTCATCATAAGCACTAAAGTACCTACTCAATTACAAAAAATATTTTAACCTACTGTTTAGGATTATAAGAAGTACGAACATATTTCAGATATACCAGAACCTTGCTTCTCAGAAACTTAAGTATAATCTTATCTTATATTATGTACAAAGTAATATAGCCATCGTAGCGGCACTTTCATACATCACCAAACATATTTCTTAACTTTAATATCATACTAACGTCATCACAGTCTTCTCACAGGTTATTATACTAATGTTATCATTTTGACACTGCCTTTGTTATTAGCTACAGTACGCGTTAACTAACCCAACCGGCCTGAAGTTACCTATCAGAGAAATTTGCACATCTACAGAAACAAATAAAACACCCGCACCCCACGTCATTTAGTTCAAAAATTGACATGGATAGACATTTTCATGCAACTTCAACAACTTCATGCCGGTCGTGTTTGTTGGCGCTTACTGTAATATCAATTATAATTAAATTCTGAGTTATTATTATGTACAAAAGATTCATAGATGTTATTATGAGTAACGTAGCTTAGGAACAATAAAGTCACAATGTCATGACGTAGCTCAAAAAAAAAGTAATATTTAAAAATACCATTGTCTTTGTTACATTATAAAAAAAACGTTCATAAAATTGTTACAGATTTTCAAATTTTCAATAGACTATTTGTTCATTTTTATTTTGTGTTACCAAAAGATTGTTCGTAATAATTGATGGCCCCCAATAGTTTTGTATTACGAAGTTTCTTAATATAGTTCAGTGTTAACTAATATTATACATTATGTGCAATATAATTTTGGCAAGAAAATACCTAATGAAAGTGTGGAACATAGACAAAAAAAAAGAAAGAAATGTGCCTTTTACTGCTCCAGGACTAAGGAGCTCTGTGTCGTGGGAATTTTTTAATAATTTTTTTTATAAATTAACGTGCAAAAAGAATATTACATATATATATTTTGCGTGGAATTCGGACTCGTGACCTTATGCACGAGAGTTACGGCCGCTTTGCCATGAAGGCAATTTAGCGAAATGACAAATTAATTTTGCTAAGCAAAGCTCAGCAACATCGTGCCGAATTTCATTGATTTATTTACTAGCGTTGGACTTTGTGTATTTAAATACATTTTATTTCAAATTTTGGTTAAAATAAATTTTCTTCTTGTACCTATTTCCTTTTAGGCAAGAATACAAAATTAATATTTTTGTCCATGTTCCATCTCACATTATTTAAAATATTAAAAACTCTATGATCTCAATAGTTGATCAAATACTACGCAAAGTCTTTAACATACTTTTTTAGGATGTAACTATTTTCATAGCTATAAACATTGTTAATCCAAGTAAACAAGATTTAATCTGTCTTATTTTCCAATAAAACAGAACAGCAGCCCGATTAAACAGACCATGTATAACAAAGTGAGATTTTAAATTAAAGCAAAGCATTTAAATCTTAAAACAACGTGAACCTTTAAAAGTAGGCTCTCTGAGATTCTATTTCTTAATGATTAGCTACGCATTGTCATGTTTATATTCTAGACAGTGTGTGTGGGCCTATACCGCGGTCGTTCGTCTAGTACAGTCTTTATCGTACGGTGTACGTTTTCTGGCAAGTGGTCTAGTAACATACGCGGCATGACTTGCAACTCCATGAAATCTTCTGGACACGCCCACCGCATTTCGTACGTTGGCTCTGTGGTGCGCACTTTTCTGTAGAAGGAAATAAAATATGTTGTTTTTAGTTATGTCATATTTAGTGAGTCTACCTTTAGGGTGTAGTAAAAGTTTATTTTATCTATGTCAAGTAATAAAAATATTGCGGTGATAACCATGTCATTCCAAGATTGTAAGCGACGCTGACGTCCACTTAACATTTTTAGTAAAGAATGAAAACTTGACACAAAACCCGATATCATCCATCAGGACAGCGGGTTATGAAGCCCAAAATTTCTCTCCACGTTCGGTTCCCTTCATGAGGTTCCATTTGTGAAAAATTAACTTAGTAATTAATAGACGCCATAGAGCCTCTATATAAAGTCTAAAAATTTATAAAAACATATTTTTTTACCTTTCTTCGTTGGTTTCGTCACTTAAGTCAGACATAGAATAAATAAGATAAAAATTAAAAATAACAATAAAGGCCTACGCAGACCGGTACGGCATGGCAAAGGATTTTAATTTTTGCTAATGGAAATTCAACCGTACTGTTACAGAAATACGACATAAATTGCTATGCTGTAAAATGATGCCGCAGCATTGTAAGGGATTTTATCGCACGGCATTTTTAATTTTATGTCGTATTTCTGTAATAGTACGGTTGAATGTCCATTAGTAAAAATTAAAATCCCTTGCCATGCCGTCCCGGTCTGCGTAGGCCTTTAGTCATAGTTTCTTGTTACCCGACCCTAATGCAAACAATAAAGAGTTATTTATCGGTACTTACTTCTCAATCCCCATGCGCTTACGTCGCACAATGTGTAAAATACGTCCGGGGGTGAACAGCCTCGCTGACGAGAAACGCCTCGCGAACACATCCCGTGACACTAGCGCTGCCTCCTGGAATATTACGGTACTTCAATATTCCTAATTCTAAACATAAGTGTATTATGACATTGTAGAGCTCTTGGTATAAAAACTATTTTTTACTAAATTGATGTAGAAGAAATATGTGGCTTTATTTTCCTATCTATAAAAGTTTCTACTTAGTTACCTACTGCATAAACACGAGCCGGATGTTCACCTTTTATTTTCAATAGAACCTATACAAAAAGCATTAGACATCTTGACGAATTTCTTTTTTAATCTATACATTTTAATTATTTACTGACGTATGTATACTAATATATACTCTCTGTGTGGTGACGGAGTAAGAATACAATATGTCACCATCCCATCTCATCCCATGGGTGTCGTAAAAACCGACTAAGGGACTATTCGTGAATATTATCTTAACGAAATAAAAAGAAGGAAAACTTGAAATTAAACCCTATACCAATCCGTCTGGCCAGCGTGGTATTAGTAGGCCAAGTATCCCTCCGTCACGGAAGGAGGCCCGTCCCTGCAGTGGGACATTAATGGCTGTTATGATGTATGTATACTTATGTCTTTCTTTAATTACTTAATTATAAGTATGTAGTCAATACTGAACGTAATTTTAAGCAATGTAAAAGTACCTATTTGAATACTTCCGCCGTATATACTCGTGTAATGTGTAGGTACTTACTGTTCATATAGATCGCCTTTTTGATAACGAAATATTTTTTTTTATGGTCATATCTACACGATACATACTTTATGTAGCTAGTATACAGGGTGTCCCAAAACTCGACGTTAATTCGAAACCGGATGATAAGACAAGTCATGCTGGTTATCAAAAAAATATTTAAAAAAATCTAAGTCGCATGGTTGTAAAGTTATAGGCCTTTGAAAAAAAACGCAAAAATTCCCACTTTGTGACACTCTTTTCCCTCCTGTGGTCACAAATCTTAACTTTTTCCAACTTTTTTTTTTGCTGTGTTACCCTGAATAGTGCCTCTTTAAATTCTAATAAATAATTTAAAACCACCTGGTCTAGTTTTCACATCAATAGGACTTATTTCTTAGAATAAAATTTATTATGAAAAAAATGTCCAGTTTGAACTGACTGTAGTGAAAAAAAAGTGTACTACGCGAGTTTGGCAAGTTCCACCAAAAGTTGGCGCATTTAGTAAGGATTTGAAAATGGTATCATACTTGGTAAATTATTGCCGCTATCATGGACAAAAAAAATCTTTTTTGTAAAATTTAGGAGCCAATTCCATTGCTGAATAAGTTAAACTGCTAAGTAGTTGAACCGGAAAGAGTCATCATATCAAGTGAAAAGTAGTAGAAACAGTAGTATTAGTTACAAGTGCCAAAAATACAACCCATCGTATTTTTAAAACACACGAATTTCTCCCGTACCACGTTAGTACAGCGAGTACAAACGTTAGTATCCGGGGACTTCCAACATCGAGTAAATTTTCCCGGACAAAATTGAAGAGGTACTGAGATGACTCTTTTTTTTAAAAAAAAGTTTTGGCCTGATTATTTAACATTAAAAAAGACAGCAACATGAACATGCATAATTTGCATGCATGTAATGAGTGTAACTCGTGGCTTTTTAAAATTGCGATAGGCTGTACTTTTTGGCACTTTCAACTAATACTACTGTTTCTACTATTTTTCACTTGATATGGTGACTCTTTCTGGCTCAACTACTTAGCAGTTTAACTTATTCAGCATTGGAATCGGCTCCTAAATTTTACAAAAAAGTTTTTTTTTGTCCATGATAGCGGCAATAATTTACCAAGTATGATACCATTTTCAAATCCTTACTAAATGCGCCAACTTTTGGTGGAACTTGCCAAACTCGCGTAGTACATTTTTTTTTTCACTACAGTCAGTTCAAACTGGACATTTTTTTCATAATAAATTTTATTCTAAGAAATAAGTCCTATTGATGTGAAAACTAGACCAGGTGGTTTTAAATTATTTATTAGAATTTAAGGAGGCACTATTCAGGGTAACACGGCAAAAAAAAAAGTTGGAAAAAGTTAAGATTTGTGACCACAGGAGGGAAAAGAGTGTCACAAAGTGGGAATTTTTGCGTTTTTTTTCAAAGGCCTATAACTTTACAACCATGCGACTTAGATTTTTTTAAATATTTTTTTGATAACCAGCATGACTTGCCTTATCATCCGGTTTCGAATTAACGTCGAGTTTTGGGACACCCTGTATATGTATAAATACCTAATTACCCAAAAATCGGATGTTACTGGAATCATATTAAACAGGAATCAGTATACACTAATATAATTAGGTGTCTATTAAACATATTATTATGTAACGTAACACCCATAAAAATACCACTTTAATAACTATCTAGGTACTTTCAAACTCAAGAACAGAATTCATAATCACGTAATGCCAAATTCGAGTACCATATAGAATTGAGGCGAAATGAAACTTGGTAAAAGCTCAAGATAATTTCAGTGTTATTAAATACTAGCTGACCCGTGCCCACTTACTTGTAGTTGGGCGGCGAAAAAAACGCGTTACTTTTTTAAACATATTTCATTACTGCTCCACTCTTATTAGACATAGCGTGATACTATATAGCCTATGACACTCCCCGATAAATGGACTATTCAACACAGAAAGAATTTTTAAAATCGGTTTAGTAGATCCAAATATTGCACAACGTTAGAAACACACAAACTTTACCTCTTTATAATATTAGTAAAGATTATAATATGATTTTCTCGCAAGAGTATGTAACGTTATAATAATTAAAAAAAACAATATTGCGCGTTTTTCCTCTTTTGATAAGAATGCTGCCTTCTGGTGCAGTTTCATCGTGATTTATATTAGTTTTCGCAATTTATATACTTACTGCGATTTTAACTGTTATAATTTTACCACTTATAATTTGTTGCCCTTTTCTGCACTGGGACATTTAAAGAGTTGTTATGATTCATCGATATCAAATATAAAAATTTATTATTTAACTTAAAAACAAGCTGATTTTATTAAAACTGCTAGAATAAACCCTAGCAGAATCAAGCACAAATACAGAAATAAACTAATGATTGTTAGACTAAATACTGTTATAAGCTATTAGATAATTATAACTAATACTTAATAATGTTTCTACTAATAATTTGTTAGCTACAAAATGTGGTATGTAGGTATAAGCTAGATAAATACAAGTGAGGTAGATTCGAGTATTGCCAAGTATGAAAAAAATATGTGACGAATTCCAAAATTTCGGAAAGAGCCACACTGATGATGTTCGATAAGATTACGACAATTTCATAGTTTGTACTTCATTACTTTGTAGGTTAAAGCTATTTGACCTTATCAAGGCATACCTACTAAATATTAAGCCTTAGGTGATTAAAACTTACTAAAAAGATACATGAAATATCACTCTATCGTTGAATCTTTTTAAAAGGAATAAAAATTTATTAACAAATTTTCAAAATTTAAAAAAATCTATTTTATCTACTCTATGGCTTTTAAGGCTGTAGTCGTAGATACTTAATTATTTTATTCTAATGGACTTATCTAGATTATAGTACTTATAAAGTTTCCGTTTTATATTAATAGATACTTTGAATTCACGTAAAAGCTGTATGGCTGCCGTTTTGTGCCGTACGGCATCTGTACGGCAGTATTTATAGTGTAGATAGCCGTACGGCAAGATTTGTATGAAAACAAACGAACGCTTTTGCCGTTAGAAAAATGCACGGCTGCCGTACGGCACAAAGCGGCTAAATTGAAAGAGCCCTTATGCCCACAGGTGGCTACTTCGTCCAAATAATTTATTTATTCATGTTGTCTATTTTGTGTAAAAAATATATAAGTGCAATAATACCATATGAATGAGATGTAAAGCTGTACACATAAGCCACAGATTATATAAAGGGTAGTTAACTGACAGCACTCACGGTGGACACGCTGTGCACAAGTAGCGCGTCCGCCGAGTCGTCCGAGTGGTGCGCTTCTAGTTGCTCGGGTCGTCGCCATGTTGACTCGAGATCTCTGGCCGGTACGCCGAATAACGCGTAGCCGAAGCCGTTCAGCATTATCCGGTACTGGAAAAGGAGATTACTATAATTAGTTAAAAAAAATGTGTGTGCATGTACATTCTGACGACCAAATTGTTATTAGTTTTCTAGCGTTGAAAACTTAAACATTGAACGAAATTAACACAGGTACAGCGAGACCATAAAGGAACAGCAGAAACAGTCTACTTCAAACGAGGAAAGGTTTGGCCTACTAAATCAAGATGGCGCTAATCAAACGGATGTTAACGCTTCTTAGTATTACCTACCTCTGTGCTACCATAATAAAATGCGACGAGTCCTCATTTGCCCATAAAACATGAGTAAACAAAATTATTTGTAGACGTACCACAATTAATTTCACTTGGTGTCAAAGCTAAGTGTCATGAGGTTGCCCTTTCTAATACCAAGAAGGGCTCCGTAGCAACTGAACAGATTTGAAATAATTATCAAGAGCCAGAATATGCCATGTACCTTTTAACATCTTGTTTCTTTGGGTCTCTGAGGCATAGTGCGGCAAATGGTTCTTGAAAAAAAAACAAATCGAGCTTCTTACCTTAGGTAATTTAGTGGCATGTATAGTTTGTATGATCTTGGTCCGTAAGTTCTCGATGCTGTGCACGGAGAGTCTCATGACAAGGTCGTCACCGACTCCGATCGTCATCACGAATGACTCCGTGAATCTTGCCGCTTCTCTGCTTATTAGACCAGCTGAAAATTACGTAATGACTGTTACAAATTACGTATTGAGCTGGATTTTTTTAAATTAGTCCATTTGTCACAAATTTAGTATTCAGGATGTCAACATCCAACTCCTCCCGAAGGTGTCCTAAAAGGCGAAGATCAAAACCCACACACAGACGTCACAGGGCTTGTCGTTAAATCTATGTAAAGTTTGTTAATAAATAGGTAGATTTATCATACTGCAATGCATTTTCTGTTTGATAGTACATGTATGTGTGGACTGAGGGCCCATTTTTTTTTTTGCGGTTTTTTGCAGATTAATCAACAAAAGTGCTTAGTTAAAGTTGTTAAAGAGTTTGTTAAACGATTATCAGAGTTTGTTAAGACTTCATTCAAAAGATATATCGCTTTAAGTGGGTCCCTCAGTTCAAACACAAAATCTCCCATAATTAGATAGGTAATGAATTAAACAACAATTTTTTGGTAAAAATCCTTAGTTAAACATGTATAAAAGTATAAAAAGCATTGAAAAGCCTAATATGAGTAGCTAATAAAAAATAACAAACGTTTTAAAAGGTCCCCGAGGGCCCACTTGAATTTATCTCATAATTAATCAATTATAGCATGAACATTAAATATTCCTAAGCCAAACATTTGTTAAAAGGGCAAGGATAAATTTAAAATTAAAGAAAGATCACAAACAGTGATAACTATTGTTATTTTTAAGTTTTTAAGTGGTCCCTCAGTCCACACACTATGCAAATGCTAATTGTTAAATATATAATTAAATACAACAATTACGAAAATGGGGAGCCTTTCAGTGCATAGTTAATTTTGTATTTTATCGATCTGTATTTATCTTGTGTCTGGTTTATTTATATTTTTTGTCATTTTAACTGTTTTATTAATTTTCATACTAAGTCTGGTGTGGGGTGTCCACGTTTTAAGAAAACGACTGTATATTTGTTTTTAATGTCATTTATTATTAATTTAGATATTTATTTATGTATAATTAGGATAACCCACGAAACATACACAAAGTCAATCAGAAATAATACAATACTTAAGTAGCTCAAGCAACAGTGCTGATTCCATTACAAGTTGCCACGGCAAGCAAAACATTACACAATATTAATATTAATCAATTAAATCTAAATTGCAATCATTTTTTAAATGTAAAAAATAATACAATAAAATTTGCAATACAGTAAAATTAAAATGTAATAAAATTTTAAGTTTTAGACAAGTGTCAGGTTATATTATTAATTAGCTACAATCGTAATACATATCTGTATGTCTATACATATAAATAAAATTGGACTGTCTGTTTGTAACATGAAATCCACAGTTTTTAAGGTTCCGTACTCAAAGGGTAAAAACGGAACCCCAATTACTAAAGCTGCGCTGTCCGTCCGTCCATCTGTATGTCACGAGGCTGTATCTCATGAACCATGGCAGCTAGAAAGGGCCTAATTAGTCAAGGCGCTGGACGCGTTTAGTCCAGACACGCGGGTTTGAGTCCGGCTTCGAGTACCATTTTTTTCCACTGTCTTTCTTCTTTTCGGATTTTTCTAGTTATACCTAAGTTTTATAGGTAAAAAAATATTTGTAATTTAATACTAGGATACTTTAGATTTTGAAAAATATTTAGGATCTCCAGGAAAAAGAATAGGCGAGAGTTAGTACTACATAAATTATTTTATCGTGATGAAGTTGCGGGCTACAGCAAGTTGAAAATAAAACTAAATTAATTATAACTTATTGTTCTAAAATCACAGACAGAACGACTGAGATTTGTCATCAATGAGACCATATGAAATTACATGTAAAAACATTTTCTCCTTACTGCTTTCCGAAATTCTACTAGAGTTATCATCGTAACATTGATTTTTTTCATTTACTAATGAGTGGCATTTGTAATGTCCGATGCCACCCTCAAGCAAGGGAGGGACAAATTCGATTGCTCCTATACATGCATAAATTTTGCCTTTAACTATAATTGAACGAGGGACATCACATAAAAACTGTTCACTAGTACCGTTTAAATCAAAGGATAGGAATACTGACAAGTCATGTTTAAAATATACTATACTTTTGCAATACACACATTCTCTCGTTTCTTCGTCAAATACGATTGCTTGCTCCAAACAACTTATACCGAAGGTCTGAATAGTATTAAAATTTAAGCATAAAAACATAATATCTCGTTTGATGGAAGGCAATGAACAAATCAAGTTGGAACATTGTTTTGTAAAAACTGCACTACTGAAATTTTGAAGTGGAAACCGTTCAATAATATTTGTGGCATTGCATTCACAATGATATATTAAATGATCTCCAACTTTGGAAGGCGGTGTTTGCAAATATACTAAAATAATTTTTGCCCTTAACATATATATCTCATGGTCTTCACAATCTATTTCTGATAACTTTTTTAAGTATTGTGGAATTATTTCATTTTGTGAAGCATCGATCAAATTTTTAATATAAATGTTTTCCTTGTACCCTAAGCTTAGCATGTACATAACGGAATCGAAGGCACAAGTATTTCTAATTTCTACGCAATAAGAATTAACGTTCACATAGTCACAAAGATTTCCATTTTTTAAAAACTTTAACTTAGACACTGATATTTGTTCTGATAGTCTTCCCTGTCCCCTCCAATTTTCTATAAAGGAAGGGTTATCTGCAAAAATGGAGTCCTTATTAAAAACTTTCATTTTTGGATTTTTTAGAATTTTCGTTTTTTTTTGACATTTTGTTTTCTTCACCACTATTTTTCTTTTCCTTTTTTTTTTGTCGACCGTACATCTATTACCAATATCATGATGCAGATCATCCAAAGCCAATTTTATTTCTCCGTCAGTATAGTCGGCATGAAGTTTTAGGAATTCATCCACTCTGGATTTTTGTACTTTTGATTTAAATACGAGATGTTTCAAAGTCTTAAAATGGCTTTCAATTCCGGATGAAGATGGGGCTTTATTATCGGACTCGAAAAATGAACATGCTAAATTAGACCACAGCGGAAGTTTCCATAATATTCTTTTGAAAGTAGAAATAAACGGAGGGTAGTAAAATTTATTCTTGTTATTTGATATTATGTTTTTATTTTGTCTTTTTACGTCTTCAACAACAGTATCAAACCAAACAGTAAATTCTAAATCATCACCGTTGAATGCGTGGGCATCATGCGATTCATTTTGTTTGACATTTCCTGTACCAAAATTAGGATCTAATTCAATTTTATGTATTAACTTATTAAGACGACTTTTTGCGGTTTCGTCTTTAATGTCCTTACTATAGTCGCCATCGTACTGGGTGAGCGCAACACTAATAATATCAATAATAGTATTTTTAATTAATTGATAATTTTCACATTTTTTTAAAAATAATACGCACTTAATGTAAAAATATTTCAAACCTAAATCAACTTCATTATCAAAACTGCGATGAAGATTCTTGACGAAATGACTAGTATCCAACCTGATAAATGCTTTGGGTTTATCAATGTTACATACTTTACCTTCAAAAACTGAAAATAAATATTTGATATATTGTTTTGTGCAAGAAAATAACGCGAATGCTTGAATGCATGCAGAAATCAAAGCTGCAGAATCATCTATGATTACTTCTTGTGGTGGATTATTTACAAAAGTTAACCATTTATTTAAGCAAAATATTATGGTATCCTGGGAATGTGAATCAGTTACCATCTGAAATGAGGGAACAGATTTCAATTTTTCATTTCCTGTTATAAGTCCTGCATAAAGAAACATTTTTTTTGTAAGAGGAATCCGACCAGGAAGATATATAGTTTCGAAAAAAGACCCAGTAGCATCAACTGTCAAGGTAACTTTTGAAAATTTTTCTTGGTAGGTATTATAATACTCGATTTGATTATCAGACCAAAACAACAAACGAAAATTTGGAAAAACACATATTTCGCGTATTTCTTTTTTGTCGTCATCGGTGGATTTAGCCATTATTATCAGTGACAAAATTTGATCAGAATGAGGCAATGGTTCCATTTTACACTCAGACTTAATTTTACGGAAAGCTGCAGATGAAGGGAGTATTGGTGAAGGTATATTTTCGTTGGTGATTAATTTTGATGCCAAAATGTTGCGGACCAATACCGCTGGTTTATATTGTAACTCTTTAGCCAGTTGTCGTCTCCTGTAAGGCGTTAATTTTGATTTAATATTTTTCTTGTGTTCATATAATTCATCAAAATTATCAATTCTACACACAATTTTAAAAAGTTTTTCGGTAGTAGTTTCGCTTTTTATAACAATCTGTGCACTGCACTGGGAGCATTTACCAAATAATTTTATAAAATTGTGACGAATACAACCTTTTCTTAAAGTTAATGTACAGGGTAATTTGGAATTTAACCATATTTTTTCTTTTAACATACAGCTCCATTTAAATTTTGGTAATGTTTTGTATCTTCTGAATGATGATGATGAACCAGACCTTTTCTTAATCCCTATCATTGGCTGAATTTTATTCCAGTCATATATGTCTAGGTAAAAAGAAAATGTTTTTGAAATAATATTTTCTTTCTTAATTCCTAAATCTGTTGAAAATGTTGGGCTATTACACGACGTTAATGGTAAAGTTTTGTTAGACTGCTCGTATTTTGAGGCAAAAATATTTTCTTTTTGTCGTTTGAATGACATAAATAATCCTATGGGTGAAATTTTGTACTCTAGTTCTTGAGACATTACTGTAAAAATGTGGTCATTGTATTTGATATTTGAATTTTCTAAGTATTTGGCATGTTTTAAAAATATTTCTTTTTGACGTTCGTAGCGTACATTCGGTGGCCGACCCGCAGAACATTTGTCACTGCAAAATACATATATATTATTGTTAGTTTTCAATCCTACTAACACGAAAATAAATAATAATCAAATTGTTTGTTGTATCAAATAGAAACACTTACCAGATAAACAACAGAGAAAACAGTAATATAAATAACAAGTTCATTTTCGCTGCTAAAATAATAAATATGGGTAGAATAATAGTACAATTTTATTTTATTTTAATTTAAAATTAATACTCGTAACTGAACGAATTCACGATAATCAACAAGCTGACAGTTTCCCACAGATTTGAGAGTTCTTCTTTCTTTTATATGGTTCTTCTTTTTATGGATTTGAGAGTTACTATGTAAATAAATAATTTAGAATAAAACGGTCAATATCTACTGCTATGAAAAGAGGTCAGAGTGTAAGTAAAATAAAAAAAATATTTCAAAAGTTATGTAGACTAAATTATTATGTTTTTTAACATTTTTATCAATTTATTATTAACTGCAATACGGGACCATAAGAATTCTATGACAATATTTTGGAAAATTTAAAGATTAGGTACTTCGTAATATATATTTTTTTAAATCATTAATTTAACAGGAACATGTATTTTTTTATTGTTTGTTTACGTTTGCATCAAATAGCATTTAATTCGGTCCGCATACGGCCCAACACAATTACAACTATTTACTTTTATCTCACACTTTATGACTATGCAGAAACTTTAAAACGTAATGTAACATCATTACATTGTATGTAATGGTTCTTGATTATCTCTTGACTGCATGGACACTCTACTTGTACGAAAAACATATTTTGTAAATTTTTCGTAAAAGAATTATAAAACCAGTGATATGATAAATACAGATCGATAAAATACAAAATTAACTATGCACTGAAAGGCTCCCCATTTTCGTAATTGTTGTATTTAATTATATATTTAACAATTAGCATTTGCATAGTGTGTGGACTGAGGGACCACTTAAAAACTTAAAAATAACAATAATTATCACTGTTTGTGATCTTTCTTTAATTTTAAATTTATCCTTGCCCTTTTAACAAATGTTTGGCTTAGGAATATTTAATGTTCATGCTATAATTGATTAATTATGAGATAAATTCAAGTGGGCCCTCGGGGACCTTTTAAAACGTTTGTTATTTTTTATTAGCTACTCATATTAGGCTTTTCAATGCTTTTTATACTTTTATACATGTTTAACTAAGGATTTTTACCAAAAAATTGTTGTTTAATTCATTACCTATCTAATTATGGGAGATTTTGTGTTTGAACTGAGGGACCCACTTAAAGCGATATATCTTTTGAATGAAGTCTTAACAAACTCTGATAATCGTTTAACAAACTCTTTAACAACTTTAACTAAGCACTTTTGTTGATTAATCTGCAAAAAACCGCAAAAAAAAAAATGGGCCCTCAGTCCACACATACATGATAGTACAAAATCTGGGCAATCGCACATCTCATGAGTTGAGAATCTGGTGAATTGAGTAATCTGGTAAACTGCTCCTGGGGATGTTATAACATCCATGATTTAATAATAATTGTTTGCTGAAGATATTTTATTGCCACATTATGATGCTTTGTATTCGTAATGTCCATACAGCAGTTAAATGGCACAGGTTCCTTATCTGAACATTTTAAATGAAATTCTATCTATTTGGAAGTGTTATAGTTTGCACCCGTCATTTGTGGCGTTAAGACGCCGCCGCGCACGCATACCTCCTGAACAGCTCCTCGCGCGGCACACTCGCGCCCCTTTTCCGCCGCTGCTCAACCTACTGCCATCACTCAAGAACTCAAGTTAAGTGGTCTCCGCAATAACTGTAGCGGGACCCTTTCAGACCTGTATCGGACCTATGTCTCTCTAACAACCTCTAAATAATATAGGTAGGTACTCGTATCTTGTTATCTAAGTGCACCGGGTAATTGTTGTTACGCAGAATTAAATACTTGTTGATCTCGTTTCCTTGAATTTCTTTTACTTCCCTTTGATTAATCCCCAGATAAGGGCTTAACCCATATCCACATGACACCTTGCAGTGGGATATCCAAAAGCTGGCAAGGTTAACAGATTAAAAAACCATCTACAGTATCTTTGTAAATACGAAGTGCTTTGTGTTCTGTGTTTGTGTTACTTAAGTTATTTACCTGGTGTAGAAAACGCGAACACTTTGAGATGTGGATATCTTGGTCTTAACTTTAATGCTACTAATACTGCTACTCCCGCGCCAAGACTGTGACCTGAAACAATAAACACTTATTAGATTCGCTAACTCTCTGGAGTAATCACGTACTCAAGTAATCACGTTATCAAGAACTCAAGTAATAACGTACACAAGTACTTTAGTACTCCTTTAGTAGGTACTCACTTACCTATTCTTGTGATAACTTTCTCTGGAACTTACTCTAGTTTATTCAGTTTGAAACTTTGTGATGTACCTACTTACTTTAAAAAGAAGTGAACAGTTTATTATACAAAATTTCGAGGTCCTTTTTAGGGATTATTTTACTGGAAAAACTTTATCTTCTTATAAAAACTACGTCCGTGTCGTTGATCTGCTAAAGACATTAAATTTTGTGTCCTCAGTCCTGAAAACTCATCGGGTGTCATCATAGCAGCCCATTAATGTCCCACTGCAGGGACGGGCCTCCTTCCATGACGGAGGGATACTTGGCCTACTAATACCACGCTGGCCAGACGGATTGGTATAGCGTTTAATTTTAAGTTTTCCTTCTTTTTATTTCGTAAAGATAATATTCACGGATAGTACCTTAGTCGGTTTTTACGACACCCATGGGATAAGATAGGGTGGTGACATATTGTATTCTTACTCTGTTACCACACGTCATGCTCGGTGTTTATAGACCCAAACTCAATGTTGTATTTTTTTTATTGAAATACATACTAAGTTGTGTACGTACCTACTACTACTATTACTACTAATACTAACTATGATATTCTATTATTAGGTTCAATTTTGGGTCCATTTCTGTTTTTAGTGTAGATTAATGATTTACCTTACCATTTAAAAAGCATTTGTGACGTTGTACTGTTCGCTGATGATACATCTTTAATATTTAAAGTTGATAGAAATAGGACGCATTTTGACGAAGTAAACAATGCACTCATAGAAGTAACTAAATGGTTTACTGCCAATAACCTTGTACTTAACTAGCGCTTTGGAGGAGGTGGTAAAGTTTTCTAAGCTTTGAAATGTTTATAAACTTAGATTAAGTAGTAATAGATGACGTCAAAAAGATACAATATTATTGTACTACTTTGAATAAATAAATGAATACTGAATACTATTCTCAATCATAGTTTTTATTGTATCTTACAAAAAATACATAAAAGTAAGTAA
Organism: Schrankia costaestrigalis; assembly: GCA_905475405.1. Lineage (NCBI taxonomy): Eukaryota > Metazoa > Arthropoda > Insecta > Lepidoptera > Erebidae > Schrankia > Schrankia costaestrigalis. The sequence continues at coordinate 8,460,108 of FR997832.1, forward strand.
TTCTCATACCAGTAAGAACAAGGTCATAGTGCGGGTACTGCTGGAAAGCTCGGTCGAGGACGGGCAGTAGCCGCTTCAACATCTTCGCCGCGCCCATCGACATGCCTTTGTGTGCCGCCGTGTCTTCTGGCAAACCTGTATTATTTAAATAAATATGTGAGTATGTTGAAATTATTATTACACGAACTAAGTATTAAGATACATAGTTAAAATTTATCATTATGTCAACGCCAAGGTTTTCTTTTTAACTGGTTTCATTAACTGACTTCCAAAAGTTTAATGTTTGTTAGCTCAGAACTCAGTTATTTCTTATAACTTTTAAACTATCGCGTTTCATTATTATAAATAATATATATAAACGGGATATTAACGCGTATTTTATTTACCTTTATTTTACTTGACGTTTCGGCGTGCAACCTGTGCCGAAACGTCAAGTAAAATAAAGGTAAATAAAATGCGCGTTAATATCCCGTTTATATAATCAGTTATTTCTTGACCAATTCGACAAAATATTTTCTGTTGTTTGCACTTTTAAAATGGGTAATCTATGTCTTTTTTTATGTGTGTAAAGTTCTGGAGATGGATTAAATGTTTAGCGGTAAAACCAGTCTCGAAGAAACTTACAAACTTACCTTAGTATTAGCTACCACCAGAAAAGTCAAGATAAATCAACTTAACATAGGTACGTAAGGCTTTAACACAAATGAGATGTTTTAACGTTATACTTATAATCATTTCAAATGTTCTTACCATCAGCTTCAAAACGTTCAGATCCTGCTGTGAAGTCAGTGAAGATATCTCTCAATGAGATGGATCCTCTCACAGCAACCACGATGCTCTCTCGTTCGTGATCAGATATCACGCAGAATGGTAGCTGTGCAAAAAAAAATATATAAGATCAGTATTTATCCGTGTGGTGACGGAGTAAGAATACAATAATGTCACCACCCCATCTCATCCCATAGGTGTCGTAAAAACCGACTAAGGAACTAACCGTAAAAATTATCATTACGAAATAAAAAGAAAGAAAACTTGAAATTAAACCCTGTACCAATCCATCTGGCCAGCGTGGTTTTAGTAGGCCAAGTATCCCTCCGTCACGGGAAGGGGCTCGTCCCTGCAGTGGGACATTAGTGGGCTGTTATGATGAAGATCAGTATTACAGCTACACTACGCAATTATCCATAGGCTCTGCTTAGTTTAAGAGGCATAGAAATTGCAGTGAGCGTGTTTTTATCCTTGTGGTTACGAATAAGAATACATACATAGAGTCACACCCCATCTCATCTCATGGTTCCCGTAAAACTCGATTAAGAAATCCTTCCCAGGTGTCATTTTTACGAAAATAAAATAAGTAAGACTTGACATAAAACCTAGAAATACATCTCGTCTCTAAAGCGCCGATTACATTAGACTAGATGTAGTCAACTACATCTTATAGGAGACTACATATAGTCTCCTACATAAGGACGTCCTAACTTTTTAGTCTTAGGACGTTCTGTTCAGTCAGTGTCCTACAGTCTCCTACAAGATGTAGTTGACTACATGTAGTCTAGTGTTATCGGCGCTTATGATGTTTTTTGGATGTTATGATAATAAATAAACCCACATACCTCAAACACACGATTATTGAACGACGCGAAGATAATGTCATCAGCATGCATCTTTGACATGTACTTAACGCCAGCGAAGTTGCATAGGCAGCAGTTATCTTCTGTCACTATTGAGTTTTTTGGTCTAAAAAGAAAATAAAGAATATTAATAGAAAGTAAAATAGATAAGGTCTCCATCCGATTATATCCAGAGGGTGAAAAAAGTCCAAAGCTAACTTGAAGAAGGAAAAACTGATTGTCTTACCAACGGGGGTAGTATTGTATCTGATGCTTAGTTATAATCTGTCCTGGCAATGCAATTTTAAACAGCTTTCGTGATGGGGGTTATCTAAAAACTATGAAATTAAATAAATAGAACGTAAAACAGTACTCCGTGTGGTGACGGAGTAAGAATACAATATTCCACTACCCCATCTCTCATGGGTGTCGTAAAAACCGACTAAGGGACTATCCGTGAATATTATCTTTACGAAATAAAAAGAAAGAAAACTTGAAATTAAACCTTATACCAATCCGTCTGGCCAGCATGGTATTAGTAGGCCAAGTTTCCCTCCATCACGGGAGGAGGCCTGTCCCTGCAGTGGTACATTAATGGGCTGTTATGATATGATGAACGTAAAACAGTACACAACAAAAGTTCAAATGTATTTGATTCCAACTGTAACGTAGATTGTATACCTCCCACATGCGTAAGCCTGTTTAATTTTGCGTGGGCGCTTTCAAACACCTGTAAAATTTTGCATTTACAAAATGGAGTATTCAGGCTTATATGATAGATATTATTTTATTGTTGACTGGAAACCAGCTCGTCAGCATTTGGCTTTCATTAGGCATTAGGCTTAAATGCGAATCCTAGAATTATTTTCCCTTCCACATTGTAATTATTGAGGCCACAGTACTGATTATACAATTAGGTACTCAGCTCTTTTTGTACCCTACTATTTGTATACTTGTTTGTAGTCCTTCATTAAAAAAATAATTATAATTGCAATCACTTGTTGTTTTTTTGTCTGTCTATAATTAGTTGTCATTGAACTACTCAGCGTGAAATAAGGGTTATTTAAAACTCTATGAAGATAATATCATGCTATACAAACTTCAAAAAGATGAATGCATTAGTTACCTATATCACAAAGCCTTGAAATCATGTTTTGAATAAGCTTCATTATTGTCATTACTATTTGATTTAAGGTAATATGTATAAAGAGGTTGTTTCGAAGGCAATTTACCTACTTTACTGTTAAGGTTCAATGTCACTGGTACATGCACGTATGGCTTTTGGATTGTTATCATAACTTTTAAACTATCGCGTGCATGAATATAAATACATAAAATGTAGATGTGAAGTTAGCACGGGCTGTTATTTATTTGTAGTCAACTTGAGATACTATGTCAATTTTCCGTTTGTTGTATTTACAAGAATGTAATTATATTTGGCAAGTAATAATAAGTATCAGTAATACAAGCTGTGCCTACATTCGTCCTAGATATCTTACTGTTATACTGAATTAATAAATAGTACCTATATTTTCCTAATAATACTGCCATTTCCAAGTTATCAAAGTCGTAATATTGATGTTAATTAAGGAAGTAAATGTTTTTAAAAGACAACACACAATAAAAGTATTAGGACAAGTGGTAAAAGTAAAGAAAAAATAAGTTACGTAGGGATATTTTTCCACAAGCTAAGTGTAAGATTGTATTACTATTTTCCGTATCCAAAAATAGATACTTAACACGACAGGGGTAAAACGGTTAGGCTGACAAATAGTAACATAAATCAAATGCGATACACGTGTCGACTTAGTTGTTTGCACGACGCTATGCCTATGACGCTCTTAGCCTTACTTTATGGTAGAATAGAACTGATAAATAAATATACGATATACAAGCTTTCTTATTTTACTTGCATACTTAAAACAGAAAGATATTTCTCGCAGAAGGGATATAGCTCTGTAACCCAATTCTAAAGATATTTAGAATGGACGTGATTTCATGTCTGTATTTATTACTAGCTGACCCGTGCCCACTTCGTTAGGCGGCGAAAAAAACGCGTCACTTTTTTAAACATATTTCATTACTGCTCCACTCCTATTAGTCATAGCGTGATACTATATAGCTTATGACACTCCCCGATAAACGGACTATTGAACACAGAAAGAATTTTTAAAATCGGTTCAGTAGGTCCAGAGATTACCCCCTACAACGTCACAAACATACAAACACACAAACGTTAACTATTTATAATATTAGTATAGATTTAGAGGATCTCTGCGGTAGTGTTTATAATAGAGAGAGCGCTACGCAAAGTGCTAACTTTATGTAGTCTTATTAGGCTGCAGACTTTTGAATTATCGCCTCAAATGTTGCTAAGCTTTTCACCGTCCTCGCCATTCATGGGTAAGCGAGAAACACCGTGGGTTTTAGTGAGTACCTACACCTTATTTTCATCTTTTGGGAATTCGATTAGTTTATGTTTAGATGTTTTGTTACCTGTTTCAGTAGCAAACAAATAAATAATCAGTAAACTTATACCTAACTATACCTATTTTCCTCATATGTACACACCTCAACAAAGTCTAGGGATATTTGGTATTTACTCAATTAACTCCAAAATTATTGAAGATAACATACAACATGTTTATATTTTTATAAAGGTAATTTATCAGACTACAATCCAGAATTAAATAAAAGTATTATTTTTGCGTAAATAATTTTTTATTCAAATAAATAAAAAAATAGGAAAATTAGTAAAACTAACAATGAATTTGTTTCTTAAGCAAAAGTGAAAATAATCGAAAATTAATCTGTTTTAAACTGTTATGTGAGTAATCAGTAGTCAGTACATTCAAAAAACCGTAAATAACGGTCCTGCAACGGGTTTTCATGCTTGGATTAAGTTATCCAGGTCTTGATGCAGTATAATGTTACAGGTCCGACTAGGATACAAAAAAAGTTGCTCTTCCATCGTAAGTTTATGCAGGAAAATTCATCAAAGCCCTTCTTTTGAACATGTCCTACGCGTATTTTATGGTTTTGAGATTAGGCGATTGAGTAGTTCAGCATAAAATTGATACGTCGTGCTCCTGCAACCAGCTCGTCATCACTCTCGCTTTATGCGGACGGTTGTTATCGTCCTTGAGCTTAAACATTTGGGCCAATTGTTAGTCTACGGGGGTAGATTATTAGTTCTAGCACCTCGTTAAGTTATTTGTCAGCCGTCATGGTGTTTCTGATCAAAACGCGCTCTGTTCTTCGACCGACACAAATTCCCGTCCAAATCATAATTGTTCTATCGTGGTATGAATAGTTTTTCTGAGGATGTTGTAGACGGCTATCACAACCAGGAACTCGCCAAGCACGTTCTCTACGTGAATCCGAGTGGAAACCGAACCGGGACTCATGTGTAAACACCACTACAGATAACAGGTCAACTTTCCAGAGCAAATGTTCACGACCTCACTCTTGTCGTCGTGCGCGATTTGCTCAACGTATTGCTGGAGTTCAAAGCGGTATGCGAGCATAAAGGTGGGCTTCATGCCGACTTCTTCTGACAGTTTGGTCACCCGCAAAGGGCTCCACCAAGAGCTGGAGCTTCTAAGCCAGCTGCATTTTCGTGGCAAAAATCGATCATGTCGTTGAGTGGTGATAGACTTTTTGCTGTGATATCTTTCAGCCACTTCACCAGTAGCACGATAACGTGACCATAACCTTGATTTCATATTTTGTACTGTTCCAATCTTTTCAGCAATACTATGCTCAGTACCCGCAGCTGGGAGCATGCCTACTGCCCTTAACATTTCCTCTATGTTGAAATGGCGCCGCTGCTTGATGCACACTATATTAAAACGTCGGAGAAAATCCTAGGTATTTATACTACTAGTATCTAGGCTAATTAGTAATACCGCGAGTAAGACCCGTAAAAATAGTATTATGTATACAAATCGCGATAATTTAAAATCTATCACACTATATTAATCATTCGAAATAAACGTTTCAATTGTTATAAAATTTAAATTTTACACAAAACAAAGTCGAAACTTACTGTTGGTAAAGGAAATTTTCGAACTTGACTACGTTCAAGCCGCGTAAATCTTTTATTTTTAATTTTATTTTACAAATTCAAATTTAGAATGGTTTAAAAAGGTTAACAAAGTAAGTTTTCATCAACAGAATTAAAAACAAACCATTTTTTTTGAGTTTCTCAACTTAATACAAAATATCGTGAAAATATCCCTAGACTTTGTTGAGGTGTATAACAGGGAACGTCAGGGCACTTGCCAAAGATACACAGGCAATAAATTTGAAACAGAGTAAACAAATCCAGAGCAATCAATAACGTGGAAGTGATCCATGTTCTAGTATGCAAGTGAATGTTTAATTCATACCAATTTATTACCTACCACTTTGCTTTTATTTTTTACGTAGGCAAGAACGAATTTTGTTATTTATTAAGAAAGAAACACAAGGTCAAATACGTTACAAAAGCATAAAGTAAGGATACGAGTATAAACGTAGACCTATAGTTTTTACTTAAGAAATACAAACAGATCTCTTTATTGCAAGCATTAAAACATATATACCGTGATCTTCTTTTTTATTATTTAAAGTTAGTAAAATAAGTACGAAAATAAAAGACATACTTAGGTACTTTTTGATAATAATATATCTACTTAAATTCACCTATTGATTGTTAAAGAATGACATCGGCATTAAGTCCGTCTATGTACAATAATGTACATTGCTACGTACAATGCAAGTGCTGAATTTAAATAAATAAAGAAAATAATTCCTGCACTCCTGAGTTTCTAAAGCCCGATTTACACATCGACAAGAACAGTAGCGAGTTAAAGTAACTCGCTACTATACTTGGCGATGTGTAAATCGGGCTTAACCCTATGTCAATGGGACTTTACAAGCTAAAAAACATCCAAGTACGTGCGGAACTGTGACCTTGTGCAAGGCAGTCAAAAAGATTTCAATTTATTAAAAATATCAGTAATAAACTTTTATATATAACCTATAAAATAATAATTGCATCATTCAATTTTATTACTATAGTTCCACAGTTTAACTTCGTTTATAATTTAAAGTACTTGAATTCCGAGAGTCCATTGTTTTATCACTAAACGTGTTCGGTTTAAACACGTTGGTGCCTTTATACAAAGTTTACAAAGAAGCATATAATAATGCAAAGTTTCCTTTTACTAGTGATAGAGACCTCTGCAATTCTCAATTATAAAAAAGAGGAGTTTTTAAAATTGGGCTGTTTTTGTTTTGTTTAAATACGGAAATGACATTTTGAAACAAAATCGTAGCAAATCCTAAATCTATGCGCCGATAGATAATACTATCAACGACAAGGACAAACGACTCTACCATGAAAAATGTAAAGGCTTGTTACCAAGATGAAGCGTAATTAGTTAAAACACAAAACAGGAATAGGTGCAGAAGGTAATTTAAAAACAAATTGCGCTTGAGCAACTTAGACATAGATAAAGCTCATGCACTGAATTGTCATAACATACATAATTTTTATTGAAAAATAACATTAAATGCAAGTAAAATAACATTAAATATATTATTGGGTTATGTAAGAGTATAGCTCGTCTTCGTGAGGTGACGGAGTAAGAATACAGTGTGTCACCACCCCATCTCATCATATGGGTGTCGGTAAAAACCGACTAAGGGACTATACGTGAATATTATCTTTACGTAATAAAAAGAAGGAAAACTTGAAATTAAACCCTATACCAATCCGTCTGGCCAGCGTAGTATTAGTAGGCCAAGTATCCCTCCTTCAGAGGAGGAGGCCCGTCCCTGCAGTGGGACATAAATGGGCTGTTATGATGATGATAGCTCGATTCATTTTCAACGATAATTCAAACGGTTAATAACTAGCAATATTTTATGAGCTTATAGCAAAGTTGAGAACGCTGGCGCGACCACCTATCGTAAGTACGAAAAATTTTGTTCGACTATCAATTAAAAAAAATAGTTTTTGATATATTGAGCTCTAAGTAAATTCAAATACTTATGCGTTTAATATTAGTTTATTATCATAGATGGCGTAGGTATACGGATTGATAATGATTTAGTATTTCCTGATTTCTATATGGTTGATGCAGTAAACATGTTGCAAGTGGTTTATACTTATTATTGGTTGTGCAATTATAAATAGGACATTAATAATTTAATATTCGAAATGATATCAATCTGTTTAACCTAATTAAATAAGTAAAACATATTATAATAAAAATAAATAAAAAGTATTGTTAATCAAAGTTAAACAGAAAAAGAAATTGATGTTCATTTCTACAAACACAACATTCTGCGAGTGACAGTCTAACTCTATTGTTTTAAAAGGAAAATAATAATCCACTTACCGACAGCAACAGCAAGTTAAATGGCGAGCTAACTTGCAGAATCCCGTGAAACAATGCCTGTATAATACATAAGGCCATCCATAGGCTGCTATAGACAACCTTAGATAATGCAAAGCATCATCCAAGTTCATCCACGGTGGTGTTTCTGAGAATATCTTGTTCACATCTGTTGTGTATATTGGTTCTTCATCGTTCAACATTTGTATTCTTCTCATTTCCCTGGTTTCTCTTTTTTGTCGTACTCTTAGAAGCACGCAGCCGGCTACTACATCTGATGGTACTAAGTCCGTTGATCTGAATAGTGCACTGAGGAGAGCTGTAAAAGGAATAATAGCAAATATTGTACTTGTTATTGTGTAGCGGATATAAGAATACAATAAACTTTTACGAAGACTATAATAGTTTTTGTAAAATACTAAATGTAAAAAAGTAAAAAGAAGGAAAACTTGAAATTAAACCCTATACCAATCCGTCTGGCCAGCGTGGTATTAGTAGGCCAAGTATACCTCCGTCACGGGAGGAGGCCCGTCCCTGCAGTGGGACATTAATGGGCTGTTATGATGATGATTAAATGAAAGTCTTGATGAATGTTAGTATCCATATTTAAATCTGTAATTACAATCTGTCTGTTATCTAAAAACATAGATAATGTAATAAATTAGAAGCGGGAAAACGAGCTTTGAATAAAAACACATCGAGTTACCACCCTATCACATTCCAATAAAGAAAAAATTGTCTCAGGGAAAGTTTGTAGATTTTAACCCTACTCGAACATTTACCTTAAAAACCAAAATGCCTATTCAGGAAGTAATGCTATGTTTAAATTAAAACCACGTTTCTGTAAATCCTATCACGTTTATATTAATTTGTCAAGTTTGGGAGCAACGAACGATAAAATTACAACTTTATTATGCAATGCATGTATTATAGATTACAGGTTGACCTAGTAAAAATTACCTAACTAATTAACAGGTTTCGTGATAAAATGTCGTTCAGAAGGTCATTTCGGTAAATAATTTAAGTTATATTTCTTTTATGAAGATATAATAAATTGGCTATTGTTTGCCCTCATGGTCATTTTGGACGTCAGTTCTTCAAATGTTTTACCTTATTTTAATTAGTTTACTATAATTAGAGTGTGAGAAAGTAATGTATACCTACTCCTAATTAGCAGGTTTAGATACAATTAAAATACAATGTACTCGTAGTTCAAAAATTTCTATATATTTTATACACGTCCGTCATGCTGATTGAATTTGTATTAAGTAGCCACGTAGTATCAACCTAGGCGGACTGTTGCTAAAAACATCGCCATTTTTTATTTAAAGGAAAACAATAATAATAATGATCTGTACATCATAATCATCTTCTATCATACTAGAATAGTATAACATCGATTATTGGTCTTCAAAAATCACGTTTCGGAGCCAAGAAGAAAATTGTCTTGGCTCTGAAACGTTAGACAATGGACCGGTATCGCCAACGTAGAAGAACTGTTTCGTCTGGCGAGGGATGGAAAGAGATATGCAGAGCTGACGGCCAACCTCCAATAGTGGAGAGGCACTGCAAGAAGAAGAAAGACAACAACTTGAAGAACGTAATAATAACAATTATAGAAATTTTTACTATTATTCTGTCACCCAAAAACTACTGAATAATTTTACTTTAATTTAGCATTAATGCAGCTAATACATTAGAATGAAAAGGCTATAAATTTATGAGATAACTGTCACCCACGCGGGTTAAATCTAGTGATATATAAAATTTCAATTGAGATTGAAATGGAGCTTCGTAGCACTAAAAAGTTTGTTCATTTCCTAACCTTTTCGCATGTAAATACACCTCTACCCACGTTGCGAAACGAACTAAATTGATATTGCATTTATTCAGCGTTTTTTTATTTGATTCCACTTTCATTTTGTTTATATTTAGAAAAGTAAGTGGTTGTTTTCAATTTCCCGTACGGTGAAGTTAAAAATACACATATTACCTACTATCTTAGCCATGATAACATTTTACACTGTGGGTGTCGTAGAAGCCATCAACGAGCGTTCCAATATAGGTAAATAATTTAAAGAAAAAACTAAAAGAGACTAGATAATACCAATTCCAACCCATCTCATCCCTTAGGTGTCGTAAAAACCGACTAAGGGACTATCCGTGAATATTATCTTAACTAAATACAAAGACGAAAAACTTTTAAACCCTATACCAATCCGTCTGGCCAGCGTGGTTTTAGTAGGCCAAGTATCCCACCGTCACGGGAGCAGGCTCGTCCTTGCAGTGAGACATTAATGGGCTGTCTTTAAATACCAATTTGTCGAGCCATCGTGGTATCTACACCCGCTACACTGGCCAGACGGTTTGGTACAAATTTACTTTTAGTTTTCTGAATTTCTGTTATACATCTTAACTAATACTTAGCATAGAGTACTAAGCTTAATCTTACCCCCTTACTCATAAACGCCTCTTAAATTTTAGTAGAGCTAGTCTTTTAAACTATCGCGATTAATTAGCTTAAACTCTTACGTTGTTTGGTATAAGGTTGGTTTTCGTAATAAAAATCTCGCTAAACAGTGATTAAATTTAAGAGGCGTTTATGAGTAAGGGGGACTATATTTTACTACAAGTAGAATCGTGTTAACATCATTGGTGCTTCATCAATCACTCATTAACCGTTACGTTTTTGAACTTGAATGACAGAAAGCGGTCAATGTAGTTACTATAATTATTTTTCTGTAACTGTTTGCTTTCTATTCACCTTTGTGAGTTATAATAATATGTATTACCGTATCATATACCTATTATGTGTATAGTTATAGTATTTTTATGTACTATTATCTCTGCGTACATTGTGGACGGAGCCGTTATAAATAAATCGCTAGGTTTAAGCTCTAAGCTAAAAAATATTTTTTGTTAACCTAAAAGCTAATTTTTGTAATAGACTAAATTAAAAATCCTATTCGGTATGCAGGTTAAAAGAATAGCGGTAAGCATCACTTGGTGTTTTTTTTTACAAGGGATAGTAAAAAACTCCGTGGTGTACAAATATAAAGCTTAGACCTGCGCTCGTCAACTTAGGATACAAGCAGCTGCTGCTTTTTTAGCTATGTAAATACATATTACTCGTTTATCATTTGCAGTAACGAGTTTTTAAATCATGTAGTAATTTGACGACTTCTGTTAAGTGTTGTTGTTATTCATGAGTGCTACGCATATATCTTGGGTTCGAATCTCGATCAATGTAATTCTTGTGTGCATGAATATGAGTGTTTAGATCGGTGAGTTAGGAAATGTACATGTATATACAAAAGAAAGACGTTCTTAAGTATCTTTATCAGTCGTCTAGTAGGTACCTAAGGTAGAGCTCTGCTTAGATTAGGCCTAGATAGCGATGTGTGTGTGTGGAATATAATATTAATATAATATTTGTATAACTTTTCATCTCATAGAGGAGAAATGAGGTTACTATACCAAAAAGGTCGTGAATTCTTTTTAATAAAACGAATAAACATTAATCATTTTAAAGTATCAAGTCAACGCGTTCAGTGTGATTTAAATTTGGAATGATTAATCGATTTTCAAATGCACTATGATGAATGTCAGAAGTGTAATAATATTATTAAATTATTATGTTAGTTTTTGACGGAGCATAAACATGATTATTTATTTTCGTTCATAATATTGATGTAGTAATTGTTTTATAACGTTTAATAACATCATAATATTCATTTTGTTGTCAAATAAAGGTGTGAAGCAGCAACGTAGAAAGACTGCTACATACTCGTTACCTTTATTCTTAGAGGGTATTCGCGAATTTCATTAGATCCGCATCAGTTTCGATCTATTCTTTAAGGTGCTACGAAAGCACGTCAAATATAAAACAGGGTGTAAACATATAAACTTGAAAAAAAAAAAACTATTCTATTTAATAATATAAAGGATTACCTGCTACTTGTTGAAATGCTTCTTTCCCGTGCTCATCCCTCTTGAGCCAGCAAAAGGCCCACCTGAATCTTCTAGACCACAGTCCAGTGACCTTCCTATGATGCCTTACTTGGTTAGGCGTGTCTTGCATGTCGCCGTAGTTGACTGAGCCCAAGGGGTCAAATACCATAAACAGACCGAACACAGTAAGGCCTAATTGGACCCAGTTGAATAAAACTATACCTGTAACAAAAAATATCGAACATGTAATACAGAAAGCGAGCTATGGTGCAGTGAAGTTTACGCCTGCTACGCATAGGTTTCAGGTTCAATTCTCGGTTTATGCAAATCTTTGAGTGCCTGAACAAAAAATAAATATTCACGGACATCTCTACACAGTGCCACCTGTTCCCAAAGTAAGCTAGGCTTAACCTGCTTGTGTTATGCGTAACAGAACAACGGATATTACTACATATATTCTTTTTTTTGTAATACATATTATTATACATAGAAACACTCAGACCAATGCAAATAATCATGTACACAAATATTTGCATTCGGGAATCGAACGCGAGACCTTTGCGTAGCAGTCATATTATATAACCACTACGCCACAGAGGTCGTCAACATCGTCAACATTATTGCAAATGTAGTAAGTACCTAAGTTTTATTTTAGAACATGGAATAAAAACAAAAAAAAACAATAATATTTTTTAAGATATAATGGTAGAGCTTTGCTCTGGGATTAAGCACGCTAACATTGATTTCCATTATTGTATGTATGTAGTAATTGAACTGAATCCAGAGCGTGCCATACCTTGAGCTCAAGGGATTATCAACCAATCTAAGAGGAACGTGTAACTGTATAAGTTTCAAATTCCCGTGCTAATTTTATTGTAATCAATGTTTGAAAACTATTAGAAACTAAATTAAATTTAAGTTCTTGGTGTAATTAATGTTACTTGTCCCGTATATGTTAAGATAGGATGTTGAATTTTGTTTGAATTAATTTCTTGTAAGCGTAATACTATTTTAATTGAAATATTTACTTAAAATATTTTGTCAATTTAAACAAAGTTTTAAAAGTAATTAAAATTTAAGAAATACTTAATATTAGTTGGAAACAGAAGAAGTTTATAGAAAAAAATTATTTATTTTTTATCTTTTTTCTGTTTATATCGATCTTGTGTATTGTCTTTTAGAATACAATAATGTTAATACGTTCTCACTTAAGTATCCTAAATTTAAAACAATCAACTACCGAATAAGATTATTTTATTTACAGTGATCTATGATCGTCTGTAGAGTCTAGTGACCCTTTTTCGTTGAAACACATAAAGATTATATGAAAACTAAATTAAAGTAATATGTACCTTGTTAAGTCACTAGTTACTTCTAATGTTTTCTTTTAAAAAATCGTCTTTATAAGAATCTGAATAAACATCATTAAACACAAAAAAAACTATGTAAGAGACGCTTGCGGTCAGTCTCTATTTTTCACAAAGAGAAACTTAAATATTAAAGTAGCAACAATATGGGACAAAACTTACTTTGTATAACAATGCTGGAGAATTTGTCTTCTACGGAGCATTGGATCACTTCGCAGAACATCCACATGGTACCCATCACGTTCAGGGCTGTCTCTGGGAACACTAACAGGACTCTGCAAATAAAATTATTCATAGTTATTATTCTTTTCCATCCATAGTTTTCTCCGTGTGGTGACGGAGTAAGAATAAAATATGTCACCACCCCATCTCATCCCATGGGTTTCGTAAAAACCCACTAAGGGACTTCCGTGATTATTATCTTTACGAAATAAAAAGAAGGAAAACTTGAAATTAAACCCTATACCAATCCTATAGTCTGGCCAGCGTGGTATTAGTAGGCCAAGTATCCCTCCGTCACGGGAGGAGGCCCATCCCTGCAGTGGGTCATTAATGGGCTGTTATATTACCTATTATTATTTTATATCAAGTAGGCAGTTGATAAGCAACTGAGAAATGATTGTATCCTGTTTATATTTTTCGAAAACATAAAAAAAATAACTCTAACACACATTGTTACTTAAGCAGGCGTTATATTTTACACATAGCGAGTAATAATAAACAACATAAGATATAAATATGACAATGTATTATATTGAAACTCAATTTATTACGTGTCAACCATTAATTTTTAACAATTTGAAGGTTAAACAGATTTATTACTTTTTGTTTGGACACTAAAAAATATTATTTATGTCTAGTAAACTATTTTTATCTGTTTGGTGATGGAGTAAGAATTCATTGTGTCATCGTCTCATGGTGTGGGTGTTGGTAAAAGCCGGTTTAGAGTAAGATGTTTTCGAAACGTAAAAAAACATCCCCTTTAACGTAAAACGCAAGGGTGGGAGACCACTTACAAGGTGGAACGATGACTTGGTTAGGTTAGGTTAGGTTAGGTTAGAAGATGAACAGACGGACACGACCGCGCAGGGTGCAAATATTTAGAGGTCTACTTACGTGCAGCAGTGAACTGTCAGAAAGGAACAGGAACACATACCGAGGCGAGCCCTAGACTGGAACCAACAAGGAAGGCGTAAACGTGGTCGTCCAAAACAGACTTAACAGAGGACTGTCGCTGCAGAAGTGAAGGGTATAGGAAAGACTTGGTGCGAAATAAAGCGCGAAGCTCAAGACCGACCGGGATGGAGACGAACTGTGGAAGCCCTCTCCCCCATCGAGGGGACTTAGGAACATAAGTCAAGTAAGTCATGTGCAGCAGTGGACAATACAGGTGGATATGATGATAAAGATCTCCTATATCTATCTGACCACCGATGTGTAAGTAGGTGTAGTGTCCCTGGGACTGTACCATGCAGACGATTTCACGTCCGAAAGGAGTGTTTACACCATTTACGGCGGCATATAGCCGCAGGCTTAGTGGGACGTCGTCGGTTTCTCTTTAATGTCCCTGAGGCGAGTCTACGGCAATTGAAGACGGCTGTCGTTAGAGTCGTGTGCTTGTAAAGGTAATCTTGGTAAATTAATAATCATGTACAAAATGGAAATAAGAAAATTGAAATTTATTTTACGATTTATTTTTGAGTAAAAAACAGGTACAAAACAATATCAGACTAGTGTTTTACTTTGCCTCAACTTTTAGATTTTTTTATTGATAGCCAATTAAAATTGTCTAAGTATAAGTCATGTTTACAGTAACATGCTACGATTCTTTAGTTGTTTTAACAAAGAGACGCATGCATTTTGTTTATATGTACATCATAATCATAACAGCCCATTAATGTCCCACTGCAGGGACGGGCCTCCTCCCGTGACGAAGGTATACTTGGCCTACTAATACCACGCTGGAAAGACGGATTGGTATAGAGTTTAATTTCAAGTTTTCCTTCGTTGTCCCTTAGTCGCTTTTTACTACACCCATGGGATGAGATGAGGTGTTGACATATTGTATTCTTACTCCGTCACCACACGGTAAGGTACAGCTGTATAGATAATCCTTTTAACATCATAAGACAAGTTAGCGACGCAATAATAGTGTTTAAGAGTAGTTTAAATTATAATAGTAAAACAAATACAGAACATAATCTTAGTAAATAGATCTAACCTCAAGTATAAGTAAGGTCAGAAATAATAAAGATGACGACTTAGTTTTTCCATACAATTCAATGAAACATTAGAAATTACGTACTTAGTAATGTTTGTACAAATATGTCACGAGTTGGGTTTATCTAATGTTGGCTTATTATTCATTCTGCCATGTTGCGGAACTTAAAAAAACCAAGCTCGAGTCAAATACATTAAGTAATAAGCATACAATTAAATATACAAATAGTTAATACTAAAGAAGTATCGTCTTTACCGTTAGTTCGTGATTGTCGAAAAGAAAAATAGTTTTCGAATACTAAGTAGGTATCTTAAACTTGTAAAATAAATAATTATTTCATTTAAAACAAGTATTAAAAATAAGGTTAATGTTGGAAATAGTTAGAATCAGTTGGAAATGAAATAAGTAAGTTCATGTATGGATTGTTTTTAACTCATTGTTTTAAAAGGTTCAATATTGAAACCTTTTTTTTTTCAATTACCTAACTCTGAAAGGTACTGGAATTAATTTCGCTTAGTACAGTTGACTTTTTAGCGTTATTTTTACGTCCGTGCAAGTTCTGAAATAAACTAGTAGAGTAACTAGAGTTTTTTAGTTGCCTAAAGTTACTTTAGACAATTAAAAAAACTACCCGCCTTCACTAAAGGACAGAAGACCTTCATAGTACTACTATAAAAACTGTTAATTTTATGAATGCCTTATTACAGCGAGTTAATGTTTTCCTTTTGCAATGCTATACGACGGAGTCGAGTAACATAGAGTCATTCATATCATGCCAATTTTTTTTTATCATAAAACTAAAGCCATACCATTTATCTAATAGGTTTGGATATAGTTAGACTAGTGAATTTTCCTGCATTAGTAAAGATGGCGCGTTCGTAAAGAATAATATCAATTGACAATTATGTCGAATGAATGTTTTGTTAACAGATAATTTATGATAAACAATGACTCAAGATGTAAAAGTGCGTATTGTCGGTCAAGATTCAAGTGCAATACGTAAACATTAGCACGAGCATTGTTTACTTTACAATACTGTACTAAGGAGAAATCTGACGGGGAATTCTTTTGTTTTATTCATCTCGTTTAGTAAATGTCAAATTTGAGTAACGTCACATGCTTATCATGGACTAGAGTCCAGTTGTCTCTGAGACCATTTTTTATGAGTTCGAGGGGCGTGCGTGCATACGCTGCCCTCGTTGTTACTGCGACAAAGGACATCTATTGTAAAAGTAAGACCGTACTAGAATTGAATTTTAACAAACACAATACTAGATTTAGCTGTCTATCGTAGATTATTGGAGCAGTAATGTATTAGAACTAGACAAACAAAAATTAAACATTAAAACTGTTTTTTAACGTCTAGGAATGGCAGTTGACGCATGCAGGATCTGTCATGAGCACATGGTACAAAAAACTACCTACTCAAGTAAGTATACTATAAGTTGTCAAGTACCAAAGCTATGTTCAGTGTAGGACTAGATGGCGTTGAAAGTGCGATTAACTTGCACTGAAATCATAATTATAGCCCATCAATGTCCCACTGTAGGGACGGGCCTCCTCCCTTGACAGAGGGATATTTGGCCTACTAATACCACGCTGGCCAGACGGATTGGTACAGGGTTTAATTTCAAGTTTTTCTTCTTTTTATTACGTTAAGAGTCCCTTAGTCGGTTTTTACGACACATGGGATGAGTGATCTATTGTATTGTTACTCCGTCACCACACGGAGAAGACTGAAATAGTTATACATATTGCTAGGTGTAGGTACTCAAAGACGTTAGAACAGTTGTTAATTGATTAAAAGTAAAAAAAATCGGCTCAGAGTAAGACAAAAAAGAAATTGCATAATTTATTAACCTCTACCGAATTTTTAGCATTAGGAAGATTAGAAAATAATCCGACATTTGACATTGGTCCAATCGCTAAAGTATTATTAAATTCTATAAAAAAACTGCAAACATTTCGTCTATTCATAAACTGATTACCGTTGATCGTTTATTTATCGTTCGAAAATTACTTGGATATAAACTAAACTGTAGTTATAAAAACAAATAGAACGTTTATGAGATAATATTATTAGTTTACTCGTTCCGTTAATTTGATGATCAAGACTATACACAAAGTAGAGATGAGTATAGAAGTCAATCAACGCTTACACACAGAATCAATACTCTAGCCTAGATATACCTACAGGGCAGTTCTTGTAATTACCTTTTAAAATCGTATATAAATATCATGTCATTCAATTTTAAACGTCAATAATGTTAAATTTGACTCTTTACTAACCTATTAGATATCGCCAAACGCTAATCAAAGGCTGTAGAGTTATCACCGGCAGCAAACCATTTTTCATAACGGCCTCTGTGGCGTTGTGGTTATACAACATGACTGCTACACAGAGGTCTCGGGTTCGATTTCCGCTCAATGCAAATATTTGTGTGCATGAACATGATTATTTGCATTGGTCTGAGTGTTTCTATGTATACCTTATATGTAAGTATTTACAAAAAAAAAAGTATTAATATCTGTTTTACTGTTACCCATAACACAAGCAGGATAAACCTAGCTTACATTGGGAACAGATGGCGCTGTGTAGAGATGTCCGTGAATACATTTATTTATTTTTTGTTCACATTTACAAAAATTAGGGTTTGGAATATTGTAATAAAACAACTTTAGCGCAACCGCCAAACGTAAGAACGAAAACTATTCCAAACAAGAAATTTGTCTTCTGTACTTATCTGTTATGTGATAACTTTAAAAATAGAATACACGTTCAATATTATTTTTGACTGCTTATTGAGTCACGACTAAGATCTATTTATTGCCGGCGAATGTTCCGAAGCGTATTTCAAACAAAAAGCGCTATTATTTCTTTTAAAAGTAGGTCTTGTTTTGTTTGAATAATTATTTAAGATTAAAAGAACACAATTCGTTGCATGATATAATATACTGATGGCTAGGTTAGCTCTCAAATTCGCGTTATAACAGTAAACTATTTATCCGTCGGGTGACGGAGTAAAAATACAATATGTCACCTCGCCATCTCATCCCATGGGTGTCGTAAAAACCGACTAATGGACTATCCGTGAATATTATCTTTCCGAAATAAAAAAGAAGGAAAACTTGAAATTAAACCATATACCAATCGGCCTGGCCAGCGTGGTATTAGTAGGACAAGTATACCTCCGTCACGGGAGGAGGCCCATCCTTGCAGTGGGACATTAATGGGCCGTTATGATGATGATGATTTAAAGAAAAAAAGACTCCGTAATAGAGATCAAGCCCAGCGTCGCGGGAATTTGCAGCGATGAAAGTTTACAGATGCTACTGTGTAGCCTAGCCTAGCTTAGCCTACAAATGGTCTTGATTCAAGTCCTTGTTTTTTCAATTATGTTCCTAAATATGCAGATTCCGATTCAAATACTAACTATAGTCATTGTTTATTAGAACACCTACGTATTGACCTCGTTGATCTATTAAGGAAGGCAAACCTTTATATCACAAGGTGTCTGCTATAATTTTCTTATTTTGCACGTGCAGACTGCATTTCAATAAATGCGCATTAACTACGTGGCCAGTATAATTTTAATTTTTATAAGGCTTTTGTCCGTTTGGTGACAAAGTTTGAATACAAAATGTGACAATCCCATCACATCCCATACGCGTTATATAGACAATTGGCAGATATTATCTGTTCGAAAACAAAATATGGAAAATTTTACTTTTACCCAAATTAGTTAGGCAAAGTTCGATTGGGCCTTTCTATGTCGTGAGCTTGTAAGAATAGGTGACATGTCCCCATCTAGTCCCAGCGACTAAGGGAGAGTTCGCAGTTATTTATTCTCGCCCTTATTGGAAGAGACTTTTCCCTGAAGTAAGTCACGTTTAAAAAAGGGACTACAATCAGTACTTACTTGATCAACAATAGTGGTGACACCATTTTCCTGACATCAATGTCTGTGATGGTGCCTCTCGCTGACTGCTGAGCCAAGGCTGCCAGTAACAGCATTAGTGCTGCCTGTAGCGTCAGCGTCCCGCATAGATACAACCTTACGAATGCACCTCCTTGCCAGCCTTCGTTCTGACACTGCCATGTTACTGGGTATAGAACTTCTACTACCAATGCTATGAGAACCAACCTGGGGACAAAATTAAATGTATTAATACTTGTTCTATATTTTACAAATTTATTTATTTTTGTCTTAAAAATTTGCCCTATGTATTGTGCCCTGCATACATACAGACATAAACTTCATGAAAACAATGAATCGTATTAATTGGCGATGGATTTGCAACCGGGCCTCGCGTTAACAGAATACGTAGGAGCATGCTGCACACTAGTGGGAATTCCAAAATATACTTATATGAAATTTTAAAGAACAATTCCAATGTTGTTATTGAGTTCATGGGTATAAAAATAATTATAATACAAGTATTTTATACTTCACACCTTCACACAATGCAATCTAAAACCAAACTAAGCTGAACTCCACTATAGCTAAATTTGTTTTGGCTATGCAAGTAGTAGTAGTGGTTACGTACTAAATACCAAAAACCCAAGTATTTAAATAAAATAAAAACAAAACAGGCACACAAAACAATATGTTTTTTTTTTAAATCAGTTAAAAATAATTTTAAAAAATAATTTCGAAATCAGTTTAAATAAATTTTCTAGCGACATCACAGAAGCACTGAGCTACTATACGAGATATAATGCAGAAAATGACGGATGTATTACCGTAAACCGCACTGACAATGTACCTACAAAAGATTTAGCCTCCACACCACTGAACCGATACCACAACGAACGTACCTAACTTTGCGTTTTGCGGTCAGGATCATACGGCTTGTGAAACTATACATTATGTACTAGTAGTTATAAGCCATGCGTCACCGTGGTCAGTCAATTTTACGAAGGTTGATTGCCTATTATCGAAACCTTATCGGATGAAGGCGTGGAATTACCTTAGCAAAACGTGCGTGAAATTTCTATATATGAAAGCTTGCCATCCCTTCTGTCTGGGTTGTATAAAAAATGGGTTTATAGTTCATTTAGCAAAATGTACGTTTACTCGAATGATTCAGAAGGCATGTCCGGTCTATAGTTACCTCGGAGGAGCTTGACTGATTTCGAAATCTCATGTCCTATTAGACTTGTATTCAAATGTACAAATGTCCCGAATCGAGATGTTTTTATTGTCTGTATACTTATCTTTAATAAAAGAAATACTATTTATATTTACAGAGTTAGAGAATCGATTCTCTTTCCTTAATTTCTGAATGTTCAAATACAAGAATAAAAAGAAACATCGCAATACATACATCTTGATATCCAATTCAGAGTACTTACCTAGTAATTTGACCCACTAGATCTATCTGCGCAGTAGCTTTACTAGTCATTGAACCGCAAGAAACGTTATTTCCTATATTATTATACATACCTACTGTACATCGGACGCATTTCATTACATCATAATACTTAACAGTAGGTAAAAACTCAAGGAAAGCGACCATATCCTTCCTTTATCATGGTACTCGAGGATAACCTAAATATTTCCAATAATTAGTGTTACATTCTTACATATTTCATTCAATTTATTGTGTAACAAATCAAATGGTTTTGTTTGTAGTAAAATGTAACCTTAAATTACAGTTAATCGATCACGAACAATACGGAAATCATTTGTACTAGAAATCCTTTATCAAGGATATTATTATATCATTGGTGATGCAAATTCCCCCTTTATTTGCATCACAGATTAAAAATCCTTATTAGTATTGACAAATCTCGGACTACCTTGGTCTTCTTATGACTAACGGTAGGGCGGGCGGGCGGTAATGCCCGATTTACACATCGACAAGTACAGTAGCGAGTTAAGTAGTAAGTTGTTGATTAGGTTGATTTAAATAGATCTCCATCCTATTTTTTGGCGAGTTAAGTCGCTACTGTACTTATCGATGTGTAAATCGGGCTTAACGGTTGCTTTAAAATGATGCCGCGGCATTGAAAGGGATTTTATCGCACGGCATTTTTCATTTTAGAGCAAAGTAATTTATGTCGTATTTCTGTAACAGTAGGGTTGAATGTCCATTAGTAAAAATTAAAATCCCTTGCCATGCCGTCCGGGTCTGCGTAGGTCATTACTCCGTCACCACACGGAGAATTACATCCTACGAAGAAAGTTAATTTCGAGTTTTCCACCTTTTGTATGGGTAAACCCGCGGAATCTCCCTTAGTTGAGGTTTAAGATGAAAAACAGCGTTTGTATTATTAGTCCGTCATCAATATTTTATTTCGCGAAGTTTCGGTTGTATTGCATCGATCGTAGTCTCGTGTGAATATAGATTATGGATTAAAATTAGCCTCTGGTGGAACTACGAGTGTATGGGCTTACTTATATGAACATGTGACGACCTTAGATGACGACCTCGATGGCGCGACGGTAGCGCAAGCGGCTGCCGTGCAAGAGGTTGTGGGTTCGATCCCCGCGCAGGACAATAATTTGTGAGATTCACAAATTATTGTCCTGGTCTGGGTGTTCTTTGTGTCCGTTAATTGATGTTTGTAAAAGGTCCCCGCGACACAGGGCATGATCCCTAGTGCGGGAGTTGTCTATAAACAGAAGAAAAATGTAGGTATAACTGAGCGTAGACTCTGTACAAGTTACATTATTATTTAACTGTTTCCATGTCTCCGAGCCAAAACGTAAGACACAGACCTCTGTGTCTTACGTTTTGGCATGTATGTATGAGTATCCTTTTATAACCTTATAAAGGATACTCATACATACATTTTACTATTTTTAACCTTTTAGTTCTTTTCTTCCTTAAAGCTTGTTTTTGAAAACGATTTTTCAATTATTTTTTTAAATTCTAACTTTTATTTGTCTTAAAGATCGGTTCTTATAATTAGCTATATTTTTAACCCAAAGGATTTTGTTTTCGATACTGGTACGGAAATAGTACTTATAAATAATTATAAAAACAAGTATAGTTAGAGTTACACCAACAACGAATGACGTCAACTAACAACTGAACCAAAATGATCTTGGAATAGGTATCAGTGTAAATATAAACAACCATAACACTTGAAACAAAGAAGATACTACAAACAGTTTTGTTTTTACTACTTTGAACACGAACATCAAAAAGTGTTTATTGCGTAAATCAATTTTATATACTCGATACAACTATCGATTAGTTATATCGAGTACTCGTAATGCAATACGATTTAATGAAATTTTCTCACTAGGGAAAAGAACAAAGCTCTACATTGGGTATTTAAGTATAGGTCGTTAAAAATAAATGCCATCTTGGTATTTCAAATTTTTATACAGTTATTTTAACTCGTGTGCCGCGCTTTCCGTTATTCTTCCTTTCCCAGCTACAAATCCAAAGGGACATTAATTTGCAGGAATTAGGGGCTATCAAAATTAATTTACTAGCAAAAAAAACTAAATTAACGAAATTTAGATACCGCGATGCTTCCCCGGTCTAATTTTAATTCCGAAAACTACTAAAAATATCGTAATTAAAATCACTTAAACTTTCATTTTTTGCGGTAAAAAAGAACTTGACCTAAAATAGTACAGCTATTTTGAATTAGCCTAACAATTGGTTCATTGAATGAGTTAAACGACATTCGCATTGGCATACGGTCGATGGAAGTAACAACAATTTAAAACCCATTAATAGGCAATCAGACCGAGATCCGAAGGTCGGGAGTAGTACAGAGAAACTGACAATATTGAGAACAGGGGAAATTACATTTATATACGAAGAGAGGTTAAGTACGAGTACTTACACTGTACTGGGCTATTTTTGAATTGGTACCCTATGCATAGAATATGGGATCAACATAGAGGCATGAGAGAAGTGTAAAGTCAATTTTTAAGGCAAAGAAATATTTTACTCGCCCTTAATTGTCCCTTTACAGAGACCGTAATGTGTCAGGCTGTGTCAGTCTAAAATGTCCCATTGCAGGGACAATCTTCCTTCTGTGACGGAGGACAACTTGGCCTACTTATACCACTTTGGCTAGACGAATTGGTATAATGTTTTATGTAAAATTTCCTTCTTTCGCTTTCGTAGAGATAAGGAATTATAAGTGTTATGGGAATTGTGACAACATGTACTCGTACTATTATCCGGAGAATAACGATTATCAGATGTTGTGTTCTAAGCTTTTTAACTAAGGAAACATCTAAAACCTTTTAGCTAGGAAAGAACTTGAAACCTTAAACTAATGCGTCTGGTTAATTAAGTAAAGTAGGATAAACTCCCTTACCCCCAAGGGCCTCGTAAGTATAATCTGACCTCAAATGAGAAGCTTAAAGGACGCTAGGGAGAACACGACTCTTCAACATCATTTCACTGCAACGACCACTTACTATAACAGACCTTCATACAGAGGACTTAAAAAATACTAAAGGGAAAATTAGACAACCAAAATTACACTGGACAAACGGATTGATAATTTAGTACAGAGTTTTGTGGCGTAGTGGTTGCATAACATGACTGCTACGCAGAGGTCTCGGGTTCGATTCCCACTCAATGCAAATCTTTGTGTGCATGTATAACATGTATTTACAAAAAAAAGTATTTAATTATGATTATCCGTACCCATAGTACAAGCTTTGCTTATTTTGGGACTAGATGACGTTGTGTGAATGTGTGAGGAATATTTATTTACTTATTAAGGTTTCCGTTTTTATTCACAGAGATGAATATTTGCGTAGATGCTCCTTCTGTTTGCACCGACAGTGTGCCTTGCCTTTCCCTTATGCCCGATTTACACATCAACAAGTACAGTAGCGAGTTAAGTAGTAAGTTGTTGATTAAGTTGATTTAAATAGATCTATATCCTATTTCTTGGCGAATTAAGTACGTAGTAGCCCCTTCTCTCTCGACTCGCCAACTTATTTCGCCAAAAAAATGGATGGAGATCTATTTAATTAAACTTAATCAACAACTTACTACTTAACTCGCTACTGTACTTGTCGATGTGTAAATCGGGCTTTAGGCTGAGTTGAAAGACAAAGGACACAAAGGAAAAGAACAATTCACTAAATTAGGATAAAACTTAAGTATAAAACATGCGTGCAATATGATTTAATTACCTAACATGATTTTAGAGGTGAAAGTAAGCCGGTGATGTAACGGCGTCTGCATAAGATGTCCTCACATATATTATCTGTGTAAATCGCGGTCAACGGAAGTACCTAACGAGGTTTAAATATGGACACGTAATTGTTGGACATTGTTTATGGACATGACACGTGCGTTTTTACTTAATTTTAATATGCGGATGAAATTATGTATGGAATGTAATATTGTAATGTTTTAGGTTATAATTTTAATGTCTTTTAATGGAATTGGGTCACAAATATCTTGAAATACATAGCTGACACAAATACTTACAATGAAATAAGTAAAAATTTGTCAAAACTTTACGCGGCAAGGTAATATTTCCGCGCTGCTAAACTATTTTTATCATTTATGAGGTAGCTCGTCGTTTTTGTGGATAGTATTACTTAACAAACTGCAACTGGATTCTCCCTACTTTAATGATGGGGGTAACTTAACATACTACCTAACAACTTCCACACTAGTAAGGGAGCTCGATAAAGGGTTTGTTTCTAGTTTTCCTTTCACGAGACGCCTTTCTAAATCTCCTTTTACGACATCCAAGGAACGGGAACAGCTGGTGACATTTTGTATTTTCAGTCCATCTCTACAGAATTATTATGATCACTACAACACGGACAATGGGAACTGAATATAATAATCATTCCAAGTTTTGTAACAAAACCATATTGTTTTATAACATAATATAATATTTTAATGAACCAGCAACTGCAATTCTAATTAAAAAATTTCGTTATACGAGATATACTCGTAATTATGCCTACACAATGTTAAACACTTTCCCGCCAAAAACGTTAAAAGCATTACGTAATGGCGTCATGTGTTACACTTAAAATAACATTGTTATAAATAAAATAACTCGTGGCTTTACAGGAATAATCCATTATCGTTTAATTTTATTTCATTGATACTTAATATACTTACTTACATGTCTTTTTTTGTGTGGTAACATAATGGGAAGTTATTAATTAACTTGTAATTGAGATACGTAATAGGTAAGGTTTGTTATGGCAACGACTGATCTTAGAAACGGTCTTAGAAATCTTACGGGAAGCCCTATACTAATCTGTCTGGCCAGCAAGAATATAGGCTTATGAAACAATTTTTAAAGGTTGCTTATGAAGATACATCCATATGAGCACGTAGTTTTACCAGCTTTACTTTAAACTCCTAAAACAATAGCTTAATAGACAGACAAAACCTTTTGTAGATTGGATAGGTACCCTTTCTTGTTTTTTACAGCGTGATGTTATTTAGCCTTTCTAGATAATTAGATGGAACCGTAGTCAACGGTAATCGTGCTGGAAAGATACTTAGAGTTCGACTTCCCATATATAGAGATATTTATTTATATAAATACTTAGAAGTGCTCCCTTTCCACTTTCTCTTACTAAGGGTTAATTGTCCTTGGGAAGATACGGCGTGGTCATATATTATGTTTGGTGATAAATTTGAACGTTGATTGGCGTTAGATATAAAGTATAATCTTACCAAACGAATCTGAATAGCAGTTCGAATATGCTGGGAAATACAAGATCGTCCGAAGCTGCCAGCCATTTTCGCCCCAGCAATCGAAGCGCTGGCATTCTGAAACAAATAATTTACATTATTATTACTAAGTCAGATTCAAATTACAATAACTGCTAAGTAAAATACTTATTCAGGAACTTCTAATAATACCTCGTATGACCGATCGATTGAAAACTAGAAAAGTCAAAAACAATAACGGCTGTCCAACGGATGGTTAGCAGTAAAAATATTTACGGCATTTATGCTAATAAATCATTGTTTTAGATTGCCACTAAAATCATGGCACGTCATTTAGATATGAAAAGAGCATTGTAGTAGAAATGGACAGTATACGTATTTATATTCCAGTTGTAATCAATTTAAATACAATAAAAACCGTCATAGAAGTAGCCTAGTGGACAGGCAAGCTAGAGTTCAAATGACCGACATAAGAATGTATTAAATTAACCCCCTTACTCATAAACGCCTCTTAAATTTTAGTCAATTAATTAGCTTAAATTCTTACGGTTATGTTTGGTATAAGGTTGGTTTTCCTAATAAAAATCTCGCTAAACAGTGATTAAATTTAAGAGGCGTTTACGAGTAAAGGGGGTTATTAGTGTCTAGACGGATATAATCGGTTTGGTAAAATAATCTATTTATGTAAATTATGTACATAATCTAAATATTTCATTATTTATACGATATTACGCACATTTTATAATATCATATTTCTTTATAGAACTCGTACGAGAGACACACTGAGTCACCTAGTTAGTGTAAACATGTTATGATTAGGTATAAGTACCTTAGTTATATACCTTTATTAATATACTCGTACCTATAATATTTATTTTATTCTACGTCGCACACTAAGTTTGTTTGGTAGCTCGTATATTTTATTTATGTCCGTGGTCTGAAAAATTCGCCTAAGGATTATTATTCATAAGACATCGAAAGATTGAGAAAATCGAACGAAAATTTAACTCTATGCTATTTGTCTGGCCGTTTCGTCCTTCTGGGCCAAGCAATATGAGAGAGGCACAGAGCTCGGAAATAGGCACCAGAAGAAATATTTTAAAGAAGTCAATGTACTTATAGAAGCTGATTTTGCGCATTTTTACTAATATGATAAAGCGCTTTTCTATCATCACGCTAACTTATTACAAAATAGACAGCTTACATTACTAGATTCAATGTTAATGAATATATGAATAATCTATTTACTGTTTCGATGATTTGAAAGGCCGTAGTAGTGGTCGCGGAAATGTGTTATTACACGGTAAACCTGTTAATAACCTTATCAAGGTAACAAAGTAAAAAGAATAATAATTACATGTTACATAAACCCTGATTTGATTAACATTGTTATTTTTCCTTAAATCTTATTAATTTTCCTCGGAAGGACTAAGCTAGTATATACTTAATAAAGAATAATTATTAAATATAAAACAAACGTAAAGAGCGTATGAAATAGGAGAAACTCCCGATTCATTAGTAATGTAATTAGTTCAATTTTCGTGTGCTAAATTTTTAAATTATATCGTGATTTTCTATTACTTATTCAGACAGTAAATTAATCTTTATTAAAAACCTTCTCGTTATTCTAATGACAGAATGTTTAACGAATGTGGGTGAGCTGAACGCGCTGTTTTGTAGGCCCTTAATACGGTAGCCTGATGACCTGATGAAGACGACAAGAAAACCTATACAGGACATTTCAAGGTGCAATTATTTGGTGGTGGTCATGTCTGTGAAACTCCTCGCCAGACATAGAAACACTCTCGGAGATGGTAAAAGTTTTTATGACAATGCTTTTTAAAGATTGGAAGCTGGGTGGAGGAGGTTAAAATTTCTCTTTATCACGCGTTATTCTTGTGTTAAAGGTCAGGAAGCCAGACTGGCGTAGAAATAATATTTGTGTTTATTAAATAGTATTAAATAAGTCATGTTAATTTTTAACATTGAATTTGTTCCAAATCACGTTACTGAGGAGTTTGGCACGTGCATCATAAGAGGCGGAATAGTCTTACACATATTGTCATGGCGTCATGTAACACTGCGGTGTGTCGCTGTCCGAGATTCTGGATACCCAATGCTAATTTGTCTTGAACACAGTATAAAAAGAACAGTGGTAATTTATTTTACTAGAAAATTAGCGCTGATACCTTTTTATAATACGCAGTTTTGGATGATTTTTCAAAATATTATAATAAGTATTTCCGTGTAAACTATCACATATCGATACGAGCCGAGTAAGGGGAAAGTTCAAAACTCAGAGTTTCGGTATAACTCTACGAATACAAAAGAAGGAATACTTTACATAAAAGTCTAAAGCATTTAGCCAAATACTAATTAGTAGGCTATTCTTTCGTCATATGACTAGTACCATCTATGCAGTAGGACGGACCTCGATTGCGAAGACAGTTTCGAAGAATGAATCATCAGCATATTACGTATTCTGTGTCCACGCATTTCTCTCGGCCGGTGAACTCGTTCGTGTATTTCTGGACGCGGCTACAGAAATCTTTTACACTTTGTTTACTCGCATTCGTCTTAATCGGTACCGGTCACTAGGTTACGTATATTTTTGTCTCATATTACTACCAATTACCCCTTTCGCTGGACATCTAACACAATAGTAAAACAATACAAATTAACATGTGAAATGAATTATACATTTATAGATTTGTTGATTCTATTTACGTAATGTATAGTAGACACACGTTTAAATTTTTTTATGAGGCCTGTATTTAGACACGTTCATCATCGTAATACTTAGTTTACTAACATCCCACTGCAGTAACAAAAATGAAGACGATTTTATGAGAGAATGTTATGTTTAGAAAAGCAGAAACATTTTAATAATTAATATTCTCGGGTACCCACAGGCCTGGCTTGCCTAGTGTGGGGCCACTGTAACCTCTATTAAACTTTATGGCAATAAACAAATTTTTATTTTTTTACTTTTATTGATATTCATGTTGGCTAATAAGTGACAAACACAAGATTTAAGTCCTCTGTTTAGCTTTTGTCATGATAGAAAATTTTATATTTGTAAAGCACAGACTCTGTCTGAGTCTAGTAGGTATACCTATACAAACGAAAACTCTAGCGAGTCTCTCTAACCGGCAAATGACTTGTTCATCTTGTCAATGCTACGTGAAAAATAACTGTCTGGCGATTGTAATAAAGTATTATATTGTAATAACAAGGGAGAACATTTTTTTTTTTTTTTTTTTTTTTTTATTTAAAAAAGTATACAATACTTAATTTATATTACAATCTAGCCAATTAGCTAATGAGTAAATAAATTTGACCTAAATTACTACATAAACATAAATCTAAGAATGCGTCCACTAACACTTACTTAGTTTTTGTTAAGGCGAAGACACTTTGTTCATGTGTTCTTTGTACGCGGCACTTATCACTGCTTTTATTTGTCACTATAACACTATACTAACTCAAACGGTTTTGTCCGTTTTAGTCGTCTCACTAGATTAGTGATATCAAGGAGTTGGATTGCCTCGACATTCACATGATGATGAAGTCTCTTTTCATGGGCTTCGGCATATTTTTGTATGATTTGATCTACTGCGGCGATGTTTAGATCCCGATGTAAATCACAGTTGCGAATGTACCAGGGCGCTTTGACAATATCCCTGAGCACTTTATTTTGGAATCGTTGGATGATCTGGCGATTGCTTTTACTGGTACAGCCCCATAGCTGAATACCATAAGTCCATACTGGCATCAATACCTGTTTATATAGTAGGACTTTGTTGTGTACTGATACCGGAGAGTTTTTGCCAAGTAGCCAGTACATTTTCTGGTATCGTAGTTTTAATTCAGCTCTTTTCTTCTTTACGTGTGCTTTCCAACGAAGCTTAGCGTCAAGAGTCATTCCAAGATATTTGGCTGTATTAGCGTATGGTACTTGTTCGCCATTAATAAATACAGGAAAATACTGTACTCTCTTATTTGAGAAGTCAACATGAATTGATTTGCTTTCATTCAGCCTAATGCGCCATTTTTTAGTCCAGGAGATTACTTCATTGATTATTATTTGGACTTTTTCAACAGCCTCTTGATGATTGTCTCCTATCGCCATTATGGCCGTGTCATCGGCAAAGGTTGCAATTGGATTATTTTTATTAACTGGGATATCACTTGTGTATAGTAGGTACAGAACTGGACCTAATACGCTTCCTTGTGGAACCCCAGCTTTGATAGGCCTTATTTCTGAATAGGCGTCATCTTGCCGAATACGAAATGCTCTATTCAATACATAAGACTCAAGAATTTCAGAAAATTGTTGCGGTAGCATTACTTTTAGTTTGTGTATAAGTCCTTCATGCCAAACTTTATCGAAGGCTTGCGCTACGTCAAGAAATATGGTAGAACAAACCTTTTTTTCTTCAAGCGTTTTTTCGATGATATTTGTTATTCTATGAACCTGATCAATTGTAGAATGCTTCTCTCTAAAGCCAAATTGATGATCGGGAATAATATTACTGTTTTCGATAACTGGTTTAAGTCTTTTCAGCAATAGTTTCTCAAATAATTTTGATATTATTGGTAGTAGAGAAATTGGTCTATATGAAGTGGGTTCATGTGGTGGTTTGCCAGGTTTCGGTATCATAATTATTTCTGCTACTTTCCACAGGTCAGGTACGTGCCTTAGTCGAAAAGCAGCGTTTATGAGAGTGGTTAGTTTTACGATCGCTTTACGATTTAAATTTTTCAGAATTTCCCCTGTTATTAGTTCATAGCCAGGTGATTTATTTGGATTTATATGGTACTTTATCATATTCATCACTTCCTTTGGTGTGACGAGTTTTATTTTGAAGCCATCATATTTTGTTTGCTCAGCACACGTTATTTCAACAGCGTTCGACGATTCAACGTTGGGTTGAAATATAAGCTCAAGGTGTTGGGCAAACCTTTCAGCTTTTTGTTGATTACTTCTGGCCCATTTCCCGTTTTCTTCTCTTATAGGAGGGATTTGTGTAATAGGTGTTTTCATGTTTTTGGTTACTTTCCATAGATTGTAATCTGATTTCTTAGCATCTGTGGTTAACTGTCGCAGGTAGTTGTTAGTAAGCAAGGTATTGTGACTTGTTATTTCTCTTTTCACTCGTTTAGTAAGGTTATTGAGTTCGGTTTTATCCTGAGGACATCGCGTAAGGTGCCATTTTCTCCGCTGTCTTCGTTTTTCTATTATAAGATTTCTAATGTGTTCAGGATATGTAGTTCTCTTGACCCATTTTGGCTTGTCAGGTGTATTTTGCCATACTGCTTTTTGTATATTCACTATAAATTGTCTAACTTCTAAGTCTAATTGTTCAGTCGTTTTTAACGAAACTTTTAATTCTATACTATTGTCTAGGTCTATTCTAAAACTGTCCCAGTCTGTATATTTATTAGCTAGAATCGGTCGTTTCTCGGTAAACTGAATTCGTCTGCATAACGTTAATAGTATGGGAGAATGATCCGAGTTCATGTCATGTCCCTCCTCTATATTAGTCTCGTTTTTAGATATATTTTTACAGACAAAGAAGTCTATAAGGTCTGGGATTCTGTTTGGATCTGTTGGCCAGTAGGTTGGTTTTCCTGTAGACAGGGCTTCACAGTGTAACTCCTGTATGGCTGTGAATAATCCCCTGCCTTTAGTGTTTATTAGTCTAGATCCCCAATGTGTATGCTTGGCGTTAAAATCACCTCCTACTATGAATCTTCGCCCGTATTGGCTTAGGAAGCTTACATATTCTTCTTTACTAATAGTGTGTCTAGGAGGAGAATACAAAGCCACTATCGTTAGAGGATAAAGGCTGCACTCTACTCGTATTGCCACTGCTTGTATCTCGGGTTGCTCGTGCTTAGTTTCTTCGTAGTGTTGAAGATTTTCTTTCACTATTATTGCACTACCACCACGTGCACTGTTTCTGGGATGTAGTGCATGGTATACTTTGTATCCTTGAAACTTAATATAGCATTGTCTGGTGAAATGAGTTTCTGATACCAGACATATATCAATATTTTCTATATCTAGGACTACTTGAAGTTCTTGTTGGTGTTTAAGTAGTCCATTAGCATTCCATGCCATAATTTTCAGCGTGTTCTTCATTATTTGGTGGGTTTTTTACTAATGGACGGCTTGACTCCATTTTCTAGTTTTTGTAGTCTGCCATTAAAAGACGACATTAGTTTAAGTATTTCATCCAGTTTTCCATCCAGATTACTCTGCGGATGGGTGATAGTATGGTCACCAATAGGTTGCTGTGTTTTGGCAGCGGCTTGTGCGTAGGTGTGATCGCTAGTGACGCGCTTTGATGGTCGTTTTGGAGCAACTTGTTCCTGATTAGTTGCTGTCGTTTTTCTTATAAATTTATTTTTTAAGTGTTGCATTTCCTTAGCTACTATACATCCTCTATAGTTAGCAGGATGTGCTTCACCACAATGCACACACTTTGGTTTCTCTTCTGCTGGTTTTTTGCAGTCTTTAGTGAGATGCTTTCCTGTGCATTTAACGCATCGTGGTTCTTTCGAACAATATTTATGCGTGTGGCCATAGGCCTGGCATCTTTTACACTGGGGTACCAGTTTGGAAGTTTTCATTGTGTGTACTTCTACTTTGCATCCCAGTATAGCCTTAATACTGAATATTTTACTGATGTCTTCATCATTCGCAAAAGTTAAAATAAACATATTTAGAGGCTCTTTTTTCTTCCAACTGAGTTTGTTTGCGGCGTCTAATATTTTAAGATCCTTCCAGGGAGAACATTTAAAATAAATTATATTATTTATGAACTGTTTATAACAATAATTATACTGTTTAGACAAGCGAACATTCGGAACTTTCTAACTAAAGTTACCCAAAATAAACTTTGATATCAATTTTCCACTTGCTTAATTATCTAATTATATCTCAAACAGGCTTTCGTTGTTATTTTATGCCGTGTATTAATTTCATTCTAAGACACAACAAAAAAGAATTCTGCTTTAGCAAAGGAGTTAAAGTCCCCAGCTCAATACATCACTTATTCTAATTCTTCGATTGTTCAATTTAATCCACAGGGACAAAAGGAAAGTTGCTATAGTACACAATAGCCTAGTGCAGGTAGATAGTCTCCAGCTGATTTACATTGTGGCTAGCTTTTGCCCGCGGCTTCGCTTGCGTTAAATTCGGGGTAGAACTGCTCCCCTTTCCTAGACACAGAAGAAAAAAAAACAAAAAAAAGTAGCCTATGTTACTCTCCATTCCTTCAAATATCTTCACTTAAAAAATCACGTCAATTCTTCACTCCGATTTGAATGAAAGACAAACAGACAGACACACTTTTACATTTATAATATTAGTATGGATTTTCTGTCTTTTCATTTGTTTATTTTTGTTGAGACGTGTTGGTTACTTTATGGTGTTCTTACGGGGTCATAACGTGCATACAACTTCATCAAGAATTCAAAATACATACCTAAGCCTGGAAAACCTTGTGGTTATCAATCGTGTGTTTCTACCGCTATACAAAGGTGATTTACGATAATGTTTCTCTAATAATTTCTTTGAATACGAGTAAAGTGAATGTCCTATATGTCTTTTAGGCAAACTTACATATAAACATTTTGACAGAAGGCAAAAGCGTTAAAATACAACAATTTTCGCGAAATACTTTACTTACACATCTAGAATGCTTTCCCTTAAGCGTTTATCCCGTCTAAATTAAACAGAATGTCCCTTAGAGGGTTTAAGGACAAATACTTCATTAAATCCAATATACTTAGTTAAAAATAAATCGAGCTTAACTTAAATAAAAAGGGCGACGAGGCCATCTAAATATAGTCCATATTACCCTGAAAATAGCTAACTGTTCCCATAAAATGGTAGAATGAACAAACAGGGGTGAATATTACCGTAATCAACAGTCTTGGCAGATTGATGATAGTAGTTCTAAGCTTGTATATTATGTTGTAAATAAGGATGAGTTGCCATCTACGAGAATGTAATGCCTAATTACGTACCTACTTGATTTATGCGGATTATACTCGTATTTTTATGTAGGTAACATACATTGTAAGGTGGTATGTCGTAATGTATTTGCATACAAGCGGAGCCTGCAGCTTCGTTCGCGTACTCATTGCTTACCTAGCGAAAGAAAATGTAGTGATGAGGATTTTAAGAAGTATGCTAAGGTGGTTTGAACACGATTAGAGAATGGAGGAAAGGAGATTTGGAGAGAAAATTTACCGCGCGAAAGTATTATAAGCGCGAAAAAAGATTTACAGAAACGACATTAATTATATCCTTCAGAAAGATCAAGTATTCGGAAGCGTCGGGCATGTATGCAAGATATGTATGAATTCGGACAAGCAAAGCAGGTTTGTGAGGATCAAGCATATGGCGCTCTATTGTCTTTGCCTAAAAAACATAACAAATAAATAAATAAATATTCACGGACAGACTACACAGCGCCATCTGTTCCCAAAGTAAGCTAGGCTTATCTGCTTGTGTGATGATTTAGAGAACAACGAATATTAGTACTTACATACTTTATTTTTTGTAAATACATACAGTTATACATAGAAACACTCAGGCCAATGCAAATAATCATGTTCATGCACACAAATATTTGCATTGAGCGAAAATCGAACCCGAGACCTCTGCGTAACAGTCATGTTATATAACCACTACGCCACAGAGGTCGTCAATAATTAACATAACCGCTAAGATATATAATCTTATCAAGAAATACTGTTTGCTAGTAATTTAATTGATAGGAAGAACCGCTTTTTTATATTAAGTATAATGAATTCATTAATTTAAATTCAAAGTAGACTTAATTAACTGTTCGTGAATATTTTCTCACCAATCAAGTTAGTTGTTTTTTGTTATAGGTGTTAGTTACACTGTATGCGAGCATTTTCCTGTTATATATCCAGCGTCTCTTTTAAAGGCACGGCGCTTCATCCCTGAACTACTTTCTCGAATCCCGCATGTCTCGAGAAGACATTTCGTTTGTATTTGATAGTCTCTTCAGGGTAATTTTAAGGCAGTTTCAGTCGGTAAGAGTCGTGACATACGCTACGGACAAGGCTTCCGTCGGTGTACTCTTGAAGTGTTTTCGCCTGACTCTCCTTTTAAATGGTCAGGGTCTAGGATTAAAAAACATAAAAAAAAAAACAAATGCCCGTAATGCAACTACATCATCATAACAGCCCATTAATGCCCCACTGCAGGGACGGGCCTCCTCCCGTGGCGGAGGAATACTTGGCCTACTAATAACACGCTGGCCAGACGGATTGGTAATGCAACTTAAGCTTTCCTAATTTATTTTATGTTGAGTTTTGCCAACCTTCTTTTAATTCCCTTTCCCAGCCATAGGATGAAATGCCGCTCCATTTCGTCCCAATATACCACGTATTACTGGTACTGAATTAGATCTAGAAATAGATCTATAGAAGTTTATATTTATCAACACAGCAAAGACTCATTCAACAAACCGGTTTAATTTATGTATAACCTAGATACTTAATATATACAGTTGATATTTAGTATTACTAGGTATTGTGATAGGTCAAGCAAAATGTTTATAACTGTATTCTATTTGATAAAAGTATTGAGTTTTAGATTTTGTAGGAAATAGTCACAAAGCTCTGTCAAAGGCTGTTGTGTGTTGGCCTGTATTTTATAGGGCTCCGATAAAAACAATGTCAAAAATTGGATTTTATGGACGAGTATTTCACTGGTAGATATTAAGTATCTAATATTAACTAGAAGAGTAATTTACATATAAAATATTATAGTACTTACTACTAGGTAAAACACCACTGCTTCTTATTTGCTAATGAGAATATTAAATAAACGTACCTTTCGTTAGCATAGTACATATTATGAACTAGCTTTTGCCCGCGGCTTCGCTCGCGTTAAAAAGTATTATTATAAATTATGTTTAAAAAAAACCGGAACCCTTATGAGATCACTTTGTTGTCCGTCTGTCTGTCTGTCTTTTTTCTAAGGAATGCGTGAAGTAGCCGTAATGTCACAGAATTTCGGTAAGATGATTCGTGACGTCATAGAATTTTTGACAGTTGAGTCGTGACATCATAGAAATTCTGACAGATGAGACGCGACGTCATAGAATTTTGGCGGGAGTTTTTTTTTTGAGAGCTTCGTACGTCGTGACGTCATAAAATTATGGCGGGAAAATTTTATTTTTATAACGTCATAAAGTT
Organism: Schrankia costaestrigalis; assembly: GCA_905475405.1. Lineage (NCBI taxonomy): Eukaryota > Metazoa > Arthropoda > Insecta > Lepidoptera > Erebidae > Schrankia > Schrankia costaestrigalis. Next base: position 8,496,535 of record FR997832.1, read on the forward strand.
TCGTTGGGAATTTTTTTTTTACAGCTACGTCGTGACGTCGTATAATTTTGATGGCTAAGTCGTGACGTCATTGAATTTTTGACAGCTGAGACGTGACGTCTTTGACAGATGATTTGTGACGTCATAAAATTTTGTCGGGATAATTTTTTTTTGACAGCTGCCTCGTGACGTCATAAAATTTTGGTGGGATTTTTTTTTACAGCTGCGTCGTGACGTCATGACGTTTTGATGGCTAAGTCGTGACGTCATAGAAGCTGAGACATGACGTCTTTGACAGATAATTCTGACGACATACAAGTTTTGACAGATAAGACGTGACGTGAGAATTTTGGCGGGAAATTTTTTAGACAACTTCGTCGTAACGTCATAGAATTTTAACAGCTGAGTCGTGACTTCATAGAATTTTTGGCAGCAAAGACGTGACGTCCTAATAGGGGCTGAATTGATCAAAATCCTATATTAGCGGATGTCTTCATCATAGTAGCTCCAATCTTTAATTTCAGTTCAATCATTCGAAAATATAAGAAGATTTATACAAACTTTCATCCTATTTTACCCTTTTAGGGGTAGAATTTATCATAATACTTTTTAAGGAGATACCTACTTCATAGTAGCTATCTGCATGCAAAGTCTCAGCCCGATCGCTTTAAAACTGACAAAGTTTCATACAAACTTTTATTCCCTATTTTATCCCCTTGGGAATAGAATTTTTAAAGTCCTTTCTAAGGAGATGCCTACGACATAGAAGGTATATGTATGCAGAGCCTCCGCCCGATCGGTTTGAAATTGACTAAGTTTCATACAAACTTTCATCCCCTATTTGATCCCATAGGTGTAGAATTTATCAAAATCATTTCTGAAAGGATGCCTACGTCATAGTAACTATATGCATGCAAAGTCTCAGTCCGATTGGTTTAAAATCGACAAAGTTTCATAAAAACTTTAATCCCTATTTTATCCCCTTGGTGGTAGAATTTATAAAAGTCCTTTCTAAGGGGTTGCTAACGTCCTAGTAGCTATATGCATGCAAAGTCTCAGGTATACTTTAGTTACTTTCACAGCTTAATGTCCTATGGTGTTCTTTTGTGGGGTAGGGCTGCAGACATCGAATCTATTTTTATTCTTCAGAAGCGTGCAGTTCGAGCTATTTACAATCTTGAATCGAATGTTTCATTGAGAGATCGTTTTAAGGAAATAGGTATTTTAACAGTTGCTTCACAATATATATATGCTAATATAATATATATTAAGCAAAATATTGAACAGTATGATAGAAATGGCGACATTCATAGCATTGGTACGAGGAATAGGCATAAGTTGATAGGTCCACAACATCGCCTACATAAGGTACATAACACTTTTGCGGGACTCGGTATACGTTTATTCAATAAACTGCCTAAGCATGTAATGGATCTACCTTTACTAAACTTTAAAGCATTTGTAAAAAATCAGCTATTATCGAAAGGCTATTATACAATAAACGATTATATTAATGACAAAAACTCATGGGCTTAGATTTCAATTATCGTGATTTCATGTTGCTTGTTCCATGGTGTAGATTGTGGCTTAACCTAGGTAGTTGTGCGGATGTTATGTTACTACCTTATTACTTTCTTTTACAGTTTTATTTGTTATTGTAACGATAGAAATACTTCACTTGCATTTGTAAATGTATTTAATTATATTATCTAAATGGTATTCTATTCCATTCTCAACTACTTAAAGATTAACAAAATCAACTTGACGACACAAATGCTTGTGTGTTAATTTCTGTCGGATATCGCAGTGACGAGATGACTGATGAACGTGCCATGCAATTAAAGCTTTTTTAAATCAATTTATTAACAATGAAATTTTTTTTATCAATTAAACTTTAAATTGCTATGCATGTAAGATTTGCTTGCACACATCATTCTTCACGCTGCTGTTGGTTACAATTACCAACAGCAGCGTGAAGAATGATGTGTGCAAGCAAATCTTACATGCATAGCAATTTAAAGTTTAATTGATAAAAAAAATTTCATTGTTAATAAATTGATTTAAAAAAGCTTTAATTGCATGGCACGTTCATCAGTCATCTCGTCACTTGACTTTGTGATAAATTTATCACTTTGGCCCTCGTTATTGGGCATTATTAATAAAGGCCGGTCCTTATTAATAATGCCCAGTTAATCACGTTGCCCGTAACATATATATATATAACATCTACCTGCATGCCAAATTTCAGCCAGATCTATCCAGCAGTTTCGGCTGTGCGTTGATAGATCACTATGTCAGGCTTTAATTGCATGGCACGTTCATCAGTCATCTCGTCACTTGACTTTGTGATAAATTTATCACTTTGGCCCTCGTTATTGGGCATTATTAATAAAGGCCGGTCCTTATTAATAATGCCCAGTTAATCACGTTGCCCGTAACATATATATATATAACATCTACCTGCATGCCAAATTTCAGCCAGATCTATCCAGCAGTTTCGGCTGTGCGTTGATAGATCACTATGTCAGTCACCTTTGAGTTTTATATATATACACACCTCAACAAAGTCTAGGGATATTTTGTATAAAGTTGTGAAACTCAAAAAAACCTGTTTTATTTTTTTATTTTTTTTGATTCTTTTGATGAAAACTTACTTTGTTAACCTTTTTCAACCATTCGAAATTTGAATTTGAAAAATAAAATTAAAAATAAAAGATTTACGCGGCCTAAACGTAGTCAAGTTCGAAATTTTCATTTACCCACAGTAAGTTTTGACTGCTTTTTTGTGTAAAATTTAAGTTTTAAAACAATTTAAACATTTATTTCGAATGAATGATATTGTGTGCATCAAGCAGCGGCGCCATTTCATCGTAGATAAAATGTTAAGGGCAGTAGGCATGCTTCCAGCTGCGGGTACTAAGCGGAGTATTGCTGAAGAGATTGGAACAACACAAAATATGATATCAAGGTTATGGTCACGTTATCGTGCTACTGGTGAAGTGGCTGAAAGATACCACAGCAAAAAGTCTATCACCACTCAACGACATGATAGATTTTTGCATGTTTCCGCGAAAAGGCAGCCAAATGTTACTAACATGCAGCTGGTTTAGAGGCTCCAGCTCTTGGTGGAGCCTTTTGCGGGTGACCAAACTGTCAGAAGAAGTCGGCATGAAGCCCACCTTTATGCTTGCATACCGCTTTGTACTCCAGCACTACGCCGAGCGAAACGCGCACGACGACTAGAGTGGGCTCGTGAACATTTGCACTGCAAAGATATCCTGTCATCTGTAGTGGTGTTTATACGTGGGTCCCGGTTTGGTTTCCACTTGGATTCACGTAGAGAACGTGCTTGGCGAGTTCCTGGTTGTGATAGCCGTCTACAACATCCTCAGGAAATCCATTCATACCACGATGGAACAATTATGTTTTGGACGGGAATTCGTGTCGGTCGAAGAACAGAGCGCGTTTTGATCAGAAACACCATGACGGCTGAAAAATAACTTAACGAGGTGCTAGTACTAATAATCTATCCCCGTAGACTACAATTGGGCCAAATGTTTAAGCTCATGGACGATATCACCCGTCCGCATAAAGCGAGAGTGATGACGAGCTGGTTGCAGGCGCACGACGTATCCATTTTATGCTGAACCACTCAATCGCCTAACCTCAAAACCATAAAATACGCTTAGGACATGTTCAAAAGAAGGGTTTTGATGAATTTTCTTGCATAAAATTGCGATGGAAGGGCAACTTTTTTTGTGTCCTAGTCGGATCTGGAACAATATACCGCACCAAGACATGGATAACTTAATCCAAGCATGAAAAACCATTTCAGGATCGTTATTTACGGTTTTTTTAATGTACTGAGTACTGATTACTCGCATAACAGTTAAAAACAGATTAATTTTAGCTTATTTTCACTTTTGCTTAAGAAACACATTCATTGTAAGTTTTAAAAATTTTCCAAGGTTTTTATTTATTTGAATAAAAAATTATTTAAGCAAAAATAATACTTTTATTTAATTTTGAATTGTAGCCTGATGAATTCCTTTTATAAAAATATAGACATGTTGTATATTGTCTTCAATAATTTTGGAGTTAATTGAGTAAATACCAAATATCCCTAGACTTTGTTGAGGTGTGTATAAGAAGAAGATTACTGTTACAATATTTTTACAAGAAACCATTGTTTATTTAGCTTATAGGTATCAGCTGGGGTTCGTGACTTCGTCTGCGTAGGAAAACTGCTTCAAGCTTAAATTATAAATACAATATCTTTACAAATTGGAGCTTATGTGTTATTACGATGTTGTATATTCCATTTTATTGTAAAGTTTTATTAACATCCATTCAATAGTTTTTACAAAATTATACATTTTAATCAACGAACTCATTGCATGACACTCAACATTCAACTCAATAATGAGGTTGTGCAAAATGTTGAAACTACAAAATTTTTAGGTCTCGAAATAGACAAAAGCCTAAATTGGAAAACACATATTAATACTCTTTGTAAAAAAATTAATAAATCTGCATATGCATTATATAAATTGTCAGCAACAGTAGATATAGAGGCGCTCCTTACTGCTTACTACGGTATAGCAGAAACCCACCTCCGGTATGGAATTATATTCTGGGGAAATTCTACTGAAAGAGAAACAGCTTTTAAAGCACAAAAAAGCTGTATAAGGGCTATGTTCAAACTCGAACCGATTGATAGTTGCCTGCCATATTTTAAAAAACATAGAATTTTAACACTACCTTGTTTATACATATTAGAAGTTGCTTTATTTGTAAAATTAAATCCTAATCGATTTACACGTTTGGACGAAGTTGTGCAACGCCAAAGACGAGACAACATGCGTCTTTGTTTGAAGGCTGCTAAAACTGCCCTACTCCGTAAAAGTATATACTGCATGGCCCCAATTATGTATAATAATTTACCAAAGAGTGTAAGGGAATTACCAATGCCATCTTTTAAAAAGGTAATAAAGAATGAATTAATAAGTAAGGCATATTATAATGTGACCGAATTCCTTACTGACAAAAAGTTTTTACAATAAAGAATGTATTAGTTTAGTAAACCTATTAGTATTAGTTTCCATTATTAGATTTTATTTTATTTATTAATTTACTTTACTTCTTAATTGACTTTGGTTCTGTACATTTTAAAAAAACTTTAGCAAAGTAACTTTTTAATTTATTTTCATAACTATAATAATTATGTTAAATTTTGCATGCCTACAAAAGGTAAAATATAGCTGAACTATATGTTTATTTTTAATATCTTTAAATGTATTTTATACCTACCTATATTTGCAAAATAAATAAATATTCTATTCTATTCTACATGAAAGTGTAACAAACATACTTACAAAATTTCGCGTTTATAATTTTACTAGGGTAACCAGTTCACTGTTTTTTCGATACTTTAATAATAAGTGACGAAAGCCGAAGGTTTCATATATTTGATAAATAAACCTTCAGGGAGTAGGGGACGAGTGTCTGACCGCAGAGTATTCAATTCCCTTGTGACGTCAGACCGTGGCTGACGGTCAATCGAGTTTTATATGAACGTTAATTTTTCAAACTATGACCTTCGGGCTTTGGGTCTGTATTTCAAATATTGGGCCGTTTATCATGTTTGATGTTGATGTATTTTGTAATTGTATGCGATGGATGAGTGAGGACTTGGGTCGAGGAACATACCACATACAACTATGTTTATCTATAGTTATGTATAACAAGGATTATAATAGAATAGTGAATCAAATATAAACATTATACTGGGTAATTACCTATTCATAATATGAATGTCCCACAGGAGGAATCTCCGCGATGTATGAGTTTGGTTTACTCGTACCTAAACCAATTTTAGCCGTGCGGTCAGTTGGTTTACTCATTAACTGATTGCCATACCAAGCCAAATCGCTTGGCAATTGCTATCGTGGCTGAAACGACACACGCTTAAATGAAACGAGTGTGAAACACTCCTTCACGAAAAATGCAATTGCTTACAACTGATCGTCAAACTTTAAACGGTCGATCGAATCCACCAAGCCTAATTTGAACAATTGCCGTGCGACCATAGTCGCTACCTTTGCCAATATCAGACCTAACATTGTAGCTTGCGGCTTTAATCACTCGCCACCTAGCCGAATTGCCATTTACATAGTTGTTTTTGGTCACACTGTGTTTAATGTTTTAACCCTAAGTTTTAACAACAACTAAAACTAGTTAGTCGACCGTTTATGTGCCCTCTTAAGTATTGAGACAGTCGCCTATAGAATGACCGCACTGATGTTACTGCACTTCTCTTATCTTAAATAAGGAGTTCCAATTGTCGAATAATTCGAAACGATCTGACAAGCATGTCAATTCTTGTTCCCTAAAATCGTTAAAAATTCGGTTAAGGTAACTTTTAGTTGTCAAATTGTCTTACCTATTGTGTGACAATTTAACAACTAAAAGTTAACTTAGCCGAATTATTATCGATTTTAGGGAACGAGAATTGACATGCAGAATAAACCAAAACAAAAAGATTTGTCACTGTGATACACAATCAAATTGCTTAAATCAATCGAGTGAAAGCTGTCTCTAAGGAGATTAATATTTTCAAGAACATTTTCCTAGAATAGGGGTAGATCAGGATTCGTATTGACGTCATACCAACCCACAAGCGTCTAAAAGTGCGAATGAAAATTGACATTTGCTCATTTGATAAGCTATGCCACGTATAACATCAAAACAACTTTATTATCCAATTATGTCAGTTTGACGAAATAGGATACGTATATTTTTTGTCCGTATTACGTCAATGCTATCATCGACGTTGTTACGCTTTATAAGATTATACAGAGTTGAGTAGTTAAATCTTGTTATGTTTTATAAATATATCCTTTGGAATATATTTAAGGACTGATTTATTTTTATCGTTTTAAATTATAATTAGGTACTTATTTACGTGTAGGTATATGTGCTTTCGTGTGCTGACGACAAGAATAAAAGGCGTCACCAATCCTTCGGTGTCTAAGTGAAAGCTCAAAGATATTATCACTACATAAACTAAAGGAAAACTTAGTTCAAATATACTACACATATTACGAAAGAGCTACTATCTAAACCAATCCATCTGTAACTAGCGTTTTCTTAGTAATCAGGTTTTAAGGCTGTTGTGAATATGTATTAATTTTAATTGTTTTTTTAACGAAATTTAAATATTATGTTTGATAGTAGGTATATTATTACTATCAACTTAATATAGCAAAGTTATAACTTATTCACGTAAAATATATTCTACTTTACCTAAGTTTATCAAAGTTTGCAAAAGTCTACCTATCTAGTAGAGCGTATCTAGTAGAGAAGAAACAACAAACTCTACTGCGGAATTTTGTGAAGTCAATTTACGATATAATATTTCTTAAATGTGGAAGATTGTTTACTCGTGTCATGTAAAAATAATTGGTAAGCAAATAAAATAACATCATAACAGCCCATTAATGTCCCACTGCAGGGTCGGGCCTCCTCCCGTGACGGAAGGTTACTTGGCCTACTAATAAAATAAAATATATTTATTATTAATTAATTTATGCAGGCTATGCAGGTGACGGAGTAAGAATACAATATGTCACCACGCGCGCTGTCTCATCCCATGGGTGTCGTCAAAATCAAGGGTAAAGACTAAGGGACTATCCGTGAATATTATCTTTACAAAATAAAAAGAAGTAAAACTTTAAATTAAACCCTATACCAATCCGTCTGGCTAACGTGGTAGTAGGCCAAGTAGCCGGAGGGATCTCCGTCACGGGATGAGGCCCGTGCCTGCAGTGGGACATTAATGGGCTGTTGAATGATGAATGCAGGCCACGAAAGAGGTAGCGTGATGAGCAAGACATGGTATAGAAACACTGATCTTTAATGGGCAAGGACCCGAGCTTGTGGAAGTCATTAAGAGAATCATTTGCCCTGTAGTGGAATAATAGGGGCTGACTAACAATAACTCTTATCAAAGTAAAAGTAAAACAAAAAAAAAACCGTAAGCTTTTCCGGATGTTTTACCAACACGTTATGATGTCTCTATATATGCATGCATTGATTGCTTTACTATTGCAATAGGAAATAAAAGGAAAAGCATTGATGAGAATATGTATTCTATAAATAATTGAGGAATGTCGTAAGTATATCGGAATGAGGTCATCCTTTCTGCGTTTTTTCCGTGTATACTTTATTCTAAAATAATTTATCACAATACACCATTTATATCAACACAGTAGAGAGGAGGAGATTGTTGATATAAGGTTTTGTGTCAAGTTTTACTTCTTTTATTTTTTCAGGGATAATCTGCGAAATTACTCTTAGTCTACTTATATGACACCCATTCCCATGCTACATTTTTCTCTTTATTCTATTTTTATTAGTGCCGCCTTGTAGAGATCTATGATATTTTAAAACAATTCACGGAATGTACTACACATTTTGCTTGAATTGAAAAAGGTTTTATTACCATAAACTTATTTTTTATTTTAGCGTTGAGATCTATGAGAGCACTTTTGTTGATTAATCTACAAAAAGCCGCAGAAAAAAAAATGGGCCCTCAGTCCACACATACATGCAAAGTGTCAATGGACAGCTGGAGTAGGTATTCCTCCAAATACCTCCGCATTGCGCGGTTCTGTGCCGCCGTTACCCATCGGTGTCCCGCTGTCTTAACTAAGTGGCTATGTGGAATGTTAATACTCGTAACATTCTTTACACCAAATCAGGAAATGCAAACGTGCTAGATAGAATATTATTGATAATCTAGATAATATTGTGTAATTTAGACTTTCGTCTGGTGGCGTGAATTGAATTAGATTTAGCGGTTGGCCAGAGTTATTATAGATTTCTAAATTGTTAAACGTTCGATATAAATATATTGAAATATTTATCTACAAAATTGTGCGTAAGGCATTGAGTTCAAATTTATTAAATGTTTATATTCTAATTATATAATTTATTTCATGTTTTATTCATTTTATTAATTTAAATGTAGTTAATCAAAGTCAACTTTTAACTACGCATTTATTTTAGTAGGTTACATGGTGTTAAATGAATATTAAGTAAGTAGTTACTTTTTTGGTTTAATATTACAAGAAGAACATAGATTCAATTAATGTAATTCATTTTTAAAAGAAAGTAGGTGTTATTACAATAAAGAAAGTCTTATGGTATTCAGTATTCATTTATTTATTCAAAGTATGTAGTACAATAAAATTGTATCTTTATGACGTCATCTTACACTACTTAATCTAAGTTTATAACATTTCAAAGTTTAGAAAACTTTACCACCGCCTCCAAAGCGCTAGTAGAGAAGAAGCGGCGCAACAAACTCTACTGCTGCATTTTCTTGACGTCATTTTTTTTACATAGGTGATAACTGTAATTAAGTGCTGCAACCATTGTATACCATACATAACCATAACCAAGTATTATTAAATGATAAACGTAGCGTCGAGATGTAGGTAGTACATAAAAGTGGGAGCACCAAATCACATCCATAAACAACTATCCAGTAATAAAGACGTCGCTCAGCCAAATGACCCCTTTAATAAAAAACTTAGAAGTGTATTAAAATGTAAATTTATTAATGTCAGGGTCGACCAGTCACCCCAAGTAGCACCCGTTCACGAGTATAACGCAAAGGTCAGCCATCAACCCCCTTGCCATATTGTAGGGAAGGGATTGACCCGGCCTCCACGCCACCACAAGCAATGACATTATAGTGAGCATGACGAGTCCTGACAATAAGAGCAACAAAAAAAAACTACAATTAGGGGAGATACAAATGGCAGGGGGACGCCCTTACTTCATATCGACCAAAGTAATTTTTCTGCGAGTACTAATTCATAGACGTATTTTAAATCCAGGCATTCCGGTCACTAACATAATTCTCAAGAGTGTAATATCCTTTGGCTACTAAACAACTTTTAATTTTTTCATTAAATGAAGTAATCGGTAATTCTAATATCTCTACAGGTACTTTGTTATAAAGACGTATACTAAGTGCCATAAACGATTGATGTACTTTGTGTAAACGGTAATGAGGGACACACAGTTTATGTTTATTTCTAGTATTTACCGTATGAATTTCGCTTCTTTTGGTATATAAATGTATATTCTGTCTTACATGCAGTATACTGTTATAAATAAATTGGGAAGCGACGGTTAAGATACCTATTTCCTTAAATAATTCTCTAAGCGATTCTCGTGCTCCAAGCCGATAAATGGCACGGATAGCTCTTTTCTGTAAAATAAATACACTTTGGATATCGGCAGCTGTACCCCACAATAGTTTACCATATGACATAACGCTGTGAAAATAGCTGAAGTAAACTAATATAGCTGTATCTACGTCTGTCAAATATCTAACTTTTCTAACAGCGTAAGCAGCTGAGCTGAGCCTCGCTGATAAATAAGATATGTGCGCACCCCATTGTAACTTCTCATCTATTTTTATACCTAGGAACATTGTGGATTGAACAGCTTCCAGTAGTTCACCATTTAGAATTAGACTTGGGCCAAGGTTTTTTACATTTGGTAATGCAAACTTAATACATTTCGTTTTCTTTGGGTTAAGTACAAGGTTATTGGCAGTAAACCATTTAGTTACTATTGTGAGTGCATTGTTTACTTCGTCAAAATGCGTCCTATTTCTAGCAACTTTAAATATTAAAGATGTATCATCAGCGAACAGTATAACGTCACAAATGTTTTTTAAATGGTAAGGTAAATCATTAATGTACACTAAAAACAGAAATGGACCCAAAATTGAACCTTGCGGCACACCCAACGTTACGGGCAAGCCTGAGGACCTCGAATCTTTAACTTCAACATATTGAGTGCGACCACTCAAGTAGGATGAGAGAAGAGCTAAGGAAGAATCATTCAAACCGTAATGTCTAAGTTTATGTACAAGCGTTTCATGACATACGCAGTCAAATGCTTTTGAAAGGTCGCAGAATACACCTATAGCGTTGCAAGAATTCTCCCAAGCATTATAAATTTGTTTTAATAAAGCTACGCCTGCATCAGTCGTGGAACATTCCTGGTACGGTATATTCATTTACCACGCTAAAACCAAAATAAGTAAACCGTTCAATTGTTATGTAAATAAAAACAACCGAATTGAGAACCTCCTCCTTTTTTTGAAGTCAGTTGATTAGTATAATAACTAATTCTCAAGAGAGTTATTTAGTGAGAAAACGGCGAAAAAACTTCGGGTTCAAGCAGTCGCAAAATTGAATTACTGTGGGACCTTACACATTCCGTAAATAGCACAAAACCAAGTTCAAATGATATAAGGTTATAATCACTAAGGTGGCTTATATCAACGAATAGTAGGTGGCAATCGCCTATTTATAAACTCTTTTCTACTTACTTACAAATCCAATAAGCATTACATTAGTTACCTATCACTTTAAACTTCGACCACGTATCTTTAGCTGTATTATATATAATGAGTTTACAATGAAGGTAAAAGGTATAAATGAAAGATAAAAGGTATAAATGAAAGGTTAAACGAAACAAACTCCTTCATTACACATGTATGTTTACATGAGAGCTTCTGTCTCAGTTCGGATTAACATCTGTTAGGATTACAACTGACGTACCTATTAGACATTTTTATCCAATTAATGCTCGCTAAGAACGGTCATGCTTTTGAGGAAATATGTCTTTAAATCTAATTAGAGCAATTCTCATTCACGGTTGTCAGTAGCAGAGGAAATATTGCAAATTAAATTTGTGCTTGATAACATTTGTTTACGCACAGTGGTTACGGCTTTTGTATTCATGTACCAACGTACATGAATACAAAAGCCGCACCATTTCATCCTACGGTGTCGTCAAAAGGTGTCGAAGTTGTGCGAATATATTTGTGTGCAAAGAGAAGTAAAACTTTTTTACAAAACCTGGTGTGAGGATGTCAAGTTTCCGTTCATTTTTATGAAATCTCGAACATGCAGTGATATTTTTAGCGCCTGTTACGGATAAAAAAATACAGCCCAGTTCGTATTAGCTACCTATACGTAGTTGGCTAAGCTCAACATTGATAACTAAAATAAAAAATAACTCTTTCAAATTTTAGTGCAAGGATCTTGTAAAGTAGAGAATAATTTTCTACAAATACCACGGAATGAAAATTGTCGATAAAAATAATAAAATTATTTTTATCATTTGTTTCATCTGTAGTCCATTTTCGCTACGGAGTAAGAATACAACATGTCACCACCCCATCTCATCCCATGGGTGTCGAAGAAATCGATTAAGGGACTATCTGTAAATATTACCTTTACATAGAAAGAAGGAAAACTTGAAATTAAACCCTATACCAATCCGTCTGGCCAGCGTGGTATTAGTAGGCCAAGGTCCCTGCAGTGGGACATTAATGGGCTGTTATGGTGATGGTGATGGTAGTCCATTTTCACGACACTCACAACCGTTATAAAGATAAGTCATAACATACTTTTAATTGATCACCCACTCATAGAAGTTGTACCCGTGACTTTCATTCCATGTTTACAAATTAGTCTAATTAGCTTACTTAGTGACTAACACAGATAAAACATATTACGAAATGTACCTACATATTTCATACTAATGAGTGTCAACATTTCATACCGTCCCAAGGGTGTTTCAAGAGAGGAATAATTAAATAAGAAAACTTGGCAGACAGTGACCTTCACCTCAATAAAAGAAAATTTCGGGTGAAACCCCTAAACATATTTGTCTGTCCGTCACTGGACAGACATTGTTGTTTTTTTTAATAAATATAACGGATGTGATTATAGACAATCCTGAAAAACTTTATGTAGGTGTATAATATACCTATTTGTTGCAGCATCTTTTTATGAGTTTTTGAATAAACTTTTTTTCATCTTTCCTACTAAATCCTCAGGCGTTGATCACAATCGCTGGAATTAGTAAGTAATTTTCCTGCCACCTGCAGTTGATATATGTAGGTTTAGTTTAGAGATGAGAGAGAAAGAGATGTTCTTTTCCTTCTTCCCTCTTCGGTACCGACAGTATTGACTAAACATGTCAAAGGTATCATAACTATCGAGTTGACACCTTAGGGATCTAATATGTCGGGACTGGTGACATATAAACTTTTTACAAACATCAAAAAGCTTAGAGTATATTGTTTACTAGCCGAGCTCCGATCATCCGATCACTGATTAAACACTGTAATATTTAGACATGTACTCGTATTTATATAATATTATTTATACAACTTTGTTTATTATTTGTTCGAATCGATTGCGTAGAAACTCGAGATCTGTGACGTTAATTAACTAAACAAATAAGCAGTGTAAAATAAAAGTAAGCAAAAATATTGCTCAAACAATAGCTGTCATTAATCATTTCTAATTATCTTACAATGACTCTTTCAAAATAAAAATACAGTAAAGGTTTTTTGTAATTTTATCAGAATCAGTTTAATAAGTGCCTACCTACCTTTACCACGGAAAATAAGTAATAGTACATGGTAGTGACGCAGTCGTTAAGTCACATTAGCGCAGCGGGCCATGCATGGGCGACTTGTAAAGCTCTCGACACGAGGTTGTAAACTAACCAAACGATAAAGAAATAGAAGACCATAGAAAAATACAATCACGCAAGAAATAAAATATCAACCACTGCGGCCATTTAATTTAATGACGTGTGTGTTTATATATCGAGTAATAGAATAAGTAACTCAACAATATCAAAACAGTCGTTGAAAACAATTAACAACGCTAACCCTGTTCTACTTCATAAGCAAATTTTGGGGTCAGATGGTATCAAAGTCACGTACGAACCTTGGTGTACTGAGACCTTATTCAGGTATATACGTAACGATTATTACACCTTTGGGAAAAACCCTACGCAGTGTTAACGTTAAAAGTCATAATGTTATTGGGTATTTTTGTAATGTCACGCCTTTCTCTCTGGAGGTATGGAGGTTTATAATCACGGTTTTTCGTTTATGTCTTATGAGAATTAGGTGTACAGTCGTACTTATACTGTACTGTATTTAGTTCTTGTTATGTTTACTAAAGGAAACTTAACAAATTGTTCTTTGTGTTAGTTAATTTTATCATCATCATAACAGCCCTTTAATGTCCCACTGCAGGGACGGGACTCCTCCCGTGATGGAGGGATACTTGGCCTAACTAATACCACGGACGAATTGGTATAGGGTTTAATTTCAAGTTTTCCTTCTTTTTATTTTGTAAAGATAATAAGTATTCACGGATTACTATCCTATAGTACCTTAGTCGGTTTTTACGACACCCATGGGATGAGATGGGGTGGTGACATATTGTATTCTTACTCCGTCACTACACGTAGAGTAAGTAATTTCATATTTGGAAGGTTCCCGTGACTAGAGTAGACTAGACTTTAGTAATGCTAAAGTTGTCTTGAAAAAGAAATGTATGATACGCGATATATAGAGTCATTCCAGTCTCCAGTTATTATCTTTGATTTGGCAGACCCGAAGATTTGATGAGCGGCACAAGAAATGTTATTTCTAATTTCATCTAGAAATCTAGGTCAGAAACCGGACGGGCGGATGACGAATCTAGTGCGTAAGCTGTCATAAAATCGTTCTACCGTAGTATTACGAACTTGATTCGTACGTAGTTCGTAAACGCCCTTACACATATTTAAAATACTTACGAGTATTAGAGGTTATTTTATTACACATCACTCTTTTGTGCAAAGAGAAGTATGCGAATTTGGCCTCCGGCAGTTTTAATATCACGAGTGAAAGGCTATACAGTCATTAATAAGTTTAGATTATTTGTAAAAATATACTAGTCCAGTGTTGACAAATAAAATCATCAAGCCTGTAAAAGTCTTACATTAGGATCTCCTTCGGAGATCTACGTTTCCTTTGATTGTTTCTTATGGCACGAAAATAAAACAGTGTTTTAATCTGCATTAAAGTATTACTTATTGAGCATATTAACCAGACGTCTGCATACCAGATACAGTTAAGTAGGCACTTTAAATTACCAATAATAAAATAAATACAATGAAACAAAATAAAGTACTTAAAAAATATGAATAGGTACAGTCTATTTTTAGACTAGACATAAAAATAATAAAAACGTTAAGATATTTAAAGATCATGAATACTTTCAACAATATTAAATTATGAAAACTTGTTATCGTGATACGGTATCAAAATATAATAATATATTTTTTTTATCGTTTTTATATTTTATTACTTGGCAAGTAAGTTAAATTTAATGGTTATCGTAAAATTATTGTCAGGTACTTACTATTAAAAATAAAATAAATTTATTTATTTTTTAACCAAATGATGCCAGGATACATTAAAAATAGTAACAATCAAACGGTATGTCAAAATGTGGTAAAAATCGACTAAGATACTGGTGCTTGTCTTAAACTTTTGAGAAGAGCCACTCCCGACCTGGCCTGCTTGGTAGCTAGATCGGGTTATGTAGGTCGTATAGCCAACACATTCCTATTAGGATACATGGAAGAAGACCGAAGACTTTCAATGGAATGAGGAACGTGATTAAACATAAAGAATAATAAAAAACTGTACTGCCTATTTATTTATGTAGGTATACAGGTATACAGAACAAGTTCTCTTCCAGCAAACTTTTGAGTTATAGAAGAAAAGTTTTTGCAGGATAGTCAAGTGTATAACGCATGAAAATAAAAAGAAAAAAATGTACACAGAACATTGATTTATAAAAAACCCTAGATGCACATTTTCAAACAAAACTAACAGCCAAAAGTGTCACCAAATTAAACATACGCAATAAATACGTATAGTAATATCGTAAACATATTTCTTTTTTCAAATTCAATCTTACACGCATGACATAAAGTTGTATTTAAAAAGTAATGCACATAAAGCAATAAAATTTAATGATTGACGTTTGCCGGTAGAACAACGCGATACTAATTTAAAAAGAGTGCACAATGCGCCCATTTGTTGCGGACGTTTTTGGGAAGTGGAGTGTGTATCTTTGGTTTTTTGTAAATCAATGACACAGAACAAATTAAAATGATTCAATATTAAACCTTAAACAACCCACCTATTTTAAAAGTTCTAACGTGGAACGAGGAGTTATGACAAAAGAGTTTCCGTTTAGGCCTTTTTATTTACGGAACTGAAAAAAAGCGGGAAAAACAAAACTTTGTAACAAGAGGGCTCCATTCATCGCCGTGAAACAATTTATTCTGCCCTTCGCTAAATCACTTTGTTAGGCGTCCTTCGCGTGACAGTGAAACCGCCCGTTATACCTATCAAACGGAGCTAAGCGAGTTTACTGAACAAGGGAGCTAATTCAATTATACTAGACTGTATTGTCTTGTTTCCCTGGACGATATGATGCTTGCTGTGAGTTGAAAGTTTTAACTGTATTCACTTAATGTTTATGATTGCTTCAGGCGCTACTTTCGCGCACGCGGCTGCTTTGACGGAAGATAATTTATGGGAGATACTAATTACCTCTATGATTTGATACTATGGTCTGGGTGGCTTTTATGTTAATATGTATGTACTCATAGTACAGGCTTATATGAATGTGTAAGGAACCCTATTAATGATATAAATCTCTCACGTATAAACTACTGATCAGATTTTAATGAAAGTTTACAATAATATAGCTTACACATTAGAATAACATATAGGTTACAATTCATAAAGATATTGTGTGAACTGTCGTGTGTAAGCAGACGAAGTCGAAATCTCGCTAAACAGTGACTATATTTAAGAGACGTTTATGAGTAAGGGGGTTTGAATATAAATATGCCACTCTTTACGCTTATCATCATAACAGCCCTTTAATGTCCCACTGCAGTGACGGGCCTCCTCCCGTGACGGAGAGATACTTGGCCTACTAATACCACGCTGGCCAGACGGATTGGTATAGGGTTGAATTTCAAGTTTTCCTTCTTTCATTTCGTAAAGATAATATTCACGGATAGTTCCTTAGTCGGTTTTTACGACACCCATGGGATGAGATGGGGTGGTGACATATTGTATTCTTACTCCGTCACCACACGGAGCTTATAAAAGCTAGCAATTACGAAAACAATTCAAGAATATTAACTTTAAAACTTTCACGTTTCATATTATTATTATAATACTAACGGGTATTAACGCGTATAGATTTTTGGTAAACACTTAAATTATTTACCTTGAGCCGCTCGACGTTTCGGCCAGGTTACACCAGCCATGGTCACGAGTAGACTCAATTCATCACAATTCAAGAAGTTACTAATACTTGAATATCTAACAGTTAACGTGTGATCTAAGATGACTGTATACATTATGTGCAATCATCACAGAGTACCGCTGTACTTAGGTACACTGACCTACATAACACTTTGTACCGTTTTCGATTCGAATGCAATGTAAGAGTTGTACTTTTTGTTATGTTAGAATGTTATTAAACTTTATTAAATGTTTTTATACACAAGTTCAAGTATCTACTCGTAGGTAATTAATAATATCTATAATTAAAACAAACAGTTCATTTATTGTTCCTCTTTTAATGACGGAAGGAAATTTGAGCTTCCATGTTAAAATAATCATAATAGGTATTCCTCTAACATTCACACAACAGTATTCAGTCACTAAGTATACATTTTTTTGTAAAGTTGTAGGAACTTACGATACATAATAAAATCAACTTAATATCGGTTAGCAAAAATCTGCTAATAAGGTTTGATACCTAATGCATAGGATATTGTATTTAAAAAAGAAAAATAGTATCTTGCAGACGAGCCTTTTACAAGCCGACAGATAAAACTCAAAGCACTACATTAATTACTTATACATACTACCTTAATATAATGGAATAAGATACATTTTACCTTGTTAAACTTTGCGTATAAGCGTTCATATTTCGAATGTTTGATTTTCATGTGTTTCTAAGTATTATCACGCTTAATTTTCTTTGTTTCGGCAATATTTACACTATTTTATTTGCTTCAGGATATATATTAAGTATAAACTGTTTGTACAGATAATATGTTTATATAAGACAACTTGTATTGACGTCATAGCGGGTCAATGACCGACTGCATTTAACTATGACTCTCTGGAGGTGCAATCAACACTGGTTAGCTCACTGAAGTTATATTTAGGTAATAGAAAGACTGAATAAACTGAGTGGATATAGACGAATCAATGCACGTATGTAATGATGGTAGTACATGGCGGTCAGTAGTCTCTACTAATCCTTACGGGAATCATCATAACAGCCCACTAATGTCCCACTGCAGGGACGGGCCTCCTCCCGTGACGGAGGGATACTACGCTGGCCAGACGGGTTGGTATAGGGTTTAATTTCAAGTTTTCCTTCTTTTTATTTCGTAAAGATAATAGTCACGGATAGTACCTTAGTCAGTTTTTACGACTCCCAAGGGATGAGATAGGGGACATATTGTATTCTTACTCCGTCACCACACGGAGAATCCTTATGGGAATAAGGTGTGAATTTTTCTAAGAGAGTAAGAATACGTAGGTGCCACCATTGCATTTTATAAGTGTTGAAAATTCCTCATAACGAAAGTTGTAAATTATCGTACGATAGAATAAAAGAGAAAACTTATAAAAACCTTAACCTTCCCGTCTGCCCTTGTTTTTTTAATGGGGGCTATGTCCTCATTGAGGTCCTCACTCTTAATGATTAAAACCTCCCAATTTTCCGTCCTTCAGGTAGGCCAGCGGCCGCGGAAAACCATGATTAGTGTAAAAGTTTCTATGGTTGGGCATTCAAAGGCCGTTATAGTCATGATGTAGGTAGCTGGTTTCATTAAGCAAAAACTATGTATGTTTTATCCCAATCACTGCCGTACTTTTTGTGACACAGCTTGAACTCTCTGTTAGTCCACTTACGTACACAGTAGGGGTCTTCGTTTATAGCCAATTATACCATTCACCGCAGAGCTCAACTCGTAGTAACTTTAACCGGTCCCACAGACCGACGCGCGGGTATAGGAAGATTAATAATAAACTCTTGAAATGTAGATGTATTTCCTTTGGATTTAAAATGTAACTAATTCCCAGTATTGAGCTTAGTTCAATGTGCACGGCGCGTTCAATTCAGATACCGTCCAGACATTTTAACAATTCTCTTTGTTAAACAAAAGCTATTCAGTAGCGGGTTCGTGCAAACACTGATTCTGATTCAAGGTTCATTATCAGAATGTATTCGTATTAATTTATGAATCTCATCATCAGCCCATTAATCCCACTGCAGGGACGGGCCTCCTCCCATGACGGAGGGATACTTGGCCTACTAATACCACGCTGGCCAGACGGATTGGTATAGGGTTTAATTTCAAGTTTTCCTTCTTTCTAAGTTAATGTAATATTCACAGATAGTCCCTTAGTCGGTTTCTACCACACCCATGGGATGAGATGGGGTAGTGACATTTTGTATTCTTACTCCGTCACCACACGGAGTCCTAATAAACAAGATTGTAAAACAGAAAACCACGAGTTGATCGACATCAACGCTTTCAACATGAAGACAAGTCATTAATTTAGATCACCCGACAAAATCCGTTTACATTACCAATTTGTCAAAGTTGACACGAAACAATCAAACATTGTTTACAACTTTTGGGTTCTCGATTTCTAATCGAGCTGACTTTACTCGATATTTATTTTGCTCGTTAAATAATTAGTCTTAGAATATAAACGGCACTTTGTTATTCTAGAAAGTATTCAATTTTATTAGAACTTTGAACCTGTCTTGTAATTAGAATAGGCATACTTAGTTAAGATCGCTTTTGTTTTATTTCAGACTTTTATTACGGCACTCGCTTTTCATTTAACGTCTTTCCAATAATGATTAGAATTATTATAAACAATTTAGTTACCAGAGAATACTAACTTCCTACAAATATAAAAATGCATACTGTACTTCTTTAAATATAAATAGCTCTAGAGTCTGCACGCTGGCAACGCACGGTAAAAGAACTTCTTCCTTTCTTTGTCCTTACAGTTCTTAGTCTAGAGTGGTTCTAAACATTCTTAAAATTAATAATATCATACACTTACTGTTTTGAAATACTGTAAAAAGAATAAAATAAATTAAGTTAAGGATAATTGTATTTTAATTGTTCGACCAACTTGAAAACCAATTAAAAATAAATAATTTATGTCGTCCTAAAATTCGAAATACTCGCTAGTAAAAATAAAAATGTCTTTAATAGGTAAATATCAATCTCTTCGTCTTTATATCATTCAATTAAAACTCGTTCACTATTAAATGTGTTAATGCATGGCTTCCTTTGTTAAAAGGAAAGTGAAAAGGATCGGTACCGAGCTTATTATTGGCGACGAGTTTTTTTCTTTGGCATTAATATTACGATATGGTACTAACTATACTCGTATCATAATATTAATATGAGTTTACCGCAGGCGACTTTTATATTTCTCAGGCAATTGTATAGATATTGTATTATAACTTGGCTTACTTTCTTGCTGGTCACAGGGTTTAGTATAGGGTTTGAGATTTGTAGAGACATGGGTGTGTGAATAAAAATTCTGGGAACTTTCCCTTAATCGCCTTTCAAAGCACCTACGGGACGTGGTGGGGATGGTACAATCAGACGCAATCTTACTTCATCACCGCGCAGAAATAACCGCAATAGGTATTGATAAACAGTACCTATGTACTTATAACAATATTATTTTTCAATACTTCGACAAAGTACCTATTAAGCAGCTACCGTTCGCTTCTATATACATATATGTACAATATTAATTAGTTAATAGACCGATAGTACCACGTTGATGTGGGAACAAACACTAACCAATTAATCCAATTAAACAGAACAGCAAACATCCAATTAATTAAAGAAATTGAGTAGATAAAACGTTTTATCTGATGGATTATGATAAACTGTCCTTTTGGTTACGGCTAAGCTTAGAATTTTGTAGAAACAAAGTTGATATCGGCTTACAAACCTCTCTCTGAGAGAAATGAGTTGGGTAGGCATATTTCTATGATGAAGTATGTCTCAAAATACACAATACGTTATTACATCTACTTATGAAAAGGGTACCTACTGATTATATTTCAATAAGTAAGTAAAATAAAAAAATACTTAAATATTTTTTTATTTAATTTCAAAAATGGAACACAAATGTAGTCCGCGCGACTAATGGTGTTTCATTTTGATATGCGCGACCACCGTTAAATTAAATTAATTATTATGACAACAATACTCGTGTTTTTCAAGCCTCATGACGGATTTACAGGAGTATGCTTCGGCATTTTTGAGGTCCATAAGCAACTGTTACCACTATCATGCAGGTCGCCTACTCATTTGTTCCTTGTTTTTTTGATAGTGAAACATAATAAAACTGAAACTTGACCTCGCTGTTGTCTTAGCCACTAAAATTTAAAGCAGTTAAGATTGACAAAATTAACTGTAACTTTAGCCACATAATGTAAATTATTACTGCTACGTGTTAAATATACGTTATTCTTTTTATAACAAACTTGTTAAGAACAAAGGTATTATTTACATACCTTATTAATTCTATAACAAATGTTAAGAAAGATATTATTTACAATTTCTTAGTACTCGTAGCTTAATAAAGTGGCTTCTGAATGACGTATGAATAAGTTTTTGTAAAGTTAGATTTCGTATCAGCTTATTTCATTTTGTTTTTGTTAAGGCACTTAGTTTAATAAATTGGTTTTTTTTTACTATTTTGTTATATGTATATTATGTAGATTGTTCTCAGTGGAATGATTCTATCTTATCCCATCGCATCGCCGTAAAAACTGACTGAAAAGATTCTATATCTCTATATCTATTCTGACTAACGCCGTATTAGTAGCAGAAGCTTTCATTCTGTCTCTGGGTAAGGCTTTTTCCGGCAGTATGACATTAATGATCTTAGGTTGTTGTTCAATAAAACTTCTGGAAATAACGTAAATGATGTTTGAATATAGAAGTCGTTCGTAAGCCTTTTAAAACATACAAATGAATCACACGTTGAATGCACGCGTTAGGACAAAAACAGATGCAATGACAGATAAAAAGTATATCTATCGTCTTCTTAATTACGCTCTTCTTCTGATAAAAACTCTAAGGTGTGCCAGAGCTTATTAGCTAAGACCTACTATCTATTTTACCTTACACTCTATTGGTAGAAAAAAAGTCCGTTCACCAAAATTTTAACATCACTTCGATTCGGTTTAACGGACAACCCGTTAAAAATATTTAAAAACAGTATTCCAAAACCTATTTTGTTTCTAAATTGGATTATGATGAATATTTAGAATTACGTCATTTGATCAAATAGTGATGCTAAGATAAAATTATATATGAAACCTACCTATAATTTAGTAGAAAAAACGCAAGACTTTACAAGTTTTTTTCATCTATCATATCAACCATTAGACATTTGAAAAAAGTATCTAAAATGTATACAAAAAATAGCATAGAGTAATAAAACCGTCTTACTGGCTGTCAATTATTGTTTATTACCTTTTTTGTTGTCTATTGTTGTAAGTTTGGTTTGTCTATTCTATATTTATTTATTACTTTTATAAGATGATAAAGACGATCTATTATAGTGTGACCACAGGAGCTGTGCACCTCCTGAGGTATGCGCGCGGCGAGAGGGGGGTGGACATATAGAGTACATGTTATATACTGGTATAGAATAAACAGTCTATGATGTAGCTACTAGCGACATCTGACGCAATATACTTAAGTTATTTTAATGGTACGGGTCGCTACACGAGCGGCTGTAGCAGTTTTCTATTAAAAGTTTTCTACTAAATAACTCCAAGACAGTATTTACATTATTGCATAGTTTTAAGCGTAAATAGGAACATTATTTGTGTTTTTATAATGTAACTTTGAGAAAAATGACATCTAGCGGAATGTATCAAATACTCTAAGAACATGAAATTCTTAAAGAAAAATATAATGTTTGAATTGTTGTGACACTGCCGTCAAAACTCGTGACAGCAGGTAGGTGTCCGTTATGGTAGCATACACAAGAGCTATATCGAGTTGTTTACTATGCCAAAAAACTCTGCATAAATAAAAATAAAAAAAATCCAATTGTTAAATTAATGATGAGGAATTAGAAATCGTTAACACTACAGTATTCATAGGAATTACTTTATACAGATTACCCCCTTACTCATAAACGCCTCTTAAATTTTAGTTAATTGATTACCTTAAATTCTTACGGTTTTGTTTAGTATAAGTTTGATTTTACAAATAATAATCTCGCTAAACAGTGATTAAATTTAAGAGGCGTTTATGAGTAAGAGTGAGTTCTTATTTATCACCTGCATATTTTTAAAAAAATATGAGTATATTTGGGTTACATTGTAATCAATTAAGTAAGTGTATTACAGATATGTCTATAAAGTCGTCAAATTTGTGATTTTTATTAGTCCATTAATCTACAATAAACTAATACTGACTTACGAAGAACAATGTAAACAATGAGTAGAGTAAATCAAAGTGGCACGCGGGAAGTGATTTTTAAAGTTATAAGGCGATGTTTAGCGGAACACGATTCTGGTCAACTTTTATGCGATTTGAATGATGTTTATGGGCGAACTGCAACTTTGATGGGTATGTAATCGTGTTACTGTTTTTCGTAATCTGTCTCAAGTAATAAATTCACTCCATTTGAGATCTAGAGACCAAAAACAGGCATTGTGTACATAGCACATTTTTAGGTTAGATAAAATCATGGTCATGACGGTAAATTTAAATTGTGCCAAAAATATTGTTAATATAGCTAAAAATATTTTATTACAATGAAGATTAACTATCTGTTATGTAATATAAAATAACATCGGACATATGCACCTTCTCATTAAAAAGTATAACAATTTTTTCTCATTCAATCGGGAGTCGGGTCAACCCAGAGCAATCAGGATTTTAGGGTTTGAGATTTTTTTTTTAATTTTTAAAATAAACTAATTCATAATTTTAGCCCTGCACCACATAGATTAGATACTAAACTGTATATAAAAAAATGTAATGATAACGTTTATTGATTTCAAAATGGGTTTCTCCAGCCCGACACGATAAAAAACGCCTCTGGAGATCTACCCTAATACATATCTCCGATAATATTGAATTTTGTATTAAAATAAAGTGTTACACAGGCGTTATTTCAGGGTTACATTTCTACTGTATTAACAGAATTACTATACCTATGTTTTGTAGTTCTCGAGATATTCAAATCACTTGTAAGCATATTATCTGTACCAGTACTATGAACATAAATTAACATGGATTTTTGACATATTCCACTGTGAATTCGCATAAAGCATTTACCTACACTAATTCAATCAGAATTTCACGCATTATTTTTACATAAAGAATTTATCAAAAGAAAAGTTCCCTTTCTATCAGAACTAACACGTGTACGCTACCATAACGGACACCTATTTTTTCTTCGTCCCCCACCTCGCCGCGCATACCTCAGGGGGTGCACAGCTCCTGTGGTCACACTATAAAACTTGTTGGAATATAGAAACGGTAACAGTTCGAAGTGTTGTTGTTCTTTTTATTTTAAATGGAAAACTTCGGCGATATTGACAATTCTGCCATTGTCTGAAATGCACTTGTAACATCATTATAGATTTTATGTGGTATTTTTTTCTGGGGTCAATATTATATAACCTAACTAGGTATGTCGACGGAACTTTAAAAACATCAATTAAGTTGTGCGAGTTCTTTATGAATTATATTTTGATATGAATAAGAGAAGTTCAGCGTACTTATATAAACAGATCATACGAGAAGAAAAGAATTGCCAAACGGTCTTAATAATATAATGTACTACTAAAAGGAGATACTTCTCGTATTATTCTATTCTAAAATCTACAGATATCTGAAGAAGAACAAACAAAAAACGCTAAAGGTAATAGAATAAGTTTAAAAGTTTTACAATCTTACAGATCAAGAGCGCCCTAATACCTACCCTGTCACAATGACAATATAACTTTGTTTCAACTACAGAGTTTGTTGTATGTAAAATCAATCTTGGTATATGTTACGTTTAGTTTCATGTATGAAGTCTGGGATTATAATAATAATCACCACTTTTTTTATTGGCCTTCATCATCAACTAGACTATCGCAGTCCACTGCTTGACATAGGGCGCCTTCCAACACGCGCCATAGAACACGGACCTGCGCCTTTTGCATCCAGTTTTTTTTATATATTATAAAAGGTTTTAAGTTAAAAAAACTAATAATCTTCAAAATTATATATAAAGAAATTTTCTTTAAGCCTTAGTATTTTATTTACTACTTAAAGTTTGCAATCCAGTCCGACCCAGATACCTTTTTAAGATCGTCGGTCCACCTAGCTGGGAGACTTAAGGCCTACGCAGACCGGGACGGCATGGCAAGGGATTTGAATTTTTACTAATGGAAATTCAACCGTAATGGTACAGAAATACGACATAAATTGCTATGCTTTAAAATGATGCCGTGGCATTGAAAGGGATTTTATCGCACGGCATCAAAAGACGCGCCACAGGCTCCCGTGGCGGGATGCCGCGGCATACCGCGGTAGGCAACGGCATCCCGTTGCCTACCGCGACCGAGTGCCACGGACTCCGACGCTAAAAGACGCGCCACAGGCTGCCGTGGCGGGACGCTCGGTCGACCGAGCGCTGACTCACGGCAAAATCCCTTGCCATGCCGTCCCGGTGTGCCCAGGCCTTTAAGTCTTGAGTCATAATAAATCTTAATTAAAAGATTTTTTTGTGTCTATTAGTTTTCTGACTGTAAACAAGCCGCTTCGATAGGTACTAGTGATTGATGCCTAGTGCGGGAGTACCTAGTTCTTAAAAAAAATCTTCTTTAAAAACATCTAACAAAGTTAACTAATTTCTAGTAAGCTAGGTGTATATATAGATAGAAACATAATCAGGTTTAGTTACCGCCTACAGAATCAGATTACCTTGCATAATATCAGCACGAAATGGCAAAGGGCACAGGCGGAAAGCAATAACTGAGTGAAACACATATTCTTGCGGTTATGGTGCTCTTAATACGTGTTATATAATATTTTATGGTATTTATTGAGTCAGCGGGTAATAATACTTCTGATATCATTAAAAAACAGAGTCGTTGTATATTTTTTGCTTATGAAAAATGGGGAGATAATTAACATTTTTTTTTCATATTAAGCATGTCTATTAATTATTTAATACAAAAATAAATAAACAAGCCTTTATTACTATTTCATTTGCCACGTTTTGTTCACTATTTACCAAAGAAACAAATATGTTATTTTGCAGAAGTTTCTTCTACGACACAGATACTCTCCATTTTTCTTTATCCCTTGCAATTTTACTGAGTCTGGTCCCATTCTTTCCTTGAATCTATGAAATTATTATTAACTGTGATATACATTATTACATAGTAAAAGATTAAAACCAGGCAAACAACTGGACGGCACTTAAATCAGGATTTAAAGAGCAGAGTTAGCATCAAAGCTCACGACTCTCTCGTTTCCAACTACGTTGCGAACGCAGAAAATCCATGGATATTTGTCAATTTGGCACTCTGCCAAAACCAGTTTAAACTCGTAACTTAAATATAAGCACAACGACATTCGGTGACTATATCAATGACTGTATAATCCGTTTGTAAGTAAAAAGAAGAAAACCAGAGAAAAGTACGCATCTGTGGTGCGCCGTATATTCGGCATAGTACCCACAGTCTGACGACCTCGGTGGCGCGACGGTAGCGCAAGCGGCTGCCGTGCAAGAGGTTGTGGGTTCGATCCCCACGCAGGACAATAATTTGTGATATCAACAAATTATTGTCCTGGTCTGGGTGTTCATTGTGTCCGTTAATTGATGTTTGTAAAAGGTCCCCGCGACACAGGGCATGATCCCTAGTGCGGGAGTTGTCTTTTATTAACAATAAACAATAACAACAAAACAGTGTTGGAAACTGCATGTCCTCGCCTTTACACTACGGCAAATAAAGTCTCAAACTATTTAGAGCTTGCAGGTACTGTGGCTACTAACTAGACTAAGAACCTACGGCTGTTGGGTCACTAAGGGAGACTTGTACCAGAAGACTTGGTGAGCAGACCCCTTACGAGAAACACACGAGGTGGCCGGTAGAGATGGATAACACACCAGTTGTTATTACGTTCGACTGAAAATATTAAGCGCTCTTATACTTTTCATATAAAAAAATTAACAGCTTATAACAATATCAAATAAATATCGATTCACACCTAATATGACCCAGAACTTATACAGTTAGCAATTTACTATTAAACAAGTGTTATTTTTCACACTAGCTTTTAAACGAATAGCATGTTTAATTAGCAAGAAAATAATCAATACCTAAACGTTTAATTTCTTGCGTTCAAGCAGTAATCTATCATTTTATAAACCTATGGGCTCGGAGTGTTACTTTGTGGTTCGCGTTTGAAAGAGCCTATATATTTTTTTTTGTTGAGGACGAGTAGTTGGTCTCTGACGACCGCTACTACTTTACACGGGCTGTGGTGGGGCGGATGGCCCTCAACCAAAAAGAGCCTATACCCGTACTGTGGTCTTATAATGTACCTGCCTCTTTTGACGCCGATGAAAAGTTAAAAGAGGCTTTAGTTAGTAGATCAGCTTCAGTTGAGAACCTGGATCAACTTGCAGACAAAGCATATCAGTGTTTACTTCTTTACCCATTTCCCTTATTTTATTCTGTAGATAATATTTACACTTTTACGACGCGAGCCTAAAATGGAATTAATTGAAAACTATCTCGTATGCTACGCGACATCTCGTACCTACTGGTTGCGAAAAAATTTACGTGTCATGATTTGTGTATGACAAATAAATGTGTACCTAATATATAATTTAAAACAAAATTATTGTTTTATTCTTTCTTAGTGGATGCTGAACCATGCTTAATAATAATTATAAGTTCCGCTACGACGATATTTTTTGTGCATAGGACAAAGTCGACAACCCTAGCGTGACTAACGATCTTAGTTATAAAAAATAAAGTACATATTATGAAACAGAAGTACCTAGTGGCTTTATCAGTCCAGCTAATAGGAAATAGATAATATATGAACAATGCCATTGTAACATTATTTTACAATGTTTGCAGAAATAATATTTCAACCTAATTGCAAAGAGTGTGAAGTAATTGAGGATATACATCACTTGTTGATAGAAAGTGTTTGGTTCGATTCCAATAGAACCAAATTGTCTGTAGGTACATAAGATGGACATTAGCGCGTACCAATAAAGTCTTCTTAGCCTGACTTTAATAAGCACACAAATCAAGGCACAATATCGAAAATGACAATGTGGTTCATCATAACAGCCCATTAATGCCCCACTGCAGGACAGCCCTCCTCCCATGACGGAGGGACCCTTGGCTTACTAATACTACGCTGGCCAGACGGATTGGTATAGGGTTTAATTTCAAGTTTTCCTTCTTTTTATTTCGTAAAGATAATATTCACGGAAAGTTGGATGAGATGGGGTGGTGACATATTGTACTCTTACTTCGTCACCACACGGAGATGAATATGACAATATGGTTAGGTTATTAAAATAAAGAATCTAAGCCAAATTTCAATTCAGTACTAATCCCTATTTGGGTCTTGGACTTTACTTAGTGAATAATGTTTCATTATTATCCTTTATGAGCTATTTCCATGGTAGGAAGTAGGTTCCTTAAGCCTCTGAATCTTATTTAAGCTTCGGAGCAAAAAGGTCCACATTAATTTTAGTTTTCAGTGTTCTAATTATAAAAACTATTTTAAACTATTTTATGTCTTTCATTCGGGTGAAGTAATGTATAATTTGGTAAAAAAAGGATGTTTATCATTAGGTTGTTTAGTAATCATTCTACAAGCACTGTTTATTTTGGAAATACGTAGCGTTCTTTGAAATGTTCTTTTTTATTTTTCAGTTTACACAGACATTCACGTAATGCCATCGAGTTCCAAATTTGAGCAGAACTGGTACTAAGTATAAAAAAAAATATATTCCTCACACTTTCACACAACGCCATCTAGTCCCAAACTAAGTACAGCTTGTACTATGGGTACTAGACAACGGATAAACAAACTTAAATACATTTTTTTTTGTAAATACATACTTAATATACATAGAAAACACCCAGACTAATGCAAACAATCATGTTCATGCACACAACGATTTGTATTGAGGGGGAATCGAACCCGAGACCTATGCGTAGCAGTCATATTAAATGACCACTACGCCACAGATGTCGTCAAAAGTAGAAGTTCTAGATGACAATATTATGTTCATGCTGTCTCGGTGTCAAAAATGATTTTCTAGAGCCTAGATTCGTGTTCGTTAATTTCGTGTCTGTAAAAGTCCGTGTGACAATCGATCCCTAGTCTGGGAGGTCTTTTTAGAAACTAATCCCAGGTTTCCGAATGACTGATCAAGTAAAAATCAACTAATCTAGAGCCAAAACTTTTTATTATAAGTTCCTGAAAATTATAGTTTTGCCCTTGATTAGTTGATTTTTACTTGATCAGTCATTAGCGGGAGTAAATATAAAAACAAAATACCTATCCACTCAAAGGTCTAAAATAAAAAAAAACTAAGTGGTTATTTTAAAAATAGATATAAAATAAATATAGTTTAGTATCCTACAACTATAAGTAAATAGTGAGTGACCATAAAGGATAGTTTAATCTCTATGAACGAATAGAAGATCTCTTTCAACCTCTTTACTGTTCGCCTTTTCACAATATACTTTTGTTATTCATTGTTGTTGCATTCTGAGGAAAATTGTATTCCTTACAATCGTTTTACCTTTATACTACACACACAAAAGGTTTTATTTTTATACAGTTTATTAAAGCCAATACATATTGTATTTTTTTAATTATAAATACAATATTTTGTATAAAATTTACTATTCGTGTAGTAAAGAACTATGAAAATAAATGATTGTAAACATTCTTTTTAATAAGAAGGAAAACTTGAAATTAAACCCTATACCAATCCGTCTGGCCAGCGTGGTATTGGTAGCCCAAGTATCCCTCCGTCACGGGAGGAGGCCCGTCCCTGCAGTCGGACATTAATGGGCTGTTATGATGATGATGATCCTTTTTAATATCCTGTAGGTCTTAAAGCGGGGCTAAAGGAAATTCGACAAAAGAAGGAAAACTCGGGAAAAATCAAATCCCATGTTTTAATTGTGATAACTATTTATGTAGTTACTAAATTATGAATTAATTACTTGGATATTTATTCATAATGTCGCCGACCCCTTTCTAAACATAGTAAAATTGCATAACTTTTTACATCGTCGTCTGTTTGTAACTCTCGTAGGAGCGATAAACTATCAAGATCAAAGTGACTGCTATTTTCGTACTCAATCTCTGTCCCCAATACTCTAATATTATGTTGAAAACATCTACGAATATACTAAATTGCAATTGCAATTTACATATTCTCTTGGCAGTGAAATTTGCATAGGTCGTTAACATATTATTAAGTGTGAACTATATCAAAGTCGACAAGTAAGTGTATCTATTTTAAGCACTATAAAGACGGTAATAAAGTTATTGAGTCAACATACTGGAAATTCCGTATTTTATTTTTTGTTTATATTTTGAGATCTAGTTAACATTCCAAGTTGTTTGTCAGCGTGGTGACAGATTGTGAATACATAATGTCACCACCTTTTTTGTATTAAGTTGACAAGCATATATTAATATCAGTGCGCGCAAAGAGATTACGTACTGTAATTAGGTATTAATTTAAACTAAAAGAGTGGTATATTACAAATACTATTAGTAAGATATAATAAAATCACAATAAGTAGTATTCAGATCTAAAAGATAGAAAAAGCTTGGAAGAAAATTGCTATCTAAATAAATTTCAACACCTGTAGTCTACTGCAGTATCTTTAGATTACTTTTTGAATCCGTAAACTCCTACATTACTTGCTTAAGTAAGTTTAAAACTTTTATAAGTAAATCTAACTTCCGCGTCATAAAACGTTCGCGATTACTGACTACAAAAGGGGAAGAAAACTTATTAACTATTAGGTCATAATAGAACAAAATGTAAATGAAGTATAATTTTAAGAAGTCTAATTATGTCCTACACTATACAGACGGAGAGAAATTTGGCCCCCTAATACCATGATACTCATGTCTCTTACTAAGTAATTAACGTAAGACGGATAACTTGATATAAATTATTTTACTATTTCTTCTAGGCAGCCTGCTATATGTACGTCAACATTCCTTCATCACAGAAGGTCTTTAGAAGATTTTCTGTATGATAATGATATGATATCATTCTGGTTATATATGTATATGCTCGTCGCGATAACGAGGCCAATAATAAGGGTTTTATAAATAAAGTACCCTAAAAATATGTACGATTGTAAAACTGTAGAGGAAGTGTCACCCAGTTCTCGTAGAAACAACGTTCTCTATGGACACGTCCGAGGACAGTCCGTGCCAATAATAATACACTTGATCAATCAGTTTCACTGCTTAGTTATATACTTACAAACAAACACCTTGTAAACATTGATTTTGTACTGAATGTTTGTACTGTATGAAAACTTAAATTATGTAACCATGTTGTATCGATGAGGGTGTATATCTAACCTCATTGGTGATATTTTGTATTGTTACACTCGTAATAACAAATAATAATAATAGCTACCGACAGTTCAGACCTTGTACAAGTAATATCTGCCAAGTATCTCGTGGAAGCCCTGGACCGACTGCAGCGGCATGCGTTTCGCATAGTTGATGACACCCAGGTTACGGAGCACGCGGAGTCGCTACAGCTTCGCAGAGATATCGCGTCTCATAGTGTGTTCTATCGCATGTACCATGGAGAGTGTTCTGAAGAGTTATTCGATCTTGTTCCTCCGTCCCCTTTTCATAACAGGACCACTCGTGCCGGTTTGCGGAGTCATACTCAGACGGTCTGTCAGATATCGGCTCGCACCAAAAGGTTCGGGAATTCCTTCCTATGCCGAACCATTAAGTTGTGGAACCAGCTTCCGGCTCACGTATTTCCTCCATCATATGACATTGGGTCCTTCAAACGCAGTGTGAAGAAGCATTTGGCCAAACCGGCAAGATGATGACGACGGATTGAAGTTGTTTTTGGACTTCTATCCGTTGGCTTCATTTGTGGACCGTACTCGCGCTTTCCATCAGGTTCGATATAGTCATATTGCCGTGTATAGTATAAAATAAAAAAAATAACGACTGTCCGGCGAAAAGCCGCTAAAAAAAGTCGGTGTTTTTTTTTTTTGGCAATTTAAAAAAAAAATTAAAATATTTTTTCGTCTAGAAGAAAACGAGAAAGTCGAATAACAGAGCTGTATAACAGATTTATGATTTTGTATTTGTTAATACAAAATCAGTTTTAACACTTTAGCGTTAAGACAGATTTTGTAATAACAAATTTCAAAAACAGTGGTTTTGTGACGTAATAAATCGTGGTTTATAGTTAGACCGTATTTTGTAATAAGGCCGAATATGGTTGCCGTAAAAGAAAATTCAAAGATACAAAACACAACAAACTCAAAACTCATTATAAAATATAGAAATAGAAAAATAATTTATTTGCAGCAAAACATACAAAATTAAAATAATATAGGGTAGCTTTATTCATATCATTATAGATAGACAGTTAAGTTAAAGTTTTTTTATTTCTTTACGTACACCTACCTAAGTTGTAAATAAGGAAAACTTGACGATACCTGCCTGACTACCTTCAAGTACCTTCCATACAAGTAGGCCTGTAATCAATGGGTTGATATAATGACGATGAATCCTATGAATTTGCAATTGTATCTGTTATTTTAGGTTTCCTGCGGATCACACAGCACATTACTTTGTCCTTTATACAGTTTTCATAAACCAGCAAGCTTAACTTTTGACCTTAGACAACGAACTATATGACTTTGACTTATGCAGACGTTTGCTGTTGCGCAAAATGAATCTGTTAACTATTTATAACCAATTTGCCTGAGCTTTTGCAACTACGCTGTAGTTTAATATTTAAGGAGAGACGGCTCAGAACATAATGGTCGTCGAAAATGAGAGCATTTTCGAATATTACGTGTATTTCACATTTGCACCAACATTTTTGGTTGTTTCATGTGGCTTTTGGTATAAAGTAAAGGTCACACTGCCAGCGAAACAAGGTACAATTAATTTTCAATTGGACTTGTGAGAGTATCGGCAATTCGTATTGCTTATTGTAGTTACGAGAATATGGACTGTTTTAATATTCAACATACATTTAGTCGATATTTAAAAATGTACCTATAGCTCAATAGCTATATGCACCGATGTGCTTCATCAAACTAAATGATAAATAACAATTTAACAATTTAAATTGTTATTTATCATTTAGTTTGATGAAGCACATCGGTGGAAGTAAATATATAAATGCATTCAATTAAACTAATGTGTTAACAGTTCATTGCTTATAAATACATAATATATTAAACACTGAACACAAAGTATCTTTAGCACCCAACCTGTGTGGAAAGGCGTAACGAGTAAAGAAAAGCGCCTTATTTCCTAAAAATGAATGCGAGTCGAGTTGATATTTAAGCTGGAAAAATCATAAGACATTTCTAGCTACAAAACTAATTAATATTTCAAACCAAAGTACACTGTCAGATTTTAAAAAAGCAAGCACAACCCCAAGAAGTACTAACTATAAATTCAGATTCGAAAAGGCAATGATATTACTAATGTGAATTCTGAAAATTAAAAAATTGGTTTTCTAGAACAATAAAACAACGAATGAATTACCACAACAGCTAAGAGTAAAGTAAATGAGCTCATCTTCGCCAACAGTATGACAGGAGCTCAACTCCCGCGGTGACCTTTCTTTCGGCTCACGAGCAAACGACGTTTTTCACTCAGACCCCGTTTCTCCCATTCATCGTTTTATATAGCAGTTGTTAATGTAACGTTCTGAAGTAATAAGTGTTTTTATAACTTTCATAAAACCACTCCGTGTCGAAAGTATATAAATTGTATTTATTATACCTTGTTCAATAAGGCTTGACCTTTAAATAAGGATAAAATACCTTAAACGACGTTTAAATATTTGTTTCTTTTTTACTGGAATAACAAACTTGAAGTTAATTTAATATGGATCTAAATTGTAATATTGTTGCGGTACTTGACAGAATTCATAAATGTCTTATTAAGTACTACTCGTATGTGTGGTATGGTTAGCAATAAACTTATATTAGTTTGGTAAAAGAATAAGCTAGAAATAGCTATTTGGGCTAATAGAATGACTCTTATGTGTGGAATTTATAATGGTAAGAGCTCTGAAGCTACGAACGAGACAAGGGTCTGGTGGTCAATCTGATGGCCTTGCTCAGAAGAGGGACATTTAACTACACCCCGAGGTCTAATTTTTTTCTACTGCTTTTAGTGTTAGTTTCATTTCATAAGTATATTTAAAGCACCATGCAAACTTGTTAATTTTAATCTATAGCCATTGATGCAGCGTGTCGTGTTATTGGCATTTACCTGTGTGGTCAGTAATAATATTATGGGACAAGGTAGTCAACGTTGGGCAACACTAACGTCTTAGATTCAACGCAATTCTCAAGTTGATAATTATACTTATTTCTTGGAAACTTGTTGTTATAGAAAGTTTTATTTTGCGCTTTGAAGTTAAAATGAGAAGTCTGAGTTATCTGATCCAGCGGCTTTTGAGTAAAACTTTGTTGATAACGTATTATTTTAATGCCTATGTTTTATTTTTATGTTTGTATTATTCTTTCTTTTCTACTTTTAAAGACAAATTTAGCTCTATGGATTGAGCCCTATGGCACAGGGCACACATTTCTTTTTAAGGCAAAAAGATCGAAATAAATTATCGTAGGTTAAATATTTTTTAATTTGTGGCATCATAAACAATATACCAAATAGGTACATTATAGATATACCTATTCATTTTGTTATCTGACCTATAAGTATGATCTATATTATTTAGTATCTGTACTATACTTGAAATAAAACTTCATTTAAGTAACGCGTAACAAAGAATAGTATGATAAGATCATGTCAAAAGTCACGAGACATTTCCCCTGTGAGCTTTTTGTAGTCCGAAGTAAAGTAGCGAAGTATCGCAGCACTCAAGCGTCACATACCCCGGGGGGTTTGCTCAAACGGATCTGAGTATTTTATTTGTACGATAGATACTTTTAGGGGAAAATGGAGATTTAGTTGAAGACAGAAAATGCAAAATTTTATTAGAGAAAGTCGAATTTTGTGGCGTATTTGAGGAACGCAAGACGCAGTGGTTATTTCATCTAAAGCCGTGCTTTTGTTGTGCGTAGAAAATAATCTTTCTATTGGACATGAACATGCAGGTGATTATGAAAAAGTTGCTAGGCAGTAGTATGATGTCTTTTACCTAGTACCCATAGTACAAGCTAAATCAGTAGTTCCCAAACTTATTTTTCTCGTGCACCACTCTCAAAATTAAACTGGTGTCGGTGTACCTGCTGCTACATTCCTACAACATTGTTAAAATCCGAAAAGAAGAAAGACAATGGAAAAAATTGGTACTCGATGCGGGACTCGAACCCGCGTCTCTGGACTATACGCGTCCAGCGCCATGACCACTAGGCCAACCGAGTAACCGTCTCGACTACCAAAGGAGAATGTTTTTTTACTAAGAGCTTTGGGCTATAATAAAAATTGTTGCCCCCACGTTTGTAACCATTGTACATTGACGTATACCATTGAGCTTATTACATGTTTAGAGAATCAACAAAATTCGCCCCACAGAAATCTAGATATCAGCTGTTCAATAAATTAAAAGCCCTG
Source organism: Schrankia costaestrigalis (assembly GCA_905475405.1). Taxonomy (NCBI): domain Eukaryota; kingdom Metazoa; phylum Arthropoda; class Insecta; order Lepidoptera; family Erebidae; genus Schrankia; species Schrankia costaestrigalis. The sequence goes on from FR997832.1 coordinate 8,532,406, forward strand.
TGGCACTCCAAGCAGTTATCTACTAAAAAGTCAGTCTGTCCCCAGCCTGTCCAAGCAGGACTGCCACAGGGCTGTCCCCGTGTAACTGGAAGTTAATATCATTAATTTTTATAAACAAATCAGTCAAATATCTCTCCTTTGAATTTGATCAAGTTTTCTTTTAAATCTGGATCTCTACTTTCTAGGAACTATAATACGGAATCGAAAATAGAGTAAAATCTCGTTAAGCATGCACCTTTCGACAATCCTCGTACTTCAGTATGTAAGAGCAGTCGTTGGAAGTCTTTGTCATTTTCGTCGCACAATTAAGCAAATAAACGCGGATTCAATACATTGCTTCTAATTTTGTTGACAGCGTTTATTACAATATGAAGAGATTGGTTCAACCTGTCACTTATATGTTTCGCCACAAGATGTTGTCGGTGGATAACGCAATGAATGGCTGTAAGTCCTGGTATAATTCTTTTTAGATGATTTATAAACCCACTATATCGCCCTACCATTGCAGGAGCTCCGTCTGTTGCCACTGAAATAGAGTTTGTAAATGGAATCGATTTTCCGTAAAAACATTACTCAGGACATTAAATATTGATTCGCCTTTAGTGTCAGTCTCCAAAGTTCTAGCAAATAGCAATTCTTCGTGAATTTCCTCCTCCATAATAAATCTGACATATGCTAATAATAATACTTCATTACCGGGTAGCGTTGACTCGTCCAGTTGTATAGAAAAATGTCTTTTTTGCTGATGATTGCACAAAAAACTTTTGATGTCAGAGCTCATTTCATCAATGCGTTGTTCATTTCATCAAATGTCTTTGTACAGTATTGTTACTTAATTGCACTAAAGCACTAAGCATTGTCGGACGGATTGCGCTTTGCAAGTCTGTACACGAAATTGTAATATCGAATACGCAAGTTTGGACAAGTAAGAGTCGCTTGCCAGATTAAAATGTCATCTGCTTAGTTAGGTACTTAAAACAATATAGGTAGGCCCTTATAAAAACTATATGCAGATAAATTATCGTGGACCCCTATTAACATCTTATGGACCCCCATTTTTTATTGACGCCTACGTAGACCCCCAGCAAGGCTCCCGTGGACCCCTGGGGGTCCACCTGGACCACTTTGGGAATCACTGAGCTAAATGAACTTTTTAATACGTGTATTTTCGGCCTTCTAGTTTTTAATTCTTAGCTTGACAACAAGTATTTAGATACTTATTACATAAGTTATTATCTTTAAATCATTGAAATTGGAATGCTCATCTCTGACGTAGATTTAGTACGTGACTTTGTCTGAGTGGTAAACTTTCTACCGCTTTTTATACTTGCAGGGGTTGAATTTTTTAAAACCATCTGAACAGATTTATAGATAAATCTTTAAAGAACTAAATGGGAAATTTTAAAGACTTTCTTAATTAAGTATTTATAAAAATTAAATTTCATTTAAAATTAGTCACCTAGCCAAGATTTGTGTGCCTCATAACGTAACCGTATTTATCTACTTTCTGACTGATTTTGAACTTTAAAGTGGTCTTAGATTCCGCAAAAACAACAGAGACAGAGGCTCTTAGATTAATTGTTAATTTTTAAAGTCAATAGTGTATTAAAAGTTATAATTAAACTCATAATGTTAAAAAAGCTGTTTATGTTTGTAAAGTGCCGGGAGTTGTTGTTTAAAAAAAGTTAATAATTAATAAATTGTTGCTAGTTAGAAAGGTATACATTATGCGTTAAATCCCTTTAAAACTAATAAAAAATACAAATTGATTTAAAACAATAATAAGTCAATAATGTTACATAATTACAGATTAAATTAGATCAAACTGTAATCATAAAACAATCTCGTTTCTTATCAAAGTTTTAAATCAATGTAATCGTTAAGCCGATGATATTGATTAACACTTGCTTACGCATTTGTATGAAAGATCACTGTTTATTGATTATCATACACTCTGTTATGCCCGATTTACACATCGACGAGTACAGTGGCGAGTTAAAAAAATAGACAGTTATGTAGTAAGTAATAAGCCGGCGGGGTGAGGGAGACGCGAGAGAGGGGGCTACTTCGTTCTTAACTCGCCGAAAAATAGGATCGAGCTGTATTCAAATCAACTTAATCGGCAACTTACTACTTAACTCGCTTTTGCCGTCCACACGCAAAAAGTGACTTAACTCGCCAATGATGCAAGTTAACTCGCTACTGTACTTGTCGATGTGTAAATCGGGCATTAGGGCCAGATTCAGAGAGCGCACTTTGACTTTACTTTAGCAAAGTCTAGTTATTATCTCTGAATTTGAAAAACATTAAAGTAATCTTTCGCATGAAAAGTTTACTTTTGAAAGAAAGTAAAGTCACGACTCTGAATCTGGGCCTTATATCTCGTTTTTGTATCAAAGTCGAACTTTCCTTCAAAGTAAAGTCAAAGTGCGGTCTCTGAATCTGGCCCTTAATGTGACGGAGTTAAACTTGGCCGTACACCGCACAGGGTGGCAATACTTGGAGGAGGCCTATGTCCATCAGTGGACGTCGATTGGCTAATATTATGATGATAATGATGTACACTGGCAAGAGAAATTGGTATAGGGTTTAAGTCAAGTTTTCCTTGTTAGGCTTTCTCTTTGTCGCGTTTTTGATACAATAAGATGAGATAGGTAGGTCACAAAACACAAAAAAAAAATTTGGCACACTAAGTATAAAAAAAAGAAAAAACTTTTAACATCAGCTTTTTGCCCGTAAAATCCCCATAAAAAACATATAAGTTCTTTAGAGATCTTCAAATCTCTTTAGAAACCTACAGAAGCCTAAGTTACGGGTTGTATAATCAGCAATGTACCAGTAAAATTCGCTTCAAAATCAGTCTAGTCGTTTCGGAGATTCCCAAAAACAAATACACTGGCAGCCAAACATCAATTCTATAAATCTCGTTTGCCTATGCCCAGCAGTGGACGTCGATTGGCTGATATGATGATGATGATGATATCACAATTATGCTAAAGTTAGCAGTACTTATAACAAGGATTTTGTTGTTACAAAGATGTAAGTCAATTTTATTCATCTATAGATCCTATTCCTTAAAAACCTTCATCTCTATTGGCTTTAAAATAAAAAGAACAAAAACTAGATACGTCAGAGGACGTTAAGCTAGCACCCCTTTCCACAAACAAGTTTAAACACAATACGCTTGTTACTTACAATAACTACGGAAACGTACGGAGGATGTTACTTGATAGACATTTGACATCGATACATTGTCGGTTATTAAAGAAAATGTACTATAAAGGCTTATGCAGACGACGGACAATTGCTGATGTACTATATTGTCCTTTAAAATACACTTTACTACTATGTGGCGTAACGCACACAATGTTTAGGTATAAATATTCGATAGTATAATGGATTACGTTTTCGTAGCATGTTATTGCTTGCGGTTTCCTAGTGCGGGAGTAGATGAAAGATAATCAAAAATGATCTCCCTATAGAAAGTCACTAGAACACCAATAACATCCATAGACAGGACAGACAAAACTACAAAGAAAAATTTAGAACATTTGCTTCCACGACGTCTGCAAGCGCTATTTTCCGAGTAACAAGTAATCCCACAGCCGAACGTTGAATACGTGGAATTTTAATTTTTTGGCTTCGAACAAAAGTCATTCATCTACATATACCTTTAGTTACGTTTTCGTCAGAACAACAAAAGCATTGTACGAAACAATCATATTATAGTTTCGTTGAAATCGTCTAACGCTGACATATTCGATTCTGCCAGTAAACAAACCTGCTTAGACGTTATAATGACAGTGTTTGAACAACGCTTATCATAGGTTTCCGTTCAGGATGTCGTTCAGTTTTGTTAATAACGTAACAGTAAGTAGGGCATTGCGAGACTTGCATGTTATAGATTACCTGCTTAAATGTATACTGTATAGGCTATGTCAAGATGTATGCCGTTTCTTCAGGTGGAAATGGTGCAACGGATAATATAGGTGTTTTGGAACGTCATTAGTATATAAAAGAGGTCGATTTATGTGTGTTTTTTATGGTTTTTGTCAAAGACGTATTTATTTTGATTACAGCTACAGTGCTAGTTGGGAAGAGCGGAAATTTAAGAATGGTCGAGGTTCACGATTACTATGGATGGAAATGGCATGCAAGACAGTACATATTATAATTTTATGTTTTATAATTTATTTGTTAAACTACAAATCTCAAAATCATCATCATCATAACAGCCCATTAATGTCCCACTGCAGGGACGGGCCTCCTCCCATGACGGAGAAATACTTGGCCTACTAATACCACGCTGGCCAGACAGATTGGTATGGGAATTCATTTCAAGTTTTCCTTTTTTTTATTTCGTAAAGATAATATTCTAATATAAAATTCACGGATAGGCCCTTAGTCGGTTTTCACGACACCCATGGGATGCGATGGGGTGGTGACATATTGTATTCTTACTTCGTCACCACACGAAGAAATCTCAGAATATTTATTAGTAAATCACAAACACCGCCTTCGCATTACTTGTGCAAAATAACAGACGCCGAACGAAAGAAAATTGTCTCGCTCGGTTCCTTGGCTAATGGCTACTACAGTTACAGATAGAAGGGTTTATAACGTTTTTTGTTTAACATTTTGACTATTAACTAGCAGAGCCTTAGTTACCTTGACAACAACTATTGGAGTAGGAACTGCGTATTCGTCACCTAAAGCCCGATTTACACATCGACAAGTACAGTAGCGAGTTAAGTAATAAGTTGTTGATTAAGTTGATTTGAATAGATCTCCATCCTATTTTTTAGCGAGTTATGTACGAAGTAGCCCCCTCTCTCGCGTCTCGCCAACTTAACTCGGCAAAAAATAGGATGGAGATATATATTTAAATCAACTTAATCAACAACTTACTATTTAACTCGCTATTGTACTTGTCGATGAGAAAATCGGGCTTAAAGGAGATCCTGGAGGTAATTAGTAGGTAAAATTGATATCTTAATACCATTTAACAGATTTTCCTTGTACATTAATGTTATGTCATTATAATGAGATTATTAACATTTTTTTTCACTAATTTATTGATAACTATTTCGTAAGCGGATTTTGTTATCACGGAATTTGTAATATCATCTTGACAACAACTATGATAACATCGAAGAAAATAAGATATTTAAATATAATAATTATGTGTAATTAGTCCGATTGTACGTTGATATAAACATTAATATGGATTGTGTGATGATGGACAAAATCTATCCACCATTTTTCGTCCTATGAATGTAGTAAAAACCGACTAAGAGAAACCCAAAACAAATCGTATACTACCCCTTCTGCCTAGCATGATACATATTATAAGTGAAAGAAAAAAAGAAAAATAGTTTATTGGCCATAAAGAAAGGCCAAGAAGAAAGAGAGAAAAGAAAAAAATGTCTGAATGGCCACAAGGGCATTATTATAAGGGTAATTTTATAATACGTACATTAACACCATTACTCTATAAGTAGTACTACCTACACTTACAGTGGGCGATGGTCTCTTAGAAGCTAGTAAGATCTTTCTTATTCAGGCAATACTTACTTCTTGCGAACTAAAGATATCTCTTCACACGTTTCTATGAAAACACGTGAGTACTCTACTATCAACATATTTATTTATTTACATTACTTACTAATTGTTTACATTCCAACAGTATTAAAACCGTTTAACGCACTCGTTTATCAATATTACTACCTACTATATTTACTCCACAAATAAAATATTCTTTATAAATCTCATAAAATAAACTTGTATAAATAACGAAGTACTACAAGGCAAACCAGTTTAGTTAATTATTATGAAGACTTAACAATGTGTTGTAACTAAGAGAACTGAATCATTTATAATTGACATTATTAGATTTAACACAGTTGACAAGGTAACTGCCAAGAACTAATCAATGACATCTCAAGGAAATAGGTTTACTTTACCTACTGTACTCGAAGGTACCAAGAAAATGCTTGTGAATAAATAATAATTAAGTCTGAGAATAAAAATACTATTTATTAGTATCCAGGTGACCACTAACACAAGCTGGCCTGACGGACGGTTTGCTTTTTCTTCCTCTTGCAATATTGTTTTATGAAACTAATACTTACAACTCCGTGTGATAACGGAGTAACAATACAATGTCACCACCCCACCTCATCCTATGGGTGTCGTAAAAACCGACTAAAGGACTAAAACTAGTGTTTTATGAAACTAATAAATCAAATGGATTGTTTTAAATTTATTTACTCTTGCTACGTTTTTTTGCTTGTCCAATCCGCTACTCATCCCGTATGAATTGTGAAACGGTATGAGCAGGGATAGAGGCATTTTGTATTCTTTCTCACCACATGGATAATGGGTAATTTCTAGATTCACAATATATATATAATACACAGTAAAAACTGTGTTATTCACAGAAATACGAGTATAAATATGTGTTTTTACACTAAAATTATCTTACTTGTAATATTATAACTAATGAGTAATTTAAGACAAAAATAACAATACATATTATGTCCAGTTAGTTTTACATATTATACAAACATTTTTTTTATCTCTATGGACAATTTAAAAGTCAAATTTAAACAATTTATTACCTAATTTTCACTAACATTTTATGATGTTTGTAAAATTCGTAGAATATATTAATGACGTGAACAATTAATATTTTAAATTCAATTAAGTAGGTACATATACTGTTTTTATTTTACTTACTTACTGTTATTATTTACTGTTATTATTTAATTATGAACTCTTGATGCAAATAAATAGATCAGAAACCTAAATAAACATTACTTAAACGGACACTTCGTTTCAATTTGAAGCCAATCAATGAATAAATAATTAAAACCCAGGCTGGAAATGTCACGTTTGTATTTAATAAAAATTTCAGCAAAGCGATTTAAAAAAAAAGACAGTGTTGACCTTTTTTTCATTTATTGTATTTATACCTGAATGTCAAATAATTGGCGAAGCATCGCCGCTGCTTACCTAAACGGAAGATAGGTATGAATATACATGTTTATGATCATAAAGAAAACATAAACATAATATTTGAATTGCTTTTTAAATGAGCGAAGACATTTTATTACACGAAGAAATATAAATAAAATAAACTTAAGTAATTTGTTTTGCCATTACAATTAAACTTCATTATAGTCAAAGTTTTCCTGGTTTGAAAAAAATATTTCTCTTGTTCTTCGTAATAAAATGTTATTATTGGTCTATAAAATGTCTCAGTATATTAATTATAATCATGGGAAGCACAAAGAGTCCGCTAATTTATACCATTTTACATGCATACCAAAGTTTACAAAACCAGATTGATACAAAAGCTAAATTATTTCAAGTATCACTTGAAATAATTTAGCTTTAAACCTTTATTAACAACAATGAATGTACTTAATTGGAATTGTACCTATTTGTTTATTATGAAGTGTTTGTAAATATACACTTCCTAATAGCAGCAGAATACAACTTACATCTTATCTTATCTTTTAATTCATGTTTGCAAAACCCCTTATTTTTTCCCACTATTTAGACTTCACGACATGGAGAGCTGTCATGGATATTTTATTTTAGCTGTCACATGCCGTGGACTCAATCTAGGTAAGCCTTGAAGAGGGTAACCGTTGAGTTCTCTGAGTCAAGCCAAGACCTGCATTAGAAATTAAATCCAGGATTACGAAGACTTTTACCATGACAAAACAACATCCATAATTGCATAAGAACTTATACAAGGACTAATAACTTTTAATACTTAAAAAATGTGCGACACTGATAGTCTGTCATCTACGATTCACTTTATAATACGAGATGCCACGTGCCTAACCAAGGTGCTGATACTTATTTGACCATTCGTAACAAGAACAAGCTCAAGTTCATTTATAAGTATTGATTATTGCTGGTTGAGTTATAATTGACTGTGTCTGTTCAGCGAATTCCTTTACAGTGCCCCACATACGGTATTGACACTAAACAGGTTGATACAGAAGTTAAAAATTTGCATATGCATACATTCATACCTACTTCGCTTTTCATAAGTACGCATTTGCGCAAAAGTTGTCAACTTTGGCATACTGCTCATAAAATATTGCAGTCGTGTAACCTTATTTGTTTGAATTATTTTAATGAAATAACTCCTTTTTTAACGTGTGAAAACGTGGACAGACTACACGACGCTGAGGGCTGTAAGTAAGTGTCATAGGCATGTCGGAATATGAATTAAGCTTTTGTATAGGAGGCTCAATTTCTACCCCTCAATTTCCTCTAGGACAATGTGAAATGCGCTCCAATGCATTCCGGCGCGGTTCGTTTGATGCAAAACTGCAAATAGTACATTATTGTTTGCGTGAGCGATGTCTATGCTTGAGTGTTACTCAAGAGCACTTTGTTTATAGTTTAGCTTCTGTACTGATGTCTGTTTAGTGATATTGACTTATCGATTTTTCATTGGACAGCTCTATATTTGCAATGACTCATTTAAAATTAAATATTTTATTAACAAATAGGCCAGCGTTGCATTAAATAAGTATGTATATGTAATAACTACATATCGTCACACTTGCATCCAGTTCACAACCACTTCAACATCAGCAAGTCTGTTATCAAAGCCGATTTGCTTAGTCACAGATGTAATGATTACGATGACAAAATAAAAATAAAACTTAGAAAATCCAATACCAATCCGTCTGCCCAGCAGCGTGGTATTAATAGTCCAAGTTTTCCTCCATCACTGGAGTAGGCCTCTCCATCGATGGATGGGAGAAGCACGTAACCGCGCGCGGTGAAAATATTTTGATGTCCTACAACAGTGGACATATTTTTAGTTGGTATGAAAGATAATATTATATAAAAATATTCACAATAGTAAAAACATATAAACGTCATTCTATAAAATAGAATTTACAGCCATCGTAGATACTCGTCGGATCGTATATCACGTACGAAGCGAACCGTATAACCTACTGCTTCCATTTACCAAAGTGTTTGAGAGTGTCAATTTATCATCTGTTGAACTTACCTGCGTAATATCATGTTTTGTGTAAAGTATTTGCGGGTTTATTCAATTAATTTTGCTTAAGTGATACGGTGTGATATTAAACGGTTTTTATTATGGCAGCCCCCACCCCCTCCCTTAAGTAATATCTTAATAAATACACGTGTAGTACAATTTGTTTAGTGTCATATTAACAAGAAAAAAAAACAGACAACTTAACATTAAAAAATATAAAACAATTTTACGTAACTAAATTCAAAACATTTTACCAAGAAATACTCTATTTAATTTAGTGACACTTGAAACTCTTAAAGGAGCTTGGCATAAGGTCAGAATTTTCTTTTTCTAAATATTTAAGGGCAGCTTCTTGAAATGTATTTTAATGAACCAATTGCCGCCGAGACTCCGTGCCGCAAAGCTCTTTGATTAAACCAAGATTGAATATATTATATGAAAAGTTTATTTTAGGGAAAACAACAAGAAGTGCTTACAAAAATAATTGCGTTTTCTTTTCTTCCGTGTGATCTGTACTGTAAATAAATGCGTAAAGAAAAATCTCTGTATGTTGAAAATATTTTTACTTAATATTTTTATAAAAATTATAGCAAAAGCTTATTAAATCTCGATACCATATTTCTATGAATAAATATTTGTAATTGTGTAAATATATTACGTACAAACGACTGAATTAATATTAATATCAAAAAAGGTTAATTTATACATGAAGTCTCTACCCCATAGGTATCTTAAAACCAGATTAAGAGACCAGCGACGCAGATATAAGTAAGTAATTTAAGTACATTTAAGAAAAATGCTAAGGCTTTCACACAATGGTGGAAAGATAATACCAGGGGGCCTGGTAATCGGCGTGACAGGATTTTTCCTAGTGCAGATACCAGTCTGCCACAAAGGATTATTGTAACTCTGCAATTATGTATACTTAGACCTAAGACACCTTTGTGGAAGAGAAATAAAATTACATTCTACATTCTTCTATTCTACAATCCTGCATCCATCTTTCTGGCTGTCGTTATTTTAGTAGGCAAGTTTATAGCAGAAAAGCAGTCCTGCTTTTTTGCTATAAACTGTTTAAACTGCTATAAAGTGTTTGAAGTAAATACATTGAATAAGTACAACGGTTCCTCAGATAATATTCGATTCATTCCCGTGACGTATAATAACGTACATCGATAAATATCTGTCAAAATATTATAGCTAAATGTCTGTTACGGTAGGTATTATTATATCAATTACATGTCATTGTGCGGTTAAGGTGTAATTTAGTATCGACACGCGAACCTAATTATGTCTACTAAATTCAATTTGTTAGGGGAAATACATAATTTCTTGTATCATAACAAATTATACACTTCACACTTCGCCAGGGTCAGTTATAAACACTCACTTAACCTAAGTAGATATCCTCAGTGTTTTCAATCAATACTAATTACTTTTTCATGTATAAAGACAGGGCAATTTGACCATATTAAACCTAAGGGTAAAAACCGAAAAAACTAAAACAAACTAAACTTAACTGGCCTCCTCCAAGTATTACCTCATAAAGGTCTCTGGGTCGGACTGGATGCGGAAGGCGCAGGACCGAGTTCTGTGGCGCGTATTGGGAGAGGTCTATGTCAAGCAGTGGACTGCAATAGGCTAGTTGATTGATTGATTGAACCTAAGGGAAACGTGAATGAAGTCCAGAAATTAACGCAAAGGATAAAATTCAAAAAACAACTTCACTCCGTTCGTCATCAAGTTGCCGGTCTAGCAAAATCACACTACGCTTGAGGGACCTTTTGTCAAATTGTCGCACAATAGGTAAAAAAATTTGACAACTAAAAGTTAACATAACCGATTTTTTTACTATTTTAAGGAACGAGAATTGACATGCAGATTAGAAGATGAATCAATGTGAATCGAAGTAACGCTGCGTCTCAGAAACCTTGGATCAAAACAATAAATAAATGTTTTATCTGATATGCATTGTTAATAGTTATCACATAGAATTAAAAACATATCATATTTTTTTCAATCACAGTCATAACAGCCTATTAACGTCTTGCTTCACGGCTTATTTTAATTACTATGGGAGACTTGTACGACTATTACTATGATGGTCAATGGTTAAGTTTTTCTTTTTTAATCCTCCCGATCTCAGTCAACCCTTACTTAGAGCCAGTACATGGAAACAACACGATAATATTATCATCAGCCAATCGACGTCCACTGCTGGACAAAGGCCTACTCCAAGTATTGCCATCTTGTGTGGTCCTGTGCCTCCCTCATCCCGTCCTGCCCTAACTAGGTAATAACACGATATTATGATTTTCAGTGATTCCGACATACCTATGGCCTTGACACTGGAAGCCTTCATTGTCATGAAGGCCTGCTTGGCTTTGTTTTAGTTAAAGTTTTTAGTCGATTTTTACGACGCCCATAAGTTTAAATGAGGGTGATATCACATAGATTTATTTTCTATTCTAAGAACCCCCAATACAGACTCTTTTATTTAAACTGGCTAATTTCAGCAAAAAAGGTTTCAAACAATAGTATTGATCGTTCAATGAGAAATGTATTTTCCAATAACAATGGTAGTACAACCTTCATAGCTAGGACATCGCGTGTACAACGTAGATCTAGCCAATATAAGTATCGGTATTTCATACTCGTAGTGTTGTGCTATGTGAACGTACAGGTGACTTCGATTGCCTATTAGAGAAGGGAAAAACCGTAACTTTATATTCTTTTGTGGTTGTCTTTTCTATGGAATAGATTATTTCTATGTAAGTATGAATATTAAAGGATTAATATATCGATAATAAAATACGGTAAAGTGGTTTAATCAATTTATTATTAATGTATGACACTAGCTAGATACCGCTATAGGTATATTAGCTACTAGTGCATAAGGCGTCTCTCCATAATCAGAGCCCTAAATCCATTTAATATTATAAATGGGAAAGTGTGTCGTTGAAGGGATGGAGAGTAATATAGGCTACTTTTTTTTTCTTCTGTGTCCAGGAAAGGGGAACAGTGCTACCCAAATTTAACGCAAGCAAAGCCGCGGGCAAAAGCTAGTACAAATATAATTACAAAATGTATGTTCAAGTAGCCTTTTGGCTATATTTAACTCATCAGGTAATCTAGTCGTCAGTATTCATATACCTACGACGTAGGTATAGGTATCAAAAATGTAGAATGGAAATTCGAACAAACGTTTTCAAATACTATGTTGAAACTGTTAAAACAATGAATTAAAATACAAATAAAATATGTATTTATATTCAATAATTTACTTATTGTATTTCTATAATCGAGGTACAGCTATTTAAATTTAATAGTTTATAAACTGTAAAGAAGAACAAAAAATATCCTAAGATAACAACTTTAAAAATAGCCTTTTGTAATGCACCTTCTCTTTGACATTTTGGGTTGAACATACCTACAAGTACATAAAACAGCTAAGGTATACGAAAACCTCAATATTATCATACGTTCATACCCTCTCGTGGTATAGGTAGAGTAAACACACCCACGTACGTATCAAAGCTGCTAAGTCAACATAACCAAGTTCTTTGCTCAAGAACCACGCGAGGAATCAATAGGCACTTACTAGTATACATTTATATGTACTTATATTAACATGGCAGCCGTTTAAAAACAATTAAAGTTAATAAATTTTTGAATGAAAGTATTTTTGATAGATATTGTTATAGTAAATTTTATATCATTTCCATTTTCTTTTTTGTGTTTAGGTGTTTCTTGTCACTTGTAAATATTGTACCTTTCTTTTGATAGTTTATCACGCGACAGTTCTACGACTTTTGGGTATTTTATTTTCTTGTTATAACCTATTGAATATCAGAAAAGATTTCTGTTGAATTTTATATTTTTACTTAATTGTCTCTACCTTGACGTTGGCAGAATCACCTGTAAATGACGGAGCTGGGAATTACCGAAAATGTTCAAATAAAGAATGGAATAGAATGCAAATATTCGTTTTTAAAAGTCTCCAAAAAGAGGTTAAAGTTCTCAGTCAGTCTCTCAGTTCAATTCGGTTGGTTTTTTTTTTCGTTTGATGTAAGTACAGTATGGGGACATTGATAATGTGATTGGCTTTTAAAGAAAGACAGCAAATCAATGAGTAAGAAAAGTACATCCGATTACCGAAAATAGCTGAATAATTTTAGCATAAGTTTTGAAAATTAATAAGTACAACGGTTCCTCAGATAATATTCGATTCATTCCCGTGACGTATAATAACGTACATCGATAAATATCTGTCAAAATATTATAGCTAAATGTCTGTTACGGTAGGTATTATTATATCAATTACATGTCATTGTGCGGTTAAGGTGTAATTTAGTATCGACACGCGAACCTAATTATGTCTACTAAATTCAATTTGTTAGGGGAAATACATAATTTCTTGTATCATAACAAATTATACACTTCACACTTCGCCAGGGTCAGTTATAAACACTCACTTAACCTAAGTAGATATCCTCAGTGTTTTCAATCAATACTAATTACTTTTTCATGTATAAAGACAGGGCAATTTGACCATATTAAACCTAAGGGTAAAAACCGAAAAAACTAAAACAAACTAAACTTAACTGGCCTCCTCCAAGTATTACCTCATAAAGGTCTCTGGGTCGGACTGGATGCGGAAGGCGCAGGACCGAGTTCTGTGGCGCGTATTGGGAGAGGTCTATGTCAAGCAGTGGACTGCAATAGGCTAGTTGATTGATTGATTGAACCTAAGGGAAACGTGAATGAAGTCCAGAAATTAACGCAAAGGATAAAATTCAAAAAACAACTTCACTCCGTTCGTCATCAAGTTGCCGGTCTAGCAAAATCACACTACGCTTGAGGGACCTTTTGTCAAATTGTCGCACAATAGGTAAAAAAATTTGACAACTAAAAGTTAACATAACCGATTTTTTTACTATTTTAAGGAACGAGAATTGACATGCAGATTAGAAGATGAATCAATGTGAATCGAAGTAACGCTGCGTCTCAGAAACCTTGGATCAAAACAATAAATAAATGTTTTATCTGATATGCATTGTTAATAGTTATCACATAGAATTAAAAACATATCATATTTTTTTCAATCACAGTCATAACAGCCTATTAACGTCTTGCTTCACGGCTTATTTTAATTACTATGGGAGACTTGTACGACTATTACTATGATGGTCAATGGTTAAGTTTTTCTTTTTTAATCCTCCCGATCTCAGTCAACCCTTACTTAGAGCCAGTACATGGAAACAACACGATAATATTATCATCAGCCAATCGACGTCCACTGCTGGACAAAGGCCTACTCCAAGTATTGCCATCTTGTGTGGTCCTGTGCCTCCCTCATCCCGTCCTGCCCTAACTAGGTAATAACACGATATTATGATTTTCAGTGATTCCGACATACCTATGGCCTTGACACTGGAAGCCTTCATTGTCATGAAGGCCTGCTTGGCTTTGTTTTAGTTAAAGTTTTTAGTCGATTTTTACGACGCCCATAAGTTTAAATGAGGGTGATATCACATAGATTTATTTTCTATTTTAAGAACCCCCAATACAGACTCTTTTATTTAAACTGGCTAATTTCAGCAAAAAAAGTATCAAACAATAGTATTGATCGTTCAATGAGAAATGTATTTTCCAATAACAATGGTAGTACAACCTTCATAGCTAGGACATCGCGTGTACAACGTAGATCTAGCCAATATAAGTATCGGTATTTCATACTCGTAGTGTTGTGCTATGTGAACGTACAGGTGACTTCGATTGCCTATTAGAGAAGGGAAAAACCGTAACTTTATATTCTTTTGTGGTTGTCTTTTCTATGGAATAGATTATTTCTATGTAAGTATGAATATTAAAGGATTAATATATCGATAATAAAATACGGTAAAGTGGTATAGTCAATTTATTATTAATGTATGACACTAGCTAGATACCGCTATAGTAGTGGCGAAGTGTCCATATAACTCGATTCCTACCGGCTTACCTTTGCAAAAACCGCTTAGCATTGTCTATTAATCAATTATAAATCAATGACGCAACATCCATTCAATACAAAATAATATAAAACAAAAAAGTATTCTCTTACGTAAATCGCAATAATAATTAATTATAGTAATAATAATTTTCAATATAATTATTTACGTACTCATAACGCCATCTAGTAATTAAAGGTTGTCAACTAACCACTTGTTATGGTTCAGTCAGAGAGTACTTAAAGCGCGCATGCGCGGAGCGCAGTAAGCCGGTCGCGAAATTAGGAATCCAGTACAACAGACTGTACGGAAATCGTACGGTCACGTGACACTTTGTCTTCGTCGATCTAAGGTACCATATAAGCCGATGGCCACCGGCTTATGACAAGGATAAAAGATACAACTACAACATTGCGAGAGCGAGAAAGCACTATTGCAACCAGTGGACCGACCAATTGTAACGAAGTTTCATTTCATTTCACGTTAAGTACTTAATTTGCCATTGACATTCCTTTGTTTTTATCAATTATTTAAATCTGATAGAAATCAGCCTTTCTTCTGAATTTTTAGTTTTTAATTATATTTATTTGTTTTTATATTTTTATACGTCTTGCGTCTTGACTTTGGCAGAATCATCGGTAAACGATAGGACCATTTGTAGAAAAAACAGATATTTGTATTTATTTTCTGCAAATAGGTTATAAAATTCGCTTTCTTGTTTAAAGTAGTAAAATTTGTATGTTTAATTATTTATGATTGTGTAATGAGTGTTGTGCATTGGTTGATTTTATTTTTGTCGTAGTGCGTTGGGATCCTATGGAATATTTTTGTAAGTACTTGTTTGTATTGTTTTATCAGCAAATTTAATAGTTTGTTGTTATAAGGGACAGGTTAATAATGTTAGATTATATTGTCTATCCTATTATGTGATGTGTGATAAAACATCATTCTCGAAATTGAATTATAAATATAAGAAACGCCGGCGCTGCGCTGTGGATTTACGAAACATTTTAATACAATTATCTTATTTCGATAAGTACGTATAAGTAAGTGGCTTACAGACAGTATTCTCAGATTCTAAAAGTAAGTAAGTAGGTATGTAGAATCATTTAGGATATAGCAATATAAACAATTAATCTAATTGATCAAAGAAGTCTTCCAAACAGAGAAACATTTTCGTATTTTAAGTTTATGAGTGCGGGACAACTAGGTAAAATCGAAACATTTTCTCACGAATACCTATGAACTACAGAATAATAGTAATATAAAGTAGAACAAAAGTCCACGGAATCTTCGGCTTCCCTTTTATAAAAATCCACCCTTCGCCACTGCGCTATAGGTATATTAGCTACTAGTGCATAAGGCGTCTCTCCATAATCAGAGCCCTAAATCCATTTAATATTATAAATGGGAAAGTGTGTCGTTGAAGGGATGGAGAGTAATATAGGCTACTTTTTTTTTCTTCTGTGTCCAGGAAAGGGGAACAGTGCTACCCAAATTTAACGCAAGCAAAGCCGAGGGCAAAAGCTAGTACAAATATAATTACAAAATGTATGTTCAAGTAGCCTTTTGGCTATATTTAACTCATCAGGTAATCTAGTCGTCAGTATTCATATACCTACGACGTAGGTATAGGTATCAAAAATGTAGAATGGAAATTCGAACAAACGTTTTCAAATACTATGTTGAAACTGTTAAAACAATGAATTAAAATACAAATAAAATATGTATTTATATTCAATAATTTACTTATTGTATTTCTATAATCGAGGTACAGCTATTTAAATTTAATAGTTTATAAACTGTAAAGAAGAACAAAAAATATCCTAAGATAACAACTTTAAAAATAGCCTTTTGTAATGCACCTTCTCTTTGACATTTTGGGTTGAACATACCTACAAGTACATAAAACAGCTAAGGTATACGAAAACCTCAATATTATCATACGTTCATACCCTCTCGTGGTATAGGTAGAGTAAACACACCCACGTACGTATCAAAGCTGCTAAGTCAACATAACCAAGTTCTTTGCTCAAGAACCACGCGAGGAATCAATAGGCACTTACTAGTATACATTTATATGTACTTATATTAACATGGCAACCGTTTAAAAACAATTAAAGTTAATAAATTTTTGAATGAAAGTATTTTTGATAGATTTTGTTATAGTAAATTTTATATCATTTCCATTTTCTTTTTTGTGTTTAGGTGTTTCTTGTCACTTGTAAATATTGTACCTTTCTTTTGATAGTTTATCACGCGACAGTTCTACGACTTTTGGGTATTTTATTTTCTTGTTATAACCTATTGAATATCAGAAAAGATTTCTGTTGAATTTTATATTTTTACTTAATTGTCTCTACCTTGACGTTGGCAGAATCACCTGTAAATGACGGAGCTGGGAATTACCGAAAATGTTCAAATAAAGAATGGAATAGAATGCAAATATTCGTTTTTAAAAGTCTCCAAAAAGAGGTTAAAGTTCTCAGTCAGTCTCTCAGTTCAATTCGGTTGGTTTTTTTTTTCGTTTGATGTAAGTACAGTATGGGGACATTGATAATGTGATTGGCTTTTAAAGAAAGACAGCAAATCAATGAGTAAGAAAAGTACATCCGATTACCGAAAATAGCTGAATAATTTTAGCATAAGTTTTGAAAATTATCACATTAAAATGTATCTTATGGCGTTCGGCATAAGGTTGAAATTATAAAAGATTGAATCCCTACTTACTTCTATTTGACATTGTATGTTTCATCATGTCTTACTAAGTGACACTGGTGACGGAAACATTGCACTTCGATAAAAAGTCATTGCAGTGCAACAAAATATAGCACTTATTGTAAACAACATAATATACAATTTCAAAATCATCAATAAATTATAATCTCACTTTCTCTGTACAAAACTTTTGATAGTTAGTTACTTAGTTTAGTTAAGTAGTAATAACTATTAATTGCCTTCATGGCACCAAACATTTAATAAAATTAAACCTTTCGATATTCATTAATAATAAGCTATTATAAATTTGAAAATGTATTGATTATTTATTTAATTAAAGTGTCTGAGACGTAGGTGACATTAAAGCCTTTTTTTCGTGGAAGAAATGCTTTACGCATACACATCCTCACCTGAGGGGGCTGACTGAGGTTATGTCAGAATCCCATAGACCGGTCTACTGACTAAAACCTCCACGGTAACCATCTTCGGGGTATATGAGGAGTCCCGGGTAACTAGAAATACAACATTCTAAATCTCCCTGCTTTGCTTACACAAGGCTCTTCAAAGGGCTTCACATTCAGAAAATGTAGAAAAGTACGTAGTATTTTATTATTATTTCTTTAGTTAGATAAACTAATTGACGAGAATAATAGTTGCTTATTTTAAATTTTGCTATAATTATAACAAGCGAATCTAAAATAATAATGAATTTAAATTAACACTGCTTTTTGATTATATATCTCATCAACGATTGTAATTTTCCACTAAACTAAAAGTATCTATGAATAATTTGAATGTTGTGTTATAGAGTTGTAACAACGGTCTATGTGATTTATTGGTTATAGTCCATTACTACTACTACACAAAATATTGGGTTCGATTGCCGGTTAAAGCAAGCTTCGCAACTTAAGTATTTACCTTCTTTTGTTTTCAGACATGATCGTTCTAAAAACTTTTTGCGAAACCGTTTTAAGAATAGAAAAAAGTGTGTACTTGCTATCGGTTAAAAAAGTTTTCTTCAGTTTCAATTAAATAGAACTCTATTTTATTGTCACAATGAGCTACACTAATAGATATCTACTTAAGGTCTTCGCAATTTACCGGTGTTCATCGGGTATTATTTCTATTTGTGAGCTAGGCATCCGTGACCCGGACGTATAAGTACTTACATAGTAACTGCTCAAAGGCTGTTAACTTCGCAATGTAGAAGGTTACCTTCATAGAGACTCCTTCGATTCATTTCATTAGTAGCTGTCCATTTAGAAATCATTCGTTCGAATTTCGTTTAGTAATCAATGTTATTTAGATTTGACACGTGGATTTGAAAATAGAAGAGATAATGAATAAGTAATTTTTGTTTTTGTTTTATCTGTGGCAACAGTACTTATTAAAAAATACACATAATACGATTCATATTTTACTTATTTTGAAAGAATGCAGTCATTTTGCTACTTTTGGCCTCGTAACTCTACATTTAATTTTTTTTTGCTTTTGTTACATATTTCAATGATACCCCGCTCCTATTAGTCGTAGCTTGAGATCCCATAGGCTTATTAAACATATATTATTCATTACAGAAGTTATGTATTGACCACTACCTAAAGTACTGACACATAGGGACCAGCAAGGAAAAGGCTTTTAATGAGATATTCTCATTAACATCATAATAGTATACCGACCAAAAAAAAATGTAATTAATTATCCTATTGTATTTCTAATTAATTTACCTACCACTGGCACTTGAATGAAAATTATTTCAAATGTTTATAAATGAAATAAATATAATGTTCAACCATTAAGCATAGAGGTTTATTGTCTTTCCTACAGAACAGATTGTTAATGGCAATGTCTGATTGTAAGTTTGACAGTTTGGTCTCAGTCTCCTTTGTCCTAGTATGAATGTGTTTCTTCAATCTATTGTTCTAAGTTTGAAAATTATAGACTCCTCGTACAACTTATTTACAATGCCTTTATTCAAACGTAGTTAAAAATACTACTGTACTTTCTGATTAACATTCACTTTGGAGTTGGTTTATTAGTAGACATGTTTTTTTTTGCCTTTTCTTGCGGATCATCCACCCCTTCTAGAAACGGGTTCACATTTAGAGATAAAACTTGGCCTACGAATAGGTACCATGCTGGTCACACCGGTTGGTACGGGGTTTTATATAAAGTTTTCCTTGTTTATTTAAGATTAATACTTACTTCAACCTATCTATTAGCATCAGGAATCACATTTTTGCCTCCAAAAAAATTACATAGCATTTACGCACGACCAAAGATACAATCAATACAACATCATTACAAATATTATCTTATGTCACCGTAATAAAGTTTTAATTGGTATACAACTATTACTGTACTATGATATCTCCCAAAAATATTTATGTAGATTAGTTTTACATAATCACGAACTCTCAATTCGTTTAATATGATAAGATAACGTCGATATGCTGACAAGTGACATTGTCACCCATTTCCCTAATAATTAGTACAATGTGGAGGATATTAAATTGAATACCATATTATGTTTGAGCACTGAGCATGAAACAATCAGATTGTGAACCACTATTATTAATCCTAGTCAGAGCTGACCCTGAACGAAGACAAAAGCCGCTTACGTGAGAATCCATATACATGCATATTGCAAAATGAAAAATGTAGGGAAATTTGTATCATCGCACAGCTCAGTTAATGCCAATGTTAATGTTACTGTAAGGTTAGTAGATAGAATTCATGGATGAGGCAGGAAAAATCGTATGGCACTAAGAGGTTGGGAAATTCTTACCTATGTCACAGCTTTAGGCTGGTGCCTTAAAGTTTGCGGGCATCGGGGCAGCGGCGGCGCGGCGCGGCACTAACTTCTTGCACATGTGTTTCCTACTTCCTATGATATCGGGCCTTCAAACGTTATGTGTAGAAGAATTTCGCCCAAACGGCAATTCAATGGCTACAGAGTGAGGTCATTTTAGACAACCGTTCTAGATTAGCCTTCATTCCTAGACTGTAATCGCGTTTTCCATCTGGTTCGAGGCGGTCATGTTGCCTTGTATTAAAACATTTAAGGTAAGTCCCTTGCTCTGTCACTTAAAAGAATAAAAAACTACTGAGGCTGTCAATCAAAAAAATGTTTTAGCAATTTAAAGATCGTACGATTAATACTTGTTATTTTTACTGACTTTGTGTCGCGGACTCTATTACAAACACACATTACAATTACATTCATGTTGATCGCACAAACTATTTTGCGTCTTTATATACTACGTTTGTGTTTACGAAAAAATAAATAAAGTAACTGTCTATATGAATTTAACGATTCTCTAGTGCCCATAGCTCTGCTTTTTAAAGACTAAATGCCGTTGTTTGAAAGTCTGAGAAATTAAAATAATGACCTGCATAGGTTTTGAAACAAACAAGAACCAAGGTTATCGACATAGCTCGTAGAATTAGCAACCTGAAGTGGCAATGGGCTGGTCATATCGGTCGAAGGACCGATGGCCGTTGGAGCAAACGTATCCTAGAGTGGAGACCGCGACTCGGCAAACGTAGTGTAGGACGCCCCCCAGCTAGGTGGACCGACGACCTCAAAAAGGTCTCTGGGTCGGACTGGATGCGGAAGGCGCAGGACCGAGTTCTGTGGCGCGTGTTGGGAGGCATTTGTCCAGCAGTGGACTGCAATAGGCTAGTTGATTGATAAGTTTAAAAACCTTATTTTGTTGATATAAGTATTTTTGTCAAATCGGTAGTTATACTGTCTATCTCTTACTTTTTACGTTATTAACCAAAACAGATAAGACCGTATCCCAGGAATTTACCGAACGGAGTCCAAGACCGCTTGTTTATGGTAAAATAAAAGCAGTTTGTATTTCCTGTCGACAACACGTTCCGTGACATACTTATTAGACATTATTGGCATCTTTCGTCATAGTGGCATTAATTTCCGCTTTGGAAATAAAGTCATTTAGGTCTTTGACCAGCATGCACTCTGTATGCCATTATAAAAAAGTCAAAGTAAAATCATTTTAAATGAGGAACTATTTCTTTTTAAGTACCAATCCATGCAAAAGGTTGGTATATGATGTTATAAATTCTTATGTGAAAATCCTTCCAAGATATGTAAGGATTTTCATTGCCTAGAGCTTGTTCCTAACGAGCTTGTTCGTAACGACAAATATAAGGCTAAGGTCCTTTGGCATTAAGTCTACCTTTGTGCATACAAAACATTACTTTTTTAAACAAGGTTCTAGAAACAAACTTATGAATGAACTACATTCTAAAAAAAAAATGACGACCTCGGTGGCGCGATGGTAGCGCAAGCGGCTGCCGTGCAAGAGGTTGTGGGTTCGATCCCCACGCAGGACAATAATTTGTGAGATCCACAAATTATTGTCCTGGTCTGGGTGTTCTTTGTGTCCGTTAATTGATGTTTGTAAAAGGTCCCCGCGACACAGGGCATGATCCCTAGTGCGGGAGTTGTCTTTTCTAAAGGAAAAAAAAAAACAAATAACTTGTTGCTTACAAAATAAGCACGTAAAAGGGAAAGTCCCTACAAGGAAAATCACAATACTTTTATTAAACGAAACAAATTATATTTTATTATGGGTTTGATATACTAGTTTATGGTTAGCGGGGCACTAACACGGAACTTCCTCCTAAGTAGATTCTCAAAACTATTTAATTATAAATTACTAAGTAGATTAATTACAGTTCTGTAGGTAACAGCAGTACCAAGTGATTTTTAATTATAGTCGACGTGATATAGATTACCTATACTTATACAATTCATTGCAAGGTAAGCGAAAGATCATCAAGTTTGTGTTAAAAATCTAAAAGACGTAAAATTCCTAATTTATTTCCCAACGTTTTGATCGTACTTATTGCACTAATTTTTGTCATGGTGGACTTTTACGGGGGCTGTACTCAAATCTTTTTCTCAAAATTTTCAATGTGCAACTCACCAAACAGATGACCAGACAATAATACCAACCTAATTGAACGAAAGAATTAGCGATTAAATGTGTTTGTCATTACCCAATTTTGAACTCGGTTGTTTGGTGTGGCGTCTGGCTATGTTTCCCCCATACATGAAGTAGACCTACACAAATATGAACAAGTAGACCCGTTTTTGAAGTGCGTGGCTCATAGTCAGTTATGATAACTAATAATTATAAAGGTGAAAAGTATACAGGGTTGAACGCGCTAGTTTCAGAACCTAGGTAAAGTATTTCTTTTGATAGTTCAAAATAGATTGGCTTGTGAATAGACAAAAAAACATTTATATTTTTAGCATAGTGTAGATTAAGGTGTGATAACACGTACACGTATTACTTAATAGTATTTACGTGCATATGTGTACACGTGACTTGAATATTCCCACGATGTTTATACTTCATTGATACTATTCACGCAAGAAATTTGAATATTGGTTCGAGTTAATTTTGATTCCAGACGACTAGAACATTGACATTTAAATCGCTATTCCCCTCACGCATTGTTATGTCTCATTACAAGACTAGATACTTAAAGTAATTTTAGAAACAATATTGCATAAGAAGAATATTGGATTTTAAAGTAGATATTATAACGAAGAGTGCAATTTACTACTTTTGTACTTGATGTTTCAGCACGATTTGTAGTACGTTTTAGTGTCTTGTCTACTTCAAGAGGGCGACGCGAATTTACGACTAACACTTTTATTAGGTGTTCAGTCAGATTGCGAAGACTTTATTATATTTCAAGCAGCATTTTGTTATTATTTTCTGGATACATAACTATAAAAAGAAAACTTTCCTACCTATTCTATCATATACATGTAATAGACCTTACTCTTTATTGGCATTAGACTACTTCACTTCAGCTAATGTTTCATTGACCAGTCATAGACCATTTCAAACAAATTTAAAAATACTTCATACTTAATAAAATGCATCAGCTGATAATCATTTAGTATTTATGCTTATGTTTCAGTCATACTAGTTAGCTTCGTCATAAACATTGTTACACTTACATCACTCGGCTATTAATATTAATCTGTACAACGATAACAATAAGATCAAGTTTATCTTCATCATTGCGTTACTAGCGCGGCCAATAGACATTGTTATAATTTTACGAACTGAGTCGCCGGTTATCGTCTTATTTATCAATTAAATATTTAGCTCTGAGAAATATTATAATCACCAAAAACCTATTACGACAAAATACGTTTTCATTTTGTTTTAAATAAATCGGCATTGAATAAATATTTTGCGTGGGTAAACTTTAGCAAATATTTTGTTCTATCTTTTGAAGCATTTCGTTGGATTCGTTCCCTAATCGAGCTCCGAGTTAATCCAAAAATTGTTGGGATTCACTCGACTCGCTCGATTCCTTAAATAAATCTAGTCTAAAAGAAATCGTGAGCGGTGAACAGTGAAATGCGAAGCGAAAAGATAATCGCTCCGACTGAGGAATCTTTGATAAAAACACCAATTCCCTTTAACTTTCTACATCCACTATAAATATTTCTAAGTAATAAAACGTATACGAGATGCTCGGTTAACACCGTAATTTTACCTTTTAAAAGTAATGTTATACCTATTCCGCCGCTAGTAAAAATATTTACATCCATATAAAGTTACATTATTGAAAATCTATTTTAGCATCATCATCGTTAGTGTAAATTGATTTAATTATTTCACTATCTTTTTTACCGTATGAAATTTTAACAAGCGTGTCTGATTCCTAATAAGTTTGAAGTACGGTTTATTGATCAAAACCTGCAGTATGCCTCTAGTACCCATAAATGGCCAGAACTGCAAAAAGCGCACTGAGTTCGAGATGTCACTTCAAACCATCATTCAGTGCCGAGAGCGGAATAAGCGCCACGAGCCTCTTGCACGTCGAATTAGTCATTAGGCGGATGTATATTCATCCGTTGAATTATTGAGTACCCATAATACAAGGTTAGATTACTTTAAGACTAGATAGTATCATGTAAATATGTAAGGAACATGGAATATGTATATAATCTTGATATATCCCAATTTCTAATATTACAGGAATATTTTAGTTAGTTTGACAATATATTTATTTTTACTATCTGTGTGGGTGTCCCCAATATCGATCTTGTGAGTAATATATATGCAACGTCGACGAGTGGGTCTCAAATCTTAACCAGTATACAGAAAGCTTTGAAAGTAGAATCGAGAAATAAATTAATTCGGAAATAAATTTGGTAGGATATCGATGGAGACCTCATTCGTATTTATAAAGGGCGTGAAATGTTGACAGTTAATTTACGGTTCTTTAGATGCCGTTTCATAAAGTTAGAATAAGTTCACAGGAGCTATGAAAAAAGAAAGAAGAAGCGATCGGTAAAGGCACTTATCACAGCTGCTTTTAGATAAACTAAATAAGCTCTGATTACAGTTTTTGAATAAGTAACGTTGTGTGAATAAATTAAAAAAGAAAACGGTCTGAACAATCTTTGGGTTGACACTGAGGACTGTCAGTGTCATGAGCATATAAGACTTAAAGCGACTATAACCAAAAGACTAGTAGTGATACTAAAGCAACAAGACTAAAAATGGACTTACCCAAACAGCTATTGCTATAAACTAGCTGAATGGCAACTAACTAACTTATATAATTAAACAATGTATTTTCAATACTAAGAAGACATATAGTTGATTAATCGTAAACAGTTAAACGCATAGAGAATATCAATGAACTCGAGCATATAATAATATGTAGTGTAATATCGTTTCCAAGGAGGTTTTATAACTGTAAATGAACACAGCACAGATACGTTTTATTTTATGTTCAGACGTAATGCGATTATTTATATCGATTCATTTATTCCATGTAACCTTGATATTAATATGCAAAATTATTATATCATTAGGCCACTTTAGCCGCTTGTACAATTGTACATGCTGAATTATGTGCGAGGGCTAGACTCCAAGAAGTAAAAACGTCAACAGACCCAGAAGATGACGGATTATTGTAAACAAGTAACAATCCATAAAATCCCTAAAAGTTATGTAAAATGTGCCTAAGGGACTTTTACTTAACAGTCAATTTAGCATTGAAGAATAACTCAAACTCAAAGAAGTAAAAACGTCAACAGACCCAGAAGATGACGGATTATTGTAAACAAGTAACAATTCATAAAATCCCAAAAAGTTATGTAAAATGTGCCTAAGAGACTTTTACTTAACAGTCAATTTAGCATTGAAGAATAACTTGACACAAAACTTTCTACAGTCGCCGGACTGTAAAAAGTTTATGCAGATGTGCAAAGTATATGCATGTTATCTGTAAGCCATGTTTTACTCTACGTTCATAGAGGACCGTTTCTACATAACAGTAGAACATTCAAATATAAGGTAGGTAATAGGAAGTTCTTTCATGGTTTAATATTAGTAAATGTTCGCTGGCCGATAGGTTAAAGGGAATTACGTAATTTTGTGGTCTACACATAATTGTTCTGTTTCTTGATTATTGCTCATAAGATAACTCGTTATAAAACAGGTTAGTTTTAGCGGTTAAGCTAAATGGAAAAATATGCTAATTTTTCCACATGATCAATAATAAGTGTGAATACTTTCCATAAGGTCAGTAAAAACCGTTCAGATTTTTCCACAAGAACAGTAAAAACCATGCAGTTAATGCCGCACTTCCTGTAAAAAAAAAACGTGCACCTTCGGTAAAAACCATGCAAATTTTTCCGCACTTCCGGTAAAAAGTGCGCAGATGTAACATTGTATTTTTAAATAGACACATAACATAAAGATATACTGATAATAACGATACTGATATTAACTGAAACTAAAATTCATATGAAAGAGTTTATTTAGAAATGCTATCATAAGTGCAGCAATTTGTATAATTTACATATTAATTATTCTTAATGATTATTGATCCATGATTCACTTAGGTCACAACTCAGAATAGATAATGCTACATTACGGATGGAATATAAACCATTTACGATAAACATAAATACATTAAATACTGAGTAGCAAAACTGATTGCGTTAATGAACTAAGTTACTGTATGTTAAGTTGACAACTAGTATTGTATTTCATTACATTTATTATCTTCAGGCCATTGCCAGAGATAGTAATTCTGGTATTATTAGATCATATTTAAGCGATAGAGTACAAAAAGTAGATGTAAATGGTAAGCGTTCGCCTGGGTCGGTTGTTAAAATGGGGGTACCCCAAGGCTCAGTACTAGGACCATTTCTATTTCTCATATATATAAACGATTTGCCATATTTAGTTAAAAAGAACCCCGAGATAATTTTGTTTGCCGATGATACATCCTTTATTTTTAAGATTAATAGACGACAACCTGCGGTAGACTACATAAATAATTCTCTTTTGGAAATAGTGTATTGGTTCAATTCAAATAATTTGTTATTAAATAAAACCAAGACAAAATGCGTAAAATTTACCTTGCCAAACGTACTTAATATAAATCCAATCGTTAAGATTAGTCAAAATCAAAATCAAAATCATTTATTATTTGTAAAACATAGGTGATCAATACAATTCAGTTCTTATAAATACATAAGTGTGCGCTATGTTTTGTCTATGGTAAGACATACAAATATGGGAAGGTGAATAAATTTGCTACAATTTAAGTCACACACACCAAACATCACAAAATTATTACAATTTGAATCATATTAGGATTATACATTTTATATTAATGAATCAATAATATGTCTCTATTTTCCATAATATTATTATTATATAATAAAAAAATAAGAAATCAGAAGTATATAAGGACGGCATACATTATAAATTAATAAAATAACATTATTATTATATTTAGATTAAACTCATTACATATTACATCAAAATTACATTACACATTAAATTAAAATTATGAATTTTATTATAGATACATTACAAATTAATTATTTAGGAACTCGTCTACCGTGTAGTAACATTTACTAATTAAAGTCTCTTTTAGGCTTTTTTTAAATGCATGAGTAGGAAGACTTTTTATTTGGTCCGGTATTTTATTGTAAATTCTAGGTGCAATGCCGAAAAAGCTTTTGTACATTAGAGATGTATTACATTGAGTGTGGCACAATTGATTCTTATACTGCAAGCGTATTGGCATTTTTCTAACATCTGATACTTTAACAAATAGGTGTATGTTTGCTTTCACAAATAATGCAGTTTCCAAAATATATAACGAGGGGAGAGTCAGTAGCTTTAAAGATTTAAAATGTGGCATGCAGCTATCAGTAATTTTTAAATTGCACATTGACCTTATGCATCGTTTTTGCATTTTAAAGATAAGCTCCCTATCTGTGGACTGCCCCCAAAAGATTAGCCCATATCTTAAAATTGAGCCAACCAGCCCATGGTAAGCCGTTAATACGGTATCAATATTTACTTTTTTAGATAGTTGGAAAAGTGCAAATGCTGACTGGCTCAGTCGCTTACATATAACTTCTATATGGGGCTTCCAGGTAAGTTTGCTGTCAATTGTGATTCCCAGGAACTTAATATTAGTAACCTCTTCTATCTCAACGCTGTTATAGGCAATATTTACTTTAGGAATTTCTCGACGCTGATGAAAATGCATTAATTTAGTCTTTTTTAGATTTATGATTAAATTATTATTATTAAGCCAATTTATTATGTCAGTAAGAGATTTGTTTATGTCGTTTTCATAATTGTCTGGATTTTTACATTCAATTATAGCAGTACTGTCATCTGCGAATAGTACCATTTTCTGGTTTGTGGCTTTTGGAAGATCGTTAATGTAGATGAGAAACAATAACGGTCCCAATACGCTTCCCTGCGGAACACCAAAAGTTATGCGTTTCGGGGTTGATGTGTAAGTTGTAACCATTTTAGTTTTTGGACAGATTTTAGTAACCTCCGTGCACTGGTACCTATCACCCAGATATGACTCCAGCAATTTGAAGATGTTACCTCTGACACCGTAGGCATGTAGTTTTTGTAGCAGGATCTTATGGTCTACATAATCAAATGCCTTAGTCATATCCGTGTAAATAGCACAAATAGGATTCTTTTTATCTACTGAAGTAATGATTTTAGCTATTAGTTCAAACAGAGTCATATTAATAGTTGTATTTTTTCGAAATCCCATTTGTTCGTTACAAAACAGTTTATATTTTTCAAAATATGTGTAAAGAGTTTCGTATATTATTTTTTCTATTACTTTTGATAGTATTGGAATCTTTGCAATGGGCCTATAGTTTTTTAAGTCGGTTTTATCATCTCGTTTGTGTAATGGCTTTATAATGACGTTTTTTATGCTATTTGGGAACACGCACAAATTTATAACATGGGTGAGTGGTGGGGCTATTATATCCTTTACATATTTTAACACTTTAGTGGACACACCGTCGTAGCCGACAGTCTTTGTATTTTTAAGGTTGTTTATTGTTTTAATTACATCATGGTTTGATACAGGCAGCATAAACAATGAATGAGATGTTATATTATCAAAGATAGGTTTATTTTTAATCATATTTAAGTGTTTTATATTATTCTCTATGTCATCAATGAAGTATCTATTAAATTCATTAGCAATGTCAGTGGGATTTTTAAAATGAACATTATCTTTTTTAATTGTTGAAATAGACTCTTGTGTAGTGATGAGGAATTAGAAATCGTTAACACTACAGTATTCCTAGGTATTACTTTAGATAGTAAATTACAATGGGGCCCCCATATTGAAAACTTGTCAGGTAGGCTTTCTTCAGCAGCATACGCAGTGAAAAAAATACGTCAGTTAACAGACATAGAAACAGCTAGGCTAGTTTATTTTAGCTATTTTCATAGTGTTATGTCGTATGGTATTCTGTTGTGGGGTAGTGCGGCTAATATCAACACAATATTTGTATTGCAAAAAAGAGCGGTACGTTGTATATATAATATGGGCCCAAGAGAGTCTCTTAGAGATAAATTTAAAGTGATTAAAATTATGACTGTGCATTGCCAGTATATATTTGAAAATCTAATGTATGTACACAAAAATATAAACAAATATAAAAAAATGAGTGATATACACAATGTTAATACAAGAAATAAAAATAAACTTGCTGTTCTCCACACTAGGCTTCATAAAATAAGTAATTCTTTCGCTGGTAATGGTATTCGTTTTTATAATAAGCTCCCTATGGAAGTTAAAGAATTGTCAATTAATAAATTTAAATCTTTCATTAAACATAAGTTAATATTGAAAACATATAACAGTGTAAAGGATTACTTAAACGATAAAAATGCCTGGATCTGAATTGTCCTGTTTTCTTAATAAAATATTTGTGAAGTGATCACCGGAGTGGAACCCAGCAGAGTTTCTTGTGGGTGTCTTCTCTGTCATGGTAGTGTTCCGAACCCTCAGTAAACTTAGCCGTTAAGTTAGACGTGCTGTGATCACTATAAAAACTCCGACGTTTCATAAATGTCATTGACGTGATTTAGATGAAATAAAATATTTTTTCATTCATTTCATTAATTATCACTGGCAGTGACATATAAATTTCTAATTTCTCTAGTCTGTCTAGAAACTCTATTATGTCTTATCTACAAAATAGAAAATCTGCTACACGGAATACTACTAATCGACACTTGCATGTCACAATGCAAGAACAACCTTTTTTTATGAAAGAAGAGAAAAAAGTTTGCCTATAGATACCATTCTGGCGAGTTGTTAAAGGAGTTTATCTCCATACATCTATTGTAGTGACTGCAGTAAAGCCTCTGAGATCAAATGGGTTGATTACAACATACCCGTTTATTCTTTATTCACAACCACGTGTTATTTTTCACAAACATCAAGGAAAACAGGAAAACAATTTCAAAAATATTTATATCTGTAAGAGAAAAACAGAAAAAAAAGATATGTACGTTTTTATTGCATATCGTGCATAACATGGCTGGATAAGAATGGATGAGAGTAAGTAATAAGAAGGAAAATTCGTGGTTATCCTCTAACGAATTATCTTGTTTGTTGAAAACTTGGTTGACGGTATCAAACGGCTATGCAAAGCAATAAATTTCATATGTCGTCAAAGGAAAACATTTTTTGTTTTAGCAATATAAAGTTTTCACATCATAACTGTGTGGATTAACTTTTCGAATTCGTTTTAATTTTGGATTAATTTTGACAGCCTAAAAGTTAGACTGTGTCTTGTAAATAACTAGAAGCTATAAACATACAATTTTTTAAACAAAATCTTGGTTTAACCAAAACCTTGGGTTTATGTTAATTCGTGGGACTTTATCAAACATAAATACAACGTACAAACAGCAACACGTTAAGTTAGACACCCGATATAACTTTAGCTATGCATAGTATAGTATAGAAAATCGTTCGAAAGGGACTTCGGACGACGTCATCAGCCAATCACTGCGCTAGCGCTTCTTTCACACATAGATTTAAGTCTCGTGAATGGGTGGTGGCCCACACACCTACATGCTTACACACACCTACAGTCCTACATGCGCACACGTGGACATTTCATAAGGGGCGCGGGCGCGCTAGTTTTCTTCCCTAATGCCCGATTTACACATCGACAAGTACAGTAGCGAGTTAAGTAGTATTTTAAGATTAAGTTGATTTAAATAGAGTTCCATCCTATTTTTTGGCGAGTTAAGTACGAAGTAGCCCCCTCTCTCGCGTCTCGCCAACTTAACTTGCCAAAAAATAGGATGGAGATCTATTTAAATCAACTTAATCTTAAAATACTACTTAACTCGCTACTGTACTTGTCGATGTGTAAATCGGGCATTAACTTTAAAATTTAAATCAGTCGCCTCCCGGTCGTTGGATCGCTTACAATCACTAGTGCCAAATATTTACTTCGTTCGGCGTTCATGTTAGTGAAAAAATAAAATGGCGCCACAATTAACACCACAGCAAAGACGTATAATTGTAGTTCTACGGGAAAGTAGTTAAGGAAATAGAAAGAAGAACTGGAATAACGGTGAGTGTCACAGTTAACATTTTTTAATTATTGTTTAAAATAAATGCATATTAATATTCTGTCTGTTTATTTAAATAACGGTAAACTATCTTGGTATTCCTTTTTACATTATAGAAGCATTTAAAAGAAAAGATAAACTAGGTAATAGTTGTATTGCAGTTCATTATCAGAGAGATAACTCTATGTTACTTCATCATAACATAGCCCATTAATGTCCCACTGCAGAGACGGGCCTCCTCCCGTGACGGAGGGTTACTTGGCCTACTAATACCACGCTGGCCAGACGGATTGGTATAGATGTTACTTACTCTACTCTTTTTTAATAGACCTTTATTTAATTACATAAACAGACGTAGGTAATAATATTATAGTAATAAAGAGGAAGGTTGTGTTTCTTTGGGCTCATTAAAATCTTCAGTTATCACATTGTTACAGTTACGATTATTTATTGAATCTTGTTATGTTAATACATTTTGGCAAATGACGGAGTAAAACTTGGTTTGGTTTGAAAAAGGTGTTAGGACAATTTATAGAAGACATTTTATGTTGCTAGTTACTAGGCCGCTGATAAACTAGTATTAATTTGACAATTGAATCAAATTGATATAGTTGGTTTAAAGTTTATTAAACATGACAGGCTCGGTAGACTGGCGTTAGTGTAATCGGCTGCCCTGCATCAGGTCGTGGGTTTGAATCCCAGGCAGGATATTAACTATTTTTAGAAACTTACTATAATTATTGTTTTAGAGAACTACAATTCATTTCTGGTGGCGACGAAATGAGGAAACCGGGGGCGATTTGTCGCCTCATCACAGGCGACTCTATCAAAGAGCTACCACCGCTGACCAAGATTTGGTCATTGTCGCCGCGCATACTAGACAGTCTCTCTTGAGTACGCTAGTTACAGCTACTACATATAATGTAAGTTTATTTCTATTATTTGTCAAGGCATTATAATTTTATTTAAAAAGGGGGAAGTAATAATTTACTTAACTATGAACTTGTGCTCGTTAATTTCTTTTTCTATACTTATATAGATAATTTCCGCACTAGGAATTAATTACTCTTATGTCGCGGGGACTTTTACAAACATTTAAAAGCTTACACAAAGTCCAGACTCAGGACAATAATTTGTGGATCACACAAATAATTATCCTGTGTGGGATTCGAACCCACGACCTTGTGCACGCGCACTACTGCGCTTGCACTACTGACCGCGCCTCCTTTATACCTACCTGTTTGTTTTTTATAACATAAAAGGCAAACGAATAGACACCTTATGGTAAGCGATTATAACCACCCATGGAAGAGCGCCGCCCGGGCGCCCATGGTGCCAACGCGTGCTTTGCCTGTCTCTTCCACAAAAAGCCCTCGTTTGAGCCTCTTAAATCTGTCCCAAAGATAATTCCTTTAACCTTTTGCAACAATTGAAATATTTACATAAGTTCAAATTAAATACATTTTATCTTTGTAAGTATTGATAATTTTTATGCATAACAAATGAAATAATGTTGAGTTAAAGTTGAAGTAGGCAATACATTTATCTATTACCTACCTATTTCCATCGTAGTTTGGTATTTTTGGACGTGTTCTAACAAGTTCCGCTTTGAAATTCCCAACGTTCGGTATATTACTCGCATAATATTTTTTATTCTTTCATCGCAGTTGCATTTTGAAACAATTTGACTTTAATCCTTAGATACTTAACATTAAGTTCAAAATTGCACATCAACATATTCTGACGGTTATTTTTATTTTTATGAGTTGCAAAAATCAACTTAACATAATTGAGTTAAGGTTGAAAACTCTTATCACTTTTGTTTGTTAGCTACCTAATCGACGTGTTTTATAACATGCTCCGTCTCGAAATTTTCAATGTGGCTTGTTATGGAATCTTAAAGTTTCCATCGAAGTTTGGTAGGTATCTATTTGGCGCGTGTTAATAATAGTTTTTATAAGTAATAAAAAAATGGGCTCTACTTGAGATCTAACTTTTTATATTATTTAAAAAATAATTATGTAAATCAAATAAGTACTGGTATTTTTGTCTTTGAGTGCATTACTAAGCTGTAAAAATGTATCACCAAATCTGATCGCTATGCGCTATGCAATCTAGATTGTTTTTTTTTTAATATAGGTAAATGCCATTTTTAGTAGATGTTGTTAACTTAATATTGCGTAGTATAGTAGCATACCTAACAGATACATAATAGGGCGCAAATCGCTCGAAATCAATCCCTTATACTTTCTACATTTTTCTTGCTTAGAACTTTCGAGGTAGGTATACCTAAATAAAAAAATGTGAACATGCACTTCTTATTGCTTAATAATTTTTTGATAAGTTTTATTTTTGTAAAATGTATCATTTTAATACGTTAGTAATGAAAGCACAAGAGCCTTGTAAGTTCATAAGTAGAATTGGATTCGGATATTATGACCACTCCCAACTTAATCGAGTTTACATGAGTTTCCGACTCGTAATTCTAATGTATTCGTAGGCTAATCATACGATGTTTTATACGGTGTCCAGTGATAAAATTATGACAAAAAAAAATCACAAATTTTCAAATTACAAAATAACATTTGACAAAATAATACCTACTTACTTGTTAAATTTACCTTTTTAAAAACTGTTGTTCAACAAACAAAAAATGTTTTTAGGTATATAAAAATTTTAATCATCATTTCCTAAAGGGATTATTTTTAAAAACATGTAGGCAAAACAACATACCTATAGCATTAATAACATTTGACAAAATGCATTGCTTGGTAAAAGTATTATTTATTTCTTGATAGAATCGAAATGACATAAATTCAACGACAAGGTTTGTAGCCTTTTAGTAACGACTGCTGAGTCGTGCGAAAATCAAATAGAGAGACACGCTGCATTTTATAAAAAAGTGTGGCATTACAATGCCACACTTTTTTATATGCTTTTTAATTAAGAATACTACTAACTAACAACTAAGAGTATTCTTAAAAGTTATAATCAAAATTACATGATTTTATATTTTACATGATTGAACATGATTTTATATTTTACATTGTCATTATGTTACGCATAATTTTCTTGGTCATAATAATAGTATGCCATAATTGTTTTATAGCATACTGTGTTATTAATCAAAAATATTGCATATGCTATTGTTTTTATTCATAACTTAGAAATGCATAAAGTTGTAACGCATATTGGTTATTTGTCTAATAGATAATTGACAAAAATAGGTTTATGTTATTGATAGCTATTTGAGTCTGATAAACAAACATAAGGTTTTAGGTTAGGTTTATGTTATTGATAGATTAGTAGCTATGTATTTGAATTTGAAAAACCAAAATTATGTAATAGGCATGTAAAACAAAAATAGTTATGGTTATGCATCATAATGCTTAAGTAAACTTATGCTTTGGGATTACTATCCCAAAGCATAAGTTTGCTTATTAAATATTATACTTAAAGTAAATAGGATGAAATAGTTATGTTAAATGAGTATTATGCGTAACTTATGCAAGGACAAGTAACATTATGCAATGTTAAATTTAAAAAAATATAACATAATCTTAGGAATGAAAATAAAGAACCGAATAATACTGATATTATATCGATCATTTACCATAATATCTTGTTTAAAAAGTTAAATTAATAATACTTTTTTATTTCAGGTAACAATGCAAACAATACGGAGAAGACTACACGCTGCGGGACGATTACTTAATAGATTTATTTATAACAATTAATATTACAAAGACTTTATATTGTGATAGGTATTTAGTTATTTGGTGTTAAATACCAATTAAAATTGTTTTAACTTTTGTTGATTAATATTAGATTTATTTATAACAATTAATATTACAAAGACTTCATATTGTGATAGGTATTTAGTTATTTGGTGTTATATACCAATTAGAATTGTTTTAACTTTTGTTGATTACTTAATAGATTTTCCTATATTGTAAAATTTTCAAATTATTTGTTGTATCTTTCAAGTTTGTAAAATAACGAAAAATGTTTTTATTTTTATTACAAAATATTTACTCTAACTAGTAGTTTTAATATATTCCTCCTAATATTATAAAAGGGAAAATGAGTTTTATTGTTTTTTTTTTTGGTATGGAGATAGGTGGGAGCCTGGAGTAGGATATAGGCTACTTTTTATCTCAAAATCATGTTCCGCAAGCGGAGCCGGCCTACGCAGACCGGGACGGCATGGCAAGGGATTTTAATTTTTGCTAATGAAAATTCTACCGTACTGTTACAGAAATACGACTTAAATTGCTATGCTTTAAAATGATGCCGTGGCATTGAAAGGGATTTTAACGCACGGCATTTTTCATTTTAAAGCATAGCAATTGAATGTCCATTATTAAAAATTAAAATCCTTTGCCATGCCGTCCCGGTCTGCGTAGGCCTTTATAGTCATTTTGGAACCGATTAAGTAATTCAAACTAGAAAATTGTGTCAGCTCTGTAAGTTCTTTTTACACTGTTCCATAAATGTCGCCAAATCATTCCGTGAATATAAGACAAAACATAACTTACTGTTTAAAAAAAGTCGTAAGTATTCAATACATACATAAACTCACGCCTTATTCCGTCCGGGGTAGGCAGAGACGACAGAACGCCACTTGTAGTAAGTATTCAAGTTTATTGAAATTGCTAATATTTTCTTAAAAATATTAATTTGCTTACAATTAAGACATTTTTGATGTATAAGTAGGTATATAATTCTTGACACGAATCGACTTTTCAGTCACGGGCATTACTTGCACGTGTCCCGGGACTCTCTCAACTCTTTATGGGCCTTCACCTGTCGTTGGCCCGGATGGGCAGGTGCTTCCCACGCGACGCCGTGGCCCGCCTCAGTTGCGTACTGCCCATTCAGCACCGCAACCTGCTGAACCGCTTTAACATGAGCTGTCTGGGTTACAGCCCAGTGAAGAAGCTCCCTTCGGGGGATGCCACTTAGTTTTACGTGTTACGGGTACTCAGCCCACCACCACGACAAGGT
Source organism: Schrankia costaestrigalis (assembly GCA_905475405.1). Classification (NCBI taxonomy): domain Eukaryota; kingdom Metazoa; phylum Arthropoda; class Insecta; order Lepidoptera; family Erebidae; genus Schrankia; species Schrankia costaestrigalis. The sequence continues at coordinate 8,569,122 of FR997832.1, forward strand.
GGGGGGAACCTCGGTTGATGTGAATATAGTTTGGTTAGCTGGAGCCATAAACACGCATAATCTACCCTTCGTCTTGAAAGTTTTATTTTCTTCCTATTCTTAAATATATATATTATTATTGCAAAAGATAACCACCATAAGGCTGCCTGTCCACTGGAGCGGAGCGAGGCAGCGGAGCGGATAAACGGAGAAATATTAACCAATAGGACTGCACAAAATCTAGGAGCGGAGATTTTGTGCAGTCCTATTGGTTAATATTTCTCCGTTTCTCCGCTCCGCTGCCTCGCTCCGCTCCGGTGGACAGGCAGCCTAAAGGCTGGGTAATTTAAAGATACTATTTCAATTAGTATTAATAGAACTATTAAAGAGAGAAAACCGCTCTGTGGATGATATTTATTTACCGAACTTCAGTACAGATATGTCTACACAGCGGTTTCTTTCTGACCCACAGTTAAATGTTGCATGCAGATCAATTGACTTATTCCCATTGAAAAAACGTGTAGGTATGAGGTTCGATGGGACAATGAAATCTGCCAAGTGATCAACAATAATCTGTTAACTATCAAGCGGCAAAACTGGATTTGACGGGTTATATCAAAAACACCTCATTAAAACTCTTTGAAACTGTTACAATAATATTTCTTAAAAAAAAAAAAACCCAGTATTTAAAAAGAATCACTTGACTTTTTGGGCAAATTATTTACATTAACGGTCAAGGAACTATTCTTAAAGTTAAAATGCATCATTGTAAATTAACCATACAATTTTGTAAGCATTTTCACGTAAATGTGCTTCATTTTAATAATATTAATACATTTGTAGTTCAGCAATAACAAAACGTAAATAGTATCGCGTGTTGGCCACATCGTGCACTGGCGCTGCTATCTACGTAGTAAGAGAGGAAACAACAAAAATATATCGCACACTCTCGCACGATTCGCAGCGTTCAACTTCTAATAGTTCAAAGTCCAAACAGTCTAGGTTGATCTGTCCGTGACTGTACGTGGATCGGTTGAGATAGAATAGTGATATATTCTTAATAATTAAATAATAATAATAATTTATTTATTTATTTGTACAAGTTTTGAATAACCAGTAGACTGGTTATTAAAAACTAGTCGAATTAGGGTTAGTGTCTATTCAATAAAGCGTCAGCACACAGGAGACTTGATCATCACTTTAACACCATTCAAAATGTTAAACTTATAAGCATCATCTGATATAGACGCAGATCAATGCATTGAATGTTATAAATTAACAACAAACTAAACGTTCATAGATAACTAAAGTTTATTCAACGAGTACATCTGATAGTACTTCAAATACACTTCGTTTCATTGCGAACTGTTTTTTATTGAAAAACTCGCCGAGTGTAAAACTCTATATTGAATGTTTTAATCCCCTTTTACACAGTTTGAATCACTCATTCAGATATTTATCTCGATGGATCAGTTTGCGGCTCCTGTGCACTAGGTCTAACTAGACAAGCCATTCACTATTATGTTGGTTCGAGTTCGACAAGCTTATGACCCTTACATCCCTTAGCGCCATGAAGTATCAATCCTGTACCTAGGTAACCAGTTCCAAAGAAATATTTACCCTTGAAACATTTATAAAAAAGCAAACCATTAAAATTTATAAAAATCATCAAAATATCAACAAAACTGTTAGTATTTTTGCAGATGACTCGATACGATACCAAAACTCTGAAAACAACGTGAGCAAGAAACAAGGGCCGCTCTTTTTGAACATTATGGCTTCAATTCATAAATCTAAGGCAGTTGAAACGTCAAGCAAAGATCCCATTCATTGATCGTTATTAACGAAACTGCTCAGATAAACTTTATACAGAAGGTTGGAAAGATCATTAAGGAGTTTACCCAAACTTACTGACTTTCGGAACTCGAAATTATTTCGCTCCGTTTAATTGTGAAAGCAATTGAACCTCTTTGAATGAAAATGTAAATAAGTTAAATCGTTCGTAACGGTTTAACCACAATACAGAGATAGCTACAGAAAACAATTTAGATACTAAATGCACTCGAGCAATATACCTTTTCTGAGTCAGTCAACTCGGAAAAAGTTTTTGAATACTATCCTGGCAAAGTAATAATAAGTCGAAATACAAATAATCTATAAATTAATTTACTTCTTCCATAGCTAACTCTTTTCATAATGTATTAGTATTTATTTGACAAAGAAAAAAAATATTTTAACAAGTTTACGATAGTTTTTGAGAAACTCTTACTAAATTGTCAAACGCGGACTAAGCGTAAAGACATTGTGTCTGCAAGTCTTATGATATTTTTTGTAGAACTAATTATAACAATGAAAATGAAATAATATAATGAATATAATATCTGAACTGCTTGTTGCATTTTCATAAATTGTTTAATTGAAATAACTTTGAATCTGTATGTACTACGATTTTTAGTGCAGAAGGGAACTGTATCGCTTAGATGAAAAGTGGAGTTCGTAACATGACATTGCCTTCTGCACTTATCTGTTAATTGGTCTAACACCCAGTTCCTCCTGTTGAATACTCAAGGTTACGGTTAGAGTCGGAAGGATTATAATATAGTAGCTGCCTCCCTGTCGGACGTAAGATTGAGAATATTGCGTGATCCACAAATCACTGTTCTGGGTTTCGTTTTTGTTGGTGAAAGTCTGTGCGAATTGCTTTAATTGATAGTGATAATTTTGTTAAATATTTAATCTTAGTATTTATGGATATAGAAGAGCAACAAGGCGCCATAATGTCCCTTTGGCATAGAACACAGCCTACCCATGTAGAGTCCTTTCATACTGTAAGAAGGCTAATGATTCTTTTAATGTCGTATTAGTATTAGAGCTAAAGTGTAGTTAAAATTGTATACCCTTTCATCATAACAGCCCATTAATGTCCCACTGAAGGGGCGGGCCTCCTACAGTGACGGAGGGATACTTGGCTTACTAATACCACGTTGGTAACAATTATAGCTCCCAGAAGGTAACAATTATTGTGATCGATCAAAACACTTTTAAGAAGAAATATTTTATTTACGTTAAAGAGTGGGCGGTATACAGAATAGAACTTTATCACAAAGGTAGTGTTCGTAGGCGGCATTGATTACCTACTTCCCGTTGAATAAATTGTGTTCACGATCACAAATAAAAACACCAGTTTCCACTACGCTAGATCTCAAATGTCCCATTATAGGGAATAATGAGAAATTTAAGATCTATTTAGTTCGAAAAGAAAAAATCTCGAGACAGAATTTGAACGTGTGTCTTCGCAGGTTCAAATTGCTACCAATAAAGGGTATACCGTGTGGTGGCGGAGTAAGAATACAATATGTCACTACCCCATCTCATCCCACGGGTGTCGTAAAAACGACTAAGGGACTATCCGTCAATATATATAATAGATTTGATAAATTTTTAATGCCTCATAACAGCAAATCTAAGCTACATTTTCACTCAATATTGGTTTTAATCGTTTCCTATAGTGTTGTTGGCTTTACATTGTTTCCTTATATGTGTAGTTTCAAATTCAAATTCAGGAGATATTTTACTTTTTTAATAAAATGATCCTGTGGGGACGATTGTAGCACTTATGCGGGGACGGTTTTACCGGTACAACGGTCCCCGTGGTAGAATTGACCCCAGAGCATTATTTCAAGAGAAAATTCAACGGATGAAGCTGTAGTATCAATGGAATACAAATCATCAAAAAAAAGTGTTCCCAGAAGACCAAGAGGCGACCATTGCACGTTAACTACAACGATAGGCAGATATTTACTGATTTTATTCCAATATTGAAGACTGATTAGCCAGTAGTAATACTAAATGGTGATATTCTAGCTGGGGATAATTGTACCACGGGGACAGTCGTTCCAAATGTTTCGCCTTATAAAAAGCTGTTTTGTGATTTTAGTTATTTTATGCTAATTCTAAGTACTACGAGTACAGGTGAATAGTCTGCAAGACTTAAGAAGCCTTGTTTTATAATCTTTGTCTTTATAATCTTCGTTATACTTTATAAAGTCTAGAGAAGTTCAGTTCTCTGTTTTTGATTTTTTTGTTAACAGTTTTTGGAAGTTTACTGTTTTTTTGTTTGTGGTTCGCCTTAAGGCTAATTTGGTGATGTTTTACCATTTTTAAATACATATTTTTCTAATTAAAGCACTGAGTTTTATTACTTCGAATAACTGGTACAATTGACCCAGGATCGGGGATATTTGTACCATTTCACCTGATCCTCTTGGAACCCAAATATCTAACTTTGTATGGTACTTACAGGACTAAAGAAAACATAACGTTATAGCCGAATTAACTAAGTATCACGGGGTATCAACACGATTGCCCTAATACTGTCGGTAAACTCAAAATAAAATATTTAACTAAAAATGCTACATCTGTCCCCGGTCTACCCTACCTTTATAATTAGCTTCTATTACAAGAAACCATATATTATTATTGTCCGTGTGATGACGGAGTAAGAATACAATATGTCACCACCTCATCTCATCCCATGGGTGTCGTAAAAACCGACTAAGGGACTTTACGTGAATCTTTACAAAATAAAAAGAAGGAAAACTTGAAATTAAACCCTGTAACAATCCGTCTGGCCATCGTGGTATTAGTAGGCAAGTTTCCCTCCATCACCGGAGGAGGCCGGTCCCTGCAGTGGGACATTAAAGGATTGTTATGAAGAAGTACCTTTATAATTAGCTTCTATTTCAAGAAAACAGATATTAGTATACATATACATAATTAATATTATAATTGATCTTATTAACTTTTGACAGACAAAGAATTTGAACTCCAAAGTGATAGACGACGTATTCGGGAGACTGCATACGTCATGTATACATCACGCAGTAGCATTTACTGTAACGTAACTGTTATAGTAAACGCGGCAAACTCTACTCGTAGTCTTATTACTTTTATTACTTTCTGAGTTAGTACAACTAGTACACAATATTTCTTTAAGTAGGTATACTACTACTCCTAGAACTAGTTCTCAGTGACATAACTAGTACACTATTCAAATAAGTTTATTTTTCTATTAGTTTAAAACAAGCAAACTGTTCTGCTTGATAAATAAAACCTTATTTCACGAATTCTCCACGTGTACGTGACCACAAGTATCAATTTACAACCGGTACCTTCATAGTACAGGTACATTACATATACATACAAACAAACCAGTGAAATCAATGAAAACAATCAGATATTCAGATTTATCTTGACAACGAAACACTAATGTTATTGTTTCTAAATATAAATCGGCTTATCTCGACCTAACTATATTTATCTTAAGAAATATTGTATTTTGTATATTATTTACATAAATAAATCTAACAAAATGTTTTGATACATACTTTGAGAGCAGTGATTAGCGGAGTGCGTGAGGGTTCAGCGGCTGCTATCGGAGTCGACACGCGGCCCAGGAGTGTCTCCACTCAACAGAACAACCTCTTCTCCAAAGCGCCGGCACTCATAACTCAAGTAAGTACATACTTAACACAGACGCACTAACGCTCCACTTATTCCTATATTAATGTAAAATTACCGCAACACAGTTACACACCGAATCGCCACTTACACTTACAATGTCCCCTTTCACTGCAAACATCAGAATAACATCATTTTTAACCTAGCTTTATTATTGTCTAAAATCATTGCGGTCGGTTGTCTAGATTTAATAACTATACTATGTCTAAATACGTTTAAAAGCGAATAAATATACAAGCGAGTTGTCTTTAACTAGTTTTCATTGAACAATTAATCTGTTTCTGTCAGTTTAATATGATTTGTTTATAGCGAGAGTCGTATAGAGCGGAGCGCGCTGCGATTGTGCGCGCGGTTGCCCTGCGGACCTACTGGCTACGACTACCGCTGACTTTCAACGGACGATACCGATCCTAGCCGAGCAGACCCCTCGTATTCACTCAATCTTACTACATTCAGGTGGGTTAGAGAAAGACAAATAGAGCCGTTAGGAAAAATTTAGAAGACGGTCATCCGCCGTTGAAAGTGCACAATATTATTTTATATCATTCGCATGCAAAGTAGTGGTAACTTTGAATATTTAATACCTTATACATTCTTTATGTTTACCTAGCTAAGAAGATTGACTAATTATTTGTGAGTCAGCATTATTATAAAATGTAAATAAGTACATAATTTTAATGATATTACATACTCGCATGACGAATGTCAATGAAATGACTTGTCAACATATTAAAAAGTAATTTCGAAATAAGAATTGCGCAACGAACGAGTTAATTCTGCGCAAATGATGTCAATAGGTTATTAAGACAAAAACTATTTAGCAATGACAAAAAATGTTTTAACATTGAAACAAAAAACGGTAATAACAAATGGTGGAACGAGTCGTCATTATGAAGTATCATGAATGTCCCATTGCTAAGATGGGCCTCGGCTATGTAAAAAGGGGAAAACTTAAGCCACAGACCAAACTCTTTGTACCAAACTGTTGCATGCTTGATAACGGTTTTTATCATAAGTATCTTTTATTTCTGTACATGTATTAATCTTAGTCACCTTAGGATGCGATGAAGTGGTGGAACCATGTACTTAGGCATAAAGTTTTTCAATATAAAACAAACTTTGCTGTGTAGTTCTAAAACTCTACTTACAGCGCTGTATAAAGTCGTCCGCTCGCAGAGTCGCCGAGTCGCAGAATACAGTCTCTTTGTCTGTAAACATAGGCCCTATAAACCCTAATGCGCTGTTGGCTCTTTTTTTTTCAAAATTGACAACATTTTTTTAAATTATAAATTCATTTGATACACAAGTTAGATGTACTTGTATGGTATATGTACTGTATATACTTAGAGTTGATTAAAAAGAGGTTCAAAACGGAAGCAAAATATACCTTTAAGGCGGCAGAGGTACAAATGTATATTTGCATACTATACGTTTCTTCTTTTAGACTTATGTAGGCATTGAGGTGTGTGTTACATTATTTATACAGCTGAGTAACATACACTTTACCATTTAACGAATGCATGAACATATTATACATAAATGTTTTATATGAAAGTATATAATTTTTTTTAAAATGATGTGCAAGAAAAAAATTAACAAGATTCGTAATTTTTTTTCTTGCTTATCATTTGGTTCCGTTAAACGCTTCCAGATTATCAAACAACTTTATTCCTGGCTCTACAAAAAAAAACTTCGTTACCTAAATTATTTTCATAAATTCAGTATTTTAATTTTTTTAGAAGTTTTGTAATTTTTTTGTACATTCATTTGACTTTTTAACCCTTCAAACGCTTCTAGATTTACAATTTTATTCCTGACTCTACAAAAAAAAACTTTATTAAATTATTTTCATAATTTCATTATCATTATGTAAATAAAGTTCCGTTTGTGTTGTACATAATGTATGTAACTACATTGCTAACGTTCTGCAGACATATTACCATAACCAAATTACTTAAATTCCTTTTTACAAAGGAATTCCTGAACACGGTATTCTACGCCATAGACACGAGTAGATGTGGAGGTTTCGACCCAGAGATTGTTTTAAAATTGTTTAGAAACTGTACCTTTGATACTTATGTATAAAGTTTATGTTAGTGATATTTAAAATTTAAAGTTTGATGATAACAATGTTCATCATAACAGCCAGTGTTTTCTATGTATAATATGTATGTATTTAAAAAAGAAAAAGTATTTAAGTATGTTTATCCGTTGTCTAGTACCCATAGTAAAAGCTTTGCTTAGTTTGGGACTAGGTGGCGATGTGTGAATGTGTGGGGATTATTTATTTATTATTAATGTATAATAGCAGGAATGGGCCTCCTTCAGTGACAGAGGACAAGTTAGCCTAGTAATAGCTTCTAGGTTTTTTGTGTAAGTTTTCCTTATTCTAATTTCAAAAATTTCTAATTTACCTTAGGTTGGCTTTGACGATGACGGTTTCTAGTCCTTTCCCTTATCGCGCAGAGATCAATAACTATTATGATCTTGTAGTAAATAATTTCTAGTTTGCCTTAAACATCTATACATTTGAAATTAAAAGTATTTATTTTAGATTATATTATCGATTCCTACACGTACGTGGAAAAAAAAGAACGATGGAAACCAACTGTACGAGATCGTTTCCATGTGTCACGGATGAACTCTCCCTAGCTTAAAATTGTATTTTCCCTATCCGTTTAGCTCTCAATCACTTACAAAATCGTAATAAATCAATCAATGTCCGAACTATGTCGGTCTACAAGCAAAATCCTTAATTAAGAAAAAATAACTTCAGATTCATAATAAACCAGTTAAACAACTAATGCACTCCAAGTACCTACCAGTTATTTTATAGAAAAAATAACTGGCAATAATACAGTTGTCAAAAGTGTACTAATTGTATTCGCATCTTACTAATGGGAACGACAATATCATACAGGATATTAAAAAAAAAAATTGTCTGACATGGTTGACCAATTATTTTAGTACAATGGGTTAAGAAAAGTAACATAGTATTTAGGTGATACTTAAATAAATTGTGCCTTTTTTTAACCGCGTTTAAACGTGGTAATCTCGAAGGGACTTCATTAGGGACTTTGGCCTGGGACTCGAATCGACTACTGCCGGGTGGGTGCCTATGTTGTCGACTACTATTACAGGATGTTCTTCCTGGTTGTCATGTAGCGGGTACCTCTGACCATTAATTATACATTTATCATCATCATCATCATTACAGCCCATTAACGTCCCACTGCAGGGACGGGCCTCCTCCAGTGACGGAGGGATACTAATACATAATTAAACATTACGTATAATTAATTTTGGTAATTTAATTTTTAACTTTTGTGTTTATTTCTTTATTTATTCATTCAATATTTTTACATTGGGAATTTTGTTTGAATATGTAAAGAATTTTATTATAGTGAGTGTGATTATTATTGTAGTCATTGTTTTTTCTTTGTTTAATTATTTTTATTATATTTTTAATCATGTGTGTATCACATTCAGACACTGTTATTGAGTAACGTAAATACGTCTTTCGATAATCACAGAATGAGATGGAGTAGTGACAATCTATACTTAATATTATAAAGAGGTAAAGTTTGTGTGTTTGTAACGTTGTAGGGGGTAATCTCTGGATCTACTGAACCGATTTTCAAAATTCTTTCTATGTTGAATAGTCCATTTATCACGCTATAACTAATAGGAGTGGAGCAGTAATGAAATATGTTTAAAAAAGTGACGCGTTTTTTTCGCCGCCTAACGAAGTGGGCACGGGTCAGCTAGTATAATATTATTATATTCTTAGTCGATCACCACATGGAATTAAAAAAAATATATATATAATCGACTCTAACATATCGTAATGACTGAATACACGATCGATAACTAAATTAAATGGAGTCAGTGAAGAGCGTATCTCGTTAACGAGCAATTGATTTGATTTGACGCAGATTTGTTGATTTTGTCGGTTGCTTTGTAATTTCCCAGTTCATATGATATATTTAATTGAATACAGAGATACGGAAAAGTTAATTATTAGCATTTGTTTTTAAAAACTACAATTCCTACACTAGGAATCAATATAATTTTCGGGGGGACCTTTGCAGATAGAAATGGTTCACAAAATACATCCAAGATCAAGAGTGCATCACATACGCGAACGTTTTGCCACCGAAGCAGTTTTTTGTGTTCTTCTTGTACCAGTTTAGACAGTTATAGGCTTTTGTCTCGTGTTAACTACGAACCATTTTGTTGCCGTAAAAGGCATTGCATGTACCATGCTCACGCTCACCTCTATACGGAAGATAAGCAGTTTGGCGCTCTGTCCAAGCTATATAGTGGCTCGCTTATTACTAACTCTTTCTCTAAGTTGGCTCGAGTATTGCTTCGTTGCTTGTCTTCCCGAACACTTATGGATATAAGTGAGAAACAAAATAGTAGTCATTAAAATTTACTTCTATCTTTTTAGCTTTCAGCTGGCATGAAAGCTTCTCGCGATGAAATAAAACGTTATGTTAATAATTAATTACTTATATTTATTCTCTAATTGCCTAATATGACTAAATGAATTTCGGTTTTAATTAGAAAATAATTACATTTCTGAAATAATTCAATTATATTTCATGAAATTGGTGAAGGTAATTATATAATTTTAGTGAGCTACCGTTAATGAATAAGTTGCGCTAGTTAAGGAGATTAATTGCAAAAATGTTTTGTTTGCTAGTGTTAACACCTGGCAACAAAACGACGGGGTTGGATTAAGTTTGACTTGTTTTTATGTGTGTTTGTCTAGTGCATCGTTAGCTTCTAAACGGAGGCGCTTATGTATGTAATGCCCGATTTACACATCGACAAGTACAGTAGCGAGTTAAGTAGTATTTTAAGATTAAGTTGATTTAAATAGATCTCCATCCTATTTTTTGGCTAGTTAAGTACGAAGTAGCCCTCTCACTTGCGTCTCGTCAACCTAACTCGTCAAAAAATAGGATGGAGATCTATTTAAATCAACTTAATCGACAACTTACTACTTAACTCGCTACTGTACTTGTCGATGTGTAAATCGGGCATAAGCTACCGTTTAATTTTCAGATTGGAAATTCTAGTCATACTACCTATGTGTTAAAATTCCATTTCGAATTGCTCCTAATGTCGACAATTTTAGTGTCTTACATTAGCATTTGGCATAGTGTTTGGTTCCAAAAGTGTCAAATTTTTCATTTAAGATTGACTTGAGGTTGAGACTGTATTTTGAAGAAATTTTATCACTTACGAAAATCACCCCTCCAATTCAGAACTTCATAAAATAACAATTTTATTTTCGTACGCAAAGTTGGATCTTAATTCTTAAAAAGTAATAAATCTTTGGCAAGGCGCCATCAAATACAAGTAAATTGTGTACAAAAAGTGAGTTTGTAAATGTCAAGGTTGACCAGCCACCCCAAGTAGCACCCGTTCATAACGCAAAGGTGCGTAACCGTTCTCCTTTTGCAAAAGTGTATCATCACCCTTGTAATATTATAAAATACGTGTGGTAAATTGGTTTAATATTTTTATTGTTCGGCAATATGCGAATAATTGTATCAGACAAGCGGTTATTGCTGCTGAATATTATTTTATTTATTTATTCAAACTCTTTGTTTTATGAATTTTGAATTTTATATAAATACGAATATAACCTAGACAGTAGCGATACATAGGCGTTCTTATCGCTCCCAGCAATTTCTTCCAGACAACCATAGGATAAAATTTGTAAAAATAATTGAAGTTTATGTTTAACATGTACGTACGTATTTATAAGAAAAAAGTATTTAAGTATGTTTTACCTTTGTCTTGTTCCTCTATAGTACAACAAGTTACTTAGTTTAAAACTAGGTATCTTAAGGCAAAGTGTGAGCAATATTATATTATACACACACGAAAGTCATTAAATAAGACAAAAGACGATCAGTTATGTAAAGACAGTTCTTTTAAATCCAATGTTGTAATAACTTATATAAGAAAATATATCATTAACATACAACAGTTTACGTAAAACGCTTCATCATTGATAGCCGAAGACATTTACCCCCTTACTCATAAACGCCTCTTAAATTTTAGTCAATTGATTAATTAACTCAAACTCTTACGTTGTTTGGTATAAGGTTGGTTTTCGTAATAAAAATCTCGCTAAACAGTGATTAAATTTAAGAGGCGTTTATGAGTAAGGGGGTTATTTGTTAATACGACGGTCGCCGTAACTCTTTATTTGAACAAGAGATCACTTTGTAGTGAGTGGAAGTATTCGTCGTCATATCGAACGATGTCAACGATTACTTCATTAGAGTTAAACGACACATAATGGTACAATCAGAGCCAATCAGACATGTCAGGAATTAAACTCCTCTGTATGGCTTATATTTATATACTTTGATAACAGTTTTTAATACATTTTATGTGGTCTTTTTTTTGGTGACAGAGTAAGAACACAATATGTCACTACCCCATCTCATCCCATGGGTGTCGTAGGAACCGACTAAGGGACTATCCGTTAATATTATCTTTACGAAATAAAAGAAGGAAAACTTAAAATTAAACCCTATACCAATCCGTCAGGCCAGCGTGTTCGTCCCTGCAGTGGGACAGTAATGGTATGATATGCTCTTTTTGTTAAACATCTCCATCTCACATTAGAGAATTAATAATTAGCGGAGCTTACAGTTTTACATTATTCTGACTTGTATCTAAATTATTAAAAATTCTTGGTACTTAGCTTACTTACGTACTAGTGTTCTTGGTAACTCTAAAGGGTCAGGGTTCAAGGATGTTAGTCCAATGGTTATTAGCAAGGTACAAGAAGTAGCCCATTATTAAACGAAAAAAGGGGCATCAATTCAGCATCAAATAATCTTGAACAACCAAGAGCCGAGTTTTATTTATTTATTTAGGATTGCCAACAGATAATACTTACAAAGCATACGTATACAAGGCATACAAGCTAAACGCGTAACCTATTACAGGCAAACATTGCATGCAAAATAAACCTAATTAAAATAAATTAATAATATAAAATATGTTTGGCCGCAAATGAAAGTGTTGCTTGCGAGTTTTGCTAAACTTATGCCTGGCTGAATCTGGAGTTTACAGCTAGAAAAACAACCGCATTGCTTGTTTTACTTAACTAAGTTTATATATTATAAGTACATATAATAAATTATATCTGCATCTAATTTTACAATCATGAACATGAAGTGGGTGTTTTCTATGTAGGTATACCTAATATGTATGTATTTACAAAAAAAGTATTTAAGTATGTTCATCCATTGTCTAATAGCCATAGTATAAGCTCTGCTCAGTTTGGGACTAGATGGCGTTGTGTGATTGTATAAGAAATATTTATTTATTTATTTTATAGTATAAAAAACTGACACTGTAAGTCACGCATTTGTAGATTACGTTATATTACGAACGACACGAATCAAATAATTATGTTTTATGTTACGATTTAACGATCTTCTAATCAGTTCCGCAAATTCTTACGGTAAGGAATAATCGTTTATTACGCTATTTTATCGGTACAACAAACTTATAGCTATGAAAATTACTCTACCAAGCAAAAGTGAAAGAAAAACTATATAAACAAAGTGTATTTTTTATAACATTGTATTATTAAATATTTATAATAGAGATTAGTTAAGCGCCGATTACACCAGACTACATGTAGTCTCCGACATCATGTAGGAGACTACATGTAGTCAAGTGTAATCGGCGCTTTACTGTTACTTTTTAAATCAAAGCTCTGACTAACTTAAATTGGTAGTGTTAATTTTTGACAGTTTACGTCAACTTTAACGATGTTTTTCTGATGTCATGCTCATAGCATCATAACAATAATATTTCTAAAGGACACTCTAGGGAAGAATACGAATCTAATGTCACAACATAACATTTAAAATGGTTACATGAACTCGCTCGAATGGAATTAACATTTACACATAAAAACGCGCGGAATACATTAAAAGTTCTTCCTTCTTTTAGTTGAATATTTTTACTATTCCGTTAACCACACAAGCGAAGTTGTAGGAGTCAGAAGCGCTAGTAGGTACTTTAGGTACTAATTGTTAAAATCTTATTTAATTAATTAAACATTATTGGGTGTAGTTATGAAAATATTACACAGCCAGAATACTAATATTGATGTTATGAATGTATTTGAGTAATTCCTAAGCATAATGTGTAGGTACTTTCCGTGTAATCTGACAAAAAACTATTTTTTTAGGGGGGGAAAATAAATATCGAGCTACCTATCGCGTTTTCATAATTGCGAAAACCTAGTTAAAGGTATCAATTTACCTATATCATAATTCTAAATAAATTGGTCTTCTCATATTCCTGTAGTAGTTGATGAAACATAGTGCATTTTATCAATGCGTCCTCTATATGTTAAAAATGTTCAAAATCACTTCAATTTAAATCTATTTAATTTATTATAACATAACCTAAGCTGCTAGAATCATTGTTACTCACTCTTCCTTCACTTACAAAAACAAAAATAAAACTTTCATCTCACTCACTTAACGGGACAACGTTTGTTGATATCTTACGCTACTGGGTGAAATGGTCCATGAACAGAGCGGCATAGATAAGATACGTACGCGGATATACACCCATCGAGTATACTAGTCTTATCTACCGCCTTTTTAGACCATTTTATTGTGTATCGAGGGTCAATAGTGCATTTATATCGCTCCGTATCGGAAGAACCTTCACCTACTCTTACAAATTAGGTATAAGTTTGATGCCACATGGCTATTGTAGGTAGACAATATGTAAATAGTGTTTCCTAAAATAATTATTTATGTCGATTAGTTTTTTGTAAAGAATTTAGAATTTAATTTGATTGTATTTTACCTTTTGTTGATGTTCGTCAGCTTAGATCGCGGTCATTTCTTAATTATCACTATGATTTTTTTTTGAAAAGTAAAGTAAAATGTTATTATTATGCTTTCGAGTTGATTCCATAATATTCATTTCATCAAAATTTGTTTTTTTATCACAATAAAATCCGTATCCGCTCACCGCATGCAGACGACTGCATACTTTAATAATTAAAAATCCTATATTTTAATTAATAAACTATTGTTTTAATGTAATATCTATTTCTAACTAGGTTATCTGGAAAATATATCTACTGTACATTTAAATGTTAATTTCTGAAAAGTTCTTTTGACTCTTTGTAGAGACGGCAGTTAATATCATGCAATCGTACATCTTTAAAATAGCTACTCCAATTTTACCTTTAAATCGTAATTCTCAAAACTACGTTTGACATTTCCTTCTTTAAAAACAAATTAACAATCCTTCATGTTGTTACAAATGAATGCGGATAAACAATTTTTAGTTTTGTTGTCTGTTTATACGTACCTACATAGTTATTACCTACCATTAATTAAATCAGGATTTAACTAGTTTTTAAGCAGGGTTTTAGCGTGCAAAAACTTATAGCATATAGATAAATACAATGATAAAATATTAAGTTATTATTTATTTAATTAATTGATTTGTATGACAGTAGATTAATATATCTCTGGTTGATGTTTTTAAACGGCTTCAAAAAAGGCGGAGGTTGTCAATTTTGAGTTGTATTTTTTTTAAATGTTTTTTTACTAAATAACTCAATCATTTCTTTTTTTGTTTGAAAAGGTCTAAGTTATACATAGTTTAAGTTATATATAGTGGGTTGAAACTTCTAAGTCGATTTAGTCTATTGAACTTTCATACAAATTGATTCGGTAATTTGATGTTTTACTTCAAACAATATGGAATTTCTGTGATACATTCGTGTTAATGATATTGCGTAAGAATTACTTATACTCGGTATCAACGCTAAATTAAAGTCGGATTTTTAATTTAAAAATATTGAAAAATTTTACATACAGTTGTAAGGTTTCCATGTTTACCTACGAATATTCTGTCAGGGTGGTAAGTTATGCAGTCGCTGGAAACCCTGAATTAAGAGCGTAATACCGTGAACTGTCCCTTAGTAGGAGCGGCTTTCGCTCACTAATGGAAGGAAGTTTGGCTTACTTCTATCATACGGCCTAAACGAATTGGTATAGGGTTCGTTTAAACAAAATACTTATATCTGGATACATTAGTGTATTTGTAGGGTTCCGTACCGATTTTTAAAAAACGGAACCCTTTTAGGATCACTTTGTTGTCCGTCTGTCTGTCCCTCGGTCTGTCCATCTGTTTGAGGAGACCATTTTTCTCAGGAACGCGTGGAGGTATCAAGCTGAAATTTTTACCAAATACTAAGGTCTGTTGCCTCTTAGTGCTGTAAAAAAAAACAAACTGCTTACCCAACGGATGATATTTAATTTTATTTGTTATAGCAGATAGGTACTATGTAATCCTATAAAATTTTCACATTATCAATTTATTATATGGGTTATGCGATAATACCTTTTCATATGAACAGATATAATCAAGAATTACGCGCTTATAACATAGACATTCCAATCCAAAATAGCCATGTCAAATCAAATTATACTTATTTATTATTTATGTAGGTACATATTATGAAGATGGCCTATGTACACCATTAATGGACTTTTAATTAAAATGATTATATTTTCAATGTAATTATACGGTTAAATTATATTATGTAATTATATTTACTTAATAGGTATTTATTGTAAGGTTAATCCATTGTTTCCATAATATATTGTTATTTAAATGCTAATAAAAATAAACATACAACATACATACATACATAACGTATCAATCACAATCGACTAAAATATTATTTTAACATAAATAGTTTTTATTGAGGTAAAGTAGTACCGGTTCTTCTTTACACTAACCTGTTAATTGTGAAATCAATGACTACAAGATTATGTTGCTTAATAATTCTTCGAATCCTGGTTCAGCAAAATGGACGTGGTCTACTGCCATAAATATTAAAATACGACCAAATCTAGATACTATGTTATTATTATTTCGATGTAATTTAATAGGTACAGGTAATGTTATATCATCATCTTAACAACCCATTAATGTCATACTGCAGGGACGGGCCTCCTCTCGTGACGGAGGGATACTTGGCCTACTAATAACACGCTGGTCAGACGGCTTGGTTAATTTCAAGGGTTTAATTTCAAGTTTTCCTTCTTTCTGTGTAAAGTTAATATTTACAGATAGTCCCTTAGTCGGTTTCTACTACACCCATGGGATGAGATGGGGCGGTGATATATTGTATTCTTACTCCGTCACCACACGGAGAATGTGTTATGTTATAAATTATAAATATTTGTATCCATTGTCTCATACCTAAAGTACAAGTTATTTTATCTAAAATGACTTCTAGTCCCAAACTAAGCAGATTTTCTACTACCGGGTACTTAATAACAGATTCTAATATACTTTTTATATATTAGACATAGAGAAAAAAACAGGCAAACTTTTCTACCGACTAAATAAATAACTTAATTTGAATTTTATACGTGTTTAAATTATTACACGGGGTAATGTGCCATGTGTGTATAGGTGGCTTAAAAAAATGTTATTCTACACCCTAAACTACCTATATTCCAAATTTCATCAAAATCCATTCAGTAGTTTTTGGGTGAAAGAGTAGCAAACATCCATCCTCACAAACTTTTGTATTTATCATACTAGCTGATGCCCGCGGCTTCACTCGCCTTGTATAGTTAGCTTATATGCCCTAAACTGTCTATATTCCAAATTTCATAAAAAAATCATTCAGTAGTTTTTGCGTGAAAGAGTAACCAACATCCATCCTCAGAAACTTTCGCATTTGTAATATTAGTAGTAGGATTGCAATATTTTGTTCACAAAATGATTGTCAGACATAATAACGCTCTAGTTCTGTAACTAGTCTAGCTTATTAACTAGTAATAATAGATGTATAAAATATTTATATAAATTATTTCCTTATTTGTCAACTCCTATCTGTAAATTTCAACAAAACAACATACCGATGTATTTTATTAATTATTTATTATTTTACATACCTACTTGCTTTTATTATTATTGTGTATTATTTTTATAGACGTAAATCATCGCTCTGGTATAAAATTTTCAGTCGAGCGTTCTTTCTTTCGCGGAAATAAATAGGTAATATGTTTATTAGTTTCGGTCTTTACAGTCCCTTTTTAAGATTTTACGGCATTTCGAATACGTTGGGATAGTACCTACATAATTGTTTTCCAAGAGCGTCACCACCTAGACGAACACTGGAAGATAATAATCCCTTTTTTTAGTAATCTAGAAAGTGACCTGAACCTATGAAATTACTTGTAAAAACGACTTACAGTAGTTTACTATACGTATATGTACTACGTCTAAAATGTTTCATATAAAGGAGAAAAGGGTAAACAAATAAAGGAATATTGTAGATATCAAGGGACCGCTTCACTTGCTCACAAATTATTTTTCTTTGAACACGATGATATTGGATTAGAATTGTTATATTTATTTACCATCGCTTCGTATCTGTAAATATGCAATTTATTTGTAAATATATTTCATTATTCTGTCATCTTAAAGAAGGTATATTATTATATTCTTTATAATGGCAGAAGAGTAAGCAGCCCATCTGATAAATAACCCCCTTACTCATAAACGCCTCTTAAATTTTAGTCAATTGATTAGCTTAAATTCTTATGGTTTTGTTCGGTATAAGCTTGGTTTTCCTAATAAAAATCGAGGGTAAGTGTTAAAAGCCGCTTAAGGACGTCATTTGTGCAAGAAGCCAAGCCTATACCTATCCAAGGCATAAGCTGTTTAGTCCTGTAATTTCAATAGCTACTCTTCTAACCAAACGCAGTAACATTTTTGCACTGTTGCTCGGAAGAGGATAAACGAAAAGACTTGTTAACGAGGCCCACAAATTATATCAAAGAATTAAAACATGCGCAAACTGCGTATTATATTCAATTAAAGGACTAAAAAAGAAGTTTAGGTAATTCTATAAAAAAATTGTTTCGTCCGAAAACAAAAAACAAAGCTTGTTGCTTCATAATTATGAATTATTAATACCTATTTCCCATAGTTTTTGTATGTAATTAATAGTATTAATTTAGACATTTCCGAGATGAACATTCACACGAACATTTAAAAACATGTTGGTTTAGATGACTTATTCATTATTAGTCCGGGTTCCCTATAACATTTTTGCAAAGTGATTAAGTATCTAGCAAATTTTTCGTAAGTACTTAGCTTGATTTTGATTATACACCCAATAATTTTGTGTACCTGCCAAACTTTAGATTGTGGTAGCAAGCAGATGTAGCAATGATACAATATTAAAATATTAAATATGTTTATTTTTAATTTATATTTAATTTCATGTGACTAAGTCAATCCCATCCTACCTATACCGTCTAAGTATTTTGTTTAATAAACGACTCAAAAACAAAAAAAGGTTTTTAATTCAGTTTTAAGTTTACACTACTTCTTGGTCTCCATGTCTTCATTGTCCTTTCTTTGCACTTAATGTTAGAACTCCGACATGCAAAAACATTTGACGTTATGTAGTACTTAGACAATTTAATTATATTAATTAACATTCAATTAACAATAATTTAATACACTGCACAAAAAGTACAGCCTTAGTTTATGTCATAATTTTACGAGTACTTATTATTAATTATTATATCGAGATTAAAATCCGTACATTTAAAGTTACGCAAAAGTTGCTTATTTATTAATAAATTAAAATTTACGTAACAATAATAATATAAACATCTATTGTATATCCTAAACAATAGAATATTCTCATAATTTTTTACACTACTTTATATAAAATCATGTAGAATAATTAACAACGTAAATATAAAGTTTATGAGAACGGGATTTCCTATGAGCGCAGATATAGTTTTTTTTTCATGTCAATGTTAGGCAAACGAGATATTATTATAAAGTATGTGCGTACCCAAGAAACTGTCCTACTAGGCTACTACTACTAGTCCTGAAACGAGGGAAGAAACTTAGTTTAGGAAGTTAAATAAATAAATAATCCTCACACATTCACACAACGTCATCCAATCCCAAGGTAAGCAGACCTTGTACACACAGCAACTAATCAACCTAGACACTCATGTACCTTAATACCTTGAAATAAGACACAATTTCAAATGAACATGTTTAACTTGATGTGTTGCTGTGTGTACTATGAGTACTAGACAACGGATAAACATACTTAAATACTTTTTTTTTGTAAATACATACATATTATAACATAGTATAAAGTCTTATACATATTATAAAGTTTGTCATTCAGACCTTCCGACGCTACGTAGTAAGAAACCATTACTGTATGTAATAAGTAACTTATTACTATGTACGTAAAAATAATAATGCCAAAACCTTCTGTTACATACAGAAGGTTTTAGCATTATTATTTTTAGTTTTAGTCTACGTAGTTGAATACGATCATTACCTATCAAATTACTAATATTTTTATTGCACCTTATATGTTATACATATAGATAGAATAAGACGGCCGGCTGGCCATCAAATTACTCGCTAAACGCCTACGTAAAGCACTTTTTGGCGTCCTCAAGCAACTAAACTTTATCACAAAAACCACGTAAATAATCACAGAATGGGTAAATAATATCTGTTCTACTTTACTAGATGGTGTTCAATATACTAAAAAATATTATGATCAAGTACGTAATTAACACTATTTCTCCTCATTCAGCCGCTGTTAAGATTATTAGAACATAAATATTATAGCTAGTCAACAGTTTGCAATTACCGTAAGCATACAAAACTTTTAAGAGACAAAAAGGTTCTATTAACAAAAACCCTAGTATTTACTTCTGAAAACAGAGCTAGGTAAAGTGTTTTTAACTTGTCCAAATACCAAACGATTTCCATGACAATGAGATCTGTCAGTGTCATCATATTCATGTCAGATTCAAACCGACTACCATTCGGTGGTTCACCTAGTTGTTCGTGTGCCATATGTGTACCTAGTAAGCCCTTTAAAGTATAACCCAAGAGACCCCCGGCGGATATTGATCACATACTTAAATAGCACAGCGATCTTACCACCGTATGTATGTAAGAACTAAGAACCTACTTAGGTTTCTACAAATATACATTTTGTGTGTAGATACATACACATAATATCTTTTTACGTAAACTTTCTAAAACCTCATTACGATATAAACCAGCCGGTACTGTACACGATGCAACATAAACTTGATAATTAAATAATTGTTTATTGTAATATGAACGGTGTATGAGTACGTAAAATATATCTTCGTACTATATTAATTAATATAAGTAAAGTAGGTCTAGGTAGAATACTCACTTGTTCTGTACCTCGAGTCAGGCTTACATAAGCATGTGTGCCCGTTTTTTACAGGCTCATGAACACGTTCACTGAGCTCCTCATAAACCAGATTTCAACACTTTAACACTTATTTTTCATTACAACACAACACAGAAAAAACACCTACACAGCCAAATTCTGCAGTCGGCTGACACAAGCTTGACCGCTTTCGCTCGTTTGTGCAAACACAACCTCTTGCCGCAGACACTTCTTCGAACGGTCACTGGTTAACACTGAGTATTGGTGTCAATGCACTGACCACCACAAACAGATCGGAAACACTGATAACTAGTAAAGATAGTGAAGACTAAAAAAGGGTTTGTAGTGAAGCTGCATGCGCGTTGCTCAAGCGCATGTGAAATCGCGGTAATCGGAACGAAATGCGCGAGCGACGTCGCAGTGAATAGCGACGTAACGCGTCGTTGCAACAGCAAACTGAGACTGAGAGAGCGTAGCTCGGTACAGCCGCACGCCGGCATTCACGAGTGCCGTGGAGGTGGTCGACTGATGACGATGACGCTCTTATAAGTACACACCAATAAAAACTGACAAACAGTCTAACGCGACACCGTCCTAGAATTGTCCGTGGCCGAACGTAGACATACGCAGTGCATAACTCACTTTCGCTGTCAGACGTCCTATTTTCATAACTTTTCTCTCTAACATCTTAAATGAGAGACAAGTTAACAGACGAATCGTTACCAGTCACTGAATTATGTAAGAAAAACAGAATAATCATTTATTATGGCACGGTAAAACATAAATGTACAGAGCATAAAATAAAATTGATGAAAAACAGAAACATAAACCTAATTACGTCTCCTGACTGATCCACAAAAGGTCCACCTGAGCATAATATGTTCAATATGACAATATTGTCAGGTGTGGTTCACACCCTTACGCTGGCTTTCAGATAGCCCAGTTATTTTAAAGTCAGGGAACCAATTAAAACTATTTTTCTACTTAAAAAAAGGGACATTTAACACAATACGTCAACATCAAAAGAAAATGCTAGAGACAAGGAGCACAAACTATTTTCAGTCTCTACAGGCTTCATTACACGAAGTAAGAAGCAAGTCGATTATGTTTTAATTGACAGAGAACCTTGAAAGACACGATTGATAGGTTAGCAACAATATTTGAGGTACAAAAGTTAAAGTTAAGTTCATGTAGTAACAATATTACTAATACAGTTGGCATCAAATGAGCTCATGAATGTCTTACTGCAGTGGGCTCGTCTCCTTACAGAGAGAACCTTTTCCAGACATCAACTTGACCAGCGGATCAACGTCAGCGTAAGGCTGAACAGGATGTTAAATAGAAGCTTATTAATGACGTTTCCAGTCATCCTCGCCACATAGTCCATAAAAAATATCATAGATTTTAATGGCATAAGTAGTTGTTATAGTACCTACATAAGTCTGATCTAGGCAAATATTTGTAATGAACATGTTTATTTCATTTGACACGTAGCTCAAATTTCTAGGTTTATAAATATGAATTTACAACAAAAATTATGGATGTTTATTAGTTAGCTTGTACATTGGGAGTACCTTTACTTAGTTTGGACTTAGATGTTCTTGTGTGCCGAATATTATTATAGCTAGGTATGTCAGCAAACGGATCATAGTAATAAATTATTTACAGCTCTATTAACACAATCAAAAACAGTATAATTAAAACAGAATTTTCTCAATTAAACTAGTTACTAACTAAAAAGCTCCCACCAACAACTGTATCTAGCATAGATAATATAATATAATAATATGTAGATACAAAAAGCCTTATGTCCCACTGTAGAAATGATGTTGTAGGGAACTAGGCTTACTATACAACGGTAGTCAGACAGTGCCATAACAGTCCAGTTTTCCCATTTTATTTTTATAGATATAATATCCGCAAAGAAGACTATTATCTTGCATAAGTCATTACCACAAGACACTACCGCTATATAAAAACGTTTTATTAGGCCGACAATTGATTTAGTAGGGTCAGTTAGGGTCCGGGGTAATGTAAGAAGGCCACGGCTAAGGGCATATACACAGACGATCTAACGTAAAGTGTATCGGGCACGCAACGCACGACCTTGCCCTTTCTAACAAGTGGAAGATAAACGCTGTTTGATGGCTCGCTGGCTGCACGGTATCCCACGTAATAAGCTAGGATTAAATGACATGACAAGTGATTTCAATTGTTTATGCGTGTCCGCGTAAGTAGGTGAACTGTGGAGGTTAAGATGAATATTTTAATAAAGGATGCCGCGTTTGACACTGGTTTTATATTGGTGGTATAAATTATGATCAATTTGGTGAGTCTCTCAATTCGAGGTCTTATATCGGGACAGAGGCTTCTGAAGCTGTGGGGAACTTAGACATACAAAAACACACATGTTATTATAACAGGCCCAAACAGTGTTCCGTTGAAATTTACCACCATCCGACACTAAGAGCCCTAAAGGTGGTTAGAACTTTCTAGGTGTTGATTGATGAGCTTTAAGAATTAATAAATTGAGAAAAACTACAATCGGAATAATAAATAATGGTCACTGAGCTATTTTAAATATTTTTCTTTTTGACTTTCACATGATTCTCTTCGTGGGGAATGATGATATCAATTATTATTACACGATATTCTGATCGCTCTATCACTCAAATATCTAACCTGTTAGCAAGATTAACGAACTGTTATTTGGAAATATACTTAGGTAAAAAAAACATATGAAGAATAAATAAGAAATACTTACATAAACTAACGGTTGTTTTCCGTTAAGAAAAAAAATTAGAATTTAAGTTTGCTACACTGCCGTTTCAATGCTTAAAGACAATTGGCCAGAATACTACGCTATTTATTCGAGCTGGAGTACCTAATTACTTTTTCATGTCTTTCATCCATCCAAAATTGTTATTATTGCCTAAGTTGGCAGACATGAAATTGGCCTATCTGATGATAAGAGTAACAGCAGCTTATGGACGTCGGCAATGTCAGATGAAAGCCAAATCTCTGCCTATAGTAAACAAAAGCTGTTAAGTTTTATTGCCCTGTAATTTCACTAAACTAACTTCAAATATGTACTAGTAAACAAACTAAGATATACTTAGAAACACCCATTTGTTTCATTCATATACCGCGTAATACATTCTCTACTACTCATAATATTCCCTAGCTTTAATGTCAGCTAAGTGGCTCACATTTAGCTAAAGTGAAATCATTTAATAAGAATGTTTCTCATATATATTTTATTACAGAATTACATCAAACATTTCGCTTCGCACGGGTAAGCAAAATGTACATACGTAATGACGTGTGGGTATATTTTAACCAATTTTAACCATATTTAAGTATAACTAAGTATTTATATGTTTATGAGGTTTTTATATGAGCGGTTTCAATCAACTATGTGGGGATAATCACACAAAATTATTGATTTCTATGTGTGTGTGAAGGAGTAAATTTTTAGATCGCATTCGTTTGCGTTGCACTAAAGACAATTTTTATTGCCTAATATGGAAGATGAAGTTAAAAGGTAAACGGCGGCGATTGAGGTCACTGTGCCAAAGCACAGCCAAGGAGCTGCCTTCCCTAGACAGCAGTTCTTCAGTCTCATAGCCTGTTTTTTTTCAAAATTTGCTTCTGTACCCTTTCACCTAATAACATTTTCACACTACTGCTTGAAGGTGGTGAAGTGGTACAGCACACTTTATATTCCACAGTCATTCGATTCATCTATTTAATGTACTCGTAATTGCAGCTTTTGAAACAATTATTATCACTATTTGTGATACTTACTCGTTTTCCTCTCGTGTGATCAGCGCAGTGCAGTAGTTATTTCTAGTTCACTGGATACCGTTCTAGTAAAGTACTTATCCCGGGTTTGTTCCAGTTAAGAATTATGTAACTGCTTGAAGGATAAGAATAAAATGGAGAAAAAATAGCTTAGTCGTAATGAGAGTCTGAAAACACAAGCTTACGATAGCCGTTAGACTTGTTAGTTATAACAAACTGTTCACAAAAAATCTATACTAATATTCTAAAGAGGTAAAATTTGTGTGTTTGTGACGTTGTAGGGGGTAATCTCTGTATCTACTGAACCGATTTCAAATATTATTTCTGTGTTGAATAGTCCATTTATTTATGGGGGGTGTCATAGGCTATATAGTATCACGCTATGACTAATAGGAATGGAGCAGTTATAAAATATGTTTAAAAAAAGGACGCGTTTTTTTCGCCGCCCAACGAAGTGGGCACGGGTCAGCTAGTTTACAATACAAGTAGAGTTGAATGAAATTAAGAATAAAAGTTAGTTTTAGTGATATTATAAAACTGTCAGATATCATCCCAAGTTTATGGCGTTTAGGATAAATTACAGAATTTTTCTGTCTTATCTTTTTCTGAATATGTTGCGGGTCCAAAGGCTGACAAGTCTCTTTTTTTCCCAAAAAGCATGTCTCAAGGAAGCCTTAGATGCGAAGATTTGTCCCAAAAAATATATATAAAAATTCGAAGAAAATTGAGATTTTAAGCGGAGAAACAACTGCCTTGGTGGCTATCCATTCTACTCCACTAATCGGAATTGTAACGTAATCGGATTTTTAACGTTTGACACCGAAGAAAAAAGCGAGGCGGTGCCGATCCGTTTACTTTGATATATCTGCTACGACCGTAAGACAGCCACCAAGGCAGTTGTTTCCCTGATTTCATTCGCTAGATCGCAATTTCGAAATCTGCGCTGTACAATCTTTTATGCAATCCACAATTTATCGTTATAAGCCTGGATATACTTTGTGACTTTTAAATTGTAAGTTTGCGCCTTTCTTAGCGCGGGAGAACATAAAAGATACAAGAAAGTAAATAAAAACCACATTTTAATACGACTTGTTTTATTTTTACATACATTGAATGTCCGAATTGTATTAAAGTATTTCATTATACCATATTCTTCTATATAACATTACATTACGAATAGAACAGAAGACTATGTTATATATTGACGTTATTACGACATAAACGCCTAGATATGTACAGTTTATGGGCACTTAGGTGCAAATATACATTTGCAATATGATGAATATCTAAAAAAGTTGATCATTTAACTACATATAAGTCACTTTGATGTGAAATATAAAAGCTAATTCTGTCTTTTTATACAAAATTAATCTCGTACTTAGAATATTATATATACATAAAAAAAGGTTCTACAAATTGTGTAATTATGTAACTAACGACAATCTTAGCCTTATCACTGCTAAACCGATGAGGGTAAGCCACTAAATACCGATAGATATCACAAAAACATAGAAATACAATTACTATACAATAATATTGATCTGCATTTAAGATTCTAAAGTGTTCCACTTTATACACCAATCATAATGGTTCATTATTGTCCCACTGCTAAGATCGGAAAAATGGGAGGAAAACTTGACATAACATTACCGACCTGTCTTTCTAGCGTGGTATCTGTAGGCCAATTTTTCCTTCATGCATCACTGGAAGGCCGTCTCTGCAGTGGGACATATACATTGTTATGATGATAACGGCTAGAATGCAGATCATTAGCAAATAAAATTACTAGTCTCAGTACATAATTTTTGCATTGCAATATGTACACACAACAACACATCGAACTAGATACTTTAAACCCTTACAATAAAGCACATTTTGGAATGAGAATCTAGAATGTGTTGCCGTCTGCACAAAGTATATAACACACGATTACATTAAAAAAAAGTTACCAATAAAAATATCAATGATATAAATTACTCAGTCACACTTTTATCAGATAATATAAATGAATAAACTTAATCATAAATCTATTCTATACTTTAAAGCTTCTTTCATAAAACTTACTTAGTTAAGTAAGTAGGAATGTACGTATGTATGCTACATAGTACCTCTGAGACCTTTAGAATTATTATAACTACAAGAGATGTTAACTAGCAAGGCCGTGTGTAGCTTAGCACCTTATTCTTTATATTTAACTCAATTTTAATGTATGTAAGGAAAACATTGTTTTTCAACTACTTGCAGTTTTTTTTCTAATGTAGATTTAGTCTAGTTTCAGCTTTTTTACATATAATTGTCATAAAAGACTGTATTGTAACAAACTACCAAAGTCAATTTTTAAACATAGACATGATTCGCTTGAGCAAAGTACATTTCTAATAAGAATGCAATAGAAATTCGAAAATAACTTACACTACATTTTAATCATGATATGAACGTAAATATGTTATAAATAATTAATCTGTATTTAGTCATATATACGTGACATATTGATTATTTTACTGATAGAATTACTGTTACTTTTATTCAGTTTCATGGAACTTTTTTTTTTTTCATAATGTAGAATCACTGGTTTAATAACTTTATAATATGGTCCAAATGGCACCGCCTAACAAATCCACTGCAAGTACATTCTACCAGAAGAAAGCTATCTCATTTTGACCATTAATATGTATAACGCTGTGTCCTACGTGGGCGACGAATGCGACGCGACGCGATGCTACTAGCGACAAGTGTCCTACAAGATTACGCCGCGTCTCGTCGCAGAATGCCACATAGGACAGAAGTAGAGTACGCCGTTGATTTGATCGCGTACGTCGCATCGCGTTCGTCGCCCATTTAGAACACTGCGTTAGACTCGTCTCAAAAGATAAATATATAAAACTAAACCATTGATTGAAGTATATAAGCAATCTTTCAAGTAATAAAACATTATAGCCTCGTTAATGGGAATTTATATATAACACAGATGAAGTTACCAATAATATTTTTATGACCCCTAACGAGGAAACGTAGGTATGAGAAAATAGTTAACGTAATAGTTGGTTTAAAACGTTATATGTATAACATAACAATAGCAGTTGTTGAGGTGATATTTTAACATTATTAATTACTTACAGGTTAATTGTGGTGGCTAATGAAAACCCAAATTTGAATAGAGGGTAATTATGTAACTATACGGATATAATTACGTATCTAATGTGTCGACCATAAACACTAGTTGCCTTATTTTGTATTAAGGTTTAATCAGCATAGAGTTTGAAAAAATTAATGGATCTTTTAAAATTAACCTGATTTTTTTTAAATTTAGAAGAAATATATCGGTTTACTCCAATATCGTAAATTATGAAATCATCAATTAAAAAAACTTAAAACAGAATTTAAAAAGATATAATTTAACTTGAGGCTCGAAGTAAATTTATTTTTAAAGAATATAAAAATTTATAGCGACTATTTCAATAATTATACCCACCGGTTTTATGCCATTACACAATTAGATTAGGTCCATTGATAACAACAAGATATTTAAATTATTACTTGTTAAGTTTAGAAATATACATAAATATGAGTACAGTCCTATATTAACCTTAATCGCTTGAAATAAGACATATTTAGAATTAACATGTACAGTCACAGTCGTAATTTAGAAGAGTTTCCGTACAGTTTTGAATTAATCTTCGAATTTTCAATTTTGGATTGGCAGAACTTTAGATAACTGGTTTACAAAATGCGAAAATGTGTACATATTATTGCTCGTGACTGTACAGCTTGTTAAAGTTTCTGTGCACTCTATACTAAACATAGGCAATGTAGAAAGTATTTATAGCAGACACAATACATTTATTTTAACATAAGCAGGTATATTTAATTACAACTGTGAACTTATTATTTGAAATTCCTTTAATCTACGGAGCCCTATAACTTAACAGTGTGCATATTTCAAGTTGACTTTACATTAACAGAATCGTAAGATTGGTAGATTTTATCGCTCTTATTCCGTCAAAAACTTTTGACTTATCAACCCACAGCAACAACTGTGACGTTTGTGTGTAAAATAAACTCAAATTAAGGGAGATTTACACGCGTGACTAAAGCCGCACGATTTTTGCCGCGCGGCGTAAATCGACCATCTAAATGGCAATTCGGCTAGGTCGCAAGGAAGAATTTGCAAGGCGGTTTGGTGAGGCGATTAGTCAAGCGACTAGCCGCATGGCGAAAATCGACCCATGTAAATGCCCCTTTAAACACACTGATGAATACATTATTTTTTTCAAACTTTTAATATGTACTATATACTTTTTTATGTTATTTTTACTACCATAACAAATATCGTAATAAGCACAAACTTGTTAACTGCTGACAAAGCAGAATTACTCTCTGACATTGAAATAAATCACCCAAATATATCATAGACTAAACTTAGAAGATACATCTTTGAAAATATTTTATGGGTAACTGTAATATTTCAATGTCGTGACAGAAAAATCAATAACAGTTTATGATTAACGATATTGTTTATACAATTTTTTTTCCTGAAAACAATTTGTTGACCACAAAAATATATCAAGCTCTTGACAAAACAAATTCAGTGTGCTGTTATATAAAGCTTACAAAAAAGTATTTAGTTGTTAACAAAGCATGGATATATTTTTGTGTAATATTTATAAATCTATTGGGCATATACATTTGGCATGATTAAATCTTTTTTTTTCTGATACATTAGGTCTGGAAAAGGTTCATAAAGTTACTAGTAAAATATTTCAATACAAGTAAAGGCTCTAATCGCTAATGAATTAGGAGATAGTATTATAAATAGGTAGATAAGATGTGCTGCAAAACTAATTGAAATAAGAGAATCTGAAGTTGTTACAGGGTATTACATGTTGTGCACTTCCGGATTTACAAAGCAAGCCCTTTTACGGAATAGCCCTATGTATTTTTATCTTTTTTATTCCAAATTAGTTTTCTATCTAATATATCTGATTTCTGTGATACTAATTTAGGAATTTCTACACAAATCGAAACGAGATTTGTAAATAATAACTTCATTGAAAAATCTGCCCAATTCATATTTAATATTATTTTACAATTGATTAAAAGGCAGCTATTTATACTATATCATCTTGACTAATCAACTTGTTTCTTAACAATAAAACAACTAAACCAGTCAAATCACAATATACACATTTCGTCGTAAACAGAATATCAAAATTGTAATCGTCATTAAAATTTACATTATACGAAAACCTAGCGCAGTTTTATGTCCTTTAGAATTGCTTCTACTCCACTAGTGATACATACGTTTTATTTTCGTTATATTTTCGTTTTTGTTGTCACTTTTCAATGTTTTTTTTTAAAGTTCATAAGATTAACAAGTAAATTGAAATACAACAGGAGCTTCGCATACCAGCCATTCGTGTATCCAGAGCAGGCCAGTGCTAGTGGAATGTTCACAGGTAGTGTAGTGTGGTGGTGGTCTCTCAGTGGTAGTGTGAGAGCTTGCCCGGCCTCCGGGGCGGTGCACTCTCGTACTCGTAGTAGTTGGACTGCGGACGTGCGCCTCCTTCTCTACAGGAGCGCTGTGAGTGGTAGCCAGCCGCGCCTGCCCGACGACTGTGTTACAATATTATTGTTAATTTTATTAAAAAGTACCAACTTTCTAACCTAAATAATCTACAAGGAAATGATGTATGTATGAACTGAGGACCCACTTTTTTCGCGGATTTTGCTATCAAAGATTTTGTGTTTGAAATGAGGGACCCACTTAAAGCGATATATATTTTAAATAAAGTCTTTACAAACTCTAGTATTCCTTTTACAAATATTTTAACAACTTTTACTATGCACTATTGTTAATTTAACATATCCGCAAAAAATATGTGGGCCATCAGTCTACACATACATAAGAAATGTATTATAAAATGTACACTACTCTATCTCATCTCATGAGCCCCGTAAGATGAGCTGGTGTAGTCATATTACAGTAGAACCTCGATAACTCAAACCTCGGTAACTCAAAAACCTCTATAACTTAAAAAAATAATATGTTCCCTTCCCTTCAGAGCCCAAAACCTCTATAACTCAAAATTCGCAACCTCGATAAGTCAAATAAGTAATCTCTGTATTGGCCCTCAGTAACTAAAAGAAATGTTTCCACAACCTCTATAACATAAAATTGTTTATCAATGAGTCATTTTGAATGAGTGTGCAAGACAAAAGATTTCGGTATTTATGGCTTGCACGTGTTCACTACATAATTAAATTGATAACGTAAACAATACATATGTCACCTATTGTTTGCTTCTTCGAAACTCTTTAAAGCTTTGCGGTGGCGGAAAATAGTTACTAGGGTTCATACATACACAGTACATACCTACCTCTATACATATTAACCTTAACCCTTGGTAATTAAAAACCTCGATAACTAAAAACCTCGATAACTCAAAATATTTTGTGTTTCCCTTGGACTTTTACTTATCGAGGTTCTACTGTATTTTATAATGTTTCACACGTAAAAATTAATTCTTTAAAAAATAGGATTATTAAAATATTCCTTGAATCGTTTGGAAACATTATTAATCCTTATGGCCCTGACTATAAATAAAGTGTGTAGCAATTATTACGTAATACTAAAAAAATGACTAAACTAATAAACTAAACTACAAGTAACCACTAAATACTAGGACTACATAATCTACAGTAGCTACTTGAAACCGAACAGTGTTACAACAGGTAAGTGATAGTATAAATTGTTTTGCGTACCTCTAACATATCTATATAGCATTACTATTAGTAGTAAGTAAACTAATAACTTAATGTATTTAAGTATGTTTATCCGTTGTCTAGTACCCATAATACAAGCTCAGCTGGGTTTGGGACTAGATGGGGTTGTGTGAATGTGTGAGCAATATTTATTTAATTTTCTTAGCTTAGTAACTTAGGTCGCAGAGAGCTGCTGATAAATAGGATTTAAGCAGCATGTCAATTCGTAGTATGAGTTGTCAAATTGTCATACAATAGGTAAGACAATTTGACAACTAAAGTTAACTTAACCGATTTTTTTACGATTTTAAGGAACGCGAATTGCAGATTTGGTTTTACGATACTTGCGATATGATATAATATAATTTAAGTACTCAGATCTAACACAAAAGGTAATAAAGATCATAATAATATATACGTCAACAGGTGAACAAAACACTCATTAAATGTTTACGTACATTTGATATTAATGCGAAAATGAGTATTAAATTGTGGCACGTCATTGTTGTTAATATAAAATAAATGGTGCCACTAATGGACTTTGCACGACTGTTTCAAATTGAATGACAAAGAAGGTACAATTCTAAGATGTTTTCGTTACAAACAAAAGCTTTAAGTATTGCCTCAAATGTCCTCTGAATTATTTTTTTGTTTTCCAATGTTATTCTCTATTTGTTTGGACCAAAAGGAAGCCAATTGGAGTATTGTTTTCGGCTGGAACTCCTTCTGCGATCAAAAGTAGGAAGCTACGAGCAGGTTTTTATATGAAATTATACACCTATAAATATTACCATGAACTGTTCAAATACATAAAACCAAGTGCGTACTACAATCAACTACTTCTATTCTTACGAAACACATGCATCTTACCAATGCCAAAGGATTTATAAAAGAAACAAAAGATATCTATAAGTTTATACTGTTTATTACGCATAGGATCAATGTACCTATATAAAAATCAAGAAGACATCTCTTTAGCAAGAAAGTAGGTCTTTGTCTCTCTATGGTTCTCTAGTTTGTTTTAAACCTATTCCTATATAAATTTTACATAAAATTGTACTTAAAATAATGGTAACTTGTACTTAAAATATTTTGACTATCTCTATTTCATAGTCGAATAGTCAATAGGCTGCTACACAGAGGTCCCGGGATCATTTCACACTTTTTTTGGCGTTATTGTCGTGTGTACAACAGACAGTAAAATTATATAGTATATGTATATGTTAATGTAGGTATATTATGTGCAATATTCACCTCTCCTCCTCCGCTTTAGCTCTTTGCGCGTTGACCTGTCGCCGCATCTGTCCGATCTGCACCTCACTTAACTTCTCTCGGCGAGCGCTGGAACCATGTCTGTGTTTTAGTATACTTTATTATATTATGGGTTGTGGATGTGCACATATTCTCTAGAAATCTTAAATAACTTATTTATACCTTATGGAACATTTCCCCCTTACTCATAAACGCCTCTTAAATTTTAATCAATTGATTAACTTAAATTTTTACGGTTTTGTTTGGTATAAGGTTGGTTTTGCTAATAAAAATCTAGCTAAACAGTGATTAAATTTAAGAGGCGTTGATGAGTAAGGGGCTTTCTGTGTAAATAATTATTAAATTATTTCTTTAATAAAATACTATAGTAGTAAAAATGAATATGAGATAGAACTCACTTTAAGTTTTGTTGTATTTCTTCGTAATTAACGTAGTGTCCCGTTGGGCCCCATGCGCTGTCCATTGTTTGCTATAAACAAAAAATCTATTACTTAAATGTTTCTTTCATCATCTTCTGGGAGAAGTCTAATAACGGAAGGCGATAGAAAGATACTAATATACGCTCAGCTGCAAAGAAATCTAACCTCCTTTAAGAATATAACAGCGCGCTATAGGGGTTAGATTTCTTTGCAGCTGACTGTACAAAGAAAATTGTACATACAGTTTTTTAAAAGCGATTGTAATTCGGTTAGGCAAGTACCGTTTGAAGTGGTTAAAGTCCTGTGTTATCCTGGACGAAAATAACAAAATCATGATTCAGTTGTTTTTGTCTGAGATCAGCTCTGTACGTTACATGTCGGGTTTATTATTAGTTAGTCTTCGTCATTATTAGTAAGTCGCTTAATCTAGCTGCTATCCCTCAACAACGACCCCTATAAGCTAGTACCCCTACGAGCATGATACTTGATGAATTTTAGGGAACAACTAAAAGATCTTAAATAGTATTTAGTAAAGTAAAGTTCTAGTAGTAATATTATAGTAGTATAAAAGTAGGTAGTTACCGCATGATGCTGGTGCGGCGGCGCGCGGTAGGGCGGCGCGCGTCGCTCGGAGCGCGTGCCGCTGCTGCCCGAGTGTTGCCGCGAGTGCGCCGGCTCCGGCCTGCACACACCACCAATTGTTTACTAATTAACTTGTATACATTACTTAAGCACTAAATAAATCTTCTAAAACTCGCCAATGATTTTCAAATAACCATTCATTTATTCATTCTAAAGAAATAAAAAAAATGGGGCAGTGTAAATAGAATTACGTAAAACTTATGGCTGTAAAGGTAATTCTAATAATAACAAGGGGCTAGGTTATACATAGAGGCAGGTGACATAAATATTAATAACTAGGCGATGCCCGCGGCTTCACCCTCGTTAAATAGTGGCTTGAATGTTATTCTACACCCTAAACTACCTATATTCCAAATTTAGAATACATAGTCACAATACAGTTTAGTTTTTACTTGAAAGAGTAACAAACATCCATCCATCCTCACAAACTTTCGCATTTATAATATTAGTAGGATATAAGAAAAATAAGATAATGATAAAATTTTAGCGAGCTATAATTAAACAACAGTCCATCCTTACCTTTGTTGTTGCGTTGAATTAGTTTCTTCATTTTTATCCTTATCATCGACCCTGTTGTGCCTTTCCAATGCTTCCCGTGATAACGATTTCTCTGAGGCCCGGCCTGGTTGTGATCTTCCGTAAATGTCTCCTTCAGCTTTTTTATTAGGCTTTCCTATTCTATAAATCAAAAGCAACAATTAAAAATGTTGTTCGTTGTAATATCATAAGACTGTTAAGGTTATAGGTATAGTAGTACCTATACTGATTCGTATTTTTAAAAACAAGCTAAAAACATGACAGGCTTCGGGATTTTAACGTGTTAAACATAGTGAAAAATTTTACAAGAGAAAATGAAAAATCCAATACAAGCACAATATACCAATCCGCTTCGTCAAACTCGTGTTTTACTAATTTGTACAAGCTGGTATTAGTTAAAATCTACTACGAAAATGAAAGTTTATAGGCGAAGTTTAATCAATACAGGCATTCTTTTTAAAACTCTAATAATATCATTTACAAAAACAGATGTAATTAATATAAAATAGCAATTTAAACTACAAAATTATCAATAAACAAACATAACAATACCCATACATACCTAAACATAGTAGATAATGACTTGAGTATGGAAGGCTTTTTGTGTGAGAGCGATGACTGTTGCGGGGAGCCACGTATTATGTCCGGCCCACTGCTGTCGTCTGTCAACCAGTGCTTCAACGCTGTAACAATAACATTTGTTTTCATACAATGTTATACAATTTAATTCAAATAATACATTAAAAAGGGTTAAATCTCTGTTACTTTGTATAACAGATGAATAGGTATTCAATCGTTATTCGGATGAATGGTCAACCTGTTATTGTAAAGAAGGGTTATTGTTGACCAAGGTCAGTGTCTTTTTAGTTGTATGTTATTGTTACTAGTATATTGAAGGTTAAATGCTGTTTTTATTATGATAGGAACTTGCATTTTTGTGTCGCTGTTTAATACGGGAAATACTTAGAACAGAAATTATAAAAAAACAGTAAAATAATATAAATCGTATTTCGTAAAAATCTGTGTTACAATTGTTTTTCTTTGAATAAAAAAGAAATTAGTAGTGATTAGAATAATCACGAAAATTAAGGTATACAATATTTTGACTAAGACCAACAAATTATTTAATAAATCAATCAACTAATTAAAAAATTTAACTTACGTGGATGTGCCCGCGCATAAATAGGTTCATTGCGTGGATTCCTTTGGTTTTCTTGTATTGCTGTTTGTAGTGATTCTAGACTTGATGACTTGCGCATTCCTAAAGCTGGACCCACTAGAGCTGCAAAAACAAGTAATTTTTAAACTTAACTAAGATTTAATACTTGATAAACTTTCCTCTCACTACAACATTTAATCATTAATTTTATGAGCCATTAAAAGGTATTCTACTCACATAAGCACAAACTTTTGACCACGGTAATTATGTTTGAATGTGAAGCTCTCACTAGACCAAGAATTACAAACCTATTTTGGGAAGGATTGCATATACAAGCCTAACGCATTGCAATTGGAATGAGTGTTAGTTTATAAGAAACGTAAAGGCCAGACAGCTGTTAACAGTAGGACATGCATTAAAGACCGAATTAAGGCAGAATTCATCTTTAAAAGGCCTCTAACAAAAGAAAAGATCAAACCAGATCAAGTAAGTAGTACGACCAGGTAATAAATAAGGTTAGTATTTACCGTTGTGTGCCTTAATTTCCTTAATCTTCTTGTAAGTGCCGGTAGTCTTAGCGTCTAGCGCGGCGTGTCTCTTCTCCGACATAGACCGTCTTCCAACCGCGTCTCGACTGAAAGCCCCGCATTCACTGCCCGACTCTGTTCCTCCACCAGCCGTGCCTCTGTAGAATACAATAGGTATTTATTATTTATACTAATAAAATGCAGCCATTCTTGTTCAAAGTGGAAAATAAGGCGGTAACCAAAACAAACTGGCATAACTTAACTATTTTAAATATTTTTTCTGCATACATTTAAACATTGTGACGTATAGGTAGTTATAGAAAATAATTAACGCCGCGTTATTTTTATAATTTGTCGAAATACTTTCACCTTTTTTAACATAACTATGACTGCAAGAGATACAAACTGTTTAAATAACCATGTCACACCATCTCGTATCACTTACTCGCATTTTACGACCGTCTCGTGATAAGAATAACGTGTGCAAAATTTACAGTGCATAATATAATGACAAGAGATAAAATATCCAACTTACCTGGTAGTAGTTCCATAATCTTCTTCTATAATAACATTATGATGCGCTGGTGGTGATCTTGACATATGCACGTGACCTAAATTCTGTCTATAATGGTGACCGTTCGTTACCGGCGCCGGTGCTTCAGTCTGAGTCGCCATATAATAGCTCTCATTCCTCAAACCAGTCAGTCGATCTATCACAGGGTTCCAACCGTCCAAACGACTCCATTCAAAGCTGTCTCTTTTCGTATCATGTGGAATCGTATCTTTATCTCTTTCTAAATACCCTTTGCTATCATCAGATTGGTTGGAAACCCAACTATTATTATTATTAATTGTGACTATTGATGCATGTTTTTTACTGGATCTGAGTTCTGGGTTGAAGCCTTCGTTCTGGTTTGTGTCGTATTTAGCTTGGAAGTTATCAGTGGGTTTGTTTTCCTTATCGCTATTAGAGGTGTATATCACAGTGTTGAAGTTTTGTGAGTTGTCGTTGGAGCTGGTGGTGTCGTTGCCGTTGGGTGGTGTGTCGTCCTTCCACCTCGCGAGACTGTCCATACTGTCTGTTCTCCTCGCGATGGTGAGTGATATACTGCCGGATCTGTGCGGTGGAGCGTGTAATAAAGCTCTTCTTAATGTCTCCATGGCCTCTGCGTTACTCTGACCTACTAATGACACGCCATTTACGCTTAGAAGTTGGTCGTTTTTGTGTAACCTAAAAGCAAAGAATACATTAAAACTTGGCTATCGAGAAAATTTGAATCTGAAATAGAAGTAGAGAGAAAAAACCAAAATTCGTCGAAACGATTATGAAAAAATCATCACAATAAAACTTTATTATTAATTCTGTGGTCTTACCTCCCATCCCTTGAGGCAGCACCTCCATGCAGTACAGACTTGATAAAGATGCCTAAGTCCTGAGGCTCAGGCCCGACGGTCACCTTGCCCTTTACACTGATGCCGAGCCCAGCTTTCTCACTGTCGTGTACTGGTACGTCTAGCCGAAGTATTAGACGATTGCGAAGACCTAGGAACTGAAAAAGAACATACAGATTATTAAGTGTGACATAATATTTTAAATTAATTAAATAGTAATATCTTTGACGACTGCCAACGAAGAAAAGCTTAAAGTTTCTCTTCATTACTGTAGGACGCTCATCCGTGCAAAAAATAAAAGTTGGCCGACTTGAAGTTATAGCAAATAGCTACCATTTTTAGAGATGAGCGCGAGGCGCAATTATTTTCTTTATTACTGTTACATGCATTAACGTTTCTAAGAATTAACTTCAGGCCGGCCAAGTAAGATGGTGCATGTTATAATAATGACTCAATGAAATACTTACGGAGTTAGTGGAAGCATTCAACGCATCGATCGTACTGTCGTTGCTCAGATCTTTCTTCAGTAAATCATCTTTGGACGAGCTCTTAGGTATTCTGCCTCTCATAGAACTGTTGGCACTGTTCTGATTGATAGCGTTCACAATGGTGGACACGCGTCCGTTCTCTGACACCTTAGATTCTGTTGTGTTAGGATGTGGCGGGGTACCTATCGCCTTTTCTACGTATTTCGTTGGACTCTGTTGGGGTTCTACCCTCTGAAATAAAAATAAGTGCATTATAAACTGTTTATTGGTCGAATGATAAAATTGTTAGTAAAACAAATATTTATGATTTTGTTAGAATCGGTTAATATAAGTGAATTATACGAGTATTACAAAGCGACATGTACATTATACATTTGTCACCCAGATCTATAGAAAACATATTATTGCACTAGGCATCAAGTCCTGCATCGCAATCATTTTTTTTACATGGAATTATCATTTGCAAGGCGACGCGATGCGGCAGACAACCTGGCAAAACAATAATTTGTAAACCATCCTGATCGTCAACTAATTGCCCTGCATTACAAACTTCGGTACAAGGAAGTTGTTCACGGTGACCGTCACGCCAAAACGGGTGAGGATATATTATTATAATTTTGTCTAGTATCTTAACCCGTACATGACAAACATATTTCGATATATATGTACGTAATAGAGCGAACGTCCTCTATATGTGTGTACATATATCCTACAAAGTATGTGTTCATACCTGTGTCCTATGCGGTCCAGGTCTCTCAACGACTATTTCCACAGTAGAGTCAGTAGGCGTGTTCCTCAGTAGCGCCACGACTTGTTGTTGCGTGAGACCGCTCACCGACACGTTGTTTACTGACACGAGTCGGTCGCCAGCACGTAGCCTACCGTCACTGACTGCTGCGCCCTGTAATAAAGAATTCAATGTTTAAGTTATAATTGTACTTCTACTAAATACTACTATTACTAAATACATGGTCGGCCAAACGTACAAATTAAGACGTACATATATCTACAGCGTGTTTACATATAATAACGACGGGAGGATGGCAATTTCAAAAGCTTGTCATAATGTTGCCATATATTCCTTCGATATTGCCATATCGAAACCAATATAACCACAAGGCTGATCGACAACACGGTAGTCGGACCAAGTGAAAGAGGCCATCATCATAAAAGCCCATTAATGCCCTACTGCAGGGACGGGCCTCCTCCAGTGACGGAGGGATACTTGGCCTACTAATACCACGCTGGCCAAAGGGATTGGTACAGGGTTTAATTTCAAGTTTTTCTTCTTTTTATTACGATTTTAAAGATAATATTCACGGATAGTCCCTTAGTCGGTTTTTTTCACCCATGGGATGAGATGGGGTAGTGACACACTGTATTCTTATTCCGTCACCACACGGAGATGAAAGAGGTCATCTCATCCTCCAAATTATACCAGGTGGTGAGATCTACGATTGACCGTTAATGATGGAAACAATTCATCTAGTTAAAGGATTCATTTAACTACGATCCTCAGTTATAAGGGACCGACTAGGTAGAAAGACTGAAGACTTAAAAATAAAAACAAACACTAAGTAAAACAAAGTCTTACTATATTACCTTTGGCAATATGTTTTTGATGTATATAGGGCAATCGCCCCCGGTGGGGTTATCTCTGGTGGTGATGGTGAAGCCTAACCCTCTTTCTCCCTTCACCAGTGCCACTCGCACCTCTGCGCCAGACAGCACTCGCTCGCTGACACCTCCTGAATACAAAAAACAGATTTGTATAAGTACAAAATAGCCGTGGTCTATGATGCAATGCCGTTACATGCATTAAGTAATTTTCATTTTTGGAACACCACTTATTTATCTAAGGGCATTTTTATTACTAGAATACTTTAAAAATGTGATTTGGTGGTCCCACTTTTGTGTACTACCTACAGGACGATTCTTTCTAGTTTAAGATATGATAAAAATGTATCGATCCTTTAGTACAATCCTTTATTTTTTATATGGTATACAATGGTTGCACATTATTACAGTTACTAAATTGTTGTAAAATTATAGAGACATCTATGCTGCTTTAGAGTTTGTTACGCCGCTTCTTTTCTACTAGAGCCTTGGAAGCGGTGGTAAAGTTTGGAAAACTTTTAATATGTAAACTTAGAGTAAGTTGTTTTAAACTGACGTCAATAAGCTGTTCTTTTGTAACATTATGTTGAAAAATAAAGAAACTGCTAACTATAATAGCTAAAATGTTAACTATAGTAGTTAACATCAAATCAAGTAAAATATTAAAAAGTACTATGAAAAATCTGTAAGGTACAAACTGATATTACAATAAACACTAAGTTATAGA
Organism: Schrankia costaestrigalis; assembly: GCA_905475405.1. NCBI lineage: Eukaryota > Metazoa > Arthropoda > Insecta > Lepidoptera > Erebidae > Schrankia > Schrankia costaestrigalis. The sequence continues at coordinate 8,609,274 of FR997832.1, forward strand.
TCTATCATAATAATGCTTGTAACCTGTACCGATATTTCATCATAACCTATCATTAACATTCTTGTTCCTTACGTCATCAAAATTGCGAAGAAAGTAAATGAAATTGTTTCTAGAGTAGATAGTAATAACCCTTCTATTCATCATTATCATCATGCCAGCCCATTAATGTCCCACTGCAGGGACGGGCCTCCTCCCGTGATGGATACTTGACCTACTAATACCACGCTAGCCAGACGGATTGGTTTTATTTCAAGTTTTCCTTCTTTTTATTTCGTCTCGGATTTTTCACAGATAGTCCCTTAGTCGGTTTTTACGAAACCCATGGGATAAGGTGGTGACATATTCTATTCTTACTCCGTCACCACACCGGGCCTTTCTATTACTTATTCTTTATTGAATAGTGGTCTGTGCTAATACAGTACGAAAACACATTAAAAAAAACTGCTACACTACGCAAAATTATTTTGGTTTTGTACCTTCAGGTAAAAGATCAAGTGGCCTTTCTTGTACAGGATGCACGCTCGCTACATTGTTCACTCCAGACACCCACTTCAGCATGTCTTCTACCCTGTAAGCATAACATTACAACATCTTAATTAGTTACAACTTAACATAAAATATGTATAATATTAAAGTAATAATGCATTTCAGGCAATGGTATGTTCGGGCTCTGTTATTCAACATCATTATCGTAATGATCTTAATATTTGGATGTAAGAATTATTTATTTATCATAACATACACTGTCCTTACAGGATATTTAACTTAATACAACAGTTTATAAATATTATATTAATTAAATCTTAAACTAAACATTCCTATTACTAAAATAAACATCATAAAATGTTATAATAAACACGAAATCCTATAGTTAACAAATAAAATTATTTGTCTGCAATAATTAAATATTTTATTGATCATACAAATAGCAACTATGCCCATTTTCAACTAACAAAGAAAATTGTTATGAGCAGTCTAATGGGAAATAAGCATTGGAACTTTAGACAAAAAGTATGATTATGAAAACAGACACTTATTTTCAAACACCTTTTATTTAAAAAAAATTAAGTATACGTTACCTATGGTTCTGATGGTTGTTAAGAGGTGTGTCTTGACCGAGAGGTTCTCTTCTAGCATCTCTTGGTAGACTTTTACTGCCGTAACTTTGCACCCTTTCAGCTGCATCTAACCATACTCCGCTTCTATAAGGAAACATAGTTAAAATCAATAGTATAATTTATTGATTGCATTACTATATTAAAAGAAGACAAACATACTATGATCACTGACTAAAAATATTTAGGTAGACGACAAAAGGCTATGGCGAGATGAACTGCATGCCTTCAAAAGTAATGGCAGATAGAATCCACAGATCGAACAAAGTGGAAGACTAAAAGGGAGGCCTTTGCCATGCAGTGGGACAGAACAGGCTTTAAATAATTAAACTATAATATGTAAAAACTTTAGATCAACATACCCAGGTCCTGAGAACTGCATAGAAAGTCTATTGGTTTGTCTTTGGAAGTGTTGTCCCGAGTGCGCGTGTCTGTCCGGCACAGGGTCTGGCGGTCGACCGTCAAGTGGGTGTACCTTCTGCGTCACTCTGCTGTTGTCGTCGCGACATACTACTGCGGCCGACCAGCGTTTTGTTTGTTCTGTTGCCTAGAATAATTTTAAAAAAATTGAGGATATAAAATAGAATAGTAGGGACAGGAAAAGCTATGCCTCTGGTAAATTGGATAGACTAAAAGAAAGATAATGATTGGCGATTTCTGGAGCAAATTGGCTACTATGCATAAGCCTCAGGTTATATTTATGCTTAATGCAAATCTTTGTAAACATGAATCTTTACAAAGTAGAAAAAAAACCGTACCGTTCTCTGAGGTGGTAGTGTGTCCTGATGTAACGTAGGTTCACTGCCTCGCCTGACCTGCAGTCCGTTAGCACCGTCTTCTAGGTCAGCCGCGCCAACTTCCACGCATGAGTCAGTATCAGGGACCCGCATACTACCTCCGACGCCACCGCCACCCTGGAAATATAAAAAAACATACGTTTTATTATACGTCTGTCGAAGTTTATTACTCGTATTCATCCTTTGCGTTTTCATTAATAACAAATCTGGAAGATCTTTTTGTTAACTTAGTACTTACTTAGTATAGAGGATGAGTGACTTAGTGGTAGTCACAAAAGTTAGATATCTACCTATACTAATCCTAGTGTCTTCCACGGGCATAATATCATGGCAAAGTCAGAACTTGAAACTCTAAAACCGATAGAGGCCTGGCATAGATAAAGAGAATCGAATAAGCTTTAATAGAGTCGCTAAAAGTAACGAAAATAGCGCAAAGGATTTCCCATTTAAATTGGCAATGAGCAGCGCACATGACATGCTTACGCAATCCATCGACGATCTGGAAGTTTGAGGAATTTACTTGGTTTGCGCGCGGTAGATTGTTACTTGATGATAATACGATGATGATGAATAAAATTCTAATACTAACGAGACAAGTCCTAACACAATCTAGTTAATTAGTACCCGATCGTTAGGCTGCTATTGTCGTTTACGCTAATTAAACTAGTTATAGGTAGGTACTTATTTTCCTACAAGCACATAATAGATTGATAAATAATATCTTAGCACGGTTTCGCTGCTTGCGTGACTAGATGAACTTGAAAGGATTCTATCAGTACTAAGCAACCTCAATGGTACATGTACAGTACATGTTAGTATTTAATGCAATGGGGCACTTAAATTACATGTACGTTTTTTTATTTGCGTTTATGAAAATGGCTGTTTGATTTGTTTTCTATGACTTAACAACCAAAAAAAAAAATTTAGAAGTAAGTATGTTCATAGTTCACAATTACGCATACAGAGCAAGCTTTGCTTAGTTTCGGTAGATGGCCTTGTGCCTATAATGTTGCATACTACATTATTATTAAATATATACTAATATTATAAAGAGGTAAAGTTTGTGTGTTTGTGACATTGTAGGGGTAATCTCTGGATCTAATGAACCGATTTTAAAAATTATTTCTGTGTTGAATAGTCTATTTATCGAGGAGTGTCATAGGCTATATAGTATCACGCTATGACTAATAGGAGTGGAGCAGTAATGAATTATGTTTAATAAAGGAACGCGTTTTTTTCGCCGCCCAACGTAGTAGGCACGGGTCAGCTAGTTAGCTATAAGAGGGATCGAGTTATCTTTATTACATTGCGTAATTACAATACTCCGTTATTACCTATTATGCAGAAGTCTCCTGAACTTGCTTTCTACAATATCAACGGAGCAAGAAGGATGGTCGTGATAATCAATTGTAAAATATTACTTTATTACAATGACTGATCGACGACACAAGCAAATCGCTCTCTAATGCAAATTACTTGTAAAATACGAATCACTGACACGTAAACTGATTGCAATGATTACAAAGATGAATTATTGTGTTTATAATTGAATAAAAAAATCGATTGATGAGATAGGCACAGGATCGTGTATCGTGATCGGGGAAGAATTTTAGGAGCCTACCTATATCCAAACACAATATTTTCGTCCTGTTAAAAGAAGATAATTACTTTTACCTGAAAATAAATCTTATTCTGATCCTGCCCACTGCAGTATACGAAACTCAAGTTTGTCTTCTATAAGAACATCATATTTATCTCTTTCATTATGTCAAGTCTATTCACGTTTCAGTCAACAATAATTTTCTGGTATAAAAAAAGCAAAATGAGTCTTCCAATGCCACCTTCTAATATAAATCCGTAAACAAGATTTAGCACAAACAAGTTTAGAACCTTATGTGAATGGTATAGTTGCCGCCTGGCCTGGACCGTGTAATCCAGTTAGCCTAGTTTCAGCTTGTTATCTATTAAATATACAAGTACTTGCCTGACGTAACGTAACGTAGTATAGCTTTAACGAAATTTTAATGCTATGCTAGTTGTGCGCATTAGCTAGTTAATGTTTAGTGGTTTTGCCTGTCTGGACCTTTTATTGCGACTAATTTATAATCTTTGTAATTTTCCCACAATAGTTGGTGCGAATCAGAAAAATCAGCCAACCAAATTTAATCGAAAATGGTACAGCTTTTTACTAATGAATTAATAACAAACCTATACTTACATAAACTAGCATGAGATTTTTCAGCACTCTGACGCATTAAATGGACTTATTGTTATTAATAATACGCAAATACTTAGAACTCATACAATAAATTAAATTGTTAGACATTGATTAAAGTTAGTAACTATCACACAGCACCCTCTAGATTCTAACTACTAAGGCTATTAAGCATAACATAGTTCTTACCAATTTAAAACTCCTCACACAAAAACACTGAGAAAAACAGAGTCCCATGTTAAAATCACGATTATTAGTTGACACAGAAATATTATGGAAACCTTTTTTCGTGAAAGCCATGTCACGTTATGAACTTGAAATATTAACAAGTAACAATAAATTACAGAACCCTATACAGGTTCTGACATGATCTTTTGAATCCAAGTCTGTCTGACTGAAAACAGGTATTTGTTTTTAAATTTAGCACAAAGGTAGTAAGCTAGTATTCAGCCACTTGGCTGAATAAGGCGGCCGTGAAACAAAAATTAATTCGTTGTTCTTTTTTTAAATTTAACATTTTAGGTGTTTAATAAATATTTTTTATTACAACATTTATGTAATAATTTACATAATAATAATGATGAAACTCACTATTAGAGATATTTTATTATCCAATGACTTGACGCGCCTAACAAATTAAACTATTTTTGAGATAAATAATAGATGACGGGCTGCTACGCGGAGGACGTATTACCTATTTATCAACTGTTATTATACGTGCCTCCTCCATACACTAAAGAAAAAACTTTGCCTACAAATATCAAGCTAGCCTACCTACTTATTATTTTTTAATTTGGCTGTAAGGTATCGAATCTGCAAAGAACGAATACAGTCCTGGAATAAAGAGAAGAAGAAAGAATCTGGATATGAATAAGTGCGCCAGTTTACGTAAATATTAGAGGTCATCTGCGATCAAAATAATGTCCACACAAAAGAAAAAATATAAGTAATAATAATGGCTTAAGACCGTGAGATTTTTACTAGACATAATCAGCCTTATTACAAAATACGGTCTAACTATAAACCACGATTTATGACGTCACAAAACCACTGTTTTTGAAATTTGTTATTGCAAAATCAGTCCTAACGCTAAAGTGTTAAAACTGATTTTGTATTATCAAATTTATGATTTTGTATTTCTTAATACAAAATCAGTTTTAACACTTTAGCGTTAAGACTGATTTTGCAATAACAAATTTCAAAAACAGTGGTTTTGTGACGTCATAAATCGTGGTTTATAGTTAGACCGTATTTTGTAATAAGGCCGAATGTTAACTAACCGTCTATTGTTTTAAGTATTAAGACTGCTTTATTTCATATCTTTAACTACGTATGTAATATCACTTATTTAACCTGTGTTGACGGAGTCAAAACACGAGTATAACCACTCGTTCTCAGTATCAGGGATTATATCCAAATAAATATCTATAAAATAAGTAAACATGACCTAAAACTTTATACTAATCCGTCTGGCTGGTGGACCAAGTTTGCCTACGTCAACGGAGAAGGCCTGTTCTTGCAGTGTCCCTGCGTCCTTAGTAAGCAATGTTATTTTTAGTATAAACCTTTATTACTTTACTAATATTCTATAACATCTCATTAATATCCTATACATATAGGAGAGGGCACTTGGCCCAAAATCCAGGCTATACACACAGTTTGGCACCCTTTTTTGTGTCTAGTGTCTTGGTATTCTATGATTTATTGACTGTAGACGATTAAATAGGAAGTGGGCAGTGGGAAAATACTAGTCGCCCTGTTAACTTAAGGAAAAAATATTGTCTTATTATTTACTTTTGTATAATAAAAAGGTTCAATAAATAATGAAACTCACTCTAAACATGTCCGGCGAGGCTGTGCCGGCTGATGACCCGCTAGCGCCATCTGCCTGAGCAGCGCGCGGCTGCGGAGCCTGGTTGGTGCACTCCGCAGTGAGGGTCTCCCGGTCATCAGCCACATCGCCCACGCGGTCATCTGGGTCTAGTATACCTCCAGAACTTGCACGCAACGCTCGCACGCCGACCCATGTCTCTGGACCCTGGAAAGATGAAAAATAAAAGGTTAATTCGTGGATTAATAATACAAATTTATGTAAAGGCACATTTTTAATGAAATATGTGGATGGATACATAAATAATTAGTTGCCAATTTAGAATAGGAAATATCATATTTAAATCATGTCTGGGTTACCAGAAGTGTTGGACGGGACTCGAGTTTTTTAAGTCCTAATTTAGCGACTGGACTCATTTTGACAGAGCTCGCAAGACTTTGACTAAAATAAGTCCTGAGTTATGAGTCTTGAGTCCTTTTATTGAGTCCTAATGCAAAAAGACTCGACTCAAAGGACTGAGTTTTTATTGTAGAACTCAAGTTCTTAAATAAAACTAAAGTCATATTAAAGAACTTGAGTTTTTCAAAGAAAATTGAGTCCTCTTAAGTTTTTTGACAAATTACTTATTTACAAATACTCTGTAACCCACTTATTCTTATACATAATAATAAACGAGATTATACGTTATTATGCTAGGTTCAGTATTTATTGCTTAAAATCTAATTAACAACCTATATCCAGGAAATGTATATCAACAGAATTAAAATAAACCTCACTTTTTTTAAAAAGACTGGAGCTCGCATTGAACTTGAGTCTTATAAGTTTATTTAAAAATAATTATCGTTAAAAGACTCGAGTTCTCAAGTCATATTGTGAGGACTCGTAAGTCTTGTCACTGACAAAAAGGCTTGAGCTCTGATTTATGAGTCCAGTCTCCAAAAATCGAGCCCAGTCCCTAAATTACGACTTAAAGAACTCGAGTCCTGTCCATCACTAGTTACCAGACATAATTAAAAATCTATTGTGTCTTGTTCAGATCTGCTCTTAAGCACACGAAAGGTTAAATTAAAGGGGGTCCTGCCGTTTGGCAAAAAAAGTTTCGTCAAATTTCACTTCCCAAAAAATGTATCGCAAACTTTCATTTCCCAAAAAAATGTTTAGCAAATTTACGTTTCGCATTTTATTTACTTGGTCAAATATTCATTTGGCAAATTTTTACTTGCTCAAATTTTATTTAGTCAAATATACATTTAGCAAATGCTTTATTTTGTCAAAAATATATTCCCTATGGAAGTTCGTTTAAATTTGATTTAAATATTTCGATTTAAGTTTAAATTTAATATAGGTGAAAAATTTAGGTTAGATTAGAACTGCTAGAATAGTAGGTTAGGTTAGGTTAGGTTTGAACTGTGACCCCAACAGAGCGCGAGCCGAGCGAGCGAAGCGAGCGTGCCGCGGTAGCGGCCGGCGAAGCGCCAGAATTAATTTTTATTGTCAGTGCAAATTAGACCAAGTTTTTAATGGAGTGAATTTAGACTCAGTAAATCATAATGATATATTATAATATTTTGGAATAAATATATTTGCCAAATCATATTTGGCAAAATAAAACATTGCTATGTAATTATTTGCTAAACAAGAATTTGCTAAAAATAGTTTTGCTATCTGTAAAATTGCGAAAAGATGGTTTTGCCAAATGTTTTTTTGCCAAATGAAAATTTGGGAAACAAACTTTGGTAAGTGTCACTTTGGGAAACGTTTTTTGCCAAACGTCAGTAATCCAAATTAAGTTATGGACAAATTATTATTTTCCTGTCTCCCATTGCAACTTCCTCTTTGCTGCCATCAACAGGCGATGGAAAGTAAATAGTTTGGCAACATTGTTTTGGTCTCTATAAGAACGTAAGTCCTATTTCTTTTTAAATAGTGCAGTGCATAAGTATTATAAAATAAATAATGTCCTATTGCAATTTGCGATAGGTATACGTAGACGTTCTTCATGAAGTGTGTAGTAGTGTTAATACAGAAATATAACATAAAGTACTGACATTACAAATTCATATTCAGCCAGCACACAATAGCGTTAGTTTCACGAAATTCCGTACTTTTCTTATACATATATATGACGGATATAATGAGCAGGAACGCTTGAAGTTCCCACGCGGCAAATCGCGTTCACTCCATTCAATATATTGAATGCTACACGCACTTGTATTCTGCCTGTTTTGTATTACAGTTCGAAGCAGGTCTTTGTTAAACTGTCACCGTGATCTCAAATCAAAAGCGATCTTTTATTGGCGCACATTTATCTTTTTGTGCTAATATTTCTATAGAAATCATCTTGCCTTTGTTGAGACTACTATTGAATGACCTTTGCGATTCGCAGTTCCATGTTAAGGCTTCTTTTTATTAGATTTCACTTGATTGTCTTGGTGGTTCGGCGGTTGCGTTGAATGGCTGCCAATACTCGGATGTCGCAGGTGCGAATCTACGCAAGACATTTGTGTGATCCCTAAATTATTGTCCTAATTCAGTAAAATACATAATGCAAGCACGCTTGTGCGAGGGTTATCGAAAAGCATTGTGATGTAAAAACATAAACATAAAAACATACAAAAACCAATAAATGGCGTAGGTGTGTAAAAAAGTATTATTGTAACAAGTCAATGTTAAAATGGTACACAAGAAACAGATAAGTAAAATAAATGTACCTACTCTACATGTTGAATTAATCTTACCTATTCTTTTAATTACAAAATATATAGTACCATGATTCATGATCATAAATATCCATACAGCAATACTTCAAGCTAGACCTGTATGCGTTAACTCTTTGTAAATAAAACACATTTTAGATAAAAATGCCAAGCTTGATCTGCTAAAGCTCCATACTTCTTCAGTACATTAAAAAACTTAATTACAATAAGAAAATACGTACTTAATTACACAAACAAAGGTAGAGTCGATATACATAATAAACGCATTATAATAAATTCGTACCCACGAAACAGATTTCCGTTCCTGCTGCTTAGTAGCGGCTAACTTAGCCAATTTCTTATATCTTGGCGGAGGTACGGGCACTTCAGAAGTCCCATCTCTCACTTCCATAATTATTCCAGCTTGCCATCCGAACTTACGCACTTGTCACCTCATTTTTATTACATTTTGCACTATCGATTTTACTTATTTCGAACATCGAAATGGTAAAACGAACACATTATTTCATACTTTACGATAAGAAAATAAAACAAAAATTGATAAGTATGGCTTTTACATTAACTATTCGCCAATATAAATGTACTTAGAAATTGAAAAAGAACTGGATTGTTAACGTTCAAAACAGCATTTGGTCGTAAACAAGTAGGTTTCTCTCCATAGACCGATTTCAGACTTCCCTAAACAAAAAGTAATTCAGCACGTTATTTTCGAGTCTTCCCTAAATTACGATCTGTCTAAACTGAAAAAGTAGGTACTTGATGTTTGCTAACTAACATACAATGACAAGAAGATAAAAGATTCAAGAAATCGCATCTGTTTAAAATCGATTCCTATAAAGATAACTTCATTAAATTATGGTTTGTTGTACAGAAGCCAGGTCAGTGGCGCGAGTAAAGCCTTGGCCTTCACGCACCACTGAACAAATACAGTCTGGTACTCACGTGCCTTGCATCAGATGCTTAGTGCTACACCCATAACAGAACCATTCATTTTGCCTTTAAAGTACATTTTTATATAGAGCAGTCCCCTGTTATGGCAGTTATTGTTTGCTCTTGTTCACTTTTGCCTATATTTGACGGAGTTTTAAAAAAGTATAACCTGTCAGTAGAACGTTTATCTAGCGCTTGCGAGTTTATGAAGTAATATGCTTGCTAATTTTGTCGTACAAGCTATGATTAGTGCTCATTTCGCATTAACGAGATATACCTATTAGGAACTTATTCTGTCAACGAAGTTGCTTGCAACAGAACATATTAATACATAGTGTTTATTACATTCTAAATTAATAAAAGAACAAGTGTAACATTATTATTAGTTATTGAAGAAACCGAACTACTGTTTGTTATACCAAGAATCGGTTAAACATTCACCGATCATTTTACATTCAGGGAAGAATACGAGTCATGAAATAATAATATTCTTAACCATACTTTACTACATAAATAAATAGACAAATTGCATGGCCATATGTGGTGAAATATAAGCCATGCAGTGTGCTTAAGTTATCATGAGGTACTAACAAGTAATGACTATTCATAAAGTATTATCTAAGTTGACTGATTTGTACATGTCCTAATGTGGTGCCAACGGAAATGCAAGCCTTTATGGTCTGTAACGAGTGTACCGAATGTTTAATCAACCACAGTGCGTCAATACAAGTCTTTTCAGCAATTATCGACATGAATGAAAATGCAAATTTACTATCGAAGCTTTGTTAACTTGCTACTTGACTGTATAATTAATTTAATTGATAAAGAACTTGTTAGTAGTAAAGTAACGTCTAAATTTTAAAATATAGTTTATTTAAGTTTTATAATAGTATTATACACGAAAACTTTATAAACATTCCCAGTCTGTATTGAATTTATAATTTCTAGAATAACAATAACAAATACCTTCACTCACTGGTTACTTAGCTCTACCGCAATTAACTGTTAATTAACTTGCCCCTAATACATTTTAATAACTTATATTCTACTTTTTGTATTAGTACATAGAGTTTTATTTAGATAATCTTTGATTGATCAGTGTCATCATTGTATTGTATGGGGGCTATGTTTTGTTGCAAACAGCCTCAAGGCGACTCGCGAAATTGTTATGCAAATACAGCGTTGCATACCTGTTGTACCTACTGTATTACTTATTTGTTATGAAATTATAGCATTTTAATTTGCTTGATAATATTAAACGATAAATGTACTTTTTTGGACACGTGACTTGTTAAGTTTCTTTTTACACAGGCATTGATGTGACAGTTGCATGGGGTGTATTACGTTAATGTGACTATTTTATAGTGTTTTAAATAGTGAACCAAGTACCAGACCTAAATATTTCTTCAATTTTACAACAAACCTCCATGCTACTTAACATTAAGTTGCAATGGAATATTTTCCTTTTAAATCCAAGTAAACATAAAGAAACACAATCCAGTTCTTTTTTCGAATACGATTCAACGGTAATGGAAAATAAATGAATTTCACAACACGCACACATGAGATTTATATCACAGAACAGAATATTTTCTATATCGGCGTTTTCTTTAGCGCACTGATATTATGGCGACAGTCGCACAGCGCCGCGGCACGGGTAGCACTGAAGCCAACGCGATTAGAAAGATCTTCAACAATGACCGCAAATATAGCGAACGATTATTCTGTTTAACTTCTATCTAGTAATTTTTCAAGGTTTGCGGTTTACTGAAGTAATTAATAAATACATATAAAGAGTAGAAAATAATAAAGTAAATAAAAATATTGAGACATAACTAAGAAAGTAGACGATAAAAAGTTATTATAAGATGAAAGTTACTTCCTTCCTTCCCTACTTATATGGCAGATTCGAATGTAAGTCTGTCCGTTACTTGAATGGAGCTATATTAGACACGAATGAATGAACGGGATGAGAAGACATTACAGTAAATAAAATAAGTATAGGTACTAATAAAATACATGTTGAGGAACATTAATAAATCAAAGATAGAACTAATGTGTACTTGGCACATAATTCCCGTTGATTTGACCAAAATTGGGCAAGTTAATGAGTGTAAGAGAATGGACGAGATTTGCTGATTGCGTGTATGTCTATCTTAATTATACAAGTATTGTAATAAACTCTTCATTGAATTTGTTTCTTTTTTTGTAAATTAAATTCGCATTACAGAGCTTCATGGAAATCGAACTAATAATAATGACTGAATTGAATAATGAAACTATTCAAGTCATTATTGAAGGACGCTGTTCATTTTAAGCGTATACAATTGGAACCAAAACCAATTCTTGTTGGTTTGAAGTAACTTATATGCCATAAAAAAACCTTAAAACGTATCTAACTGAAGCTTCAAAATCGATCAAGGCATTTATTGTACTGGAAATAGCAATGGAACGAATTCTACTCATTTCCATGTCAAAGTTTAAATTTATTAGTTTAAGACTCAATTAGCCCATCCCGCCATTCAAGTCATTTTAGTTGAGTCTTAGCCGAGTCTTTGATCCGTCACTTATTTCCGATTTTTTCCTCTTCTCTGAACTCCCGTATCACAAGGATGCGTAAGATGAAATGCGCCTAGTGGCAGTAACTGGCCTTGACTTAATATTTATCGTCAGAATGTTGGAGCAGGTCAGGGAAGAAACTCCCTTGGCTGATCCAATCTATTGCCAAAGAAAAGGACAGCGACGTGGCCGCGGGTGTTGGAACGAGGAATTAATCGCATAACAGCGGCCTAACGTGATGGATCGGTACATCAGAAACTATATGGTAATAATATGAGTTGCTTTGATTACGTGGAAAACCTTTAAATTAACCGCTGAAGTGATAATATCGGCTCGTTTATGAAGGCGGATTGTCGGTATCCCCGCTCAGTAAGACATTTTTTCCTCGTCAAAAAAAAGGGTCACTAGGTAACTTCTTGTAGCAATGGAGACAAACTTGGCTACGGAACTGAGTTCCCACTTGATTGGCATATTAATGTCATGAGATACTCAATAACACGCTACACCATTTCTTGACGACCTCTGAGGCGCAGTCGGTATATTACATGGCTGCTACGCAGAGGTCTCGGGTTCGATTCCTGCTCAATGCAAATCTTTGTGTGCATTAACATGATTGTTTGCATTGATCTGAGTGTTTCTATGTATAATATATATGTATTTTTACAAAAAAAAGTATTTAAGTATGTTTATTAAGTATTTAAGTATGTTATCCGTTGTCGAGTACCCGTAGTACAAGCTTTGCTTAGTTTGGGACTAGGTGGCGATGTGTGAATGTGTGAGGAATAATTATTTATATTTCCTCTGCTTACGCGGTGTTAGTACCCCTTATTTTCCATGGGCACTGAATGAGATATTATGTTCTTATGTGAGACATTAATCGACTGCTATGATTGTCACGAATGTAGTACATACTCTTTGATGTCACGCAACTGTATTACTGTAACTGTTATTTTTATATTAAGTATACACCGTTTCAATAAAAAAATACTGTATAATTAAGACTTTATACACCCATAGCAATTTTTAAGGAAATAAACAATTGGATAAAGAAGTTATACTACAACCGGCTCGTCATGCGCATACAAAAGGTAACAAGAGTTTAACTATTAATTATTATTTTAACCAATCATCGGAACACATAGGTCTCGTAAGTAAGACTAAGGGAAATATCACCCAATTTCGGGTCGAAATTTTGAAGATAATAAAATCTGTACAAAAAAAGAGGAAAACTAAACAAAGCTTAGAATCAATCCTCTAACCATATAAGCAGGCTTCGTTTTCCCGCCTTTATTGGACGAGGTCCATCCTTTGAAAAGCAAAATATTATTTAGCTTATCAACTCTTAATCACCAGTGCCAAATAAAGCAAGCCCGATCATGAATCAATATTGACTGAAGGATCAATCAACATACATAATATATTTCATAGAATTAGATAGATAAGGTTATTAGGAATAATCAAGGTTAATTTATTTATTTACCGTTGCCAAACATTTTTATGTGATTTGTAGTTTCTAACGATTAATCACGCAATATTAAAAAGTAATGCCAATGTGTATTTTTTTTATTTTTTATTTAGTATCTTGTCAATGTTGTAAAAAAGATTAAATGTTTAGCTGCGGGGAGGGGCCCACTTCTATGCTGAAGTAATACTTGTCACGTTTTGCAGATACAGATTGGAATAGAGTTAGTTTCGAGTTGACCTTCTAATTTATGTTATTATATACTTTAACCTACTGTAAAGTCTCCTGCGGCTATGAGACGTAAATGAAAGTTCGCACTTTATTATTTCATCACCACTCGGATCAACATAATGATGATCACATCAATGGACGTCCATTATTAATGGGCTCCGTATATTTCTACAGGAATACCGTTCTAAAATGTTGTATTAAAGTGGAATTATATCTATGCTAATATTATAAAGAGGTAAAGTTTGTGTGTGAGTTTGTGACGTTGTAGGGAGTAATCTCTGGATCTAGTAAACCGTTTTTAAAAATTATTTGTATGTTGAATAGTCAAACGCGTCCCTACGCGATAATATTAGTATAGATAAATATATTAAACCCTATTTAAAACCAATCCCAATGCAGTTTTTGTAAACATTGAAATAAAAAACGCATTGCAATAAAAAAATAAGTGCACCTACAGTAAACAAAATAATCCACTTAATAAACTTGTTTTAAAAACGTGATAATCAGATTATCTCTCCCTTTAATATATTAAATTAATATTTTGGTGAAGTGTAGCAATTATTGTGTATATTGTATGAAGAGATATGAAAGTAGATATCAGGTGATATGTCCTTATGTACACTACACATAGTACTCCGTGGTATGTCAATGATAATGAATGAGCCTGATAATCTACTAGTGATTATATATTTTGTAGTCTAATTACTTGTTAGTGTATTCTTGTTTACTGCATTATTGTACTAGTATTCACGATCGGTTGGATATTGGTTTTCGCGATAAAAAAAAAATAGCCATTGCCATTTCCCAAGCTCGTGTAGCAGAAGTTGACTACGGAAGTTTATAACCAACTTTCAATGTATTTTTATGTAATTTTTTTAAATGTTATAGCTGAGAAGTCTGTTATTTGGTTGACCAATTAAATTAAAATTACATATATTGCATTTTGAAAGAGTGCATTTCCAAGTTGTGATTTCCCTAAGTACACTAAATCGCTAAAATAGGCACTAGCTAGTATTTTTTTAATTCGAAAAATAGCATATTATAGCAATCATAGCGAAAAATAAGAAAACCTTGTCATATCCACTCAGACTGAGTGTAGTAAAAGTCATAAAGGACATTAAAACGGTAAGAAGTAATAATCTTGACTATTGTGTAACGTAGATAACGTACGAAATAAAACTACGTGGCATACATAATAAGCTATATTATTTGTACATATTACATAGGTCCGTCCAAAAATGAGGAAGTTAGTTAAACGAGTTTACGTGCCTAACATACACTATATACCTTAACTTCCTAGTAATACAACACATATTATTATTCGAATGTAAAGGTATTGTGCTGTTGAAATCTTCGCTTAACATTAGACCGTAAATAAAGGCCGTTTTGTTATTGTAGTAGTACTGTAAGAACTTCTCACAATCGCGATAAAACTGTTTTTTTAGGTATTTTCTCGGTTGAGGCATAGTTATTGAAATAAGAGACTGCAGTGCATGACTTCGCAGGTCGTAAATACGAAGCGGGTCAAATTATTTTTGTATTAAATTTTTGTATTCAATTTATAGCCTAGTCTCATTTAAAAGTGGATATCTTTTTTATAATTGGGACTTATTGCACCCACTTTCTTACGCTACTGCTGCTACGTGCTACGTCACCAATCTCTAACCGCTGCTAAGCCGCTGCCTATCTTATGCCGGCCATACACACTACGGTCTACCGGAGAGGTCCACCTGCGCAGGTGACCGGCGCAAGATCGAAAATCGATTCTTTCGAGTGACACCGTACAGTGTACGTGTGCGTGTGTGCATGTACTCCGGTCGCCTGCGCAGGCGGACCTCTCCGGTGGACCGTAGCGTGCATGACCGGCTTTAAACACTGATAACTCTAATTTCTCTAGTTTACCCTTCATTTACCAGCTACTTCCACCTAAACACAGTAACAAATACACACTACAGCTAGGTTAATACCAAATTCCTAATCACGTAAAAATGTATGCGAAACTCGACAAATAAATGTTCAACACGTTGTATTGTATATGGCATGCAAGTAGAGTTCAATGGACTGGTCGCGTGAATATGCAACGCCAGCTATGTATCAGTTTACGACTTATAAGCTAAGCAATTTAATTAAGTACTTTCCAACTCTGAAAGTGTTTGTAGTACTTATACGTATGTTTTACTATTAACTTGAATGTAGTGTGTACAGTGTTCGGGTCTTCGATTGCTTCACACCGATCTTTCGGCAAAAGTTTGCTTTCGATTTTGGTAACAGTTTGTTTTGATTCGACGAGAGATTACTTTGTTGAAGATGTAGGGCTACCGTATGTGATCAGAACTACATCTAAGCTTGGCTTACAAGAGAACTATTTAATTATAATTGAACAGTGTATCTCTAAAAAATAAGGAAAACTTTATTAAAAATGTCACTTTCGCAGAAACTTATCTAAAATAACATATTCCTAATTCGTCAGCAAGGAATTTAACTAATTTAATGCTAAATACTATACATTATAGGAACACGCAAATCGTGATAATGCTCATACTGGAAACACCAGTAGGTACATAGCCCGTGAAAGTAATTGGCAACAATAGCACGTCGACGTGAATGTATATAACATACTCGTGACATTATAGGAAGTTATTAGTACGCACTACACTGTTATTATAGCTAGCCTCATGTTGTGTTTACACGTTTATATATTTCCTATGTAATGGATTTTATTGTAGCCAGTGCCGGACATTGAATTAGATATTCAGCCCGTTAATGAGGAGGTAAACTTTATGCATTGCGACGCTGGCCAGAAGTTGGTATAAGTATATGGTTTTATGTCAAATTCTTTTATATTCTTCTTTTCTCTACGTTGCGTTAGGATGATATCTGAGAATGCTTCTTGTTCTGCCTTCACGACACTCATGGTATGACATGGTATGAGATACGCTGGTGGCATAGTGTATTCTTCGTCAGAATATAGAGATAATAACGGGCTAAGAATATTATAGACATTATCCCATACAACTGCTGCTGAACTAAGCCAACCTTGAATATGGTATGATATTTATTCTAGAACAACGCATAGACGTACACAAGTTACATAACTTTTTTGTTAATACGTACTTTATTATACATAGGTAATACGCCAATGCAAATATTGTTCCATGTACACACAGACTGGCATTGAACAAAAACCCGCTTCCGAACTAATCCAAACACAAGATCTCTGTGAACCTAGTCTTAACTTGCCTATCGGTTGAAACAAAAAACAGTCTGAGAAAGATGGCTGGAAAAAGAAGAGAATAAATCGGAAGGCGTAAATATGAATACCGTAGATAACTTCTTGAACTCATTCAAATAATCACAATCATTTTAAATTTTTGTAGCAAGTTATATGACTGGCTAGATAGAACGGGAACTGCAAAGCTTGATAATGTTTATTCAATCAAATACATTTTTTATTGTCAATTAGATCGTCCACTAATTTTAATAGAATTTAATGCAAATAGTAATTAGTTCCCATTAATGAGTTTTTTCTTTATCATGGTAATACAAAATGTTGCCTTTTGTTCAGTCCAAAAGTAATTAAGTAAGTATTAAAGAACCATTGTATAAATAAAATAAATAAATAAATAATAAACATTGTTTTGACAAGTTTAAGACAGTATTCGAAGCCTTCTTTAAATTGACAAATTCGGAATAAGGGCAGTTACTAGACTGTCTTCGCGATTTTTATTTAGGTTTAAACAATCATATTACCGTGCCATCACAATAAAGAATATATTGTTATTCTCTTTATTTACAAATATTTCACATTTTTAAATAAAAAATAAAAACATTTAAAAATATAAAAAAGGTAGACCCACCAGCATTGGGTACAAGAACCAAACTCTGGTGGTTAGGGCTCCAGAGATAGGAACCTCCTCAAAATACGTGCCATGTCGAGCAGTACTGCCTTCTGCACCAGACCTATGATCCAACTGCCAAGCGAGAGTCTCCGTAGATGTTGATAGAGTCTCTTTGGAGTAAGTCCATATTGTTATTATCATTATTTACTTTTATATCGTTATCAATACAGGTTAGTGTTAATTTCGTCATTTACGTTATTATACCAAGAACAATTGTAGATAAAACAGCTATATTTTTTTATTGTCGTTGAAACAAATGCTAATATTTTATTTGTTAAGTTACTGTACTGTGTTTAGGTGGTACACGTGTATTATTGTGGGGTATACGCAATTGATTTCTTTTTTATTTTATTATATTTTTTTATATTATAACTGCCTACTGTTGAACTGTAAAGACGACAGACGGAACTTGTCTTTATAATATCCCACAAATTGGTATAAGATTTTATATCAAGTGTTTCTTTTTTGGTGTTCGTAGGGTCCTTTAGTTCGGCTTCTACAACACCCATGGGATGAAATGGGATGGCGACACCTGTTATTAGTAGTGTAAGAAATTTCTCAGATTATAAGCTAGTCAATTAATATAATTTTATATAAATGCGTTATGCTAATAACAATAGCCAATTGTTTTACATATTCCCACTGAAAACTATAATAATACTGAAAGATTTGACATTGCACACAGACAAGCTAATGTGTGCTTCAGGCTTTCAGAATATATTACAAAACGTATTACCTATTGTTTATCCTCTTAATCTTATCTTATATCTTATATTATATATCATTATTTTTCATTATATATCTTATAAAATATCTTATATTATACACACCTTAATATAAAATATATTATAATAAAGGCTTGTACGTGACTGATTATGTCCTGTCCTCGTAAACAAAAGAGGTTCTGTACGGCCAACAGAGTGTGAGAAAGTTACCAACTTCAAGAAAAATAATTTCTGCTTATTTCTCATTTGTTTCTAGTATGTTACATAGGGTTAGTTACATTATAAGTACATCTTATAGTGCTTAAATTGTTTTAAGACACTCTTGCTCTTCTTTGAAAGGTAAATCAAAACCAATACTTAGTACTTACTTATTAATGTAAGGGTTTGCAAATTCGAAAAACAAAAAATCAAGATTGGGACTCGAAAATGCCGCAACCGCTGATTTTCATAACTTTTGTAAAACTTATTACCTACTTAATTACGTTTTTAAACGAAAAATGTTAATTAATTCCCCACATTAATAAATTACACCTAAATATTTTATACGTGAGGTATTCTTACCGTTTCCGGGGTATGAGGAAGTAGACTCCTTTGCAGTTTCTGTACAGGGTACGTCTGCCTCCATCCAAACAGACGCACAAGTTTATCAGCAACATGTTCACAACGAGGCGTTGTTTCTTTCATTATTAACTAATCACTGGTTTTTAATCTTTCGTCAACTCACTTAACATAATTCATCAATAACATATTAACTGAAGGCCACAAAAACAAAATATACACACATAACTGGTTAAATAACTATTTAAATACTTATTATATTTTCACTAACAACTTTTTTACAAGAGTAAACACAATAACACTATAAGCAGACCTTGCACAGAGACGTGCAAAAAGCATTAAAAAAAATATTAGACTGAAGCGCGCGACGGCCTCCGCACGTTATCGTCACCATCGTTATCTGACTATCACTCCCCACCAAACTGCACATTCACTTCCACAAAGCACATTACAGTAGGTACTTAACAACAATCGTATTTCTAAGCGCAAGGAAAATTCAACAACTTTTCAAGTCTGATCTATATTCCATGACGGTTAAGTAATGCATTACGTAGGCATGGAATAATAAGGTAGAATTCATCTGCCCACTGAACACATATTCTTATGTAATAATAATAAAATTCATTAGACTCTCATGTAAGTAGGTAGCAGCGGAAACTGCGTGCCTGATCTTGTTCTTTGTCAAAAACATGTAATATGTAATGGTTTCATGTTCTCATACTTAAAGAGGGAGGAAGAAAATGATATAACAGGTACTACACCTAAAATAAACGACGTAACTGCGCAAACAATTATGTCACAACACAACAAATATTACAACAACAAGTATTGGAATTCTTCTAATTCCAATACTTTGTCATTTGATAAAGTTATCTTAAAGTAATTAGCAGCCAATATCAGCTTGTGAAGGTTGGATTGCAGGGACCGGCCTCCTACGTAAATAGAAGGATACTTCCTTACATGGAGCATAACTGTTCGAGAGATGGAAAACCCGCTGCAAATCCTTTATCTGTATGCCTGGTCAGTGTTGATAAGCATGTTTGCTATTCCTCACTGATGGTAGGCTGTCTATACAGTGATACCTTCTAGGGCTAATATTAGACTCATGGGTATCTCTATGAGAACAAACGAAGGTTAACTAGATGTAACACCTTATACGAGCCCGGTGTGGTTAAAGTAACCCGATTTTCTCTTTACAAAATGAAGTAGGAAACTAAAACATTACAAGTAGAATAATTATTTTAAAAAAACATTTAAATCAATTCGTAGCAATTCAAGAAAAGCATAGCATGAACATAATGTCAAAGAAACAGCCGTGAAAGTAGGTATCGGTCATATAAAACAGCACACTAGTATGAAAGACGATACTTGGTTCCCAGAACGATATTATTTGTAATGCTAAATCGCGTAACTTTATTATCCGTGAATCAAACATGCAATACTGAACAATGACCAATAGGAACTTCTTTACAATACAAATAACATTTGTCTATGGTTCCAAGTTACGTTTGTTAGGAAATGGCGGGAGATGATACTTTTTTTGTTTTGTTCTTTTCTTTATTACGTGATAATTTTGATTAGGTACGTATTATAGATGAGCATTATTGAATATCTTGCGTAAGATGTAATTCTAAAACCCCAGAGATCGGCTCTTTAAACTATGTCTCTCCATACACCTGCCTTGAGAGACGATCGAGGTCTAAAGACCATTTTAAATCTTTATACATAGCTTGGGGTATAGCAACTAACAGCCGCCTAGGTAGCGAAGCGACAACCCAGTTTCCAGTGAATAAACGCCGGTTTGGGGATCAGCTAGTTATTATGTTTTATAGTTGACATATTTATTTTTATACATAAGAATAGACGTTACTATAAGCAGTTTTACAAAAATGAGACGCATCTTTAGGCATTTATTGTGAACGTGATAACAATGCCTATTATTTTAATTATTTACGATATTGACATAAGTAATGTCAATCATTATTTAAATATTTCAGACAAATGTCAAATATATAAACATAACTATTGAATATAAGAGGCTATAGGGTGTCGCGGAGTCAACGCTTTCTACTCTGAGATCTGGGTATCTAGATCGCCGCAAGAGTAACTATTATGTTACCATTCTACAAATAACAATGCCATGGTACAACCCGTGGCAATGATATTGATTAGAACAGTCAACTAGTATGAGAAATTTGCTTTAATTGGATATTTTCTTTGCCTTATTGAATAGACAAGTAGGTATATAAACTATGTCAACCGATACCGTTGCTGTAATGTATTCCAAATTTAAAATATTGCAAATTGAATTTCTACTTGTTCCTTTTTTGAAAAATAATACCGTTTTATTAAATGTTTTTTTTATTTCAGTCTCAAGCTCCTTTGAGTATAAATGTTCTGTGGTCTCAAGGTTGCTATTGTCTTGTTAATGCTGAACCATGGATTGATTAGGCAAACAGTTTCATTAAAATTTAAAAACCATGAAAGCCATTAGCAACTAATCTGGTCAGCGAGTTAACAACTTTGAAACAATTACTGTTTCAATGTTGTTATCACGTTCAGTTTCATATTTAAAGAAATTTGCAAGAAGTCAATAGCTAATATTATTATTAAATCTCTTTATGGTATACAGTGGTCAGGTCCTTAACACCTACGGCGGTCCACGTCTATGGTTCAACGACCAATGACCATGCTATGCTTCACTTGTTTTGCTCGAATCACGTTAAAGTTCTAGTATAATTCTAGCAAGTCTCTTTTTTACAATTACATTTAAATATTCATGAACATTATCGTTAACTATATTTCAAATAAAGAACACGCAACATGCTGTCAAACTGTCACAATCACATTTTCAAATGTTATCAAGGGTACACGAACATAATAACTGTTTTAAAACGAAAACGAATAAGTTTTTATTAATCACAATCTAAATAAAGGTATCCACGACAATAAACAGAGGCCCTCAGCAATATCATCACACGTATACTATAACATACCACATCATTATTTACAAAGCCTCAAGGAATTCAAAATACCATGAAGAAGACGTCACACTATTGTCAAAGAACTAAAAACACAGGAACCCATCTGTGAACCTTCTATGCAAATGCAAGCGAACTAGTAAAAGCCTTAGTACAAATCACAAAACACTTTCTGCAAAAAGGTACCTAACATTGTTGGTAATTACAGTTAGATTTGTCTAAAACCGTCACTTGTTGCACAAACACCATGTATATCACTTGCACTGTAGCTGTTAATTATTGGAAGTTATTTATTATTGCTAATTAGCAAAGGGGTAAACGTCACGTAACATAATGTATGTAAACAAACTGGAGGCTGCGCGGCGGGCAACTGGCGAGGTTTTGTGCGCGTGCGTTCGGTCGCGGTTGCTGACGAGAGCGCGGGGGGGAACGGCCAGCAGGTCACCGCTCCCCCCTCCCAAGTAGCGCGAACGACTCATTGAAGTGCTCTCCACGCCATGTAAACAATTATTTCACCTGTGTCATTGATTGATAACATAGCGATCTATTACCATATCGTATGTAAATTTAAATGTCATCTTTGAGAAAAATTGAACTATTATGAAACAAATATTAGTACATTTAAGATGACAAGATGCTGATTCACACATTATCGTTAGAAAGTGTTAAAGAAGACAGTTATAAGCTTATAACACAGTTTAAATGTACATAATAGAAAATCAAACAAATCAGAAAACCAAATTCAAGCAAGTAGGTAAGGGTAATTTCATCAGTTAACGAAGTAAAAATCCTCTTAGCCTGCTTCCTGCGGATGTTACTTGTATATTCATTATGAGAACTTTCATTGGGGAGGTGGGTGACGAACAAAACAGGGGTCAGTGGCGCAGACAATTGGCCGAGCATGACGGGGGCACCTAGCGGAACGTTTGTGGGGTGCTATGCAAAGTGGCAACCGTCCCTCCACCTTCCTTTATGACAATATATTCAAGGCCGACACACTTTCAAATTTTAGGTAAAAAGTATGTAGTTAGGTAAGTTAGTACCTATGTATGTAGTAGCTGTACTAACTTATTAAATTTATCGAGACAAGGTACATAAGAACAAGGATAGGTATTCCCAAAATTCATTTTTAATCTTACTTATTTTCCAAAAATATAATGTGTTACAGTTTTACAGCAATTTACATAATACAGATTTTTCAGAAGTTGTTTTGCGTTTAACGCCATCTATACGTAACACGTGGAATTATGATGATACCTAGCGTTCATAAATTACTCACGTACGTATGGTAACTACACTGTCATTTGGTTAGGATAATGTCGTTAATGATAAAGTATTTTAATTATTTTTAGCAAAGTTAAATTTATTAATAAACTGTAAGTACATATACATAAACAGACTATGTTAAATAAGTGATTTATAGTTTGTCCTCATTCTCCATTTTGCCAATAGATGGCATTTTATGTAGGTGAATAGACAATGATGGATTGGCTATTGTATTTTACAATAAAGTTTTTTAATCACACTTACAATTAATCCACTTATTTTTAGTAAGTCGGACTGTAGCAGCGATACATTTAGCAGGTTCTTTCTATCCTTTATGAAGCGTGCACTTAGGTCAGTCTATGGAGCCTGCTAGAATAGGAACACTGTTGGTTTTAGTTAGTAAACCAGTTTCTTTTAGGAGTCAAATATACTGCCGAAGCTAAATCTACAGAGTCTTTAACCGCCGCGTGCTTTTGGGACAACGTATGTACCAAATAACTTTTGGATGATCAAACGGTATCCTAACAGCACTTAGCGCCAATTTTTTATATACAAATTAAAACTTCCTTACGTAAAAAATGTATTTGGTGTATAAACAATAATTTTGTGCAAATGTTTTAAGTTAAGTATTTCATTATATTAAATAGGACTTTAATAAATCATAGCAAACAACGGTATTAAACAAATGATATTATTATGTAAGCTAGAAAGAAAATCTCGACTGCAATGAAGACCTACAAATAACAATGAATAAGTTCAAATAGAGTTTACATGCAAAGTCAGAACTTCCTACTATCCAGTAATAATGAAACCTACAAAATGTTAAAGTAATACGCTATTGGGAATCAGTAAGCCATTAACGGGATTAAGGACGGACATTTATGTGTCTATGTGTTTTTTATAATGACGCTAAGCGCCTGCAGTGTATTTAATGTACACGATTGTAGTTAAAGTACGGAAAGGTCACCATCGTCTTACTATAAGCCAATATACAGTAGGAAATAAATAACGTTCCTACTCCTCGTTCTGTACGGTATCATAAAAGACGATTTGAGAGAGGAAACCCACGTACCAGAGCACCAAAACTGCTAGATTGAAGCGAAGATTCCAATTTTTTAATTCTTTCAAACAGGCCATTAATGTCCCACTGCAGGGACGGGCATCCTCCAGTGACGGAGTGATACTTGGCCTACTTATACCACGCTGGCCAAACGGTTTGGTATAGGGTTTAATTTCAAGTTTTCCTTCTTTTTATTTCGTAAAGATAATATTCACGGATAGTCCCTTAGTCGGTTTTTACGACACCCATGCGATGAGATGGGGTAGTGTAGAGACATATTCTTACTCCGTCACCACACGGAGGTACTATATATGTTTGTACGAGATCAATTCTTACAGTGGCATATTGGAAACATCAGGTCATTAATAAGATCAGGTGATGTATTGAATATATTACAACCTGTATATTGACACAAAAAAAACATAAAACTGTGACAGTGATTAAATTTATATGGAACTTTTACTTTCATGTGGGTAACTACCGTTAGATGTCATCCATTTTGTAAAATTATACGAGCCACTGATACAAAGTAATAAATATTCATTCACATAGTAATAAACCAGGTGTATTTCTAGTGGTTTTATGTATTTTCTGTTACTTCGACAATACAATACTTACAGTCATCCAGTGGATGGCGTTATTGGCATTTAAAGAAAATTCGTAAAACATAGCATCGGCCCTAGAGATGGTATACTCGAAACAAAGCTTATAGCAACCCTTAGTCAGTGTTTTACTTGTAGAGACTGCAAAACAAAATCCTTCTACGTTAAAATGCGGCCTGTCCTTGCTGTCTAAAGAATGGTTCCATGATTGTATTGTGTTTACGAACCTTCTTCTTTCTTTTATATGGCAAACTATGCCGATGCCGACAATTCTGCCAGAGTCCAAAGTGCTATGACTTAATGTGAAGTGATAAAAACCAAAACACTAATTTAGATTGGTATTTCGAGCCGAATTCTTTTTAAAAGAAGTTAGCAAATATTTAATCAAAACATTAGCAATATAAATTTCTAAACGACTATAAATTAACATAAATAGTTACGCCCAAGGTTTAGAACTGGATTTAATATGTGTAACAAAGTTTATTGACCTACTAATATTGAGCTTCTAAAAAGTTTACTTAGCTCTAATAAATACATGAATGGCGTCTTTTGATTATGAAATTAGGTCATTAACACTTGTTTGAATATTATTTTAGCAATGTTTATTTACTTTTCAACGCCACTTGTCACGATCATGGCAAACAGATTGTAAATGTATTTTAGTCAATTAATGAAGCCTGTCGCTGTCCACTGCTGGACATACGTCTCTCCCAACAATCGTCACAGAACACTCCGGCTTCCGCATGCAGTCTGTCCCAGCAACCTATTTGAGGTCTAGCAGAGAATATATTATCCGTGTGGTGACGGAGTTAGAATACAGTGTGTCACCAGTCACCACCCCATCTCATACCACGGGTGTCGTAAAACCGTGAATATTATCTTTAGGTACATAATAAAAAGAAGAAAAACTTGAAACAAAACCCTGTACCAATCCGTCTGGCCAGCGTGGTATTAGTAGGCCAAGTATCCCTCCGTCACGGGAGGAGGCCCGTTCCTGCAGTGGGACATTAATGGGCTGTTATGATGAGGGGATATTTAAAAAAAAATATTAAAAAGTGTAAAATGAATTAACAAATAAATATTTAACATATATAGACACAGTGACAGAATGCATATGATACCAAACCTCATTATCAATGCTCTGCTGATTTGATGGTAATAAATGACCGTAAAAAAGGAGGGTAAACAAATGTCGGTGTTATTTTTAATGTTCTGCGTCATTGTTAATGTCATACCAATGCACAAATATACACGAGACGGTACCTTCAGTATTTGTAGCACATTTAGTTATTAAATCGTTATTTGGGAGCGTTAAAAACTGACATACTTAATGATTTTTCTTATCATTGCGTTAAATTTCAAAAGCAAAGTTCGAAGACTTTTTTGAAATCGTAAGCAAACGAGCGCGCTTGCTTCTGGCAACAATAGTTTCCAAAATAAAACGCCGAACTATGCTTCTGGAAACGAGCGTTGCCATTTAACTCTATTTTGTAGTTTACAAAGTCCATTAAAACTTTTTAATTTACATAAAGAATAATAATTTGTGTACCAACTGAATGCAAGTTTGCTACATAACCAGAGAAATTTTTATGTTAAAGTTTAAGAATACTTGTGTTTTTCCGAGATCCTGATCTATGTAATGCATGCATCAGGTCAAAGCCAACATGTAAACGCGTTTAAAGTCATCTATATTAAAAGGACCGTCTTCGTTGATTAACTTGTCATGTTATTCAAAATCGATTTAGTTTACACTATTAGTTCGCACGATAAGATAAAGATGGTTTCCACGTGCCTATTTCCATGCATTTCAAGTGCAATTTCCCATTTGTTCCGCACAAAGACAATGGACTGTATATTATGAAAACTGTCTCTAGTCTCTTAGAATAATCGACAATCCAAGAATATGACAGTTTCATAATTAAAACTTTCACAATGTGACTTACTTGAAAGCACATAAATTAACTATTGCTACCTTAAAAAGGTCGTAGATTCGGACTGGATACGGAAAGCAGAGAATCGTAATATTTATGTTACGTTGTGTTATTTCCACTAATTAACAGTAATTATGTTAAAATGAATCATCAAACTTCATAATTCAATCAATTATTATGACTATGAAATAGAAAATATCTATCTATTAAGTTTATAATATACCTAACCTAAGATGTAAATAATATTATTTTGCCGTGTTGGAGAGGAATTTAGCCAACAAGCACGTTTAGAATGTAGGACAAATTACTTACATAATTTTATCGATCCAATATGTACGTATTTGTAGCACAATCATATAAAATTTCTTAGACAAGTATGTTTCCTGACTTTATATTATGTACTTATATCTAACTTGAACACGATTTAAGTCTATACAGAATATAACATATTTGTCGATGTATAGCATACACAATGTTTTCAGGTTTTGTGGTCTCCGTGATCGATCGTATGATCGCGCCAGGAGGGTTCCTAATATTGTATTTAAAAATTAAGTTTTATTAAACACAGTTATGATCGTCCATATTCTTCAGTTATCCCTTGTATTTCTTATTACAACTTTCATGTATTTACTTGTATGCATGTGGTAACATTTCAGCCCATACCACGAAAATTGGTAACCTTTTCATGTTTTAGTAAAGGTGCTCTTTCGTCATACTACAAAATATCACTCGCAACATTCTCTTTCCTTCCTTCCAATATTGTATCACTCCATTCTACACAATGCTATCAAAGGTAATTTCAACTTTCTATAATCACAATCAGCTGACCAAACCGTACGCAATTTTAGGCAAAAAAAAAACGGCAACCAATTTCCTTTCATTCACCATTTAAGGGACACGTTACACAACATCTTGAATCAGACATCCGCTGGTTTAAAGTCAGTTGATTCACGCGTATCAATCACGGCGGAGGTCAACGGCCTGTCGCTGTCCGCGAAAAAACCTGACCTTCGAACGTAAGTATTGTAAGCATGGGAAATATTACATTTAATTTAATATTTAATTATTTTTGTTTTAATGTCTTCATCACTCATTCCTATGGCGACTAAAAATGTTTATACTTAGTATATTTTATTGAAGATGAACGGTGAACTTTGATTACTTTTGGTTTTGCGATCGAAATATTCGTCTGTTAAATAAGTGGTGCGTTTTGAAGACGTATACAAGCAATACAAACATTACTATTTATTAGAGTGGAATTTCGAAAGGAAACATGATATCTACATGCAATTTAAAAAAAAATATCCCGCAGGGAAGTAGGCTTCGTGCCATTAGAGAAGTGAATTTAGGGGAAATAAATTAAAAATAAATATTTGATGAATAACCCTAATATCAAAACGAGGTGGAATTTCTTCATGCATAGCTAGATGGTTACCTCGATTATAGTAAAAGTGATTTAAATCACTGCTATAGCTATCGTATAAGCCAGGACGAGGGAGGCTCATTATGAACACAATAAATATCTACTTCGTATCCTTTAATAATAATTATCAGCAATGATTTCCTGCAAAATGAAGACCGCATTCCTTTGATACACACGAAATGTTAAACAGCTTAAGCATAACATATTTGTCATCCATCAGTCAACTGCCTCAGTAAACCTTGCCGCGTGTTCGAATGCCAGGGAATTCCGAAGCGAAGATCTGAAGTGAAGGCTGGAAGTCCGTTAATTTTGTTAATTTCGTGTTTTTAATAGTCCCCGCAACGCAGAGCTTTAATTCAAGTGCGGGATTTGTCTTTTAAAATATCATTATTATACAAAAAAAATTAAAATTAATAAAGTGTAAATCATTACTTTAAAACAGAAAAACAAAATGGTTCTCGTCGTAACAACTAAACGTAATTGATATAAAAACAAAGTCGAACGGAAATTGTCTAACATCGAACAATGCAAAGCGTCCGTATCGAGCTATGGAACAGCCTTGTGTACCATTTTCTAGCGAATATTTTGTTTGGGGTGATCAGCAGAGGGTGACCAATTGTGGGAGAGAAATCGAGAGTGATGGCGTTATCATGAGGTTTACAGGTATTTAGGTTTGTAGTGCAGTACGCCATGGAATGTTTATTTTTATTATTATTTAGTTACAATAAGTATCTAAGTGTTAATTTTTTTTAATCGCAGTAAGTAAAATATGAACTTTAATACAAAGGCCATACAGTCATTACGCGAGAATTTCGTTAAAACGATATTACTTATTAAATGTGAACCCTTCTCCAAACAGAAAGGCAACTAGGCTAGCAACTAAAATTCCACTAACATTAAAATATGCGTAATTTCCTGTACATATTGTGACAGTAAAACTAATAAACACAGGCGTATAAATTCAGCTTAGGCCATTTATTGACATTTACAGCAAAGAAATCATTTGGAATATTTTGAAATCCCATGTGTAAGATTAATTAAACCACTTATTTGACAGATGGGAATCAGAGTTTTATACGTTCGTAATGTAACCAAAATTAGCCAGTTAATGACTTGGTTAGTGCTTTGATCTTGTAGAAATTTATGAAGTATAAAAATGGTTATAGATTATATCTTTTAAATTTGGAAACCTAAATATAATTTGAATCATATTATAACTTACCTCAAAAGTCATGGAATCTTCTCACAGTAAAAACTAAACCGAGTAAACTAGCAGCATTGCCAGACCGATTTGATGTTATGTTGCTTCATCGAGCAGAATTATCATTGATGGATATCAAGTTACTAGTACTCTGGCGTAAAAATTGACTTATCTCAATACCAGAACAATATCAAATATCCACCTCTCAATGAGCTATTGTTTTCACAAAATGTAGAAAATCTAGACAGATAAGTATTCATAACAACGTGGATGTAATTGGGACAGGTACAAAAAAAAACTCTTTTCTAATACCCAGTTATGATGTCCCACTGCAGAGATAAGCTACCTCAACCAAGCTAGTCAAACATAGGTATTTTATAGTTTTTATAAAAAGTCAACGATAATATTCTTTCAAGTTTTCCAAAAGTCTATTTAACGAATTCCAGGATTAGAAAATTCATTTGTGATTTTTACAAAGAATTTACCTGCGTGGGATTTGAATTTGCGATCTCGTGCACGCGGTTGGCTACCGAGGCATAAATGGCATAACAACGTTTACTTGGTCAATTAGTAATATTCATAGAAATATGTAGTACCTAACATTATACTTATATAATTAGTACCTACTTGATGAACGTACTATGGACGATCATATACGATCGAAATAACATGTCGATTTGTTATCGTATAAATAAAGTAGAGCACGCTACAGGTCTGATAACAAACAATCAATAGGTGGTTAACCTGAACAAGGAAGTTCAAATACGACACAGGTGTACCTACTATTGTCTGTGTACTGCATTGCATCCATTTTGTATTTTTGATCTAAGATCTATATGAATCAATAAACGTCCTACTGCTGGACACAGGCCTCTGCCTGTCGTGGACGTTATTTTGAAGGAAGTGTCCATGTATTAACCGGCTTTCTGTTTATATAGAATAGAAATGAATAGAATATTTATTTTGCTAATATATTGACGTATATTCTAGGGTGAATTTATTCATGCACTTTTCTAATGTAAAACTATAATGAATAAGTATATCCTTTTAACAGGAATTCACACCTGCGATTACCTCTAAAAAAAGTATTGTTATTATTTTCGTTAACTTTTACGAGACCCTCATAATAGGATAACATAAACTCTTTCAAGTGTTAACAATACCGATTTAAACTCTATAATACCTACTTTGTCTATGTAACAGCGTCTGATACAAACAATACAGATTAGATAAAAATAAAAACAAAGAGATAGTATTTTCTCATGATGTTGAAGTAAATTATATGTTAGGCATAGAGTATATAGAAAATGGTTGTGACCTGCACCGTCATCACCACAGATTATACTTATCACATCAACACATCGAGGGAACAACGAACAATGAACTTGCTACATATTTACAAAGAATAATGTCCTTAGATGCAACTAGATAAAACTTAGTTCTTTGCGAACCCTTAAATAGCTTGAGATATTAAAATAAGTCTGTGATATAAATATTGATAACTGCTCAATGTCAATCTGACCAACTGATTCAGCAGACCAATACCAGTATAACCTTTGCAGAAACGTCATGTAAAATAATTATTTATAATTATAAATATTCTTCTTCATACATTCACACGACGCCATCTAGTCCCTTACTCAGCAAAGCTTGTACTATGGGTACTAGACAACGCATAAACATACTTAAATACTTTCTTGTAAATACATACATATTATACATAGAAAACACCCAGACCAATGCTGTTTGCATTGGTCTGGGTGTTTTCTATGTCTATCCATATTCATGCACACAAAGATTTGCATTAACTGGGAATCGAACCCGAGACTTCTGCGTAGCAGTCATGTTATATAACCACTACGCCTCAGAGGTCGTCAAAAATGGTAAATAGCATGGCGCGTTAATCTCCCGGTTATGTTCAACATTTGTAATCTTTATAGAATGTGTCTATATAGATAGCAACGCTGCGGCTCGAAATTCCTCTTCTTCAAGCAGGAGCTCAGTTTTGAAGTTGATTATTAAAAACCTGTTGAGATCTCTAAACTATAACTGTATGTAACCTTTTTGAGGCCGTCTACGAGGGGCTGTTGCATTACTCGCCACTTCGACATGGAGTAAACATGACCTACCCGAATGTATACTCATAAACTCTCATGACGACTAGCAGGTGTCTACATCTCCTTAACACTAAAACCGTAGAATGTGTAAACAACACCTTACTAAGCGTAAACTGACAACATATTTAGAAGCGTAGGAATTGATAACAGACATCACTTCAATGTCCAATGTTTTTGACGCATGATATGACCGGAAAGTACGGATTGCAGCGGATGTGGTGGTACACCGCCAACTTTGCGACTATACTGATTGTCTAGTTTTGTTTTTCTTCTTTTCACACTTTCACACAACGCCCCATCTAGTCCCAAACAAAGCAGAGCTTGTACTATGGGTACTAGACAACGGATAAACATACTAAAATCCTTTTTTTTTGTAAATACGTACATATTATACATAGAAAACACCCAGAACAATGCAAACAAACATGTTCCAAAGATTTGCATTGAGCGGGATTCGAACGCAAGACATCTGCGTAGCAGTCATGATAAATAACCACTACGCCACAGAGGCTTTCAAAAGTTGGTACCCATAACTCACAAGCTTAGTTTAATTTGGACGTTGGTGTCGTTGTGTAAATAGGTGAGGGATATTATTAAAACCACTAAATGTCCACTCTATAAAACATGCATCGATGGTTACTAACGCAACCAGGTTGACACGAAATGTGGTACACAGTACCTACGTACGGTCGGGTCGTAGGACAATAGGTACACATGGATACTTAGCACATTGTTCTAACTACCTGCTCTTTTGTTCTCTAGAGCGAATTTAATATTACTGTAACTCGTATTAAACAAAGCGACAGACAACTGTTATTTTAGTCTGTGTGGTCAGCAGTTGAATAAATGTATACATTTTATAATTCCTAGACCTCTCCTTCCAGCTTAATTAGATCGTTTGACCACTGGTAAGGAGTCTGCTCACTATGTGTCATCCGGTACTCAATCCCACTCTAGCATCTTTCTATTTGTTTTGCTATGTACCCTGTCCATAGACACTTTAAACGTGTGCTCGGTTACATAATATCCATTAATATTATTGTCTACTGGTGTAATCTCCACCAAATAATATGTCAAAGCCCTTAAACGGTTAGTTAAGGAAGGAAACTCATTCAAATTAATATAAATAAACGCATTCCATGAATATTTGTATACAATAATAATAAAGTACTTTATTTATTATCTATAATAATATAATTTACCTCACACATTCACACAAGATTCGAGCAGAACTTGTACCATGGGAGCTAGTTCTGCCAGACATACCTAGTTTAAAAGCCCTGACCAATGCAAACATACACGTTCATTCACACAAATCTTTTAATTGAGCAGGAATCGAATCCAAAGCCTCTCGGTACCAGCAATAAACAATAACCACTAAGTCGCAATGGTATCGCAATTAGTAGTATGTATTGTGTAAGGAACTTGACAATTCACGATATTGTAGCCCACGCACAGAGTAAAGGATAGGTGCGCAGTTATTTGCGCACCACGCCCGTTCGCGTCACTTATGTTTGCTATACTATGTTGAATTATGATAATAATGATAAAAAATACAATTCTTATAACATTCCTTGACGCATTTTACGCAAACAATCGATCGACTGATAGATCGGCCTACAACAATATCATACAAGTCTGGAAAATATATAAACCTGCACATAGCCAACACAAAGTAAATTCTTTATCAATCACAACAAAATTATATGCGGCCTATTTAGAATCTAATGTATAGGTTTTGTTTTAGGAGTAAAGTTTAAAGTATAGAGGTAGGGAATCAAATTAATTTAAGCTGTGGCGCAGTTACGCATCCCACGTAGGACAATTATTGGGTAATCGACAAGTGATGTTGCTGAAGCCGGGATGATCTTTGTGTCCTTTAAATTAAAGAAGTGCGGAAGTTGTGTTTAAAAAAAAAACCTAACGTCAATTATTCCCATAAGTGGTTTGCAGTGTTCACCCATAAAAAATATCCTTTAATCCTAACCTTAATAGTAAAAACGTCAAATACAAAAGCATATCGATGAAAAATAAAATATCGACGTCACTTCTCTATGGTGCATTATAAATCGAAATAGGCCGCCAGGTAACATTCCAAAGGGTCGGCTTCCTCGCCCCACAAATAATTACCGGAGCGAGTAAAAAGTGTGTCTATCAAAAGATTTACCATATACTGTATAGCTTGGATATTCTGAAGTGTCCATTAACTCTACTATAATACTATCATCGTTTGAGAAGGTGTTTGACGATAAATGAAAAAAATAGTTCCTATTTGATATTTTGTGTGGTAAGTTTTGTTTAATGACTACCTACTTTCCATAAATGGTAGTCAATAATTAATTATATTTTACCATAATCTTTAGGAATTAAAATAAGAATCCCAGCTCGCTTTCCAAATCTGTCTTCAATTGTTAATTTGCTGATTCGTTCAACAATAAATAACCAGATTTTAGATCATCGTATCCTGTAGATTATCTATTACTCTTTATTATTGTACTAGTTCCCTTTGAAATGACGGCCGTATGAGGTTTACTGTAAACTATAATTTATTTTATAACAAGCTTTAGATTTCCTAGCGAGGCAATCCATTGTCTTCCTAAACCAGAAAAACAAAACCTGTTTTAGGAAGATGATAATACGGTAATTTTTAAAGCCTTCTAGCATACAGATGCCAAATACAGTTTCACATGGTAATTTATTCTCCATATATCATGTCCTCATTTGCATAGATCACGAAAGATATCCAATAAGGCGCAGAAATTATAGGTCACATATAAAAAAATTCTAACCGGCCAGTGTAGCAATCTTACCTTCTTAAAAAGGGCAGGCTTATCCCTGCTTTGAGACATTTTTTATATTACTCTGATTATCAAAAGAAACTGTCATAGTCTGACTTTGTTCAAACAGTTCTTCTTCGTCTTATCGAAACATTCACTTCGCAACATTTAAAATGCACTTGTAATAAGATTATTGTAACATTTGTTGTTTTTAGTTGTGACATTTGTAAGTATAAAGTTACACCACATGGTTATAACAACAAGTTGTAATTGAGCCGCCGATGTTTCGCGAATTAAATGTATTAAGGAGCAGAGGATGTGGTTGCATACGACACCATGAGGTTTCGTGGGAAAGTGACTATGGAGGTTATACATATAATATAGAGTGACATTTTTTTTTTAGTGGCACACCAATTTAGCTTTTAAATTAACTGTTTAATTAGATAAGTTTTATCTTAACGTAGAAAAGTAAAAACACAAAACACATCACGAAAGAGCCCGCTTAAAAACAATAAAATCGGCATAAATATCAGAACATTAGGGAAAAGGCAGTCCTCAAATTTTTGCGGGAATAAAGCACGCTGTTTTGACGAAGTGGAAATGATTTTGTAAGAAGTTTTCTTTTGTAGACAGTCTGGCTTTACGGCAAAGGTATAATGTGCTGGGATTAAAACTTTACCAATTGTTAGTCTACATAAACGTATTAGAAAAATACCACGTTCATTTAAATGCATTGCAGTGGTGATTTTTTGGTAAGGTCAAGTAAACGCGTCTATAGTTACCATTATGAAAATATAAATATGTAAAATAATCACGTTTTAAAATGAGTATTAAATCAATGTACGAAATTGTATTGTTTTCATTGTACACGTTCTAGAATCGTGTCTGACAATTCGTGACGTTGTATCATGGGCCCCCGCACTAATGACTGGTACTTTAATCGAATTATTTATCACGATATTGTAGGATCCATTTTAATCCAAAGAACGATTACGATTCGGTTAACGACAAAATAGTTTTTGTTATAATCAAAACAAAAAACCCTTCGGGTACAAATCCGTTAATAAGCGGAAGGGAGTCTGTTTTATTGCTTTTACCTGAGTGGGAACAAACAGGTAGACAAACAAATATACCACGTTCTGTACTGTCTGTCTGTTTGTTGTATTTCTATACAAACGTCAACTGAATGTTTAATGTGTAAATGGTGTTACAAGGAAACTTTAAAAATACAACGTGAAAGATATAAGCAGTATCTATTTTTTATATGTATTTATGTTAATAGCCTAAGATTAAGGATAAAGAATGATAAATGAAATCCTAGAAAAGGAATGACTTTTTTTGTGCATTTTATACACTTGTTTAAATACTACAATTTATTTATTCTATACTTTACACTAACGGTCAAATGTTAAAATAATCAGGTAACATTTTTCGTTTTTTTAGCTAGAGAAGGACTAGATAGATTGGTTTATTTCGTTTTCGCGGTTTATATCTACTTACTACTTTTTGGTAGGACCCCAAATATATACAGTTATTTTTACAGAATAATAGTCAAATAAATAAAGGTGAATTGCCAACTTATTATAATATTAATAAATACGTTTACATTTAACGTTTTAAATAAATAATAACTAGAAGTAGTTAGTGACCTTTCAACAACAGGCATAATTACCAATTAATTGCATCTGTACAGCCGCTGAACGAATACATCTATCTAGGCAAGGCGATCGAATAGAGGCAAGGAACGGTACGCGGTAAGTTATGACATGTTCTATTAGTTGTCTACCTTCCATATTTTAAACTCGGCTTAGTTTTCAGCTAGATGGCGTTGAGTCAATGTATAAAAGCGCAAAATAAGTCATCATTACACCAAGTAAAAGTAACTGTAAGCTTATAAATACACCGCGTCGTACAACTGCCTCTTACTCATTAATTACTGTGACATAACGTAAGCAACACGTGTTGTTTTAACGTACGCCACTCTACGCACCTGCCCAGTACCACCTTGTGAGACAAGTGACCACTTTAACTTTAATGGTATTTAAGAAATAAACAAGTTGATGTTTATTGATTATAGTAGAGAACTAAAGTAATATTTAACATAATAATAGTTTTAAATTACTAAAAGGTTTTATTTCAGGCTTCTTAGGAATTTACAAATGAGTTACCTGTTACCCGTATAAAGTAAGATAAACTTAACATAAATCTATTACTTACCTATTTACCTTTTGTCTATTATTTCTTTGGGCTATTATGAATTTTAAAATACTCGAAACAACTCATTGTGTCAGCTTTATAATATTATTAGTCCAGAAGTCACCACCAAAACTACAAGGACAGACTTTACTATGCCCTAAAGAACATGTTTTCTTGTTTTGTGTTTTAGTAATTGTTTTATATATTTAGATAAATAAATCTAAGTCTACATGTTTGTTGTATAAAGTAATTCAACCTTGAATGTGCTAATAATAAAAACTAGCGAAACTAATAGTGATTTTTTTAGTCATCAACATGCCAGTGATAATGAACTTTGATCAAATATGTACTTATATTACACAATACAATTATTATAAATTGTTGTTTGATATTTTATGAGATCAAGATAACTAAAACTAAGCACGGTCGTTACTAAAACAGATCTTATTTAAGTATTTAATTAATTTAGAAGTATTTATTTTGCTTTTCTAAAATTTCAGGAATAATACTATTTATGGGCCTTTACATGGCTCACTAGCGCCGCCAATAGAAAAAAAAATCCTAACTCGCAAATAGGATAAATAATGTTAAATGTTGATAACAAAGTCTTGAGAAAAGGTAATAAAGTATTTAAATAACACACTCTCAACACTTTAAATGTTTTTCAATTAGTTAAAATTTACATTCGAAAAAAAAATGCCCTATAAAGCCCTATAAACGCTCTTAAGATATTAACAAAATGCTATGTAGGTCTAAATCTAAACTAAGCAGAGTTATTTACATATTGGTCAACCCATGTTCATAAACTGAAGGATTAGTTACGGGATTTTATCCAGTTAATTTCGATCGTGTCGCAAAAAACCGATTACAAGACTATCATGTGTACCTATTCATACTAGTAGTATAAATGGAAAAGTGTGTCTGTCTGTTTGTCTTTCTTTCACCGCAAAACGGAGCGACGAATTGACGTGATTTTTAAGTGAAGATAGTTGGTAATGGAAAAGAGAGTAACATAGGCTAATTTTTGCTATCCCGAATTTAACGCGAGCGAAGCCGCGAGCAAAAGCTACTATTTATAAGTATAAGTGGAATGCCCTGTTTGGCTCACATGGTATCTGCTAACCAAATTACCCCTCCTCGTAAGAGGCAATGTAACGGTCTAGACACCATATTTCATCTTTTGAACTTGGTTGTAGGTCAACTATAATACCGCATGGGTAGCGACCACCAAGCACGCGGGCGCTTTACACTAGCTTCGAAACAAACTTATTGCCGTCTTGAAAAAAAAGAGTAACTACACACAGTGCTATACATTTTTTTAAAAGAAACCTTATTAAAAGGTTTTATAATATTATGGTATAATAAATTTAATTTTATGTAATTTCTTTTATAGGGTGCGTAATGAGTTCTGATTGTATTGTCTTATAATTTCTCAACAAGTTGCTCCTTAACAAGATTGCCTATCTCATTAACTATTCCCTTACGTTATGGTTCAATGCTTAAGGTACTGTTCCCATGAACACATAATCACGGTCAGCACGCAGGTGAAGGGTGATGACCTATTCGAACTTGCCCTTGAAATACAAAGAGTTTTTATTCATTAGCCCGTTCTTTGTCTTAAGGAGGACGTGGGTTGACTGTAGGATGGCTGCCTTCAATATCTCTTCCTAATAGTTCGCAAATAGAGACAATGGTTCCATTGAGTTTATTAATTGAATTGATTTTAAATAGGCGTAATCTCTACCACTGCAGATTAAACTATTAGAGGCTGTTTAGTTACCGTCCTGGTACTGTGCGGTCCAACTCTCTCGCGCAACTCTGAGTCTATTATACTATTATAGTCTATTATACTTATAAAAACTTTTCGACAAAATAAAATATTATTATGTATTATAAAATGCAAGGAAAGAGGTGAGAAGAGAAATCATCTTAATACTCGTAACGAATTTATTCAGAAGAAAAATGGAGGAGTAAATCACGTGTGTAGATACTTTAAAAGTATCCAGCATTATTAACTGACACAGGTAGGTATCAGACTTCCTGCTCTAAGGAATAACGTGTATTTATGTGGGCATAATATCAAAATGTTCAAGGATATCCTCTTAAAAGGAATCGTTTCAAGATTGACAACCCGTGTTTCGTTGGAGCAGAATGGAATTTGCTTCCGCGCTAAAATTACACTGCATTTAAAAGGACTTATAAGAATCTTCAAAGTGACGCGAAGTTAAAATATACGATACTTATGTGTTTTTCTTTTTATAAATGCTAATGTTTTTAGTCTTGAATTTTCACGGGTCTCGCAAAAAGCTACAAATGGAGATTCGAAAAACATAGTACACTTTCTAAATTTAGAAAAGTAGCTACTACTCTTAATCATGATTAAAAGAGGCTAGTTGTTGCAGCAGGGCATTAAAGGGCATACAAAAATGATAAACATTGTTCCAACCAATTTTCAAATTTCAACCAGACGCAAAGGACATATTTATTACAGGTTCAGGATAATCATATCGACCTCTGTGGCGTAGTGGTTATATAACATGACTGCTACGCAGAGATCTTGGGTTCGATTCCCGCTCAGAGCAAATCTTTGTGTGCATGAACATGACTGTTTGCATTGGTCTGGGTGGTTTCTATGTATAATTGTATATGTATTCACAAAAAAATGTGTGTGGAATATTTATTTTTTTATATTTTATGTATAACAGAAATAATGCATAGAATTCAAACAGCAGTAGCGTAACGCGATCTCTACGCTTTCGAGGCAGTTATGACTAAATTGAGTAACATGTTGCACTTTATAGCTACAAGATTATTCCAGCGGTAAATATGTAGATGACTAGAACGAATTTATATTACTTGAGTTTATATTACTAACAACTTGATCTTTAATGATATTGCCTTGAGTACTAGCTTCACTTTCCACATAGCTATTTACGTAAAAGTATAAATAAAGTGATATTTACTTGTACTACCTTATTTAAAACCATGGTGAAAACGCTAGAAAAACATTTTATGGGCTATGTAGAACTCAAACCCGCCTCGTTTGGAATTGGATTATACGCCCCAGCTTGTTAAGTAAACTCTATTAAAATAAATTGTCGTACTGCGTTTTTATTTCTAGCGAATCCTCTAGAATCTTCAACAGAAACAGACCACCTTTTAATTAAAAGAAAACATAACCTACTAATGCCGCTCTCTGGTACACGGTTTCTTTTAAGTTTTACTTTCTTTGCAAAGATAGAACTGCTCGTCAAATCTTCAAAGAAACCTTACGCACATTCCTTAAGGGATTTCTTGTTCACGTTTCTCTTAGTTGGCGTTTATGGAATGAGGTGAGATGGTGACTTGGTGACACTGTGAATTTTAACTCCATCACTAGTATACTCTCATCAAACAAATTTTTCAAATCAAGTTTTAAGTTATCTAAACAAATTCTTTTACAGTAAAAGTTGTGTAACGCCTACGCGAATTTCAGTGAAGTGAAGGAAATTTTGAATACTGAAAATTTATCCATATAAAGGGTATACAGTTGTAAATAATTGCATACGAATTTGAACTCTCCATTGAATAACCGACAATACGTCAGACATTCGACAATACACGTGCGCGCATACATAAACAATGCAGTCAAATCTTTCAAATACTGATAAGATTGAGATAACGGTTATCAGCGCGTAGACTTCCACACAGACACGTCGTAATGCTACTATGTTCTAAGAAATTTATTACTAATACTGTACTGTAATCATCTTAAGGTTAATGGTACTTGGTAACAAGGAGACTATGTTCTATGATACCGGGTTGACTCTCTGTACCGGATAGAACTATACAACTTCACTATTTAGTTGACGTCATAGAACTATGTCTGACTGCAGTCGTCAGCATAATGCAAGTTTTACCATGTTCTCCACACTAAGCTAAAAAAAATGTCATGTCATGTGAAGAAGGAAAGACGAGTATGTTCTTACTATAGGCCTGAAGTTCTATATTATTATAGTTCACTAAATAAATGATTATTATACATACAAAAACTACGTATTCAATTAGTTCTTAGTTAA
Organism: Schrankia costaestrigalis; assembly: GCA_905475405.1. NCBI lineage: Eukaryota > Metazoa > Arthropoda > Insecta > Lepidoptera > Erebidae > Schrankia > Schrankia costaestrigalis. The sequence goes on from FR997832.1 coordinate 8,649,925, forward strand.
GTACAATTTCTAATTTTAATACAAGCTCAAGCATGTCTAAGTATATAAATTTATCTCGAGTCCATACCAAGGCATCTGTTTTATCAATGACCGATTCAAAATAAGTCGATGGCATTGAATTTTGCAATAGAGTTAACATTCATTCTAATTTGGTAAATCAATGCCGTTTAGTATAGGTATAGCGAAATTATTATGATATTAGTATAGCGGTTCTTTATGTTGAATAAATATTATTATTTGAAAGTATTTTTTGGTGTTTCTCACACGCAACCTCTAAGTCATTAAGGAGAGAAGGAACTCTACATGAATACCAGCGTAGATTGAGTATACCTACTGGGTTATTGACTGAACCCGCTTTTGGTGCCTTTTTGACAGTCTTCCTGAGGCAGTAATACTTGAGGCAGAAGTTTGAAAAGAAAGTAAGTATACTTCTAGTAAGCCGTATGGCAAAGATTTTTACTGGATAGAAAATGTTAGCATCCACTCTCGATTTGTTAGACATTAATGGACTGTAATTGATCAGATCTAGATCATTAATAACCAGTGACAGAGAGAAACTTGACTTACTAATACTATAGCCAGACGAATAAGATTTTAAATTAAGTTTTTCTTCTTAAGCTTTTGTAACTGCAAACTTTTTCTTATCTTTTACGACAGCAATGCATGTTGTGGGCCTGTGCGCAATGAGCTGTAGGTATGTAAGATTATTGACGACTAGACCAGTCCTCATAAACCAATTGATTGACTATCTACCAAAGTATATAAGTAGGCTAACATTGTTGTTTATACTAGTACCATTAGAAAGGAAAATACAATTGTATAAGTTACAAAACAAACGTTACAAGACAAATCATCACTTTAGGTAACTCCGTAAAAGTGCGACGAATTACTCGAGTTGAGAATAAACTTGTAATTACAGTAAGAGCTTTGAATCAAATTGCGTCAGTGTGACTCACTCGGTTATAGTAATAACCACGCACATACAAATCATAAAAACAAATTGTTCATTAGTTATATTGTTACCGTGACTGATGTTATGTCTCATGCAATACAAGTACAACTAGTATACTTCCTTTACATTTACATTTAACCACAAAACCAATAGTACATTTAAATTCATTATTACGTGTTAGAATAACATACTTAGAACAAATAGTTGAATACATGGCATTACTTCACATAAGTATCGCGACAGACTAAATGAGAGTTCTCAAGGTGTTATCTCTTTGAAAATGCAAGCCCTTCTCCATAAGGATGCTATAAATTATAAACAAAGACATAGTAGATTTTTTTAAAGACTTCACTAGCTCTAATCTCTACTCTTACTTTATAGGGATCGAGTTTAACCAACATGGAGTTATCTAACACAAAGTACATCTAGGCTTTACGCTTTGATAGAACTTTAGTAGGTAGGTAATTGACAATGTAATTCAAGTTAACACGCCCAGTCGCCCACCCACCAACATGAACCAAATTAGCAGAGTATTTAGTTTCATTAGGTTGTCTATATCTAAGAAATGATGTACGTGATCATGAGCCTGCAAGCGGATCTCTTACATAGATCAACTTACACAAGTAAGGTATGCTTGGAGTTGATGGTATGAGGTTTGTTGTATAATTGGACATAGGACATGACATGGCGGAGTGCACGTGCGCGTGAGTCAGCCGTAATGCGACTGCGACAGATCTGATTGCGCCCACGCTCCAATCTAGTCCCTGTATGATCGCTGTATTAAACATATTTGATGTAAATTGTTAGTGTCATAGACTGTTAACTAGTTTAAAGCGACAAATTTTAAATATATGTATAGTCTCTAGTCTCTACTACTATTTCGAATCAATACTACGAAATAGATACAAAGATATAATTAGATCTTGTAGCGTCAAAATATGGAGTAACCTTGTACGAATTCATATATATTTGGCACATGTAAACACACAAAATCTTCTTACAACCATACAATAATATTATGCGTATTGGCAATGCCAGGCTAGAAAGGGCTCTGACTACCCAACTCTCTCCAAGGATTCTCCTAAACATGCTGGGTTTCAGGTATCTAAAGTGACGATTAGATTCTTGATTTGGAGAGTCGGATATGGGAAAATGGGTTGGATTATTCGCATGATAATATTTACTCACGCATAGTGCGTTAATAACATAAGTTTTTGATGACGTATAATGATGAGTAAGTCTGGGACAACATGTTTTCGCTTGCATGTTGTTTGGTGATTTACTTTAAGTACCATTGTTGTGGTCGATATCTAACACGAACAATATTAGCGAAATGACCACATTTTACCTAAATCTCTAGTTTTATAAGCTAATGGTTTATAATATTCTGTGGTTTACAAACGTTTGTAATGCTGGTGGATATTGAAAATTATGTAATATCATCTCTTTCTCTCATTATCAGGGTGTGATAATAGACGATATCAGTGGTAGGGAAAGAAAAATTGCTTAAATCTTTTGATCAGCAGGTATAGAAACTACAACTTCCAGCATAACAGACAAATACACACTAAGCACTATTGTATCAGGCCGTCACATAAATGAAACTAGCCACTGTATTCATTTTATTATTTTGAAAGTTTGAATAATATATCTGTCTATAGGTCATCACCGACCCATAACTTTAATGTTACCTTAGATGTTACTTTGGCTTATAAACCTGACCTTCGAAGACATTTCTCTCCCGGTACTTCAATGTAGCAAACTAGAAGTATGGATATAATATGTATCTTGGTTAACAAGTATTCAAGACATCATAAAAGGCTACAGCATCCGTTAGTCTTGGGCATAGAGCCGACCTCTTGTGCCTACGACCTACTAAGTTTTTCTAACCTACCTTTTATTTCAGTTGTATCTACCATTTATTCTGCAGGGTGATGTAAAGAACTGTTTTACTAAGTACGGTCATCTTTCTTCCATTGAACAGTTTATAACTGATATTGTTTAGCTCTACACGTATGTTAGACTGGGGTATTAAGTATTTATGTGGTTTTTTAAATTAAATGCTATGACAGACATGTCCCTTTTTTAAAACCTGTACCATTTATTTTAAGGTATGGAGCTATTTAGTGATGTTCCCAATATTGTCGAATCGTAATACCATTGCCAGCTAAAAGCCAACTAGACAAGACTACTGCTTTAACTAAAGTCTAAGAAGAAGTGAACGGAAAATAGGGAAGAAAAGTTTGCGTTTGAAAACTTTAATAAAACCTATGTTAACTTTACGTTTATTAAACGTGGTGAGTCGGTCAAGCTATCGTGTTATAAATGCTATAAATTCACCTATTAGGTTGATGTCTTTGAATCCGATTTCATTTCTTACAGTTAGCCCTATAAGGGAAATCAAATAGATGGTTGTAACGTACGTAAATTGTCTAGTAAAATTGTGATTGATACGCCCTATCAACAAATTTTTTTATGCGAATGTGTTAGAGAAAGTGCCCCACAATGTTTCATAACTTCTTGTAAAAGAAACGATACACGACTTTATTTTTATTTAAAACTCTTCTAGCAATATAACTTGGAATAAACTGCGACGAAAGAAGTATTTTTTCATAGAATAAACGAGTAGACTGATTGATGCACACGGTCCTGGCTGGTTTTAATTGTATAATACTTTTTTATACATGTGTATTTTGCATACAGCATTCAGTTATGACACTTTAATATATCAGACAGAATAATAAATTAATCAAATTAAGTTATACGAAAAAAAAACAAAGAATTTGCAATTCAAATTGAAGTAGATTAATTGAATATTCGTCGTATTTTGTTTAACTTTATTTACTGACCTAGTTACCGAATTACGTTTTACCCGCTTACACGATAAGATTATGCGTTACTCATAAAAGACTGGAATTAAAAGCAACGACCTCTTACCTTATCATACAGTTAACCTTACAGTCATCACAACATTAATTATTTTTTAATGTTTTTGTCAGTTTTGTATCGATTCGAGTCATGTTGGCCGTGGTGGCGTTAGGGTGGATTTTCGATCGCCGTGCACCAGGTGTGGGAATACCACGCAGGACTATTGTTCTTTGTGGGATCCACAAAATATTTTCTTGAGTCTCTATATTCTTCTGTGGCCTTCTCAGGCCCTAACTCGAGACATTATCTCTAATGCGGAATATCTATCGTTTTTTGCAAGAGACGCCAAGGCGATTTGATTATGCCTCTACTATTACTTTTGGAGTATTACCCTAGTCCAGAGAATACTTCAATGTGTGGTAAAACAAAAGTGTCTGTGTTGGGACATTTATTACCAGACAGTCACTAATTAAACAGAGACGCTTTTATACGTAATTGTAGTATGACACATTGCGTTGTAAAGCAAACGTCTTTAAAACGTGTAAACACTTAAACCACAGATTATACGCAACATGTGTGGACCATAGAAATTAAGAAAAAATAAGATTGATTTCGGACAAAGACCCATAGACCACTTGACGATAAACCCAACATATGGTGTTGTGAGAAGTCTTTTTTGTTATTATTTCCACGGTTATATGTAAAGAATGTACAATTTATAATAAGGATATATTGTTTGTTTTTTTATACGTTGTCTTGATCCTAGATATAATTTCAGTAGATACTGTACAACGCTAAGGAGTTGTTGTAAAAATTAAGGACGCAGAACTTAAACTCATAAAAAAGTTAACGGTCGTTTTGGGTAAAAAAATTTGGTTGTTTTTAAGAATCACTCAAATATCCTCACTGTTATTCAAACTATTAACGATGGGTAAAAAGGACCACCAACTTAGTTTGGTTTCGGATTGCTACTCCAATCAAAAATGGATGTAAAACAACGTCAATCTAGTTCCACTCATACAATAACGAATTTTTGTTACAGGATAGTCGTTTCTCAAAAGAATGTCACATCATTTTTCTGAGAACCGGTCGCCGAGATTTGTAGTGTAATGGAAGCGGTCCCATCATATAGCACCGTACAATGGGTGTTTCGAGTTTTCAAGGCGTTCCGTTCCTCTCGCATACCTGACGATCTGCGGGTCACTGCGACAACGGCTCCATTGTTCTACCTGCTTATTTTAAATTTTGAATTTCGACTGTTTTAAAAACTAATAATAATACCTATATTGTACCAGTGTGAAAAAATACGTGACGTGACAATAGACGTTCTGTAAAAACATTTTCTATTTTTTTTTCTTTGTATTAAAGGCGCCAAACGTGCTGTAAAGGTCAACTTGTAATTGAGGTTATTGACTTCGACGTGTAGTGGTGGCTCTAGCTAGAGCTTTGTACAAGTATAACGAAATGCACTCGTCATACCTAGGGTATACCGTCATTTCAGAATTATAGATAGACTATAATTAAGTAATTATACGACGACACATGAGTACTTTAGAATAATAATAAAAACTTTATCCGTCACGAGAAATTTTATAAAAGGGCTTGGTTGACGATTGTAACAATGAATAAGATAAATTTACATTTTATTTTACCCATGTCTGCGTTATCTCAACGACACTATCAGTACAAAATCTACAAGTAAAAGTACAAATTATCTATTATCTATTTTTATTATATTTGCTATCATCAACTTCTCATTACGAAAGACTACTCTTGCGCAGAGTTCGACAAATTGTATATCTAAATATTATATTTTAACTATTTATTTTTCTGGATGCTAAAATTCAAACCATAACCACACAAAGATTCATACAAGTTGGCGTTTTAATTATGAAGTGCAATGGCAAAAACGAGGTAGAAGAAGACTTTACTTCACTTACCATAATAATATTCCCATTTTCAATTGAATTGCAATTTCAATAATATACAATTTACTTTTAATATAAAATAATCAGTATGTTAACTAAACAATCGTTGTATTCACGTGGGAGTGGTAAGTTATTTAGAATCAATAAAATGTTACGGCATAAGTTGTACGATTCTCCTATTTTGGTATTTCCCATTAATTACTTACAAGTCGCGTCGCGAACTTCTGATACGATTTTTTGAATTCCACTACGCTCTTTTATTTCGATAGTTGATGCAATGAAAAAATTAACCCCAAATATACAAATAGAAACATAAATGAAAACCTCTGTCAGCATTTTAGTAGTTTGACTGAGTTGGGGAAGAAGCATCATTCTCTAACAACTTCCATAGATTAAAATGATGATTTTTAAGTAATATAATAAATGTAACGACGCGTGTCTATACACGATTTCAATCCGAATGTAGCAGAAAGTTAAATTTACCGGTGGTTAAGTACGATAGCTCGCGACCTTAAGAGTTGTGTAACCACTTACCAATCATGCAGAAATGTAAACGCTTGCCAAAACTAACTTGCTTACTAGTACGTGTTTGTATTAATTACAAATGTAATTATTGATTTGTAACTATAATTCTTAATTTCATCATAATGTGTGTCCGATTTACTGGCCAGTTTTATAGCAGCAATATGAATTGCACGATTAGCTTACGTAGTTATCCCTTTCCATAAATAGAAATACTTATATTTATTTGATCAAGGATTTAATTTAACTAACAAGCAGTGTTAGGGAGTTTTATTTATTTATTTATTTTATGGGTCTCCAACAAAGGCAATTCACATTAGAAATTAATATAAAAAACTACAGGAACATTGGGTGTATTCCTTCAATAACTAGAAATAAAAAAACAAACTAAAATAATGACAAACTCTAAATTAAAAACAAACATTGGAAATATAAATTTTAGAGGATGTTTATAGTAAGAAGACCAACGCCAATAGGTAATGTTAAGTTTTACGTGAGGAAATAACCAATAGACTTCCTCATAGGGGTTTAATCAATATTCAAGCACTAGGTAATTGATAGATTCCCGTAATTTGAAGCATGTATCAGTTACATAAAAAACTATTGCATTTCCAATGCAAGCGCACCAACGCGTTTTGAAATCCAAAATTATTCGATATCCGCAAATTGTCTAAAATAGTACAAAACCGGGATGTACGAAATCCAGGAAGTTTCATCGTTTTCTAGTTTTCTCTTTTTTTTTTTAATTTTTAATAATGCAAAAATTGTTTGCGTGATGACGGATTGCTGACAAGGTCGGCAACTTCCTACGAAGCATAGGAATGCAGTAGGCAGGAAGGTAGCGCACAGGTGTATTTATTTGTCTAATGATTTTACACTGGCATTATAATCGTTTCTGTGCCACCTGCAGACTTATTTAAATGATTTCATTTAATTAAAATATCCATGTATCTCTTAAAATTAAGAAGAATTGGAGATGTAGAGCTGCAAAATAATTGCGTTACAGTTACAAGGTTTTCCTATAGGCAGCTCAAAGTAGTGCTTCTACCTTTAAGATATTAGTAAGTAAAAATATTTTGTTTATTATTTTTCAGTGATTTTTCACAACTGGAAAAAACGACAGTTCGACTCCGAAATTCTCGTGACATTGACGATTCTCAGCGTCGTCGCCGTCGTAAAGTCCTATCTGAATTTTGAAAAAAATTGTGGTGACACGCTGTATTTCCCCTCCATCATCACTAAAACAAGGCCTTTAATTACATATAAGAATCTGGTCTAAGTCTACTCCCAGTAAATACTAAGCCTTGGCTAACTTAACTCGAACGTCTTACCATAAAATCTAGTTTGACAAGTAAGTGTCAACGATCACTGTTAATGCTGTTCTTCAACTACCATATATTGTCATGAAAGTTGTTCTTGCTCCACCAGCATTCCATTACTTCTATACATCTAACCAAATGATTATTATAGCAAAAACTGAACGTGGTTCAACCAACCTATGTCTACGAACGAGCTTAGCGCAAGAAACGAAGAAGCTCTATGGCCTTTTTAAATTTTATTTTATACAATTTTGTGATTAAAAGACTTCACAACCAGAGCTTTGATATCGGTTTATTTATTTATCACAAAATAAATGAGTCGGATAAATAATAATGATCCTATAATTGAATTGCGTGGGCGTCGAACCAGCGACATCATGCACGGTAGCCACAAAAGCGAATGCTGCGCTATCGACAGTGACAGTACTACATTAACAATAGTTAATATCTACATTAGCTCTTTTAATTATAACCTATGCACCTAAATTGCAGAAGATCTTAAGTGAGAATCAAACTCACATTGTTGCTACTATCCGCGACTGGCATAGTGAGTTAAAACGTACGCTTTTCTTTGTTTCTCGAACTGACAGTGTAGGTTCGAAATACATAAAATTGTACAGCAGTAGTTCAATTACATTTGTTAATAAACTTTTGTAAAAGTAAAGATACTTCTTATCTATTTAACCAGATGATCAACTAACTTAATATTGTAAGGACACAATCTACAGCATAGGTCACATTCTTGAGCAACTACTAGTCGCTGTATGTACGTATTTAGTGTATAATAAATACATACATAACTAGTTCTTTATATGAAGTAGGTCGTCTTATGAATCATCTATACAAGGTAAACAAACTCAGTTAATCCAATAAAACGTTAAAATTGCGCGTAAAACTACCCACCGCATTTAAGTAACTGAATGAGTATTGTACACTGACCTGTCCAGTAGCTTTCTTATAACGGTGTGTTGCTTCTCGCACGAGGTCCCTGACCAGCAGATCTCCAGCACCACATGGCACCAGCACCCGCACAGACCCAAAACACACTGTCACCTTCATGTCAGCACTGCTCACTATGATTCACCACTGAATAACGCCACACTAATCACAACGCGTCACAGTATCCACTCGCTAGCATATTAGTTTGTCGACAAACTAATAGGAGCAATGAATGCTCTGATACACATGGTATAGGCAACCCTGCCTCCAAGTCGCTCACGAACCACTCGCGATACAAAAAGGACAAAAACATCAAATCGTACGTATGTTTTCATAGCGTAATCCAAGTTTCACGTCGCATCACTGGTGTAGGACACTTTACACACAATATTATGTTAAATTCACAGATGAAACACTAAATTCACATTCAAGTTTGATCACATATCGATAAGATTACGCGAAATGAAACACGGTAACTATAGCGCGCGCGCTCTCAACGGCAGCAACGGTCGTAGCAAGGAGTATGAATAAGAATTTGAACTTTGAAGTTGTTTGTAGCGGAGTGGCGCGGGTAGAGGGGAAGGGACGCGACGCGACCGGTTCCCGCTCGCAGCCAATAGGCGGCAGCGTCGCGGCCCGCAGCTGGTGCGCTTGTGGTTGTAGACTGCCGTGCCGCGTCATACCTGCCTTGCTCCGGTTTGTATTTTACTCGCATACCAAATATTACACATTATTTTGAATGAAACCGCCCTTAATTACAACCTCAACAAGTTCAGGAAAAACCTAAGTTTCTTTAATCTTACTCAGGTACACTTTGACTCACTCATATCGGTCACATTTTGTTCATACGTAATTGTTACAACAACAAGACCATTTCAATAATTGTTATTCAATTGATGTATCCACTTTACAGTAAGTACATAGCTATATCAAAGGTATGCAGAGTAAATATAAGTTATCGTACATTACGTCGGTTGATGTCATCCAGCATAACTGAGTACCTAATAGATATTTATGTAGGCAGTACCTACCTACTTGTCCTTTGCAAATTTCATTCTGTTGCATAGACTTGTTTACTTGTTTATTCAATATTGCTATGTCAACCAGTTTACCTACACCAGATAATGTTATGAAACAAAAAAATCTTGACACGTGGGAAGAATTTACCATTCCACGTTTACGTAATACCTATGTATTCCTCAGACGTTCACTATCCGCTATCTAGACCCAAATTAACCAGAACAAGGTAACACCTACAAGGGTTATCAGACTTTTTTTGACGTCAGCCTGTTGCAGCCTTTTCTTTTACTCCAAAGTGTAAGAGGATCTTGGCCCAACGGATCGCTACATTGCTTCAAATTAGACATCTCTGGATAATTTTATTATTACATTTTTTTAAAATATCGTGGTAGTCTTTTGCTACACTCACGGGACTAAACAAAGTGGTGGGGTGGTGTATTTTAAGTTCTAACAATCATGATACATAAAACTTTATTGTTAATCCTAATGTATGCTCGTAGTATATATTGGCATGAGAAGTCGCATGTTTAAAGTTATCATATCACCGTGAAAGAATGACATAATATCGACGATTGGCATGCTATTCAATTGCATTTCGTTCGGACCCTTCCTTTTTTCTCTACATTACTAATATTCTCCATTGCAAAATCATAATGCTAGCTTCGAGTTCGATATTCTGACAGGTCTACCCCAAAAGTAATTGAAATATCGACCCCGATGCCTTTTTTGGTAGAGCGCACAGGAATGATGTCGGCAGTCGGACACACTATTCAATGTACCTACCGGATATCAATAATTTACACAATTTATTATTAATTTTAGTTATAAGTGTAAAATACCTACACACATAACTAGGAATAATAATACATAAATTGTGGAACTAGATCTCGAACCCTCTGTTTTACTACTGACGTTATTTCGCCAACTGCAGCGTATTATCAACGTGACAGATGTAATCAAAGAACCCCTTTTTACTTTTATACAAGGGCAGGTGCTACACTTAACTTAAAATAGTATTATTTTCTAATTAACCCTTTCACACACCTTTCAGACACAATAGTAAAACAATGCACGTGTACCATATATGGTACACTGCACTGGGAACGTGTTAAAATACTGACTTTAAAACCTAAAGCATGGATGATTTCTCTATAATGACACGACTGCCTTAAATGGCGGAGTGGTGGTTGCGTATGTAGCTGCCTCGCACGAATAATATAGGTCGCGGGTTTGAATAGATTCTCACGCAAGTCATTTCATCATAACAGCCAATTAATGTCCCACTGCAGGGACGGACCTCCTCCCGTGACGGAGGGATACTTGGCCTAATACCACGCTGGCCAGACGGATAGGTATAGGGTTTAATATCAAGTTTTCCTTCTTTATATGTAAAGATAATATTCACAGATAGTCCCTTAGACGGTTTCTACGACATCCATGGGACGAGATGGGTTGGTGATATATTGTATTCTTACTCCGTCACCATACGGAAAACCACAGGCAAGTCATTTATTTGTGTGGTATATAAACGATCGTTTTGAGCCTGGCTGTTCTCTGTAGGTATCTGTTAAATTGATGTTTGTAGAATTCTTCGCGAGAGATAGGGCATGATTTCTAGAGCGAGAAGTCTGTTTTATTAACTAAAGAGAAAAAAATATGCAATTCCTACATACTTAGGACATTCTTACACAGTAATTCGACTTTTTTGAAAAAAAAGTATTTTACTTCACCTTTTAGGAGACCAATTATGGAAACAGTAGAAATTATATTAATAAAAAATACAATGGAATGAAACACTTTCTCCTACTCTTCTTGAAATCCGTTACAAATATATGTAGGTACTTGTTACCTACTTATATCTGACAACCGCCTTGGGGAAATATTTGTGTAAGTAGACGGACTGATAATAAATAGTGTCATCACCTTATCCCATCACAGGGTAAGTCAAAGAGACCTCTAAACATTAAACAGTGAAAATCTCTAGCAAAGACGATAAACTTGACAAAAACACGATACAGTAGATGTCTGGCCTTACAGGTCCTATAGGATATTCAAGGTCTGCCTGTTTGCAGGGGTTTTGTGATCTAATATTATAAGTGGGACCCCTGCGTAACAAAATCAGCTCGGAAAGTTCATTTTAAAAGGCGTATGGGCAGATATTGACAATAACTTGTAATATATTTCTTCGGTAACTGTTAAGTACAACTGTAAATCCACTGTGTATGTTATAGTCTTGGGTGGTAGACAAACACGCTACCTCATGGATAACCTTTTCGTTACCTAAACGGTCGTAGAAAATGAATAAATAAGTTTCCATTGGCATTGGAAAGGAAATTCGTTCATTCTTCATTCCTGTCACGTTTATAAATGATTAAGGTGTAAATAAAAACAATTCAGCTGATGTAAACCACTTTTAATTTGTAATAAGTAATAATATTGCTTAGGTAATTGAATTTAAATAAATAAAAATATACAATACACTTGCTACATAAGGCGCAATTCAAGTACCCTACTAAAATTATGATAATTTTTTATTTTTCTATAGTTTTTTTTTATATTTGCATCAAGATCTGTTATTCAGATTAAAGCTGCTTACTTTGGACTTAGGTTTACAAAAAAAGGGGTAGATATTTATAAGGATTTTGTCAAACTTATACAATAACGCAATAGGGCAATACGGAGATACTTAACGGTTGGTAATACGCAATTCAGCTTCTTCACTGGTATTTTTTTTAACTCTGTAGGTAATGTTAATTAGCAGGCAAATTCTATAACTTTTTCAGTCGCTGTCAAATTCTGATAGTCTAACAACTTTATTGCAAAAACATACTTAAGTACATTTTATAAACTTACATATTACATGGTTAAATTAATAAAATAGGCGCAAAATGTCATGAACCAAATATAAATAATAGTTAGCAATTTTATAGCTCGATCTTCCTACGTCTATTTTTATACTTGACCCCTGCAAGTAAAAAGTTATTATGTATTTGGTCTCTAAGTTCAAAGTAAACACCAATAATGTGAATATAACAGAAAAAACAAAATATATATAATATTCTATGTAATTTTTAACCATTTATAATTCGACCGATCGATACATTGAATTACTTTAATAAAGATCACATTATTGTAATTCTTCAATGAGTATATTAAAAACATTCAAATATTGTTTAACTACTCGCCTAAGAAAGTACACTAAAACTTCTGATCATTTTTTAGTTCATTTATAAAAAGATGAACCAGTAAAGTTATGAAACAACATACTTAGTATGGTAAGTGCACACTTTGCAATGTCGCGAAGTCAACTTGAGTTAAGTACTAATTTGACTCTTTGTTCTCACGAGACCAGTGATAATATTACATTTTTTTAATTATAGGTATCTTCGACCATAGAGGTTCCATACCTAGGTGACGAATATAGAATAGCCTAGCGCTTTTGTTTTTAAATTAATGTTTATGGTCATGTCGCGCATGACAAAGTACTATTATCGTGAGATTAGTGCCCCGCCTGCTTCAATAAGAAAGGAAGTGGGATTGATTTTTTTTTATGTGCATGCAGATGAACGATCTCGATGGACACCCATCTAAACGTCATCCCATAGAATGACTCGATGATATTACTTAACCTGTCTTACTATTTAGTATCGATTGAGATTTATCTAACTGGCAAACCTTTATTGAATTAAATTTTTAAGAGACATATACAGGCCACGGCCATCTCACAAAGTGTGCACTTTTCATTGGTTGTTAAAAGTATGTAAGTTTTGATTACAAGCTTATACATAAAAGTAGTTTGGCACTATGTGTAAATACACCGACATGAACAATTTATAATCGAAATACTGACAGTTAAAATAGCAAACAAGATTCATTTGTTTAAAAATAAAAAATATATCTTCATAGCGTGGTTATACTTAGGTACAGTTCGCGCAATTTAACTTGGCTGACTTGAAGTTACAGTAACTTAAAAAAGGCCGGCATCCCGCCATTAAGTTCCAACATGAAATTTGCCCCGCCGCCATTTGCAATAACTTCAAGGAGGCCATCTTAGATTGCACGAACTGTATTTATTTGTAAGTGGAATAGCACTTGACAGGTGATTAACAATATTTACAAAGGTTAACAATCTCTAGGTCTCACTTGCACATTTAGCGTGCTCGTCATTATATACAAGTCTCTGACTAATACGTATATCAATCCATATTAAGCAATCAAAACCAATATTATGTAAAAAAGAAGCAAATTTAATACAAAAAATCTCAATGTAAAAAACCTTTTGTGCTTACTTTACTGTATTGCATTATGACGATTGTAAATGTTAAAATATGACATAAAATGGCAAGTCTGTCCATGTAGTGACGGAGTAAAGTACTTGTTTTCACCAGCTTATCTCAAGCCATGACAGTCTTCAAAGTCGGCTTAGGAAAGGTACAGATTACATATACGAAAGAAAATATAAAACATTTGTATTTGACATAACCGTACAGCAACACATCTGGTCAGCGTGGTGGTATTAGTAGTTTTTCGAGTGAGTTTCCCTCCGTCACTGGAGGAGGCCTATGCCTTCAGTGGGACATTATTGGGTTGTTGTGATGATAAAATACAAGTAACAAACATTTAACTAAATAATTTTACTGCCTCAAAATTGTTAAGTACATAAAAGTAAATAAAGTACCGTCGCATTTTTATCTTCAGAATCAGATGTAAAAAGCCTCAAAGATGAAAATATAGAAACATTTAGAATTCACTATTTTTAAGTATAATCTTAAAACAACGACCATAAAATTACATGAAAATTGACACATAAACTTATTACATTACAGTTAAATAATGGAAAATAATTGATATTTATATTAATACACAGAATATTCTACAACAAATATTCCTTGTGGTGTTTATGGTTATTGATTGTACTTTAAGTCTCACGGCTATCTTCTTATTTACTACATGATATTACTTCTCCTATACGGAATACATATAAATTCATATATAAGGGGACATGATAATGGCACTTCTTTAATGGCCGAAGAAGGCATTTAAGTTGACCAATAGGCGGTAGATGTGTCCAAGTAAAAATAAAAAATCGTGATATTGGACTTTAACTTTACTCAAAATAAGAAGAATCCGCTTTTTATAACACAGAGACTAAGGAGACAGTGCTCATTATCAAAAGACTCACAATTAGTGACTAGATTAACGGAAAGAAAGGCCAAACTGTTATTATTAAATCGTAATACCTTTTATAAATACAGACAGAACTCTACAACATCTGTCCTCATACGCGTACTATATTTGTTATTATAATATATAAGGCAGGTAAAAGAATACTACGCAGCATTAACTTCAGGCTGTGGTAACATTTTTTACTCTAAAGATATTTTAAAATGCATTACAATAACATTCATACGATGTTAGTTCACACCACATTACAATTCCAGTCTCAGAAACTAGAGACAATCTATACATATCAGGGACCAGCCCTTATTCTAGAACATCGATTCATTAACAGAGATTGGTCGCTCAAATTCGAATTCCTATAACGTTATCACAAGACAAACCATAAATAATTCTAAGTCAGAGCACCTTATAATTGTAGAGATCATCGCATACTCCTACAGATGATGCGTCGCGCCATCTCATGGCACATTCAGCTGTACACGAATATCATACAGTGTTATATTAATAGGTACATATTGACACAATTTACATAGTACTAAAACATCAGAGTAGAGGCACGTCAGCATAATGATACAGTACGCGTCTGCGAAAACGATACGCTATCACACTACGACCTCGATACACAACTATTAATTTTAAACAAACAGAAAGCGGGTCATCGTTTTATTGAGTATTCTTCCAATTAGAGAGCCAAACTTCCCCCCAGTAATAGTTTTTAAATTAAATCTTTAAAAGTTTCTTGTCATGACAGCTCAATACATTTGAGATTTAACTTATCACAATTGAC
This sequence comes from Schrankia costaestrigalis, assembly GCA_905475405.1. Taxonomy (NCBI): domain Eukaryota; kingdom Metazoa; phylum Arthropoda; class Insecta; order Lepidoptera; family Erebidae; genus Schrankia; species Schrankia costaestrigalis. The sequence goes on from FR997832.1 coordinate 8,665,441, forward strand.
CAAAGGCATTACAAGGGTAACGTGTAGAACGATGCACAGTCAAGTCACAAAAATTAATTTATCACCACTCTCATATCACATAATATCACTAAACATCACTTTCTCCGTCAGTGACATGCGCGGGCTGTCCGAAGTTCCTCGTGATAGACTCGCTGACGGTGCGAATGTTCGCGAGGTACCTGTGCGCCGGCTCGTCCGAGTCGTAGATGGCGCTGAGGGACTCCAGCGAGACAAGCGCCTCGGAGTCGAGCAGGCGTGAGGAGGCGCGCGACGACACGTCATCATCGCGGTCGAAGTAGCACGAGTTGACGTCGCTGAGCGCCGCCTCCGCGTCCGTGAGCCCGGCCTCGTTCAACATGGACACGTTCTCGAGCGCAGGGTCGTCTGTCGTGTAGCCTGTGCTCTCTGGTTGACAACCCTCGCCGTCTCCCTCGCCCTCTGAACACGATGAACTCCATTCGGATTGACTCTCGCCGTATAGACCTATTTCTCTATGATTAGAAGCGGTCACCTAAAAACATAAGCTGGTTATTTAGCTAATTACAGACACATTAGTATATTTTGAATACAATAAATAAATAAAATATTATATATAAATATATTAAATAAAAATGTATTTTAAACAGCATAGCCGATTTTATTAGTAAGCACTTACCCGATGATGTAGTCTTTCCTGAATTTCTTTTTCCTTTTCTCTTTCCCTAACTATTATTGGATCTGGTTTCCTCTCGTTCGGCGGACTGCAAATTCAATCACCATTTAAAAAAGAATAAACATGATTTATAATCAAAAAAAAAAATTTTTTATAGTTCATATAGTGACCTGCTTCGGTGTCGTTCATGTACTGGCGAGGGTAGTTCCACAACAACGTCTGTGGGTAAAACTCCTGGGAACTCGGCCTGACCGGGGGCCCTGCCTGGACTTAATACTTCATGTCGTGCCACTTGTGTGATGGCCGCTAGGCCCACGGCGTGTAAAGGACTACTATTGTTATTATTGCAATTCCGCATCGGCTCTAAAGAAGGATTTGCACCTCTGTAAATAAAAATAAAGTGAATTGAGGATTAAATAATCAACTCCTTGTATATTCAATATCTTATTCGAGATTTGATCCTAGTGTACAGTCTTACCTAAGTTCCAGTTTCAATTCCTTGCGTTCCGTTTTAGGTGGATTAATTTTAATTAAGTTTTTGTCATCCAGAAGTCTCTGAATTTCTCTTTCGAAGGGAGGCACGCAGGCGACATCGGATGGACTCCGCTTAGAAAATGGTTCTCGTTGATCGTGATTCAGATGTTTTAAATTCGTCGGTCGACTCCCTGAACTCGAGAAGGAACTAGTTCGCTGTCCAAGCCTCGTCGCCACATCCTTTTTATCAGTTTGACAGCATCCGTCCCTTTTCGCGGAAGCCTGAAGCATGCTAATAATACTTCTCTGCAACTTTTCGTCGTCTTTTTGGAAGTCAACACTCCCGTCGATGAACTTATCTTCGAGAGATGGTTTTCGAGCGATCTTGTGCTTAGCGTAAATCTCGCTGACGTGATTTACAATGGGCTTGCCGACTCGAATAGGCGGATAGTCGTAGGCAGGACTCGGATTAGTACGTTGCGGTCGAGCGGGTAGCCACTGCGAAGGTCGGGGCGGGGAGGGTGACGCGTCAGTGGTTCGCGAGTAGCTCTCATCGGATGAGCTGAGGCTGGGCGAGCGCGTCAACGAGCTAAGCTCGTCAGCAGAGGAGTGTACGCGGGGGCTGCGGGCTAACGGGAGACTCTCACTTGAACGAGGTCGGGGGAGGCGCGGGGGTGCACGACGCTTGTGCGCGGGCGCGGGGCGGGGCTCCTGTGGTCGCGGCCACGGAGGGACCAGGGCGCGTGGGGGAGGCCAGCGTGGGTTACCTCCCACACCGTGCGGTGGGGGTGGTGGGGGATTATCATCATCTTTATTCCGCCTGCCTTTACTACCCTTACCGTTGTTACCGTTTTGGTGTGCGTTTGAAGGTAATAGAGGCTCATTTTCCCCTGCTACTGATGATTCTCTAAGTGGAGGGAGTCGAGAAGGTTGTGCCGCTGCTCTCCTTGCAGAGTTCTGTAGCATCGCGAGCGGAGTAGCCACGCCGCCGTAAGCGGTCGGTGGATTTGATGACGACCCGTTGGATGGGTTTTGCGTTGTTCCGTTAGAGGGCGCTCTGTCGGTCAGGAAGTATGTCGTCATCTCACCTTTACCTTTTACCTTGACTTTACCCCTACACACAAACTGATAAGGCATATCTTTTAACACTTGGTACACTTCTTCTGTGACTTGGGTGTGGTTTGGCAATCCAGTAGAATCCATACGCGAGGCAACGTTTACTGTGTTACCCCAAATATCGTATTGTGGTTTCCTTGCACCGATAACACCGGCAACTACAGGACCTACGTTAATACCTGTGAAACACATTAACTTTAAATGAGAGTCTCACAACAGTTTTGTTTAGTTTGGGCGTTGTGTGAATCTGTGAGGAACATTATATTATTACTAGTAATAGCTTACCAACACGTAGCATGAAGTTATTGTACGAGTTGTCGTTAATATCTTTCAGTTTGTCTCTCATAGCGAACACAAATTCAACTAATGTCGCCATGTGCTTGCGAGTGCTCGGCTCATCTGTCATCTTCCTGTCAGGAATGAGGCCTACGGCAGCCATGTAGGTAGAGCCTACTGTTTTAATCTTGTCTATTGCAACAAATCGATCTTCTCCCAAAAGCTGGAAAAAAAAGTTGGTATTAGTATTAGGTATTTGTATCAAGTCGAATGAAGGTGGACGTCTTATGGCTATGTTGATGATCTTAAAGTAAATAGTAAGCACTGTCTCCACGGCCTCAGTGGTCCCATATCAGTTAGTCAAACACAAAGCTTTACGTTTTTTAGTAGTGTGGCATTAATATTGTACGCTTTCAGATGTCGATATTTTTTTTAGACTTTAGAATATAGTTTCTTGTGGTTACAAACCACGCAGAGACCAGCTTTCGTCACTGACTGCAGGACACTTCGTCAATGACATATGACGCTGGCCAAACGTATTTGTCTAGGCTCAGACTTAAGGTTCAACACATTTTTTATTCTTATTGGGTCACCTATATGGTGAAAAAAGGATTAAAAAGAAATTCTATAACTCACCTCATCAAAATCAGCAATAATCTCGTTCAATAACCTCAGACACTCCATGCCCTGGTTGTTTCCGTCCAGCTCCATGTAGAACTCGTGGTAGTTGGTGATGGACGCGAAGACGACCCCCACTCGTTGGTACGACTGGTGGTACAAATCCTGCCAACCGCGCCTCTTGCGTCAGACACAAGTCGCAGCGTGCACAAGCCATGCCAACACGTTAGGGAGACAGTGACAGACAAAGATATAACTAACAATTTTTCATTACGTATTCTTTTTATATCCGATTTTATAGTTCTTAAAAGCAAGTGAGCTTCTAGAGTGCATAACTGCCTGGACACAAGTTTGCAGTTCCAACAACTAGATGTCACTACTTGTAGTGAAACGAAGATTGTTCTATTTTGTTTAACAAATCTACAGTGCCTGAGATACGAGTTTATTTGTAAATTTGTATTTGTTTTAGGGTAACGTTAAGCCCTTGACAATTATAGTGTACGTTTTTGAAGTCTCGTGATTCAGAGGGCTTAGTATTAAAAAAGTTTGTAGGACGTTTACACGGTTGTACTAGAGTGAGTTTTAATTTCTGGTGTATAATTATGTAGTCTGTCTCTATATCCCAATAGTGTAAAGTGCAACACATAAGCAAAGTGAATACAATTGATTCAAACACAGATGAGTGATAATTTGTGATTGCGTTCATGATTTTTGTGGCAATGAACAGAAGTTGCAAAAAGTCAGCTTGATTCAGGAACAATATTGTTAGCTGTGCATTAGCATAGCTAAAAATATTGTTCATATAAGATGCGATTTTTCATCTAACAACTCTTGCTGTAGGCATTAAACCGTTTGAAGCGGGAACTTTTACTGACTTTTATTAACAACTCGAAGTATTTCCAGCCCACCCAGGACAATAATTTTTGTGACAATAATTTAGCATTAATAATTATTTTGTGGTGGATCCCGCAACCTTGCGTACAGCAGTCGCTTAGGCGACCGCTTTTCCAGAGATTATTTACTATTATTTGTTTGAGTATCAAGAGCCTGATAAATGAAAATGGTACACAAATTGCGTAAACCTATGACGAATAATGTTAAGTATGATTTCTATGATGAAATTTAAACAAAATCGTGATAATGGTGCATATCATGCTCACGTAACATCGAATAAGCAAACGTTCCCTCAAAACACTTATGCAAGCAAATTCTTTCATAGCTGTTGTGCTTTCATAAAATTATTAAAAGCTATTGCAAAATAAGCACGAACCATTCCTTAGTACAGAGTAACATTTTAAAAGCATAGATTTACAATTTTAATGCACCGCCATCTATGTTTCTTTACAGAAAACTTTGCCTATAATAGCAAATTTTTGAATTTTTTACGTTGATATTACTTTTTAAGAACGTTTCGTGCTCATGAGAAAACAAAAAGCTCTCTGTATAGTTACCATGTTCGTTCTAAATTGATTGTCTAAGAAATGCGTAGCAACGTGGGCCGGTAATAGATTGAAAAGGATCCGTTTGTTCGAAGCCTGGAACGAAAAGTTTTAAAATTAAATTTTAAAATTTAAACTGTTGTTATGAATACCGATAAACAGGAAAGATTATATCTTATTTTCTGGTACAAATTTAGTATAAAACCAAATAAGAAAAAAAAAACACAAAATACAAATGTATCCAAACCTGTAAAGCATCCATGTCCCTTTTCTCATCTCTAGCTTGTGCTTGCCAAAGAAAGTCGAGACGCGCCGTCCATTCCGTCTGCCTTGCGTGGAGCAACACAGCCAACGCTAATGCTACGGTCCAAGCGCTAGCTACATACGCTGAACCTATCGTGCCGGGACTAGAAATTATAAAGAAATATTCATTAGTAGATAGTCAAAGACTATGAAAATTGAAGGTTATTTTCTAAAACTTACGCAAATATGCCATGCAGACAGCATCATAAGACCCGAGAAGATCCTAAAGTTTCATCATAATCATAACAGTCTATTAATGTCTCATTGCAGGGACGGGCCTCCTCCCATGACGGAGGGATACTTTGCCTACTAATACCACGCTGGCCAGACGAATTGGTATAGGGTTTAATTTCAAGTTTTCCTTCTTTTTATTTCGTAAAGATAATATTCACGGATAGCCCCTTAGTCGGTTTTTACGACACCCATGGGATAAGGTGGGGTAGTGATATTGTATTTTTACTCCGTCACCACACGGAGACCTAAAATATGCGGATCGTATAATATTAGGATTTTTTTTACATCTTTACCAGATTATAGAGTCGATCCACTAAAGAAGATTCCTTCATAAGAAATTTTTTATCATTTAATTTACACCACTATACCTTTGTCATTCTGATTCATGCTCTTTTTGATCTCTTTAAAACACTTGCATTAATAATTTTAGGTAGCCTTTAGCAGAAGGGCATCTAGATATCGATACCACCACTGTGAAACCTTAATTCACCTTTAAGCAGTGTAAATATGTTATAGTGTTTAGGTGAAAAAGTTTAACAACTTCTGTCAACGGTAGGGAGCGGTTTAGCTGTGCTTTGGCATTGCTTGACGCCCATCATATCAGCCAATGGACGTCCACTGCTGGACATAGGCCTCCTCCAAGTATTGCCACCTTGTGTGATCCTGTGCCTCCCTCATCCATCGGCTTCCCGCTGTCCTAACCAGTTCATCGGTCCACCGTGTGAGAGGTCTCCCCACCCTGCGCTTGACACAAACAAAATAATTTTAAAACATACTTACTCAGTCATAAGATCGTAACAATCGAACAAGTCCTTATGATATCCAAGAATCACAGCCATGTAACCAGCAGTCATAACAGATAGAAGTATTCCTTTCACCAGTATGGGCAACCTCAGGAAAACAGCCACTACCAACATACTGAGGCAACATCCAAGCGTTATGTATAGTGGTATAGGACATGCTAAGTGTTCCGTACTACTCCAAAGTTTTTCAGCTAACTCTCCTGTCAATGCTCGAATATTTTCCATAGTTGTAGTGTTGCCTGTTAGGTTCGCGCATAGTTCCATTCTGTGACATGTTATCTGTAAATTATAATTTGCAATTTAATATAAATAATGTCCCCAAAAAGATAGGGTCACCAGTCCATTAAAGTTTTCGTTGGGAACTTGGAAAATAATTTCCCCTGGAAAACAAAAGAAGGAGAATTTAACAGAATACCTTATACCCATTAGTGATTCGTCTGGCCAGGGTGGTATTCTGTTATTTAAAAACCTCACTAGGAATATCTAAGAGATCAGGCAGCTGATCGAACATTAGCAAACAGCTACGAAGGACCTAACTCGAATGATATTAATTATACAATAGAAAAGAAAAATACAATATTTATTCAGACCTATTGGGGTATAAAATCTTTAAGTATTACACTTACCACATTAACTTGTCCAACTGCATACCCTAATACAATAGTAAACGTTGTTATCGCATTTCTCAATGTAAAAGGTCTGGATACATCACACGGTATAATCCTCAACCTAGCTGCTAAGGTCAGTGCCAGTACTGCAGCAGACCATGCGAATGCAGTCACGAAGAGTAGTAACAGTATGAGCGTTTGTGGTAATACTGAAGCTTGGAGAGCTCCGGCAGCGCCTAATGCGAATAAAGCTGCTCCTAAAGATCCTGCCCATCCGCCGTCTGTTGATGCACGGTACTGAAAAAACAAGATAATAATTATGATTTTGAGAAACAATTTATTTTTATAAACTTGGTCAGGTAGATTTGTATAGTAAAGTATTTAAGTTTTCGATACATACAAATAAAAAAAAAACAGTAGGTAGGAGACTTAAATAGTGGGGTGATAAGTCTCACCTGAGCTTCCTTAGCATTGTCTTTGAAGCAGAGAGTAAGTAGATGTACGTGCGTCGCCTTCTCCCGGTGCACGGAGCGCGCGTCGATCGCTTGTGCGAGGAACTTGTTCACACGGTTGGTAGGCTGGTGGTACACAGACGAGTGACGCTTTTTCAGCGGCCGCTTGAATTTCTCCGTCACTTTGTTCTGTAAACACCCGTGCAATACGTTCACGAAACTATCTCCGGAGACCAAAGCAACAAGATCTAACCACCGATATTTACAACAAACACAATGGAATGCATTTAGATACATATTTGTATTTGCCTACTTGGAGCGTGAAGGGGTACATTTAATGTGGCTCAACATTTTTGACGAGGTCAGGGTACACACAGGTCCATGCTGACTCCATGCGTCACAGATGGAAATTTAAAACTGACCTTAGAATACAAAAGATCCGGAATCCGAAGCAGCATCACATTATTAGAATAGTAAAGAAATGAAATATAAAACAAAAACATGTTCGCAGAGATACGAATTACAATGTTGGTAAAGAAATGGAAATAGTATTAAGATATTTACTTTGACTGAGGCGAAATTTACAAGAATCAACTTTTGAGATCAAGATTAATAGTAGTAATTGAAGTTATACTTAAGTTTTGTGTTTGATTATTTCTTAAAGTAAGTAAAATTAATTTCTAGTTTAGACTAGGTAGTAAGCAGTGGAAATAATCAAGCACCAAATAAAATCATGTGTGAGTTATAATAAGAGGGCATATGTGGTGGCATGCAAGTTAATCGACAGTCCGGTTCATGCCATGCTCGTGGTGCTGAGGTGACTAGTCACGGGGTTACGAGTGAAACACAGTTCCGTGCGTCCGGCTTTATTTTCGAACATCATTCATTAAAAAAAAAAACAATTTCAAGTAAAATAAACACTTTGACAATTCTCAAGTAAGAAACAGTGATAGTGAGTGGTTGTGTGCTCACGTCGGTATTAGTCGATATCCCTTTTCCGTGTAATCGATTCACATGTGAACAGAAACAGAATAGCGAACGTATTCGCGACAGGTGCGACCCACAGATATTGCTTGTGGTGAATTGCGTACCTACACTCAATTGAAGGGAATTTATAGTGTGTCGCCCGGTAAATGGTGGAAAACAATAATACACATGAACAACATTTTGTCTGCGCTTACTGTTTCAGCGGGTATTTGTTGTGGAACTAAAGTCCAAGGTCGGAATATCTGAAAAATAACGAGCAGACATCTCAATTTAGTCGCTGGTATACTTCAGTGTTCCACGCAATGTTCAATTTACAAGTTAAGTCAATACTGACCGATTGTAGCCGATATGGATAACGACCGTGTCTCTAAAGTTTCAAGAACAATTACGATGTTTGGCTCAACATCAAAAACAACAATGAGTGAATTGTTGAACAAACCAGCAACTAAATGAACAGTCGGGGAACAATCGCTATACTCTGAAGTAACTCGTTCGTGCTAAGAGTTAACAAGTTTATCTATACGTTGATATCAGGGAACGGTTACTTAACTAAACTGTGTTTGTGTTCTCGTGTTTTGTAAAAAAAAATAAAGAAGAATGAAGTTTGGCATAAATGAAAATCGTAAATGTAGTGCGAAGCGTATTCAAACAGTCTTCAAGTTCCTCGCAAAATTATTTCTGTAGTAATCATGAAAAAGCTTCAGTGCACACCTTATTTTTATAAAAAAAGCAGTATAGATTTAGTTGTAAACCACCACTCAAACCATTACTAACTACAAGGAAACCATTAAGCGAGGTATCATTCGACACACAGTAACTACGAGACGCATCGTGATCGCTATGTATAGGTCGATGCGGCTCGCGTAACTCATATCTGTGAAGCGTGAAACTCATTTACGCGGGTGATATAGCAATATGGCTCTGTTACGCCTACGCAAGACCTATCACCATATACTAGATCATCCTACAAGGCAAGTGTGAGCCCGTGCACTCCGCGGCATGCTCTGGCGTATGTAGCGGCGAGCACGAGTGCTTTCTACTACGTATACGCACTTGCTTTGTTTATTAATTGTCTGTGCTTTATTAGTTTATCGTTAAGGCATTGTCATATCACAAAATTAATCTGAACTTACATAGTGTGGCAATATTAGTACAACTGTAATAGTCGGGTCTATATTTTTTAAGATACGTTTATTTATTTTTTATAAAACCTACATTTTTTGTTTTAGTTTTATACTCTGTCCTATTTATGTATTAAGTATAGGGTGGTCTAACTAGTAAACAAAGTAAGAACACTATTTGTAGTAAGCATTTTTTAGACTATATTATCCTTAAATAATATCGTGTTAGAGCTAGACAGACGACTATTAATTAACAACAACCTTTCGTCATTATAATCACGAATAAATAACAATATTTTGTGATAAGACAATACTTAGTAAATAGCCGTAAACCCAAAACAAGTCGTTATAAGTCGCACAAAAAGAAGGTGCGTATGCATAATATAATCTAGTGTTGGGAGGGTCTGTGTGGACCGTAGCATGTGTGCGTAGGGCGTGGTGCTGCATGACTGCGTCGAAGGTGTGTTGGTGCGGTGCCGTGGCGGGTGTATGCTGGGGTGGGGCGGGGGACGGCGCCTGCATCGCGGCTCTCACGTCTTCGGCCCGCAGCGCCGCCAGCCGCAGCGCCTCCGCCGAGCCGGGCTCCGCGTGCAGCGCGCGCCGCAGGTCCAGCACCTGCCGGCACACGCACCCGTCACCCCCCGGTACCAAGCGTTACGTAACAAACTACACACGACACGACGACGGAACGACGGTAGGTATCTACATCATTCGGATATCATATCAGATGTTCTGGGTATGAGCTTTCGGATTTGGGGGATACAGATATTCCTAGGGTTAAAGTATTATGCGATAATTATCCGGTTAATCGGTACATACAATGGACAACAACAAATTTAAGTCGCTATCGCGAGAAAAATAGTGGTAACTTTTCTAATATATATTTAATCCCGAAATTTTAATAACTCTTTGATAGTGGTTTAATCTACACAGTCTAAAAAAGTAAGTAATATACCTATTTCCAGTGTACGCTGCTATAATAAGGGCTAGATAATTTACTTTCATAAGCATTTATAATATTCACTCTATAAAAAGCTAAATTTCTTGAAATGTTCGTAGAGGTTCTAACGAGAATAATAATTTTATTTACATCTCTCGAAAACAGTTACCGCCCGGCCAAGGAATAGTTTATTAAAGGTGTACACGTACGTATGCTAAAAACCCTTTAAGTGTATTAGAACATTTTTAGGATATACCCAGACCTGCCGTCATCCCTCGTCACGCGTTTTTCAAATGCCGCGACTGACTCAGTTTTGGGTAGCGTACAATATTTATTTATATTACTAGCTACATCATTTAAAATAATACACAACCTGGAAAATTACCAATGTTTCTTATTTTAAACATTCAGAATAGGTACGATAACAAATATAAAAATAGTTACAAATTAAATAAAAGAAAACAAGAGAACTTACCTTGAAAGCGTAGTGTAGGTAGATCACCAGTACGTGAAAAATAAATGTCACTCGAGACAAACATTCTGAAGAGCGAGATAAAGCCGTGGACATTAAACTCGTACTATTTAGCCATGTCCGCAAGGGTGCAAAACTTTTGCAAAAAGTCAAAAGTGCAAACAGTAACATTTTAACTTTATATAAAAATAATAAGATCGGAATAATTTCTCTTGATAACTTTGGATGCGAAAACTGAAGACGCCCTTTAGTGCTTATGTGTGATAATAGCTCGGCGTGAGGACGGGACGAGCGCAAACGATTTCCGCAACAAGTTGGACAAGAGGAATTGTTCCGTGACATGTTTTTGCTCGTTCCCAAGGAGTTTGTCATAAGTAAAGTACCTTCCTAGCTGCATTGGCTTTCAGCTCCTGAGGAGAGGCGGCCATGTTGGAGAAAGGCACGTCCACGTTGAACTTAATGGAGTGTAGCAGTTGAACCACTACGTTAGATACATTTTTGAATGATAGTTTGCGGCGATTTGCTGAGCCCAGACCCACGCTGGCTGTTAGACACATCTGTAAGAATCATTTTTTATTGTAACTGGAAAAAATCAGTGGAAGTAATAAGGGTTCATTTTGTGTGGTTGGTTACAACGGCAACCCCGCCCGTGGCCAGTATCACAGATGTCTATGGGCTGCACTTAAATTTAGAACTACTGATAGAAAATTAAACAGTTGAAACCGTTCCACAGAGTTCCCACTATATTATTTATTGTTTCTTACCAGCCATTTACTATCTCAATTATGTGAGTATATTTTAAATCATTTTGTTTTTAAATGTCGTATTTGTTTATATGTCTCATTTTATATTGTCAGTACATCACACGGTAACTTTCTCATAATAATTTATCTTCAATTAATTTTATTACAAAATAGAATATTGTAATAATACATCAGTAATCTAGTGAGTTGAAACAAATTAAATTATATATTTCGTAAAAGACATAATGATAAATTGTCAGAGGCGGGGTGCGGCCGTGTTTCCGCTGAAACCTACTAATTAAGTATTGATTGGTCGTAATTAACGTACTTTTCTCCTCCTGGGCGGTGGTATGATAAAATACGTTTGTATGGAGTGGTCCCTGAGGTATGCGTTGCGGCTAGCACCGTGACCCGGCTCCACTTCATAAGCTCCACCAAGGCACTCCAATGTCGCTTGTGTTATATGAACTCGTCTGAAAGATAATTAAACAAATATAAAGATGACTACGCAAATTATGCTCTTTTTTACATGACTTAGTAGTCACCTATGAGGCTGTTGATAATTAGTTTTCTGGGATGCAATAAGACGTCTATTACGTTTTTAATAAGTAAGAAAGCTCAACACAACATCGTTCAGAAACGGCCAGCATGGTAAAACTGTGCAAAATTTTCTTGCCTGTTTGGATCCCGTCCCTGTATTGAGAATTTAAATGGCAGTCAATAAGTAATACTTTATAAAAATGTATGAAACAGCAATAATACATTTAGTGGGATGCTGACATTTCGAAACCTATTTTTAATCCTGTAGGGTTCAAAATGATGTGCTCTACTAATGATTGTCCCATGTTAGCACTACGCCCATTGTTTGGATGTGCGTTAATTTATCCAATAAAATAGGTCACAATCGTTTGTAACCATTTTGTAACACATTTATATAACAACATTGTTACATGACCTATAAAGCTTAGGTTACATGCTATACATCGCATAGTGTTTTTATATATTACGAGCTAGAAACTTCGTCCGAGTCAGATTCCAGATTAGAATAGATTTAAATTTACTGCAGGAGCATTCATTTGAACTTACAGCATTCCTCGATAAATGGACAATGCCTAACCAAATTCGTCAGCTTCATGGTATTACAAGCTTTACCTGTGGTTCTATGAGGTTGAGAAAGTTTTTCTTTGTAATTAAAGCTTTATACCTGTTGGTCGTAGCTGTGTAGTGTGATATTCAAGAAACGGACTGTTCAGCTCAACAATATTTTTTCAATTTCGACCAGAAATTGAAGTAATTAACGCGTTGTGATATAGATTGAATAATAATTCAAGCACATCAATTAGGTAATATTTATATTACTTCTTTTATTCATTGCATGAAGAGATAGTAATTACTTATCTTCAATACATACTTACCCGTGTGGTGACGGAGTAAGAATACAATATGTCACTCACTACCCCATCTTATCCCATGGGTGTCGCAGAAACCGACTAAAAGAACTATATGTGAATATTACCTTTAAATAGAAAGAAGAAAAACTTGAAATTAAACCCTATACCAATCCGTCTGGCCAGCGTGGTATTAGTAGGCCAAGTAACCCTCCGTCACGGGAGGAGGCCCGTCCCTGCAGTGGGACATTAATGGGCTGTTATGAATACAAGCTTACCCTGGTTCCCCGCCAGCTTCCATGTTGTTAGCTAACGTGACGTCATTGGACCAGACATCGTACTGCCACTTCCGAAGACCTAGCACCCCGCAGAGCACCCGACCTGTGTGGATACCCACACGCATGTTCAGTTGCACATCTGTGGCCTCCACTACCGATCTGTTGAAGATATAAATATGAATAAGAATATGGATAGTGTACATACTGCATTTTTAAAGATAAAGATTTTCCCGGAATAAGTCTAAACATTTTAGTGATAAGCTCTTGGTAGAGACGATAATAAGTGTGTACAAGTCACCTTTTTCATTTAATTTTATGTATGAGCTGACCGGCACGGTGAAAAATATAGGGGTCCCTTTTTTAAACATATTTCATTACTGCTCCACTCCTATTAGTCACAGAAAGAATTTTTACAATCGGTTCAGTAGATCCAGATATTACCCCCTACATCGTCACAAACACACAAACTTTACCTCTTTATAATATTAGTGTAGATAAATTAAATTGATTCCCTGTTCCACAGTCACCAAGATATTATAGGTGACGTGATTTTTAACTTCGGAGAAAAAGCATCTATTTTATTAAAAACTAACGATACCTGAGCACTGAATCGTATGCCAGTATAAAAGAAAGTTGTTCATAAGTTTATCAGAACTCTTTATAACAGTACATTAGTTAAAAAGTTACCGTGTTGATACTTTGAAATTCTGTGAGCAAATAGGTAAATACTCTGCTGGGAGAGAAATTAAACTTTTATACTTAACTGGAGGCAAAACGTGGTTATTCCTCAAAGTCGCATTATGAATACGTAATTATTTGTGTACTAGAGATAAAGGTACAAGTAAACATAGAACAATTTATTAACGTAAGCCATTTATTTATTTATTATTTATTTATTTAAATTAAATTTATATTATATAATAATTATACGCCATGGCAGCGTATTAATATTATAGTTGTTTTGGTTTGGTAATTGTTTCTTTATTTACCTGCCTCATAACCACGTTGTGTTTTTAACTCGAACGAGTGAAAATAAGCATTTTCTATTTATTTTTTGGTTCTTGTATGTATTAGGAATAAATTAATGTTATGTTTGACATTACTAATTTACTAGTAATTTGGTGCTCTAAACTTAAAAGACAGACAGTAAACATCGATTTATATTCCCTTTAACAACGTTGGCTTCCTACGAAGCAATCACAACCCCAGGTAGTAAGGTTTCTTCAGTAAATCTCTATCTAAGTTGATACCATCGCTGTGCTCGCTTAATCAACGTCGTGCTTGTTTACGTAAAAGGATTCAGTAGAATTCAGTTTCGGGGCTATGCGACTGAATAACACAGATTTGTATACAAAAAAATACCGAGTGTTTTTGCATGAGGTATGGACCACCGTAAAGCTAACTGTCAGCTGAGCTACTTGAATGCCTTTTTTACCATGTTATATATGTCGCAGGGAAATGAGGAAATCAGGGATTTCACGAAATCCCTAGGGATATGACGAAATTCCATTTGTACTAGAAAAGAAATGCTCATATTTTTGTTTGTAGGTTAAAAAACACAAAAATTCTATCGTCTGTGGGTTAGGTTAGGTTAGAACTGTGACCATAACGCACGAGGCGAGCGAGCGAAGCGAGCGTGCCGCGGTAGCGGCCGCCGAAGTGCAAGGCATTTCGACATTTACCGGGATTTCGTGATATCCCTAGTGATTTCGTGAAATCCCTGGTTTCCTCATTTCCCTGCGACATATTATAAATGTAAATTTAAGTTTCCCATGAACTCTTCTATTTTAGACTTCCTTGTACTCAAGTATGTATTGTAGTGACATGAACACTCACTATCACCAAAACTATGAGTTCTAAATGTTAAATTATGTGAGCTCACAAACTAGTCTAATTAGAGAGGAATAATGCAAGTTCGTTTATACGTATAGTGACAGAGGCTCAATGGCACCCGAGTATAGACTAACTGCATAATGAGAATTCGGCGAACAGTATTCTTACCTAACGTATATATTTATATGCATTAGATAGCTGGATAGACGTTGATGACGTGTTCGCTTTTCCTTTGGCTTCTAGACATTTGATTTGGCTTCATTACTTGTACGAAATAGCCTGTCTTCTTTAATATTAGAAACGATTCGAAAATTTGGCAACTTGTGTAGAACCACTTAGGCTAAGATTTAAGTAGATACTAATTTTAAACTTCAAAAAGTTTTAACAGTACTTTTCAAAGTACTAAGTGGAAAGGATTGTATATTAATTTGCTTTAAAAGGTACCTATTAAGTAAAACATAGAAGGAGTTAAAAGGACGACTCATCTGAACTGCATTTGCATAATGGGACGGCCAGTAATCTTACAAAACGCAAAGATCATCGAACAATGTGTCTTAGCTATTATTTAATTATATAATAGCTATTAGGTATCAATGTGGAACTGGTGGAAGTTTCTCAAGGGTATCTCCTGTGCTTAAGAAAGGAAAGATGAGATAGATCCGACAAGTAACGGAAGAAAAATTGGTGCCACTATTCTTTATATTATTTGTAAGGTGTCGTAAAAGCCAACTGAGGTCGAACTAGGAATTGCCAGATGATAAATTTTCAAACGTAGGTCAAGGCCAATTCAAGAATGTTATTTCTATGTTGATTGTTGTTTCAATCATTTAGGTAGGAAGTATTTCTGTGATATATGAAACTACAGTCACAAACAAGATTATGTATATCAAGGTTATTAGTCTAAAAGTTGGTTGTAGCCTAACGACTGCAAACTGTATTTAAGATGAGGAGTCAGATTGAACAGGTAGTCCCTCTTTAATGAGATCCGTAGCGTACCGTAGCATTTATGTATCTACGTGTGATACGTGCCTATATTACAAGTAACAGAATAAATTATCGCACGGTTATACGCTTTTTATACGAGTACCTACCTACTATGAATAAACATATCATTAAATGAATATTTTGTTACCTTTAGCTGAACTAAAAGGTTATTAATATCTACATTCTTTATTTATCTAAACATAAGTCTGTTGAAGCATATTATGTCTTAGATAAGGCGATGAACGGCTTCTCAAACTCGCATAGTGTTTTGCATAAATCACATTTTAAATTGACTTTAGAGCATCAGAGCCATTATACAGACTCTGTTGGAGGATCGCACATCTGATTCTCATGTGGGATTTAAATCCAAGCAGGGCAACCTCATAAGCGTCCTGTGCGCGTCCGACATTGTGATATTGTCATAATGAAAAGCCAACTATGAAGCCTTTTTTTATACGTTTAGAAATCCCAGACGACCTTCATGACATAGGGATGTCAATCCCGCACGGTCTTCATTAGACAGGGCTGTCATTGGCATATCTGACTTAAACCGGCTAAAGGCATGATGATGAATCGGTTTTTTTTCCAGTTGCCACGTGTCGGAGCTAAGGATAAAGCGTAAGTTACAATAATTGTCCGTGCGAACTACTATATCATCACAGCATGGAAAGTCTCTTGTCGTTTAAAATTTTCTGCAAAAGAAGGCATGATTTCTAGTGCTGAATAATAGTTTTCTTAAAATAGATACAGAATAGAAGTAGCTGCTTGAATAAGAGATGGGCTTATTCAAATGTAATCTAGCACTACAGAATACTTATAAATATTTTATTATATAGAGGAATGAATTTTACATTGAGCTAGATGTGTTGCTAAGTAAAAAGGCTACATTTAAATCAGTAAAACCTTCAAAATGGTTGGTTATAAGTCTTTTGCGTCAATGGTTAATATGAGCAAAAGAGAAATGGAAAATGTAAGTACATGTTACGGTGAATCTCAAATAACACGAGACATAAATAAGAAGCCGCCAATATTCAGCAGAACCAAAGTACATTGAGGGGTTTAATTATGCATCATCATTTCCTCCTCCTAACGGTCATTGGTTGTTATGATGAATAATCATAACAGGATAGGTTGTTCACCAGAAACGGAGACAATTTGACCTACCAATAATTTAATGGTAATGTGGTGTTCTTTAGTTTTGGTAGAGATAATATTTGGGAACATTTCATTAGTCACCTTTGTGTTGTTCAGTAAGGATAAAACATATAAGGGTGCCTTATATAGTTTTAAATTAGCCATAGAAGCCTAAATTAATTACATTATACATAGACATAAATTTTAAGATTACGTTATAATCAAATTTAAGTGTAGTTACGGTCTTATTTATCTGATTACTTATATAAAATTAAAGCATTGAAGTGAGACCTACAAATAACTATTAATTTACTTAACTCTTAGAGCACAATATTATTTAATTTTGTACTTTAAAATAACTTTTCCTTTGAAGTTATTTTATATAATAGACACTCTATTATACTACTTAATATAAGTTAAGCCGGCAACTCTGTTCTGTAACCTTGGAACGGACTGAATACATTTCTTGTTAACGGTTTACAAAATCTTGTTAATTTTCTCAAATTAATTATAGAGTCTGCTTCATTTTGAAGTAAATAGGGAAGCCGTCACAGGATTTGAAAATACATAATTGACATTATTATTTGCATTTCTCTGCCCTGAAATACCCTGGATGATCTTAGTCTTTAGAGTACTTCCTTACAGATTCGGATGCCTGCATGCCTTGGCCAATTTACCTGAAAAGTCTCTACTCGTACCTACTTGAAGCCTTGAATGGATGTATTTTCATGGATTATGCTACGATTTAATTTGACTGTCAAGTATTTTATGTACTCGTATTTATAATGACAAACTCAAAATAAAATGAGGATAAATCCCCGAAAAAAGTTTCAAATCATTCTTCCAACAATTAATTAAATAACAATAGTAAAAGTTTATATTTGGAATTGTTTAGTATGTTGCTTCTACACTAATTTAGGTGATTTTATATCTTCTGGTACGATACACGCGGTTAGTGCTGAAACTCCTGTAAAACTATAAGACTAAGTAGTGTGTTCAATCTTCAGAATGTGCATATTAAGCTGTTGCTCAAACTAAGATGTGTTGGTTAAGTTTGGAACTCATGTGCCTTGTATTACGAGACTTAGTTGCACAAACACTTCAACCAAATTAAGCTAATGGAAAAGTGTTCCACAAGAACAGCCTACTAGCATCCAAGACTAATTAACAAACCATAACTGATTACGTGTGCACATATTTACGAGCCTCCTTTGTGGTTATTAACGCATCTAGATTTTATAGCAGCAGTTTGTACAGCTCTCGGCTATTGGTGACAAAACGGTCACAGTTTACAGCTTTTTTATGATTCCTTTTATCTTATACAAATACATCGTAAAACTGAAAGGGTTAACTACGTAAAAGATTTTACATTTTTTCTACTTAATCGTTTCATTTTTTATTAAACGAGTAATTGTATAATTTACGCGAAGGTCCGAGAGTTCAGCGTCAGTAAAATCTCATATTTTTTCATTAAGGCTGTTATGTAGCCGGGCGCTGAAAATATAATGTCACGGAATAGTGACATCAAACCTAACTCGTTTATTTAGGCTTAGCTGCAATGTTAGGATATTATAACCTTGGTCTTAACGATGGCGACGGGCCAGATTAAACTAATTAACACATAACATAATAATATAATGAAACACAAAAGTAACATAATAATATATTTTAAGAATTATTGTAGGTTGTTTTTCTAAACTTAACTAACAGCATTTAAGAGCGAAGCCGAAGAAGTTAATACTTCCATATATCTTTAGCAATAATATCAATAACAATTTGCCAATAAATGAGTCAACAAATGTTTCCATTATCCAAAGATAGTCACTGGTTTACATTCCACAGTCGGCTGTCAATAACAGTTAATGAATTACGAGGAGAGGGAGAATTTATTTATACAAAGGTTTTATTCCGTATCGTAGGATTTTCCGTTACCATTGATATTCTAAACATTGTATTTATTTGCTGTTTTGACTAAAGTTTCCATGAATATATCTGTTATTGACATTTCAGACGAACAGGTGAATTTCATTTAAATAATATCGTGGTAGACAACAGGTTATCGATTTCTATTCGCTAATGAAAATGCACGATGAATAAATTGAAAGGACGAAAGAGAACTAACAATGTATTGCAGTTTTTCCTTTATGTAACACAATGTGGGGCTCTACATTCATCTACTAAATTAGTTTTATATGTAACCACACACTACCAAGTTTCCTCTCCGCGTGGTGACGGAGTAAGAATACAATATGTCACCACCCCATCTCATCCCATGGGTGTCGTAAAAACCGACTAAGGGACTATCCGTGAATATTATATCTTTACGAAATAAAAAGAAAGGAAAATTTGAAGGTAAACCCTATACCAATCCGTCTGGCCAAGTATCCCTCCATCACGGGAGGAGGCCCGCCCTGCAGTGGGACATTAGAGGGCGTTATGATGACTACCAAGTTTTAAAACCACAGAATACTACCGTAGTTTATAGATATCTACAACTTGTAGGTAGAGGCCGGCAAACCGTAACACCAATATATACTGCGTTGACATTTAGTAAAGGATTGATGCCCTTTTCACTCATGTCGAAGTTTAAAGGTTTATCTATTTCAAGAGTGATTGAAGTAGCAATCCGAGGAGACCCGTTCACAATGTCAAACATTATTAAATGAAACTCTTTCTGAAAATTCTTCATCTCATTGACAAAACAGGATATATAGATGAGTGAGTATAACTAGTAGCATAGTTTCCGATGTTATACTGCAAGAATGAATTACACTTTCTTTAAAAACGTCTGTAATAAAACAATCTGTTGTATTTGTTGTATTTCAAAATCAGTAGGTGCGGAAGTCAATACCTACGTTATTATTATGTAAATCTGATATTTGTGTAAGCGGCGCCCGCCATTTCCCTGATATGTCAACCTTTGCATGTGCTGTGTTATAAATACTACGAATATTTACGAGTTCTTGCGTGGTTCTATATATAAAAAAATACTAATTTATTTATTTCTAACAAAATTTAACTTAACAGGCTTAGTTTGCGGTTAAAGCGGTCAGCTTGTGAATTATTCTTATATTTTATTATGTACGTGTAAAGCAAGTGCTGGATTATTTGAACGTAGACTTGATGA
Source organism: Schrankia costaestrigalis (assembly GCA_905475405.1). NCBI lineage: Eukaryota > Metazoa > Arthropoda > Insecta > Lepidoptera > Erebidae > Schrankia > Schrankia costaestrigalis. Next base: position 8,685,423 of record FR997832.1, read on the forward strand.
AAATGGATTAATTGCTGTTGACTGACGAATCTAAAAGGACAGGAAGATCGATTCTAAAAGGAACAACCTAAATAGATTGTTGTATTCAAATTCTTAATACCTCTATAAGAATCTAGTTAATCATTTTTGAAATTTAATAAGTCATAACTTCTACATAAAAATCTCTCGCATTACTCCCCAGTCCCCAAAACTATGTCCATTGCTTCTTCTTTCCCAAACATCATATGGTAAAGTGCGTAAATATGGTTGTCGTTATACTGTGTCTATGTTTACCTCTCTCTATTAGAAATATATCTAGATCCCCATATACCTACACTACTAAAGGATATGCAAAATAAACAAAGTTAACAAGTTATTTAAAAGCATTTTAACAGTTCAGTGGTTTCCTAGAGTTAACGTTAGTGACAACAATGTTTAAATTTGATTGTTCAGAACAATAATGGTTGTAGTTTATTTGCGGCAAACGTGAACTCCCAATAGAAGCAACGTTACAACTCAAATTGAATTATAATCCTGGAGTAACTTGGCTAGGCAGATGAGAAGTTAATCCGAGGCGCCTAACGCAATTATAATATGTTAATTCTCTTTGTTACAGCATCGCCCTGGCGCTAATAGTGTTTCCAAATGTGATGTGATTGATAAGGCAATGTTTGTTGTAAACCTTTCTTTGTTTTATGTATTTAAAGCTCTTGTCCTGTCCTACTTTCCCTTGTATATCATCTGAAAGGGACACATATGTCACTATCGAAGCGTGTGTGTATACATCCCTTGAATACAAAATTACTCGGGTCAGTTCGGAAACAGTGTTTGTTTGCTCCGAGCCCCTTGAGTCCACTCCTAGTTTGGAGCAGCGACGTCGACCGTTTACGGCATACCATAAAACAAAGATGAGTTTTGCTAGCCACACTTAACTTTTATATCCCATTATGATGAATTTAATAATAACATTTGTATGAAATTGCTATAATAAAACATGATAATTTATCAGACAAAAGGAATTTAAACTAATTTACCTTTTTATTTAAATAATACTTTAATTACTATGTTAATTAGCGCTACATTTTTGACATAGCTTTAGAAGAAAAACAAGATGAAATTTACCAAATTACTAGCATTAAAAATAAGTAAGATCTTGTAGTACCGTAACGTGGTGCTTTAAGTTGTCTGACATTAATAAATACCAAAGCGTTTTGTAGTAATTGGAGTACAAACTTGGCAAAACTAATTGTGCTGAATGTCGTTCACGACCGCGTACGTACACCCCATCTTGTTCTGTGAATGAGGGAATTTAATCATTCCTAGAATTGGCAGAAATAACCAATTTAAAAATAACTGTGTTGTGGTACATTATTAAATACAAATATTAGTTGGTAGAACAACGTATTGTCAGTTGAATGTATTGTAGAATCGATCGATTGAATTGACACTAAGTACTTATAGAGCTTGTCCATTTGATCATAACTATAAAGTAACTGGGTTACATAATATTTATGACAAGGGTTAATACAATAGTATGTTCATTATTTGGTCATAATTTTAAAATAGTAAACGCAATTAAGATTTTCACATCAATCCGATGTTCTAGTCTTCAGTCCAGTATCGGCACTATCTACTAAACTATGTGTAAAAAAAACAGATAGTTCCAGACGAAATTACAATTGAACTCTCATCTAATAAGGTCTTTAAACACCATTTAGTTCAGAGGGATAATATTTGACAGATCTGAATAGAATGTAGAACAGATTGCTTACAGCTTAATGAATTCTATGATTAATCTCTTTCCATTATATAAATTCAAACAGATAGTTGTCACATCTATCATAGAAAGCACTCACAGTTGTCAGTAGATTTGTCTTTCGTAATAGTTATTTGTGTGAATGTATTTAACAACTCGCATTGTTTATGAATTTGTAAATCCGGTTAAGGTTTTCGTAATATAAGCTTCCTACGCCTCCGTTTGGTCAACATCTATCTTAATTCTGTTATCGGCTGTCGTAACTTAAGCGAAGAAGCTTGCCACTCAATCATATTAGTTATTAAAACTTTTGTAAAAGGACCTTGCATTATTATATGTAATAGGTTTAATAATGGAACTATTGTAACGTTTACTAGCTCTACGACATGTTAGAGAAGACATGTCGTAGAACATGTCTTCTCTAACATGTCGTAGAGCATGTTAGAGAAGACATGCTCTCAGTGACCATGACTGGTGTAACCTGGCCGAAACGTCGAGCGGCTCAAGGTAAATAATTAAAGTGTTTACCTAAAATCTATAAGCGTTAGTACCTGTTAATATTATTATAATAAAATGAAACGCGAAAGTTTTAAAGTTAATAATATTAAGAGAAGCAAATCGTAATACAAAACGTCGCTCGTCTGCTCAGCATGGTATAAGCAAGTTTCCCTCTATTTTTCAAACATTTACAGCTTATCGTATATAATATAGTACAAATGCTCAAGATAGCAGCTATAAATGCACACCGTTCGTAAATTATAATTTTGGTTCAAGCATAAACACTAATATTTATGTTGTAAAAAATATGTAAAATGATTTAGATTCTCATCTAAACATGAAATAAAGTGTAGGTAATGTCGTTAGCTCTAGCTAATTGACAGGCATTTTTTAAATAAAGCAATTAGTCGGCTTTTGAGTGACAGCATCGTCGTATTTAGCTATGACCACATACTCAGGATATACTCATAAGTTAAGATCATAACATCATCTCAATAATCTTCTGAGTAACAATTTGGATAGAAATAGTGAATAGAACTTAGTGTTATCATTATTAAAAACACTTTTGACAAAGTAAGAAAATGTTTTGTCTACTTCTCTACTTATCTTCAAGGATGTCCTAAAAGCCGACTAAGTTACTGTTCTCAGATATGTTATAGTCTTTACACTGTAAAAAAAGTCAATGATAAAAGGCTATGAGAATGTGGGTGTCGTAAGAGGCGACTAGGGGATACCACGACCCGGTGCATATCACCTATCACCTCGGGTCGACGTCCTGGTGGGTGAGTAAACTACGAACCACAGCATCCCTAGCAGGGTTGGCGACAGGCAGGCGGCCGGCCGTAAAATATTGCCCAAACCTTTAGCAGAATGAGGAAGAAGAAGACAGGTTTCGCCGACCCCAAATAAAATTGGGATAAGGGCAGGGGAATGATGAATAGTAGTAGCCAATATGTCTGTCCAGCGTTATACCTACAGACCAATTCTCAACATACATTTAGAAGGCCCGTCCTTGCATTGGGCTGGCATCCTTGTCCTGGCATAAATAAGCTGTTATGATGATGGTGACTATCCAAATAAACACTGTCTATCAAAATTGGTATGTTTATGTAATGCTACCTACGTAACTACTAATTTTATAAAACATTTAGTTGTTTTGACGTTAAACGGATATCAGTAATGCTTGTGAAATGACTGACGAATGTTAGTCTTGCTATTTTCCACACGAGAAGGTCACTTCAGCCGGTGCTGTAGGTATCATTCTCCCATTTGATATCAGCGAAAATCACTAGTTTCATGGAGCATTTCTTTCGCCTCGTAAGAGTGCAGGGGCTTTAATATTAAATTATTCCCTGAAGCGTTCTCGTGTTGCATAGTCGGGTACAACACTGGGATAAAAAAGTATAGTATATAGTATAGGAACTTTATACAGAAATGTCTAAATATTATTCGTAAAAAGGAAATACAGATTCAAGGAACTAATTATTTATTTCAGACATTCGGTAGTTTTTCTTTTACTCCAGAACTAACAGAGCAACGCTTTACATGTTTTCTTCGTTATCGTGATTGACTACAACGATGCATAAATTGACAAGCGCATATTCTGAGACTTGATTAGTTTATTTAGTTTTAATTCTTAGAAATAAGATTCTGTTCTTTTAGAACATTAAAAAAAACTGTTCCAGTTTTCTTTAAAGGCAACAGGGATGTAAATGCTTTTCCCAACTAGCAACAGCAAAATCGCTAAGCCTAAGATAATATAAGAACTCGACTCAAGACGTTAAAAAGGCATTACTCAGCATTTAAATTACACTCAAAAACACAAATTTTTTAAAATTGCTTAAGAAACGTAATAGCAAATCTCCAAAAATGTCAACCAAATTAAAGACCTTCCTATCTTTGGGAGTGAGTTAAAAACGATACGATTTCATAGTCATAGTTGTGAAAGCACGTCCTTCGATTGAATATTCAATCGTGACAGATATTCACGTTACACTTCACAAGTTATCTAAAGTAGAACGTATATGTACGATAGATACATGGACAGAATAGATCTAGTCATGTGAATACGATCTGACCTTGACCGGTACCCATTTTTCCGAGTATGAATATTTTAATTTTGTAGAAGATTTTTTACGTAAATATAATATGTCAATGATAATATCGCTATTTTTCTTATCACGAGGAATCCAATAAATACCGATTGATAAAGTAGGGTAAGTGAAACTTTCTTGTACCTAAACTAGGATGGGGATACCTAATCGTAGCATGAAATTATAAGAATCAGGAATTATAAGTTTAAAATAAAAAAACACGATATAAAACTTAAAGTAAAGCACACTTGAGCACTAGACTCAGACAAAACCCGGGTAAAAATAAATAACTTGGAACCCACATCAAATTTATACAAAAGTAAATCTAAGTGAGTTGGAGAAATGTCAGTGTGCTTATGTCTTAAAAGTTGGCTAGGGACAAGTTGAATATTATTGTAGCTAAGGTGATGCTTCAAGGAGTCGTAGCAACCAATGTAGGGGACTCCGTTGCTAAAGTGACTCGAGATGGGGCGGTAACCAGATGTAGCCATGGTTGCCGTCAAAAATGCAGAATTTTAGAGGCAAACATTCTTTGAATGTAAAGCCCTTTGGAGAGCCTTGCGTAAGCAAAGCAAGGGTAGGGAGATTTCGGATGTTGTATTTTTAGTTCCCGGGACTCCTTATATACCCCGAAGATAGTTACTATGAAGGTTTTAGTCAGTAGACCGGTCTATGGGAGTCTGACATAACTACCTCGCCAGCACCCCCAGGTAAGGTTATATCCACGAAAAAAAATAGCAACATTAGGCTAAGTAATTGTAAGAAAGTTATTGTTTTGACTATCTAATGATTGTCAAAACAATTACATGGTTTGACCACCGCATATTATTATGAGCATGGTGAAAATCAATTAAGAAAAAATCGCGTATAATGTTATCTCTATCATATACTATTTCATCTGTACTAGTAGGCCATATTTATCCGTCCCTGGAGAAGACCCGTCTCCGACGATGAGGTTAACAACAAAACAGTATTCAAACTAGGAAGACAACAAGTAATTCAACATTCATGTCACAGTGAAGTTATTCGTGGGCTGTGAGACGGCGGATGTGTCCTTTCGATAAGACAAAGATGACAGAAGCAAACGTGACACGTGGCTGAAACACAATCTGCGTTGAATACAGATATGTGTTCCGTTGCTTGAGGTTTGTGGCCTGCGGTGGAGGCCGCGGTACAGCCACGGGTGTTGATTCCATAATATAACTTATTTTTATAGATAGGATTTTAATTACACTTGCGCTATTCAAATAGACGATTTGATTTTCTTTTGAGGATTATTAAAACATTCTTCATACATTCTCACAACGCCATCTAGCCTTAACTAAGCAGAGTTTATAACGGGGTACAATGGGTACTCAACACTAATGAATAAAGAAACTTGCTTTTTCGGTAAATAAAAATCAATATAATAACGACTACGTCATTTAGTTTTAGTTATATAATATGTTTAGTTGGCAAATTATGAAAATAAGAGAAGAAAAAGAAATCGACTAACAACGACGTTTTAAAAATGAACAACAGTTAATTAAAAGACTAGTGAACTTAAAGGGCTAGCGAAGTACACTCAGAAAATAAATTCTTTACATATTAATATAATTTTACTTTAGGTCACGTGAACTCATCCTTAACCTTAGTTGATATAAAAATCACATTCCTCAAGGAATAGAGAGTTGCCTGTAAGACAGCCACCCAAGATCTCACGGTACTAAGTAAGACCTTAATTACAAAGAGTATATTATTATTTATCTACTTTCCTTTGATGAGCTTATTTGCAGATAAGCTCATATCGCGACATGCTTCGTTGCATTCCCTTTCGTACTACGCACCATGTACGCATTAAATAATTACGGAGTAAGAATACAATATGTCGCTACCCCATCTCATCCCATGGCTGTCGTAAAAAGCGACTAAGGGACTAATCGTGAATATTATCTTTACGAAATAAAAAGAAGGAAAACTTGAAATTAAACCCTATACCAATCCGTCTGACCAGCGTAATATTGGCTACAATATGTTACAATAGCATGTGATCTGGTAAAGTCCTTTTTTAAATGTTCTCGTGTTTACTAAAATAATCTAGTAGGTACTTTGGCATTAATGATACAGGTGCAGCTAAAATCTTGTATATAATATTTTTTTTAGATTCATTTGCCAATATTCTTCATTCAAAACATCGGCTTTTATTATATAATATTTTCGGCAAATAGTTTTAGTTGTATCTAATAGCTGCTAATAAATCACTTAAGTACTAAAATATATTTGAAGTGAGGTATTTAATATGTTTTGACAGGCCACTAGCTGCCTCAGGTCGTAGTCGAAACGAACAATTAAATGTTCTACCAACGTAAATTGGCAAATCAAGGTAGCGGCCGAGTTCATTTAGTTAGGCGTGGGTCGATTGTGCCATTTGGGATAGGTACTCTTGTAAATGTTGTTTGAAGGATTATACATTTGAATTTGTCACGCATTGTTAGGAATATTCAATTTAAAAGTATACAAAGTTTTGGAGTATTTGCAAGGATTTTAGACGTAAGGGTTGTATTCTTTCTCCGTGACGGAGTAAGAATACAATATAATAATAAAAATCATTTATTTGTTACCGCTCCATCTCATCCCATGGGTGTCGTAAAAACCGACTAAGGGACTATCCGAGAATATTATCTTTACGAAATAAAAAGAAGGAAAACTTGAAATTAAACCCTATACCAATTCGTCTGGCCAGCGTGGTATTAGTAGGCCAAGTAAATCTCCGTCACGGGAGGAAGCCCGTCCCTGCAGTGGGACTTTAATGGGCTGTTATGATGATGTTGACAGACGCAGGGTAAAGCTCTCTGGAAGTGGTCTGATGTTCTGGTGAAGGTTGCGGGCAGCAGATAGATGAGGGAGGCAAAGGACAGACAGAGGAAGGTGGAGATTTTCGAAGGAGGCCTATGTCTAGCTGTGGACGATTTTTAGCTAATGCAATTATTGCGTAGTAGATTTGGAAAGTCGGAGAGGAAGGAAAGTTTAGAGGAAAGAAACTATGCCTATAGTTTACGAGCAGATCTATATTTGCTGAAAATAGCATTTCCATAAGCATAAGTACCGCGGTACAAAGTTGTTAGTAGTAATTTTAAGTGACTATGATTTATAGGTACATTAAATTTGTTGTCGTAAAATAATAATGTTGTTGGGTGTCGTAAAGTTTGTAAGTAAAGTGAATCTATACGTGTTTATCATGTCGTAATAATAATTTTACATTGTAATTTTAAATCAAGAGGATATACATGCTATAAAGTAGTTAACATTTTAATTACTTTGTACAGCAATGAGGTTTGCTATTAAAATTAAATGAAAAAAAAATATCAGAGGTAAGTTATTATTTTTCTTAGAATAAAATATGTAATTAAGTATTCTCTACCTATTTCGTAGTATAAACTGTACTTATGTTATACTAGTAAAGCTAAACAGTATGTCTTTTGGGTAAACTCCACAAATTTTAGGAACACAAAGTTGGTTTTGAAAATTTTTTATTGGATGCAGTGATAATTTATTTTTTAAACTAGGCTCTATGTTACGTAAAACATAATTAAATCCAGTATACCTGCAAATAATATCAGTTTACGTGCGTAAATAAATATAAGGAAAACTTATCATTTTCCAAGAGAACACATTTTTCTTAGAGTTAACGTTATCAATATGAAGTACCGATCTGAATTCTCGACATATTTCTTATAATGCAGAGATTTCGTCGCTGTGTCCTTTAATCAAAGTTTATATTTTGAAGTTAGAAATTCACAAACGGTAATCCTACACTTCACCTTACCTATTGTCTGTTAAATGACCCCAAGCCAAAACACCGTGTTAAAAAGTATTTATTTAACCGTTACTAGAATATTCTATTATTACTAGGTACTTACGCGATGGCGTCAATCATATCCAAGCCCATTTCGACGGTGCAGCGAGCATGATCCGACCGTGGCTCGGGCAGCCCGGACACGCAGTAGTAACAGTCGCCGAGGATCTTGATACGTAGGCAGTGGTTATCCTAAACAATATAAGATTAAGTTAAAGTAAATAAAACAAAAAGATAATTAGCACCTAGTTAGGACGGCGGGAGGCCGATGGATGAAGGAGACACAGGACCACACAGGGTGGCAATACTTGGAGGAAGCCCTTGTCCAGCAGTGGACGTCGATTGGCTGATATGATGATAATTAGCACTGTCACGATTGAAAAATATTGAACGAAGACGCGATATAATTTTGATGCTATCTCGTTAATTTCCCGTTCTCTTTTAATATTTATACATGAGACATACGACTTATCGTATTTGTTTTTTATAAAAATATCAAGAGCTATGAGAATAAGTTGCTGTTACTTTAGCTTACTAATACCACGCTGGCTAACCAAATAAGTTGAGGGGTTTAAGTCAAGTAAAGGCTTTTGTTTTAACAAAGATGAAATACACTTATTGGGCTTTTCCGACATCCACGAAATGACACACGATAGTAACACCATGTATAATTTCTCTGTCACCACAATGAAAGTTGAAATAGTTGTAATTTATAACGAGGTAGTTCAATCTTATTTCGCATGTGTTCGATAAACAGTATATTGGCTTAGGGCCGATGACGTTGACTGTGAAGTTGATGTAAAACGATCCATCACAGTAAGAGTAATAGACTGCAATTTAATATGAAATCAACGTACTCACACCCTCACAATTGCTTGTGGTTATACCTCAACAGCTTATAAAATAGGGTCGATTGTTGAGAATAGAAACTGAGTTATAACAACATTTTTTTTTCTACAGATTGTTTATAATAAGAGTAATAATTAATTGGAGTATGAATTCCCTCTACTTTGCCATAGTTATGACTCCTGTAACCGCATCAACGACGTGTGATACGTAACACCCAAACAAGAATCTTGGAATAAGCTAAAAATAGTCTTAGCCGCAAAGATGGTAATCAGAGAAAAAATGGAGGAGTTAGAGACTACAAAGCGCTAAGTACTACTATCCTACAGAGACTAAAACATAACCACGGAGTTATTAAATTATTTAAGGAATTTTTATGTGAATTATATTTGATTCCAGCAGTATGTAGGTACTATGCTAGGTACACCTCAAAATATATTAGTATGTGAGAATATCTACCACTTGACTCCTACAAAGTGGGCGTCGAATAATGATATATAGCTCTCGAAACGATTATCACCTATTGCATTGACGGCATACCTAAATCAAATTTTATTAGCTGCTAGTTTTGATACTTACAATGGCAGTAAACTGAAACTGCTTGTCTATGTGATGACGGAGTAGAGTGCTAAATGTCACAACCTTTGCCTCGTGGGTGTCGTAAAATGCTACTAATATGGAAATAAACGTCGTAGTAGTTTTTTTCACGGGATTATGACTAAGTATATTGAACCTGATACAAAGCGTGAATAAAGGCCTACGCAGACCGGGACGGCATGGCAAGGGATTATGCCGTGAGTCAGCGCACACTGGCCGCTTAGATGCCGCGGCATGCCACTTAGCGACTCCTGCTGCCTGATACACTTTAAGTCCCGCCACCGCACCCCGCAGGATATCACTACGAGCGCCGGAGTCCGTGGTATGCCGTTGCCTTCCGCAGCATGCCACGGCATCTCGCCACGGGAGCCTGTGGCGCGTCATTTAATGCCGTGCGATAAAATCCCTTTCAATGCCACGGCATCATTTTAAAGCATAGCAATTTATGTCGTATTTCTGTAATAGTACGGTTGAATGTCCATTAGTAAAAATTAAAACCCCTTGCCATGCCGTCCCGGTCTGCGTAGGCCTTAACAGTCCAGAATTGAAGCCAAGTAGTTTAATTATAAGTGAAGGAGATTCATCCCAACAGTGTGAAATATTAAGAAAAATAAGGCAGTTTTTACTTACGTTAGCTAATTGATCGAAACGTCCAAAAAGTTCGTTTAGTAACCGCACAAGCTCCTGCGCACTGCACTGCGATGCGAGCACCGTGAAGCCCACTATGTCGGCGAACAGAATGCTGTAACAAAAATATACTATGTTACAATACATATAAATTTGCGTGGTAGAAGATTGAAAAGATGGAGACCATCATCCTATCTCATGCCGAGGGTATCGTAAAACGCAACCAAGGACTGTCAAGTATTTACATATAACCCGAACCGTACCAATCTGTCTGGCTAACAAGGTGTCTAAAGCTAAGTTTCCCTACTTTCCTATTCTATCCTTTTTATGTTCTATTGAGAATATAAGTGTTCCTTTTATTCATTTTATAAGAATTACCAACAAGATTTACACATAAATATACAAAGACAACAAATAAATCTGGCCTGTTGCTCTCTCAGTTAAATGCAACCACCGCTTACATAAAATATGATACTGTTCTGTTGTTACAAAGAATTTTAAATAAGTTTCTACGATAAATTACTACAGAAATCTTATCAGCAAACAGTAAACAAGTTAAAAAATAAGATTTTAAAAATTATTTCTGTGTTGAATAGTGTCATAGGCTACATAGTATCTGGCTATGACTAATAGGAGTGGAGCAGTAATGAAATATGTTTAAAAAAGTGACATTTAATAGGTACTATTTATTATGCTAACGTATACATTTCGAGATTTAACTATAAAATATGTTATATGTATTTTCAATAATATCTAATTCTGTTGGTCGATAAAAATCATTTTAACAATTTTGATAAGCAACTTAACACAGATAAAAAAACATTTTCGTGATATTTTCTTCATAAATCCTGCTGAAAAGATTGTTATAAAACCTTGTACAAATAAGTCTGCTGGGAACACATTGCAGTTTTAATCTAATTATAAACTTTCCCGTACGTTTTTTGATCAAACTTCAATAATATGGAGAGTTTGAAGGTTTACTTTAGTTTTAATTAACTTTTAATTTGAAATTCTCTTGTGTGTAATATATTGATAACAATAATACTACACAAAACGATGACGTGGTCATCATAACAGCCCATTAATGTCCTACAGCAGGGACGGGACTCCTTCCGTGACGGAGGGTTACTTGGCTACTAATACCACGCTGGCCAGACGGATTGGTATAGGGTTTAATTTCAAGTTTTCCTTCTTTTTACTTCGTAAAGATAATATTTATGGTTAGTCTCTTAGTCGGTTTTTACTACACCTATGGGAAGAGATTGGGTGGTGACATATTGTATTCTTACTCCATCACCACACGGACAGATGACGTGGTCATTTTAATGTATTAGTATTTATCAATGATTTTAGAAAATGTAGGCTGCAAACATGGATTACAATAATCGAAGGTTGCCTTACATGAATAAACCTTACATCAATACAACTCCATCACACACAACAGGCCTCTATTTGAGAAATATTCGCGTGTAAATTACCCATGTAATGGCTTTTATGTGTGTATATTGTAGATATGTGCATCATACACACGATTAATCAATGTAATGTACTGTTTCTATACTATCCTCGTGTAGCGTTCAGTTATGTAGTTTTACTATAACCTCACAAAAGATGTGTTTTAAGTTCTATTTCGATGGGGTTTTACTGACAGACAGACACTATCGTCATTTAATGTAATGTCCCACCGCATAGTCAGGTCTCCTGCAGAGACGGAGTTAAACCTACTAATACGAAGCGGTCATGTCAAATTTCCCTACTTTAGTTATTACTAACTGTCCCTTTACTATGAATCAGGCAGTGTAGGTATGCTTGTCAGCAGTCAAACATCAATTTTCTTTATTATCGTGTAGATCCATGTGGTCAGGATCACTAAATAAGTACTCACTCAGATGTCAGAGTGAAGTTATTTTTATTTTTTCTATGATATAATAATTATTAAAGATTGATAGGATAGATATTTTGACTCTATTTTCTATACCCACCTATATCGTCAAAATGGTATAAAAGTCCCTGCAGTCGAAAGGCTGTCTTGTACAGTGATGGTATCATAAACTATTACCCTTTACATTTTTCTTTTTTTTTTCGTTTAATGTGTGTCTTGACAATGAGAATACCATTTGACATTTTATTTAAGTATTTTGATTACGCAATTAAACTTTAAAAATAAAATGAAATAATCTTAAAAACAGAATTGCTGTTTCGAAATGGATGAAGGTTTATAACTGGTGATTGGTGACAAGGTTATTAGTGCGGTGATGGACAAAGCATACATGATCCTGTATCATTTCGATAAAGTTAACTATGTTTTTTGACGATTTCTATAAAAAATTGTATGAGCAATAGTGTATGATATAATATACAGGGTAGAAAGTTTCAATGGGGCAGCTAAAGGTGGTACCATAATCGTTGCAGCTACAAGAAATTGGTCTTAGGAGACTATTAATTTTTAAATACATTCCATCCCTATTCACAGATTTTCAAAAAAATGTACGATTAGCAAGAAAATTACCATTTTTCCCTAATCGATGCTGTTTCGTATACTGATCAAAAAGTTCTATAAGAGCAACTGAGGTTAGAGTACTACAAAAGTCACGAATCCAAAAAAAAAATCCTAAGACCAATTTCTTGTAGCTGCAACGATTAAAGTACCTTCTTTGGCTGCCCTATTGAAATTTTCCACCCAGTATAACATATAATAATAACCAACAAAAATATTGTAATCTCTAACAAACACATAATATTATGTAATATAAGGTTGTTATATTTTGAATAGTTTATGTTGAAGGGGTTAATTGTATTTGACTTCCGCTCCAATACAGGATAATATTTTTGAAGTGTTTTCTTTTGGAGTTAGTACGCACTTACACTTTTTATTCAAATATGTGTACTTTTACAAGAAACTAAGTTATACATGGATTGGTCTAGATTAATGATCCGTAGCATACAAGGTGTGATATTTTCTACGTTAATTTCTTTTACCGCTTAACGAAGCTTTAGATCAGCTCGTCCTAATCTAAGCTTTTCGATGCTGATTCTAAAAGCAAATAAAGATACGAGTATACGGGACTTGTATATCACTAAAAAGTATTACAAGCTCAAATCAGTGTACTTCTTCATATTCCTATTGCCATCGTTACAAAAGGTTTATGAGCTGCCAAGTGACTTAATTAAAGACGTCACCAAATACAGACAATAATAAAATGCCCAAACTTTTCGGTAGTAACATTCGACAGTTGACAAATTGCGCCCAACTCTTTGTGTTCACAATGTATTTCCGATTGCATGCCGCTCGCGCTATGTATTATGCAATCGAGAGTGTTTTACGATGGTCATTTGCCAAGTCATCTAAATTGTAGAGACGAGAATGTAACACTACGTTCAGTTGATTTAAAAAACTCTGATCAAAATCAATATTGTCATCAGAGCCGCCAAATCAATATTGTACTTATTTGTAATTACGAAAGGAACTCTTATCTAAAACAAAAGGATACCAAACACAAAAAGGATTGCAGATTACGGTTCGTGTTTTGGCAACAGAAGTCATAGTCGCTATACTAACACACCATAGAGAAAATTTCCGACTAGAGAAAAAAGATCATTGAGCCAAAAGTACCTCTAATTCTATCAGAGAACCGCTTCTGAAATTCAAAGAACAAAATGCCCTTAAATAAATGGGTATAATCCAACCCGACATGCAACGGAGCATAGATCTGACCCCGTGTCTCTATTCAACTCGGATATCGCATCAACAAACCTTTTTCATATTCATAATACAATACGGGCCTACCTAAAATAAATGGAAACGAATTTTTAGTAAGGATTTATACGTGACGCCTTCGGCATTATCTCGAAATATGAGTGAAACAGTATTTTATTCCATTACTTTGGTATAACATAAAGTACCTTTTTTTTTCATTTTCGTTCAATTTTTTCTACCTGAACAAATAATAAGGCATGTCGCCGTGTTAAAATTCAGCCATAAGTAATAGCTTGTGGGCATGATAAGGGAGCTACTTACTCGTATATTAAGTTTTTCATTTACCTTCCCAGTGGAGAAAATAATATGTTAGGATAAATTGAGAATATAAAAATAAGGTTTTATGGAAAGTTTTAGATTGAAGCGGCAGTAAGTACCCTACAGGATAGAGTAGGAATACTTATTTATGAGTGTAGTGAGTAGGATAATTTATTATATTGTTTCTTGCAACCCCTTTATGTCACAGAATCGCAACCTCTCTGATTTTCATCGCAGATAACTTACATCATCTAACCACTCGTTTCCTTGTACAATAAACAATCGTTTTAAAACAAAATAAAAGATGGTGTAGAAATTTAGTTAATCTGTAGTTAATTTATTTTAAGTGTGTTTTCGTCACAATAGGCCCGTATAAATGAACGGGAAAGTAGTAATAATTTAGTCCATTAAGAAGGCAGACAGGCAGACAATTCCATCAAAGGAATATCCGTTTAACCTAAAAGGATCAAGTGGTATGCGACGCTTATATACTTCCCGCCTACGTCCGTCCATGACTGTTTGGATACATAGTGCAATCTCACAATACGTGCTCTGAAAGTTAATGCACTGTAATCAGATTCTACACAATTTGAGACAGCCTGCCCTACTAATATATTATAATTAAATTACGAAATTAACTTAACGATGAGTTTGTAGCGGAGTATGATTTAATTATTTAAATGTAACACAAACTTATTAGTTTGATTCAATTAAACCAATATAGCGCCGCATCTGTTTAAGTTTGTAGTTAACATATTACCTTTAGTAAGGTAATATGTTAACTACAAACTTAAACAGATGCGGCGCTATATTGGTTTAATTGAATCAAACTAATAAGTTAGTACTAGTTCATGTAGTTATAACGTGAAAATATGAAACAAGATAGGATATCCTATAGACATGAATATTACTACAGATCCTATATTCAGGTCAGGTGGTGTTAGTAAGTCAATCATCTTTTTTTAAGAAGGACCGATTTTCGACGTTGTCAAAACATGAGCCTTTTCTCGGTAGTGGTTTTTCTTTAGATTAAGTCCCGACCGTCTGCCGGCTTTGTATTGATGGAGAAGGCAAGTTGTTCGAGAACCTTAGTTTAAGACTAGATGGATGACATTGTGTACAAGTGAAGGAGTACGGCTGTCTCCAGCGACGTATTAATTTTCTTTAGACTACTCAGCTGTATTATGTGACCCGTATTACCAATTTGCAACAATACACAAGATCTAAGTCGTTACCAAACTACAAGGTCGCATCTTCGAATGTCCATTATGTATTGATACACACTTGAGTTATCAAAGAAAGTTCATAAAAGAAAATCCTATAAGATGTCTTACATTCAATAAATTCCGTCAAAGGAGGTCTTACGCGTGCAAAATTCAATAGGCTCTTTGAAGCCAATAGGAAAATGATGTTCATACTTAGATCACGTACATATTTGGTTACCTACTCGATGTGACGTAACCGCTAGCAGTTGCTTCTATTGAAAACATTTATGGATTAGTAATGAGTATTATTGTAATGTGTAGTGATTATAGTAACTGATGGACACCTATAACTCCCTGCTTGTGCTTCATCATTGTATACAGATGTAGCTTATATGATGCTGTACGTATAATTAACATATACAAGTATAATTCAAATAATGAAATAAAAAAGGTTAACATACTTGGTAAGGTTTATAGGATATAAACTGCATACTTGGGTGCTTTGTGTATATTAAAATGTTTTCAAATCAAAGTTCTAAACTAATAACCGTTCCCAATAACAGTTCCCCTGTTTTTGGATGGAAATCCCGAACGGCCTATGTGACACCGATGGCACTGTTACCTAAGAACGTCATGAAGTACGTTCTCATAGGGCATGGGCATAAATAATATTATTAACATTGAAATTTTGATTTCATAACCTTAAACTACATACATTTTAGATGACGGTATGAATTGCAATACATACAAAAAGAAATCGTTTACCAAAATGAAATTATACTTGTTTATATAATCGCTTTTTCAACTGAAAGATACCTTTATTGTATACAAATCCACATTGAATAACATCTCGTTCGGTCCTAAGCTGCCCTTACAGATCGATTAACCGTCCCTTTATAATGTCGACGATATTCTATTTATACTTAAATGACACGAGCCTTTCCAGACTAAGGCATAAATAAAATAGGTATATTTAGTATGTATAGAATCACACACCTACACAATTATATAACCTTTTTATATTTATACGTGTACAAATACCGAAGGGATTTTATGTCACTGAAGGCTGTTAGTGCATGGGCATTACGAACTTGAGCCGGTCAAAATCACACGGTGTCCGTTTAAGCTGTCATGTGCCAAGGGACGTCATAGGAAGGATAATAATAGTCATCAGATTGATGGCACTTAGGTCTCTGAAGTTCTAAACTGCAGCTGTCTAGCCCCCCATGCTATGATCGCATGCGTCTGAACAAGTCACATCGTCGAGGCATATAACATTACACCTAATAACTTATAACTACAGTGGGTACAGTATTAACTAACAAGAAAGTCTATGGTGACGAGTAAGGGTGTAAAACTGATGCTCTTTGGAAATAAAATTAGTTTGAATGACAGTCATTTAACCTTACAAATACATAAAGTTCAATTTAATAGTGTCTATGCTAAGCAATCACTAAAAATTAATAGTAAAACCATTCAGGTGCTAAAACTATACTCATATTCAATAGATTGAGATAAAATTTCATATCCAAAATGTATGCGTATTTTTACGTGTGACTATGCTCCGATATTCGAAAAAAAAAAAGATTTGCATAGTATTTTGTTTGAAACTGCATAAACAGAATGCCCAGTTTAACTGCTAAACATACACCAGTCTCATGATATGCGGGCATTAGGCATACAAAAAGTTCATATAAATTCAAATAGTTCTAGTCAAAGCAAAATATTCAATGTTATTGTAATATCAATAGCAGATACGTGTTGGTAGCTTTTTAATGTCAATATTGTGACAACTTCAAATAATTTCTTTATAGCGATTTCTAATGGGTATCGCTATTTTCCAAAAGGACTTTTAAAATACACATTATATGCCTTTCATCGTTATATAAAAATTAAATGAAATTTTATGTAAAAACTTGACGGACCTATACTTATACCAGAGGCATTGCCACGGTAATAACGGACGAAGTACCGAAGGAAGTCTAAGTAGTCCGCCATACTACCTTTTTCTATTTTTATGTCTTGTACCTTTAAATTGGATATCTAAGCGATGTAAGTACGGCTATTTCTTTCTAAATAACATTAAGAGCTTAATTAAATATAAATCAAGGGTACAATTCTATACAAATCAAGTTATTTTACTGCCCATATCGAGTAGGTTTTATGGCTTACTTTATTGAACTAACTTAATTAAGAGTCATTAGGTACACAAGTATGTTTGCCGCATCGTATCTTGTTCCACATAAATACTAGTGCGGCCATTCGTTGTTATGTCAAAACAAAAGATAATAAACGTAAAGTATTCCTTTGTTGTGACAAAAATAGATGATGGATTAGTATAGTGTAGTATACGATAAATAGCAGACGTATCTTGCGTCATATTCCATCGTAACATATCGACTGGACAAGCCTATTGGGTATTAGAGGGCTTCTCCTTTGTAAGCAAACTGATACCTGTCTAGTTCAGCTACATAATTAATGATCCTAAGTTCTTCGTCACTGCATGACAAGCTTTCCACCGCGTGCAATTTGCTGTATTATTTTATAATTATACGAAGGTATGAAGATACATAAATTGCAGTATTTACCTAGCTGCATAAATATATTTTATGATTAAATATAACATTAACAAATCATTTAATATAATTATTCAGTTGGTACAGTTCCATTTTATTTTAGTACATACTTTTGAATAAATAACTCAACTAGTTTGCAGTATATTTAGTACTTACTCATAATCAAATGAAATGAGCATACCTACTCCTATCATTAGATCTCCATCTCAAAATATCAATGCTTGAAATTAATAATCTAGGTTTACCACGAAAAATTTTCAATAAAAATCTATATCTCAATTTAGCTATTTTGTTGTGTAAAGGTCACTTCGCTAGACATTAGAAAAACGAAATGGGCAAATTCATCAAATTCACATTCAGATTTGTATCTACAATAATACATTTAAAATGGAACGTTGATAAATGTAAACGTAAACTGCATAAATAACATAAATTGTTTACTTATGCCAACAATGTATCAAATCTAAAGCTCTCAGATCGTCTTTAGGAGATGCATTAACTCATCAAGATGATTCAGTTGCTTCGCTACTAGAATACATAAATAGGTTCACGATGACTGCATTGCCATTAATGTTTCGTAGTAATAATATTTATTTATGTTTATTTATTTGTTACTTCGGTTATGATACTTATTAGTATGATACTTAGTAGTAAGTTATTTTTTAATTAAAATATATTGTATTATCTCTTTATAAATTGATGTATGCTTGTATAATGAGATATTTAACGTAAATGAAATACTGAGATACTTAACTTACTACTGAATTATAAAATAAACATTAAAGATATTTTGAGTTCCGAAACTAACCAGGACATAGCCCTGTAATGATTATGTCGACGATAACAAACCAGACACTCATTACCAAAAGCGTTTATAAAACAATTAGATATATTTGCGTAAAAATGAAGACCCTTATACGTTACGTTTAATAACAAAATATTTTAAACAGTAAAGCTACATTTATAACAATATCATTGGAGAGTTTATTTTTTAAGAACAAGACCTTCCACATCAGACAGTTTTAACAACACGACACAATCAACATAAACAGTTAAAAAGCGATTACATGAAATATATTTTTTTTAAACATTTGTTTTTAAATATTTGGTAAAACGCCAAGATATGACAAGTACAGTCAATAAATAGGTATGAGTACAAACGCTATTATAAACTTCAATGAAACATTTCCTGTTATAATTAGTAATTCCTGTTATAACAATAATAAGATTGATGAAATTTATGTTTAAACATAAATTTTAGGAACAATGTACTACGCATACTACGAAGTTTGTTTTATATGCGACTAGCTGACCCGTGCCCACTTCGGTGGGCGACGAAAAAAACGCGTCCCTTTTTTAAACATATTTCATTACTGCTCCACTCTTATTAGTCATAGCATGATACTACATAGCCTATGACACTCCCCGATAAATGGACTATTCAACACAGAAACAATTTTTAAAATCGGTGCAGTAGATCCAAAGAAAACTCCCTACAACGTTACAAACACACAAAGGAGATGGAAACTTTTGGGCTAAAGCCTGTACATTACTGTACAGAGTAAGGATATGCCCTAAAAATCTTTTCTATTTTTTAATAAAATAATAATAAAATTACTCAATTGTATTAAGATTCGAACTTGAAAAAAATAGAAAAGATTTTTAGGGCATATCCTTACTCTGTACAGTAATGTACAGGCTTTAGCCCAGAAGTTTCCATCTCCTTCAAAAAAAAATTATCTTGGATTTCAGATTGCCAAAACTAACAAAAGATTTAGCACGAGACTAATAAGTGTGAAGCTATAAATTGATAATACTCTCATTTCTGTTTAATCTTGGCCCAAAACTCTTAGTGAAGGTTTCATTCTCCTTTACCTCTTTTTAGTATTAGTATTAGATAGGGCTCTTTTGGAAGAGGCCGTGTAAGTTCGGATCACCGTTATGCCTGCACAATCTACTTCCAAGCAACGGTGGTAGTAGTAGTATTGCAATCGTTAACGTGTTTAGGTGGAATGCTACAATAGTTAGGGAAATTGCTATGAGGCTTAACTGCCTGTGTCTAGGCTGACGGGTACTGTACGAAAGGCACTCGGGGCTGTACAGGACCGATTTCTGTATCTGTCTATGTCAGCGACTTGTTGGTCAAAACGTCACTATGACGTATATGTATATAAAAAATAAATTACAACACGCAACAAATGATCTGAAGCAGCTTAGTCAAAATTAAGTTGGATTAGTTATCAGTTGCTAATCCATAGCTATCTTCTAATAACATTTTATCTCATTTTAATCAGATGACTTGTGGGAAGCATACTCATTCTGTATATAATGTGGGTTTAGTACATGTTTTACTAAAATTTAGCCGAATTTCAAGCCTTAAAACCACCTCATAACCAACTAAAATATGCACTCAAACAAAAGCTTCGAAGCAATATCTGAAACCAGGAGATACAAATAATTAAAAACATCGATTTACATTTAAAATATCTCACTGTCCGGCGTTATCAAATGCCCTTGTATTTGGAGAGCGTTTGGGGCATACATACAACATGCAGAAGAGATTAACATACAGAAGATGCTTCTATCAAACAGAAGTTAGATACAAAGAAAGGTAGGTACATATAATTCTACGTAGGGCTGCAGAGTATCCAAACTACACGAGTACTCATAATTTCAACGCACAAAACCACTATTAAAAAAACAGTAGACAGAACAATTCATAACAAAAGAATATGTGAAATCCTTTACAATACGTCATTCGACTGAGATTAATTTTCAGGACGAACGCTTAGACATTAGACGGCTAGGGGCTACACAATGCACATATTTGCGAGGAATGAACAATGCGTTATAACTCTTGTGGCTAGGTGTTAGGTGTCAGGGTGTGGAAAACTTGGTGGTCAGTTACATCGTTTATGATATACATATACAAGGATGGGTGCATTTGAGACGAGGCATCGAATTTGCTGTTTCTTTAGTTGACGTGAGGAAACGAAGGAAAGAAGAAATTCTATTACATAATATTTATGTGATCCTGTAGATTGGGTATAGAACTAATCTTGGGATATTTTATAATTTCTTGTGTTAACTTATTGGTCTTGGGTTCAATTTTTGCTCAAGGCTTATTTTTGTGTTCATGTACGATGATGATTTCTAAAGATCCGCAGCCAAAATAACTTTTACATGTATTTAAACTGTACCCGAAATCCATTAAAATTGGATTGGTTTTCTGGCAGTGACACTGTATGTGTAGTCGATTTTGACAACACTCTTAGAATGAGACACGATTAATGGTCTTGTGTATTTTGAAAACACATCATCATGGCAGTTTAAAATCTAATTTAATAAACAAATATATGAAATTAAAACAAATATTTATCAAAGTATAAAACGTTTATGTTAGAAATAATATGACTGACATCTGAATAACATTATAAAATAACGATGTTTTATAAAAGGCAGCCATTTAAAACAGCTGACTGAAAGAATCAAGATCGCATTTCGCAAGTTCATCGCCGACTTATATTTATTCAAGAAGCCAATGGCATGTAAAATGTAATCAGGGAACTTTGTTTTTATAACTTTTTATTACTCAACTTGAAACTGGGATTAAGCCAGGGATTTCTTTCGTAACTACTTATTAAGGAAAACGTAATACCGACCGCGAGCTCACAGATCAATACTTTAGGAAAATATTCTCTGATTCGTCTAAGAATCATAAAGTTTCAAGTCGGATATTACTTCTACCCTTACCCTTCTACGTTCTAAGATGAACTTCATAGATCGGAAAGTAAGCTAGTATATTTTTTTTACGTTTCTGTATCCTATCAAGCCTTTATTGCCCGACAACAAGGACAGGCTCCGTCTACTTCGATGGCCAGATAGGTTGGTGCGGGTTCATTTTTTTTTCTAAAATAAGCTAGATAATTTGAAAATGTTTACCATTACAATGTTGGGCAGTTATAAAAAGGCTAAATTAAATCAGAAATGATTTCTGTAATGAGTATCTTCCTAAGAATTGACCCAGTACACTCATCCTACTGAAAATATTCCCTCTAGCTTGATCAGTCGATTTAAAGGTAAAATGATCAAACACAAGGTATCACATAAATCCCTTACACTAAGCCTAGCCATAACGTCTAAAACTTGGGGTAATCGCAAGTTCATACCAAAATAACACACAATGTTAGTAGTACTGCGAAGAATAAACACAACACGAACCAAGACCGGATCTCGACTTGAACAGCAAAATTAGTGATACGTCCTTATGGAAATAAGACTGAACAAACAAGAGCCAGAGGCTAAATAAGCACAATGATTCACTCGGCTCCACTAGCTGTGAGTCTTAAGGTACATCCTCACTGGGAGCATTATTACCCGAGCATTTGTAAACGAGCAATCGCCAGCGTCGAATCGAAGCTTTCTAACGCTCGGCTCCTACACCACTCGAATTTTAGATGTCAAATGTCCATTACACGCCAATGTTCTTAGTGAGGACGCTCCTTTAAGGTGCTGATAGACTTGAGCATTCACTTGTAACAGAATAACGAGCATTCGCCGTTTTTATATTTGCCTAACTGAACAACGAGTAAACAACAACTGAACCGTGCTTTTCCCGGTTAGAATAGGACTGCCCCATATCCTCCCGTTGGTGTCGTAAGAGGCGACTAAGGGATAACACGACCTGGTGCATAGCACCTCGGGTCAACATCCTGGTGGGGAGTAAACCACCAACAACAGCGTGCTTAGATGTATCTTCACCTTTACATTCGTATGTACAAAGGTTATTCATGTAACAAAAATTTACATAACAATTAACTTTGTGTAAATACACGCACGGACAATGGAGTCTGCAAACTTTCTTTTCAGACCTTATAAAAAGATGTGCACTTGCAAATGTTTACTGCTCTTTTTTGTTGCGTTACTGCAATAGTGAAACTTTGTATGCGTGATATAAATAGCTTATTTTTATACCACCAGGGAAGCACAGCTTTGTTTGATGGTTGGCACGTTGGCAAAATTACTGTAAATAGTTTTTTTCGAAAACATTCAAATGTTTATCCCGATGAATGCCGTCTGCCTAAACCTGAACAAGGAGTGCCTAGATCTGAATACAACTGTTTTTACGCTTCTTTAACTACTATTTGGTTAACTAGACGATTTCGCAAATTCTAATACAAAACAAAAAAATCCTTCAAGCAAACAAAACATTTCAGGCATATTATTAATCTCTTTACGAGAAGATTTAGCATTCGCAATCCATATTAGTAAGATGGTTGTCATTACGTAGATAAGCTTAAAAAAACAAGAAAGACAGCTTTTTTATACAAAAAGTGATAAAGGGTGAGACCATCCATTGTAGCGTGTACGTATGTGTGAAATTTAACAGATACTTGTTGCTACTAATGTACCTCTCACATTTATATAAATACGCGATGACGTCAATGTTCTAAAACTGTCTTAAGGTATTTGTTATCATAATCACCATTAGTACATCAATTTATTTTAAAATCTGAGAAAAGATAAATCTTTTCAT
This sequence comes from Schrankia costaestrigalis, assembly GCA_905475405.1. NCBI lineage: Eukaryota > Metazoa > Arthropoda > Insecta > Lepidoptera > Erebidae > Schrankia > Schrankia costaestrigalis. Next base: position 8,708,986 of record FR997832.1, read on the forward strand.
TCATTTTTGTTCTTGCGCCCGTTTAGTTTCTTTAGCATATACAAATATACATTTACGCCTGCTATAGTAGGTGTAGTATGGTTTGGTCTAGAGGAGGCTTTTGGTTTTCATGACAGGAGATTCTTACAACCACAGACAGCATCGACAAAGAAGTTATTGCAAACATTCAATTGATGGATGTAAACATAATATTTTGTTAATTACTACTAATAGTGAAGGCAACCTTATTGACCTCACTTTTATTTACCTACTTTAACTTCACAAAGGCAAAGGGATGGAAAAGGGAAAAGATTAATGTGACATGCTTAAGTGACATGTCCAACGCATTAAACGAGGTTTTCTATCACTTATTCTTTTTCAGTGTTAGTGTCTAATGTAGGGTCACTCTTCAGAAATACTGTGTACTTCTTCCATCACTAACAAATACTCGTATTCATTAAATCTGTCATCACCGTTACCTCTATAATTAAAAACAATTAAAAACACCTAAAATTTCAGTAAAACGTTCTTTTACGAGGCAATCAGCCATCGAGTACTCTTCAAGTATCGTAACTTTCTTGGCAGTAAAAGGAGATTTTATTGTACTGATGCCAAAGAATATTTACATACACTTTTGCTACATCTTGTTTACCTAAAGATAAATACCTATACGTCAACAAGTCGGAAAATAAACTAGAATTAGACGGAGACGTAATTGGAAATTTTAGTTGGAATGCTTTATAAAACATGAGGACTGCCTATTTTAATTACAGTTAAAAAAACTCTAAGAGAATAACATTCTTATCTATACTAATCTTATAAAGAGGTAAAGTTTGTTTGATTGTGTGTTCGTAGGGGGTAATCGCTGGATCTAATGAACCGATTTAAAAAATTCTTTCTGTGTTGAATAGTTCATTTAGCGGGCTATATAGTATCACGCTATGACTAATAGGAGTGGCGCAGTAATGAAATATGTTCAAAAAAGGGACGCTTAATAATGTTTTTTTCGCCGCCCTACGAAGTCGGCACGGGTCAGCTAGTAGCTAATAAGATAAGGGCAACATTAGTTAGAAGGTATACGAGTAAGTTTAGTTCAATTTTGATGACGGCTAAATACATAAAAACAAAACGAAGAAGAACTAAAGAAAAGAAAAAGACAGTGATTCGTTATAGTAGACTTTTTATAGAGCTTGCTGTCTTACTGCAAAGACGGGTCTTTTTTTTTTAAATTGGCCTTCCAGAATGACCCTATGGTGCCTGATGTTAAGCATCCATTAGAGTCCAAGAATGTTGAGCACCATGCCAGCTACAATATTTGTAGAGGCATGAATGTCTCCACTATGGCGGCTTCAGAAGATGCTTTACTATTTTTTTTCTTTTACACTGATTAACCGAATTTAACAGTATGTTTAAAGGAACGATGACGACGAAACGACTCTTATTTCAAAGACCCTCTTATTTTTATGATAGGTATATTTTTGGTTGAAAACAGATTTATTACTCAAAACAGCATAGCTCTAGCAATCTAAGCGTATTTTTTCCCTCAATTCATAATAGCTAGTTCCATGACGGGTAATAACTAAATGATTTATCAGCCATTCACACCGTTAATGGATGTTTTATTTATTTCTCACGGTAATAAAAATGTTTTGTCTCTTACATTAATTGACCTACAATTATTATCTATTCTTATGAAATTGATAAAACATTGTTGACCTGCGAACATTGTGATACTACGGGAAGCAATAATTTAGTCTGTCATGTTTTATATTTCACTTTGACTTTATGTTACAAGGAATTTGAGAATTCTGTTATGTCTTTATTAAATTTACGGCTGTTTCGGTTTATATACATTCATAGATATCTTATTGTATAAATGTAGATGAAGTAAACGGAATAAAAGCAAAAGAAAAAAATAATAAAAAACCCTACTTGGGTTTTTAAGCATCAGAGTTCATGGCGTTCTCAGGACTCTGGCCACCCCATAGGAAAAAAGCGTGAATTAATGTTTGGTAATAATTTAATAGCAAAATTGACATAAATTTATCATGTTTTTACATAAACAATAGGCTGGTAAATAAGAACTAAATCTAAAACCACCAAAACTAATGTTACCCAATAATCATACATAACACTCCGTCATACTCGAAGTTATTAATATTCGGAGTAATGATAAATTAAGATGTATGAAGTACAACTAAATGGATGAAAAGGTTCATACAAAAATACCGTAGAGCAGTTGTAGTTATGAACGGTGTTTTAAGTAATTAGTGAACGATAAGGCAGTTAATCTTAACGCATCAAATGCTTACGGTATGAACAGTCGGTATGTTACTCGTTGTAATAATTAGTAGGCTAGTATTGTAAAATGTACATACAAAAAATATCACTATTTATTTATTTGGGATTAACAAACGGTTTCATATTACAGTAGAACCTCGATAACTCAAACCTCGGTAACTCAAAAATCTCTATAATTAAAAAAAATATTATGTTCCCTTCCCTTCAGAGCCCAAAAACCTCTATAACTCAAAATTCGCAACCTCGATAAGTCAAATAAGTAATCTCTGTATTGGCCCTCAGTAACTAAAAGAAATGTTTCCACAACCTCTATAACATAAAATTGTTTATCAATGAGTCATTTTGAATGAGTGTGCAAAACAAAAGTTTTCGGTATTTATGGCTTGCACGTGTTCACTACATAATTAAATTGATAACGTAAACAATACATATGTCACCTATTGTTTGCTTCTTCGAAATTCTTTAAAGCTTTGCGGTACATGTACATACCTACCTCTATACATATTAACCTAAACCCCTGGTAACTAAAACCTCGATAACTAAAAACCTCGATAACTCAAAATATTTTGTGTTTCCCTTGGACTTTTACTTATCGAGGTTCTACTGTATTTCTTATAACTAAGTAATTATATTAAATTAAATTAAATAATACTCACACATTCACACAACGTCATCTAGTTTCTAAATAAGCAAACCTTGTACTATGGGCACAATACATCGGATAAACATACTTAAATACTTTCTTTTTGTAAATACATACATATTATACATAAAAACACTCCGACCAATGCAAACAATCATGTTCATGCACACAAAGATTTGCATTAAGCGGGAATCGAACCCAAGACCTCTAGTAGCAGTCATGTTATATAACCACTACGCCACAGAGGTCGTCATATATATATGGTTAGAATACAAATATGAACCTACACCGTTATCCACTATCTCATTTCCTAGGTTTTCACCATTCTTTGATTATCGTAAAAACTGAATAAGAGGTTTTATTAGGTACTAGGAATGGAAAGAAAAACTTTGCATGAAGCTTTAAACCAATCCGCCTGACCAGTGTGTTATTAAACTAAGTCAAGATATCCCTCCGCGACGGGTAGAGGCATCTTTGCAGTGGGACGTAACCAAGTTGTAATGAATTCAATCTCAAATAGTTTACTATAGTAACATGTGTAGATATATAATTATAAGATAGAAGCAATTACCATGAGGATACAACCAAAAAACCATAAAGAACAAAACAAAAATAAACGCTTCTAAGCAATTTCGAATCAATTTTAATTTTTTTTAAACTATAAAATATAACTTTTTTATCTCAACAATACAACGTATAATTTGTTTCACGTTTTGTCCACGGTCGTTATTTATGGAGTCAATAAATAAACAAAACAATGGTTTATTATTGTACAGCATTTTACGCTATGTTATAGGTGTAACAAATAAACATATAATATTTAAAATAAAATATGTATAAACATAAGCATTGTTTATGGATGTAGGCAGAGATTATTAAATGCAATTCACTATAGTCCTTACAAGAATTTATGAATATAAATACACGTTACGTATTTTTCATGTATTGGTCTTTTGAGCTTATGGTTTTATGCTTCGAAAGGCTTAAGAATTTGCTTTGCTTCAAAAACTAAAATACATTATTGTTATACACATACGCTATTTAAAAAATATATGTGTTCGATTAAAACTGCTTGTTCTTTCTGTAGCAAAGACCATCTGTAATTCATTGTGTTAATCCCCTAATGCGTCCTCACAATATGTCCTAACCTTGGTTTAATAAATAAATGTATTATGTTAAATAAATCATGTAAAAACAAGTAAATAAATAAAGATCAAGATGTCAGTCATCCAAAAATGTCGGAATAAATAAATGCATTAAAAGAAAAAAATTGCCATTTCACACAATGCCTTAATGTGTTGACAAAGAAACCAAACATTTATTCAAGATCTGGACAATCAGACGAATACAGAATCACGAAAATGAATAATGGAATAGCAAGAAATGTCCGCTTATCTAAAATTACCAGCAATTTGCTTTAATTTAGAGGTATCGATGCGGATCCGAATCGACAATAAATCGAACGAGAATTCGAAAATGCCGAATGATTACTTTGAATTTTCTTTTATCTAAGGTACATTAGTGTTGTTCCACGGCACTAATAAGGGAATTGATAAGGGTGAGCCATTATTTTCAATTATTCTGGAGAGCACTTGACTATCGTATTTTACGTCTGTAGGACACCTATTGAATGTTGGAGTAGGCAGTTACTTCGAGTATACAAGTAACTAACCAGTAGTAAGAACATTATCATTAACTAGAGCACATGTTTTACTCATTTTATTACAGAGCCGGCACTTACGGTTATAGATTATAATTTATGGCACATTACAGTGAATGAATGTAGTTAGATAATAATTCGATGGCCTAGCGGTTGAGCTTCCGATCTATGCGTAAATCAAGCTCTGTTTAGATTGGCTTGCTTTTGGCTTTTGGGGCATTTATGTAATACGGAATATGTAGTCTAGGGTAGCGAGTAGGCTAGGAATATATAATTTAAACCCACTTCACAATACTGTAAAAGTCGATTAATGGAACTTATAGCTCTGCTAAACTTTAATTTTTAGGTGCCTAAAAATTTATTATTTCGCTAGATGGGAAAGACAGTATCAAAGAATAACGCCTTACATCTGACTTTTTCCCTTAGATGGCAATAAAAAAAAAACTCAACAAACATCTGACACAAAACCCTACTTACAATTACTTTATTAATATTAGGTATCGTATTAATAGGTGTATTACACCAGAGGTATTAACTTCCATCCCTATAATAGAACATTCACATATAATAGTTGATTACACAATTACAACCGACATTAGTCGCGTCTAGCGTTAATTAATAACAATTCAGCGTTATAATATTCATCAGATTAAGTATCACTTAATTGGTCTTGACAGGCTATTAAATATATTATTCGATGCAGAAATAACTTTAGAATTCGAACCATGCAGTATTAAGATCAATTTGGAGGTCATCCAAAGTCGTGTCGCGTTCAAGATGAGATAGTGCGACTAAATTGGCGAGCACTACCTAATTAGAGGCATACATACTGGCTTGTTAAGGTATCCTATGTTATGTAGTACTTACCTAACTTGTTCGTGTTTTTGGATGTATATCTTATGGAATTGTCCTTCGACAGGTGATATAATGTCGTTTTTCATCTCCATTGCAACGTGTTGGGGCAGCACAGATAACAGTAATCGCTCCTGTAACAAGATAACGTTATAAATTATTACACAATACATAGTGCAAGTAGCAAATGTTTTCGTAGGCCTAGATTCCCTCTATCAATCGGATTAGACCATTAACATCCCTAATAATGCCTTCCGTTGGGACATTAATACGCATTACTTATAAGAAATTAAACGTGAATATAAAAATTAATCAATTTTAAATGTTTGTCAATAAGCCCAAAAAGCCTGGCCTGAATCATATTTTTCAATTATAGATTAGAGGTGGATGGAGATGAAATAAGTGAGGCATAGGACCGCACTGAATGGTAACGTTTACAGGAGGACTATGTGTAGCACAAATAAATTAAACTACATTAATTTTATAATAAATATTGAACTTGCAGTTAAACGAACAAAACAACGTAATAGACATATCGACAATTCTATTTTTTACTTGTAGAACAAATTACTACAAATACCCCGCAAGGTGAGTATAATTTAATTAACATTTGAAAGAAATATGGGCAGATTAACATAATAATTATAACCACAGACATTATTAGCATTAAATCATCTCAAATAATTATTCTTACCACTTCCTCAATTTAATGCGTTTGTTTGTGGATTGTACAGTTAAAATATTTAACTACTGAACCCATTTTAACTACATTTTGTACACCCGTGTTTTATTCGATAAGCATTAGGAATAACTTATAAACTTGCATTCTATGGGCACTGGATGCCCACCCACATTTAGGAGCATTTCCTGCGTCGAATCCGCGAATATGGCCGAACAACGTTACTGCTACGTCAATCATAAAATTGTGTACTTCAAGCGTGATGTAAAGAATAATCCTCACACATTCACACAACGCCATCTAGTCCCAAACTAAGCAGAGCTTTTACTATGGATACTAGACAACGGATAAAGAAGCATTTGGTCAGACCGACAAAGCGATGTTGACGGAGGAAATCAAAAGATTTTTTGATTTCATTCCAAGATTGTGTTCGCGCTTTCAATCAGGTCATATTTCCGAATCTTACATGAAAAATAATATCTATTTTATTAATTGTTAGCTAACTTTTGACTACTTTGTAGTGTGTTTAATACACAGAGTTCCTTCCATAGCTCATAGAATTTTGTAAAGGCTGACATAAGTTCGCCTAGAAATATATCACATTATCTGGATATTAAAATACAAAAATTAATCAACGAATCAAGAAATATTCACGCTATTAAAACCTTATAAAGACGTTGTTAATAAAAAGGATTAGTCTTTAACTCAATTTGTAATGCACTAAGATATGGGCGACTAACAACTTTTTATACAAAGCTAAGCGACATGAATAAAACAACATCTAGACAGGATTATCGCAAATGCGTTCGCATTCTACACTTGGTAGTTAATCATTATAGTTGCTAATAAAATATTACTTTGACGAACAAATATCTTCACAGAATGAATGCGGTTCATGTGGAATAAGAACACAGGGTGTCGCAATGCCATCTCATTCTCAGGGTGTCGTAAACTCCTACTATAGGACGTCTACTTAAAAGTCCAATATATATATCCTGGTTGGCAGACACGTGCGCGATGCTTTAGTTTATTTTTTGGAAATACATTGTTGTTATACATAGAAATAATCCTCCGTGTGGTGACGGAGTAAGAATACAATATGTCACCACCCCATCTTATACCATGGGTGTCGTAAAAACCGACGAAGGGACTATCCGTGAATATTATCTCCACGAAATAAAAAGAAAGAAAACTTGAAATTAAACCCTATACCAATCCGTTTAGCCAGCGTGGTATTAGTAGGCCAAGTATCCCTACGTCACTAGAGTAGGCCCGTCCCTGCAATGGGATATTAATGGGCTGTTATGATCATGATAGAAATGACCCAGACTAATGCAAACTACTTTTACGTTAATTTACACAAAGATTTGTATTAAGCGAGAATCAGCTCTGAGACCTCTGTGCATGAGTCATGCACTATAACAACACGCCAAAAAGATAGTCCCACAAAAATTTACAAGACAACATTGCTCCTTGTGCACTCACAGTAAATATTTACACTTCAGAGAGCACAACCCTATTATAATTTCTAATAAAATGTTAACAGTACTTCAAGACCTTCACAGTTGACTGGTTTTGTGACGAATAAGTAGTTAATTCACTTGATTTACGCAAATTATTTGTCGCCATTATACAATATGGTAATTTAGTTGCAGTCATTCAGACGCATTAATAAAGATGCAAGTGCCTGTCTGCGTATTTAAAATATATGTACAATGATCTACATTTTAAATTCTGTAGATTGTCTGAAAATGTTTTTTTATTAAAAGACTGTAATAAAAAAACATTTTCAGACAGTCAGTTTACTACGATTCTTCTATAATGATATATAATCTTAACACTGCCTAGCCGTCATGGATTATAACCACTACGCCAAAAAGGAGGTTATTTATGCGTTATCTAGTGTCGGAGGAAAGCTCGGACTACTAATACCGCCCAGACGGAGTTTTTTTATATGATGGGAGGCAAACGAGCCAGCTGGTCACCTGATGGTAAGTGATCACCGCCGCCCATGGACACCCGCAACACCAGAGGACTCACATATGCGTTGCCGACCTTTAAAAAGGGAGTACGCTCGATTCTTGAAGTTCCCCAAGTCGTAAATATGCGCTGGAGTAGTACAGGCTTTTAATTTAAAGTTTTATTTAAAGTGTTCTTTCGACGACGACTCATAGGATCAGGTGGGGTGGAAATAAAATGTATTCTGACTAAGTGACGGAACTAACACGGAATTATTTTTAAACTTTTTATAAAATCGTGCAAGTTCAATATAAAATAAATTCTAAATCTCGTTTGCGGATGAAATAGCAAAAGCGTTCCCAGCCATCTAACAACTGCAAACGTGACCCAGAGCTTTCCCAGATCAAAGTATTAGAGCTAAAGTAATAGTGTACATGAATTGCAATTTATCAGCGCCAATCTTGAACCTCGACCTTTCTATTATTAAAGGAAATAAACAGTGAAGTATAGCTGTTAAGACACGGGAAATTAATTCTTGTGTACTATATTAGGTTCGGTAACTCCTTTATTTACCGAACCATTAATTACTATAGAACAAGCTTTTGACACTTGTGTTCTCTCCTTCCTCTAGATTCGGGTTAAAGTCATTTAGGGTGAAGCCTGAAAGTACAACCTTCCCTTGCCTTCATTCTTGAAGCGATATTAGAATAGGAAACATAAATATGTAAAGTTTTCCTTCCATTCTAGGGATACTGACTGTTCACCATTAGTAATATCTATAATACTGGCACAAAAACCGTTATCAAACGATATGACTAAATAGAGTGATATAAAAACGAGTTTGGTAGAATAAAAACATATTTTCATAATTTGTTAATACATAAAATATTACTTTTAAATACAAAAGTGTAATAGCTATCTCAATAGTTCAATTTATTTCCAATCGAAAACATAGAAAGTAATTACAGAAGCGAATAATTTTACTATATAAACTTAATGAATCAAGAACAAAATTTCAACATGGGAGTCACACTAGCGTATAAAAATATACCCATATAACCATGTAATTACATGTACAATGTGAACAAATTTGACGTGCTCATTGAACATTATATACAGCTCAATGAACAAATTAAAATTAATACCGAATTATTGGAATCATTAACACTTTCGAAGACATACGTATATGTTTAAAAATCGAATTACTGTCTAATCTATTTTAATTTTTTTTCTAATTATAAAATTGACACCAACCAGTGCGTTATTAGTAATTATAATAAGTTTGTATTAATATGCACATGGATTAGTTAGCAGAATGTTTCGTTTACATGAACGATTTACAGAAAAATAATTGTTTTAAGATTCTGTTTGCTCAACCTTAGCAACTCGAATTATGCCCAAGGATAGCAACATCAATCGGGAGCTGCCTGCTTTTTTGGGGATGTATAAATATAGCAAATAGCCCATAGGTTTGTCTGCGGATAAACTTTAACTAAGTACCTACATAAAACTCTACTCCAAATCTTTCCACCCAGCGATGTAGATTTGCTAACTATACTTCCAAAAAACGCCTTTACTCAATAGTCAAGAAACTTACATAGATAAAACATGATATTTATATGCATATAATTACAATATTACTACTACTAAATGTAGATAAGTATCACAAGTCAAATAACTACCTTTGATAGCTTGTTGTTTAAGACACGAAACAAATTGTTATCATCGCAACATTGTTTGATCCCACGAGGCTTAAGATTCGTTACCAGAAATATCACCTCAGGGCTTCAGTTTTGTACGTAGCAATTCTTTCAAAATCCAATATATTTACAACGTATTGTTTGTTCATTGGCTTTCCGATATTACTATTTTTCTGTTTCAAGTGGCAGGATCATGAAAGAGTTAAATATTATTTTCACTGTGTTAAATAAAGCCATTATGTTAAAATACCTATACCATTATGTCATTCACAAATTGAATACGATTGGAAGTGTAATCAATTGCGAATGACCTAATTAACTAAATTAAGACTCGGATATATGTTACCTGTAGTAAGATAAATTGATACCTTTGCCAGTATTCTTCAAGCGTAAGAAATACATTTAGATCAAAGCGCTTCAGGATTACTGGATTTGAACTTTTATATTTTTTGATATTCCAGTAGTCTAGTGCAAAAAAGATGTTGTACTTCAGAGTTTTCTCACGTCCGAAATCTTTCATATGAATAGGTTATTTCAGGCTTACTTTATTTTCCGTTTTTTGCTAACGTCAAGAACCTTACTGAAGCTTTCAGTATATAAATACGCATTTATGTAATTCAACCTTCATAGTATAAAGCGTTATACATTCATACATTTGATTATAATTACATGAATTTTAGATACTATGTAAACAAACACAGATATATTGGCCCAATCTGTTTGCCAGGATCGTGACAAGTGGCGTTCTGTCATCTTTGCCTACCCCGGTCAGGATAAAGCGTGAATTTATGTATATATGTATGTATCTATGTACATATTGCAGCATCCATACGGCATTGTCAAAGGTAAAATATACATACTTCGTGCTTTACCAGAACTAACAAACAATTTTGACCTTTAAATAATTCCTCATAAAACTCCTAATACGACTTGTAACAAAATAAAATTATTATCTTTCTTGTGACCATAAATATAGGTAATTTATACGACTATACAAATGCATGTCGGCGGCAGTTTCATCTTATTGGATACAGCATTAAGTGACCGCATTCACAGTCCGCATACAATATAACGAAATTACCCCATACACACGAATATATGATTTTCATGATTCACTCTTTACCAAATAAGTACTTTTTTATTTGTTATAATATTCGTTCACAAAGGAATTGTAGTTACAATGGTCGTTTATCCTTCATCTTTTAAATCGCGCGATATCTTAAATGCCTCTTGTGGACAGTATTCTCTAAGGAAGTATCATCAACATAACAATTCAATGAAAGGAAAAAGAATTATATAAAGAACGAGAACCGTGAAACAATCGTTTTATCCCTCCATTTAAATATTATGTATGATTTTGTAAGACAGACATGAAAACCAAAACGGAAAACCTACTTATTTCGTGCGGTGGTGATAGTCTAATCCGGAGCGGCATACCGCAATTTGACCGTTCTCATTTTGATAAAACTCAACCCTTGTCTGTTTTAATATAACGGAGATCATTGTTTTCCTTTAATAAGAAATATGCTCTCTATTTCAACACGAATATGTAAACGTATTTTCACTTATCAGGATTTGGTATTGTTTCGACAGCGAAAGTTTTCCAATCGACTAAAAGTTATTTGTGTGACGTTTATTTACTTATCAGCTAAGTTTTTGCGATGCATGGCAAATGCTTTGTTGCAACTTCTGTGCTAGCAATAATGGTTCAAGGATCAGACAATGGTAGTTGGCACAAACTATTATTATTATTATATTACTACTTGGATTCGAATCATCAGCTGCATATCCCGACCACTACCTTTGCCACTACGTTAGACAGGCAGTTAAATGATTAACTTACCAGTAAATAAAAAGCAGTCTAAAACAGACGTAAGTTCTGTAGGAATAAGAATATGTTATACTTTTTTGCGCAAGATAGTCCTAGGTTGTTGAACCTCCATAATAAATTAAAACCATTGTATCATGCTTTATAATTGATTTATGTAATCTTAAAATGGGTAACGAGCAAGCTATAAACTAATCCTATATAAAATAAAACAGAGTCTTATAACCCTAAGAAATTAATAAATTAAAGATTAAAGCAACTGTAAACCTATTTTATAATATTAGGTACACGAACCCATTCCTGAGATCAGTAAAGCCAACAAGTTATTGCTTAACCCAAACCTCTTCAAATTTACCCGGTTAGTGGTAATTTGTTTGAAATTGGCTACAATTCATTAGTTTGTACAAGCTTTGTAATATTAAATGGATAATCATACTTTCCATTTTATGTTTATTTCGTGTTATATTTTCTGTAAATAAAAACGGATTTGATCATTTTATTTACGTGGCAAATCTTTTAGAGGTCAGAATCCCTAAAGTCTGTTCTACTGACACACGGTGTATCGCTCGCATAATATTACTCTGAATAGAAAATAGCTCGCCTTGTCGAGACTCGATTATAACATATACCACAGAGAGACCGAGACCGCATGTGTGTAACGCACCTACCCCTTATCCTTCATTAATCTAGGGAAACTCGTACTTATACCAAGCTGGCCAAACGGAAAGGGTTTGTGTCTTTCTTCTCTTTTGGCAGGTATGAAAATGAGAGTAGTTTTTAATTTAGTCAGCTTTAACATGGGATAGAGAAATTTTGTACTCTAATACTGAATAATTACAAATATAATAGCTGTAAAAAAATAAATAAAATAAAATATTACCAGTTTTTCGTTTTCATCTTCCATGTCGAGCCTAGCGGCGATACAGTTCCTGGTGTCAAGGAAGGCTCGTCGTTGTGCCGTCTCCATCAGCGAGTGCATCAATGCGCCGACCACATTCACACACACAAACACAACCACGTTACCGACCATCTGTAACAAACACACGGTTTTCGTTAATGATACATTCTAAAATTGAAATGTATTCTAAACAGCTACAAATCTGATTTCTGTTTGCTATATCTCTTTTGGAGGAAGAATATTAATATTTTGTTATTTATGTTTTTAAGAATTTTTGAATTTGGAAGAGTTAACGCAACAAGCATTCTCTACTAGTCAATAAATGGGAGTCACCAGTGCTAATAAATCTAAGATAATACTATTATTTTGTATGATCTCTCTCTCTCTCTCAGTCGTGTTTTATTAAGATACCTATATGTTCATACGTAGACTAATTATAAAAAAGATCTTGTATGAGGTAAAATATTGCCTAAATTTTGATACAAGTTAACCCTGGTCTGCATGCTGCATGTAATTTATAGACTTAAATGAATGTATACCTATTAGACTTGTACATAAAACTATTAACACTAAAGAAACGAGTTTATTTTTATTCTGTTAGATTTTCTTCAAGATAAATGCTACTGTAACTGTACAAATTAGATTTCTTAGTAAGAATTTGTAAGCAAAGATGTTTATTTAAGGAAACATGCATACAATAACATATACCATTCTGTATTATTCATTCCATTTCGTAGAAACATCGTTTTAAAACACGTATGTAATGTCCGTTCAGCCATCGTTTAAGGTTAAACCACTGATCCGATTTTGCTAAAATTAGGTATGCAGAATACTGGAAAGGTCATTCAGAAAAGGACGAGAATAAATAATTTAATGAAATAATTCGAGTTAGATAAGCCGAGTAATAATATGCAGGTTTGTTTAAAAGAAAATATATTATGTTTTTAACTAACCAAATAGAGAAGTTTTTAATTCAGAATGTATTTCTAATGTTTGTTACGTAAAAACTCAGTCAGTTCACAAAAAAAAAACAATGTTTGTAAGGGTATGCTTTGATTTAATCGAAATTGGTTAAGTGATTTGGTTATTTTCTCACTAAATCATCTTATTATATGAAATTGGATGTTGCAATTGGGCTTATCATGATTGTATCTGTATTAGCTAGATTGCTCAAAACACGTAAATATCCACAAACATTTTCGGACGATATTAATAGCTTGATGTATTGTTGTGCATATATTTTAACAACAAATTAACTTCTCAGTTATAAAGACAGTAATGAGTATGTTTCATTTTAAATAAAAACTTCAAAGTTTATTAAAAAACGTTGTAAATTTTATGAGTTAATGGTACGCTACTCACAGTTTGTAGTAATACAAGAAACAAACATCGCGTAAAACATTGAAATTTCAACTTTATTGAGTGTGGAGAATGTAAATTTATTACATGCATAACATTTAATCGTTATTTCTTGTTTTAAAATATGTTTACGCGCATAAAACTGTAAGCGTGTTATGAAAAGTATTTTAAAGTATTCATCAATCAACGTAAGCTCAGGTGTAAATTTTGATGTAAGTAGGTCGAATAAATATGACAATGTTATTATCCTAAAAGATTTTTAAATACATTTACAGCTGAACATTGACCCCCTTACTCATAAACGCCTCTTAAATTTTAGTCAATTGATTAGCTTAAATTCATATTACGATTTTACTTAGAAAAAACTCGCTAAACAGTGACTAAATTTAAGAGATGTTTATGAGTAAGGGGGCAAGTGTTTACCAAATATTTTCAGTTATCGAATCCAATTTGGCAGTCAGTAGCCGCTTTGGAGAAACTCTTTGATTTTATAATAATATATTTTTATAAAATTGTGAAATATCACTATCGATGTAGGTTTAAGTTTGAATTTACTCCAAAGAAGATAAATCCGAAAAAGAAGACCAATAATCCCTCCTTCATTCATGACTCTCTAGCAATTTATAAACTCACTTTTTTACTTATTGCATAATATTTTACAGAAATATCCCGCTTTCATGTTATCCAAAAAAAGTAAGCAGCCAAAACAAAAATATTTATAAACAAAAAAGTCTGAAACAAGTTAAATTAAAACTAAACTGAAAGAACGTCGAGATGTTGAATTGTGAGCACGACGCAGGCTCACACCGTAAAACAAAAAAATGCTATAAAACTGTACGTGAACCTTCCCGTGATGCTCATTAACGTAATTAAGTAGTTACGTGTTCCTACTCCATGGGGAATATCAAAAGGAAAAAAGGTATTACTATATTTTACGTAATACATGTTGAATTGTCGGTACATTGGTGTACTGGCGCGTTAGCAAAGCAGTTGTGTATGCGGCTGCCGTGCACAAAGTCGCGGTTTCGAGGACATCGCAATACAATTAATTGTTTGTGCAATCCGCAAAAGATTGTCCAGGCGTTGGATATAATTGGTCTCCGTTAATTGGAATTGGAAAAAGTCCCCACCACGATGCACAGTGTGTGACTTTCATAATCTAGCTTGATGTAATTATTTATTATGACAAACCAACGATTTTACAAATGTTTTAGTTATTTAGGCTTCTAGTGCGGGAGTTTAAAGAAATATATCCAATAATAAAAATAGGAAGTTAATGGCACTGTTCTGAGGAAACACCTGCTCAGATTTATAATTATATCTCCAGCCCACCTCTTACTCTACTCTCATTATCTATGCTCTGGTATAAATAGACACTGACGTCATTATTAAGACATATCGTACAAAGACGCAAACGAACAGAGTACAGAATAAGTAAGGCATTATCGATTAAAATAATTAAGGCAGTGTGCATAATTTAAAGTCTATTTGTGTAAAAGTTCATACCGTAGAAGGTGTAGCTTATTGGTGTCTGCCATAATAGGAACCATGGCACTCCTATTATAACTTTATTGAGTCAGTGATCTGTGTGGCCCGGCCACTGAGCGTTTTATTTATTTATAGCGTTTATGAGATAAGCAGTCAGCCGTATACTATCCAGCCCGAGCTATGCAAATAGAACCTGTCACAGCGACACCTTGCCCGCCCCCACAATTTGACTCATCTTCCAATCACTAAATATTCAAAGTCAACAATCTTTTAAAATACAGTTATTTCAAAGTCGAACACAATACTTGTAAAGGTTTTAGAACGAAACTCTACGGACTTATTCAAGATATTTTTTATTCAAAAGAGTCAATTAATGTTAAAATATTAATGTACTATCTTGAAGTAAGCTTTGTTCCACTTTTAATAATTGTAAGACATTTATTATTTATGAATCTTAATGTTATTGTAAAGGTGTGTACTATAACGGTCTGTGGGTTTATTATCCTTTGTATTAAATTTAAATATTTTACTGCCACAGATAACTGAGATTGATATTTGGTTGTAACGGAATTGCCGCGTCTGCTGATGAACAAAACTTAACAAAATTTGACCACTCCAGGAGATTTTCGTCTCTAGTCATAACCCTATGTTTTTTCATCTTACTTAGTCGCTCTTTGGAAACTCACGGAAGGATGAGGACATTTTGTATTCTTAGTGCAATACAAAAGGAATTGCAAAATATATTACAGTTCGGTATCTGTAGCAACAATAACAATCATAGATTCATAGTAAACAACTCCTAATAATTGTTTATCTAATTTGACCAAGACACTACAAATCACCCTGTACACAAGTAGACCTTACACCCTTGTAAATAAGGCATATTTTCGAATTAGCTTGATAAGTTAATTTCACAACAGTGTGACAAGAAAGCTCACTTGTCCGACTGCATTAGGTGAAATTGTAAATGGCCGCGATCGAGTTCTAAGATAAGACGTGTTTATTAGTAGCATGGGACACTGGCGCCTAAAACTTTCTGATGTACTTAATGATAGGAAGACAGGTGAAGGATTTAATTACGAAATACGAAATTCCAATATGAGACAGGTCAATTTGTGAATGCGTATCTAAACATACAATCGTTTATCTATATTACAGTTAAAGTATGTGTTTGTTTGTTTAATCGTTCTATTACTTATAAAAACTAGTTCAAATAGAAAAAAAAAACAGATTATGGACACTAATATTATTATGTCATTTTAGTGCAATCACCAGCCGCCATACTTATAAGATAGAGATTTGCTAGGATGTAATCATATTGCTTTTGATGAAATAAACCAATAAACAGCCTAGAGACCAAGTCGATAGAACAGTGAATCAGTTGCAGTTTCTAAAAGTATTGAAAAAAATAACGTTAATCAACAAAATAGGTACATTGCACACAAAGCTGGACGGTTCAAAATTGAGCTGCATTATTGAAATGCTCCTGTATTATCCCGTTTAGCCATCCATTTCCGATGCACTCAAATAATTTTATATTTTTCAGCACGTCGAAAACATTTGAATACAAAATCGTTCCGCCATAGTGCTTCCGATAAAAGCGATGAAATATTTGAATTTTTTTGATAAGAATTTAATACATTTTTAAAGCAAATAGAGCTTTTGTTTAACTATAAACATGTAGGTTATATTCGTCCGCGTGGCTATCAGAATATCTCAATTCTAATTCAGTATTTTGAGAAAAAACGTAAATAAATTGTTTTTTTACTAGAAACATTCTGACTAAGAACCATGTCCCATTGCAGAGGTGAGCCAAGGACATAAGTAAACTACACAATGGCCAGATGGCCAGGCTGGTTCCTAATTCTGACAGGGTTTTGGGTCAAATGTTTTTCTCATAGAGAAAATATCTGTAAGGCAACAATACATAGTCCGCTTGGGTTAAGAACTTAAGACCCTTGTCATAAGGTTGGGTAGACAGTTAGGACGAGACGGAATATTATAGTCTAAACAATAGGCATAATATAAGGTCACTAGCTCTAAATAATAAAAATGTATATCATGATAATACGCCATAGACTCCCTGCGGAGAAGATATGTTTCTGAAATGTGTTTTGTCTAACTCCCGAGACGTAGTGACATCGAAGTGACAGTTATGATGTCGGCTGCCCAAACGGTAAATAGAACCTTTATGTGAATAATGTACTCCATCTACATAGATCTTAAGGATAAGAATATAATATATCACCTAACATTGTTTAGATATTTATCAGTATAGTTACATAAATGGTAATAAATAACTATTCTTTCTTTCTTTATTAGGTACCATTTTCTGTAAACTTTTATTTAATGTTACGCCTTATTTCCATGGGAATTAAGCAGAGATTTAAGAACAACATACACTATCATTCTTACAACCCTGCTTAGATTTATTATGGGATTTTAGCGATGAAGTTTAAGTTCAAAATTACGAATTCTTTATAAATGCATTCTCAAAACACATTAAATTTTAAGACCAGATTCGTCGGATCTATAACTAATAGAAATGAATTTACGGACAAAAAGAACAATTCCGTTTTAGAGCAATAATTTGTGGATATTGCCCTGCGCGGTTCTAGGTCGCGAATTCATGACCGCTTTGTCATTGGGGTGGTTAGGAGTGAAATGTAGGTTAAACAATTAGCATTTCTTGCCAATTATGACCTACAACAGGAAGATACCTCCTCTATTGAAAGAGTATAACAAAAGCTTCTAATACCGATGGCTGAATAAACCAATATGTAAAATTTCTAAAAATTAAGTAGTTTTTTTTTATTTTACTTTTTTTAGTTTTTTTAGGCGCAGGACCGCACAAGTTGCCAGTATTTCTGTTTTTTTTTTCTGTTTTTTTAAAAAGACAACTCCCGCACTAGGGATCATGCCCTGTGTCGCGGGGACTTTTACAAACATCAATTAACGGACACATAGAACACCCAGACTCAGGACAATAATTTGTGGATCTCACAAATTATTGTCCTGCGTGGGGATCGAACCCACAACCTCATGCGCGGCAGCCGCTGGCTTTACCGGCGCGCCACCGAGGTCGTCGTCAATTTGAAGGAGGCCTATGTCCAGCAGTGGACGTCAATGGCTGATATGATGATGATGTAGTTTCCATAATATATTTCCATTGTGAAAATTTTACTGCTAAAATGTAAAATGAACTCAAGTTTCATTTTAACAAGGAGAGTTTTATTACATTTATACTAACACAATATGTTGTTGTCTTGGATAATAAAGATCTAGATTAAAAGCAATCTCGTTGTAAATTTACACAAGCAGGTATTTTGTCGTCTGGGTTTTACAACAAATGTTAGTCGTCAGTGGAATTATGTTGTTGTATCATCATTAAGTAATCATTGTAGTACTTTTTTAAAACTTTTTTTTTTGAGTTAAAAAAGTGCCAAGAAGAACAAGTTGTTCGGTAGTCAGAAAAACTTATTATAATAAAACTATGTAACTACTTTGCCACAGAAATATGAACAAAGGTTATTGCATAAATACATTGCATTCTGTTTAAGAAAATAAGTTTTTCCCAACGAAAATGCAGTGAAATCATCCAGGATGTTTTGTTATCTTCAAAAACAAATGTATTTTGTTGTTTTTTTATGTCAGATCGCACTAGTTATGAGTTGAGTGGAGTAGAGAGTAACAAGTCATAATATTGTGTATAAAAATACTGTCAATAATTCCCTGGTAAGTATTTGAATTTACATAATCTGAGCCTTTATTTTTTGACTAACTCTTTTACGTTAGATAACTACACCACGAAAAACGTTTTACGTTTTCATTGGACTATAATAGTCCAGGATTAATGGAGTACCCAACACAAAAATATACAACAAATAAATAAACAAAACCTTTATCAAAACTTTATAATAATAACTACCTACATAATATGACCTAAAGTTTTAACCTCGATTGAACTCACAAAGGGTATATGTAACGAGTTTTCCAATTTATAGTATTGGGATATTATTGTAGCAGGCTATACACGCCTAAATAAATTGCCTGTTTCCAATTTTGAGGTTTTATTTCGATTCCGATATCAGTTCGTTAACTTAGACAAACAGGCTAATAATAATCCAGTACATATATGTACATAATTATATGACAAACATCGAATATAGCATCTAACAAAGTACTGCGTAATTTACTCTTGTTGTATTCATTGGGCTTAAGATCCGGGGTAAACTAACATTCTTAAAGATCACGCACTAAGAGCAAACAAAAACTTTGCCTTCATTAATGAGATAACCAGAAATAGCTAAATAGTTACTTTATATTCACCAGGAGTAGGTTTGAGAGGTACTTGTACTAATTAACTTTACTTACTGAGAGCGATTTCTCTACTACTCTACTAGCCGAATATCTAAAGCGGCATTGCTGGAATCTTGATAGGGGTAGAATCATGGCAAACAAGTGAGGTGGCCGCTAAAGCATTGTTGGCTTCATCAATATAATACTTAGTTCGTTAGTTACACTCGCAAATGTTACTTTTTCAAACACACGAAATAGACCACGAGAACAACCCATAGAACGCTAATATTTAAATGTATGATTATAGAATACGCTTAAAAGCTACAAACAAGAAGTATAGCTAACATAATATTTATTTAAATCAATAGTAATTTACTTATAATTTCATATATTCATTGATCAAATTGTAGTTATTTTCAAACAATACAATATTTAGTTACTTAGCCTTATATATTATTCAGCAATTCGATTTGATATATTGAACTTCCTAACCCTAAAGATGTTTTCACAAAATTAGAAATATTTCATATAATATTTATCTTTTTTGGACACTACTAGGCTCTACTAGCCTCGAACAGTTTTAGAATCCAGTTAATGCAGAATGGGTGGTGATGCGGAAGGAATTACAGAACACTTGATGTGTGTTAGTGAAGATTTAGCCAGAACAAGGATGCTTATCTAACTCTTAGACTAAGATCTATTACTACTAATCATTCGTCCTCCGTGTGGTGACGGAGTAAGAATACAATATGTCACTATCCCATCTCATCCCATGGGTGTCATAAAAACCGACTAAGGGACTATACGTGAATAATATCTTTACAAAATAAAAAGAAGGAAAACTTGAAATTAAACCCTATACCAATTCGTCTTATTAGTAGGCCAAGTATCCATCCGTCACGGGAGGAGACCCGTCCCTGCAGTGGGACATTAATGGGCTGTTATGATGATAATTCGTCCTCTTTGCATAAAAAATGTAGTAGATGAGGTAACGGATTAGTAAAGGAGAGAAAATGCACAAAGGATCCAATTAAATGAAGTGCCTGTTAAACTAAGGAATTTTAAACAATCTTAATATCAAACAAAACTCGAAATAAAGCTTCACCAGTATGCTTGGCTAGTAATAGTGTTAGTAGACCAAGTCATCCTGTATTAAAGAAGGAGGCACGTCGCTACAGTGGGATAATGGTGAGTAAGGAGAATAACACTGTTGCCAAATATTCCGGGACCTAAACGGTTGGTTTTACCTTGTCGTACATTTTTTCAACACGTTCCATAGCTACCTAATAATCCGGGTCTCTGTTTATAGGTTATAAGCCCAAAAATAAACCGGGGGCAAATGGTTATGATCGCATTTTTACTTACATTTCGTGCGTGCCTCATGGAACAATATGAAACAACATTATTCTTTGTCATAGGGGCTTATGTTGGACTCAGGCTTATTGAACTGTATACAGAACAAATACGTTATCATTCAGCCCAATCAAAATCAAAGTATTGCAAGAGAAATTGCGAGGCGAAATGTAGAGAGAAATACTGAACTGAGCTTACGCGGTAACCTGCGTGGACGACGAACGCGACGCGACGCGACGAATGCGACGTACGCGATCAAATCAACAGCGTACCCTACTTGTGTCCTATATGACCTTATGCGACGAGACGCGACGTAAGGCGTACTTGTTTTGAGGGCGATCCTATGAGACCACCATTTCAAAAACGAGTTGTCTTTTTTTAAAACAAATAAAACAAAACCATTTCAAAGCAAAATTGTACTGTACTTCTTTATGATTCGAAAGGTAGTGACCAAAATCACGTAGGACACTTGTCGCGTGTATCATCGCGTCGCATCGCATTGCGTAGCGCTGCGTAGCGTCGCGTTCGTCGCCCACGCAGGACACTGAGGTACCGGAGCGCAAAAGTAGAATTGGTTATACGCATTTTTTTAGCTATTCATAAAGCCTGAAGATTAGATCCACATAGTCAGTTTTTGTAATAAAAAAATCGCACAAGAATCGCGATCGAAGATCCACAATGTATTATCTGTCATAGGCTTATTATTATTGTGACCCCTATTTAAAATTACGTAACGTAAAAGACAGGGATAATAGTGCTATTAGAATAGAGATTTAAAAATCACGATACAATTTTCTAAATAAAACACTATTGTTATTTTTGTTAAAGCCGATTAGGTTGCTGGCTTGAATAAAAACCTATTGCCAGTTTCTTTTCAGATAAAAACTCAATATAAATATAATCTCCTTAACGTTGGAATTTCATGGTCAATTATGGTTTATTTTTATTAAACAGAACAGAAAAGCTACGGAAAATTAGATGGTAAGTGATAACCATAGTCCAAAAAGGAAGGAAAGGGTACAGAGTTGAGATTTCTAGACAGTAAATCTATGCTGTTTCAACCATATTTTTTACTGGAATCAAGTAGTAATAGTTCAAAGAGAACCCCATAAAGTATTCAATAAATCTGTGGTGCTATCTGTGGTATTCCGCAAAGGTGTAACCCATTTTCATTGCCAGGAATGCCAGGCTATTAACATCTCATCTCATCCCGGTGATTGCAATTAACTTAGCTATAATAATCCCTAGATTAACATTTTAAGACCAATAATAAAAGAACAAGGTAACCGTAAATATGTATGTACATAAAGCAGTATGTATGATAATTAAAATCACAATCCATTCATCGACTTTATTGTTTACAAACACGAGGCACGTTCACGTTTTATACTTGTTGGCACTGCCTCCAACTATTATTACCGGCTATGATCGACGTAGCCTACAAAATATATTACTTCCATCAATATTTTATACGCCAGAATAGGCAAACGTCAATTTTATACGTTGTCAACATGCTGTGTTAAAAAACCAATTTTATCAATCTTTTTTGAAGCGGTTTTTTAAAGTTAGGCTTTTTAAACGATAATTGATATATGTGCGTGTGCTCTGAGGGCCACTTTCTCAAAATCCTTTGAAAACATGCTTATGATTTAGTGAACATTCCAAAAATATTGTGAAAGTTGGAATCAGATTTTGTGAACATCAAATACGCGAGTTATAGGCTTTAAAGTTGGACCCTCAGTCCACACATAGAGGATTGAGGGTCCGCTTGTACCGGCTAAACTAAGGGCACTAAAGAAAAAGTGTTTACGCCAAAGTTTAACGTAAACCCAAACAAAAATTATGAATACATGAAAATTTAAGAATACTTTGTATTATTTTCTATATCTCCGTTCAAAATTGGCCCTCAGGCGGAAAGTTTATACGCTAATTATAACAAAACCATTAATTTTTTGCTACTTTTTATAATGTTGTATTATAGGAAATATATTGTGAAAATTCGTGAAAGCAATAACAGATCACAAAATCATATTGGTAAAAAAATATCACCTTGTAAAAATTCGGACCCTCAATCCTCCACTTTTTTGTTTTCGTTTTTTTGTCGCTGAAGTATGATAGCTAGGAAAATTACAGAAGTACCTCGTACTGTAAAATAAATTGTGCAACAAATACAGTACCATTCGGTAAAAAACAGTACAGTTTTATTGTATAAGAAAATCAACTTTATTTTTACTATGTAAATAGTTTTGAGGTTATATTAAAATTTGTAGCTTTGACGTTTTTATTATGATTAATTATTATTATTAACAAATTATATCAGTTTGTTGCACAATGTTTTCTACAGAACGAGGTACTTCTGTAATTTTCCTAGCTATCATACTTCAGCGACAAAAAAACGAAAACAAAAAAGTGGAGGATTGAGGGTCCGAATTTTTACAAGGTGATATTTTTTTACCAATATGATTTTGTGATCTGTTATTGCTTTCACGAATTTTCACAATATATTTCCTATAATACAACATTATAAAAAGTAGCAAAAAATTAATGGTTTTGTTATAATTAGCGTATAAACTTTCCGCCTGAGGGCCAATTTTGAATAGAGATATAGAAAATAATACAGAGTATTCTTAAATTATCATGTATTCATAATTTTTGTTTGGGTTTACCTTAAACTTTGGCGTAAACACTTTTTCTTTAGTGCCCTTAGTTTAGCCGGTACAAGCGGACCCTCAATCCTCTATGTGTGGACTGAGGGTCCAACTTTAAAGCCTATAACTCGCGTATTTGATGTTCACAAAATCTGATTCCAACTTTCACAATATTTTTGGAATGTTCACTAAATCATAAGCATGTTTTCAAAGGATTTTGAGAAAGTGGCCCTCAGAGCACACGCACATATTGATATGACCTGCACCGTTAGTGAAATGAAACGTGCAAAAATATTTTATAACTTACTAGCGGCCTGGCCCGGCTTCGGATTTAAGAAAAAGAGATGAGTACTAAAGGAGAGTCACTAAAGCAGTAGCAAACTTAATATAACCCAGAGATAATAAACTAATCCAATCTCAAAAATGCCTATACTCGTTTAAGCTCCAATGTTTATCTATGGTCATTTGTATTATCACTAGACATAATTTTAAACGTTAAATGTCTTTTTAATCACTAGGGTAATGCTCTTAAGATATTTTCCAACGAGCTATTAACACGAGATCAACCTAAAAAGAATTTTTAAAGTATCTTAAATCTTGTGTAAGAAAATAGTCTCAAAGGTCATTGTTCCTTTGTTACGAAAAGTATATAAAAGTATTTACTTTCTACTCAGCATAAGAGGATTTACTTTTGTAAAAACGTTTATAAAAATGTAAGTTTCGCCCTCGGCTCTAAGTTTTTGTGAATGTCAAAAAAGGTTGTAATGGCAATAAAAACATTGTAAATAATTTTCTCAGGTTTCAATTGTATACGAGTACAGGTTGTATAAGCTGGAATCTATATAATACAGTTTAGACTTTAGCCCATTATAAGTAAAAACCAAGAGCTAATTGAAAACAGAAGATCTATTTAGGGCAAAGCCGACGAATGCTTACACGATAGTGTATCGCGGTGTAGAATAATAAATAGTAAGAATAAATATCCGTACATTTTAATAGAGAATCAAAGTTTCCCCATAACCTGTCCATCATAGCATTTTACGCACATTTATTTTAATATTTTGAAGAGTTGCTACATCACCAAATATTGTATGAAAGGCATTATGGGTCAGAGAATCAGCTCTTAAATAACCAGCGTGGTACATTATAATACTGGAGAAGTTTTTATGACTACTAGTAGGGTGGTCTGGCCTATGTTTACATGGCTTATTAGATGCATAACTATTACCATCCAAGTTCAGTTTAAAACAGGGCCGATACTAATAAAAAAGTTTAGGGTAACAAATTATATGTCCGTAATTAAATAGCCATAGGTTCATACCTATGTAGTGAGTTCATATCACTTTTTTAGCCATAGGTTCATACCTATGTAGTGAGTTCATACTCACTACATACCTGAATGATATGCATAAAAAACTATATTGTAGACAATAAAACATCACAAATAGACTGACAATAAACTTTCGGTTTATTACTTTTTTATGAACACTTGCCTATTTAAAATACTTTATTTTTACGAATTTAATACTGGACTAACGGTAGCTGTGGGCTACTAAGAATACTTGATCTTACCGACCTTTTTGATCGCGATAGTTACGTAAATGTGAATCAGCAGACATTACCACTGCAAGAGACGCCTAAATCCTTTTTTAATCGGATGTCAACCTGTCCACCTAACCTAAACGTGTAGTTGTGTTGAAAAGATACCTGTTTGCTATGTCAGATCCACTGTGTTCCTCTCCCCCTGTTCGTAGGGGTTACAAAGTCCATTATTCGTTGAACCGACAGGTGATAGTCCGTCTAAGCCGTCAATTACTACTCAACCTCAGATGGTCACCTAATAGCAATATAAAAAAATGTTTCACGATCGAATAGCCCTTTTTTCCAAGGGCAAAGAAAACAAAATGATAAAAGCTAGTAATGTCATGCATGCATATTGCATTATATCAAGCGAGGGTTTCTCTGAATCGTAGCTTCGTTCAGTCACGGAATGCATACGACCTTTGAGCACGTAAATACCAAAAGATACCGCAGACATACTACCTACTTATTAGGTTAAGGCATTCGTAATCATGATATAACTAGTCAACTGTAATATTAGGTATTAAAACAATAATATACGATAGCAAATTGACGACCTCTTCGGCGGCATTGTGGTTGTAGTGTAAGATTGCTACGCAGTAATCGGAGGTTCGATCTCCGTATAAGTCCGACATTTGTGTATGAAGATGGCAGTTTAATTTCGTCTGGGTGTTTTCTATACATATTTACAATCAAACTAAGTATGTTTTATATATAATAGTCTAGTACAAAGAACATCAACAACAAGATAATTTGAACCTAAATCACGTTCGGTAAGAGTCGGAATATGATTTTTCTCCGTGCGACGTCGCACGATTTCGATTCTAAATGTGTCCGCCCACAAGGCGCTTTAGCAGCTTTACATGCTTGATGATCAGTAGGTATATTCAACCAAGTTTGACGACCTCGGTGGCGCGCCGGTAGAGCCAGTGGCTGCCGCGCATGAGGTTGTGGGTTCGATCCCCACGCAAGACAATAATTTGTGAGATCCAAAAATTATTGTCCTGGGTCTGGGTGTTCTATGTGTCCGTTAATTGATGTTTGTAAAAGTCCCCGCGACACAGGGCATGATCCCTAGTGCGGGAGTTGTCTTTTTAAAAATAAATAAAAAAAAAAAGTGAAGCCGCCAGTAAAAATCAATTAGTATAAATAACCCTTAACATAAAATCCCTACACAAGAATAAGGTCACACATCAATTTTAAACTCGACAAGTTTTCAGTACAAAATCGACTTATACATTTGATAGTAAATTCAGGGGCATGCCAAGTTAACAGTACAGATGACGTAAGCATATCACGCGATATAGCAACCCCTATTATAGTGAAATGTGGTGTAATAAGCGGGTCCCACGGTGGGCGCCAAGAGGGCAAGGTTGCGGCGGACGACCTCTGTAGAAATCCAAACTGTTTAGTGAAATGGCAGTTACTTATTTCTGTTTATAAGGCAACGACTTTACTATATAACTTGCGTGTTATTTTTGGAATTGGATACGTTTAAATTACTGTTTACATTCCGTGTTGTGGCGGAGTTATAACGTCCTATTTATGTGCTATTGCAGGAACTCTGGCTACAGTGGCTCTTCACTACTTTTATAGAGCATAGGATGAGACGAGGTACTGACACCATGCATTCTTACAACTCGGTCACAGAGAGATAACGGAATATATAATGTCTCTATCCCGTGTCATTGCGTAAGAGTCGTGAAAGTCGACTAAAGGATAACCTGCGATGATGTAATCTATGTATAGCAAAAAACCGTGGTAGTAAAAAAGAGAAACTTGGCACCGTCTGGCCACCGTAGCATTAACTTCTTCCATTCTCGAAGGTTGTTGGTCATTTTCTTCGCCAAAACAACCGAATTTCAAAAAGTATATATGCCATTTTAACATTCTTATATTTTGTCACAACTGTAGGTATACTCGTAACCTAATGAATGTGTCGTCATACCCCTTCCGTCCACAAAACAAACCGTCCGTGAAATTGACTGTGATAAATTCTGCCTTTGATAACATTAATAATTGGACAACAACAAGTAGATCCCTCACATACGAATAATCTTTACTCAAGAGATTTTCAACGTACCCATTTATTATTCATTAATTCATAACATATTACAACAATGTACCACAAAAAATATTGTCTAAAACTCAATGTTTTTGATGGAACGATGAATATTTACGTCTTATAACCTTTTCCAGGAACAATATGGATTAGAGGATAGATATGAATTGTTTATTTGAGGAATAAGAGACAGAAAAAATCGAACGTGTTCCAGTGATTGAATGAAACCTGACCTACGATTAACAGGCTCACCAGACGGATTAGTATAATTCTTTGTGTAAATCTCCTGAGAATGGCTACATAAGAAATTTATGATGTCGGTAGCCCAAGAAAAGTAAGACAGTATCTTTGAGACTAAAACTCTAGACAAACTCATAACCTATGTAAATCGTCGAGCCAGCCTAGAATAAACGGCAAACGTTTCATTAACTTATAAAATATGCCCACGTTTTGCAAGGAAACCTTCAGAGGTATAAAAAAACTCTTTGTAAAATATATTCAACCTTCACAATGTCATGAGTCAAACAGATACGTGAATATGCTAGAATACGAAACGGATAGACAACTGAGCGTTAAGTAACATACGATAGTGGGCAAGTTCCAAGATTGGTAGGTTATTGATTCAATAAGCTGAAAATACACCTTCTAACCCTGAGTTATAAGCCTTAGTCTTTCTTTGCCGATTAAGCAACCGAGATTGTTTTGAAGAAAGTATTGATTTGCAACAATTACAATATATTTCTATTACTGCAAAGATAACTCAACATATTAAAACAATAAGGCAGCGTAATGGTCAATTTAACACAATAATTTATAGGTCTCCTTGTCGAGCCCTGCCTTTAACTTCAACATTTTTGCAACGATCTTCCTGTTCATTTATACAATTTATTATAATCATCATCATAACAGCCCAATTATGTCCCACTGCAGGGACGGCCTTCCTTCCGTGACGGAGGGACACTTGGCCTACTAATACCACGCTGGCCAGACGGATTGGTATAGGGTTTAATTTCAAGTTTTCCTGCTTTTTATTTCGTAAAGATAATATTCACGGATAGTCCCTTAGTCGGTTTTTACGACACCCATGGGATGAGATGGGGTGGTGACATATTGTATTCTTACTCTTTATTAAGAAGCCTAACTCAAAAGATAAGCTTAAATGAAATATCTGATCGATTATTGATTAATCTAACCTCAAGTTAATATTTCCTATAATTATAAATAAGCTGTTCTTATAAGGAACAGGTTACTATACCGTTACATGTTTTCTAACGGACGGCAGGTGTATAAGATAACCCTTTACGGTTGCGGTTATAAATTTCTCCATTCAATTATCAAAGTGTACTTGTAATAATGACGTATTTCATAAACTTTACTTATTGTAAGGGTGATATAACCAACGCAACGAGTAATGCTCTTGAAAACACACATTTAGACAAAATCAATTGACATAACGTTTTATATCTACAACCGCAACCGAGGCCCAGGGTTTATCTCTTCTTTAGGTTTTGCTTACGGGAAGATGTAGAAATCACCTTCAAAGGTTCTACAAAGCATGAAACCTTGGATTATGTAATGTTGGCATGATTAAATAGCGCCTCTTGCCATTAGATGTAATGTTTTGGCAAGTTCATATTGTAAAAATTTAGTGCAGTCATTATTATGTAAAGAAAAAATGTATTCGACCTTACTAAGAGAGAGACATGACTAAACCTTACCATCCACCACCCATCTCTCAAAACTTACCAAATTTTAAGGTAAACATATAATATTGTTATTTTAACATTTCAGTATAAAATAATTTTTATTTCAATAAATCACTGCCTAACTTTCACTATCATTGTCTTAGCTAAAATAATAGCTGTATTCGCAATCAATATTTAGACATAACTATACGTGCTTTATAGTCACAATATTGATGGCCACGTCTATGCCAAGGACAAGTTTGCGACAGTTCACATGTTGCTTAAGTTCGCTGTTATTTAATAATCAATTTAGCTAACACAAAATGTCTGCTTTTATAGCTAACTCGCACGATGAGTTCAAATCGATAACTAGGTTAGCGTTACTGTCTGTTTCTTATAGAAAACTGTCTTCTAAGAATTATGCCCTGGGTCGTGGTGCCTTTTATAAACTGCCTGAAGACTTTTCATCCTCTTTCAAGTTCTCTATAATCACCTTCCCTGGTTCTTACATAGCTTAGTTAACCGCAAATGTTACGCTGTTAAGGTATATAGGCTGCGCAGACTACTTCACGACTTCTCTACTTATTTTCGAGAAACCTCCGCGGTCGTTTAAAAAAGTTATTACTTCAGGTTTTAATTCGTAATGTCTTCGTTTGTGAAAAGCGTTCATTTCTTTGTTCCACTTAGGACCGATTTTATTCCGAATTTTACATAACACATTTCAAGATAAAGAAATTATTACAAGCAGAACTTGTAATAATTTCTATAACGATTTTGACCTTTCAGTAACAAGTGAGGCTTGGGAGAAGAGGAACAGATGTTTTGAATACTATTTGGAGAACAGAATACTTACTCTGAGATGTACTAAATTTGTTCTTAGGCAATCATTTTAAGCTTACTTAAATGAAAGAAACACTGACCTGTTGCCAAATATGGTATGGGAATCGGTGAGCAATAAGCGCGGATGCAATCGTGTGCGTTGTCGGTAGTAAAATTCCAAAAGCCGCTGCAACAGGCGCCCCGACAGGCAGCAGTGCATAAGCGGCGAAGACTGCCCATACAACATGAGCTGCTCCTTCAGCCGCTGCACCGGTGCTCCATGCTGGTAACGTGGCAGCTAGGGCGATGCCACCTCCTGCTAGTGCCAACCAGCAGGCTCGTGGAAGTCGCCGCTCGGGAGCCACGCCCGCACGGCCACACCACCAAGCCAGACCACTACATAGCAAGGCGTGGGCACTCAACACCCCAACCTGTTCAAACAATATATTTACTTAAGTATTTTTAACCAGGTAAACAGAATATCAATCGAAATGTAATCTTACACGTCTGCCAACTGCATGCGTAACATAAACGATTCCAACGTTTAATTTGGATTACATTTTATTTTTACATTCGAGGTCTTTCTACAGACAGCGTCATAAAATTTACAATCGATGATTGAAAGACGTGACAGCGGCTGATGATGCTTATTTGGGATTTATTTTATCCTTGTATTCGTGGATTTCGATGTACCATAATGACATCCAAATCATTCGTATAATGATGTACAGTGGGTTACACAAGAAACTACGCAGTTACGTTTCTTTTTAAATTCCATATCATTTTAAGTTGCATTTAGGGCATTTTAAGGACAGCATGCTTGTGATTTGTATAACATTCCATCAATATGTATGTTGTATGTCATGTTGGATGTATGTTATAAAATTATGTACCTGTGGTGCTCTTCGCCATCCACGGGTGGCATCGACAGCGGCGAGTGCGGCAGCAAGCAACGCCCATAACGCAAGCGCTGACCCTACCGAGGTCCGCTGTAGCTTGCAGGCGTACCGTGCGTACAACTCTTCTAGCTCGGCGGACTCGAAGCGGCGGCGCGCCAGCAGTCGCGAGAACGGCCCGCGCGCCGACATCGCCTTCACCGCGTGGTCCATGCCGCCCGCCACGGTCTCACCTCGCCATTGCGCACTTTATTAACATTATACACCACGGCATCTGCAACAATTTGAAAACATTGTTTAAGTTTCTATACGTTTTCTAAATAGAAAGTAAAGATGACGGGATACCAGAGTATGGCGCAGATTTAGGATCTCATACGTTGCGAAAATATATTATTATTTATTATCATGTGAGTGTCTAACCCACAATGACAGCGAGCCAGAAAACCAGAGCTGTTTATGTAGCGCAACATGACTCTTAGCGTCACTTAACAACAGAGGCTAGAACTTAATACACCTATAAAATTGTGTCTTCTCGAAGAAATCAGAATGAAAATTTAAAAAGGTTAAACAAAATTACCTTTTTTATTTTCTGACGTCATTATGGCGGAAAAGCTCAACTTTTAAAACCTTAAATGAAGCCATTTCGTCGTGTTCAAAGATTATTGTTCTAAGCCACGACAACATCGTGACTTTTAATCGGATAAGCATTTTTGTTAATCGGATCGTGCTACGACTATGTTTAATTATCAAAATTGCCATTAAATCAAAGATAAAGGTCAAATTTAAAAGTATCCAATAAAAATTTATAGTCGCAAAAAAATACTAAAAATGTGTTGTCATTAAGTCTAATAATATTGTTGTGTAGTATTTTTTTACTTAATGGATCACTAACTTCCTCTAAATATGACGCTAATGTTTGGTTTAAATTATAGATTTATAGTACGAAAAAAATAACATGCATACATCCTTAATTCGGATAATAATAATTCTCGTTTTGCATACGAAAGGTTAGCACATTCAAGCTCAAGGCTTGCAATTTGCGTGGGAGTTTAACTAAAAGATTTTAGATATTTAAGCTCAAATAACAAAATTGAGAAAACCACACTTAAGTTGAAGTTCAGATAACATAGATGGCAGTTTATTGTTGAATCCACCATTTTCGTTACGCCTACAAGGGACGCCTCCAATAATACATACCTCTTTGCTTTATTGACCTAAACGTAAGTAAGCCACTATAGGATAAATAACACGTGTTACAAAATGAGAGAAAAATAAACCTCATCGGAAATGCGACCATAACCATACACTTCTTTCTATTTCACTTATCCGTTATCATACCCCAAGAGGACTCTACTAATCTCAGCTGATGTTATCTTGTTACATAATGTATGAAGATCGGATACTCCACACCCACAGTATACATTCTAATCGATTTCGAATACTAATGCACTTCTAAATAGCTATATGATTTGCGCAATATTTTATTACGCCCAAATATTAAGTATTCCTACACACTTTGTTGCATATAGTTAGATATAATGTAGTTTGACATAAGTTCATAGACCAATACCCATTAGATAGTATTGAACGTATAAATATAATAAATATTAAGCCGACTCACTGCGAACCGACAATGAACATCTCGATAGCCATAATTAAATGAATCATAGAGCAATATGTACAGACTTCGGTGACACGAAAACAGTACTTACTTTCAAAATCACCTTACTGTTGTTAAATTTAGACTTACTAAATAAGTAAATGCTAAAACAACACATGCTTTACGATATTCCAATAAAATATTTAAGAGCACGTACATCCGTACGTGCATACTGAATAATTAGTACCAATGATACCACGTTGGTCGATATTTTATTGTAAGTATTCCGAGCGTTATGAAATTCTGATAAAGTTGACTCAAGCAACGATGCTAAGTATTCTATAGGATACCGTTATTTTAATATTAAATACGGCTTGACGTTGAAATAGTCTTGAATTTAAAATCAGAAATACAGGATTTATATCTGAGAGTAGGGACGGTACGCCTCGGGGTAGTGTTGCAAACAAAGCCGAGCGGCGCATCACACGAAGCTTTTAAAGTACGATCGAGTGGAGTTTGTGAGACAGCACTCTTTAAGTGTTCTTAGCTTTTAAAATAAAGTGATGAAACTAAAGTCCTGATCGTTACTTAAAATACACTTTGACTTAACAACGGACTTTGCCTTAAACATTGTGTTCGTTTAAAGTGCAATTTGAAATACAATAAGAAAGTTGAAATAAATGACAACCTTAATTGCCGACGAAACGTGACAAATTATATTGTAACATCAATGGTGGTAGCTTTGATCCCTAAACAACCATTATCTAAATCGCTATTATTTATTAAGAGAAAAGTATATTTTTGCAATTTCATTTGTGCTTAAATATGCTAAACGATGCGATTTACAGATACTTTTAATAACTACAACAGGTAAAAACAACGTTTTCTATAATAGTATAATAATTACTTTGATAAACTGTGACTAACAATTTAGAAAAAAAAATTCATTATCAAATAATGGTAGAGAAATAACATTACATTGACACTTAAATAAGCAATTGTGTTTATCCTTTAGTAAAAGACATCACAAAAGAGATAACTCAAGAGGTTTACAGTATTTCGCAACAAATAATGTCCCGAACAATAATACTCCTCTGTTTAGAACGCCACAAAGCAAAGTTCGATGTAACGATTCAAAGAAGTAATAGAATATCGTATATTTTCATATCAAGAATACAAAACTCTATAGTATCATTTAATAACTATTCTTATTTAATCTGAAGTAAAGAAATTTTTTAAATATTTATTAAGTTATTACAACAACGTCTTTATTACGAAAAGAAGCTCTATTATTAAAGTTACTAAATACTAAGAATATCCCCGATACTACGTCGTACAGATAGCGATGTACTTCCAATAAAGTATCCCTGATAGTAAAAAATCACTATCAGTGTTTCAAAATTAGAATGGATAATCGAAACTCTATTACCATCTAAGAAAATGACGTTCACAGAAACATTTACAAATACGAAAGGCACATTCAGAGAAGGGAATATTCACAGAAGCTATTTTGGAGAAGTGCAAACTCGGAGAAGTTGACATTTACAGAAGTCGATGTTCAGAAAACAAAGACTTCAGAAAGCGTCTATACATTCTTGTAATGACAAAACTGACCTGGAGGACTTAAACCTTTATCAACACACCCAAGGGAAATAGGCCTCCTCTGAATATTTTCACCTTGTGCGGTCATGTGCTTTCCTAATTTATCGTCATCCTTGTGTAAACGGCTTCCCCAACCTTTAATAGAATATATATCAGCTAAGTAATTTCATTCACTCCTCATATTTTGAGTCGCTGAACTTCTTGTATAATAAGTGACACTATAAACGCTACGTATATCCTGATTACCAGATGTGTAATCAGGATACACGTAGCGTTGACGGGTAAAGGAATACTCAAAGACCTGGCCTATGGCTCGGGGCGTCGCCCGCATCCCTGTGCTAACACAGGATGTGTTACGAATGGTACCCAAACAGTTACAAGAGCAAAACAGTTTCAAAATACAAACAGAATATTTAATAGAGCGGAAAATGCGCTCGTTGAATAGGATAAAAGGTACATGTAAACAAAAGGATATTTTAATGAAATACACTGTTTTATATTACCTTTCGTAATGAAATCAACATTATAACAGCATGTGAAAATCACACTACTAGAACGGGCCTTTAACTGTGATGATGGAAAACTTGTTTTCCAAATACCACACCAGACTTGGAGGGTTATATAGGTTACTAGCTGATTCCCGCGGCTACACCCGCGTTGTAAAGGTAGCTCAAATGTTATTCTACACCCTAAACTACCTATATTCCAAATTAGGTACATCAAAATCAATTTAGAAGTTTTTGCGTGAAAGAGTAACAAACATCCATCCATCAATACATACATCCTCACAAACTTTCGCATTTATAATATTAGTAGGATTATCATCATATTTCACCTAAAAGACGTCCTAAACACTAAACATAGGTTTCCTCTAATTCTTTCTACTGCAACCGTGATCAAGTCATCGGACCACGCCATCGGTCTCTGTAATATGAATATTGAAATGAAATGAAATGATCTTTATTCACGTAAAATAGAGTTATAAGATATTACAAATTGGTTTAGTTCTTCTATTTTGCCGTAATTGCGGACATGTGAATATTTAATCTTAAAGCACATACTATTAAAATAAATTATTCTCTAAATTGCATGCAACATTGAGTGATACTAAATAAGTTCATAACCAGATAATTACAAATAATAAAAATAATATCAACGTCCATGTCCAATTAGATTACAAAATTATTATTTAAATACACATTATGGTTGCCTCTCGTTTAGGAATTCACGAACAGAGTATATCATTTTGTCTAGCAACCATAGTTTTAATTTTCTTTTAAATTGTACAGTAGGTAATTCTTTAAGGCTAGATGGTAATTTATTAAACACTTTTATACACATTGCATAACAATTTTTCCCGTATAGAGAAGTTCTTGGTGCGTGATCTAGAACTAATCTTTCACTGTTGCGCGTGTTTCGAGGATAGATATCTTTTGCTTGTTTGAAGATCGTGAGGTTATTTTTAACGAACATACAAATCTCAAAAATGTACATAGCTGGCAAAGGTAGTATCAACAGCTTTTTGAAGAAAGGCTTACAAGATTCATAGGGTGGAATACCTACCATAGCTCGCACACACCTCTTTTGCGCAATTAATGCTCGTATAATATTAGTAGAGTTTCCCCACAATATAAGCCCATAGCGCAGCACGGAACCGACATGCCCATGGTATGCTAATAATAGAGTTTCTTGAGTAGATGTGTTTCTTAGTTTGTACAAAACGTATGCGAAACTGTTTACTCTTGCAGAAACTGAATCCACATGACATTTCCAGTTGAGATGTTTATCCAGTGTAATACCTAGGAACCTCACACTTTCAGTTTCTTGTATTATTGAGTCTTCGTAAGATATGGTTTTGCGGTCCAGTGCAGTACCTTGAGTTTGAAACTGAATAAAATTAGTTTTTGACAAGTTAGCTCGCAAGTTATTATTACTAAGCCATTCTATAATTAATTAAATATGCCAGCAATCTTTTATTCAGCTAGAATTTGTTGCAATGTCAAATTATTTTTATAAACAATGGTTGGAGTTTCTTGCGAAAATAGTGGTAAAGGCTGAATTTCCTATTTTTTCAACGTTCCTAAATGTTCATATGTGTAAATTAATACATATTTAATTTACTA
Organism: Schrankia costaestrigalis; assembly: GCA_905475405.1. Taxonomy (NCBI): domain Eukaryota; kingdom Metazoa; phylum Arthropoda; class Insecta; order Lepidoptera; family Erebidae; genus Schrankia; species Schrankia costaestrigalis. The sequence goes on from FR997832.1 coordinate 8,745,000, forward strand.
GCCAACATTTTATTTAATTATTGGATAAAAAACGTAACTGCGCTGAGATCTACATAATTATATTTACAGTCATGAAAAAGTAGGATGAGCCTCTGATTATATTAGGTCCTAGCACGGGCAGGCTAGCCGCGTCGCGAGTACAATCAAATTAGCATAATTGAGACACGCGCCTGCATCCGATACCTAATCAAGCGCGGAACGGATGTTGAAATACTTACTTATAGTTCTGCCACGTGCCATACCTACCTTAAGTTGACGTACTTCGAACATAACAACAAAGTAATGCGAATATAAATACATATAAGGTATATTTTGGGTTGTTTTAGGTGGTTGGTTGGATTGGGTGTGTAAATTTTGTTGTCACATACATACATAAACTCACGCCTTATCCCGTCCGGGGTAGGCAGAGACGACAGAACGCCACTTGTTACGATCCTGGCAAACAGTCCTCATTCATTAAGCAAGTCATACATGCGCACATATCATACAAATTCCTATTACACAAAACAAGCCTCTTTGAATAATGAAGAGGAATTAGTGCTCACACGCACTCAGGTCAGACGGAATGGTAAGAGGTGTTTTGGCCAGCGCAAACCTTGATACATAGAATCGCACGCAAAAGCTTCTGACTTTACAGTAATATTACTTAACCTGAATTTGTTCGAGCAAGGACCTTAAGCAGGGGTCAAACTACGACGTTTTGTTTAAAAAACATAACAATTTATAAGGTCTTATGTTTTGAGCACATCTACGTTACAATCCTTACCAGTAACTGCTATTGGTACCTACTGTCTTGTGATAAATTTAAACGTAGTTGTGAATCATCATAGTACAAAAAGAACTCTCTGCAGTGCTTGGTGCCAACGGTCTCCACGTTCTATTTCTTATTATATGAACAACAGAAAAATATTAAGTGCGTTTTTTTATTGCCGTGGCACAACGATCGTATAAATCACGGCTACCTTACATAAGGTCGAGGGTTTGATTACTGCGCAATATAGTTCTCCGTGTGGTGACGGAGTAAGAATACCCCGAATAATATGTCACTACCCCATCTCATCCCATGAGTGTCGTACAACGTGATGATGATGATATACATTTGTGAGTACCTAATATGATATTGGTACCTAACTCTTTCTTGCCACATTATTTCCCAAGGGACATTTTGGCAATCACTAATTTTCCAAAGCACATTATAAGCAAATTTTTCAACTAGTGTCAATTCACAGTGCTGACCTGAAACTACTTGACAGCTATTAAATACATTATAAAAACTAACGCTACACTCACGAATGTTCATTTTTACTACGACTTATTTCCCAAGGTACTCAATAAAGGAAAGAGCACATCAAAATCGATAACATTATCATTGAAACAGGATAATTATAGTCTTATACGAGTACTGTTTAAGGAAAATATACCCGAAAACGTACTTGGTTACAAGTTTGTTATATGATATAAACATAGCCAAATTAATTCCGTTTCATCTGTTAGTTACCTTTAATAGAAATAACTACAAGTAATAAACTTTAATGAATAATAAACTTTCGCTTGTCTGAACTTGTTTCAAACAATAATTACTAACGATCGCCTTTTGTTTTTCTTGCTTGGCTGGCATACTTGTGCTTTAAGAAAATTTTAGGTAATATTACGGGCAGAGAGTGGGCAGACGGCAAGTGGTGGACTTACGAACTAATAAAGGTGGGGGAAAAAGATTGTGCGCTGAGTTGTAACATTTGGAGTAGATCTTTGTCCAGAATTGGTCTAAGCTTTTGGCTGATATGATCAACATAGAAATAAAATATAAGACATAATTATATATATTTCCAAAATTAGTATGAAATCAACGTCTATTTTAATCTCTTAATCGAAAATAAATGGTGTTTACACCACCGCACCGATTTGAAAGCATCCGACATGATTAGATTTTCCTTCGCTTTCAAAGATGTTAAACACTTCATTTCCCTTACTTAAATTTTGTTTTGAGGTACTTAAATATAAGATAACACAATAAAGCCCCTAAACAAGTCCCGAACGAAGCGACCATTCCGTCTGGCTATACAACAACACAATTAGAGATAAAACGACTCGCAGACGTCCATTATGTGGGAAATTACTTTATCTTTATTGAAATGAACATGTTAGAAAATGCCCTGATACGGTTTTATTATTTAAATTTTTGTTTCTTCCAAAGATGTAGTAACTAATTATAGGTGTACCGACAAACCTCTTATATTTTAAGATTTATTATTGTTACGAGGTAATGCTTTACAAGTAATAATGTAATGTAACGTTAAGATGATTTTCTCCATCTCATTCTTTGAATTGTTTTCGTTGAACGTTTTACCTAGGCGTAAAACCCATTCATAGAGTGGAGACCGCGACTCGGCAAACGTAGTGTAGTACGCCCCCCAGCTAGGTGGACCGACGACCTCATAAAGGTCTCTGGGTCGGACTGGATGCGGAAGGCGCAGGACCGAGTTCTGTGGCGCGTATTGGGAGAGGTCTATGTCAAGCAGTGGACTGCAATAGGCTAGTTGATTGAAACCTATCCATCCATCCATATTAGCCTATGGACGTCCACTGTTGGACATAGACCTCCTCCAAACCCTTCTACCCTCGGTCTTGTGCCTCCCTCATCCATCGGCTTCCCGCCGTCCTAACCAAGTCGTCGGTCTTAAAACCCATTTCCTCGATATTCAATGAGTGTTGCCTTTAGCGAGATCAACAGCCTATGATTTCGACATAAGAGTCACAGAAGTAAAAATAAAACTGCCCTGTAAAAATACATAAATTACGGCTAGGTGTAGATGTACATATTTGCTAATAAATATTTAATTAACTAGGTAGGCGTGTTATGATCACACGCCCTGCCTACATAGAAGCGGGTTATGACCGTCCTGACCCCTGTGAACTGTGAAGGGATCGCAGTGGTACTGTGACGATCAATGTCCGTCGGTGTACTCTAGGATTATCCTTTTGAGGGCTTACCTGGAAACCCCGACACATGGTAACAAGTAAAAACATCGTGTGGTTTCGATCGAATCCGACATGCTCATGATACTGAGGGTCGTAAAGTCTGTTCGCGAAAAGGTGGGTCTTTTGTATACTGCAAAAACTCATAAAAAAATATTACCTTGCTATTAAAGGAATTGACATGCACAGCATAAAACCTACATAGGTTTCTCTACATGTGTTCTTTCTTATATGGTCTACAAACAATATAAAAAAAGCAAATCACCTATAACTAAAATCTTAATAACCCATTTCCTGTTATAGAAAACTGGAACAATCGTAAAACTGATAATTTCGTCTGCGATCGGCGACGCATAAAAACACGGCAATATTGAGAACAAATAAGTTACAAAACAGTTGCAAACCGAAGAGACGGTTAGACGAGAGGGGGGTGAGAGAGGGGGGTCACGGTCGTCGGGTCAATAAACTCTGCAAGCACAGCGGTGGCGAATAAAACGCGTCAACAGCGCGTCGCGGTGGCCGGCACACACGCCCTACACACTCATGAAATTCAGTGAATGAAAAGCGCTGGTTCTGGACAAACAAACCTTTATTATCGTTGCGAGAACCGGCACTCGGAAATATGAGTTAAAATTGCTTTCCGTTGAATCACAATGTCTATTACCTACGTACCTATATATAAAAAGACGTTTATTAGATATTTCATATACTTATTTTTACTAAGTTATTTACGCTGTACGTTTACGTTCCTTATTGTAGAGTTTCCAATATACATGTAAATAACATTCATATCTCGTTTGTTTGATCAATACAACCTGTAACGATTAATTAGTACCATTAGTACTTACTTTGATTGCCTTCTTTGATACTACGTTTTCACGCCATTTCGTATAAACTCGGTACAAAATAATTTCACGTATACCTAATCTGTTTTTAATTACAGCAACAAATTAAGAAATATTCTCAACGACTTCGATTCCTGCTTAATGAATTTGTGTGCATAAACATGAAATTTTGCATTGTTGTAATCGATTTTTAATACTGATTTATAATATGTATGTACATATTTACAAGAAAAAGAATACAGGTACGTAAGTAGTTTATCCATTGTCTAGTACCGATAGTACAAGCCGAGCTTAGATTAGACTGTGATTTAGACTAGATTATAGCGATGTGTGTTTGTGTTCATGTTTAAGAAATAATATTAGTTTTCTAAAACGTTTCTTTGACGCGTTGCTGTGACTATTCGCCAGAAAGAGACGATTAGCGAATTATCTACGCTACATTACCTTGCACTGAAGTTGTTTACACTATCAATTATCAAAATAGTTAAACAAAGTTTATTTACAAACTTTTATAACTAAATCCATTTATAAACAAACTAAAACTAAATGGCAAGTAAATATTTATTTTATTATTTTAGCAAACTGTAAACTTTCAGACATTTTCGACAGAATAAAATGTCTGTATGTTTTGTTTAAACGTATTTGAGAATTAGGTTAGACGAATAATTCATGCTATACCAAAGAATTGCTAGACTTATATCGGCGTCATTGTGTAGATAGATTACCTATGTATAAACACTCTCAATCATTAGTTCAACACTCACTCAAACTTCGAGGTAGGTATAAGTATTAATAGGCAATTAAATTAGAAATGTTGCAAGTAGGAAAAAAGATTTTCTCTCCGTTCTAAGTAGAGGTGCATCCTAGTGTCACGAGCTGTTACATTGAGCGGTCACCCATCTGTCTTATGACCTCATTAACATTACTTAACCTGACTTACCGTCTGTAAAGCGGTAGTTGTAAGGGGTTGTTATAAGGAAGTAGTGTAAATAGTGTAATATAAGATGGTAATTAAGATCAGTAAAATATAATTAAGTAATTGACGATAAGGTCTTATTTAGCGATCCTCTTGAAGAAGTTCAATATAAATTAAGAGCATCTTTCTCTTCCATCGAAGCGGACGCACGTCTCGCTTCGTTAGTTCTTTTGTCCATCAAGCACTATTGAACTTCCTCATATAACAAGTTGAAAAATAACTTGTAGCACCTTTCAGATAACTTAGTTAAGTCTCAGTAATCATGTGTTAAATTTTTAGGACTTCTAATATTAGAGTAGGTCTGTTCTTGCCGTCGGACTTAGTCCACACACTCTATTATACTTTAATTACCAAAATCAAATTTACATCGTCGTCTGTATTATTCAAGTAAATAATAGATGTGACAATTTATGATCAAGTTAGGCCTCATCAAAGCTCAGTCTCAGCTTACAATTTTGTTTAGAACTACATAAAACTAAAGTAATATACTTTGCGGCAAACTTGGAGTCTGTACTAGTTATTAATTACATGTCGTCAGGTTTCATTTTTGTTTTTTCAACATTTTTACTTCACGTGAGAGAAACAAACAAATCCTTTTTACGTTTCAGTTTCGGTAAAAACGTCCCTCCTATTAAAAGTCCCTTAAAAAGGACAACAATACTGTTCGGTTAAAATTTGTCTATTGATTTTCGTGACCTGAAAAACGTTTGACAATTTAACACAATTTTAACGGCAATCAACCCTATTTGAAATTGGAACATAGGAAATGTCAAAATAAATGAAATTTCACATACAAATCTGACGTACGGGGAATGACTACTGTTCTGTCAAATAGGTGCTCAATAAATGTTAGGAGTAGGTGTATTGTCTACTCCTAACTTGTTTTGTTTATGACTTAAACATATCAAAGTAAATTCTTTTTTTATGAATATTACCTATTTTCTTTTTGTTTTTTGCTATTTATCTTGTGTAATTAGAAAAATAATATAAGTATGTTTGTCCGTTGTTTATTTAAATATTTTACATTATTTAGATTGAACTTCTTTTTTTATTAAAAAAGACCCACACTGGCGGTCGCGCACGAGGCGTGTGTCGCAGTTGTTTTTATATATGAAGTTAGCAGACACAAAATAGCATTTAAATATCAAATTAATTACTTTCACTGGAAATGTACAAGTACCTTTCTTATCTAAGGGCTTCACTAAATCATATGCCTCGTCTTCCTTAATAAATGTTCAACAGAATTAAGTAAGTATACAGTATTACACAAAACTGTAGTGTTTTAGTTCCGTAGGTTGGCAGACAGCGTGGGCGGCAACAAACACATTTCATGAAAGTGCTTCTGACAGCATCGTCTTTAAAAATGTAGAATCTTGTACGATCCATTATGGACTTTACTCTGTAGTAAGAATACTGAAACGATAATATAAAACAATACTCGAAAATTCCCTTAGGATATTAAACATTAAGCTGGTTATAATATTATAACAGAACTAGCTTGCTGGTGGCAGTAGAGGTATACGTCGGTCATGTACGAAATGTAGAATATGATTTTCCTGTGTTTGGATGGTTTAGTTTTCTAAATATAAGACAACTTCCCGATTATTCCCTGTGTCGCGGGGACTTAACAAACATCAATTTAACAGATAAAAAACACACAAACCTGGAACAATAGTTTGAGGAGTAGAATTCGATGTTTGTTAAAGAACATACGGCATTATTAAATAAAAAAACAGCACGTTTCAAAACGTTATCACAAGATAAAATTATCTGTTTACTGTTATGCATGGATGCAATTTATTATAGTCAGGGCGTATCACCGTAGCGCAATGCCACTGTAGACACGCCCCGACTTGGCACAGGTATCACGGAAAGACGTACGTTTTGCGACATACCCGTTGTTGACACAATATAACAACAATTTATTCATAATTTTAGAGAGGTTTGTGTCAATATGATAAAATGTATTTACTTGATAAACCAGGGAATATGCTACTTTTATTTTTACTAACAAAAATATAGATACTTACAAAATAAATAAGATTAAAATGTAACAAAAATAAAGTACGTGATATTTACGGTAATTTAAGCCTAACCTTAAAAACGTATACAAGCAGAAGATCAGTTGTCGTCCCTGACTAAATAATTTAGTGAATGTGTAAAAAAAGATACTGTAAAGAGACACATCATCCCGAACGTTAAATATATATTTGAGGATCTGGTAAACGTTTTAATTTAATTAAAATGTTCCAGGTCTCCCACGATTTGAAAATTTTATTGATTACTTTAAAAAATTTTTTTTTTTATTTTCATTTTATTAAAAAGTAACAGATTTATACAACTATATTTTATTTAAAATACAATTAGTTACCCGAAGATAACAACTATGGAAAAGTCTACTAAAGGCCTACGCAGACCTGGACGGCATGGCAAGGGATTTAAATGTTTACTAATGGAAATTCAACCGTAATGTTACAGAAATACGACATAAATTGCTATGCTTTAAAATGATGCCGTGGCATTGAAAGGGATTTTATCGCACGGCATCAAAAGACGCGCCACAGGCTCCCGTGGCGGGATGCCGCGGCATACCGTGATAGGCAACGGCATGCCGGCAACGGGATGCCGTTGCCTACCGCGACCGAGCTCTGACTCACGGCAAAATCCCTTGCCAAGCCGTCCCGCGGCGCGCCGTGGCATGCCGCGGCATCTAAGCGGCCAGTATGCGCTGACTCACGGCAAAATCCCTTGCCATGCCGTCCCGGTGTGCCCAGGCCTTTATGGAATGCATGGTACGGCTCGGATGCATTAGGGACATAAGATTATTACTGTGAATAATAAATACCTAAATACAAATAACAGTAATAAATGCAGTTCTTGTGAATTCTTCCATAACATTAATAAACATACGACGTCATATAATTAATACACGTGTTTAGCTTCAAAGAAGATTATTTTGTGAGCATCAAGATGGCGGGATCAAGTCTCCAATTCAAAATATAGCACCTAAAGGCTTTTGTACTACATATGTACTAATTGTACCCTAAAGCACACATTTGTACCTCTTAGGGTTAAGGTAGTATGCCTAAACTTACCTGGACCCGCTACTTTGATGTCAAAGTGGCTGGACCTTCTGCAGCGCTGCTCAGAGACTGGAAATTCACACACGAAGGTTTAGTACTGTATATGTACATACATGTACTCAATTTCCAATACAATTGTAAGTGCCAAATAAAAGTTATGCGATTTAAACATTGGTCCCGCCACTTTGATGTTTCATGTTATAGCTGAAAACATATGAAAATCGTTAGATCTTGAGTAAAATCAAATGTGTATGTTTAGTACGACCTGAGTACAAAAACATATATAAATTTCATATGTATAATCTAAGTACTTTAAAAAATATCTTTCATTCATCGCTATTTTATTTCCGAATCTCGTTATTTTCATAGAATTGGAGAGGTTTATGCACTAATATTATAAAACAATTTAATTTTTTTTATGTTATTTTTTTTCCAAATCCTAAAAATTAGCTGAAGAAATGATTCAAAATCAAGTATTATCATGCCGTGTCTCAGGATGTAATGGAAGTAAAACAATATCTTACTCACTATCATCTACTATATTTATTGAACTTAACGATTTGAAAAAAAACAAACATATTTGAAATTCCGAGAAAAATTAACTTATAGGGAAAATACTATACTATTTTATCTGTAATAGAGTTCATAGCTCCTCCTACATCTAGCGGCATCGGGCATTATCGTGCTCATATTTCTCGTTTATTTGGTAACTGGGAGTGTTACGATGACTTAAAGACGATAGTTACGAAGAGTCCAACATACATAGTGCCTAATTGTTTAATATATGTACAATAATAAGTCTTATTAAACTTTATTTTTTACAATTAAGTTAGTTTAATCATTATAACACAAAAAGTAGCAGTTATAATTTAAGTTAGATAATATAAATACATAATAATATTTTTGTTGTTTCATTTCTGCATAAAAGTGTTCATTTCAAATATAACGATGAAAGATAGATAACTTTTAAAGTACTAATATTATACATATGAAAATTATATATGTGTTTGTACTTAGGTCGTACTAAACAAACACATTTGATTTTACTCAAGATCTAACGATTTTCATATGTTTTCAGCTATAACATAAAACATCAAAGTGGCGGGACCAATGTTTAAATCGCATAACTTTTATTTGGCACTTACAATTGTATTGGAAATTGAGTACATGTATGTACATATACAGTACTAAACCTTCGTGTGTGAATTTCCAGTCTCTGAGCAGCGCTGCAGAAGGTCCAGCCACTTTGACATCAAAGTAGCGGGTCCAGGTAAGTTTAGGCATACTACCTTAACCCTAAGAGGTACAAATGTGTGCTTTAGGGTACAATTAGTACATATGTAGTACAAAAGCCTTTAGGTGCTATATTTTGAATTGGAGACTTGATCCCGCCATCTTGATGCTCACATTATTTTTGGACAGTGCTATTTTACTTGTAGGTACATAATCATATTCCTTTATTACGTGGTAAACTTGACGTCTAGCCGTGGTCTTAGCAGGTAGACTAAAGCAGGTCACAAAACAACGTTGTTCCTCTGCTACCTATTAATTGAGGTAACGAGGGTCAGATATATTTCCCCGTGACACATATTCATACTATGCCACTGCGATGTCTTTGCGGAAATAAATATATAATTAATGGTCAATAGTGAAGCTGTCGACCATCAATTATCTTTTATATTCAGAATATATTAATTATAAACTAGATGGAACAGATGACATAAATATATTCCAAAATAAAATATTAACATAAATATATATCCGAACAAAACCAACCAAAACCATCTTATTGTCAATATATAAAAGTAGGTAAAGTTTTATTAGTCACAGTCATTAAAAGATATTCTTACAGCAATTAACATGCCTTATAGGAGTATATATTTCAATTGATCCAAAGCTCTCCTCGCTAATTAGTAATTAATAAATCAACGACTAAACAAACTCCTAACAAGTCAATCCCTATTTCTTTCAACACCTGGCATTAATAGGAAGGTTGAGCCGACACGTGTCACTAGTTACAAATAAAATAAACTAATATGATATTAATATTCGTGTCTCACAATAGACCGTACTCGATAAGTAAGATAATCGCATTACCGATAATATTAACATGGTAATAGAGGACAATTACAACTCGGGACATAATGAGCTCTTTGTTAAAATCTATTGAGGTGACAATATAATAGACGGACGGATATTGACGGCGCGTTTTCAGCCGAGCGTTTTTACATAAGACTTTTTTACTGCCTAATGTGAATGGCACCGTCTTTGAATTAAGGGAAGGAAATCTGAAACTGTTTTCTTATTGGCAGGAGGCTATAAGACAGTTTCGAAAGATCTCCTGGACGTATAGTTTCAGAAAGATAGTTACAAACATCTCCCACAAGAAGCAACCGCTGACTACCTTTGGAAAAGTTTAAAGTCGCTTTAGCATAAAGGCAGTATAAAGCTTCATAAAATCTGTATAAAGCTTCATAAAATCTGTCCTCCATAAACGAGCATATTCCATTGCATTCGCTTAAACCCCGCGGTACTTTAGAATCAGTTAAAAGCAGTCGTGCGCTTTAACGCTTGTAGGAGTGGCACATTGTGTAAACGCGTTTGTACGAGCTTGTAAAGCGTGCAAGACGCTAGTCTGACATCGTTATAAATTGTATTTCACTCCATGATGTCAATTGTCCACCAGACCGCCGCATTAGTAACAAAAGAAATAGGTCTACGTAACTGTAAATGTTTTACCGATATTAATTTTTAATTAATGTTTATTTATTGCTCTAGTACAAATTTATGTTTAATGAATTATTTTCTTTGTTGTGTTTGAAGTATGTTCTATAAAGAGTCAAACAGTTAATTTAAAATCGTGCCGTTGGTTATAGGACAAAGAGTACTCATTAATATTAATGTGTAATTATTTTTTAATGAAGCAATCAATTATTATTTTTAATAGGCTATTTTGTCCTACTGCAGGGCAAAGACCTTCCCTTCAGACTTCTATATGTTGTGGCTTTTGTTTGCTTTTTATCTTTAAAATACAACCAACCTTCTCCTTCCGGGCCGTATCGCTATCCCGTCCTGTATCTTTGAGTCCATTCTGTAGTTATTGCATAGGTACATGCAGAGTTATAGGGGATAACTCTGCATGTATGCAATAACGTAGGCCTGAGTACAGTTTACTAGCAGACGAGTTGTCATACCATGATTATTGAGTTTTCTCCTGTTTTGTCCGTTTCGTGTTTATATTGTTGCCGTAACATTTCTCTAATACGACATATGTGTAAGTGTCACGTTATTATGTGGGTGATCTGTCACACTGTGGGTAGCGTTGACACAATATGTCTTTCAATTCTTTTATACTCAAACTAGACTTAAATTTATTTTGTGTATTTCATTATTATTCTTCGTTTGCAATATCATGAATTAAACCAATAAAATTTTAAGTTTTCATCAGCTACATGTAAAATAATTAACAAGCACATTGTTTACACGTTTCACACGATTATTTAAGTCGTAAATACTCAAAATATGTTATATGTATAATAAAAGTGTGTTCAAGAACAAGACTAGTGCGGGAGTTGTCTTTTTATAATAGAAATAATAGAAATAGAAATAGACTTTTATTAATTTTGTCTTATTTATAGATACATTAACTTTTTATGTGGGAGTAGACATAGAGTGAATGCGTCTCCTTCTTTTGTTATTCAATGTAAATCATAATTTGTTTTGTATAAAGTTGTAAGACGTAAAATTTAATACTACGTTGGTTTGACAAATTAGTTATAGAGGTTCTATATCTATCTTTCTTTTGTTCGCATAAATATAATATCTAGTTACGTACTTTTTGTCGGCTTCTACAACGGGTTACAACAACCATGGAACGAGATGGATACACATTGTATTTTTACTTCGTCACTATAGAGACTCTCCTTAAAGATATTTTCTTTCTTTTTTTGTAATGATGATTGATATTATGGCTTGCTGAGATTAAACAACATAACACATAGCTCCTGGCACAAACATGGCACAAAATACCAGTACTATACAATATGAAGTAAAAAAAAATCGCACAGCCAATTACTCAGATGGACATCTAGAGTTCTCACAAGCCGTGCGAAATACAACATACAACCAACAACCACTTTAGATCGATACCGTTATTGTGAGAACTGTACCGCACCTACTTCAATAGGGATGATGTTAAGAAGGTTAATTCCCATAATTATAAAAATGAAGCTAGAAATTAAATACATGACTGAAGTTGTAGAACAATTTACGTGTCACTTCTAGTGCATGTAATTTTTTAATTCATATGAAGTTAAAGAGTGACTTGCAATAATATCAATACCTAGAAAAAAATGTCATGAAATTGGCAGAATTCATAGTTCTAAAAAATATGTTACAAATTAGATTACTTCATAAAAACATTTACCCAAAAACAATAAACTCTACCCTTATTACGTAATACATTTATGACAAACTCATCGAAATATCCTACTTCTTCAACTACCTCTCCCTTTTATCTAAAAAAAAAACACTATACAATGTGGAGAAGTCTAAATGAGTCAAAACTTCCTAAATCTGTTGAACAATAATTATAATAGAACCAGCGGCCACTAGCGACCCTGAATCCTTAAAGTACATATTTTTATATTGTGGCTTTAATTAAAAATAATTAAAGCCACAATGGTCTGGACCACCATGGTATTTTTGCAATTATTGCAACTGGCATAGTGGTCATCTGAATAGCTATGTACTACTTGCCTACCCATCAGATACAATAATATGTACTGTACTTATAAAATAGCTGTAAAAATTCTTTGCATATCTAAGGGTTTATCGATATACTTAATAAAACTCGTTTAAAGTATAAAGAGAAACATAATTAATACAATGTTGTTATTAAGTTAATGCATGGGGAGGCATTTATAAGATAAATATAATAGGCCGCCGCTCCCAGCGTACTTGTTGTCATCGAGTGAATTAATGCCGCTTTAATCCCACATTCACTGGTAAACTACTTAAGTATTAATTAATTTAATAGCTATATCAAGTTTTGTATTTAATAACATTCGGCTGGTAGCGTGTTTAGAATTATATTATTGCGTTACGTATGTTAAGTATAACTCAAACTAATTACATTTAAAAGACATAGGGATACATACCCGGTTTGCCCCTGAGGCAGATTTTGACCTTTGCTTGACCAAGAAGAAAATAATGATAACTATGAGTTTGAGTCAGTCCTTCGATTTTCTTAGATCCATAGCAGCAACTTTTAGTGTCGATTTCCTTAAGATTTTTTGTCAATTAATTTATCATTAATAAAAAAAATAGCTTTACGAATTATTCATATCTTTATTTATCCTAGTTTGTTTATCTATGTAAAATGTACACGGTTGAGAGACACTAAGTAAACACAAGCTTAATGTTCTGCTAACATTTATTCAATGAATAATTTTAAAGATTGAGTCAGTGATTATCACGGTTTTATTTATATAGGTATTTATAAATAAAGTCTTTAGTTATGTGAGCAACATAATCATAAAAAGGTACGGCTCGTATGACGCTACTGTTTGTATAATTACGCATGAAAATGCTAAAACGTTTTGTGTGTACACGGGGATCTGTCATCGGCGGTCTCGCTGGATGCCGACACGAAAATAGAGTGTCACCTCGAAATATGAATAAATACTGAGGGCTATTCACAACAGTGCAATAACATTGCTTCCGTCTACTAAAATAATTTACTCGTATGCGTTTAGACTTACGCCCACCTTCTAAATCTAAATTCGTATGAATTTATAGAACCCATAATGCGACATTATTTTTAAAGAATGTTTCATCTTTTAAATCGAATCACAATTTGAATTGATGACTCTATGCCAGTTAGCTAATATTATTCGTAATTCAGAATAATATAAGCTACTGTTCTCCAAAAGGATGGATATAAGGGTCCGCACTACAAAAACTATGAATATCTTACGTACATATTTAAATAAAAAACTTTCGTTAAAATCATGTCGCTTGTTACTGCTAGGTTACTGATAAGTATAAGTTTGTAAATAAGAGTTCTATTTGTATCGTAATTAACTAATTAGTTTTCGGAAAAACTTAATCAACATAAAGTTATATCTGTACCTCAACTTTTCGTTAAAATAACATCTAAGTTAAGAATTAGCATAAAGTAATTAAGACGTAACGTGTAACATAATATTGTTCATTAAGTTTGTTTTTTTACATTAATCATAACAGCCTCTAGAGATCAAACTACGTGGACAGGCTTATTCCACTGCACTGGAGGTTGATTTGGCCTAATAATACCAGGCTCGTCACTTCGCCTGGGTAATTGGTAACTCCATAATTCGATTTTTACCAATAGACGAAACCCACCTGGTGTAGTTAACGAGTACACGAACTACTACGCCATTTGTTTTGTCTACGCCTTAAATAAAGACAAGAAAATATTATAAAAATTAAAATGTCCAGTTCAAGTTTTTATAAGACTTTTTGCAAAGCTATAATTCGTAACAATAACATCGTTAGATTTAACGGTGTTGTGTAATTATTCAAAGACTGATATAAAATATAAATTGAATACAGGCAAAATGTACTGTTTTGTTTTGAAAATAGTCTTTCTACAAAAACGTAATTCGTATTTCAGAAATAAACAATTATTTTCGAGAACGAAGACGGTTTTTCTACACCAGTAGAAATAAAAACGTTGATAGCAAATAGAACTTGCATGATATATAATTTAGAAATGAGAGTTTACGCATAATAATTAAAATTCATATTTGGCAAGGGACGTCCGCTGTTGGACGTAGGCTTTTTCCAAATGTTTGTAAATACCTCATTTCTAATTCAAAGTTCATACCACTATAACACTATCTGATACATAAATATATTTTTTAGACACACAAATTCTCATATATACTTATTCAAATAGATTGATAATTTTGACGTTTCCACTAACTACGAGAATATTTTTGAAAATCCCACATATCGGAAGACGTAAAATAAAATATGTACATAAAAAGGCTGCACGTAGTTACTAATATACTCTCTTTAGAACACAGCAGCAATAAATAAAACTTTCGTAACACAGGAAAAATTTACCGAAACACGTTTTTAACAGTTACGCATTCGGACAGGGTGGCATTTGTGTTGTATTCACGCATAAAAATAAATGGTCGTGACAATGACGGCCCGTCACCATGACATGTTATGTTTGGCCACAATTCAAAATAATACTGATTTGATGGCACAACTGTGTCCTTGCGAACCTTGTACAGTTTGTCCTTATCTTGACCTCGTACCCGAGTGCCGATGACACCAATATTTAGTTCTTTGTTCCGTTTCAAATTACAAGTATAATAATAGCTTAACTTCATCGTATTACTAAAGTGCGTTGATCTTTCTTATCTCGTCTTAAATAACTGACAACAGAGTCACAGAATATTCTTGTATTTAGTGATTTGTTCCTCTTACAGAATAAATAAGAACAAAGACAAATAATACGTCGTGGTTAACGTTTCTGTTTACCAATTAACCAAGCTGTCTGGATGGTTGCCTTTTGACTGGATGTAACTACGTATAATATAGGACATATATGTAAAAAAATACAATAAAAAAGTTACAATAATAAATATATTTATCCACTTTGGGACTAGAGAGAGCAGAGTATTTTTGTGAGGAATGAATGTTATTATAAAACACAATGTCATCCTATTTTATTTTCGTATTTATTGTATGTTTCCACATAATTTGTATTGGTTTTGGTTTATTACAAATTTTGTAGATATTTAGATAATAATTCTGCAATACAAGTTACACTTTTAAACCGATTTCAAACGCAACAGCAACCATTTCGTTGTAGATTAATAGCAAAGCATACGACCATAGAGCCATTAAACAAAATAATGTAAGGCAATAAAGTAGGTAATGTGCGTGGTGAGGGATAAGTAACTATAAACATATCACCACTAGGGAATGCAAATCCGTTCTGTTTTAAAATCCGGATTTTTAAGAACGGATTTTTGGTCTGATCCGGATTATCCGGATTTTACGGATTTTTTATAAAATTAAACAAATCCACTTAAATCACAGTAAAATTAAACAAATTCATTTAAATCACTTTAATCACAGTTTATAAATGTGATGAAAATGTGTATCAAAACACTGGAAAATCAAAACATATTAATATAATCGATTTTTATTTTGTTTTTGTTATTTGTAATTATTTAATTTCAAATCAAAATTATAAGTACAAATTAAAATAAAACTTTGGAGATCAAAAATAAGACTATTAGGTAAAACTTCTCCTCAAATTAATAAAGATTACACACGGAAATAATCCGCATTATTATAATAATCTGTGTATAACTCGTGAACTGCCAGCTGAACAACGTTACTAAAACAATTAAAAGTTAAAATAAATAGAAATTCAGGTAGGTAAACATAAATAATTGGCTTCTTGAAAAATTAATAACATAACAAAAGTAACAAAATAATTAAACCTCTTTTTATTTAACTTAATTTTAAAAAGACTGCTATTTTATAAGACATAAAATCGAAGGCGGCCAAGTTAATGCGAACAACTACATTTCTGTAAATTTCTTTGTTTTACGAAAATGAGATTTATATAACCTTACCTGAAGTTCTGCATTAAATTTATTTTAGTTAAAGTTATATTTAATTTATAAAAAAAAAGAAATTACTTTGGAGCATCCACAGATGATTGTAACCTAATTGTCTTGCTTTTGTGCGTACCGTTTTGTTGTTGTTTAGATGAATTTATTTTGTTTATAGTTCTTACTTACCTAAGTACCTACTTTACATAAATATAAATGTTATATTTTTTTTTTTTTTTTTTTTTTTTTTTTTTTTTATTTTTTTTTATTTTTTTAAAAGACAACTCCCGCACTAGGGATCATGCCCTGTGTCGCGGGGACTTTTACAAACATCAATTAACGGACACATATAACAACACCCAGACTCAGGACAATAATTTGTGGATCTCACAAATTATTGTCCTGCGTGGGGATCGAACCCACAACCTCATGCGCGGCAGCCGCTGGCTTTACCGGCGCGCCACCGAGGTCGTCAAATGCAATGTAAATGAAGACATCTACAATATTTTTGTTGACAAATTTAATATTGTTTTGTTTTAGAACATCAATGGAATGTTTATGTTGCTTTTATAACATTAAATATCCATAAAAGAAAGTCTCAGAACTTATTACTCAGTTTATATTATAATATTTTATATCGAAATGACCTCTTTTGTGGCGACTAATGACGTATGCACGATTATTAGGTAAATGTCTTCTTCCACGTAAGATATCTTTCTATGTATAAAAAGACATATATCCTATTCTATTAGAATGCAGTGACAGCCCCGCCGTCTAACCAATAAAATCTTTTAAAATTAAATTAATTTGAATTTTAAAAGATTTGATTGGTTAGACGGCGAGGCTAGGTCGGTGGACAGTGACAACTCACTGCATTCTAAACGCGAATAGAATATAGGTACATTATTTCAGTAAAATAACAACATAGGGATAAAACTCTTTATACAATAGCCTACCTATATAAAAAAGATTATTTTAATTCATTCTGCCAACTTTAATTTTAAACTAAAAGTGCTCTCCTGTAAAGTTGCTATGTTGTAGATGTCTGTATTAACTTTGCTGCCATCAAAATGTGACCTCAAAAATAATAAATCATCTAAAGTTGTGTAACCTGCTGCGAATTCGGTTACACATAATTCCTGCTGTAGAAAAAGCACGCTTTGTTTCAACGCTTGTAGGGGGAATGCATTGAAGATGCTTGTAAGCGGCCTCCTAATAACGTCCTGGGAAACCATTATCCTCGAATAACGCCATATCCAATTTAACATTACAATTTCTTATTATTCAGAAAATCCGCGGATTTAATTTTCGAATCCGGATTTACAATCCGAGTAAAAATGGGCGGATATCCGGATTTTTCGGATTACGGATAGTCCGGATTGCATTCGCTAATCACCACCTCTTCTGAAGCTGATGCATGATAATCATATTTGCAAAAATTTAACACAGAATCAAACCGTCCTGCTAGCTTTGTAATTAAAGGCAAAGAAGAATGGGCATTTTTGTATGGAAGCCGTCCCCACCCTTGTAACACTTACAGTTATACATCAAATGAAAGATCTTGAAAAGTGAAGCATTTTATTGTATGAAACTAATCTGTCAGTCATGGGAGATCAGAGTTATTGAGGATAAGAGAATAAAAATATTAAACGATAATATTACATACTTTATGTTAATATTTACTATATAAGCACGATAAAGTCAAAGGCCATCTTACTAGTAGACAGGCTATACATCTAGATCATCCTACATCATCCAGAAAATCATCCACTGCATTTTCCTGACTTTCGGATCGTTGCTTTTCGGAGCCTTGCTAAACAAAACATTTAGAGAACCATTTAAGACATGGTCTTTATGCAGCAACCATTGCAGAAATAGTAAACGACAGAATTTATGTTCCTCAGGCTCGGCAACGGCTCGACTCAGACTAATAGGTCGGTAATAACCAGCCGGTTCGGACTTTTTTTGTCAGGTTTCGGTATTCCGATAACCACGGCGTCTTTCCACTGTTGTGGGAAGGCCCAATTTGATATTACGACATTGAAGATGCAGATGTCTGCTAAGGATCAAGAGACGTTCGGGGAATAAATTGATGACTATATTTGTTATTCTTTCTGAGCCGGGTGCCTTTTTAGGGGCGAGAAGTTTAATGTCCGTATGGTGACGGACTAAGAATACATGTTGTCACCATCCCCTTTCATCCCGCGGGTGTCGTAAAAACCGACTAAGGGAATCCTTACGCTTATGTTATCACTGCTAGAGAAGGAAAACTCGAAATAAAGCCTTTACCAACCCATCTGGTAAAGTAGACCAAATAACCCTCCAAAATGAAAATGATAACACACCAATATAAGCGGCCCCCAGTCGCTCCGCTATTCCTGGTCAAGGTGCGGCGGAGTAGGGGGTGCGAAGAATCTCCGGAGGAGGTCAGGCTACCAACACAACCTACCTTTGCCCCTGGCAACATACAACGCGCGCACACTGCGGACCGACGAGAAGGTTACGGTGGGACATTGTCGGCTTATCTGAAGTCCGAAGACAGGGGGAGGACTCGATAACCGTTAAGTCTGGTAACCTGCTGTATTTCCGGGAGGGCGACCAACAATCCCACGGAGGTGTCGGGTTTTTACATCCACAAATCTCTCTTGAACAACGTGGCGAAGATCGAGAGTGCCCTAGAAGCCTCTGCGAAGTTGGGCCCTAGAAGTGGAAATGAGTGGAGGGAGAGTGAGGTTCTTTGCATATGGACGAAGAAATCCACGGGGCCAAATGCTTGCGGACTTCATGGAGAAGGAGGAACTTTTTATGATAAACTCCTTCTTCAAGAAGCGTAACTGCCGCAAGAGGACCTTAGTCCTGATGGTGTCACTAAAATGACTTTATCATGTCGACAAAACGCCATATATTTAATGATGTCTCAGTGATCAATCAATCAATCAACTAGCCTATTGCAGTCCACTGCTGGACATAGGCCTCTCCCAACACGCGCCGCAGAACTCGGTCCTGCGATTTCCGCATCCAGTCCGACCCAGAGACCTTTATGAGGTCGTCGGTTCACCTAGCTGGGGGGCGCCCTACACTACGTTTGCCGAGTCGCGGTCTCCACTCTAGGACACATTTGTTCCAACGGCCATCGGTCCTCCGACAGATATGACCAGCCCATTGCCACTTCAGCCTGCTATTAGCAGAGCGAGCTATGTCGGTAACTTTGGTTCTTTGTCGGATAACCTCGTTCCGAATTTTATCCTTCAAGGAGACGCCGAGCATAGCCCGTTCCATAGCTCGATGCGCGACTTTAAGTTTGTGGACTAGCCCTTCTGTGAGTGTCCACGTCTCGGCACCGTATGTCATTACTGGTAGGACGCATTGGTTGAAAACTTAGTCTTCAGACATTGCGGTAAAGGCGAAGAGAAGACCCGACGTAGCTTGCTGAATGCTGCCCAACCCAACTGGATCCTGCGATCGATTTCTTTCTCGAAGTTGTTTCTACCAAGCTGGACAACCTGTCCGAGGTAAACATATTCTTGAACAACTTCGAGCATCAATCCATCGACATAGATCGGCCTCGGCATTACATGTTTGTTAAACATGATCTTCGTTTTGTTGAGGTTCATGCCGAGTCCGACCCGTCGAGAGGCTCCATTTAAGCCCTGCAGCATCCCGTCAAGCTGTTCCAGTGACTCTGCCACGATGACGATGTCATCAGCAAACCGAAGGTGTGAGATATACTCGCCGTTGATGTTGATGCCCCGTCCAGTCCAGTCTAACGTCTTAAAGACGTCTTCGAGCGCGTTGGTAAGGAGTTTAGGGGAATGTGGCTCAGGAGTGATATGGGCCTATAGTTCTTCAGTAAGGATTTATCACCTTTTTTGAAGAACAGGACCACAGCACTCCCGCTCCACGCCTGAGGTGTTAGGCCCTGGTGAATGACGGAGTCAAAAAGCGTTGTGAGCTCTTTTAAGACAGGTGTTGGCGGAACACCTGTCTTAAAAGAGCCTGCTTTTAGTGGCTCTGTAGGGATTCCGTCATCGCCTGGACACTTATTGTTCTTAAGTTGCTCGAGAGCAGCTCTGACCTCGCCCCGGTTGACATCGGGGATGTCCTCCGTATAATGGCGCGTGAGTGGGGCTCTGTGGTCATCCTCGCTAGGTCCCAAGGGTTTAGTCATCCGTGATGCGTACAGGTCCTTGTAGAAACTCTCTATTTCCTCGAGTATCTCGAACTTGGAGGTCACAGTTCTGCCGTCCGCAGTATTTAGTTTCGTTAGATGGGTTCTACCAAGCTGGTCTCAGTGATCAATTCGGTGAAAAACGGAAGCGATCACCGGATGGTGAGAGGCACATTAAATATCAATCCTAGGCTGGAAAGAAGTCGGCTGATGAAGTCTACGCTCTGACCTGCATCAGTCCACATCCCCGAAAACTTCCAACTCATATTACAGAACCGCTTCGAGAGCCTCAGCGAAGCATAACATTGGAAGTAGTTGCCGCGTCAGGTCCAGTTATCTTTCTAATATACCCAACGATACTAATATACGCATACAAACATAGCGCTCAGAATTGCCCGGTTAAAGTGGCAGTGAGCACGGAGAACCAACAGCCGTTGGGGTCGAAAAGTTCTGGAATGGCGACCACCTATCAGAAAGCGCAGGGTAGAGAGACCCCCCACCACGACCTTGTTAGGATGGCGAAAAACCGATGGATGAGGGTGCCACCCTCGCTATGTTTGGAGGAGGCTTATGTTCAGTAGTGGACATCAATTGGCTGATATGACGTACGAGTTTTATATTTATGAAAACTATATGTTTTTTATTTGAAAAGCGAAATTCATGGTTATCTGGATGATGTAGGATGTTTTAGATGTATGGTCCCTCTACTTGTAAGATAGCTTTTGTCTCTATCGTGCTTATATAGTAAACATTAGCTTAAAGTATGTAATATTATCCTTTATTTTTTTGTTTTCTTCTCCTCAATAACTCTGTTCTCCCATGACTGACAGATTTGCTGTCATACAATAAAATGCTTAACTTTTCAAGGGCTTTCATTTGATGTATAGATGTAAGTGTTACAAGGGTGGGGACGTTTCGCCCATTCTTCTTTTTGTATCTATCACTCAAGGAGCTTCGTCCCCGTAGTGATTAAGTGCTTATTATGTTAAATACAATCGTTATGTTGATATCATTTGAGATCAAGAATTAATAAAATAGATTAACGTCATTGCCAAGCTTAAGACGTAAGTAACAACTATAAAGATAATGCTTACAGAAACTAATCCTAAGCTAATTTAAATTTTACATTACGAAGCGATGCTAATAAGTAATTATCATCGAACATAGAGTATGTTACTTATTTGGTATTATTTAAATTACCTGTTCAAGTTATTTTTAAGTACACAAGTTGTATACCGAAGACAAGACCGCTGTCAACTTACGTCTAAACAAACACAGCATAAAAATGATTGATGACAGTAATTAAAATGCTTACATAAACTGTATATACGTAGACTTAGTTACTTAATTAGCTATTAAATTACTTTATACTATTTTAACGTTTTAATCTTAAAATCGTGGAGTTTTAAAGGAATTTTATCTGACGTATAAGCAGGCTGAGGAATGAATTCCCTGCAGAGGTTTATCCAAATGCGGACACCATCATTTAAACTAGGAGTGGAAATTGTTTTACATAATCGGCAACACAGAAGCTATATCTCTGATGTCGGCAACTGAAATAATATGTCAGTCTAATTTTTATATTTATTTTTGCTTGTATTTTTATAACCTAATTTACAATTTTCAAGGATAATACATTGTTTACAAAAATATGTAAGTATGATGCTGAGTTTCGCTAACTGAAATAAACCGTCACAAAAAAAATGTTTTTGGCCAAAACTGCTTTAAGGTATGTTCATAGGCTCGAATAAATAATTAGTTTGTGTTGTTAATACTTAAGAGACATTCATTTTTAATTATATTTCTATTGAACCATTCTAATTAATACTTATCCCGTATCATGGGAGTCATAAAAATAAAACTTGTCTATAATATTAGATTAAAAATGACGTAACTTATCCTAGCATTGTTTTCCAAGCTAACTTCAATATATTTACACAACCCAACTAAACAGAGATATTAAACTTGAAATTAATAAAATAATCACAATAACCTTTGTGTTGTAGCATTATTTAAGTGCTTGACCACGATTCTTTGCATTGCTTGGTCTAGATGTTTTCTAGGAGTATGTGTACCTAAAAAAGTAGATATCTTATCCTACTATCCTATCCTATTTTCTTCCTACTAATCCTAATAATATTGTAAATGCGAAAGTTTGTGCGGATGGATGGATGGATGTTTGTTACTCTTTCGCGCAAAGACGACTGAATGGATTTTGATGAAATTTGGAATATAGGTAGTTTATGGCGTAAAATAACATACAACGCGGATAAAGCCGCGGGGTTTAGCTAGTAAATAAATACTTTTATCCCTTTTCTAGTTTTATTCACAGTACATATCTTTGTCTAGATAACGTTGTATGTGTGAAGAACCATTATATTAATAAATAAGCAATAATTAACACGGACCGCCTTCCTATAAGTCACCTCCATCAAATAAACTGCAACCGCACAACAGGTTTCTGTCAAAGGTAAATAACATAACCGCTAATACCGCCACCTAATTATATCTTGCACAAAATGAATGCAGTTTATCGAAATACATTATGAAAAACTAGTAAACGAATTTAACCTATATTTCAAAGTGATTAAGACTACATTTTATGATACACATTGATATTTCACGCAAGAAAATTAGCTAAGCGTTTGTCTACATATTAATTTTAATTACACACCTTACTGCTTATGACTTCACTTGTTTTATGCATAAAGTACTTAGCATATACGACCGTTTTATTATTATACTCGTAGTTATAAAATAAACAGCCGTGATATCATAACACATTCGCTGAAGTAACACTGTAACTGCGTATGTTAAATTATTAAAATGTCGTTAGTTTTTTGAGTACTAAAGTATTGAATTCGGGGATTATTTTCGGTATTTACAAAAATCTTCAAATCGATAATATATTATTTTCTTTAGACTTTACCGTTTATTGCCCATGACCTAATATAAACTGGAAGAAAAAGTGATAGACACAGCGTGCTGGACCGATGGATGGGGAAAGCGATGCATTAGGGAGGACAGGCACAGGACTGCATAAAGAGAAAATATTTGGAGAAGGCCTTTGTTCAGCAGTGGCTGATATAAGACGAGACAAAGTTAAATAAACCTCAGATACTAAGAAGTCATACTTCTGTAGAACAAAGGCCTATGATAACTCATTTTCTGCGAAAACAAATATGAAAACAGAAAATCGACAGTACACAAAACCACCTCTCGTTGGAAACAGTAATTCTTGTTCGGCTTTACAGACAAACACGATAATCTGGGATTAATTATTAAATTAATTGCATAAATGCTATAAATTTAATTAAAGAATAAAGTGATTAATTTAAATAGATATACTTCCAAGTAACTTCTAAAGAAATTTTATCAAAATTAGTCTAATTTGTCAGATAAATTCATCCAAGTAAATGAATTTGCGTATTACGTAAACCGTAATAAATGTACATCAACTAATAATAACTGATTTCCATGCTGTAAAAGGCAGTATATAGGTCAGTTTTGGCTTAACCGATCACCGTAGGGAATCCCAAAGGATTCTATATAACCCCGTCGTCCTTAGAGACAGCAAGATATTCGCTATGAAAATTACGTTGTTAGAAAATGAACGAAAAGATTTACAAGCTTATATCTCTAATGCCCGGATTAAGACTACAAAAGGTCAGTATGTCTTTTCGTCTCGTGGGTGTATTAAAAGTTGACTAAGGGAATTTCAAAAGAGCAAGACAGGTCATACTCAATGAAATAAAACGAATAAATCCTATATCAATCTGTAATACTAGAGCGTGGTTTTTTTACGAAAAAAATTAAGACAATTGGCTCACTCTTAAATCTGCTGCGATCTTGTAGTTGCTATATACGAGTACATGCATTTTATACAAACGATCATCCAAGCTCAGGGCAATTATTTGTCAATCGCACAACCAATAAACAAAACAAAATAAAAAGTGTGTATCATACAACTTTTCTTTTAAACTCTAAAATAAACTAATATATCGAATCGATAAATTAATGCAGAGAATACTATGGCGTGTTCTCTGCCTTAATTTATACATAAGGCTCATTCAGTTTGCAATTCAGGATGTGAGGATGATATGCTAATGGAACTCAATTACATCGTAACATCTGACATGTATTACAACATAATGTTTATCCAGTTAATCTATCTAGTTACAGCTGGAATATTTAGGTAGATATCTATCACACAATTACATGGGGTGATGGTCGGTAGCTTACTACGGGTTAAGTGTAATTAGAAAAATTTACAACGTTATGTCTTATAAACGTAATGTTCCGTTAATTTTTAAGACTTGGACTTGTTAAAAACATCACCTACCTAAACCTTTTTAATAAAGAACTAACTAATTACTCATTAATTTCCGGTGGAAGGTAAGTACTCATTAAATTGCAAATTAAAAAGGACCTAATAATGATTTATAGCATCGTGAAAATCTTATCATTAACCTACGCTATCAAGATTTTTTATAGCACACTAGCTGAGGCTTCGTTGGACGGCGAAAAAAACGCGTCCCTTTTTTAAACATATTTCATTACTGCTCCACTCATATTAGTCATAGCGTGATAATAGCCTTTGACACTCCCCGATAAATAGACTATTCAACATCGAAATAATTTTTAAAATAGGTTTATTAGATCCAGAGATTACTACCCCCTACAACGTCACAAACACACCTCTTTATAATATTAGTATAGAATAACATTTCTAAAGGACAAAATGATTTGCTTATTTTTTATTATTTTTCACTTCAGAAAGGAGATATTCATGATAATAATGATCGCCAATAAATATTCTATACAATACAGATATCAAAAATGTAAGAAAAGTCTTATTTATAAACTCAAAATTCAACTAATTTATTCTCAATTACTTTTTTGTTGAACTTCACAAACTTATTCCAATTTAAATTATTCTTTGTTAACACTGAACCGTCATATTTATAATACAGTTCCGTTACAATAATATGAAACGGAAAAAAAAACTTTCAGTTTTATTAACACGAACTCCAAATTACTTTGCTCGAAAGTATCTTCGTCTTCGAGAATCCAATATACATATTTCCGTCTGGCATAATTTAAATAAACGCTTTTCTTATGAAAAACGACTGGTAACTCTGTTAACCTGTTACACAAAAATACATTTATCTAGTAATGATATTTTAAGCTGAGTTTTTTCTCAAATGTAATTTTTAATATTTGCTCCTGTGAAGTAAGAGTCGTACATTCGGAGATCTACGGATAATTATGTTGTCTTGTCTTTCTTTAAATGTGGTATTTACAGACTATGACATTCAAATTAAGAAGAATCTTAAGCTCTGATATTGCTGAAGTCCGACGTTACTATTAACCATCAGGCAGGTCGCTTGCATTCTGCCTTAAACTAAAAAAAAACCAGATGCTCTTGATTGCCGTTAATTTCAAATTTGTAAATGGTACACTTAGCTTGATCACTGGAACGAGAGTTACCTTTAAAAAGCAGAAACACTACGTTTACTTCTGTAATTTAATTGTATAATCTACTAGATAGCTTTATTGTACTTCATTGATTACAACCTCATTACTTTATAAGATAGATTAAATTAATGAATGAATTAGTAGGAAGGATTACTTTTTTTAAGTAACTATAGAATTTACAAATTATTTCCGATCACATATACAAGGATGTGTCAGTAACAATACAATCGAGGTAAAGTTTACGTAAGTCGCTTTAAATCTTCATTAACTTTATCAGTAAATACAGTAAAGTGCAATAAGAAATCAACGAAACTACTTTCTGCATACAATTAACGAGACATCCGAAATCCATTAGTATTTCTAATGTGTGTAATTATGTTACTTTAGGTCACATCAAAAAAGAATATATCTGCTAGTCTCCAATGTAAATATTTGTAGAGCTAGGATTTTATTGAGGGTTACGGAACAGAAAAGTCAAATATTTTTGTTCTCTTTCTATACAAGACTTCTTTTAATTGAAATACACTTATAAAGAAGTTGGATACCACCAATAGGTATCTTATCAAGTTTCGTACATTATAAGTTTACTACAAAAACATAGAAGAGATATCGCAATAAGTATGACAGTATCAAGGATGCGAATATTCAATTGAATCAATAGTTTACCTTCTCGCTTGTTTGAAATCTAGGACGATCTGTGCGAAATTGAATGGTAAAATTATTTTAGACAAATTTTAATAATTTAAAAGTTATGATACTTATCTAACTCTGTGAGTAAAATGCGAGCTTATTAGATAATGCAAACAAATAAAAGATATTAATACCTGAAATTGGAATGACGCGATATTGATGAACGAATTAGCTCATAATGTTAAATTAAATAACAAAAATAACTTGCAATTGTATTTACAAATTGCTCACAATTTCAAGGCAACCAACCACTGAAGGTCATTATGGGTTTGCTGGTTAAACATGTTTAAAACATATATTTACAATGTGCTTTATGTACGTTTGTTTTCAACTTAAGACTATGTTCACATCACACAAGACAATGGAGAGAAAATAACTTAGAAACTTCAATGTGAATAAAGCGAAAACGTTAAACAAAATGAGAGATCCAACCAAACAAATGTTATTGGTAGACACAAAAGTTGCACTCCTTTGATATGAGGAAACAGTGTCGCCTCCGCGCCATTTTAAAATACAACAAAATTTGCGACACAGCAGTGTTCATTTTAAATAGCACCTCACCGCAATTTCTTTGAGCTTAGAATTTATCCACCTTTTGAATTTCAGTCAAAGGCTTCCTGAAAACGAAATATTCAACAATGATGTATTTTTTACGCATTTAATTATAAAACTTCTTGTACTTGAAACCAATAAAAACTGGATTCTCAAATGAGAGGTAGTGAATTCCCTATAATGTAAATTACAACTACCGTAATTAGTCAAGCAATTGCACCAGAAATTACATCATATCAATAGGTAGTTGTTTACTGTTTAATTTTCTTAAAATAACAGTCATGGCGACATGACTGTCAACAAGGTTTTTTCCGTCTTTAATAAGAGGGTAAATACCTATAGATAAATACCTATCATCATTATCACACCAGCCAATTGCCGTGTACTCCTAACAGGAGTACGTCAAATCAATTAAAAGCTATTTTTTCTTGGCCATTTTTACCCATGGAAGTAAAAACAGATTAAAGCTCCTCGCCGCATAAGAGCCTGCTAAGATTGGACTTCACCTGTCAAGGAGGTCACTTGCTAACTCGACATCTCGAATGAGTAATTGAGGAAGATCGGCTTGTGACAGGTAAACCGGAACTTTTGTTAGTAAGTTCAAAACATTGCCCTGCGGGACCAACTCGACCTACAAAGATTACCCGGAAGGAAACAGAAATGTTTCATTCTTAGATGATAGTTTCGTAATTGTAAGTGAACTTCTGTTTAATAAATCAATCTGTCTTCCAATATAGACAGTTCGTATATAATAACATTTTCCTTGCTGACATCCATGTAGACAAAAATCCCCTTACTCATAAACGCATCTTAAATTTAGTCACTGTTTAGCGAGATTTTTATAAGCAAAACAAACCTTATACCAAACAAAACCGTAAGAATTTAAGCTAATCAATTAACTAAAATTTAAGAGGCGTTTCTTACTAAGCGTAGCATTGTTGCTAATTTATTTTCACTTTCCCACTAGGTTATTATACCACAGGGCTCCCACTTCGCGCCATTACTTTTCAATGTATTTATCAACGATGTAACCACTGAAATACACAACTGTAAGGCTTTACTTTTCGCAGACGATTTAAAGTTTTACAAACCCATATCGACCTATGAAGACATGCTGTCCATGCAAAGAGACATGGACCGAATTGTTAATTGGTGCTCTACAAATGGCATGACACTCAACACTCAAAAATGTTCCCACATAAAATACACGAGGAAGAAACAATCGTTACAATCTACATACAAAATAAAAGACAAATTACTAAACCAAGTCAACGAAGTACGCGACTTGGGCGTTTTGATTGATAGCAAAATGTCCTTTAAAACTCATATAGACAGTGTAGTCACAAAATCAATGCAGATGCTTGGATTTATTAACCGGAACACCAAGGGATTTCAACAAACAAGCACCAAAGTCACCTTATACAACACCCTGGTTAGAAGTCGCTTGGAGTACGCAAGCATAATATGGAATCAGTACGCAATTGACTCACAACGCATCGAAAGCGTACAAAGGACATTCACACGAGGACTAGCTTTTGTATCACCTGGAATCTCTCATAGATGTCCGTATCAACAAAGACTACAACATTTCAATATGCATACCCTGCGAGACCGACGTATAGGGGAAGTCAGCTCAAAGTGGCCATAGAAGGCAAAGCGGCCACGATATTTTATTCGAATATTTTAAACTATAGCGCGACGTTGCCATTCCGCACGCTTACTACACCTCCTGCCCCGCGCCGATCAGTCATCCGGTAGCGGTGAGACTGAGCGCGCGTCTCCTGTGACGAAAAATACGTCACCGCGTGTTTTTTTAAAATAGTACAAAGTAAGTATAACTTGTTTTGGTCCAACCTCTTATAATTTAACTGCTTCCATTACACGTGTATTGCTACTTATCTATTTGGCTTTGGTTCGATAGTACTGGCTTTGAAATATACTGAGTGATGTGGGTGCAGTTAACTTTTATCACAAAATGGCCGATAAAGGCAAAGCGGCCTGGGCAAAACGGCCAACTGACCGCTTTGCCCTCGTATTACTTTATTATGATTTGATAGTTAATGCTCAATTATTTTGTTTAGATGGTTAACAATTACAAACGCAAAACTACCCAGGCCTCGTGGGATGAAGCTATGATGGCCCGAGCAATTAAAGACGTTAATGAAAAGCGTGGCTCAGTAAAATGTATTGCAATAAAATACGGTATCCCTCGTACCACACTTAGACGACACCTGCAAACAGGATCAGCTATAAAGAAACTTGGCAGATTCACAACAGTCTTTACTCCAGAACAAGAAGATGAGCTCCTAGAGTACACGTTCCATATGGACAATCTGTTTTTTGGGCTTTCAAAGGAAGATTTCTTACAGCTTGTGTTTCAATACGCTGAAGCTAACCACATTCCACATCCTTTTAAGAACCAAACCGCTGGACACGATTTTTATAAAGGATTTATAACACGTCATCCCACTTTGACCTTGAGAAGACCAGAACCCACGTCAATCGCCAGAGCTCGGGGCTTTAACAAACCACAGGTGTATCGCTTTTTTGATCTGCTGGAAACCGAAATTGAAAAGCATAAAATTGACGCATTCCATATATATAATATGGACGAGACAGGAGTGCAAACCTCTTCTAACAAACCTCCAAGGGTTTTAACAAAGCTGGGCAAAAAACAAGTGGGTCACATCGCCAGTACCGAGCGAGGCAGAACAACAACAGTTATTTGCTGTTGTAATGCTGCGGGTTCCTTTATACCCCCTTTAATGATATTTGCAAGGAAAAGAATGGCACCGAACTTACTAGATGGAGCACCACCGGGCACTCAAGCAACTGTCAGTGATAATGGCTGGACCAATGGCGCTGTGTTCTTGGAGTGGCTTCGTTTTTTTATAGACACAGTCCGGCCAACAGCAGAGAAAAAAGTATTGCTCGTCATGGACAATCATGAATCTCATAAGTACTTGCCAGCTCTAGAACTCGCCTCCAAGAATCATGTTATATTTTTGTCACTGGCACCACATACTACACACCGTATGCAGCCACTAGATTGTTGTGTGTATGGGCCATTAAAAACATATTTTGAGCGAAGTGTGGCCACATTCCAAAAAGCTCATGTGGGTCGGATAATCAACCAAAAAGATGTGGCTGGCTTATTTGGAACTGCCTATTTGCGAGCGGCAACAGCCCAGAATGCAGTGAGTGGCTTCGCAAAAACTGGCCTGTGGCCGCCAAATAGATTTGTTTTTGATGATGCTGATTTCTTACCAGCAACAACCATGGAGAATCCGCCTGTTGTAGAAAACCCAACGCAATCTGGTAATCAAGAGCAAAGACAGACATTGCCAGTAGATGAAGACCCCTCAAGAACACCGTCTCCTTCGATTATTGATCAATTAATAATAGATAGAAATTATTCCAATGTATTATCTGGTTCGGTTATCGAACAATTTTTGAGTAATGAGCCGTGTACAATAGTGACTGGCTCTCAAAACCCACCAATTTCCCCTTCATCAGCTGAAAGACCTGGTTCGTCTATTCTTGATTCCCTAATGCTCAATACCGTCAGAGCAATTACTCCTAACGCTACAGTGAATTCAAAGGGACTCACAGCGCCAATAATTAGATCTTCACCAGTCAAAAATTCTTTGCCAGATAATGCATGTTACGTTAGCCCCATGGCAATAAAACCTTTGCCAAAAATGAAACCAAATATAACCACTCGACGAAGGAAAACTCAGCGGGCTGAAATTTTAACAAGCACCCCCATTAAGGACGAGCAAAGGGATAAATTAACGAAAAAGAATAAAACAGATGCTAATAAGAAGAAAAGAGTAGTGAAGAATATGGGAAATTTGTTTGAAAAGCCAGGGTCATCCGGAACGCAAAAAAGAGCTAAATCTCGTACAAATACTAAAAGAGATAGGAATAATACACAAAAAACCAGCGATAATGTCACAAACCACAATTATTTTTGCCTGATTTGTTTGGAGCCATATGAAGACCCACCCGTAGAAGACTGGATGCGCTGTGATGACTGTCAGTTATGGGCTCATGAATCGTGTACGACATACTCCGGAACTGGAGCTTATTACTGTGATAATTGTCAAGAAATCTGATCTCTATTGTTTTAATTTAACTTTAATTGCTTTATAAAAAAAAAAGAATAATTGTAATGAAAAATATTAAGACTGCTGAAAGACTAAATAGTTAATAGAAGTAACTGTAATTTGTTTTT
This sequence comes from Schrankia costaestrigalis, assembly GCA_905475405.1. Classification (NCBI taxonomy): domain Eukaryota; kingdom Metazoa; phylum Arthropoda; class Insecta; order Lepidoptera; family Erebidae; genus Schrankia; species Schrankia costaestrigalis. The sequence goes on from FR997832.1 coordinate 8,776,629, forward strand.
TGATTAATAAACATGTCAAGCATCAACCTAATAATAATTATTAAGTTTAAAAGAAGTTTAATACATGTTAAGTTAAGTTAAAATACTTTTAAGACTGATTATGACCAAACAGGTAGAAAATGTTGATTATATTACTAAAAAAATGTTTAATAATAATAAAGAATGCTTTACTTTATTCTTTTGGGACTTTATTTTTTGTACCACGATATATTTAAACAGTAAGAAACTATATCAGAGTATTTTGCGGGGTGGCCACTCTGCCCTTACCCCCATGGCCGCTTTGGGCGACCTCTCGGGCAAAGCGGTTTTTAGACAAGTTTTTTTAATCTACAAATCTTAAGCTTATATTCAAATTTGTACGAAGTTTGGATTACAAATTACAAAAATTAATGAATTTTCAACCTATTACTATAAAATTATTTTCAAAAATATATCGTTTTATAAGTTTTTTTTTGCCTCAAAGTTAAGGTGGCCGCTTTGAGCTGACCTCCCCTATGTCAGGATGTACTGTTTCTGCAAAAGCTCATCACGGGTAAACTGGACAGTGGTGAGTTATTATCGCGTATCGCCCTCCGGGTGCCTATCAAATTTCCCAGGTACCCAATTACCACTACCTTTTTTATACTAACCTCCAAAACAAACTTTGGTGCCAACTCTCCGATTTATCGGATCTGTAGAGAGACGAATATGGTTACCAAGAAAAGTCCTGATATTGACATACACCATGATACAAAAAATACTCTAAAATCCAAAATTTTCAAAACATTCCCTCACACCAATGATAACAACACTAGTCGCCCTCAAAGATGATTGAATTTTGAATTGTTATTCTCTTGCTTTTGAATCAACATCTTATTGTGCTAATCTATTATTTCTGTTGTATTGTATTTTTTAAATTTTTTTTTATACTCTTACTTTTGTTTTTTTTTTATTATGCTGTAAATTTTTAATTGTAAACACTTAATGGTTCTTTGTTTTCACTGTCGCATCTATGTATAAATGCTGGTCAATCCTTAATTGGCAAATGTATCAGATTCAATACTATCCTGCGGCTGTAATATGTGAAATATGTATAGATTTGCTGTGGACTAACCTTATATAAATAAATAAATAAATAGGTTGTAATATCGTAGATGTATATTACATTTACATTATCAACAGCCCAATGGGCAACACAAACTACTCTGTTATTTTGACCAATAGTCCAAACATTATTACTGTTTTTTTAATAAATATCAATTTCATAATAAAGGTAAAGATAGAATCATGACAGGTTCTGTCTAGATTCTAGATGTCCGAAGTAGAACTAAAGCAAATACTTAAAAATTTAACGATCCGAATGTAGGTCGCTTGTGGTAAAATAAACTAAACTCAAACACAGCGTACCTCTGACTGAGACTATTACCACTGATCGAGAGTTTCTACAACGTTTATTGTGAGGGGCGACATGCCATCAAATATCTATCAGATTCTTGTCATAAATTTTACGGCGAGTGCCATCGAGAATTTTAAATGTATCAAATAGATAATAGAGCTTCTAAGTTTGATGATGTTTTTTTATGTTTGTTTTTATTAGACGGATATAAAAAACTAAATAGTCACGATTTTTATCTTTGGATATTTTACTTCCTTATTTTTGTGTTCATATTTTGTATTCGTTTGCATAACGACTAAATGTTTGAGTAGCTTAATATTCCAAGATCTAGGGAGTGCCAGACATCACTTATTTTCTAACGAACCAAATATACACGAATGGATAGTGGTGGGGTGTACTATCATCGTATGACTAATAGCTAACTTGCCCCGACGGCCACTTTTCTGGTATCCGTTGATGAAAGTACAAAAAAACAGAGGTAACTTCACTCATTTTCTAATGGCTGGTTTTAACATATATTATAAACAAGAACGTTAAGCATCCATAATCGAAACTGCCAGACACTTTGCGTCGGCCGATTTGCGTAACAGACACTTCAAAGTTCCGAAAAAAAATCATTAATGTCACTCATTTTTTAATGGCTGATTTTAACATATACACAAGATCGTTAAGAATCCATAATCGAAACTGCCAGACACTTTGCGCCGGCCGTTTTGCGTAACAGACACTTCAAAGTTCTGAACGAAATTCAGGTAACTTATTTTCTAATGGCTGGTTTTAACATATATTATACACAAGATTGTTAAGAATCCATAATCGAAACTGCTATACACCGTTAAGGAGTTCCCTCGAGTCTCTGTCGTCTCCATCATCAGATCATGTTTGTGTAAAGTTGTGTAAAGCTTTCATGAATACGAATAAAATAAGCCCAAACACTAGGTAGCTGCTATATACCGTTGAGAAGTTCCCTCGACCCTCAGTCTTCTTCATCATTAGATCATGTTTGTGTAAAGTTGTGTAAAGCTTTAATGAATACGAATAAAATAAGCCCAAACACTAGGTAGCTGCTATATACCGTTGAGAAGTTCCCTCGACCCTCAGTCTTCTTCATCATCAGATGATGTTTGTGCCAAGTTTTGTAAAGTTTTCATCAATACAATTAAAATAAGCCCAAAAACAAGGTAGCTGCTATATGCCATGGAGTTGTTCCCTCGACTCTCTGTGGTTTCCAGCATCAGACCAGTTCTGACTCTTGACTATTTGGTAGTGACGTCAGAGATGCACGTGTATGACAACATTTTGCAAAATGCGTCCCTACAATTTTCAAGAGATGCCCTCGTTTTCTCTGGGATCCCGTCATCCAGATCCAGATCTGGTGACAATGGGACCAAATGTAAAGTATACCCAATCGAACAAGCCGTTTTCGAGAAATCAGGTAACAAACACAAAAAATAAAAAAAATAAAAAATACAACCGAATTGAGAACCTCCTCCTTTTTGAAGTCGGTTGAAAATCAGCCATTAGAAAATGAGTGACATAAATGATTTTTTTTCGGAACTTTGAAGTGTCTGTTACGCAAAACGGCCGACGCAAAGTGTCTGGCAGTTTCGATTATGGATTCTTAACGATCTTGTTTATAATATGTTAAAACCAGCCATTAGAAAATAAGTTACCTGAATTTCGTTCAGAACTTTGAAGTGTCTGTTACGCAAAACGGCCGACGCAAAGTGTCTGGCAGTTTCGATTATGGATTCTTAACAATCTTGTGTATAATATATGTTAAAACCAGCCATTAGAAAATAAGTTACCTGAATTTCGTTCAGAACTTTGAAGTGTCTGTTACGCAAAACGACCGACGCAAAGTGTCTGGTAGTTTCGATTATGGATTCTTAACGATCTTGTGTATAATATATGTTAAAATCAGCCATTAGAAAATAAGTTACCTGAATTTCGTTCAGAACTTTGAAGTGTCTGTTACGCAAAACGGCCGGCGCAAAGTGTCTGGCAGTTTCGATTATGGATTCTTAACGATCTTGTTTATAATATATGTTACAACCAGCCATTCAAAAATAAGTTACCTGAATTTAGTTCAGAACTTTGAAGTGTCTGTTACGCGAAACGGCCGACGCAAAGTGTCTGGCAGTTTCGATTATGGATTCTTAACGTTCTTGTGTATAATATATGTTAAAACCAGCCATTAGAAAATAAGTTTCCTGAATTTCGTTCAGAACTTTGAAGTGTCTGTTACGCAAAACGGCCGACGCAAAGTGTCTGGCAGTTTCGATTATGGATTCTTAACAATCTTGTGTATAATATATGTTAAAATCAGCCATTAGAAAATGAGTGACATTAATGATTTTTTTTCGGAACTTTGAAGTGTCTGTTACGCAAAACGGCCGACGCAATGTGTCTGGCAGTTTCGATTATGGACTCTTAACGTTCTTATTTATAATATATGTTAAAACCAGCCATTAGAAAATGAGTGAAGTTACCTCTGTTTTTTTGTACTTTCATCAACGGATACCAGAAAAGTGGCCGTCGGGGCAAGTTAGCTATTAGTCATACGATGATAGTACACCCCACCACTATCCATTCGTGTATATTTGGTTCGTTAGAAAATAAGTGATGTCTGGCACTCCCTAGATCTTGGAATATAACGACAAGCAGTGCATAGGTAGGTACTAAAAAAGCTACAGCAACAAATTCAGCTACAACCTCAAAAAAATGTTGTTAATGCATAATCTAACCATATGACTAATACATATTGACGTTAACTACTTTTTCTTATTAGTTACATAAGCCGAACACTATCCCTCATGAAGAAAGCCTCCTTGTTTGAATAATAGAGAAAACAATGTCTATTGTGGCACGCGAGTCATATGGGTTTATTTTCTCGAGATGGTTCTCTTTACATAATTTCCATACTTTTTCTAATTCGTTTGAGATGTGAGACAAATTAGATGCTATACCTTCACACCAGTGACACTTATAACTAACTAGGATATGCATTATCTTGTATTGTATTCACTCGTCTATTGTTTAAGAACAAAAGAATCAAAATATTTTATTGCTTTTGTTTACACTATGAAACTTATGATCTTCGGTAGGTTTTTCTGTAAGTTAATTCGCGATACGTCAGATGGCCATAGTTTTAAAAAGTTTAAGAATTTCAAGATTATTATAGTAAACTAGATGCAGGAAAAATGCCACTACGAATTGTATAAAATATAGATTACACTAGCCTCCTTGAGGAACGCTTATAATATTTCCAAAAAGAATATTATAACGCAATGTAAGGCAAGAAGCGTATTAAACTAATATACTAATACATATAACTCGAATAGTTTGTTGAAATAAAATAATACTAAAAAAGCAACAATTATAAACACATCAAAAAAGTCTAAGCAACATGCATGATATTACAAATTTACCATTTATATTAATTTATTTTACCATTTATTTTAATTATAACGTTGTATTTTATTTTTAAAATAATATTTTTAGGGTTCTATGATGTAAAAATAACAGCTGTTTTCTTTATAAGTTCTTTTAATAACAGAAATTAACAATATTAGAATATACAGGTACATAAGAAACTAAACTTTTTTTTTACAAATTGAAATTTCTTAAGAAAATGAATTTATTGTGAAAGAATAGGACAATTTAATACAAAGTATGGCCTCCTCTGCTATTCAGAACTTGTCGGCAACGATTATTCATTGAATGAATGAGACTGTTTATGTCATCTTGCGGTATTCCTTCCCAATGGAATTGTAGCAAATCCTTCAGCTGTTGGGTTGTTGTCACTCCGTCCAAGTCCTTCAAAACACGTCTCTGGAGCATGTCCCATGCGTGCTCGATGGGGTTGAGGTCTGGCGATTGTGCAGGCCAGGGCAATACCTGGATGTTCTCCGTTGCCAAGTATTCACTGGTTCGCCGAGCTGTATGTGAACGCGCATTGTCATGCATTAACGTAAAATCGGAGCCAAAGGTTTGTGCAAATGGATGGACATAAGGTCTGAGAATATCCTCAACGTAATTTTCAGCGTTCATGTTTCCATTTACAAAAACGAGCTCAGTTCGCCTGTTCTTCATAATACCCGCCCATACCATAACTGTTGAGCCGCTGTATGGATGAACTTCCTGAACGCACCTGAGTCTTTCAGTATTTCCGGGTCGACGGTACACTCGCACCCTTCTTGTATCAGGCCTAAACCCGAATCGCGACTCATCGGAAAACATAATTTTATCCCATTGTTCCTGGGTCCATGTTATGCGTTCTCTACACCATTCATTTCGACGAGCGCGATTCCCGTGACGTATCGGTGGGCACCTGATAGGGCGTCGAGCTCGTAGGCCGTACTCATGCAGTCGATTTCGCACAGTTTGGGGACTTACATCAACACCACTTGAATTTTGTAGCCTCAAACTTATCTCTCGAGCGGTTAACATCGGCTGGCGTCTTGCAGTCAGTTGTATGTACCGGTCTTGCCGAGTGGTTGTACTCCTTTTACGGCCTGGATGCTGTTCAGCGGGTTCCCCTGTATTATTGTAGCGCTGCCAAAGACGATAAATAACACTTCTATGAATACCAAAATGTCGAGATACCTGAGATTGATTACTTCCCGCTTGCAACATCCCTACAGCTCTTTGCATTTCATCTGCCGTCAAATGACGTCGCTCCATGACGTAAAGAATATCTAACAATTCAATTTTGTCGCCAACTGTATTTAAATGGTTGGTAAAATTATAAAATCAAGACTAAAACGTAGCAATTAACATGCACTCAAATTCAAACAAATTCGCAGTCATTTGAATTTTATGAAAAAAAACAAAACATAATCGAAATTTTTTTTTTACAACCAGCCAGTATGTCATTAATAACAAAAAAGTTTACTTACCTATACACTTTGAGTGAGTAAATACTTAGAAATTAATTAATATAAATGGTAAATTTGTAATATCATGCATGTTGCTTAGACTTTTTTGATGTGTGTACTATAATGAAGTAACACTAAATTCAAGGTAACTCTTGTTGTAGAATAGTATGTGATAGGGTCACTGGCATTGACATTAGATTATATTAGTCACGTTATTTGTTTTATTTATCAACTATTGTTACTGTCTAGTATAGGTAAATACTAAGTCTTGAGGAAATAGATCATAGTCCTAATGAAAAAGTAGCAATTACAATAGAATTGTACATATTCAACAACTCACACATTAATATAGATGTTTATAAAGTGGTTATGATACGTGATTAAGACTTTTAACAACATCTATTTGAAGAAAATCAAAGTTCAGGACAATCATATGAGAACCTCACAAAGAATTGTCGTCCGTGGGACTCAAATCTGCATCTTCTTGAACGATAACAGCATACAGCTACTATTTTGGGTCGATCGATACCTCAACTGGTACTTAAAATACTTCCTTACCTTATAATAATCGACATAAGTTTTGCAGATTCAGGGAGTGCCAGATCCCTAATAGATCACATTACTTACATCTTCTTCCGGTCGTTAAGTACATTTGTCGACAGCTGTGCGAAGAATGTCAAAGATTGACGCATTTCTATTCGAGCTTCATTTTGTTTAACAATCGGCAAAAATGTTTTTTATCGTGGATGAATTCGTCGTAGCTGAAAGCGATATTACTCTACAACTCTAAAAACAAGAATGTTTATTCCACTAATTACTGTTTCGTATTCCAGCATCAATAATGAAGAGAATAAGAATGCCACCGTAAAACGGAGAAATCACGATGAATACACAGGAGTAATCATAATGGAGTAGTGGGCGTGAATTTGGGTACACCTCCATACGGAACAGAACCAGCTATTTTGAAACGCCGGCTGTTGTTACTAATGTATGCTCATGTGTCAGCTTTCTACATCGTAGCTTATTGTTCTTTGAATCCCTAATTAATTGTTGTAAACAAAATAGCTATCGAAAAACGGTTTTAGATTGCTACTTTTATTTAAAAAAAACTTATTATAACATTCACAACGAACTTTGAACACAAAAAACGTCTGGACTTCTTTGGATCGCACTAATTAATTCACGTGTACCTATTCCTACAATATACTTAATCCTCTTATTTGCCAATACAGTTTTATCTAAAACAGAAGGTTCGGAAGAACTGGAATAAACTTCATGAGAGCTAAGCAATTGGCAAAAACTTTTTCTTTGTGGGTTGCCTAATACTGGAAATATCAAAATAGCTATGTATGTCTATTAAACCTACAGCCCTTGATTACAGAACAAACATCAATATAAATTGCTCTAGAGGAGTAGAACTTGGAAAAGAACAAAGGCTTATAGCAAAATACACTTATAGCAAAAAAACGATTTTTAACGGGTTTTTATCGCTAAAATAACAAAGTAAAATATTTGTATAATAACATTTTTAGTAGATTTTTAAATTTCTCTGGTAGAAGTTGGCAGGTCTCTGTCGGTGGGCGCTGGTACAATAAATAACAGTACAGAACTAATGAGAAACAGTATGACAAAACCTGTTATCTGTCCGGTATGCTGTGCCCAGAACATGCACGCGTGAGTTTCTGATGACTTCATTATTCGTGTTTTATTGTTCCTATCCTACAGCGGCGCCGCGTTAATCACCTCAAATGCCGTTACATTGATTTCACATTAAATAGATACCTTGAAGGAGTATTTTAAGATCACAATATTATTTCCTAGCATTGATTAACCTCTCAACTGGCAAAACAAAATGGAGAACTTATTTTTTATTCCAAATTCCATAAAAATATGTATTGTTATTATGGAAACCTGGCAAAAATTTGTTGCACGGGAACAAAGTATCCCCTGTATAATGTCTAGTGGGTGAAAACAGGTGTATCCTGTGTTGGTTATTGTAGGTGTGATAATAAGGTTGTATCAGTAAGTGGTGGAGCGAATGAACATTTCGCCGGGTGAGCAGCGTGAGCCGTGAAACTGGGTTACGTGAGAGCCCGCCTACTACTAGCCCGAAATCAGTTGAACCAATATAAGCACGACAAAAGTCTTCAATTTAATTATTTCCTTTTCCTTTATTAAGTATTGCATTGACTTACGAATTAAATTAAACTTTGATAGACAGATATGCATAGTATGCATTCAAATCTTGAAATACGGGGTTATCGGAATGAAGTTTTTTTTTTTAAGTTCTGTAAATTATCATTTTATCATAGCTTAAAAACGTAAATGAAACAGAAGTTCCATTACGCTGTTTATGCCTACATCATCCATTAGCATCCATTCAACAACAGCAATTATAGTTTACAAATATGATTAAAATTTCCATAAAAACTCTTTTAAATTAAAAAAGGATATAGATATTTGTAGCTCTACAGAAAATTAGATACTTAAAGTGACGTGTGCGTTAGCAAAAACGCTTGATCCGGCCAGTAACTCGAAAAATTGCTATTACTTGGGAGCCTAAAGCTGCACTGATAGTCTATCTTGTCAAATTTTATCGTTACAACTTTACTGTTATCTAGACTTCAGAGACGAATAATAAAAAAAATGTGATTATCACAAAATAGATATCAAATTAACGGGTATTGAAACGTAACGAGATTATTTTCTTTTTACACAAAAAAGTTAATTGGGCTAGGGTTCACCGCACGCGACTACAGAACCGCTGATTGTGGTTTCGCCATATCTCTTCACCACAAAACCCGAGTGTTGTTTTTTGTTTTTACAGGAGGCGAGGTACCTACAAATATTCGATATTTTGAATTTCTAATCTATTACGAGCGACGGTTCTGTTAAAAAAGAAGTCTTAACTGTATCATAATGGATCACAAAATAATTATTTTATGTAGCAAAGCTTCCATGACAGAAACTTTGATAATTATGATTTGAATAAAGCTCATAGAATAAGCTTAAAATTTATGATTTGATAAAGATCACTTAGTTACATATTATGTCTGTGGCGCCCCGCATCCATTCGCCTTCCGTCCTTGGTTGGCGCTTGGCAGGGTGCCGGTCTCCAGAGTCAGTTGTCTACTCAGTGTAGAGTCGGACTTGCATTTTTTTTTTCATTTCATTCATAAAGGCTGTTGCTTTTGCGTGGTAAATGTTATTATTTTTATAAATTTTAATAAGCAGCAGTAGATACCCTAGGAATGTAGAGTTTGATTTATCTGCATGCATGCCAATTTTGTTGAAGGAATTTTTAGTGTTTTACTTCAAATACTAGCAGTGTTGATGGTTGTAATAATACATTGTGATTAGAAGAATTCAAAGGCGAAATAAAGTAGGTATTATAGTATAAGTATTCATTGCTTAGGGAGGTACGTACCTAATTAAAACAAGAAAGAATGGTCTTTAACTTTATCTGCATCAGATGCACCTAGCATCTGATCCGCAGATAAAGTTACAGAACAATAAATAAAACCAGCAAACTTTGATTCTATATCAGTAATTGCAATCATAACATTTTATGAAATATTATGAGATAAAGTGAATACCTAGTCCGATGCGCGGAAAGCACTAATGACAATTAATTTAACACTTCCAAATATTCATGCTGTGTATTCCTTTGAATATACATAAATATTTTACTACAAAGAATATTTTTGTTATCATTCAAGAAAGTAGGTACTTACAAATAAAGCTAAAAAAAAGAAGTTTCGTAAGCTCAAAAACTATTTTCTGAAGTTAGTAAATAATGATATTACTGCATAATAATATTACTATACTACTTTTTTAATTTAGGGTAGAAACCGGCTTACGAACAAAAGTATTTTAAAACATGTTTTACTATTTTAAGCCGCACTCGGGCCCATTGTTGTTTGTTGTAAGCATCAATATGTCTAAAAACAAAAGGCTAAAATAATCTGATTCTTAGCGCCTTACCTCTAATAGGAATCTTCGAGGGCGACGTCCCTCCAGCACGCCGGACGGATCGGGCCGCGCGCACCCAACATAAACACTGCACCAAACTGTTAAAACATACGAGGATATTGCAAACTTTCGGTTTATATACTGTCAACACAACACAGACGATTTGTTCGATCACTGAAATCCAATTGGCTCGTTTGTTTTTAGTCACAATTTAAGAACAACTACGCGCATGTCAATTCACTACCGTTATTATTTTTTTGTATCTTTGAATAGCATCTTCCAAGACCGCCGCTCGATGACTGGCGGCGGGAGGGCAGACCGCGCACGGCTCCTATTTCATTTGGTCGGGTAATCGTAACGCAGGGCGTGCGAAGGGGAGTTGCGGGGGGAGGACGGACATTTTATGCACCTTCTTGGAATGGTAGGGTAATAATGAAACGAATGAATGAAAATACATGAAGACGGTAGTGGTAAAATAAGGCTAATTTCACACTACTTGGTAGAAGATGGGTCGCTGTACCATAAATGTGAAAACTTAAATATTTTTTTAAAAATTCGATAAAAAAGAGCAGAATGAATATGTACCTACAGAATGTATCTCCATTTTGTTTATTTTTATCCTAGAGTAATTAAGTAGGTACAGTTATCACTATGATTTTTCCTTTTTTGGCTTATAATACTTACTACTATTACCGAAACAAAAATTAAATTGTAATTGGAAGTAAGTAAATAACATATTCTATAGTCTCTATAGCATAATTGATGGTGTAGTCTCCGAGATATACTTAGATTAACCTGTCACTTCGGGTTACATACACAGCAGAAGTATAGGTTCATCACCGTTCCATAGTTATGGCGCTATTTTACGATTTTTTATTACCTGTGGATCTGGAGAACAACAAGGATTAGTGAAAATGGTACCGAACACATACTATTGAGCTGTAGGGAGTTATTTTATTACGTTTTGCGCTATTTTTACTAAGCTATACGGACGCAAATCTAGGCTTAGCTTTACTTTAGAAGTTCTTAAGGCTTCACAGTTCTTCTTTGGCAGCTTCTCTGCCGGTGCAGCTTAAATATTGAAACTAAGTACATTGCCAGTGTTTGTTATAGCATAGGTTTCTATCCGCCTTCACTATTTCAAGTCACGTTCCTATAAGCACGGCGACACGCCTCCCACTGCAACAGCTGTGCGCCGTTTGGCACAAAAGTAGCCAGTGTTATACGTAGGAATGGGTAGCTGTTAGGTTACATCTGGTCTGGAGATCTATCGATAGGCGGATTGTTGTAAACTTTGTTTGGTTAGATATTGATCTAAATGTAAATAATAATGTTGATTATGCGTAGTAATGACATAAGAATACGTAGTGACTAGTGGCACCATCCTTATGACCCTATCTCATAGTCAATTAACTAAAATAAATAAAAATATTTTTTTTACTTATTCCAGCCCGGTTACATTTAAAATATCTTTATTTAATATTGAGTTATTTTGTGTGGAACAAAATCCATTGAAAAAAAGTGTAAAGAGTACATTATTATGTCCTCATTATGTTTTCTACTCTACGATTTACTAGTTGACTGGTAAATAATGCCTGTGACTTAAAGTCCGCTATGGTAGGTAGCCTTCTGTGCAAAACGTGAATAAATAGTAACTACTTAAAGGGTGGAAATTAAAATTAGGCACGAGTAATAATTGTCCAGTATCAAATTCTCACTCATACGTAATAGAATTCTAACATTTCGTCAATTGGTTTCAATTCATTTAATCAGGTCAACAAGTGCATTATAATCGTACCAGTAGACCTAACCTCAAAACACAAGTGTTATGCAGTGATCAATGTTTCATATAAAACAAGGGCATTGCATTTGTCTGCTAATCTTCTATTTGACAGCTACCATTCAAAGAAGTACGTAAATAACTTGTATCGACGTCATAGCGGCCATTGCTCCCTACTTTTGTTGTAAACTTACGAACAATAATATAAATAATTTTATTTTCAGCGCCCTACACCTCACGTTTACTTTGTATCGCTTTTGGTAGCACACGCTTCTTAGAATATTTGAGTGAACATTGCGATTAAGTACGTACTTACCTTCGTTACTCCTAGTTAGTTAATGATATTAAGTATTCCGTTTTTCAATCTGTGTGGTCATGGTTACAGAGTAAGAATATATGATGTCACTCACCCCGTCTCATGAAGTAGGTGTCGTAAAATCCCACGTAAGCGTACCAAGGGCGAATTCGGGAATTTTACCTTGAAGCAAAGAAAGAAAACCTTCTCTCAAAACATTATACTTACAAATCCGTCTTTTACGTGTAGTATACGTAGGAAAGGTTACCAACGGAACCATCTTTGCAGTGCAATTAATGGAATGTTAGAAAACGTCTTTCTAACAGGCATAGTCCATTACATTAAGTCCTTTAATTAAATTAGCAAAAACGTTAAAAAAATTATCTACTTAAGTACTTGGAAAGTTTAAACAAACATTTTTTTCTATGAATGGGTAAGTATGGCTCCAATTATAATATTTTTAGGAACAAGGAGACTTTGTTAAAAAGAACAACTATAAGAGCTTTACAAATTATAATCTCATTAAAATAATTAAATAACAATCTAATACTTTAAACTTAAAATGACAACCATTCATTAATTCCCGCTAATCTAACAACAGCCACCCTTTTTCTCTCCCGCCAAAACACAATATTCATCAAACCATAGAGTAATGTCATTTTTACTCGTCGAGCGGTAATGTTACTAAAAAGTGGCCAGCTATTCTTCTAATTCTCCTAACACGGCCTCTCCTGACAGGAGGACGTCCTCGTGCTCCCTATCATTCGTGACAGCTCGCTCAAGCGTGGACTCCTCATTTTTGTCATTGCAATCTGGGCCTGAGAATACAAAAAAATATTTTAATTTTGTTTTTTATATTTTTTTTATATTACACACATGAATAGTAGTGAGACCACCACCACGAGTACAATTTTAGAATAGCTTGTGTGACATAGGCACGACGTTAGCTTATCACACAAGTAAATCAATATTCACACATGGCAGAGGCACGACGTTAGCGTACCATGCGGCGTCCTCATTTGTATGACATAGGCACGGCGTTAGCTTATCATACAAACTCTGCCTGTGTGACATAGGCACGGCGTTAGCTTATCACACCAGAAAAACAATACACACAAATAATTATGTTGAATCGGGACACCGGTCGTAACCAATGACACATCGATTCACAACAACTAGTTTGGATCGGGCTTACCTTCATTGCTCGGCTGTACCTGACCTCGACTACTAGTACGTTCTAGTACAGACGCACCGGCACACGGCATGTGGCCGCTGTGGCGTCATGCAGACACGACGACACACGACGTGTGGCACGAAGTGCAGCCGCTGTGTGGCTGCTGTGGCGCATCTGCAGACGCACCGACACACGGCATATGGCCGCTGTGGCGCCATGCAGACACGACGACACACGACGTGTGGCACGAAGTGCAGCCGCTGTGTGGCTGCTGTGACGCATCTGCAGACGCACCGACACACGGCATATGGCCGCTGTGGCGTCATGCAGACGTGCTGACACACGACGTGTGGCACGAAGTGCAGCCGCTGTGTGGCAGCTGTGGCGCATCTGCAGACACACCGACACACGGCATATGGCCGCTGTGGCGTCATGCAGACACGACGACACACGACGTGTGGCACGAAGTGCAGCCGCTGTGTTGCTGCTGTGACGCATCTGCAGACGCACCGAGACACGGCATATGGCCGCTGTGGCGTCATGCAGACGTGCTGACACACGACGTGTGGCACGAAGTGCAGCCGCTGTGTGGCAGCTGTGGCGCATCTGCAGACACACCGACACACGGCATATGGCCGCTGTGGCGTCATGCAGACACGACGACACACGACGTGTGGCACGAAGTGCAGCCGCTGTGTGGCTGCTGTGGCGCATCTGCAGACGCACCGACACACGGCATATGGCCGCTGTGGCGTCATGCAGACACGACGACACACGACGTGTGGCACGAAGTGCAGCCGCTGTGTGGCTGCTGTGACGCATCTGCAGACGCACCGACACACGGCATATGGCCGCTGTGGCGTCATGCAGACGTGCTGACACACGACGTGTGGCACGAAGTGCAGCCGCTGTGTGGCAGCTGTGGCGCATCTGCAGACACACCGACACACGGCATATGGCCGCTGTGGCGTCATGCAGACACGACGACACACGACGTGTGGCACGAAGTGCAGCCGCTGTGTGGCTGCTGTGGCGCATCTGCAGACGCACCGACACACGGCATATGGCCGCTGTGGCGTCATGCAGACGTGCTGACACACGACGTGTGGCACGAAGTGCAGCCGCTGTGTGGCTGCTGTGGCGCATCTGCAGACGCACCGACACACGGCATATGGCCGCTGTGGCGTCATGCAGACACGACGACACACGACGTGTGGCACGAAGTGCAGCCGCTGTGTGGCTGCTGTGGCGCATCTGCAGACGCACTGACACACGGCATATGGCCGCTGTGGCGTCATGCAGACACGACGACACACGACGTGTGGCACGAAGTGCAGCCGCTGTGTGGCTGCTGTGGCGCATCTGCAGACGCACCGACACACGGCATATGGCCGCTGTGGCGTCATGCAGACACGACGACACACGACGTGTGGCACGAAGTGCAGCGGCTGTGGCGCATCTGCAGACGCACCGACACACGGCATATGGCCGCTGTGGCGTCATGCAGACACGACGACACACGACGTGTGGCACGAAGTGCAGCCGCTGTGTGGCTGCTGTGGCGCATCTGCAGACGCACCGGCACACGGCATATGGCCGCTGTGGCGTCATGCAGACACGACGACACACGACGAGCGGCGGCTGGGGCGTCTCCGTAGACGCGCCGGCACACGGTGTGTGTCACGACGTGTGGCCGCAGTGGCAGAGACGAACGTTGCCCTTCCATTGCAGTTAAACGATCTAAAATTTTATGCATTTGAGTAGTTAACACGTTAAGGAAATCGTGTCTATGTGTGCTCCGAGAATAGTGACTTTCGGTGCCTAGAACTTGAATCACTATTAGCATCACTATTATTCTCAGAGTTGAGCATGATTCTAGAACGCGAGTTACGATTTCTAAAGCTGCTTTTCTGATTTTACGACTATTGTTAAGCATTTTAAACTAAGTTTCAATTTTTAATAAAATTTATCAGTGTACAGGTTATAAGAATTGAACTTGGTATACTAATGTGAAAGCAAAACAAGTAACATTACACTGAGTAATTACAAAGTCATATCATGTAATCATAGCCTAAAGCAAGAAAATATTTCGCCGGGCAAATAAGTACCCATACACAAAATAAAAAGAATCACTTTATTGCAAATACTGTTTTACAAACAAATTGGAACGTACTCACCAATACTTATACAGCACTTACTACAATTGAATAGCCAAAAGCGGATTAGACACGTGAATTTCTTATCCCACTTCTGATTTTAGGAACAAGGAGACTTTGTTAAAAAGAACAACTATAAGAGCTTTACAAATTATAATCTCATTAAAATAATTAAATAACAATCTAATACTTTAAACTTAAAATGACAACCATTCATTAATTCCCGCTAATCTAACAACAGCCACCCTTTTTCTCTCCCGCCAAAACACAATATTCATCAAACCATAGAGTAATGTCATTTTTACTCGTCGAGCGGTAATGTTACTAAAAAGTGGCCAGCTATTCTTCTAATTCTCCTAACAATATCATTAAAAAAATTATGTACCTACTTATAAAATAGAAGTACAAGCAACTACGTTCAACTTTAAAGTTTTCTTTCATGAATATTAAATGTAATCATATCAGACAAACGATGTCCACGACTGCACAGAATCATCTCTAAATGTTTAAATTTTTACATGTACCTACTGTTAAATTAAATCATCGTCTCGCGTTGCAAAATGGACCATACATTCAGACATATTTTCATATAACTATACCTAACAAAGAGCTTTGTTGAGGGCCGTCGAATAGAGATTTTGCTTTTGCTGACATTTGCTGTCTGCGGATACAAAGGAGGACTGGCATTAATGAGTTTGAATTTGAATATTTTAACAGCCTAGACACGGCTCTATGAATTCGCTTATTCTAATAAAAATGGGTAAAATGAAATGAATTTTAGAACCCATCCATATTTAGCCAAGGGACGTCCAATACTGGACATAGGTCTTTTGCTTCGGCGTTTGTAAAACCTGTGTGGTTCTGCCAACCTTACGATAACATAAAATACAAAATATGCTATCTCATTCTTTAGGTTTCAAAAGAGCTCACTAGAGCTGATACTCAGCCTCTTCAAAGTATTCAAATAATATAGCCACTATGCTACATACGTTGTCATATACAGTTATTAGTTGTAATATTATTTTATTAGTATGTAATATAGAACCCGAATAACCTGACGGGAAACCGTTGGATGAGGTAGGCCAAGGATTAGGGTTGAAATATTCGGAAGAAACCTACATCCAGCAGTGGAAGTCTAGGTATTAACTGATAAGATGACGTAAATTAAGTAATATGGGTAATTCTACGAGCCTACCATTTTAGGTAGGTACAACTTTATTTTTAAAATCCTTATATGACTACGGATTTATTGCTCATATTAAAGACGAGGCGAGCAATATCGCGTCAGGCTGAATCAAATTTGTAAGCAGACGGCGCCAATAATTCGCCACCCGTCTAATTTTAACAATCTAAGCGTATATAAATCAATATATTCGTTTCATGTTTTCCACTCGATATGTTAAATAAATATTAATTCCTTACCTACTTAACTGGATTCATTTCAATGTAATGAAAAATATATTA
This sequence comes from Schrankia costaestrigalis, assembly GCA_905475405.1. Taxonomy (NCBI): domain Eukaryota; kingdom Metazoa; phylum Arthropoda; class Insecta; order Lepidoptera; family Erebidae; genus Schrankia; species Schrankia costaestrigalis. Next base: position 8,793,725 of record FR997832.1, read on the forward strand.
GCAAATAAACTTGGTGTTAAAATATTTTATAACGCCTGACCTATTTGAGAGCTTGGACACATAAGGAAAATGGCGCTCGTGTCACCTATTGTTTTAAGGTTTATCCAGTGTGAGCCTTTCGGTCAGCGGTTGCTATTCAGACAGCTGCCTTTTGCTGCTGCTATAATTTAAATAGTTACCAGCGAAGAGTTAAATACTTTTAATATTTTCTATTTTGCCGGACTGCGGTCACATAAGTGCGCCGAGTGGACACCAGCTTATTATGGAGCATTTTTCTTCTGATTAAATTCGTTCTGAGTCTTTTTAGCTTATCCTAATACATACTCACCTGAAAGTCTTGCTTCTTTTTTTTTAATTAATTTAAAATTAATTTTTGAAATTTTGCGAGCTCTTGTAAAAGAAATAAATAGACAGTCCTTATCTCTGTAGTCGTCACATAGAACATTAGAATAGTAAATCAAGAAACAAAGACAAATATAGCTCACCCACAAACACTTTTCCTTGTGTTAATGGAATGCAAACATTGACAGTAGCAAATTGGTCCATAAACATGCTGTGCTTAGCATACGAACATCGCCGGTAATAATGGTATCACTATCGTTTAGGACAGATAGCTATATCCGTCTGTCACTACTACATTACTCACACTGAATGCTAATCACCGTCATTATAATTAATTGCAGTCTAAAACACTCAACAAAATTCTTGACTAACTTACTTTTCGCGTCGTCAAGCTGATTTGTACTTGAATTGCTCTGTCATATTCAGTCGTGTTTAAGGCCTTGTTTCCCTCATTTACTTTTGAATAGAGATTATAGTCGTACTTTTTCTTAATAGCTATTTACCAGGGTGGGTTATTCCTACCCCGTCACAATACAGAAAACAACATATTATTATACCCCTTCCAGCGTAAGTTTAGCTTTTTGACAGTTCACGTCCATGAAGTTTCGTAATACTTCTGCTTATTTTTCAAACAAATAATATTGTATTTCATGGACGTACCCATATTTTTTTCAGTTACCATGGTTACTTAGTGATGGACACTCATAACGATTACCACCATTATGAAACAAATTACAAATAATCGGTAGAAATAAATTCTATGAATAAACCTGAACTCTTCATAATACGTTTATAAAATGTAATGATATTTTAGATTAGTTATAACCCGCGAATGTGTTACGATAAATTATGTCTTTTAAATAATACCTAAGCTAACTATAATTTTATCATTTTAAGCTATAGGCTACTTTTCTTAACATAGATAAAGAAAGAAACAGTAATAAAATGATAATGTAAGTTGATGTAAGGATCCAAATGTGTAAAATAAAGTAATTTAAAAAATCGAAAAATCGCGAAATCGCTTACAATCGAATGGCATTACATTCGAGATACTGCTGAACGTCACTAACGTCAACCTGTCAAATGTCGTTAAATATAGTGGAAAGGGTATAGGTGATGTGGTCGCTAAGCGACAAAGCCTATAAAAATATACTAAACGATGCATCATATTTTAAAAGTTATATTTTGTCCATGTATGGATGTTACATGATGGTATCTCCGATGACATTGACAGTATGGCTGTTAGAATGTCAATGAAGGTAAATGTTCCTAATATATTATTCTTCGAGCGACCTCTGTAATGATCTGGAAAGTCTTGGCGTCACGTACCGACAACTGTTTCCTATATTACGTGTGTTCCTTTAAGTACCATTTATCCTGTTCGTCATTGGAGGACTTCTATATACTACTGCTATATGTACACTATATTCGAAGACTTATGATTGAATAGTAAATATTTATTTAGGGAATATGTTACGTCAGTCGCGTCTATAAAGGGAATACAAAATACCCGAACGTATGAACTGTTACAATATTAGAGTAAGATTTTAACGACTTACCAAAGACGTTAGACACGGTTCGTGTATCGACCACCAGTAGCAGATCCAGGGCCGTTCATCTTCTGTTCCAGCAGTTGAAGTCTAATACCTAGTCCCATTATATGACCTCGATTTTTATGATACCCTCAAGTTAAAATAAACCATACATACATAGATAAAACTTAGATTTCAGAGATTGTTGGGTTAAATGTATGTATAAATTTGTTATATATGTTATAGTCAAAACTCATAACCGGTCAAAACCACTTTTGACCGAAAAAATCAGTCAATATAGGTTTTGACCGACGTGCTTAGTCAAAACCCTTATTGACTGTTTTTGCAGTCAAAAGTGGTTTTGACCATCGATGTTAGTCAAAACTCATTGAAAATTGATCTTTAATACATATTAAGGTAAAAGTCCGAAACAGTTGGTTAGGTTAGGTTAGTACGGTAATTATTATATTCTAGCACTCGCCGGCCGCTACCGCGGCACGCTCGCTTCGCTCGCTCGGCTCGTGCGTCCTTTGGTCACCATACTAACCTAACCTAACCAACTGTTTCGGACTTTTACCTTAATATGTATTAAAGATCAATTTTCAATGAGTTTTGACTAACATCGATGGTCAAAACCACTTTTGACTGCAAAAAACAGTCAATAAGGGTTTTGACTAAGCACGTCGGTCAAAACCTATATTGACTGTTTTATTCAGTTAAAAAGGGTTTTGACTGGCAATGAGTTTTGACTGTAACATATACATTTTTATTCTTGTTTTGTGTTTTTTGAGCTTCTATTTTGCTTTTTTGTTTTGGTTCGTCTTTTACTTAGTTTACCTAATTATAACTGTAAATACATAATATAATGCCTCTTCCTCTCTTCAAATATATTTGATGCTGTGCCCGACAGGGTCCATAATTGATACCTATGTTTATTAATAACACCTGTAAATACATTGTGGAAAAGCAATAAAAGTTATCTTATCTTATCTTATCTTATCTTAAAACGAGGGCATTCAATATTCTTTACTATCATTATAAGGATCAGATTAAATAAGGGTTTTAAATTATATTCTTTGTTTTAAATTGCTTTCCAAAAAGTAGTTTAATTAAAACTAGTCCAGATAGAGGTAAACATGGCTTACGATACCTATGCTAGTGCACTCAGGTAACGAAATAGTTACGTAGTCCTAGTTGCGAGCTCACAGGAAGCGACGATATCGAGCCTGGCGGAAGCGTACGGTCCGTACCGTATCCCTGTGAACGTAGCTTTACTAAATAAACTAGAGTTTACTTCGTACCTACATTCCGAAATTAGGTTTATTTGCTCTTTTAGCTTGCTCTCTAGTACAGGTATTAATTATTAGATAGTAGAAGTAACTTATTGTATGTGATGCAAACATAGATATCAGAAAGATGGGTTCAGCTAATGATAAGCTGGCCCTAAACAAAGCAAAACTTTAGACTATCGCGTTGCATAATTAATAACATAAACGTAAAACATGCCGAAGTCGCCCCCAATCTGGGAAAAGTATTCGGGGGAAACTGGGAATAGACCGTAATTTCAGCTGTTGGCGCTCTCAGTGTCGGAGAGAAACTTAGCCTACTAACTTAAACCACGCTGACTAGACGAATTGGTATAGAGTTTTACGTCTACTTTACCTTCTTCAGTTTTTAAATAAATATATTATATGCAAACTTTTCCTTAAGCGGTTTTCACAACATCCATCAGATGAGTATGAATTCGTCATATAGGGTGAATTCTCACCTCGTCACCATACTGAAATTTCTAATTCTTCATCGCGAGCTTCATTCAGAAAGCATTAGATTTCTACCAGTCCAGGTGGTCAAAGGATATCTCCGTAAGAGTGGAAGATAACAGAGAGTTATTTAACCCCTTAATAGTCCTTTCTTATGACCCGTTATATTAGTCGTTAACCTCCCAACACCCTTTGAATAGATAAAGACCAAGGGGAAGCCGGTTTGACTCCGGCGCACCTGCTAGCCGTTACTGGGTTACTGGTTATACTTTGACTGGGTTTACAACATAAGGAATAAAAATTCTTTAAAGTACTTGTAAAATTTCAATTAGGTTATAATACGTCTTACCTAATATCGATGTAATTAATGTATTTTTAAAAAGTTTTAGTTTATTTTTTAGTTAATGGAAAATTGTTTTTTTTTTTTCAACTACGACCTAACAATTAAACACATGAAAATTGTTTATTCATCTTGTTTAAACAAAAACACTTTAAACGTAAGAATGTTTTAACAGCAAGTTACTGACACATACCGTCGTATACTGAGTGGTATTCCCCAAAATTTAGTTTACCTACACTCTCTACGTCTCTCCGTCAGCATCATCCTTCCTACCATTTACACTCCAAGAAGTAGTGATCAGTGCGTCAAATTACCTTAAAATTGATAACGCTGTTTTGTCACTAAATATAAACAGACATCTGTACCAGATGTAGTAATTTTAGTAACTGATAAGCATTTAACATTGAATTTGAATTTAGTTTAACATTAGTTAACGTTGGATTAAGTATCAGAACTAAACAAATTAAAGTCCTATTTACTAATGAAGGATTAAGAAGACTATCCCGACTAAATCCGAGGATCCGCTATAAATAGATAATGAGACTCGATTTCCATGTGAAGGCACCGCGTAGCAAGAATTCTTCATGCAAACCTCTTTCTGTAAGGTGAGGGCATACAACTGAGGCTTAACGTAGTTGCTTATGTCATTTTGGAACGGGTTTCCAGGAACTGCTAGAGATCAGCGCAGGTGGTTTAATGAAGGCACCTTGCACTGACGAAGAATATCCCGTTCTGGTGAACCAACTACGAAGCCAAGACTAACGTCACCAACTGGCACTAAGCAGGAGAGTGCGGTATTTTCTTTGATTTCAAGTTGTTCTGGAACCAAAACATTTTCAATTTCTGAAGGGTAGTTCAGTCAACATTTACCTATCTTTTAGATTTACAAAAAAATTATGATCATCATTTTCTTTAGTATTGAGTTACAAAGCATAATAATAACATATAGTTTATAAGAATGAGGTAACATCATCCTTTTCCAGTACAAATAATATTGTTTCTAACAAATAAAGTAAACAATAGACATCTGCCTGGTGTCTCAGTGAAGTGAAGCGTGTCAAAAATCCATTACGAGTGACTGGAGCTTTTGGGAGACACAATGAGCTCTCCACGTTTGTACTAGTACAATAGTGTCTAGTATCCTGAGAGTGAAATGTCTTACTTATTACTACTACGTGCTTGTGTTCATTTAGATGTGTGAAGAGACTTAATGAGTATGCTTTTTATTTTTAAAATTGTCAAGTGTCGTTTTTAAATATAATATTTTGTTTATTGTAATTCTTGAAATGTGTTTGTTAAAGCTGCCTTACTAGGGACCATTAAGTTATGTTTTTGTATAAATTATAATAGGAACGGTGGTCATAGTTTTTGGCTTATACTGGTTGCTGGCGTCAGTAAAATCCATTACGAGTGACTGGAGCTTTGGGAGCACAATGAGCTCTCCACATTTGTACTAGTACAATAGTATCTAGTATCCTGAGAGTGAAATGTCTTACTTGTTTATTACTTCTACGTGCTTGTGTTCATTTAGATGTGTGAAGAGATATGCTTTTTATTTTTTAAATTGTAAAGTGTCGATTTTAGTTATACAATTTTGTTTGTTTATAATTCTTGAAATGTGTTTGTTAAGGCTGCCTTACTAGAGACCATTAAGTTATGTTTTTGTAATTACAATGGGAACAGTGGTCATCGTTTTTGGCTTACAGGTACTAGTTGCTGGGGCGTCAGTAAAATCCATTACGAGTGACTGGAGCTTTTGGGAGACACAATGAGCTCTCAATAGTGTCTAGTATCCTGAGAGTGAAATGTCTTACTTATTACTGTTCTTATATGTTACTATGTGTGTTTGTTCATTTAGATATATGAAAGTAATTTAGTTTTTTTTTAATTTTCTCCCCGGGGTTATAACCGCCTCGGGGAGGAGTTTATTGGCGCAACAGTGCGCCCAAAGCTATTAGATACTAATGAGTGCGCTGCCTTATATATACAAAAATGGACTTAAACCTAGGGATTTAGGGAGTGTAGTGAGATTGATTATGATTGTGTATGTGTTGGTGGTGTTATGTGTTATTGTACGATTTTAGTGTGTTGACAATGCATGTTAAGTGTGTCATGAATGAATTTGAGGTAGATTTCTTTGTGATGATTTGTGTAAGGTTGTAGGGGTCAATCTGAAAGTGGTGGGATGTTTGTTCATGGTGTAAGCGGGTGCGTGTATAATTTGGGCATTGTGTTAGTAAATGTATGAATGTTTGGGGTGTGGTGTCGTCACATGGGCAGGTGTTGTTTTGTGTTATATGAAATCTGTGTAGGTAGTGTTTATGATAGCCGTGGTCAGTGAGAAGTTGTGTGAGTGCGAAGGTGTGTCCTATATTTTGCGTAAGTGTGTGTAGGTTTTCAAGTGTAGGGCACCAGTTACGAATGGTAGAGCCCTTAGGGTTGTTGGTGTATATGGTACAAGAGTGTTGATGGCTTTGAGTTTTGTTCAGTTTGTTGGCGTAACTGAGTGGGAATCGTGAAAATGTTGGCTGACAGCTCAATGTGGCAGCTTCCTTGGCTGCGGTGTCTGCGGCTTCGTTGCCAATAATGCCAGCATGAGCTTTGATCCAAATAAATTGAATATCAAAGTTTATGTTATATAATGTTTTATGTATGTTGTTGGTTAATCGATGTGTGCTCTGTATGTTGCTGATGTCTTCCAATGCGGATCTAGAATCCGATATGATGACGGCTGAGGTGACTAGCGGCTGCTGTTGCAACCACATGCACGCCTGGTCAATAGCTGCCAGCTCTGCCTGGAAAACAGAGCACGAGGAGTGGAGTTTGAATTTGTGAGATGTGGATGTGTTGTGTGGTGTATATGCAACGAAAGCAGAGCCGACACTGTTGTCATGTTTGCTTCCATCGGTGTAAATGAGATGTGCATGTTGGTGATTTGCTAATGTGGTATCGAGTTCTTCTTGCGTTTGGTTAATTATGTATGGGTGAGGAATACGAAGTGCGGGATGTAGTAAATGTGATGGATGTATGGGTGAGTCTAGTGTAATGTCTTCAGGGAGGTGATCGGTGACCCCAGTGATCCTAGTTAGTTCGGTTTTGGCTGTTTCTGTGACCTTGATGTCGAGCGGTGTAAGTGCGGATAAGGCTATTGCATCGGTGGTATTGATGGTACGAAATCCCTTAATAATTTTAAGTGCAAATCCTCTTTGTAGAGAAAGCAGTTTTTTGCAATTGGTTTTGTATTTTAATGCCCGTTGCCAGACGCTGGATGCATAACATACTATAGGTTCAATCACCCCCCTGTATAGTGTATGAATGTTATCAGAGTGTACTCCCCAAGTTGGGCGAACATACATGGTGAGTTTGTTGTGGAGTATTCTTGCTTTGTGTACTATGTGATCTACGTGCTGTGTGAAGTGTAGATTGTCGTCAATAACGACACCGAGTATTTTTGCAGTGCGAGTGAATGGTATTTGTGTGTTGTTCATTATGATCTGTATTAAGCGTGTATTTTTCGTGAAAGCCAGTGCCACTGTTTTCTCAGGAGCGAATTGGAGCTTAGCTTTGTTACCCCATTCGTGTATAATCTTGAGGCTGGCGTTCACGTTGTGTTGGAGTGTGGTTAGTCTTTTGTGTGAAGCGACCAGGGTGATGTCATCAGCGAACGCACTCAAGTGGCAGCCCTGTGGTAGGTGTCCGACTGCAGAGAGAGAAATCTAGCAATTCATCCAATATCAGGTTCCAGAAGGTGGGCCCACAGATCGAACCCTGAATGCATCCCCTGGCAAGTTTCATAGTTGTTTTTGTGTCTGCATAGTGTAATGTGGCTGTTCTGTGTGTGAGGTAACTTTGTGTTATGGTGTATATGTTTTTAGGGCATTGTATGTGGTGTAGACGTGCAAGTATGGATGGCCACCAAGCGTTATCAAAAGCTGCTCGAATGTCTAATGATATCATGGCAACGTGGTGGCCTTTGTTCTTGTTGTATGTTATAGTGTTAATGATGTTATGAAGAGCATGAGTGGTGGATGTATTCTGTCTAAAGCCATATTGTTTGTTGTTGGATCTGCGTGTGATGTTAATGTGGTGTGTGAGGCGTTGTATGACAAGTTTTTCTAGTGTTTTACCCAAAATAGGCAGGAGTCCGATGGGACGGAACGAGGAGAGTTTAGTGTAGTCAGTTTTGTTGGGCTTTGGGATGACTTTGATAACGGCGTGCTTCCAGGAGCTGGGGAATATGGCTAGGGTTAAGCAGCGGTTCATTAAATTAGTGATGATATGAGGAAGTGAGCATGTAAAGTGGTATATAATGTCTGCGGTTAGATGATCTGCGCCAGGCGATTTAGTTGGATGCATAGTTTTAAGTACGTGTAGAATTTCATGTTGTGTGAAAGGTGGTTCGTCTGTAGTATCAGGGGGATGTTGGGTGTAGGTGCGTGTGTTGTGTTGGGATGGTGTGTCGTGTGTGTCCTGTGGGAAAATCTTATTGAGGAATGTTGAGGCTGTTTGGTGTGATGTTGTGGTGAATGTTCCAGGTGTGGCTTCGATGGTGGATGGTGGTTGGGCAGGTGGTTTAGTTTTGATGATACGGTTGGTTACTGACCAAACATCCTCTTTTCCTTGCAATGAGCAGAACTCGCGGAAGTGATGAGAGGAAGTCTCTCTAATTTTAGTAGCGTATTCAGTTTTTAGTGTGTCCCTGGTTGCAATGGCAACATCCAGGGGGAGGTTTTGTCGTTTGAGTCTTCTAATTTTATGATGGTTTTCGATGACTTTGTTTTTAAGTGTTTCCAACTCATCGGTCCACCATGGAGCGCGTTGGAGTCGTCGTCGACCGGGTTTGGGTAGATGTGTGTTACAAGTGTGTTGAATAAATTTGGTAAGTTTCTTTGTGTAGGTGTCTATATCACTTTGAGTGTGCAGGGTGTTTATGTCGATGCTGGGTAAATCTGTATTTAATATGTTTGTGGCGAAGATTTCACGAATTTCTGGCCAGCGATTGAAGTTTGTTGTGTTATATTTGTAAGTGGATGCTATGATATTACGTTGGAGTGTGTGAGTGAGGTGTAGTGTGAATGTGATGGCGTGGTGGTCCGAGGACGGACAGATTGAGGTATCTACTTTCCAGTCGATCACATTTCCTGAGATGTTGTCTGATGCAATCGATAGGTCTATTATAGATTTGCGTGGTTGTCCGTTGGCGAAAGATTCGTATGTGTTATGTGTACCTACGTTGAGTAGAGTAATGTGGTGTGCTTGAATGAGATCCGCGATTTCAATGCCACGTGCGTTGTTGTTTGGGGAACCCCAAAGGTTGTGCCAGCCGTTAAAATCTCCGCAAATGATGTGTGCATGTTGGGATGTTTCATTGAGTAACTGTTGTAGTTGGTGTATAGTGTTGTGTGTGTCGGTGTCTGGTTCGATGTAAATACTTGTAATGTATATTCGCTTTCCATTGCGAGTGGTGAGTGTAATAGTGCAAGTGTTAGGTGTAGAATATTGGGTAAGACCTAATGTGCTACCGACCCCGTTACGGACAAAGATGCAGGCTTTAGTACGTCTATTAGTTTGTATGTGGGGGAATTGGTATGTTATATATTAATTGGGTATGTTTACTTTAAGTGTCAGTGTGTTTCCGACGTAGGGTTCGTTTAGCAGAGCTATGTCAGTATTGTGTGTATGCAAATATTGTGCAAGTTCGTGTGTGGCTGCGTATCCTTTTCCTAAGTTTGCCTGTATGACTGTTAAAGTTTTAGTATTAGCTTGAGTATTGTTGTGTGTGTGTGTGTGGTTATTTGTGTGTGTCTGGGTCTGAGTGTGTGTGGTGTTACAATACATATTAAATTGTTTCTGCGGTACGAATGGAGTACTTTAAATCAGTAGAATAAATGACACGGTACTAAGAGATTGTTGACAATACAGCAGTATAACGCAATTATTTAGTCGTTGTGGTGTCGATAAGCAGCCCGAAGTCTGTGGTCTCTTGGACCCGAAGTTTGGCGAGTTGTATTCTCGTGCAGGCGAAGATATTGTTGGCCGTGTGGTCAATTGCAAGATTGGTTCCAAATTTGTCGTTATGTCGTGAGCAGTTGTAGCAGCGAGGGATGAGTTTATTGTTTGGGCAGTCTTCTTTTTTGTGTCTGGTGTCGGCGCAGATGGAGCAAGGGTGGATGTTTGCAGTGCACTTCGTGCTTGAGTGCCCAAATTGAAGGCACTTACGGCACTGGATGAAGTGCGAGTGTGGCTGCACGTGAACTTGCTGAAAGTTGATAGCAAGTCTCTCTAAGCTGATTAGTTGTTGGTAAGATGCAGGCTGGACTTCTACTACGGCGTTGTACAATCGGTCGTTTCTGTTGTTGTTAAGGTAACAAAGGCGTAAATGTTCTAGTTGTATTGTATTTTGTTTGGCAATCAGTTCGCAGATCTCCTCTTTTTTGGTGTCCTTACTTATGCCTTTAAGTATCACCAAAGGTAAGCGGCGTTTGGGGTCAGAGGCTTGTAAACTATTGATGTTGCTGGTAATTTTACTTTTTATGGCTTGTTTTTGCTCTTCGGTGTCGAATTCAAGGTAAATCTTCCCTTTGTTCAATGGTTTTACTTTAGTTGGTGCGAAGTTATTATCTTTAAAATTGATGTTTTGTTTTAATTTATTAAATGTGCTGTTGGAGTCAGTTAAAGAGACGTCTGTGGAGCCAGATGCGGGTGAGATGATAAGAGCCGGCTTAGTTGGTAGATTTTGAGGACCTTTAGCTGCGGTGACGGCGTATGTCAGCTTTGTGTTCGTTGAATTATTAGTGATGTGAGCACTATTGGTGGAGATGGCTATTTTCTTAAGTGAACTGTTTATTGAGTGCGAGATTTCGGCCACCAGCTCAGTTTTTAAAGTTTTAAACTGCTCCTCTAGGTTTGGGCTTAATGTGGTCTGTAGTGCTGGTGTCGGGAATTGTTTGCAAAGGGACTGGATCTCGTTTGCTGCCTCTTTGATGGATTTTTTATTTGCAGCCGTCAAGCTCTTACCTTCATAGACAAGAAGACAGATGGTCTGCGCAAGTCTGTCTATCTGAGTCGGTATGGGGTCGGTGGTGTTGGTGGTAGCTGATGTAGAAGGCGGTGTCATTATAATATCCTCTTGACTGCCGGCCGCTCGTAAATAAAACCCGTTGAGTGCCAATCAAAGACGTTATCGCATGACGGTCGGCGCCCTGTCTTTTTCTTGTGCTGACCGTAATAATTTCTTAAAAATTCTTAATAATATGTATTATCCATTAACAAAAGTAGCGGAATGTAAGCAAAGCAGTGTTAGGTAGGCGTGCGGGAGCGAGCGAGTATCTGTGCGAGAAGGACAGCAATAGTGCGGGAGCGAGCGAGTATCTGTGCGAGAAGGACAGTAATAATGCAGGCGTGCGGGAGCGAGCGAGTATCTGTGCGAGAAGGACAGCAATAGTGCGCGGTACGAGCGGCTCGCGCAAGCGTCAACTCTCCGACGGTTATGATATTTTTGAAATTGTTACGCTTATATCTTCACTTCTAGGGCGCAAATCACAGTCAAATCACTTTAGTTAATTACAGTACGGCACAAACTACGTAGAATGATAAGTTTTGTGTGTAATCACTAACTTTTAACCACTATTTAAGCAACTTATAACGGAGGCAAACGAACGTGATGTTGCCTTTAACAGCGCGACGCGACGACCAAAAAAAAGTAATTTAGTTGAAAAGGTTTACTTTACAAATTTTTCTTAAAACTATGTCAAATGTCGTTTTAGACAAACTATTTTGTTCATTAGTAATGTTTAAAAAAGTAAAGAACATTATAAGGCTGCCAAAGTGAAGATACAATTCTGTTTGTATTTTTTTAAGTTTAATCACAAAATCTCTTTTTTTTTTTTTTTTTTTTTGTCGGGGGGAATCCTCATGGACTACCTCCGCCTGGGGAGAGGCGAAGGGGCGTGCCGGACTCTTACTGGCTAAAACCACCCCGGTGTCTCCTCACACGTGCGCGCGGGGCCGCGGGAATCCAAATTCTTCCGCAGCCCCGCACTAGTGCTGGCCCGGTCTGTCCGGGCCTCGTCACTAGCACGGGGTAGTGAGGTGTTCGCCTACCCCGTGCATCTTCTCAGAGGTGCGCGCAAAGACACCCGCGCGCGACCCCGCCTCGGGTCCGTTGGAATAGGGGGCGGGGACTTCCCCAAGTCCTTCGCCCCTGAACCCATTCATGGGGGGCGGAAGAGGGCGTTATCTGCCCTTCTTCTGCGCCCGGTGCGTCTTCTGCGGCCGGGAAAGGTAGTGGAGATCTCTCTTTCCCGTTCCGCAGCTTCCTTCTGCGACATTACGTCCTCGCAGAAGGACACCACCGCGTCCCACGACTCTGCGCTACCGACCATGCCACGCACCACAGCCGGCAGCGACAGATCGTCTCCCACTTCAGTTGTGAGTGCACGGCGCTGCTCCTCCCAAGCCACACACTCGGCGAGTGTGTGTTGCGCCGTGTCCTCCCCACAATGGACGCAGTGGTGGCACCGAGCGTCCGGCTCCCTGTCTATGCGACACAGGTACTTGCCGAAGCAACCGTGCCCCGATAATACCTGCGTCACTCTGAACGACAGGGAGCCATGCCTTCTCCCGAGCCAGTCGTCGAGTACTGGCCGGATCGCCTCGACGGTAGCGAGGCCGGCGGAAGGGCGCAGAAGCCTTTGCCGCCATTCCACCACCAGGACCTGACGGAGCTCCTCTCGGCGCAGCGCTATTTGCCGCTGCACCGGTCTCGAGCCCCGTGCCAGCTCTTCCTCGCGCCATCTATACAATGACGCGAGCACTTTCGCCTCTAGGTCCCAGGGTGGGGATCCGGCCAGGACGCAAGCCGCCTCGCAGGAGATCGTGCGATACCCGCGGACGACTCTGACAGCCATCGCCCTCTGCGGTTTGCGCAGCATGGCGAGTGTGCTGGCCGTCATATCGAGCGCCCACACAGGGGCCCCGTACAGGGCCATGGATCGCACGATTCCCACGTACAACCGCCTACAGGCGGCGCTCGGGCCCCCCAAGTTGGGAAGCAACGTTGAAAGCGCGCCCGCTGCACCCATCAGCTTTGGCGCCAGCCGCCGGAAGTGGGGACCGAATTCCCAACGGCTGTCGAGCACCAATCCCAGGTACTTCATGGTGGACTCGACAGCTATCCGGACCCCACTGACCACGATGTGTGATCCCGGCGCCGGCGCGCGTCGGGGGCCATGAAACACCATGGCCTCCGTCTTGTTCAGGGCCACCTCCAGGCCCAGGCGCCGGATGCGGTTCACAACCTGTGACACCGCAGCCGTGGCTATCAACATCGCTTCCCTGTGCGTGCTCGCCCGGGCAGTGACAAGCGTGTCATCCGCATAACACGTCAAGTCAGCGCCCGACGGGTGCTCACCTCTCAGCACCCAGTCGTATCCGATGTTCCACAGGAGCGGTCCCAAGACCGATCCCTGCGGGACACCGCACGACGTGAGGCGCCGACCGGCACCGTCAGGTCCCCGATAGGTGACACATCTATTTTCTAGGTAGGCCCCTACTGTACGGCGGAGGTAGGGAGGCACACGATGGTAATGCAGTGCCTCCCGAATACAACTCCAGGGCAGGGTGTTGAAAGCGTTGGAGATGTCCAAGGACACCGCCAGCACCACCCCACCCCGGGACACCGTTTCCTCCGCCAGGGCCCTCACGCGCATGATGGCATCTATGGTGGAGCGCCCCCGACGAAACCCAAACTGGTTGTCGTCTAGGTTCGGCCCCTCTCTGCACAAGTGGCTGACGAGGCGATCTGCGATAATACGCTCAAAAAGTTTGCCCGCTTCGTCGAGCAGCACTATGGGAATCACAAAATCTCTAGGTTAACCTTTTACTTTTTTTTACTCAACAATCTCAGCAAACGTCACAAAGTTGGCGACGACTCTTTATAAATTAAAACTATTTGATATTCTAACACCAACACTGTGCTTAGTTTTTAAAACTTTAAGTACATAGATTTTTTAACTTTATTCGATACACCATGAAAAAAATATCTGTTTATATTTTTTTTGTAAAAATTACATTTACTTAATTCTTACTTTATTATAAATGTTTTAACTGATATTTAGCTATGTTTATTTACCTCACATTATACCGTTGAAGGACTCAACCAAAGCATACAGCCATATTAGCATAAGCAAACTAAACAACATCGGATGACGTGATCTCCTCTTGTATTTGCCGTATGCGTGTGCATTCATAAATCATAACTAAGTTTATTTGAATAACACTAGTGCGAAATATGCCTTTTATGTTAATAACCTTTACTGGTAAATAACACACAAATATACATTCAAAATATTTTTATTTTTTACTAAAATACTTAAATCTAATAAAAAAGCTTTTAAAATATTTTAAGGTAAGTACTTAATTATGATAACATATTAAGTATTTAGAATTAGATAAAGATGATAAGAGTAGAAACATGGTGTCACACCATAGTAAAAGAGTCAAACAATTACTTTCTTAAAAATACAACTCATGTAAAATTGCAGGGCTAGGGTAGGTAGAGCGTTGAATGTGCTCAGGCATTTCTAACACCCACGAGCAGCAGTTACAACTTCCATAACATCATGAACATTAACAATTGTCAGTTAATTTCCTCTATAAGACAAATGATTTTTTTAAGTAAATAAGTCTATTGTTTATTCTTTATTGTAAAACAGATCACAAAAAAAATTAAATGTGAGCTTAACGCCTAAATCAATTTTATACTGACCTTCCTGGATGAGAAGAGTAGTAAATATTCGAGTGAAAAATAAAACGTAGACTTTATTTGTTTTTATTAAAAAAATTCTATGACTCAGAAACATAACTAAACGCAAGCGTCACATCAAAGAGTATGTTAAATAATTGTATCTTGCTTTGATCTACTTTGATGCAAACGACAAATGATCAAATATATTTTTTTATAATGTAAACTCAACTTTTATAATGACGTACGACCGTCACAAACATGATGTGTAAAGTAATTTGTTTTCCTTTAATACCTTGAGTTTGTTCAATATTATCGAAATAAAATCCGATTTGATTCTTAATTTAATGATGCCATTGTTTTTTATTTTAATAGTAAGCTTCAGTCTTTCCTTAAATCCTTAGAGCCTCCCGTCGTTTTGGAGTCCCAAACAAATTAAGACTAACAGAATAATGAAACTTAATTCGTTGACCTACTTTGATTTACTTTGATTCCGTGAAATAAGGGTGATTGTGTTTTTATTTTATAAAAGTGGTATTTTTGTACTTTGTAGTAGATTGGTGCTCCCAATTTGTGTACTTACTTACTTAATTTATCTTAAACCTTGGATCTGATCTGTAGTTGAAAGAACGATGGTTGTACGCCCTTGCTCATAATGACTATATGATTATACATTTAATAAATAAAAAAACTAGATTAATTGTATTCATGATTCTGACAGTCATGAGACAAGAACCTTGCCTAAAATAATCTAGATTCTAGATACATTTTAAGAATTACAATTTTCTAATACCCCATTTTCACAATCTTTTCTAAAGAAAGAATATACACAGATCGACCAAAACACACGACAAAGCTTCACGTCGGTATTACTCGGTATTGAGTAAAATACCTATACCCCGAAGATTCATTGCATCTGTGCTAAAACCTTCTAAAACCAACCAGAACTTAGTATCTACTGAACAATGTTTATTGTACCTTGAACTATTTGTCAGCTATTTCTCCGTCTTGTGACGGGGTAAAAATACGGGTGAATTACTGATTTCCGAATTACTGAACCCAGAATAACGTTACCACGAAAACATGCAATCATGAATAACGTTACCACGAAAACCTGCAATCACGAATTTTCATTTTGACATCGTTTCACACATTGATGAAAGATTAGGTTAGGTTAGAACGATGACAATGCGATGCAATGCCAGAATAAAAATTCGTGATTGCAGGTTTTCGTGGTAACGTTATTCGTGATTGCATGTTTTCGTGGTAACGTTATTCTGGGTTCAGTAATTCGGAAATCAGTATGAGAGTCTTAAAATACTTGGTGTCGTAAAAGTAAAAGCCTCCTAAAGAAAAGTTCACAGAATATAAAAAAAAAGAAGTGAAAACATGGCATAATGTAATATACCAACAACTAACGTGGTTTTATTTACGGCCCCTGCAGTGTGACATTAATGCGCTGTTATGATAAATGAATAGGAATCGTCGTTGTTGCAAACTGAAGTCGAAACAATGTCTAGATGCAAACGATCGATGACGAGGTCACCTGATGATAAACCTAATGCAAATAAGATTGAGGAAGGTTACTGTTGGCATGGCACTCATTAGAGAAACAAAAGAAACTGACCTTGTTTCAACCAAGTAGGTTTATAACCTGAGGGTCTACGCTGTTTTCTCGAAAAGCCTGTATTTATTCTTCCAGGTTTAGTAATATTGTTTGAAAGTATGCTTTTTTTAACTCATTTCTAAGTTTTCGTAAAGATAGATAACTATTTTTTTTCTACAATTTTTTTGATTCATATTAAAAACACCAGGAAACGAGGTCTTGTTAAAATAAGTTAAATAGTAAGCTTAAGAAAGCAACTCTATTACATGGCTAATAATGTTATGTTAAAAATAACATCATTACCCAAAATAAGAATAGAACAGATGTATCTGTAATTTTCTTTTTAAAAAAATTATAAGCGATGACTGACAAGAATAAAAAATAATACCACCCCCTTTTGCCTTTAAGTGGTCTTGAAGTGAGGGAAGTTAAGTATGGTTTAGGTACCATTCGTGATGATATAACATGGACCTAGCCTCAGAGAAATCCACTTTTACATTCCGAAAACACAGATAAAGGAAATCACTATTGGTAGTCAGTTCCAGTGAACCGTAGCAACTCTTATGGTTCGGCGAATCGGTATGTAATCTTATTGTACTAGCGTGTTTCTATCTGATATTCAATACTTCTTTAAAATACAGGCAACCTTAACTGGTTGCGATTTATAAGTAGGTATAAACAAAATTAGGGAAAAGTAGGAAAAAGTCAGACTGTAAGACTGCAGTTGCGACGCCTTGACGCACCTAGGACACAGAGTCAATACCTTTATGGCAGAAAGGTTTTGGAATGGCGATCACGTACGAGAAGACGAAGGAAAATATCGCCTAAAATAACTCTTTGCGACTATGAACTAGTTATAATTGGTAATTTAAAAAGAAGGATGCTAAAACCGGTCTATGGTGAAGAAATTTTAGAGTAAACTACTACTACTTTAACCTTCTTGAAATCTGTTCACTTTCTGTATAGGTACTGGAGCTATAAATAAATTGGTATTTGTGGTTATTACAGCTTGTTTCCTAATATACGAACTATGAAAATGGATTATAACTATGGCATTTCATAACAGCAATGTCATAAAATGAATCCTAGGTTAGTAAATGCACAGTAAATAATCGCCAATTGACGTCATTCTACGAATATACATAAAGAGAATTAAATCAACGTCCACCTACATAGATAGCACAGAATTTATCCACTTATGAAAATGTTTAAATACTGACAACTATCTCATTATCATCATAACAGCCCATTAATGTCCCACTGCAGGGACAGACCTCCTCCCATGACGAAGGGATACTTGGCCTACAAATAGACGGATTGGTCTATACCAATCCGTCTGGCCAGCGTGGTATTTGCGTGGTTTAATTTCAAGTTTTCTTTCGTAAAGATAATATTCACGGGTAGTCCGTTAGTCGGTTTTTACGACACCTATGGGATGCGATGGGGTGGTGACATATTGTATTCTTACTCCGTCACCACACGTAGAGACAACTATCTAATCGAGTAATATTATATTAAAATTTTACTTAAAGAATTTCACTCTTTTTATTATCTCATTTATTTAAAATAGCCATACATCGTATAGATTAAGTCGGCTAAGAATTTCACTCTTCTTAGCCCGCAATTTACTTGCATATTTCTTTTCCAAAAATGATTGAAATTTCTTTACAGATTACATGGAAACCACGATTTTAAGCTGTATTATTTAAAAACATTCACTAAGTATTTTTCACAATTAAGTACGTTGTATTGTTATGCAATACATAAAGTCTCAAATATGTGACAAAAGAACAGGACTTTTCGAGTTTGCACTTCCCTTTATTATTTTTAAGAGCCAAATGTTTATTTTTATTATATTTAGGTGCTCATAGCCCTGGTACAGGCAACGCCCAAAGCTCATAAACATTATCAGGGTGATCAGATAACATTGACTTTGTAAGTGTAAGGTCAGGGGGTTTCAATCGCACCACCATGCACGCGATCTGTTTATTTTTCGAGGGCACAATAAAACGGACTATACTTAGTTACTTTTTTAAATTATCGTATAACATAACACTAAGACATTTTTGAGCGCTTTTCGCTTTAGTAATAGAAAATATGAGTTTAAAATTGGTTTATTAGAATATGGTGTAAAATAGTAATTGAATAATAACGAGGAAAAGGAAGGTTGGTTAGCTGAAGGTTGTATATCGGAACCTTGAGGTTTCCACCTCGATACTACAAAGATATGTGGTCACCTTGCTGAAGTAAAATTTAAGTTATCCGGCGACATTTTATAATTATTCTGATATTTATACCTCCTAGCAATAACAAGAAAATTATTCAGCTGAAATATTTTCAATTTCTCGGAAAGTTTTGGCGTTTGGCGAATTTGTAATGAAATATTGTTTACTTGATTACAGATAAAATAACATTACGCAATAGAACTTATTTAAATAAAATAGATCTTAGTTAACTAAATAAACGGACTCGAAAGTTTTCTTTGCTGGAAACGGTTCATTATAACTAAAAACAAGAATTAATTTGGTATACATAGTAACTGAAAATACTCTGTATAATTAATCAAATGCTATTCGTGAAAAGGAACTACGTTTTATCCAATTACTGATAAGTAAGTTCGTATTTTGAAGCTTTCAAATAAAATAGTCTTAAATTAAGTAAAAAGTTTATTCGAATAACACAAGCGCACACGAGAAAGGTCAAGTTCTTGCAGAAGGTGGTTGGCACAAGCCTACGCTTCGTCGCATGCCAGTCCAAGGCCGCTGAACATCAAAGCCTCTCGGGACTCGCAAATTATCCTCTCGGGCGAACAGGGCCACTCGTTATAATGACGCTCTCCCTAAATCTAGGCCATTTTATATATTTCTCGTTTATTATCAATTAGAGTTTTAATCAACTTAGCTTTCTTGTGGATGTTTATTTTATTGAGAGCTGATTTGTAATATTTATTGATAGTTTATAGGTACCATGTAAATTCGAGATAAGAATATATAAATGGACATTGAATAGAGGACATTGAATAAATACTGTTTCGAAGTTTTGTTCAGTCTGAACTTTTCCGAAGATTTTCTGACGTTTGATCTCTTTATGTTAAAAACATGCGAAAAAAGGTTTACCTACATATTAAACAATAAACATTGTATTTTTTCAATTTATTATTAAATTACTTATTGTCATGAAGAATTTATTAACTGCCTCGGTAGCGTGGCGGTGGTGGAATAGATACGACTGCTATATCAATACCGGAAATATGAATTAACGTAAAGAACATTTTGTCGAAAATGGTGTCATACTCTCCAGCAGAGCCACCTTCATAAATCGCGGTCATGTTTACCTCGAAACAATGTACGTGAACCGTACATAGTGTACATGCATTGTATATAACTGTACGCATACAGAATCGAGGAATAATGTACGTTGAAAGTGGCTCTGCTGGAGAGTATACTCCCTGGCAGCGCCACCTAGAAAAGGTATTTAGAATAGACGTAAAACAGTGGTTTTCATGAAAATTGATGTAAGTACGTATATTGTTTATTATGTACGTGTTAAAAAATCTTTCTTCATTTCATTGTTTTATTAATTTTCACAGTTTTAAAATTTTTATTTATAAAACGCTTGATAATATTCATTAGCAAACAATATCAGAGTAAATATACCCAGTACAGGTACTAGGTATATTTATGTACTGGATATATTTATTTATTAGGCACTCAAGCATAAGTATTAGGGAAGAGGAAAAATGTATTGTAAATGTAGCTACATAATGCAATGGTACCTACTTACTTTTTTATGATTGTATTAAATTACTTTTCAAGTAAGTACCTATGCATATTATTCTCTATTATATCATAATTCAAATTAAAACTTGATGTAGTAAAAACAAATTACACTTGGAGGGTAGTTGTTTATTCCATTGTGATTCCGACCTTACATTATTGTTTAGTTAGTGTGGATAAGTGTAGTATTCTATAACCAATTATCTCAATTAGGTACGTATCCTATTTAGTGATGGACCGAGGAAAGAAAACCTTGGCTCATATTACATAAATAAAAACCGGTCAAGTGCGAGTCTGACTCGCGCACCGAGGGTTCCGTACAAGCCTATTTATTTTGCCGCCAAATTCTATGACGTCACGACTCAGCTGTCAAAAAATATTTGCCTGCCAACATTCTATGACGTCACGACTTATCTGTCAAAAATTCTGTCTCGTTAAGTCGCATCTATCAAAAATTCTATGAAGTCACGACTCAGCTGTAAAAATTCTATGACGTCACGTCTAATCTGTCAAATTTGACAGCTGTCAAAAAACATTTTTCCGCCAAAATTGTATGACGAAATAACCAAAATTTAATATGATGGAAGTAAAAATTTAAGGTTTTCGTAATTTTTCCTTTACATTTACTATAAGACCTAGCTTCTTGCCAAATTTCAAGTTTGTAGGTAGACTGGAAGTACCCTGTAGGTTTTTACCCTTGCTGGTCGAAAATTTGCGACAAAAGGGCGATGATTTTTTTACAGCTTTTAGGGCCAGATTCAGAGACCGCACTTTGTCTTTACTTTAGCAAAGTCTAGTTATTATCTCTGAATTTGAACAACATTAAAGTAATTTTTCGCATGAAAAAGTTTACTTTAATTATTTATTACTACAAAGTAAACTTTTCATGCGAAAAGATATATATATATAATATATATATATATATATATAATGATATAATAACTAGACTTTGCTAAAGTAAAGTCAAAGTGCGGTCTCTGAATCTGGCCCTAAGAAGCAACAGACCTTAGTATTTGGTGAAAATTTCAGCTTGATACCTTTACGCGTTGCTGAGATAAATGGTCTTGACAAACAGACGGACAACAAAGTAAAAAGTGATCCTATAAGGATTCCGTTTTTTCAAAATCGGTACGGAACCCTAAAACAACATACGTAACGATAAATTCATGCTTATCTCTTTAAAAACACTACTTCACTCAAAGGTATTTTTTTCACACTTACAAATAATTGTTTTTGGCCAATATGTGTCCGTTTATGTTCAGTGAAACATTATATTTTAGACTAGCGGCTCGTCCCGGCTTCGCACGGGCATTAAAATTGTTTTTTGATATTTTTTTACACTTTATCGTAATTTAAGTAAAAATCCCTCTTTAAAAAAAATGAAATATAGCCTATGTCACTCAGGAAAAATGTAGCTTTTCAACAGTGAAAGAATAATTCAAATCTGTTCAGTAGTTTTGAAACCTATTCAATTCAAACAAACAAACAAAAAATCAAACCTTCACTCTTTATTATATTAGTATAGATATTAAAAAGTGATCCATACAAGTAATACAATAGGGTGTTCCTTATATAAGCGAAAATATTTGTTTTTGCTATCGAAATGCATACCCCCTGTTTTTTAAACTACCAAGACCTACTTAAATACAAAAATTTTACTAAACTTTAAACGTTAACCCATGCCAACTACGCTCTGAAGATTTAAAAAATTGCTGTTTTAACAATTCCATAAAAGTATGGCCATGAAATATAATTTTTATACTAAATATATATTTCCAGGTGTGATGAATTCACAAGTCATTTTACACAGTTAGCCTATGATATTTTACACAGTAAGCATTTTCTCTGCTTATTTTAGGACTAGATGGCGTTGTGTGAAAGTGTGAGGAATATTTATTTATTTACCAAATAATATAATTATAACGTGTTAATCTACTATATAAAAATAAGTCGGGTTTTCCTTCCTGACGCTATAACTCCAGAATGCACGAACCGATTTCCCCGGTTTTGCATTCGTTGGAAAGGTCCCGGGCTCCGTGAGGTTTATAACAAAGAAAATTCAGGAAAAATTTCAACAGAAAAGCGGGAAAATAATCTCCGTGCGAAGCCGGGATGGTCCGCTAGTCTACTATATAAAAATAAGTCGGGTTTTCCTTCCTGACGCTATAACTCCAGAACGATCGAACCGATTTCCTCGGTTTTGCATTCGTTGGAAAGGTCTCGGGCTCCGTGAGGTTTATAGCAAAGAAAATTCAGGAAAACTTACAACAGAAAAGCGGAAAAATAATGCCCGTGCGAAGCCGGGACAGGCCGCTAGTACCCGTATAAATATGAATAATACTTATTATACAAAGTAAAGATTTTAAAAACTAGACTATTTTCTTATGTTTTACTTAATAACTTTATTTTAATCAAAATAATTAAGTACTTTGTTGTAAAAAATGAGTTTTAAATTACTAGTAATGCTCCATAAAGTTTTGTAATTAGAATACTGTTCCATTTTCCACCAAATTTCAAACAAGGATTATTTTAAAAGAATCATTATTAGTCCTTTATTATTTCGTATCTACATAGCTACTATGCATATAATTTTAGAGACTGATTTTATTATTAATGTTGAAAGCTTGTGAGTTAGGTATATAAATTGTAGTTATTTTAAAACCGTGAAATGCATAAGAAAATTATTTAATTAGTTCTCAGTAAATCTGTTATATGCGGTATACACAATAGTTTTATTTATGTAGGTACTCATTAATAACAACTCTTTCTTACGTACTTCACTACGCCCTAGCCGTACGTACATTCAAAGCTACAAAAAGTAAATTATTTTTGTCAACTAACCAAATTTTTAGAACACCTCAAAAAATTTATAATTTAAGAGTGTAAAATACAAAATAAACTGGACGTTTATTTTGACATAAAAACGTTTTTTCCTAAATTCTCCAGTTCATACCCTTTTTGCCCATTTGGGTTTTCTTTCCTCGGTCCATCAATAAATAGGATACGTACCTAATTGAGATAATTGGTTATAGAATACTACACTTATCCACACTAACTAAACAATAATGTAAGGTCGGAATCACAATGGAATAAACAACTACCCTCCAAGTGTCATTTGTTTTTACTACATCAAGTTTTAATTTGAATTATGATATAATAGCGAATAATATGCATAGGTACTTACTTGAAAAGTAATTTAATACAATCATAAAAAAGTAAGTAGGTACCATTGCATTATGTAGCTACATTTACAATACATTTTTCCTCTTCCCTAATACTTATGCTTGAGTGCCTAATAAATAAATATATCCAGTACATAAATATGCCTAGTAGGTACCTGTTACTGGGTATATTTACTCTGATATTGTTTGCTAATGAATATTATCATGCGTTTTATAAATAAAAATTTTAAAACTGTGAAAATTAATAAAACAATGAAATGAAGAAAGATTTTTTAACACGTACATAATAAACAATATACGTACATCAATTTTCATGAAAACCACTGTTTTACGTCTATCGTAAATACCTTTTCTAGGTGGCGCTGCCAGGGAGTATACTCTCCAGCAGAGCCACTTTCAACGTACATTATTCCTCGATTCTGTATGCGTACAGTTATATACAATGCATGTACACTATGTACGGTTCACGTACATTGTTTCGAGGTAAACATGACCGCGATTTATGAAGGTGGCTCTGCTGGAGAGTATGACACCGAAAATGAGTATTATATCGTATGATGTAATTGCATACGTATTATTATCGAGTGTTATAAAAATGTCCTTTACATTAATTCATATTTCCGCTATCGAATATATGTACAAAGTGTCGGGTTCTAATTTAACACAAGACAGTCCTTTATGCTACCCATAAATAATTGTCCTGATCCGGGATGCTCCTTCTGAGAAAGTGCTTAGTGCAGGATTTGTTTATTTTATAAACCTAACCAACCATGTTTCAGTCGAATAAAATAATTCTAAGTATTCTATTCATCACCTCACATTACAGATTTCAAGTGGAACCTTAACGCGCTGTTATCTTTCAAAATGCTTATTTTGCGTATCGTGAAAACTTATTTAATAAACATGATGCACGATAGAATATAGAACGTAGTATGATAACGAACAGTTAATTGAATGAAATGTGTAAGTGAACATTTCCATTATCACGTGCGTTAATCATCGGTTGGCGTTGGGCGTGCAGGAAGCAACTTTCATTACGATATGAGCAATAAACTTGTCACAATGCCGGGCAAACGCTTTCAGGCAAATTACTCGTCGACTCGTGGAACCAACCAATTAATACTGCACTCAATTATTAAAACTAGAACAATACGGTACCTACTGTGAACGAGAAACTTTTAATTTTCTCTATAGATACTAAAACAGCTTTGCTCTTTTCATGCTATTTCGGTCGAACTGATCTAAATCTCTAAGTTTAACCATAATTGTAGATATAATGGCAAGTAAATATATTATGTCTGGCTAAATATGTCATATAATATTGGTACAAATTAAATTATGGAAAATGAAAATACGGGCAAATGAAATTCTGGCAAGTGGAGGTATACCACGTAAACTTGGTCTATTGCTTGGTATTTAAAAAAAGACATACGTACCTATGTTAATCCGCTGTAGTACCCAGTGTTGTGTGAAGTGATTTTATTTCTTTCCTGATCTCGCTCTGTTACTGAAATTATTTTAGCTTGAAGTAAGAATAAATGATGTTACCACTCCAGCTCCTAAAGCCAAGAGATTAAGAGGGTGTTCGCATATATCATCTCGAAGAAAGAAAAGCTTGTCATAAAACCCTAAGCCAATTCTTCAGATCCTGTTTCTAGCTACAGAAGATAGTCCTTCTAAGGGATGGGGGAAACCTGTAAAATCCAGTACGGCAGCCGCAGCAAGGGACCACTACACAATTAAGACAAAAAAAACTAATTTGTTTTTACAGCGGCAAATTTAAATAGTTCCGAGTTCTCTGTCAAACAAACTTACAATATTCGCGTGCTTATCTCTTTAGGTTATCACATTAGAACGTTGACTTATGTACTTCCTGTTCCATTAACATTAGCGTTTACTTTAAGTTTTGTCATTAAATTTCTTGTGTATTACACAGAAATCACTGTCCTTAGTCAGTTGGACTAACAGAATACCTTTCCTGAATTGCACACAGCGCTGCCGCAAGAAGAAAATAACTCTACTAAGCATAAAACATCCAGAATAAACAAGCAAATAATTGTGTGTTCGGTAAATAAGTAAATCAAATCCATAGGGAAACTCATTCCAAACGTTTTAAGTAATTTTTCAATTTCGTTCCTTACTCTCATTGATTCGTCCCGGTTAAATTTTCCTTCATAGCCAAGCCCCAGTTCGGTTAAACCAAAACAAACAAATCCTATTTCGGCACTCATCAATTTCCTTAACAACGATGTTGATTCGATTTGTTCAATTGCTATGAAGTTCCTAACGTTGTTGGTACGCATAATAATGTTTGATTATTTTGTCAATAAACTCCAGGTACTTGATTGCTAGCTAGTAAATTATAATTAATAAATTATTTAGAATGATACCTAGTATTGTTTGCAATATTTACGAGTGTAACACACTGTTCACACACTATCTTGGCTCTTATAGAGTCGGTCGGCCACCACGGCCAGCTTCTCATTGAAGAACCTTCTCATTTACCAGACTGAGTAAATGCTATTTTTTCTAAGAATTATGAGATAAGATACCTATTCCTTTGTAATTGGTCGTGTTTTGATGAGAGTCACGACTGTCTAAAGTTATATTAACTCAGTGTTCATTAACAACCAAATTATTTATTTTTAATTCTATTGGAATGTCATCCAGGTTCCTGTAGGAATTATAAAATGAAATAACAAGCCATATACCATTCTTATAATACCTACATAATTACAAAAGCTCTTGACAATTTGAAGTAAGTACCTACTTACTCAAGAAATCAAATCCAAATTAAACGCAAAAGTAAGTGTGACAGTTTCGCCAATATGTGTTGAGCTATTTACTATCATGTTTAATTTCATTTTTTATAATGTTTCAGACATGGATCAGAAGCTGTGTAAATTAGTAGTTTATGTGATTATGGTGACGGACGTTATACCTAACCTAATCGTCAAGTTTAAGCCCCTGCCAAAACTTTGAGGGATCTCTATTCATTGATAATATAAGGATCTAACCATACGAATTTCAATGGTGCTAATTACTTACATAAACCTCCCACGTGAAAGATAGATCCATCATTAAGTACTCTCATAGTACGAGTAAGTTCAAGTATTCGATCACAAGTGTCTGAAAGAAACTAGTTTGTACAGTTATACAAGAAAGTTCTAACTATAGGTACAATTCTATGTTTGTGCTGTTTTCCTTATAATAATTATTAATACGCCGTAATATTTCTAAGTATTTGGTTAGTATTAGGTGACTTTTTGCGATTTTCTCATTTCACAATCTATATTTTACAAGAAAAACTTTTTAACTTTACCTACAAGCTCTAAATAACTACAGGTATTACTTAGATACTTATTTTATGATTTTTTTTCTTGATCCTAAAAGAAATTCAGGTCAATAAAGGAATGTTGCAAATGCAATGCGCTTGTTATTTATATTTTTAGGCACACTTTGTTTGACTCCAAAGAACAAGAATTACGTGGCAGTGTTTGAGAGCTAAAACAGAAATGTTTCGTGGAAAGTCAGGGACTTATAATTTGTACTCACTTGTTTTTACGAGTTCGGTGCGACAGCTTTGTATGTAATAAATAAATTAAATATATTAACTATTATGTAGGTATGAGTATTGTCATTTTCTAATAAGACTTCGAAATAACCTTGGTTTGTCTTTTGTTGGTTACTTGGCAGGTGTTTATTAGCTCTCTGCTACAAATGTAATTAGTTTCTATTCTATCTATCTATATCAGCCTATGGACGTCCACTGCTGGACATAGGCCTCCTCCAAAAGCTTCCACTCTGCGCGGTCCTGTGCCTCCCTCATCCATCGGCTTCCCGCCGTCCTAACCAGGTCGTCGGTCCACCGTGTGAGGGGTCTCCCCACCCTGCGCTTTCCGGTACGCGGTCGCCATTCGAGAACTTTTCTACCCCAACGGCTATCTGTTCTCCGCGCTATGTGCCCTGCCCACCGCCACTTTAACCAGGCAACCCTGAGCGCTATGTCGGTCACTTTAGTTCTCCTGCGGATCTCCTCGTTTCTGATACGATCACGCAGGGAAACTCCCAACATAGCTCTCTCCATTGCCCTCTGAGTGACGGTAAGCCTTCTGAGAAGGCCCATAGTCAGTGACCACGTTTCAGCTCCATATGTCATCACTGGCAACACACATTGGTCGAAGACCTTTGTCTTCAGACACTGCGGTAATGTGGACGAGAAGATACGTTTTAGCTTCCCGAACGCTGCCCATCCGAGTTGGATTCGACGAGTGACCTCCTTCTCGAAGTTGGACCTACCCAGCTGGACTGACTGTCCCAGGTAAATATACTCGTCGACAACTTCGAGTGTAGAGCCTCCAACCGTGATTGGAGTGGGTGCAACATGGACATTTGCCTTGATCTTGGTCTTGTCCATGTTCATTTTAAGACCCACTTGTTGAGAGACTCTACTGAGGCCATCGAGCATTGTGTTGAGATCCTCCATGGTCTCAGCCATGACCACGATATCGTCAGCAAATCGAAGGTGCGTGATATACTCGCCATTTATGTTGATGCCGAGTCCGTCCCAGTCTAAAAGCCTAAAAGCATCTTCCAGTGCAGCGGTAAACAATTTCGGTGATATGACATCACCTTGTCTTACTCCTCGCTGCAACTAGATAGGGCCTGATAATCCACCCTGGAGACGAACCGACATGGTGGCGTTTTCGTATAAGCACCGCAGCACTTCGATATACCGTTGGTCAACTTGGCACCGTCGGAGAGACTGCAACACTGCCCATGTCTCGATCGAATCAAAGGCTTTCTCATAGTCCACAAACGCTAAGCATAGGGGCCGGTTATACTCGTTGGATTTTTGTATAATCTGCCGCAGCGTATGTATGTGGTCTATGGTACTATAACCTTTTCGGAAACCGGCTTGTTCGGGAGGCTGGAAGCCGTCCAGTCTGCGTTCCAGACGATTCGTGATGACTCTCGAGAACAATTTGTAGACGTGGCTCAGAAGAGTGATGGGTCTGTAATAATGCAGGAGCGTTTTATCGCCTTTCTTGAAGAACAGTACCACCACACCTCTGTGCCATGCCTGTGGCGTTTTTCCCTCAAGTATAACGGAATTGAATAGCCTCTGAAGAGCCTTGAGAATGGGTTCTCCACCGGCCTTCAGTAGCTCGTTTGTGATTCCGTCATACCCCGGTGCCTTGTTGTTCTTAAGTTGTCGGAGAGCATCACTAATCTCACACAAACTGACGTCCGGGATTTCTTCGGTATGGTGTCGCGTAAGTCTAGCTCTAGGATCGACGGCTAGATCACTAGGTGGCTGTGTTGTAGTATATAACTGTCCGAAAAACTTCTCAATCTCCTCTAGAAGCTCAGGCTTGGACGTCACTATTCTGCCATCTCCAGTCTTGAGCCTAGATAGTTGACTCTGGCCTAGAGACAGATCTCTAGCGAACACTTGTGAGCCCTTGTTTCGCTCAATGGCTTCTTTAATACAGACTGTATTAAAGTGCCGAAGGTCGCGAGTTAGTGACTTAGAGATCTGTCTATTGAGCCTCCTATACTGTTCGGCGTCGTCTGGAGACTGCAGTGCCATCTTACGCCTTTGCTCCATGAGCGAGAGAGTATCGTCGGAGATCTTTCTTGATCTTCGCCGGTGCTGGGTCTTAAAAGCACCGGAACCGACAGTACGGACAGTTTCCACAAACCTTTCGTGGTATTCGTCCACATCGACACATTCGCTGAGGCTCTCGAAGCGGTTCTGTAATATGAGTTGGAAGTTCTCGGGGATTTGGACTGGTGTAGGTCGGAGCGTAGACTTCATTAGCCGACTTCTTTCCAGCCTAGGATTGATATTTAATGTGCCTCTCACCATCCGGTGATCGCTTCCGGTTTTCACCGAATTGATCACTGAGACATCATTAAATATATGGCGCTTTGTCGACATGATGAAGTCAGTCTCATTTTTAGTGACACCATCAGGACTAATCCAGGTCCACTTGCGGCAATTACGCTTCTTGAAGAAGGAGTTCATCATAAAAAGTCCCTCCTTCTCCATGAAGTCCACAAGCATTTGGCCCCGTGGATTTCTTTGTCCATATCCAAAGAGCCCCACTCTCCACTCATTTCCACTTCTAGGGCCCAACTTCGCGTTAAAGTCCCCCATGACAACAGTGTATTGGGTCTTAGAGTAATGTATGGCTCCGGAAATATCCTCATACATCTCTTCTACCTCATTGTCGGAGTGCGCTGACGTGGGAGCATAAACCTGTATTACCTTCAACGAATATCGTTTGGTAATTCTGACGACAAGGTACGCTACCCTCGAAGACACACTCTCGATCTTCACCACGTTGTTCACGAGAGACTTGTGGACGAAAAACCCGACGCCTCCCTGGGACTGTTGGTCGCCCTCCCGGAAATAGAGCAGGTTACCAGACTTAAGGGTTATCGAGTCCTCCCCCTGTCTTCGGACTTCAGATAAGCCGACAATGTCCCACCGTAACCTGCTCAATTCTTCCTCTAGTTCTACTACCTTCTCGTCGGTCCGCAGTGTGCGCGCATTGTATGTTGCCAGGGCCAAAGGTCGGTTGTGTTGGTAGCCTGACCTCCCCCGGAGATTCTTCGCACCCCCTACTCCGCCGTTACCATGGCCGCTACCTTGACCAGGAATAGCGGAGCGACCGGGGACTGGGGGCCGTTTATATTGTTGTGTGGTCATTTTTGTTTTTGAGGGTTGTTTGGCCTACTTTACCACGCTGGCCAGACGGGTTGGTAAAGGGTTTATTTCGAGTTTTCCTTCTCTAGCAGTGATAACATCTGCGTAAGGATTCCCTTAGTCGGCTTTTACGACACCCATGGGATGATATGGGGTGGTGACACATTGTATTCTTACTCCGTCACCACACTTTTTTTTTACCATTAACTATTATTTATCAAAATAAATCGTGAATCAATCGACAAAATTTGAAGTTCAATGCAGGTTTCGAAGTTCGATAAGTGTTGATAGAGTACATAAAACTGTAGGTACTAAGTATAAACAGTTTCAAATATGTTATTATTGTTGCCTGATAACAAACCATTGTAATAAATAACACTGTTATAATTTAATCATTTTGAAATAGTGGTAGCAAAATGTTTTCATAAAACAGTTATTCACACTCAGCAGGAGTGTTAGCGAGCAAAATATGAATATAACTTGCACAATAGACGTGCACTTCACTACCATTGCACGAATGCAACTGACATTTTAAAGCCCCTATTCACGATATATTTTTGCTGGCTCTAGAAGGCTATAAAATGTCACACCGGTATTCCAAGGAGTCTACCAATAAGAAAGTGAGAAATTTGAATATTTCCGTTGAGTTTTTTATTAAGTTTCTGATTTGAAAGGAAATACCATTATTTGCAGGGACTGTATGGCACTACGTCAAATGGGTACTAGTTGTGCTCACAAAAAGTGGTTATAAGATGACGTGTCCAGGATTAGTAAAAAATGCCTTTTTTAATAAGACTATTCGTTTCCGGGTGCATCAGTTTACTTACCTAATTTAAGAGCAATGGTATAACACACATGGGATTAGAAAATATCGCCAATAAAACTTATTCTATTCCAGCAGACGCCGAGCTGCTTTTCTTGATTCCTTTTTGCCGCTGCTCTAGAATCCTCTTCAGACGAAGCTTGTATCTGCTCCAGTAGATATCTCTCTAGACGTTACACAAGACATTGCTTTCGACGCAGCTCTAGACACCATTCTAGTCTTAGCTCCGTACGCTATTTCAGGTAGACGCCTTATCCAGATTAGGTACATTTAACTTATGCGCCGCTCCAGTTTATATTTAACCTATATTTGTTTTTGTTGTATACCTTTCTTTAGTTGAGTTTTTGCATTATTTACATAAGGCAAAATGTACCTATGTTTATCACCAAATACATTTTACATACAACACATTACCAGTACTCTAATAAAGAAAGATAGAGTAAATTCATTGATATCCAGAAATAGAAAGGTTTGTAACCTTTACCTAAACAAATCTGGACCCTGTCTATCATGTTGACTGATTGGGAACAAAATTGAGACGTGAGTAAGGACTTTTACTCTACAGGGGACGGCACCCCTCTCAGTGAAGCTTTCCTGTAAGTACTATTCATGCGGTGGAAAAACAAAGCCACCCTTTCTGCTGCGTGTGAAGTAGTAAATGCTAGATACTTATTTTTAAATTCAAGAGAGTTTTCAGGTCAAACGAACTTTCCTTTTAATAGTTTTTTTTAAATTTAATTTTAAAAACTTGTTTGTAAAGTGTTGGTGTTTTTAGTAAAACTTTGTGATATAACCAATAATAGGTATTAGAGTTAAATTAATACATACTAAAATAGGTTACGTATTGAAAATACAAACGTTTTATTATGTAATTTTTCATTCTTATAATATATCTCCTCTAATGAGCGAAATGTGTTGCATAATATTATACTTCCTTGTGAGTTTGAAGAGGCGCTCACACAAATGGCAACGCCGCCGGCTAGGAAAACTATTGAGCGAAAAAACAAAAGTGGAAGCCAACCTGTGCTCGATAACCTCAATTGCCACTGTGGGTTTTGTATGCAAAACTCTACAGTAAAACTCACATAATTTTTTTTAATAATGTTGTAAGGGGGGATAAGATGCCCAAGCCAACTTAGTGAACGAGTATCCAAACGAGGTAATGATTAATGTGTTAAAGTATAAATGATTTCAGACCTTACGTTTTGTACCACTTTCATACCTAGTATTTATTTAGTGAAATTGCTAGCTGTTGTCTTATGTTAATATATACCAAATTATTTCAATTTATATGGGCCCTAACGAGAATTAAGTAGTAAGGGTCCTTTAAAGGGAAGTGGCCAACACACCCCAATCTGAACAATTCCAACATTAGACCGCACTAATCCAATCTCCAAAAATCTAGCTTAATCGGACCCAACTCACTAGCGATACAATTAAAACGATAAGTTACAGAATCGACAATTTTTCAATTCGAAGTCCAACCTCCATTAAGCGACTGTCGCTTCAAATTTATGATTGTTATGAACGTATTTACTTGCAGAGCTTTGACTGTTCATTCCTATAGCTCGGTTTTACTGGAGGAACTTTTGAATTGAAGTTGCGCTGGGCTATTGCAATAAGCTTCAAAACTCCCTCTAATTAAAACTGTCGCCCGCAAAGTCACAGTTAAGAATCTGTTGAATTGAGCTCTACAGAATAAGTATTGCTTGCTGTACCTATATTTTGCAATCTGTGGATGTTTAAACTCCTCTCTACTTACACTTATTAAAAGTGTATTTATAATTTGATTTAATGTATTGGTTTTACGTTGTATCTACCGCTTTATATTGCTCTATATAGGTCGTCTGCTACTTGTAAGCTGGATGAGATACTTAAGTAGGTAACGTTCTGTGGAAAGGAAAACGTAGAGGTAACCAAAAATAAATAAGGAAGTGTTTCAGGAGGTACAGGAGTGATTATTGTGGAAAGAACTCTGTATATGTATGCATAATATGAGGGACATGTAGAGCTCTATGGAAAATAGACAACAGTGATTTTTTTAAATTGTACTCTGCGAATGCTTAAAAAGTGTATAAAGTATTTGGCGGCAGAGAAAACTAGAAAATTAGAGATATAATCTCATAGACAAACCTTCATTAAAATACTTTTAATAAGTATTATAATTATTTAGGTAACTTACATATTAGAACTACAATCAGTGTTAATCAATACCTACTATTATAATCTATAAAAAATTGATTAGGTATTCATCACGACTGACGATCAAGATCAAGCTTGTCTTCAGAGGAAACCACTTCTACTGAAAGCAAGCTCTCAGAATCTAAAACGTTGTGCATTTTAGAATGCTGTTGCGGTTTACCCTCGGCCAGTGGTCGACTCCTATTCTATTTAAAGTACCGACAATGACCGTCTCTTTTTTAAATCTTGAAAGCTATACCTACCGTATCATATCAATTTTCTGTGAAAAGGCATCCTGTATCCTTTGTTTATAAACTATCATTACCTTAACAACAGCTTGCACTGGCAGTTGCTAGTTCCGGAAGAAATAAATAATTTTAATACGGAGTCGGAAGAATAATTTTAATACCCACTCGCAAAGTTCATACGATTTCACGCCGAATCGCGTTGCTTTGGAACGGATACTCTGTACCCAACTCAGACGTCGTTTTCAAAGCAGCAGCTATTTGTCAATTGATAGTTCTTGACGAGACGTGCAAGCGGTTACGTACTTTTCATTAGGTAATTCATAATTATCAACAAAATGGAGGATATGCACAAGGCAGACAAACCTGTCCCTAGACATAACCAGGCATGCCTAGAAATCCGGTGACCCAATATTCGTCCCAATAATATTATGAAGTGCTCCTACCTACACTAATACAAAATGCTTACTAATATTTTATAACATTTAAACACAGCCGGTCGCGACACGCGACCGTCTCGTACCTACGTCGCCTGCGTACGGCTACCGGCGCATACGCGTATTTCCCTTTCCGTGTTCAGTTGACGACAAAAATCAGCACGGTTTTGTATTACTAACCAACTCGCCAAACCCGTGCTTAATTGGCGTCAACTCAACAAGA
Organism: Schrankia costaestrigalis; assembly: GCA_905475405.1. NCBI lineage: Eukaryota > Metazoa > Arthropoda > Insecta > Lepidoptera > Erebidae > Schrankia > Schrankia costaestrigalis. Next base: position 8,827,631 of record FR997832.1, read on the forward strand.
TTTTGCCATCAAGCAACGCTTACAGGCGTTTTACAAAACCGTGTGTATTTTAAGAGAATGTTCGGATTATTTGGGAATGTTCGGAATAAATTGCGGCACTCGAAGTTAGGCTAGCCGTCATTTGGCGCGCATCGCGTCTGAACTGAACACGCTTGTTAACGCTTACGTGTTTGTTATTGTTTTAATTGATAGTGCATAGCGCACAACAGATCTCCACTTGTAGGTCATAAGGTACTACGTACTTACTTATTTTTGAGCAAATAAATGTCTTTTTTTAATTGTATGTTTCACTGAACTTCCATACTTAACCAATTTCATACCTTACCCTTTACAAAAAATTAATTTCATTTAGGTAAATACTAACATAAAGGTCTCTGGGTCGGACTGGATGCGGAAGGTGCAGGACCGAGTTCTGTGGCGTGTATTGGGAGAGGCCTATGTCCAGCAGTGGACTGCAATAGGCTAGTTGATTGAAATACTAACATAGATGTAAGTTTACTAAGAATATGGATGTAATTTATCTGAAATAAATATTATTCTATTCTTCAATATCAAATCTTTCTGTATTCAGTTCAACTCACTATATTAATAAAACTCTTTGGTTCAACTAAACACTTATTTGTAAAACATCACCTAGCGTCACTCGTCACACAAAGACAGTTGATGCGAATTCAACACGGGTTAGTTGAATTCCATACTAATAAAAAGCAGTGTGTTTGATTCAGCCGTACGCTGTTTTGTAAAACGTTTTTAATGTTGCTTAATCGCAAAAACGTGCTCAGTTGAGGCGAACTAAGCACGGGTTTGTCGAGTTGGTTAGTAATACAAAACCGTGCTGGTTTTAGCCGCCAACTGAACACGGAAAGGGAAATACGCGGCGCATACGTTCGAATTTCGCCGAATGAGCTCGTCTGCACTCAAGGCATCCGACCGCGTTCCATCCGATACTGGCCGATGCGGGCCGTTTGGTAAGGATGGACCTTATGTCTCTAACCATATTAAATGTATGAAACCGATAAGCTTCTGGCGCGTCACGACACGTAAACAAGTATGTCCGCCTTTAATTGAACAATGATTTGACAAGCGTTTCAGAAACCGGGGTTTATTCTACTTAATTTGATCGGACTAATATCGGCACATCGACATTATCAAATAAGTAGATGAGTTTATTAAGTGTTTTGTTACATTATAGTTAATGAACACTAATTACCTATGTAGTGACAATATTATTAGTTATAGAGATTTATTGACAGCCGCTTAAGATCTGAATGCCGCTGTCAAAAAATCACTATGGCTTCATACCGGGCATCAACAGCGGATCCCGTGTTTGCTCTGAACACGATTGCTGAAGAACATCGTGCTTAAAACCTTCAATGAAAAGTTCCTTGACATGGAAAAGGCATTTGACCGAGTTCTTAGGGATACCATCTGGTGAGCCTTTGCAAGAAGAATGTGCCCCATAAATACATTAGCATTATAGCCGACATGTACAAAGGAGCGCGATCAATGGTTCGGACAGTGGTGGGTGAGAGTAAACCAACAGCGGTCACAGTAGGCGTACACCAGGGATCTGTACTAAGCCCGTTTCTGTTTTGCTTAGTACTTGACTCTCTCACTGAAGCGGCGCAGAATTTAGCATCGTGGACTTTTATCTACGCTGACGACGTATCCATCTGCACAGAGCCGTGAGGAGCTGCACTTTTGGCGTGTAAGCACCAGTTGCAGAAGGGTGGCCTAGTGCTGAGTCATGCAAAAACTCAGTTTATGTCTCTTTGTGACCCAGAAGTTAACAACTCTAGTCCAATTGAAATCGATGGACAAATTACTCAAGTATATGTAATAATATAAATAATCGCACGTGGTGACTACCACGTGCGATTATTACAACATAATGCACAAGTCTGGGGACGTTAAATGAAACATTCAGCACCGAATAGCAGCAGCGTGGCTAAAGTGGCAAGAAGAGACTGATGACTGCGACAAGAGGATGTCGTTCAGACTCAAAGGGCTGGTATACAAGAACATAATTCAGCCTGTCCTAATGTACAGTTAGCAGCAAATAGATAGCGACATTCAAGGCTGTCAAATAGTTAGATACAGCCAAAGTGGTCAATAACTTCGATACACCCGAGACGCTCACATAGATATCACTATCTATGATAGTGATATCTATGTGATATACATTCCAAATCTCACTATCGTGACCATAATGTAATGTTATTTTAATTTTTTTTAAATGATAATAAATAAAAAAAAAAAAAAAAAAAAAGATAGAGACATTTCATTCTTCAAAAGTAACGGAACGCGCATGTTACCAATTATATCAGCTCTACTATGGTGCCACTTATATGATAACAGCCAAATCAACTGTAACTGTAAGTAACTAAGCAACATCCTTGGCATAAACATCGGTACAACGGCACAATTACACCTAGCACCCGACTTCATTCGCGTGGATCAAAATAAAGATAGCATAATATGTAACATATTCGTTAACAATTCGTTACAACACTACATTCAAATCCGTCCGGCTATTTTATTTTAGAAGAATAACAATCACACATATATTAATTGTCAGCTTTAAGAAAGAAGTAAGATACACCAAATATTTAAATAAAAAAATTAAAAAAATATTATTAATAAATTATTTATAAACCGCCAAGTAAAGGATTTATCTGAAATTTATGAATGCAGATTTTCTTTTTACTAAAATCCATGACATCTATAGGGTTCATTTAATTGGTTTCGGGGGTCTATCGTCCAATTATGTGTATCGATATGTTTGACCACTTTGGGTGTTTGGTTACTATTGACGCTTTGCCTGTAGCTATAATAATGGCGGCTAGCGTGTATCAATGTAGGTACTTGACAACACGGTGTATCGATATACACACATCAAAAAAGTCTAAGCAACATGCATGATATTACAAATTTACCATTTATATTAATTTATTTTACCATTTATTTTAATTATAACGTTGTATTTTATTTTTAAAATAATATTTTTAGGGTTCTATGATGTAAAAATAACAGCTGTTTTCTTTATAAGTTCTTTTAATAACAGAAATTAACAATATTAGAATATACAGGTACATAAGAAACTAAACTTTTTTTTTACAAATTGAAATTTCTTAAGAAAATGAATTTATTGTGAAAGAATAGGACAATTTAATACAAAGTATGGCCTCCTCTGCTATTCAGAACTTGTCGGCAACGATTATTCATTGAATTAATGAGACTGTTTATGTCATCTTGCGGTATTCGCTCCCAATGGAATTGTAGCAAATCCTTCAGCTGTTGGGTTGTTGTCACTCCGTCCAAGTCCTTCAAAACACGTCTCTGGAGCATGTCCCATGCGTGCTCGATGGGGTTGAGGTCTGGCGATTGTGCAGGCCAGGGCAATACCTGGATGTTCTCCGTTGCCAAGTATTCACTGGTTCGCCGAGCTGTATGTGAACGCGCATTGTCATGCATTAACGTAAAATCGGAGCCAAAGGTTTGTGCAAATGGATGGACATAAGGTCTGAGAATATTCTCAACGTAATTTTCAGCGTTCATGTTTCCATTTACAAAAACGAGCTCAGTTCGCCTGTTCTTCATAATACCCGCCCATACCATAACTGTTGAGCCGCTGTATGGATGAACTTCCTGAACGCACCTGAGTCCTTCAGTATTTCCGGGTCGACGGTACACTCGCACCCTTCTTGTATCAGGCCTAAACCCGAATCGCGACTCATCGGAAAACATAATTTTATCCCATTGTTCCTGAGTTCATGTTATGCGTTCTCTACACCATTCATTTCGACGAGCGCGATTCCCGTGACGTATCGGTGGGCACCTGATAGGGCGTCGAGCTCGTAGGCCGTACTCATGCAGTCGATTTCGTACAGTTTGGGGACTTACATCAACACCACTTGAATTTTGTAGCCTCAAACTTATCTCTCGAGCGGTTAACATCGGCTGGCGTCTTGCAGTCAGTTGTATGTACCGGTCTTGCCGAGTGGTTGTACTCCTTTTACGGCCTGGATGCTGTTCAGCGGGTTCCCCTGTATTATTGTACCGCTGCCAAAGACGACAAATAACACTTCTATGAATACCAAAATGTCGAGATACCTGAGATTGATTACTTCCCGCTTGCAACATCCCTACAGCTCTTTGCATTTCATCTGCCGTCAAATGACGTCGCTCCATGACGTAAAGAATATCTAACAATTCAATTTTGTCGCCAACTGTATTTAAATGGTTGGTAAAATTATAAAATCAAGACTAAAACGTAGCAATTAACATGCACTCAAATTCAAACAAATTCGCAGTCATTTGAATTTTATGAAAAAAAAACAAAACATAATCGAAATTTTTTTTTACAACCAGCCAGTATGTCATCAATAACAAAAAAGTTTACTTACCTATACACTAGTAAATACTTAGAAATTAATTAATATAAATGGTAAATTTGTAATATCATGCATGTTGCTTAGACTTTTTTGATGTGTGTATTTGGTCAGGTTGGGTGCACTCAATAAATTGTGTCCAGTTCGACCGCGCGGCCATAGCGTTTTTTTTTAAAAAAAACCATGTCAATTTTTTGTAAAAATTTGTAGAAGTTGATTCCCAAAACCATAAATTTGTCAAAGATACGGTTAAAAAGTTATAAGGGTTTAAACATGGCCGCGCCATTGAAACGCGGCGAACCGCGCGGCCACTGAGATCTTTAAAACTAAGCCTTGTAGAGACCTGAAATTTACGCAAATGCAAGATTTAATTTGTAAAAAATTTGTAAAAATATAAAAAAAATACTCAGGTTTATAGTTTAAGAGCTATAACACTAAAACCGAATGGCCGCGCCATTGAAACGGTGGAGAAAACGCTATCGCCTGTATCTCGCTGAAAAAAAATCGCAGAGGTGTGTAGTTTATTGTAATTACCCAGATTTGAATTTGTCGAAACTAGGAAAAATACAACAAAAATTCCTAGGTTTATATTTCAGGAGCTATAAGACTAAAACGATATGGCCACGCCATCGAAACGGTGAATAAAACGTTATTTCGCCTGTATCTCGCTGAAAAAGCATCGCAGAGGTCTGGAGTTTTTTGTAATACCTAGATTTTAATTTGTCAAAACTAGTAAAAATACAATAAAAATTCTTAAGGTTATATTTCAGAAGCTGTAGAACATTATCAGTATGTGGTGCGATAGGGTGACCATGTCTTATTGTTTACAAAATACTTTCTACTTATTGTTACAGAAATTATTTTATTTATTTTAATGGTGTATTTTTAAATTGTAATACAACAAACAATAATAATATTGTACTTCTGGTTTTGTAAAAAATAATGAGTGAGAGGAAAAGGAAGAGAGATTTTACCAGTGGAGTTACAAAAAAAAACTGGGGAAGTACGAGTCGGACTCGCCCATGAAGTGTTCCGTAGTAACAAGCAAAGTTTTGCTCTTAACTTTGTTTTTCATAGTGTTTGTATGAATTACAAAGTAACGTGTGCGGTTTTTGAAATTGTGCTATATCTCAAAAACTTATGATTGTATCTTGTTCAAACCAGTTTTCATTGAAAGTTTTTATTGACATTTACATCAATTTTTTTTTCCAACTTTATAATATCAAAAGTTAGAGGCGGGGGGGGGGGCTCATTTTACGACTTTGGAAGTGTATATCTTTCAAATGATTGACTTTAGTTTTTTTAGTAATTTTTCCATTCATATAATATTACGCTTAAAGTAAAAACATATATCTACATCCCTGCTAGTTATGATTGTACTTATTTAAAAATGTGGAATCAAAATGATTTACAATCATTTGAAATGTTCTAAGTTAAGTTCTAATTACCTATATGATTTAATAAAACATTAAATAATAATAATCCAGCCTATTATTGTCCCACTGCAGGGCAAACATTATATATTATTATTATTTTTGTTAGTTATTAGATAGTTTTTAGTATTTCATATAAGTTCATATACATAAGATTGTAAATATTTCATAGTAAAATATCTTAACTACACGGTCATCCATACAAATAAAGAGAGAGCTCTAACATAATCATAAAATATTTAAATGCAACATACCTTAATCACTTCTGCTGAATTGTTTACATAATTTACCGAACTGACGTTACACCACAGTACAACACTTAATCGTAATTACACACGAACTGAACATTTTAATAATCAGTAGATCACTTTTTTATCGTGTTAACATCACAACGACACACTGATAACGAAACTCTTACGCTTACGTCGCTGTACCACAGAAAATAAGTACTAACGGCTGTACGCGTCGCACTGACCTGCGGAGGCGCGCGGGGGTGGCGCGTGTGAGATGCAATAGTGTGCATTACTAATCACATAGCTTAGGGGCGGAGTTGCGTCATTTAAACCAATCTTAGGGCTAGTTTTTCGTAAGTCCACACGGACTGTAACTGTATTATTGACTTTTCAAGCAATAAACATAATTGTTTTTATATTTATGGTTTCATTTTAATTTTATTTAGAATCCTTGAATTATAATTTCTGTAACAATAAGTAGAAAGTATTCTGTAAACAATAAGACATGGTCACCCTATCGCACCACATACTGATAATGTTCTACAGCTTCTGAAATATAACCTTAAGAATTTTTATTGTATTTTTACTAGTTTTGACAAATTAAAATCTAGGTATTACAAAAAACTCCAGACCTCTGCGATGCTTTTTCAGCGAGATACAGGCGAAATAACGTTTTATTCACCGTTTCGATGGCGTGGCCATATCGTTTTAGTCTTATAGCTCCTGAAATATAAACCTAGGAATTTTTGTTGTATTTTTCCTAGTTTCGACAAATTCAAATCTGGGTAATTACAATAAACTACACACCTCTGCGATTTTTTTTCAGCGAGATACAGGCGATAGCGTTTTCTCCACCGTTTCAATGGCGCGGCCATTCGGTTTTAGTGTTATAGCTCTTAAACTATAAACCTGAGTATTTTTTTTATATTTTTACAAATTTTTTACAAATTAAATCTTGCATTTGCGTAAATTTCAGGTCTCTACAAGGCTTAGTTTTAAAGATCTCAGTGGCCGCGCGGTTCGCCGCGTTTCAATGGCGCGGCCATGTTTAAACCCTTATAACTTTTTAACCGTATCTTTGACAAATTTATGGTTTTGGGAATCAACTTCTACAAATTTTTACAAAAAATTGACATGGTTTTTTTAAAAAAAAAACGCTATGGCCGCGCGGTCGAACTGGACACAATAAATTGACCACTTTGGCTGTATCGATGCTATTGACCACTTTGGCTGTATCTAACTTTTACAGGCCTAGGCTTAGTTTAGACTCCAGATCTCCCACAAATTACTTATAAACTTGTAACCTTTCTGTCAACTGTGTATGTACATGTAATTTGTGGAGATGAATAAACGTTTTTTTTTTTTTTTTTAACTATTTGACAGCCTTGAATGTCGCTATGCGCAATATGAAACGTGTGCTACTACTCAGAGAAACGTCCATGTCATCCAAGTTGCGGAAATGAAAATGTTGCGGTGGATGTGCGGCGTCACTAGGCTCGATAAAATCCGCAAAGAGTACGTGTGAGGTAGCCTGGGTGTACGCGACATCGCCGACAAGCTGCAGGACAGTAGGCTGCGATGGTATAGTCACGTTAAGAGGAGACCAACGGAATACGTGGGTAACTTGGCGCAACAACTTTGTTCCCGGTCGAAGATCCAGAGGCAGACCAAAAACATGTGGTGCGAAGGGACATGGGAGAGTGCGAGCTCAATGACAATGAGGTCGAAGATAGAGCAGGGTCGATAAGGAAGGCTGACCCCACCACTATGTGGGATTCATAGCCAGGAAGAGAGAGGTTTCCCTCTGTAACACTTTTATATTTGATTGAGAAATATTGTTGTAGTATTGCCTATTCTTCTAGTATTGCCAAATAACAAGGTATACAAATAAAAGGCATATATAATATTTTTTAACTTTTTTAATAGGGATAACTTATATAATATGCAAGGGATAGTCCCAAGGATTCCTCTTTAGTGATAAAAGGATAAAACCATTCACAAATGGAGAATCACATTATATCACCAGCTCAATAAATACAGTCAACAGTAAGCATAATCTTAAACAATTTATCTGTAAATGATATTTAGTCATTTTACAACTCTGGATATTAACTGACAAAGTTTCAAAACTAAAAAGTAGGTGGTCGTCGAGTACTCGTAGACGCGAGTATCGTCGCTAGGCACAGCACCTCGTCGAGGCGCTCACTACACTATGTACAGTCTGCGTCACGCGTCACTGCGCCGCCGGCTGGCGCGGGCGGCGGCGGCGCGGCTAGGAGGACGAGCCCGCGCCGAACATGCTCGCGCTGAAGGCGGCCGCCGCCGCGCCGCCGCCCCCCGCCCCCGCGCCGCGGGACTTGGGCATGGGTGGCTGCAGGTACTCGTGCCGCGCCAGGCCGAACACGTCGATGCGCTCCTCCTTGCGGTACGCCAGGCACGCGCGGATGAAACTCTGCAACAACACACGACACGAGTTAATATTGACCTAACAGTTAGATGAGCCAAGGGATCTTAAAATATTCTATAGTCTTTCCAAGGAAGACAGTAACATACATGCACTACAGTAACACCATTCAATACAAATTACAAAGATATTTAATTATTGGAATACAAAATTAAACATCTATCAAAGCCAGATTTTAAAGATTTCAATTTATTTTTTAAGTGAAAATGTGTATGATAAAATCTTAAGCCTCGTACAGACATCGCGAGTCGTGGAACATGAATGGTTCGCCTCGGACTGGGTGAACGTGTGTGCTCACAGTGAGCATTCGCGCCATACGATCGTAGCGAACGCGCCGCCTCAGTACGAGCCATGCGCTCTGTGTGGACCAGTACATATTCTTATCTATGGTGTGGACGGACTGGTATTGGTTACGTTGCGCGCCTGCATCATGGAGAGGCTAATACCGAATCACTGTGTGAACTTGTTTAACTTTATGAAAATAACAGAGTGTTGTGGGACTCTAAACATTCTGATTATTACAATAAATGTAAAAGAAAAAATCACTTTGTCCAACAGCGCCTTTTTTTCTTTACTCTTTTTTTCATTCTTGAATAAATCACTGTATAGGTCACAGATGCAATCTGCACGTCGCCTTGTCGGAGTCATTTTTCTACTGACGAACACCGTGCGTCGTGGTTTGCTTGCTCAGCTTGAGCATGTTTCGTTCGCGAGGCTCGTATAAATGTACCAGCGTGTACCTCAGGCTGAGGCATACGAGACGAATTCGTGTCGCATGCCCCGCGATGTCTGTGTCGCATGCCCCGCGATGTCTGTACGCGGCTTTAATTCAATCATTCACAGTTTGTTTGATTTGTTTATGTATAAATAGATCTTATAAAAATCTTACAGACTTAAATTATTCTAACATAATATTTTAATGTTTGTACCAACCTTAGCCTCATTGCTGACCGTGGGCTTATTGGCAAATTGAACCTCAGTTGCTTTCAGAATCGTGTTCTCTTCTAATATAGTCGCCTGACTCTGATTGTGACCAAAAGGTTTCTTGCCATACAAGCACTGATAAAAGATAACTCCCACACTCCATACATCCACCTTGCTACTTATCTTTGGTGGGTTTTTACCAACAACAAAACACTCGGGTGGCAGGTACCTGAAATAGAATAGATAAAAGTTGTTATGCCAAATGTTTACTTAATTAGACTATTTATTATGAATTAATTAATTCAGTATGCAACAACTAAAGATGAAATTAAAAGTGGGACCATTCAGGTTTCTTCAGTTTGATGGGCTTTAGCAGAAAAAATACAGGTAATATTTCTCTAAATGATTTTAAATAATTTAGAGGTAAGAAATATTATTCATATGGTCCTACAATATGTCCGAAACCTCTTGAATAAACTTTCTATTGATTATAACATTCAACACACTTTGTATTTAAACTATTGCTTATATTTAACCAACACTTTTATTTATCTCTTTCTTTGAATTGTAATAATCGTTATCATTAGATTATAATGTTCAAACTTTTTACATAATATAGTAGAATAATAACTGAACTCACCAATAAGTGCCAGCCCCCTGACTAGTCAAGTCCATGCCATGATCGGGGTTGTAGTTTTCCTCATCCATGACCTTGGACAGTCCGAAGTCAGTAATCTTGATCTCACCACAAACATTGCCCTCAGTTAACAAAATATTGCCAGGTTTCAAATCGTAATGGATAACGGGAGGCTTAATCTCATTCAGATACTTCAATGCTGACACGACTTGCATTACTATAGAGCGTGCTTCGCGTTCAGGAATTGTCTTATGCTGAAAATAATTTAAACATATAAAAAAAAGGTACTGAACAAAACGTGAACCATATTTTCTTGATAAAACAGCAAAACTTTTCAAGGGTGGATGAATGTTTAATATTTATTTATTGAACACATTAATACAGTTTGTATATAGGCGGACTTTTTTACTCTTTCACATAAAAACTACTACTTAAATGGATTTTGATGTAACTTTAAAATAATATAGTTATTACATCAGAATAGCACAAAGTACTCGAAATAATACACAGAAAAAGCAGACGCAAGTCGATACCAGTAATTTATTACTAGCACCAGCTAGTAATAAATTAAAATGATAATAATTATATTTGACTTCAACATACCTGTTTGAGATAAAAATCGAGATCATGTCCATTACAATACTCAAGAACAGTACAAAATGAATTGCCATCAATTTCAAACACGTCATATAATTTTACAATACGAGGGTGGTCTAATGCTTTGTGAATATTGTATTCCCGTAGAGCATGTCTGAAACAAAGAGCATTCATTAAATTACAATACATTTTAAAAAAAAACTTACGTTTTTAAATAAATCTCCTACTAATATTATATAAAACCATCTTTTGCCTATACATTAGATTTTATTATAATAGAAATTGTATTGATTATGTTAACACTTTCACAGTCGTAAGACAGTATCAATCAATCAATTATCAGTATCAATATTGCAAGTCCAAAAGTGCGGTTAATAGTGAAGTGGTGGTTAATAGTGTATTGTATGTCATGCACGGACGTCCAGAGCTAACTCATCAGTGCATTACATGTAATGCACGGTCAGTGAAGTTTTCCTTCTTTTTATATCGTAAAGGTAATGTTCACAGATAGTCCCTTATTCGGATTTTACGACAACCATGGGATGAGATGAGGTGATCACATTTTGTATTCTGACTCCGTCACCACACGGAGAATGGTGTGGTCTACTTGTGATTCACAAGCAGTTATCTTAAGCCTGGATGACCTTATTGTCTGTCAATTTCATGTCACGTCAAATTCTTAGGCACGTCGTTAGTGCGAAAATTAACATTTAAAATGAATATAACAAAACAAGCTGCTGGCTTTAAAATTAATATTAATGCAATGACAGGGTGTCATCATACACGGACTCACTTGATATAGTTGGCCTTCTTGTCTTCCTTCCAGTCTTTATTCAGTTGGTGCACCTTACAAGCAGTATACCTTTGTTCCCTAAGATCGAATGCTTTGTGTACTTCACTGAAGCCGCCTTTGCCAAGAAGCATCAGCAAAAGATATCTGAAACAAAGCAATTATATGTTTAATCTATTTATCACTTCATGCCTGTCTATAAATGTGTCACAAGTAATGTGATTAGTTTTTAGAACCCTTAAATTTGTCAATTACGTCTACGATACCAGCCGGTAAAACCAATGAAATGTTTGATGCCAAAATTAAATAAATAAATAAATTTAGCTTTCAAATTTAGATTTCAATTGCGTGCCTTTTACCCATTGATTTACAAAAAACCAAAGATACACACTCCACTTCCCAAAAACGTCCGCAACAAATGGACGCATTGTGCACTTTTTTTAAATTAGTATCGCGTTGTTCTACCGGCAAACGTCAATCATTAAATTTTATTGCTTTATGTGCATTACTTTTTAAATACAACTTTATGTCATGCGTGTAAGATTGAATTTGAAAAAAGAAATATGTTTACGATATTACTATACGTATTTATTGCGTATGTTTAATTTGGTGACACTTTTGGCTGTTAGTTTTGTTTGAAAATGTGCATCTAGGGTTTTTTATAAATCAATGCTTTTACCCCATAGTTTATTTAGTCTATTCTCTCTACTTACACACTATACACTGCATTAAAAAGTTACCAGATTTTTTAAGGCTTGAATGTATCTTAGTATCTTTTGCGGTACAAGTAAAAAAAGTGAAGGTGGTATACAAGGAAAACTTTACAAGAAGCCATTCTTGTTTGAGCCAAACCTAAATTAGACCAAGCTATTTAAACAAAGTAAACATAAGCTTTTGTTTTAAGGTTGCACAGTTATTATAAAACACTTGTCAGTCTTGAAACGCAATAAATTTATTGAGATCAAGGTTAGGCTGTTATCATTTATCTAGTTCCAAAATATTTGATTGTGCGAGTTTATTTACTTTTGATCATTTATAACAATTTGTATGATTTATTAATTCAGCACACTGTGAAAAATAACTAAATCATATTTATGCATTTATGAACGCATGTTATCCAAAAATACAAATAAAATTATAACCTAAAGAATGTACAATGGATAAGAACAGATGAACTCTACAAAGAAACAAGCACAACTCAAAGGAAAAAAGGTTATTGAACGAAAGTGAAAGGTTAGAAAGTGTCATTGACCTGATGATATATAATGTCTCTAACTTTGAGAAAGTCCACAAAGTGTAAAGTCTGCTAACCTATAATAAATGCCTTTTAAAACTATAATACAAAACACATGTGACAAATTCTATTTTTCCTCATTTCAACCCAAGTCAAGTAAAAGGTTTTTATTATTGTGAAAAAGTCGATTTAAAACAGCTGGAGTTATCAAAACTTGCAATAAAGTTTTAATCTAGATTTATTGTTAATATGTAAGATAATACTTACCGATCTGAGAGCACAGGATGTTGTGAGAAACGACTTTGATCTTCATTGTGTATCCGTTTTAGTTCTCTTATATGAAGATTTCTTTCTCTTTCTAATTTTTCCATTTCAAGCTGCAAATCTGCATCCTCCTTTTTAAGTGCACTCTGTCTCAACTGTGAAATTACACATAAGATTCATTATTAAGATTTTTATATTCAAATAGAATGTGTCTGAATAATGCTTAAATGAATCCTAAACATGATTTAGTCACAGAATGAGATTGTAAATTGGATACTTTACTGATTCTGTTTTCGAAGTAATTAACCTGATACATAAACACAGAGTTCAAGACAGTATATGAAGCCAGAAGCCAGATTGGTTCGAAGACATCATAGAATGCTAAGAATCATGAATTTATGATAAGTACTTTTATGCACACATAGAATGCAATATAATGTAAGCCTGAGGTCTAAGGTCTGTATATATCATGCCACTAATTTAATGCTGTTTAATTTCATTTGGTACAGAAACAGGTTACACACTAAATGTTACGAAAACTTAGTAAATGGAATGCATGAATACAGGTCTGAAGCCCAAATAAAAATGTACACAGTAATATTAGTAACACATGGTTGATTTGATTTTTATATGACCAAAAGTAATTGATTTATATCATCATCATTAAGTCAATTGAAGTCCACTGCTGGACATAGGCATCCTCCAAATATTGCCACCTTGTGCGGTCCCGATTATATGTTTACCTATAAGTTGTCCCACACAAAATAAACTAAGACTATTGTAGCCTAGTGTTTATGGAATAAAGATTTACCTTAAGGATTTCATCAGCTTCATAATACTCCTGATAGGTCATGCTAGGTAGAGGGTCGGGCTTGAGGAAGGTGGGTGCGTCAGTCCCGTTGTGTAGCGGTGAGGGTTGTGGTGTGGTGGGCGCTGCACTGGACGTGCGCTTACCACGACCGCCACCACCCTCGTTGTTGACGGGCCGCTTTTTTATTAACGACTTTTTCTGTCGATCTATCTCTTCCTTTTCCGCAGTGATTTCTTCTTGCCGCCTGTCAAATATTGTTATTCGTTTAGTTATACTGTGGTCGTTTAATTAATTAACTCTATAAAAAAACTCATTTGATCTGTGATTGTTGATATTGTTAAACAAAGTATTTTAAATTAATTTGGCTTTAAAGACAGACATTTAAACTAGAATATTAACACAAAACAGTATTTATCAGAAAGTAACATTAACAATCACTCAATGCCACATTTTTAACAATTAAAATGTGTGACCAAGCTTTTACATTTACCTTAACAACTGCAGGATTTAATTAATTACTTATTGCACATTAATAAAGATCAAATGACAAAGTCAAGGCAGGATTATAAATATATAAAAACAAAAAATAAAAAATGTGTGTTTGTGTTCTTGTAAAACTAGTTTTTAAATCACATGACTAATAACGCACAAAGTATATTTTTGACTGCCTTGTATTTGTAAATTGCTAATTGTAAATTGCAATAAGAATCTAAGAAATTTGGATTCTTCTTCCAATGAAAACATTTCCTACTTATGGAACCAAGGTCGAACGACACAGGTTTCTATTGAGCTTAATTAAAGTTTCCTTTCTCTTCCAATTATTATCAAAAAAGGTCACTATTTCTTGACCGTGTCATTGAAGGAAAAAGGGAAATTTATTAAGCATAATGACCACAATTACATACCTAGTTAATTCTTGAAATGCATAACCATCAGTCCAATTCTCTTGAAACGTGGCACCTACACGCTGCGTCACAAATTGGCCGAGCCTTAGCCGATTTTGCATGCATCGTTGTCGCGCCTCCTTTTTCTCAATAGTACTTTTCTCATTTAATAATTTTTTAACAACTTCTATACATTTATTGATGTGTGATTTATGTTGCTCTATTACCTGTAATAAAATAATATTTTTTATAACATTCATTAATTTAATATGTAACAATTAAAGACTCAAAGTTAGTATTATATAGTTTTAAAATACCTTGCTCTGCGCCGAAACCTGATGTTTCAATTCTTCATTAGTTCTCGTTAATTCATCTATTTTATTATTTCTTAGTTCTAAATCAGAAGATGCTTGAGTTTCTAACTCCTGTATCCTCTGGCATGTGAGTTCTGTTTGAACCTAAGAATTAATCATAAAGATGAGTATACTTCCATAAACAAAATAAATAATACATTTAACTAGAGTAAACATTATAATGTTCACCTGTTTAACAGAAGTATGTGGTCGTTGCTGTGACGCCGAACGTAAAAAGTCGGCTCCCGAAGGTAGTAACGACGAAGGAGACGGTGGGTACTATGAACAAAGGTTAATTCTTTTAGCTTAAATTGATTTTCAAGAACTTGCTTGTGCAGGGAAGGTACATGTTCAGAAACAAACATATTATAACACAGTTCCTTTGTCCATATGAATAATAACTTGGATCTACATTCTGTTTCGAGTTTATTTCGTAAAAATATACCCACCCACTGCAAGAAGTACAGTAAATCTCTGTTACAAAATTGGATAGAAATTAGTTAGTAATTTAAAAGAACAACTACAACAGACAGATGTTTACTTTATTATTTACAATATTAAGTATCAATTGAAATTAGTTAAATCTAGCATATTGTTCTAAATAAGTATATTTTCTTTGATCAAGATAATTTTTCAATGCAAGCCTAAATTATTCCTAATAAAAGTTTAAAACATTTGAATCTTTGGGAAGTTATAGAAACTATAACAATTATTTATCAAAAAGTTTTTTGTTATATTAAGCAACATTTGCATAATAATCATGCATTAGTCCACAACATTCCGCTGAACACAAAGGTCTTTTTCAGTATTTTCTATTTCAAGAAAACATAATTATGTAATAATAATTGCATAGATAATGTTTTTTTACAATTATTGATGCTAAGTTTTAAGGAATAGCTCTGAAATGTGTATACTCCATGGTTGTCAGCCTACGCAGATACCTACATTGCAATTGACTACAGGTAATCTACTAAATAAGAATAAAATTGAGATTGGCCCTGTTGTTTTGAGTCTGCTTTATCACTTGTACTTTCTGATTTCTCCTTTTGCTCACTAATTGATGATTTATCACTATCTCTATATTACAAGATATTGTCTGCACATGTAGTTACAAGTCCATATACATATCAAAAAAATTGCAATCTATCACCATCAATAAATACTCAGACAATATATCTAAAATAATAATTTTGTGGTTGTATATACAATGTAAAAATGGTTACCATGGGATAATTAGCGCCTTGCGGCGAAGGTGACTTTGCGCCGGCATGTCTAACAGGACTCGACGACGGGTGCTTGGAGAAGTATTCTCTAATGTTCTTATCAGAAGAATTATGCCTCTGCTTGCCGCCACCACCCCCACCTCCTCCAACACCCTCATCACCTGAAAATACATGAATGATTATGGGTTACTTGTGAATTAATAAAATAATAGTAAAAAGGTATCATCAAAAATACTAAATTTATAAATTTCCTAGTTAATATCAAACTTTTCCTTTGCTAAACATGTAATCACAGTGGATTATGGGTATATTACTTTATAAATTAAGTAACAAGAAAGATAGATATCTTTTGTTTACAGTATTTAGTTTGTTTAGGTCCAAATAGGTATATTAATTACTGTATATAATAGATATAATATATATTCAGACATAATACAGATTCATATCGCATAGTGGGCATCAAATGCAAGTTCTCCAAGTACCAAACTTGTACAATATAATAAATTATTATGCATGCCACATGGGTTGTCATTATTAAAGATTCTTAGTAAATTACCATCTATAAGGTTTTAATAACAACAATGACAGCTCTGTTGTATATTTTTCAAATAATGTGACTTTCTGAGAGTTAGAAACAAAAACTTAGTGAATAATTAAGTATCAGTAGCTCTTGTAAGACACACATATCATAACACAAATCCAAATAGTTAAATTTTACAGCTTTATCAATACTTTTATTACCTTTTCGCTTTCTTTTCCTTTCTGGCATAGCTATAGTAGGTGTAGCGCCACTTGGCGGCACTAAGGCTGTGCCAGGGGCCACAGTAGAGCCTCTCATAGCTGCTGTCTTCTCTGGGGTTAAAGCGTCAACTTCTTTATCACTATGAGATGACCCTGGAAGTGGATAATAATAAGAATTCATTTAGAAATCCAACAATATACATAATTCATAAGCTTATAGCAAACTTAATAAGAGATAAAGTGTAATGCGGAAATGTTATGATTTGGCTCCATAATTAAAGTTTTTCTGCTTCTATCATAGTATAAATATGTTATTTAAAAACTCAGCAACTTTGAAAACATAATAATATGAACTAACTTCACACATTAGTAAACTCGATAACTGTAGGTTGAATAGAAGCGCATTCATTAAGATAATGATGGCAAAAATAATTATTCAGAGGAAAGTTATGATAGTTTACACAGAAATTTTAATTAAAGTAATTGGCCTATTCAGTGGAAGGCATATGTGAATATACTTTGGCTCGTTTTCTCAAACTTGAAAATGCTAAAGACTTTTATTTGGCAATAAAAAATATATTATGTCAACAAGTCATAGAATCTACTAAAGATTTTTATTCAATAAATCATGAGCAGAACTCACTTTTTGACAAGGAGCTCAGTAGGCCGACGTGGTTTAAGTTAGCTCCACTTTTATAGTCATGCATTGTGGCACGCAATAGTCTTGGTTCTCGTAGAGAAAAACGGCACTTTCACGGTTCCTATCCGGCATCATACACGACTAATGACGTCACAATTCTTCGTTTGATGACAGTTTTTTTCACACAAGTCCGTCCCTCAAGAGTTTGTAAGGTAAGGTTAGCCCTTGACGGCAAGCCGGCGTGTAGTAAACACTGAGAGCACTGATCACAAATCACAAACATTTATTCCACTTTTATCACTAAATCACAATTTACCTGTACTCATATTGGAGTCCTGATTGTGTAGAGGTTGCCCCGTGTTGACAGTGGTTTGTGGTGCCATCTGAATTTGTGACCCAGCTGACATCTGTAAAGAAAGATGGCGTCTTTACATATGATACGACTCGCCCAGTTTCATTTGTCTTTACTCTTGCTCTCGTTTTATTTTCGACACAACTCTGCCGACACTTACAGGCTACGTGTTAAGATAAACTTCCATTATAATAATTATTAAACTATTTGTCACTTTAACCAAATAACCTAACTAGTTTGACAAGTTGTAAACGAAATGCCAGTCGCGACAATCGGATACGCATCCGCGGGTTGCGAGGGACGCGAGGGAGGGGGAGAGTAGAGATCGTCACGAAGTTTGCTTCGAATGTAATAATAATAACGACGGGCGAGGCGCCATTTTACAAGGATACAAGGCCAGAAGGTGCCACAAGTATTGTTAAATCCAGTGGAAATAATGATATGTATTTGTAATAGGTTTTCTAAATAAGTAGTGTTGATAAAGTAATGTTACAAACAGCTTAATAAATACGAAAGTATGTTGTGCATTAACTTGCATTCACACTGAGTTAGCTACAGGTCAACAGCCCGCGATTGTGATCGTATTGTTTGTTGACTAATTGGATTTTTGCACAAGTGTACGTTTTTAAGTTACGAATAAGTCCAGAAAATACGATTATGAGTGAGTTAACGAAAATTGATTTTACACTATAAGTTGGTAGGTAATTTAAAGCTAAACGATACCTAGTTACAAATCGACTTGACCGATTATTCCCGCAATGAGGTGGTACCGGTGAGGTGGCGGGTGGCGGGCGGCGTGCCACCGACCGCGGCGTACGAGTAGGTAGGTACGTGATATCGGCGCTCGTGCCTCACAACAAACTGCTTACTGGACGTGTTACGTAGGCGTCTGTGCCGCGATGTACCAACATAAACACAGATGTGTATATAGACCCAGTATTATACGTGTGTATAAGTATTGAACTATATGAAAGTACGTAAATAATGCGCCTCACAATTTCTCTGCATGACTAAATTAGGTAGTTATAACAAACTAAAATGATTATGATATGTCCAACATAAAAATATAGGTACATTTTAAAACTTCGCTCTAAAAAATACTATAGGTACAGTCACGAGCAATAATATGTACACATTTTCGCATTTTGTAAACCAGTTATCTAAAGTTCTGCCAATCCAAAATTGAAAATTCGAAGATTAATTCAAAACTGTACGGAACCTCTTCTAAATTACGAATTCATTTTGATATTGTAATGTCTAGATAAACGTGCAGATAGTTTAGAAAATTTGAAAATGTGTACATATTATTGCTCGTGACTGTACATAATTAGGCTCAAGTGCTGAGTGACCTCGAAAATTGCAGAAATATAAAATTTTACCTGCGAAAGAATCATCATACATTATCTAAATCAACCATAAAGATTTTACCTAGATAGCTTTCGTTTCGTCATAATTAGTGATTCTATAAAACAGGCTGAAATACCTTCATTAATTATAAGTTTTTCATCTAAAATTTTCAACCGACTTCAAAAAAGAGGAGGTTCTCAATTCGGTTGTATTTTTTTTTTTTTTTTTTTTTATTTTTTTTATTTTTTTTTTTTGTGTTTGTTACCTGATTTCTCGAAAACGGCTAGACCGATTTGAAAAATTTTTTTTTTGTTCGATTGGGTATACTTCCCATTTGGTCCCATTGTCACCAGATCTGGATCTGGATGACGGGATCCTAGAGAAATCGAGGGCATCTCTTGAAAATTGTAGGGACGCATTATGTAAAATGTTGTCATATACGTGCATCTCTGACGTCACTACCAAATAGTCAAGAGTCAGAACTGGTCTGATGCTGGAGACCACAGAGAGTCGAGGGAACAACTCAACGGCATATAGCAGCTACCTTGTGTTTGGGCTTATTTTAATTGTATTGATGAAAACTTTACGAAACTTGACACAAACATGATCTGATGATGAAGAAGACTGAGGGTCGAGGGAACTCCTCAACGGTATGTAGCAGCTACCTAGTGTTTAGGCTTATTTTAATTGTATTGATGGAAACTTTACACAACTTTACACAAACATGATCTGATGATGAAGACGACTGAGGGTCGAGGAAACTTCTCAACGGTATATAGCAGCTACCTAGTGTTTGGGCTTATTTTATTCGTATTAATGAAAACTTTACACAAACATGATCTTATGATGAAGACGACTGCAGAAATTTATTTAATACGAATCTTAGAAATTGTTATCAGCATGGTTTTTAACCGACTCCTGTTGAAGTCGGTTTTTTAATTAGAAAATTATGTATTAAAAAGATCACCATCAAACATATTTAAAAAATAAAACCTAAGTATCATTGATTTATGTACATAAAACGAGAATGCTTTGTATAAAATGCAGATTGTCAACAGTGCACCGATGTAAAGCTGGCTGGTTATAGAGAGAGACACATAAAACGTATTAGCATTATCGCGGTAACGTTGCCGCTCTGTATGTAGTATGTACTCCCTTCGGTGCCTCTTGCCCCTCCTCTCCCGTTCACAACGACCACCTCCTGTATTAAGCTAGCAACAAAAGTCGCCTGCGAACGCAACGTATTTCGATTGGATCAAAATGATAAGGAAAATAAGGGACGACCACGTGACATTGCTCGGTTATATAGCAAATAACATACAAGTTTCACCGATTGCTTTACTCACAAGGTTAAATGACGTTATACAGATAAGAAAATCAATTGTTATTATAATCAAGAAACTAGATGAAAACCGGTAAAAGTGAATTAAGTTTTCGTTTAATTTGTTGTCTCAAAACAGGTTTCACATCGAATAAAACACGTCGCTAAAAATCCGATTCAATTATGTAGCGAATCAACCAATGAATTGCTTGCACTTTGTAGCGTGTGCTTATTGTCGTGTCTATTTTTAGCCTACCATAGTAGACGAATGGAAAGTTAGCGAGTTGGCAACATACGTAACTACATACATATATAAATAGTATAACTACGCTTATTACATTAATTAACTAATTGTGCACTATGCACTACAAATATGTGCTGAAACTTAAAAACCTGATATCAACTGCGCATTTGGTTGATGATAAAACGGCAAATATGTTTTATTACCTATACATTATTAATCCTTCAACATAGAGATACCAAAAAAAAGATAGTCCTAAATAAACTATGTAGTCCTAAAAAGACTAAAATTAAAACTGCAGTAAGCAGTATAGAATGAATACTTAGTACTTAACACAACTAACTCAGTACCTTTAATCTAATTAATGAGACTCTTATATCATCAGCAATAATGGAAATTTCCTAATAATTTATTGCTAGTCAAACTAAATGTAGACAAGTACACGGAAATTGAAGTTTTATTACAAATCTGCTAGTGTTAGGGTGCATTTGCGCCGAACAAAGATGCGTCTCCAATGTGAAAGACAATCAATACTCAGTCACATCTCTGTCCCGCATTCATTGTAGAAGCGCAGTTCTGTGGACCCCGAAATCCCCTCTTCCGGTACGGGCGTTCAGCCGCGTGCTGTTTAACCCAATTTTCTAGTGCGAGGGGTGTACAGGGCGTGAGGTGCGAGAGGGAGGGTGCGGCGCAACTTAGCCGCAAGTGTGCAACACAAGCGAAGCGCCACGAGATTCGAACCAGAGCCTGCAATATTGATTATTTCTAGTGCCGACACCGCTGACATCCACCATTCCACACATTCAACAAATTCACTTTAATTCGGATCTAAGATTTGACGTATTTTGATGTTAAACCTTTATAAAATCGGTCTTAGTCTTTACATTATTGTAAGCCCTATGGCCATGTTATATTTTGTGTAGATCCATAACGTAGAGGATTCATTTCAGTTTTTAATTATATACCGTATAATTCGTAGAGTAATGTTCATAATTGTACGGATCATGAACTACTGAAATAGCTCGAAAGAAGATCCTTAAAGAATTGCGAGTGTACCTAGTATGTAAGATGGATAGAATAGAGCTATCTAGTGAGAGAGCGTTTTCGGGAACTGGTGTACTAGCAAGAAACAAAGTGATTATTACATCCAGGACTTTAAAGCACCAGAAAAATATCCATATCATTTTTAGTACTCAGGGTAGCATAGCAAGAAAATACAACATAACAATAAGAAAACGCTTTTAGACATCTTCAGTGAAGAAAGTAATCATAATTACACTTACAAGAAGATAATAATAACGTTTATGGGTAACGTAACCACGCAATTTAACCGTTTTCACTTTTATAGTTTTCTTTTCCGTGACAAACATTATTATTTCCAAGGGGCAGGTGGGTCGAGGTGCTGATCTGACTCGGTTTTATACCCATAATTAATATCCTACTCTTGTCACTGGTACTGTAAAATAACATCCGCCACATGTAAATACCTAAATGGCGACAGAAATGATATTACGTTATATATGTATTTAATATTATTATTTTGTTTTCGAACCAGTAAATATTTACTTTTTATTTATATGTATAACCTTTGTTTCAATCTACAATAATTTGCTGCACTACATTTTATAAAGCCAATGTATATTCGTATATTATAAATATATCAAATTTGATCGTAAAATAAGTAACGGAAATAACATTTCTGTTATCGTTACTAACTACGTCAACTATGTGCATTATATTAAACTATTTATTTAGGCATTATACGATATCAGCTCAAGCATTTCATTGCTATGAAGAGAAATTTAAACGAATAGTAAACAGCTGGTTTTCTTCCTGTATAACATTATGTATTTTACTAAAAAAATATTCTAACTTCATACCAGAAATATTATGAACATAATTTAGACCTACAGTTCTTTTAGTGCGATTCACATAGTCGTGAAACTAGAGATCTATCCGCAGTACTTTTGGAATTATTTGTAATACTTACTAAGTATTAATTTGAACTAAAAGCCTGTATCAAGCCTGTAAATAAAAACAATAAGAGCAAACCTGAGGGAATATACGACGCTGCTGGCATCGTGGCTTTGATGATATCATAACGTAGACACTAATGCCAATCTATGGTAGTAATTTGTTTAATTATGTTATGTAAAAATTAAGTAATTATATCAGGGTATCAAAAGTTGATAAAAGGAAAAAAATAGTTCATTTGTATCTAAAATATTCTTCAAATCCTTCTTGGCCATGGTAGTAAAGCGCCGATTACACTTGACTACATGTAGGACACTACATCTTGTAGGAGACTACATCTTGTAGGAGACTACATCTTGTAGGACACTACATGTAGTCTTTCCATTTCCATTAATTAATAGGAATAGTTCCAATCCATCGCCGTATATTTTAGTAACCTGTTAATGTCTTTGATTAAATGCGCGTCATTCCGGCAAGTTCTTGCAAATTTAATATTTAAAAAAAAGTTTTTTAAAACTTTATTTGGGTTAAATAAGTCCTTCTTACTTCATTATATTTACCTTTCAGAATTATGCTCTTAGTATTGTAAATGTTACGGCAACAAAGCTGCGATATTTAGTGCTAATCTTATTCTGATGCCTTTTATGTAGTATTGTTTGTATATAACGAAAGCATTACAAATTACGTTATACTGTCTTTAATTATTTTTTTTAGTTCCAAATGGATACATAAAAGCATTCATCCATAAAGTAATCCAGGTGGGTTATGGTTATGAACACCGGCGCCGGCCGGCGCGCGGCAGCGTGGCACGAAGCTCGGCGCAGTGGGTCAGGCGAGGCAATACGAGCGGACCTTGCAATGTCGCGGCGTGACGCTCAGCTGACAGGCCGCCCGCCGCCCCGCGCGTTCATTGCCTCCGTGGCAGCGGTCGTGAACGGCCGTCTCGTATGCCACAGACTTGTTTAGGTTTATATTTACGATCCTATTATTACTTACGACGATAATTATAGAAGCCATTATGAAACGAGATTATGTGCTGTTGTGAATTTATTTACGAATAGTTGAAATGTGAGTGCGTCGTGCATATAAACAAATTTAGTTTGCAATTTACTGGAGTGCGGTGACGGCCGGTGCGAAAGGTCGGCCTGTGTAAAAATAACTGCGGAACCGGCGGTGGAATGAGGTTTGACGGCACATTGTAGCTGAGGCGGGGCGAGTCCGTGTGCGCCATGTTATAATTTCCCTTCGCGTCGAATGTGCAAACCAACTGACTGAACACTGCGTTGTGCCTACTTCTCTTTCTCTCAGTGCGGAATAAGCATGCTTGTTGAATGAGACAAATCGCCCACCTCAGTTTGCGAATCTACCTCAGTTTTAGATTACATTGGCAGCGTCGCCATGCAAATTTTCGAATACATTAGGCAGTAAAATTAACAAAAAAAGGGCTGTTGATTCACGTCATTTCTTATACATATAGGAAAAGAATCTAAAACATTTCGCAAATATAAATGCGGTGGTTAGAAAATAGTGACCCTATTATTACTAGATACTATAAAGTAGTGAAATTAATGCGTTTTATGTGATGATTTAATTCCTAAAAATATGCAAACTTAATATGTATTCTTTAACACTTGTGTGTTATTCTGTATAACAATAATTAAGTCATGCAAGGTGCAAATTTTGCTATTTAAATTGCGTTAATGATATTAATAACCAAATTCATAACTACGTAATTATATCAACAATATGATTACTTAATTATGTATTTTTTTTGTAAATTACAAAAAATATTTGAATAATAAAACAAAATGAATGGTGGTAAGCCTAGATTTCATTTCTAGCGCTAGTGTTCGGTGATAGAGGTGGGTGTGTAGTGAGGGGAGAGGGGCACATTGGCTGTGTCGGTGACCCCGCGGCCCCGACTTGCCTACACTTGATACTTCCCCGCTTGCTTTTTTATCAACTTATCGTATTCGTATTTCTATATTTCGGTAACTGAGTCACAACATGACATAAGCTAACAATTTCGAAATCAGAACATAACACATTAGTTTTTTGGAAGTATAAGAACTACACAGTATTTTTAGTTACAAACAGTAATTTAGGGTTATGAATACGTACGTGAAAAAAGATGCCACATCCAAATCCATTAAAATATGTAACTACAAATTGTAATCGTAAATACAGTAAATATTAACTCTTCTGGACAATCATAGTCATGCGTTTATAGTAAGGACTGTATTAATAAATGTACGTATCAAGGATGGGTTTGTGCTCATTCCAACAAAGTAGTAAATTAAATATGTAAGTACATACTTGTAAAAGAAAAAATAATAGGTAACCTTGTAACGTAGGTAAGTACTTGAATCTGCATTATACATCACAGCATAAAACATTGCGTTTGATTTTAATAAAACACAAAATTACTTTTTTAATTAATACGTACGTAATTACATTATTTCATCGTTACACGATTAAAGAAAATGAAAAAAGAAGTATGCCGAAAGTTTTAATATAGTTCTGAATAAAATTGATTTATTGATTATGAATAATACATATTATGATTAATTTTTTTATACTTTTACATTATTCATAGTTATTAAAATATTCAGAATAAAAATACGTGTAATGCTACATAATAGCAATCTAGGTAGAGTCGCTTGAATGTTCAAATAATAAAATCTCACAATGTGATGTCATAAAATTAGACTAAGCAAATATTTTAACTGCAAAAAAAGGGATACTAGACAAAAACTAACAAATAATTCAGAAATGGTGGTAAATAAGGGAAGCCGAAAGTTAGACATGAGTAGATAATGATCCGAATGAAAAAGAACTACATCATTAAAAACATAGTAATAAAACGAACAAACAAGATCAATAAAAACAAACACCTTTGGCATTTATAATAAGTGCAGTAAGTACGCACGTACCCACGTATTGGTAAGTTACGAAAATGGTCACGACGACGGCGATATTTCATTAAACAGATATTAATAGAATTGTTTACATTATACTCTGTTGTATGTGTAAAGAACATTTAAGTGCAAGTGAAATCAAGGAAAGAAAATTAAATAGTCACTGGGAATAGTAACACAACATTGTTGCTGTAGGAAGACCATCTTGAACATGGAAGGGTAATTCTAGTGACATCAAAAGCGGCTAGACGATTTTATTATTTAGGTAATTTAGTCGATAACCATAATTGGTGCTAGTTGTTCATGTAATTTAGCCAGGCCAGGAAGTAATAGATAACATTGTCTCACTGCAAGAGTACAATTTGACACAAATTTCATTTAAAACCAAGCGGAATTCAGAAGTCACAATTGCAGAAGCACATGGGAACTTTTTTTAGAAATCTCTTCGTGTAACTAATTTGATAACCGTTAAAATGTGGCAAGTTTTATCACTCCGTATCTTTATAACATACGTGTCATAATAATATGAATACAAAAATAAAGGTCATAATATGAAAAAAATCTAAAGTAAAGAGAAACTTTTTAAGTACAGAGCGATATTCTCGGTAAGCCTATTTTATGCAATGACCTACAAATATAAATTAAGCATTAAATATACCAAAACGTTCTTACGTTTTGTTTTGTTCAAAAAAATCAATACGATCATACTGTTTGTCGACAAAAGCATGATCGATACCAAGGTAACCGAAATCCTAAATGCGGCGTGATACTTCGTAACAGACCTTCTATTTATAATGTATGGCATCATGCAATAGTTTGTTGTATACGAGTATTAAAGAATAAGCTAACAACGTCCCACACAAACTAGCTATTTCATTAGGCTGATCCAATATTATGTCAAAGAGTTCTACGGTTAGAAACTACTAAATCTATCTATAAAAACTTACCGTTTTGTATTCGGGCGTCCGTCGAGTTTCTACTAGTATCTCCCTTGTGCTGACCTGTAAACACGCGATCAATGCGCTCAATGTAAACCAGCCTATTAGAAACGTCTCCCCACTATTTAGCTTGCCTTTTACAATAGGCACCTTCATATAACCCATACATGACTAAGATTATAGGTATTAGGTATAATATTAGGTACGTTCAAATAGTAATATTTTATAAGTTATGTAAAGCTATATTCATGCCTATACTAGATTTAGGTTACTTCGAAGTATAAATGTTCGATAGGTTACAAACGTATATTTGCCGAGAGACTATTTATGTCCGCCCGCCATTTTGTCATTCAATGACGAAATGGTTCCTATATCCAGTAACGAACAAGATATGCATTCAATCAGACAATCATTATGTTGTTAAGAATTTATTTTAAAATGCTACATGTAGGATAGGTAAGTACAGTAATTTTAAATCTGATGAATTATAATCAACAAATTGTTTTTATAAGTATTCTGATGATTACTCACTTAAAATCTTTCCGGTGAGCAACAAAGAGTACGTGATCAATAACACAGATCATTTGAATAACAAATATAACAAAACAACGAATAAAACTCATGCCCTAGCATGTCCAAATGACGCGTCAACAGGACGAATCTGGGGGAAGAAGTGAGGGCGGGTGAACGGACGGAGACGAGACATAATAGAATTACATATCTACAACATCACTTGCTCGGACGAGCCGACGTAGTGTGCACTGACTGCACTGTGCCTTGTACATATTATACTTGTTACTGCGTTGATCAGAAAGCGGGGTGGAGCAGTGCGACAGCGCGGGCAGGTGGGCCGTGGGCATAACTATTGAAGCTCGGCTGCGTTCATTATCGGAACTCACGTGATCTACTCCTTATCTATACAATACCTACTAACGTACAGTGGGTTTAAATTATCAATACATGTACCAGCAACCAACATATTATTCGTTTATCGCAATACAAATCATAGCTGATTTAAAAATTGATATCTTTAGAATGGCCAGTATGGTATAAGTAGCCCAAGTTTTCCTTTGTCACTGCCGGTTAGGGATAGGAATAGACCAATAAGCAATTACTTTACCGAAAACAATATAATCCTGTGAAGGACCCGAAATTAGGGATGGTGATACTACTAGATTTACATTATATTTTGGGTAATTAAAATAATTCCTTAATGATTGCACTAGAGTATCAGGCTCATTGTCCGAAGATCGTAATATCACTGAGAAACGTGTGGGAAAATAAGAAAAAAATAGGTACGCATACAACATTATAATATGTATATTTGTTACGGGCAATTTGATAAATCCGGGCACTATTAATAATGACCGGTCTGTATTAATAATGCCCGTCTCAATTGGGCAATGTGATTAATACAGCATAATTAATCACTTTTCCCGGCCATTATGAATAAGGCCCACCCTATCTTGGGCAAAGTAATAAAATAGGTGAACTGTAGTGTTTTTGTTTAATAAATGAAATTAAACTTACAAAATTTTCATGAAAAGTTAACAAAAAATAAACTATTGGACATAGTAGTTAAAAAATAAACATTTTACTTAAATGTTTCTGGCACTCGCCGGCCGCTGCCGCGGCCCGCTCGCTTCGCTCGCTCGGCTCGTGCGCGTTGTGGTCGCCATACTATATAACCTAACCTAACTAACTGTTTCTGACTTTTGGCTTAATTTTAGGTTTTAGCTTTTTTTAAGCTATCTCAAACACTAACTTATTACATGGACCACGGGTCATCGGCCATTATTAATAAGGGCCGGTCAAAGTGATAAATTTATCACTTTGCCCATCGTTATTGGGCATTATTAATAAAGACCGGTCCTTATTAATAATGCCCAGTTTATCACGTTGCCCGTAACATATTCATTATAATGTGTGTCACCTATCTTACGATTAGAAAAAATGAAACATAGTCTATTTTTAAACAGAATACATAATGGGTCGAACATTTTATTGAGTATTTAGTCGACTCCTACGTGTTTCATTTCATAAATTGATAATGTAATGGAAAAATACATGTAACGGTACAAAGCAGCATAATTCGTACTGCTATTATTACTGATAAAACCACTAACTAAGCCTCTAACCTGAGCGCAGGAAATGTGAGAACAAAAGAATCGTTTCGAAAACAACATTGCGTTCACTTTTGATTTAACAAAGACATTCCTGAATATGTCTGATAAAATACTTATGGATGTTCATTACCGTAATATGACCGATATACGTGTTAATGTAATAAACCAATTATAAACTCTTAACGGTAATCGTATACTGCGAGTTTATGACGGTACCAGATTTAATTACCAGCACGAAGATTTACGACTAAAATGTAAATGATGTCATCAATGCAAGTAAGAGCACCTTCAACGTAATAATTTCTCATGAATTGTACTAAACTCTTTTTAGAATAATATTTTCAGACATTATTATTTTAAAGACTTTCATAACAGTGGTTATAAATGTAATGATAGGAAGCCGTTCAACGGACGCAATAAGATCTTTAATTGTTTAAGGGCATTGCATTGCCGAATGACCTTGAAGATCTGAGGTTTGTTACCGCTTTCATAAAAATAGCGCCATCTACTAACAGAGATTAATACAAGGGTATAATCTACTAATGATTATTCAGATCACAGATGCGACACAAATTTGTCATTGTTTTTACCTAAATTATTATTTATTCTTTGGGAGACACCAATTTTATACATACGTATTTTATGGTATAATATAAGGACATAGTAACAGCAGTTTTCATAATTACCCTATTTGATTACTGATGCTACTACACTATGTCTTCTGAAGGTCTCAAAATATAAGTTTAATCGAAGCGACGTTCATAAAATGAATTTAAACATGCTTCGTTTAAATAAAGACGAGTCTAAAGCATACTAAGGTATAAAATATTAATGTATAAAGCTTGTAGGTACAATAGTATAAGTTTTGAAGAGCTCCGTCACGCTTCTCATTACTTTTGTTGGTTAGTCTATGAGTGATTCAAAAACAAAATTTAATTAAAAACTAGGGTTTATTACACTTATGTATTTAATTAGAACTAGTATTATTTAAAACAATTGTGTACTTTTTATTTACAATAGTTTTTCATTCAAAGTTGGTCGGTTTAAAGTTTTATTCGGTAAGAAAATACGGTCGTACAGTCCACCCGTCACAAGAGTCGTAACGACACTGAATGTGCGACTCCCGAGCAATCGTCACGGCGGTAGCGGGGGTGCAGGCGCGGGGATTTTATGAAAATCTAGTTTTTATCAATTATTTTAAATATAACGAATAATTAAGATAAAGTAATCAATACAGATTATTAGTTAGAATATAGCACATTTTTTGTATAAATTTCGAATAAAATCAATCATCCGTTTAATAGACAATTTGATATTTAGTTATTATAATACCAGATTTCGTGATTTTTTTTTGGAAGTTTTTAAGAAATAATTAGCGTTTTTAATCAATACAAAGTTTTTTCGGTAGTATCTAGTTTATTCATGTTTTTTTGTGAAGTAAACGTATGTAAGGATTCGTCAACAAACTTCTCCAAACCGAGCGTGTTTTTGGGGTTTGAGCAATGCAATGCCCTTAACTAAGGCGTATGACGGCATTAACACCGAGCAGGTTAATTAAAACGTAGAGCTGCATTTGTCCCTTTCGAACAGATAAGAGAAAGCTTGATATGAATAGAGAGCAAGTTCCCTTTGCCTGTTTACCTTCAGAGCACCAAGTTTATTGAACCTAGAACTAACTTATTAACATGTAACTTTAAAGCAATTTAAAACTAATCTAATGTGGTCACTATTGAAACCTGATTTCTTGGTATGTAATTAGTAAAGAGTTTTACAGTACTACAAACGGTAAGACAGGGATATGTAATATCACTGTTTCTAGCTACGCTGAAAGTTACAGGATTCAAATTCAAATTTTCAAATTTCAAAATACTTTATTTCATAAAATTTATTACAAATTGTTTGAAATCGTCGTTTACTTAAAATTGAACTATTGAATCCTAAAAGACTTGGTACCAATGTAATGACAAGTTTATCAAGTAACTCTGATTTTTAAACGACTTCGTTAGCATGACCGTCACCTTGCCAAACGTCAAGAAAACCAGAGCGCCTCAGTAAGGGAATACAGAATCACACACAACATAAAGTCACTACAATCAACATAAAGAAAAAGAGATTACTTTTAACTGAATTAAGAGTTGAGAGAAATGAAAAAGCCTTGTATAAAACACCTGGGCACCGGGGATAATGTAGAGAAAAACTTCATGAAAAAGGTACAACAATAACAACTGCCGAGAACTGGGCTCCAGATTTGCCATATCCACCTAAATTAATTGGCGATTCCCTACCACACATGGGTAACCAGTAAATAATTATACAATATTCAATTAATATATTAATGCCTATGTCCAGCAGTGGACGTCGATTGGCTGATATGATGATGATGACGATATTTATGTGAAGGATGGAAGTTTTTTATTAATTTCTATCATAGAAGTCGCAACTCTTGGAAAAATATGTTACAACAGAAAAAAGATAAAAAGCTATATTTATGCAAGTGAAACTGCAAGTACAGCGAATTATTACATATTTTAAACTGTTTGCAAACCTATAATATGATAATACTTTCAATTCAAACGCAACATTACTGTTTTATTGGCTATATTAACAGTTTTATCGCATTGGTTGCGGTTACAAATACTTTACCAGTAGCTTCATTGATTGATTTTGAAAAGATTATTTCATTACATGTAGGTTGGTATTCAGAGTTTAGGGTTTAACCATTAAGATTTTTGTATTGACTAAATTAAAACTGGACTATTTTAAAAGGTACCTTATAATTATATATGGGTCTTCAGAATTAGAAAAAGGCCGAGAAGAGTGTACCGCTCTATCATTTTTTTGTAGTTGCATACTGCGTTTCGCTTAGTAAGTGGCATAGTAAGATTTCAAATAATACGTCCTTTTCTTTTACCTAGCTTTGTTCTAGAACAGTAGCAGTGCCCTCAATATCAATATCATCTATTGGCTACAATGATCACCTGTTTACCACGTCTCTCTTGGCTTACGGAGATGAGCTTATAATAAAGGGGATATTGGCTTAACCTATATGTATTTGATATATTATTATATGAGAGAACTGACCTTGGCGCCTAGGAAGCGCGCTTCCAGCAGCTCCTGCTTGCGAGGATCCAGCGCCGCTTGGAAGTGCTCCATCTTGACGCCAGCACCTGTTAAATGAGTACGAATTATATAACACTGTTTCAGGTAAGACGCAGTGTACCTATATTAATAACAAGTGCTTTAGATTTTAAATCAATGGTAAACGGTACACTGAATTGTTGTGAATACAATACATCACATGATACTTCCAAAAGAGTTGTTGCTTTGTCTATAACAGTTATAATATGAGAAACAATTGTTTGCGTGCATTGTGTGGCACTGATACGGTCGTTGGTGAGTACTTAAAATAGCGTTATATGGACCTTATACGTTCACTTTAGATAAAGTGAAGCTATGGAAGTGGTTATATCACCGCATCCTCTGACCAAGTTTTAATCAATATTACTTGGGTAAGGAAGACACCATATTTGCTAGAATAAAATATTTTGTTTAATAAAAAAATAGATTTTTTATGTAGGAGTGTAGGTAATAAAATTGGGAAAGACCTATTGCTTATTTAGCAAGCATCTAAAAATGTATCTTTTTGTTATAGAATAGGAAAGGTAGGGGTAGAGGTCAGAGGGGGACAGGGTTTTGGCGCAGTATCTGGAGCAGACAGTCGAGTTGCGAGAAGTTAGGTACAGTTATTTATATAGATACGTATGTATGTTCAATGTACATATCGATCGCCTCCCCGGGCACTCGCCACTATGATCTCACCTCCATCCTTTGCGACTCCCTTCCCCCTCGACGCCTCTTTCCCTACCGCATAACCCCAAAGGATTTTAACGAATGTCGTTGCCAAGTGAAAAGATGACTGATTAAAAATTTTCTTTAAGTTTTTATATAAGTACAAAAAATATTTTAAATAATTTTTAACACATATTTACAAAACTTGGTGTATAAAGCAAAAGACAAGACATTGTAAAGATAGAAAAAACATAAAAGCAGAAATATGTTAAATCCATTGAAGAGTTGTTTGCATGTTACGCTAAGTTACAAAAAACTAATGTCGTAAATATGTCATAATTACACATAAGTACAAAAAACTCCATTACAATTTCATATTGTAAACCCTTAGACAAAGTTTGTAAATGCAAAAACAGAATTATTTTTTTATAACTTGTTGTTAAGGATTATTATCACAATTATTATGAATTAGACCTATGTATCAGTTTTGAAATATGAGAACAATATTCATTCAAGCTATCAAGTCACACGTAAGATGAAATAAAAATGTCTTAATAAAAAAACTCCCCACAACGCACAATTCTATCGTAGGATTGGTTGAGTTGAACAACAGCTGTCTCGACATATTTGCAAGCTAAGGAAGTTGTTGGTTTCTTAAAACACAAATTCTGTACATCTGCTTATAGAACGGTATTTTTATGTTATAAAAAACTACTAAGTTTAGAGTAGTCGTATATGGACTGAGGTATCAGCTGTCAATAAAAAATATAACCTTTTCTTTATTAATTTTGATTAATGTAACAAAAATGAGTTAATTTTGCCTAGATTGTGATAAGGTCACGTCAATCATTTTATGCTGCTATAAATTTTTATCAGTGTAGTGGCCATATTCATCTCAGAGCTCTACTTCAGTCATCTGCAAAAGTTGTGGTAGTTGGCAGATATTTTGACGTCCATAAGTGTTACTTTGTTGGACTCTAACCCCCTTACTCATAAACGACTCTCAAATTTATCACTGTTTAGCGAGATTTTAATTAGAAAAACCAACCTTATACCAAACAAACCGTAAGAATTTAAGCTAATCAATTGACTAAAATTTAGGAGGCGTTTATGAGTATGTGAAAGATATTTGAGTCTGACTTTTGATATTATTAAAATATAATTTAACGTTAGTTTATCTACTTTATGTCTAGCCTTACTACTGAGCAGACTTCCTACTTTTTCCAAAGTTTTAAATCTCTTTTCCGAGTAATAATTGGGTACTCGTCAATAGTACACCTTTGCAAACAACATTCTTCTTTACAGGCTTTCTATACTTGCAAAAACCCATTTCAATACTTTAAAACCTGCTATGTATAGATCAGAATATACCTAGAGATATGGTACTGCTATATTTTTATTTAATACACTTAACGCATCTAACCTGATGGAAGTCAAAAGCGTGAATACTGATGATTGAGATGAATAAGGATGATTTGATGATTCTGATGACTGAATAAGAAAGTACGGTGTCGCCACTCGCCACCCAAGTCGTCCCGTGGGGAATTTTATTACTAAAAACCGACTAAGGAAAATTTTGCAAACATTATATCTACGAAAACGAAACAAGGAAAACTCGAACATAAGCTAACCTTGTCAGACCAGCGTGGTAAGAGCAGGCCAAGTTTATTTTCCATAAACTCTGGCATCAAAGTTGGACCCCCATGGAAAGAAACACATACGCTATCACAGGGAATCTAGGTGTTTAAAATTAAGTTTCTGGCGCTCTCATAAAAGAAACAGTTATATCCACTGACGATATAGAAGACATACTGCAATCTACAATCGATCTATTCTATGGGTGTCGTAGTATCACAACTGTAGTTACCCTTTAGGAACTGCCAAATTATCTAAACTTTCTATATTTATAAAATAAAAAGAAAACTACCATTAGGCCTGCCGAGACTAATAGAATTAATCTAGTATATTTTTTTAGTCGTTAAACAATATGACTCTACTGCTTAATTTCCTTTTAAGAAAATGTTTTAAAAAAGTGATATTAGATAAAAGAAAAACATTCACTGATCTATCACCAATCACATCATAAATGTAAAGAGGAATTAAAGAAATTGATTAAACCTCTTTTTTTATGATGTTTCTCAACCTTTTTTTTAAACTTTAGCACGACAAACTGTTTCAGCATGTTTTAACGCAGATGTAAACAAACAGCATTAAGACTTGTTTTTATCGCACATGCAAAACTTAGAACTAAAGAGAGAGTTTGGTATATTTGAAGAGTTTATGTGTGTTACGAAATAAGTCGTTTAAAAAATATAAACAATGGAAAGTAGCAGAATAGCAGCTTAGAATTTCCAATCATAGAAAAACTGCGAAAATCTTATTAATTTATTTTTCCTTTAGACAGCTTTATCTCCCTACTCTAGTGCCGAGCACTTGAGTAATCTTCCTGGAGAACAGGTTCCAATAGCTAAAACGAGATAGGTCGGTAATCTTACAAGTAAAAGAAAATAGATGTTTAGGTGGGACGGCTATTTTTGTTTCTGTGCTAAATTAGTAACGATTGTTCATAAATAAAATATCTACAGGGATTTAGAGCAAACACTTTTATTTTGACTCAAAGTTACAAGAGAATTAAAGAGTTAAAGAGTAAGGCAAATACTTAGCTTTATCAAAAAGATTCATTATGTAGAGAGACAGAGAGAGATTAATAATATCGGTGAATATTTGGTGAGGAAAAACAACTATTTAATTAATATAATAACAAATAAGGCTTAGTTAGGGTCATACTACTACTTCAATTGGAATATCAATTACTACTCCTTTCCATGGACCGAGACATGTAAAAGTCAAGAGGAGAGCCCTCTGCCCGGCAATGGGATGATATCGACAGTAATCCTTTCTTTCCATAGTAAGACATGGTAGTAATAAAGTCAGGGAAGGTAAACTAAGATTCTATTATAGTGCTACCAACAATCTGATGAATAGAAAATATACCCTCCACTTTCAGAAAACAAAGTATAAATATACTGTATCCTACTGATGCATGTTAACTGCGTAGTACATACGAGAGCTTCAAATAAATACTCATAGATATAATAACCTTGATCCATCAAATGGTATCCTGTGTCCTACAATTGGTTCAGTTATTACACACCGACATATTCTATTTCATGTCTCACTGTTACAATAATATCAATGTACAGATACATATAAACATGACATTTGATAAGCACAAGTCAATGTTTCAAAGAAAAGTAAAACAATATTTAAATAAGTAAGTTAGGGGCTGAAATTCTTGAGAAAGTTATTAAAATACTTGTATCACGAGAGCAATACAAAGATGTCCTCTAAAAAGTAGTTATTTAAACTTTAATTAATTACTGTTTCCTGTTTAATCAGATTGATAGAACAGATAGCATTACATTCATCTTCGAAACCTTAGAAAGTTTGTTCAGAAGAATAAAGATTCGTCAAAAGGTTAGGTTTAATACCATAATACTATATCCCCTATCGCGTTAAATTGTGAATGGTAAATCGATACACTCACTAAGTATCTACGAATTACGACGACAAATAAGAAATACATAAAACGCACACTTAAAAAGTTACAGCAAACCACTTTTTACGTCAAGGTTAAAAAGTTTAAGCTTGTAATGAATTCCGTCATATCAGGATTAATTAAACATATTTTGCAAATAAGTCCACAAAAACTACGTGTACATAACTTTGCGTCATGTCATATTTTATCCTAGATAATTTTGACTAGAAATGGAGAATTAGAGAGTGTGTCAAATGTACTAGAATTCGCGGAAACGCTACAGCTGATCGCTCATTTATGTCAACAGTGTTGTAGTCAATAACTGACATTATTCAAGATAGACACTTTTACCTGTCAACTCATTTAATATTTACAAATATTACTAAAGAATAAACAGGATCCATGATTTGTGCATTTACTACAATATAAATTATTACGAACACCACCATCTGATTATCAACTTTAACCCTACTCATTGAATTTTTACAGTCAACATTTAGTTGAATAGAACTACATGTTGACAAAGTTACATTATAAAGTCGCGAAACCGGTAGATATTACTGAATGACATAGATGTCCACAATGCGCAATTGCGTTTAGTTAAGCAGAGGGAGTTGTATACATATAATGTACAATATTATTATGATGGTGTGTTATTGGTTCACGAGCGTGAAGCGCAAACGGCTCGCAGCCGTCATCGTATGCAGACACCCACCCTTGCAGCGGGAGTTTCGGCGGCCGCGCTCGCTCGGTCGATCGCTCATCGCGAACGACTCTTTGAAATGCATCTTCCAACACCGCTCCGAACTCCATCCACATTCACGTGTATCATCGGCACGCTAATCCACAATCCACTCACTGTCACCAACACGTCACGATACCGATGAAACTTAAACCGCCGCCGCCACAATCGGGCGCTTGTCACCCACCGTAATACGCACTCGGAACGTGCCGCATTTTCAATTTCAACACATCGACAACAACACTGAACGTTTCGTAGGCACGGACCAATGCGACAGTCGGCCTCGGGCGCGGACTGGCGCGCGATGCGAACGGCCGTCGCCGCCGCCTCCGCCGCGAGACCGGACCTCGCGTCTCGGGGGCGAGGATGCGGGAATCGGCTTCGGCGCAATACCCGTCACGAAAATAATAGGAACAGCGAGTGCACCTCAGAGGCGCGACGCGACGCGGTCGGTGCGAGCGAGACGCGGATAAACACCAGACTGTTTACTTACGGTGTTCGAGCGCGGGGCTGTGTAGCGGGGTGAGGGGCAATCGCCTGCAATCCGCACGCTGCAATTACTGCTTTGTACTACACAATATCATCCTAACACCGACTAGATCAAATTCACGCACGTCTAATTATTCTTGCATACTTACCAATCAACCGATGCATACACCTACTTGCAATATCTCACATTACGTAGAAGGTAACACATCATAAGCGGTTAAGCCCGTGACATAAATTAGGAATCTAAAATTGTCTATTTGCAGAAGTCAAGACCCAGGGAGAAATAAAAATACACTATATTAAGCCAAATGTGCACAGCGTGTTTGCACTAAAAATTACAATGAATTTGCAAATTTTACACCCGCACTTAACTCACCGCACATAAACACGAGAACGACAGACCAGTACCACTAATAGACCATTAAACAAAATAATTTTAACGCCGGTGAAATGTTAAAATAAGTTTCATTGACGTGCAGTCATCTTTATCAACACATCACACCAAGCTAATACAGTCGCAACAAACCACATTAAACAATAGAAATGTAAAAGAAACAATTCACCTTTGTCACAGACTTGTATTACAGGTCATTTTGTCTCAACTAGCAATCAACGTTATTAAATTAATTTCAAGACGTCATCAGCTGATTATTGTTGAACAAAATGTACAATAGTTTACAAGAATAACAAAGAAATGCTGATTTTTGGCAAAATTTGTACTGTAATCATTAGCTCTAATAGAAGCAAAAATGGGGTTCAACATTTGCTACCTCTGACGCAGTTACAGCGAGACCTTTTGATTATGTTAGGCCTTAGGTCTTTAAAACCCATTAGAATTCATAGGAATTGATTATGTTTTCATTTTAAAGATGTAATGGGCACTAAATACTTTTTTATTACATTGGCTGATGGCTAATTGTGTCACCAACGGTTAATTTGCAAACATAAAAATAGAATCTGGTGTTTTCATTTGACCAGCTAGTTTTATACGTATGCGTGTCGTAAAGTGGAGCAAGAGCTTGACTTGACGATCAGCCATGCTCAATGCTGGCTGTGCATCGAGCGATGGTGACTGCATTCCGACGCCCCTGCCCCCTGCCTGCGGCCCACCAGCCCTCACCCCCCGTCCTTCCGGCGCACGTCACGTGACGTGGCGATTAGCCGCCGAGTGCGCCACCGCGACCGAAATAGAGTGTGCACATACAAAATCTCGTATCTTGTTCAAGTCGACTAAACGTATCTAAACTCTCACGCCTCCATTCTACCGATGCCTTCCCATCTAGTATAGACGTACCGTGTCGGCTTGCTTGCAGCTCGATAATATACATAAATACATGAGAGAATACGCATTCATTTTCGTACAGAATTTTTTATGTTTGATGCCAACTATTTTAGTGCCGATGGGATCAACAAATAAACAACCCCGTAAAATATGAAATATCCGCTTCACTCGTATTTAGAGGACATTTCATTCGACAGAGGTATAAACTTGTCAAATCTCTAAGCCTCTTTCAAATCTGTGTGTAAGATACAAGCTTTTGTTATTGTGTAAATCAAAAGTAAGGGAGCCAGGTAAAGAGATCATATTATTAATACATAGCGACGCAACTCCGCCGCAGCCTGTTAGATTTCTGGGCCTCTACAATTATTTCTGCCAACCAAACCCAAGACTGTTTAATCATAAGACATATACTGCCCATACAGTACAATAAGAATTATGCTACTAGAATAAAACAACGCAGAAAGTAAAACAATGATTATTTACATTTTCTTGCGGTTAGCATAAAAACATAATTTCAAGATCGTTTAAAGCTATTTTAGATCTTAATAATTTTATTACAGCGGTGATGTTACTATTTTGTAATACTGAATTATAAAAGTATTGGAATTGTGTGGAATAATACTTATTATTGATGTGTAAATGAAATAATTAGCAATACGCACAATAAATTGAAATATTTGTCGATTATTATTTTAGTTTTCTGCACCTAACGATTCACTTAATAAAGTTTATACGTTACATTAAAGAGGAGGTATAATAGTATTTAACAACAAGAAAAAGACGACAGGATCAATACAGGCTGCAAAATGTACACGTGATCACGCCACTATACATAATTCCCTCCCACAACGGGCGCCCCCTAAACACCCACCTCTCCCTTCCGCCTATGTCGACACTAAATATTTTTTTCTAGTGGTCCAATATTTGAAACGTCACTGCTTACATCATTAAGAGAAACGCACATTTTACAAATTCCCAACACCTTGTATCCATACTTAAAACATGATTATATTTACGGCAGAATTAAATACAATTTAATCAAAGCCCACAGTTGTCAAACGCTGTGTGAAACCTGTTCCCGAGGGCAAAACCGGCGAGTAAGATATTACCGCAGGCGTACCACCCGATCCGCCCTGTATAACACGATTGGCGTTTGCCCGGTTTACTTCAATCCTACTTAAGAACAGACGACAAAATGTTGCAAACATAAGATCATAATCTGCCTGTTCTTGTCTACAACATCAGGTTATAGTTACGTAACAGAATAAAATATTTTTTGTACCTGAGTAAGGTCGTTTTTTAATGCGTTTATATGCCAGCTCTTTGCTGATGTAGTTTATGAGCAAACAGCTATTTTAACTAAGCTATATGAAGCAAAATAATAATACAAATAGCCGAGATTGAACTATTAGAATTGTTTGATTATGCTTAAATGACGCTTAATTTCATAAGCAGCTTAATTTAAACATTGCAATTTGTGCTATTTTTTTATTTGGTGACATGATTGACATTTATACGTTATATCAAGCGGGGTATAGATATATGCAAGTGCCTGCACCAAAGTGAGAACTGCTAAGGAAATCTCTTCGTTATTGTCCCTAGT
The DNA here is from genome assembly GCA_905475405.1 of Schrankia costaestrigalis. Taxonomy (NCBI): domain Eukaryota; kingdom Metazoa; phylum Arthropoda; class Insecta; order Lepidoptera; family Erebidae; genus Schrankia; species Schrankia costaestrigalis. The sequence goes on from FR997832.1 coordinate 8,867,910, forward strand.
TGGTTAGGACTTCACAATAAAATGAAAAAAAAAAATTCAAATCGGTTTAGCCGTTTTCGAGAATTCAAGTAACAAACACAAAAAAAAATACAACAGAATTGAGAACCTCCTCCTTTTTTTTTAAAAGTCGGTTAAAAAATAGATACGTTGTTAAACGCTATAAGGAGAAGCAGAATGTTTACACAGTATTATGCTAACTGGACAAGGCTCCCAAAATTTAGAGATGTTATAGGTACTGTTCCAAAAGTTCAGACGGTTATTTGTATTGAAATCACTAAAATTTCACCGTCTCGTCTGCGAACTGAGACTGCGTGAAGGAACATGCACGATGGGCAGATTCCTCACAGAAGACTGAAGACGTCACACGACACTTTTTGAACTGTTTAACTTAGTAGGTTAACTGAAGACTGTATATCGAATAGTGTAAATTTAAACCTTTGTGGTTTCTATACACTATTGTGACCATGTAATGCTATTTTAATTTTTTTAAATGATAATAAAAAAAAAAAAACGTGATCTAGGCGGCGCGGAAAGCCGATGGAAGACGAAGGCAGACCATGTTAATACATGAAAATAGAACTCAATCAATATGATTTTTTAGTTTCATCTATATGACGTCGTGATAAGGCATTATTTGTAACGCTGAGAGTTTTTTTGAGTTCGATTCTCGTACAATGCTAATCACGCGTAGGAAAATTAATCTTCAAATTGGTGAGTATTTTTTAAGGAATAGTATAAGTGCAAGTATTTACGAAATATTTAAGTGTCTTCAGAGTTGAGAATGTCTTAACCCTAACTACTACTAAAATATTGTATCTCTGCAACAGAAATGAATTAATTCTTGGTTGATATGAATAAAACAAACAGGAACATCGAATACTACAAAAACTAACCTTCAAGAATGTAAATAGACACAGTTAAAATATTGTTCAACGTAGCAGTTTGAACTATTTTTATAAGAATTCAACCTGGGAATTGAGGTATAGATAAACTTTAACACAGATGTAAAGCAAATCGCCAGTCGCGCTAACGATTGCCATCAATAAGTTTAAATATAGGACAGAGGCTATTAATATGCTGTGCTATGAGTGCACTACAGAGTGGTTCGAATGTTACAACTAAATCTTTAATTTCATGGCAGAAGGTAAAGGCTTTTAAAACGCCTTACTTACCGCAACGTTTCCGTTGCAGTGAAAGAACCCAATTTTTTTAAGGACACCTTTTGTCTCACGTTTAATCAGCATTTCGCTCGAGTGTATGGTGATCGCTACCCTTTACGGTCATTAGTTGAAGTACCACTGAGCTTCGAATATAAAAATTGTCTCTAGATAGAGCCTCAGTCGCCTTCTCCAAACCCCATAAGAACATAAGGGAGTGCGATTTCCTCGCGCCAGATGCTACTAAAAATTGTAACAAACTCAAACAGGTATGTTCAGCGGCCTGAGTTTGTTGGCCGCATACTTCCGCGAGCTCTACTAAAGTTTGAACTATGACTTTGAAGTTTGCCCGATTAGTAACAAGAAGCAGGGCAAAGGGATTCTGGAATGGCACCGTGTATCGCAGCGTTTCCGAATGTCCTATAAGATATACGGTCTCGTTAGGTCTGGTAGTCCCGGGAGAACCTAAAGCCTTCTCAAAGTGAAGTGAAGTATTATGGTCAAAGTTATTTCGTCCAATAATTAAAATATTTTTAGGAAGTTGTACTTAGAGTCACTATCATGCTTCAATACGTCCTAGATTTTTTACAAAAATAAGATAGATTGGAGACTTTATTTACGATTTCAAATTTTACGAAAAAACATTTAGCTAATAAAGCTCTTTAGTTCTTGAGTAATCGGAATTATTTCCAATAATATTTTTGATCTCTCGATACGTCTTGACCCCTAACTTTCTCCTTCACTTGTATCCTCAATGTTTTCCTCGTTCGTCTCTAGCTACTTTTCATTCTTTGATGGTCTTAATAACTACATAACATTTATACAAATTCATTGATCCTGGCTCTTTTCTAAAATATAAGTAATAAACAGCCTCAGTCTGTTACTTTTCAAGGCTAAAACGATTTCAAAAGTCCAAGCATTGTACGCTCATTTCGATGAATATGACAGCGTAGAATATTATTTATTTACAAATTAAATTTATGAATAACAAATCATATTATTATGTTTTATCAACAAAGAATTTGCTAAGCTCACGACTTTCAAGTTATGCTTAATTTTTATTATTTTTTTATTATTTTTTAAAATGACAACTCCCGCACTAGGGATCATGCCCTGTGTCGCGGGGACTTTTACAAACATCAATTAACGGACACATATAACACCCAGACTCAGGACAATAATTTGTGGATCTCACAAATTATTGTCCTGCGTGGGGATCGAACCCACAACCTCATGCGCGGCAGCCGCTGGCTTTACCGGCGCGCCACCGAGGTCGTAATAGATAATACTCATAGTATACAACTTTACAATTTTACTTGATTTAAATGTCGTGGTTAATATGAGAAATAAGAACAGTCATCATAACAACGGAACGTAGTCGCTATAACGTCTCACAACTTTCTATTAGCAAAGCAACCTCAGTTGTAGTTTTCTTTGAAATCCAGACCACTTTTTTGCTAAGCTAAATGAAAAAGTGGTGTATTCAGTCGACAGAATTGGTGGCGGCATCGATGCGCCGCCGCCGCGCAGTATTTGCAACGGATGCAGCGAAATGAACAGTTCATTGACCTCAAGCGGACCGGGTTTCACTCGTACAGCAGCGCCCAGTTCAGTGGCCCTATTATGAGTTACCACTTTAACATCATGCTTACGTTTACTAGTTATTTTCGTATACACGATAATGGTATAAACGTCACAGATTATAAACCTTGAAATCGAATACCGCAAGCAGTTCACATGCGCTGTCTCACTGACACGCGTGACTTAGCACTTTAGCGTTACATATTTGTTCAAATGTTTAAGTATGTTACAAAACACGTTACTCTCACTGCGAATATCGCCAATTTATACAAACTAGCGAGCGGTACAGTATTTCTTTTAATGTCTATTGCCGATAAGCTGTTATCATGTGCTGTTAACGTGTATTTGCAAATAAATAATAATGCGAATAATTGCGTTAGTATTTATGACGATATTTATATGCTTAATATTTCAATAGTGATGATTCGCTCTTACAACATTGCTCACTACGATGAACAATAGCATCAAATGTACGACGTACTGTCTATGGCGATACACCGGCCCCTTCTATCCTTTTCGTACGGTGTTGGCGTGAGCGAGTTAACATGAGATTTAATTTAGAATGGATTGTGAATAGGTTTAGTTGGTGGACTCAGTGCCACATTCATACTGCAAATTAGTTGTAAGTGCGCATAAGTAAACGTGGCAACAGCGCGGAGATGATGCGGTCATTCGTTGATGGTTTATACAACATATTCTAACATGTTAATTTATTCCTTGAAATTTTGTTGCGTTTGCTACAACAACATTAAAATTGGCTAAAAATCATCTCTTTAAAGAATACTTTTCTTGTTTACTAAACAGACAGAATTTGTTACAGACAATTAACGGCTTGATTGTCCCTGGCATTGACGATGTCATGATCAGCACTTATTACTGCCTGTCTGCCGCAATGGCCAATAAAAATATAATTACGACACAGCAACGACATAGTGTAGTGTTGACAATAGCTATGCGTGATGCAAGATATTTCGTTGAAATTTCGAATAAAAATGAGTTATGAGTATAAGTTCGGCGCTACCTAGTTCGTCACAAATTATCAAGGTCACACAAACGCGCATGTGCGGTGACTCCAGTGTTAAAGATTTTTCATGTACTTCTCCAATGTAATCTTTGTAGATTGTTGAATGGTTATTTTAAGACGGAATGTTTTTCATTTGATGCTTTCTGTATACAGTTTTCAAACATGCGCTCAGACTCATGTAAATCTCGAAATTCCTTTTCGTAGCTAACTTTAAAACTTCGCCATAAATTTAAAAGTTATTATCTTAAATGCCATGACGAAGATCTCTTGTATAATATGTCAACTATCATAGTAAAGTTAGTCATTAGCATTATCATTCGGAATGTGAGCAGTAGGAGGTGGGTGTCGGCTCCGACATCGATCCACGTCTTATGTACACCTTTTTACATACTTCCTCGCGTCCTATGTGGGGATTCAACCGCGATGCGTCAACCGATGCAAGGCACATGCACCTCGCGCCGCACCTTCCGCCCTTACCCCGCATACGTAACTGCCTCTGTTCAGACAGATCTCGCCAGAGGCATCGCCTATACTTGATACTTATTGATTCCATTCGTTTTATAGCCTCCAACCTTGAAACGATGACCTTTTATGTAGAAACCTTCTTATATTTACAAAGATGTGCAAAAATGCAGTACGCCTTTAAATAAATAATTACCGGAGATGTTTATACAATAATATTTACACCTAATTTTGCTACAATGTTTGAGAGTATGTTAGTTAATTTGAAAGATAATGAGGCACATTTACGTGTTTCAAACTGGAATGGTGTGTTTTACCTAAAAAATATAAATATTTTCATCTCACGGGAAGGCGATCTTGTGGAACTTACACAAAGACTTATAGTACCAACCTAACGCGGTTCCTTGGTTCTAGAGGTGAATGACACCTTATGATCGCATTTGGCACCGCTCAGTAGGCTTCTTAGCTGGTTAGGTCGGCATTAAATGTAATAGGACTGGTCAATGTTATACCATTCGATATTTTGATACAGCATTATACATGTTAAATTGTATTCTAGAGGGGAATTGTACTGTAACTAATAGGTATGCAATTTTATTTAATCACGTGATTTCTGAGCATTATAAATTACAACTTTTTGGTAATAAGTAATGATAAAATATACATGTAAGTACAAGTTTTATTTAAGTATAGTTTAGAAAACGAAAATGTTTATTCTGTTTGGTTGCGACAAAAGTAAGTTAAAATATTGTATTTGTCGAAACCGTAACTGGAAAAGGCGCAATGGTGAATTCGTCGGGCCAGACTGGAGTGACCTCGAGTCCTTATTGATCTGGTGACTGCTCGTCTGTGACGTCACCGTCACGTGACCCCTTGTAGCTACTTTACACATGAACACCTACTTTACCTACACAAATCAGTTACAAAAATACAAGCTTCCATTTTTGTTTGTTGTTTTATTGTTTTATTTTTATATGTAGAGAGGTAAGTTAATATATTATAGAGTAACTCACTTGGGTACAACACCTTTTCCGTCATGCCTGCGGATCTAGATTACTCTCCTTCGAATCCTGTGAACAGAAAAAAAACGATTGAAACCGGTTTTATTGGATGCCAACCTGATGATAATAAAATATTGGTAGCATATTAAAATACACAGAAAGTGTTACTACGTACTTATAACCTCCACGATAACTATATTATAATGATGTAGGTATGTCAGTTTAGCAGTAAACATGTATTAAAACTGGCCACATAATGAATTGTGTATCCTTAGAGAAGATGCGTCACACTTGCTTTGTACGCGTAAAGCATACCAAGTTGTGAAATTCCATTTTGTTTTTATAAATAGATGGTAGTGCGATTGTCACATTAGTCTTGTTTCTTTGAATTATAACACAAATAACAATGAAACATATAACTTTAACATTACTACTGAAAAACCAAAGCGAATAAAAAACGAAAGGATATTTTAGCCTGAGGGCAAGTTTCGATTTCGATTTTTACGCAAAAATTGCCAAATTTATATCTAATCAAACAATGTCAAATACTAGCATTGAGATAACGAGAATGTACTAAAATTGCTATTCGACAAAATACAATGAAAAACTGGCTATCATTCTTAACTTTTATATCCCTCACCTATCGTTTACGAATGTATAATCCGAACACGTCTGTCCGATCGTAGCTCTCTATCTTACTAATCTGTAGGTTATGGTGTAGAAAAGGAGCACAAAGAACAGCGAGTATAATATTGTCCTCAGGGAATAACGGAATAAAGCAGGTATGGTGTACCTACGTGCGAACTGGGCGCACACACACCTCAAATAAAACCCTACTCGCTCTAAACACTTTGAAGGTCATTTATTTACGTTTCTAATACATGAGAAATTTATTAGGTAATCTGTATGTTTATATTGTGATATACTCTCGTATTTTTCATTACATAACATTTTATCTGAATAGTTGGTTTAGTGTTTGTTTACGACAAATCACAATCGTGCTTGGAATTCGAACTTCAAAGCCATTACCGATATGTATAATGAACTTAGCCTATAGTATAAGTTATAATAATTCTAGCTACAAATATTTAAAAACAAGTGTGTGTGTTACATTAAGTAAAACGAAATTTCAAATATAGCTTTCAAGTTTTTACCTTTAGGAATAGTAAAAATTCGTAATAGAAATTTAACCGATGTGTAAAAAAAAATTAACAAAAAAAAAATGGCTTAAGTAATTATATTTATCTATCTATGGGCTTTTAAATCTAATTTAAGTACTTAAATCAGACTGAACATCTGAATAGGAATAAAATTATAACACTTATTTAGATGAAAAATAAGTCAATAAACCAATTTCGAAGAAATGTATAAGACCAACTTGGAAGTACAGCCTTTATAAAACAAAATGATACATTTTTTATAAATAAGTAACACAATGAAACTGTTCTTAGAAACAGAGTTTTTTAACAAATGAATTGATAAAATGGTCATGGTTAAAAGTAAGTAAAAATATGTATAGTTTATACCATATTGTTTATCTATGTTACACAAGAAATTGCTCTTTCTATAACATATTCTGTATCAATTTTTTTTTAATTATTTTAGCTATAAAGTATATAAATTCCTATAATAATCATTATTACAACAAAATGACATGAAGAGTAGGTATGTATGTACTGATAAGACGTAAGATAAACATGTAGCTAAATGGAAAGGAACTTCAAAATAGCTACTAATTTAAATTAAATAAAGTGGTTTATTACTTGATAATTTAACCTTGTTAGGAAAATCTTTATACATATGAATCATCATATTTTGTTGTTATGTCATAAAACCCAAGACTATAAGGAAATCTAACAATGTTTTAAAGGAACCAAAGATATTATTTGCTTTAATTAATAAATCATGTAAATAATGACATTTTATTTTTATCAAAAGGCATAGAGAAAGTCTTCTTGGTAAAGTTGTTTTCCATCTATATCCATATCTTAAAAGATCCACTGCAAAGCTAAGGCTTCTCTAGCAGTGATTGAAAGCTTCTCTTACTAAGACCATGCTAGCCAGTTGGAATGTCACATAATGTTTATCAAGTGCTCTTACAAAATCAGACTTAATGTAGAGGAAATTAAGTTTTTTATTACATATTTTGCAAAAATTAACCATTAGCAATGTTCTAGTGACAATCAATCTGAACCCAAAGTAGTCAAAATTTACCAAGAGGCTTAAAATAATTTACAAAATGGATACATAATTCCTAAATGTAAAGTTTTAATAAATAAACAATGGCAATATCTTTGTACATTATTCACAATAAAATTTAAAATATTTAATCTTAAAGTTATTTTAGTCATCAGACTTCTAAATCTTCAGTAACTTTGTGTTTATTAAAATTAATTTGTAACTATTATTTTATTCCAAGACTTGATCAAATTCATTATGTGATAATGAATCGCTTTTAATATTAAAACAAGAATGGTATTTATGTATTTTAGTTTTAATTTTTTTATGTGGTCTCATGAATTATTTAATTACTAACATTTACAGAAGTATCTGTTCTGCTGCAAAGTGTCTCATCAGATGCTAGTCTTAAAAAATATTCGCTTAAATCTTGACTACTCACACATTAAATAACAAAAGTTTTATAAAAAAAATATAAACCAGAAGTGTCAGGTAATAAATACTCAAATCTAACCTTATACATGAAGTAATGTCCAACCATGTTACAGCAAAGATAAATATGTTCACTTAAAAATCCAGCCGTTATTTATTGTGATCACAATAACTCGTTTACAATAGCTATTACAAATCCAAAAGTTTCACAGCACCAAAGTATGAAAATGGCGACGAATTCCAAATCAATTAATCTAAAAATTACAGATGTTCTAGTTTTTTTGCAAATACAAAATAATTTTTAATCACTATAGCACTCACTCACTTAAAGTTATTAACAAAAGATGTAGTGGTGATAACAAAATACTTTGTACATAAAAACTTTGTACCGAAGTGATTATTTTTCTTTAAAAAATTTGCAACCATAATGTTTTATTGTTTTTCGTTTCCAAAGGCAGATTCAAGCAAAAGAAATGATAAACAGCCTAGATCATCGACAATGGGACATACGATTCTACAAATGTCTATCAACTCTATTTTTCTAATCATAATGTCATAAAGCGATCTTTCATTTCCTGATTTGCTCGGATACAATGTTACGGTTACGGGGCTAAGCTCGGATATGCTGGATGGTTAATGAGTCGACTAATGATAAACAACAATTTATGATAATATTATCCTTCAAGATAAGGAAATTAAAAAGGTATAAAAAACAGTGATAATAATATACTTACATACAATACATTATTATTGCTTCCTAAATTGTTTATTATATAATTAATAATTTATAATACGGGCTATGTTATCACTTATTTTTTTTTAAAACAGAGCACAGCACAGATGGTTTATAAACCTTGTAAGTCCTGACGCTCAGCATTCTCTGACTTCCTCTAATTATTTACATTATAATAACATTGTAAGTAATTTTTAGGTAGACAAAAACATAAGACTTTTTATTTATTTTGTTAGCCTGTCAGCCTGTGGTACCTTTTATTAGCTAAGTCACCTGCTTTAAATACAGCAACATTGTATTGGTTTAACTTTATTTATTCGTGTGTCAGCAGAACCTTCTTTTTTCATTACACTTACAAGTCTTGTAAGTCACTAAAGTAAAGACATTGAGTTGGGTCCAGCTTGTTTGCATACATGTTGGTTAATTCATGGATGTTTATCACCAAAAGCGATTAGATCGAAACGCGTCGTTCTGAGTGAGGTGATGCTGTCATTCAAAATCTCACAATCCAAAACGTCATGTTTTATGTCAAAGTGAGCGATTATATATTTTAAAAGACAAAACATACTTGTTAGAATCATGAATTGAATCAAAATTAAGCGATTTTTTATATCGAAAGTGAAATGTAAGAAAATATAACAATGTCTTTCATAAGTGAGCCAGTACTTAATATCATAGTTGTTGGATTCCATCACAAAAAAGGATGCCAAGTAAGTTAAGTAGGCGTCATTCATTACTTTCATCAATCGATAAACCTATTTTTGAAAAAAGTTACTGGTGAAAGGTAATTTAGAATTTAATACACGTTATAATTGACTCTTCTTTACTATGTATAACAAATAACCCGGTCAAATTGATTGATAATTTGTTTGTAATTTAAAGAAAATAAGAAATGTTACATGTTTGAGGCACAAGACCGCGCAGAGTGGAAGCTTTTGGAGGAGGCCTATGTCCAGCAGTGGACGTCCATAGGCTGATATGGATGGATGGATGGAAGAAATGTTATGTCCACATCATGAAATCTTTATTATGATAAAAGAGTTGTTTGTATTCCAGGTAGAACATTGTTATCCCGAGTTAGTGTCTGGGCACCCAACTGAACTACCAGCTGCATGGCGACATTTACCAGCACTAGCATTACCAGATGGTTCACATAATTACTTGTCAGACACAATCTTTTTCAACTTGCCTAGTTTAGTGGAACCAGAGCGAACTGTATATGGTGTATCATGTTTTAGACAAATTCCTGTAGAGGTGAGTAAAACACTAACTCAAACATTTTCGAATTGTTTAATTTTTACAAGATTTATCATTTAATACAAATTTACAGCAAGTTGTTCAGAAAACGGAAGACATGACTCGTAGTTCAGTGCAAAAGAGTGTGTGTATTGTGTGTCGCACACCTTTATTTGGTCGCTTGGCCATCAAGCTAGAACTTGTAGTAAGAGCCTGGTTTCTTCAAGGAGATTTCTCACAGACAAAATTACTTGAAGATGCTTACAATCATTTAAATAATTGTCCTGTGCAAATGGATCAAATTGTTGAAGGTATGATTATTCTCTTGTGAAGTATAATAATATCCTTTTTGTGTATTGTTCAATATGTAGTTTTGTTGTCACAAGTCACATTTAGATCAAGAAAAAAGAAGTTAGAAAAATAACAGCATGCATTGCTGGTATGCTTCTATACCAGCTTTCTGAGAGAAGCCTTATTTGTATTCATATTATATTATCTTTACCCTTCGGCCGTTTTGGAAACCGAAGTTTGGTAACCAGTTTCCTAAAAGGCTTTTTTTATACTTCTACGTAACTGGTTTCCTAAAAGGCTTTTTTTTACTTATACGTAACTGGTTTCCAAAGAGGAGTTTTTTGTACTTTTACGTAACTACACTCTGGCCACTCTAATAAGTGAAATTTAACATTTGTAGTCTAGGGTTGGGTGTCTGAAATCTATTGAAAGATTTATCGATTCAGAATTCAGAAATAGAAATAGGTGCGAGGGGTACTCCAGCTAAATCACTCTACAGCCTATTAAAAGAACTAGGACTGCCGAGAACTTCAGTAAGCTCTCTACTATCACGAATGTACAAAACGGCATTGTTAGGTTCCTACCAAATTTGGATAGGTAGAGGACGAAACATAGCAGACAGCGAAGGTGACCGCTAACGCGTTGTGTCCTTAAACCTACACCTGGGTCGTAAGTCCCAGACGCTGTTATGCAAGTGCTCCGTCCTCTATCACGCGATGGACCCGGCACCCGCACGGAGAATTTATGGAATGCTAAGATTAGGTTTTATCTGTTGACATTAAATAATGTCAAGAGTATCACTTTATTATATTAATGATTAATGACGTCTTTCAAAACTATTACTAGCCAGGACACACAGAAGAGATTAGTTCTATAAACTCTGAACAATTACTGTGAAATTTCACTTCGCGTCTCGCCAACTTACTACTAGATCTATTTAAATCAACTTAATCAACAACTTACTACTTAACTCGCTACTGTACTTGTCGATTTGTAAATCGGGCTTTAAGTAGTAAGTTGTTAAGTTGATTTGAATAGATCTCCATCCTATTTTTTGGCGAGATAAGTTGGCGAGACGCGAGAGAGGGGGCTGCTTCGTACGATGTCGATGTGTAAATCGCGCTTTGGAGTGGCCAGAGTGTAGTTACGTAGAAGTACAAAAAACTCCTCTTTGGAAACCAGTTACGTATAAGTAAAAAAAAGCCTTTTAGGAAACCAGTTACGTAGAAGTATAAAAAAAGCCTTTTAGGAAACTGGTTACCAAACTTCGGTTTCCAAAACGGCCGAAGGGTATCTTTACGTCTAGATACTAGTTTTCCCAATGAATAGGGTGTATAATAATATCATGTTTCCTTTCTTTTTTTTTCCTGTAGAAACATAACATTGTATGTAACTTGAGTGACTGCTGACAAATCACCTTTATAGGTATGCAATTGTATTAGCGTCGCCCAGCAGTTGTCTCTCAATAACCATGTAGTAGGGTTGTTGTTATGTATTATAGTTATTTGTGCCAAACCTTATGAATCATAATTCTACTTCTGTGAATCTGGACAGAACAATACAACTCTACAGGGAGGAAAAATACCATGTCAAAAGCCAGTTAAGTTGCCTGTAGTGTTACTGTGCTACTTTATGTGTATAACGTAACCACCCTATCTCCTCTAGAAGGTGTTAATTATTACATACTGTGAATCAATCTCTGAGGCACATCTCATTTAAAACATGATTATTTTTATTTCAGGTTTATCTGTGCAGAGATTAGTAGAAAATTGGAGACATAAGGCACTGTTACTATTTAAATTAATGCTTTTAAGGAGAAAAGTATTAATTTATGGATCCCCAGCAGGACCATTATCAACTGCTTTGTTGACACTTACATCATTATTACCACTTTGCTTGGAAAATGGTCTTACTAAAGCAGCTAATGTGGTGTAAGTATAAACAAATATTATATTAAATACTTTTGTTTACTATTTTATCAAAATTGCTTTTTTTTCAATGTATGCAACTTATTCCTTGATGGTTTGCTACTGTTGGATGTAGTAAAATGTTAATTTACTATCAATAATTGACAATTGATAATTGAATATCATTAAAAAAAGCTTTTACAGTTTATGTACTTTTTTATTTTATTTTAGGCTGTCAAGACCATTATCTCCTATCCCAGCTGTTATACCTGATAACAGAAATCAAGACATTGCAGACTGCAGTGCAGAAATAGCACAAGAAGCGATAGGTAACTTACACAATGGAACAAGTCAGATTGAAGAATTATCACCAAAAGAGACAGGAAACCTCTTAGAAGAAAAAGATAGAGTCAGTAGACAAAGCTTTGATGAGAGTTTACTTACAGAGGTTTCTGAAAGACAAGATATAACTGGGGCTCGGGAAAAGTGCCATAGTATTGGAGAAAAATATAAACCACAGAAAGGTCTATCTGAAGCACAACAAAGCCCAACTATGGCTAGAGATATGAGTGTTGATGGTCTACATAATCTCACTGGACAGATTGATCAAGCTGAATGTGGATTTCCTTTACCTTTATTTGAAGATGGCTATCTTTGTTTACCTTATCTATCTTTGCAATATCTTGATCTGTTATCGGATCCTGCTGTGCAAGGATTTGTTGTTGGCGCATCTAATGTACTGTTTAAACAGAAGAGGCAGTTGTTTGATGTTTTAGTAGAATTGAATGAAATGAGGATAGAGACTGCAGATATGTTGTTAAGAAGGCAGTTAACCCTTGGTACGGAAGATCTGCGTTTTGCAGATCATGTTGTACGCCATGGTCCAACACAGGGTGATACATGGATAAGAGAGCAGTTTGCAAGTTACTTAATTTACCTTTTACGGACGTCCTTGTTGCCAGGTAATTTATATATCTTAATGGCATGACTAATATTAAAGAGCTATACCTGGATAATCATTTGTGGATTACACAAAGAATTGTCCAGCGTGGGAATCTTACCCGCGACCTGGTGCACGGTAGCCGCTTCTGCTGCCATCGCACCCCTGTGCCAGTTGTCATTAATATTCAATTAGAGACTAGATTTCGTCATTATAAATATTATATAAACGGGATATTAACGCGCATTTAATTTACCTTTATTTTACTTGACGTTGCGACCACGGCCAGTGCAACCTGTGCCGAAACGTCAAGTAAAATAAAGGTAAATTAAATGCGCGTTAATATCCCGTTTATATAATATTTATAATAATGAAACGCGATAGTTATAAGTTAGATTTCGTTATTTAAGTGTAGTGAGATTTTAAACATTTAAGTAAATAATATTATGTTTAATTATTTTTTACAGAAGGTAGCCGTGAGATTGATTCCTACAATTCTCAATTCATGGCTGCATTTAAATCGACCCCTGCTTATCAACGTTGGATGCAGACAACGAATAATGGAGAGATAGAATCATTCATTAATCTCGTGCCTATGCATCCCTTTTCTGGACAGTTATCAGTTGCTGACATGAAGCTGAAATTTGCCCAGTAAGTTAATTTCTTTGCTAGTTTAAGGCGAATCGACAAATAAATTTGTACCGTATAGTGTTCCACATGTTCGGAAGGCATTCTGTAATCTACATTCCACCTATATTACCTTTTATTAAATTGTGTATAAGTGTAAAACTAAATATAATTTTGTCGCAGTACCATGTCTACGACGGAGGGTGGTCGCAAGGTGACGGCGGCAGTGGCGAGTACTGGTCGTGCGGTGGCGACCACCTCCCGTGCTGTGGGGGGCGCGATATCTCAAGCAAGAGGGGCGCTGTCGGGATGGTGGAGCGCTCTCACCACTCCGCACTCCAATACCTCCGATACCTCCTCACTAGGAGACAAGATCTCTGACGCGGAGGAACCTCTAGACGACGACAACAGAAAAGAACTCACAGACACGCCTGAACCACCCGATAAATCTATAGAGGATACCACTGTTAATCTCAATAAAATTCACGTTATATAAGTCTTCGAGTGTGATAACTAGTATAAACCTTTTAGATGGCCTCCTGTAACTTTTTTACGATTGCGAACATGGATATGGTAGCTGTTTATTATTATGCAATGTAAATAATGAATTCTTGTTAACTGGTAGAAGTTGTTACTAAACTTATTTCGAGATTATTATTATATATTTTATCGAACGCGAACGATTTGCGAACTTTTTACACTTATTTCTTATTGCACAAAGTAACTTGTACAATATATTATTTAGTGAAAAACTTACCACTTTGAGTAAATAACGAAGATATTAGCCATTTACAACGAATATTACCGGTTTACGTATATTTCCCGTGATATTAAAATTAAATTAAATCATTTATTAGGTACTCTATAATATTTAAACGTATTGGTATTTTATTACTAAAAAAACATTCCCATTATGTAATTTTTCATTTTTAAAATGATTATTGGATAGTTTTATAATATGATTATACCAGTCAATGTAAATATGAATAATTTTACTTCGAGGCTATATTATCTGATGTTATTGGTATGTGTTTTTTTAATTTTACGTTTAATTAGCGCTTCCGGGTAACTATTATGTTTAGTTCGTTTGTAAGTTACAACTATGTATATATTGATTGTATTGTAGATAATGGCTTAATGTTAAACATTTATTATGTGTTTCATATAAAAGTAAGTACTTAGTGCTTCATTCGGAATGAAAAAAAGTTTTACTATTCAATGGTAAATGGGCGGCAATTGGGATAGAGGTTGATTTGGTCTCCCTCAGGAGAAGAGGTTATGGCGATTCCTAGGCCTATGCTAATAGTTAGTACAATGCCATCTAGGTACTTGTTCATATTGAAATGTATACTCTATGGAAAGTGTCATAATTATAACATAGATACTTACGAAAGTTTCAGTGAGAGAGCTCTAGTAAAATCGATAAACAATTTTGAAAAATCGGTACGGGTTCAAGGTCTCCTGGTACTAAATGTATAATAAGTAAGAGAGTTAACAGTAAAAAGTTGTATGTAATGTAATCAAACTTATATGAAACACATAGTATTGTGGTATACTTAGTTTGTGATCTCTAGTTTGTTGTTGATTAAATTAATCATCTTTATTCGTGTATCCGACAGATGCATATTATATTGACATTTTCACACTAAATGTAGATATAAAAAGTTACTCGTAATCAACATTAAATTATATGTATTTATTATTGTATGTATCTCATTAAATTTTTTGAACAAAATGTAATCTGATAAATATGCTCTCTCTGCTGTGGCACAATTTTAAATTGTTATTATATATAATGTTTGAGAGCTAACATACGGTTTTGAATTTCAATTATGTGATAATATTATAAATCCAATCCAGTATAATAAAAGTGTATGTAAAATAAGGTATTATGTATGTGACATACACACAGTTTTTGTTTAGTCTGTATGTATAGGGATTAAAAGTAAATAATGTTATAAACCGAATTTGATGTTTTTATTGATAATTTTCTTAGAAAAAGAATTAATATCTTTGTTTAAGAGTCATTGGGAACATTTCCTTTTTTACAAGTTTATTAATCTTACACAATTTAAATGCAATATAATGTCATATTAATACATTTATTAAAACAAAGTCAATATTCTACAAGGCTTTCAATATCTCGACGTCTAAAATAATAGTCTACTTAACGTTTTCTAGCTACAATAACAAAGCGTTTTAGGCCAAGTCTACAAAAACAGCTCACCTACTTTCTAAGTACATATTTAGTCTATCCGTTCTCGTGAGTAAAACAAGCGCTCAGTTCATTCGTACAGTTCACAAGAAGCGGGCAGCTTAGCCGAAGCTAACAATGAGAGCTTTAGTCAGATCATGATACAGGGTGTCAGACCGGCGAGTCGGGCTCGTCCCAGGGCCAGGGCGTGCCCGCGTCCAGCGCGTCCTGGCGCCACAGGCCGCGCGCGCCGTCCGACGTTCCATGCGCTAGCAGACGCATGTTGTACGGCTCCACCATGTCCGGTAGTGACGAACTCGACGACCGGTCCGGCGGCACGCGCGACGCAGGGCGACGATCACTTTTGTTGGCCGGCAAAATGTCAAAGGCAGTGCTCGTATCGGGCGGAGAGTCTAGTTCTGTCAAGTCGGACCGCGGAGATAACTCTGCGCTCACCGTCACATCTCCCGGGCTCAGCTCGCCCGCCAACGTGGACGCACCTGAAGGGGGCGAAGGTGAGGAGGGGCGCGCCAATGGGGCGAGGGATTGCAGCGGCGGAGATACGAGCGGCGCGGACTCGTCGTCACTGGGCTCGTCGCGCTGTGGGCTACGCTCACGAGAACCGCCACCTCGCGACATTATCTTATCTCGCAACCTCGACAAGCGCTCCGCGGAGCTCACCTTGCGAAGTATTTCAGCAGTGCGGCGGAGAGTTTTTAACTTCAAGTCGACGACGGGTGATCCTGTGCGTGTCGAGTCTTCGACGGAGCGGGAGCGAGCTCCCAGGGGCGACACATCAGGCGCGTTCTCGCCCGATACCAAAAGGGATGAGGGTCGAGAGCGAGGCGTATGTCCGCGACGGGCGGGCAGCTCATCGGGACCGCGGGGCGGGCGTTCTAACGGTCTCGCGCTGAATATTATTTGTCCATCGTCGTCGTCATCTTCGTTCTCGACGTTGAAAGTGACGGCGGGTCGCGAGCGGAACGATCCCCCGGACTTGAGGATGGAGGTGTCCCGGCGCGGCGCGCGAGGAGAGCCGGCGGGCGTGCCGCTGATAGACGCGGCGCCGGCCGGGCGCAGCTGCAGGGTCACCTCCTCGTCTGCAAGATACACTTTAGTCATCAGGCCGGAGAAGCCAACAACGTGCGAGCGAGACCCGGGCCCGGGAGGAGTGGGAGTGCAGGAGTGATGGGAGTTACCTGTCCAGTGCTAGGATTCTGAGACGTTTTCCAATCGTAGATGAACAGCCAACTGTCGCCTTATAACAATCGAGCGAGAAATCAAACTACTTTATGTAACTGTTGTATATTTATTTTATACTTAAATTTCGGGAACTACCTACAGAAATGTATTGATGGAGGAATGATACATAATATGGTCGATAAATTACTTGGTACAGCTCACATCCCAATACTAATATCACAACTTGGAATACCTTAAACTTATGTTACACTACAATGATCTACTCAATAAAATAACTGTCTACAGTCTCAAAGGCTATCGATA
Organism: Schrankia costaestrigalis; assembly: GCA_905475405.1. Classification (NCBI taxonomy): domain Eukaryota; kingdom Metazoa; phylum Arthropoda; class Insecta; order Lepidoptera; family Erebidae; genus Schrankia; species Schrankia costaestrigalis. The sequence goes on from FR997832.1 coordinate 8,885,179, forward strand.
TGTCAGGAATAACAATCTTATAAATTACAATTATACCATTAACTATGTTCCCATAAACATACAAATACAATATATTCACAAAGAAGTGTTATTATAAGGGGAATTTTTAATTGCACCTCTATTTAAAATTTAAGCAAACAACAATTATCCACTAATAATGTACCAGCATATCAAATAAATGACTGTTTATCAAATTAAATAATTGTATAACTAAATGTGTAGCATAAGAAAAGGTCTAAAATATATCAAAGTTAGCGACTTTTTTATCTAATTTTAGTACGAAAATCTTGCTAAAACCACAGATATAAGCACTGTAAAACAAAATTACTCGCCATATAACAAAAATACTGATTTGCACACTAAATTATCCAATATTACCACCGAATTACTAAAATCATTATCTAAAATTGCATAACAGAGAATGCATGTTTTAGGTTATCTAATGACTACACTAATTTGCTACTTGTTGAACTAATATCGCTTTAACACAACTATATTTTTCTTTGTTCAACTGTTGTGTTGACACTTAAAAAATTTTGACCGATTTTGAACTTTTCGATCAAAATATCATTTGGTTAGGTTATGTTAGAACTGTGACAACCAACGCGCGAAGGCGAGCGAGCGCAGCGAGCGGGCCGCGGTAGCGGCCGCCGAGCGCCACATTCTTAATTTACGAAAACAAAAATTTTTCATTCTCGAAAATTTTACAAGTCCTGGCTCCATTATGTCACACCACCTGCAGAAGCTAAAAACATACCTATCAGGATAAAGCGAAAACGCGGACGACCAACAAAAGCAAGACCTGCCCTGATTATAGTAAAAATATATATTTTTTTAATATTTTAATTAATTTGTTAAAAAAGTCTGAGTAGTCTTACCGTTGTGCCATAATTAGTGATTATGATGATAACACTTATTTGATTTTTTTAAGAACTATAATTTAATAAACATGACTGATTAAATGGTGTTTTATTTAGAATAACTCATGTTCTTTAAAATTTAGTAGGTGACGTATTCCAAAAAAACAGATTAAATGTTTCGTTGCACTGAAAGGATAATTAGATTTACTATATTATATCAGATAGTAAACTAGTAAAATAGTTTAGCTTTAAACATCAAACAGTGTAGTACATTTGATTTATTTGATGAACAAATTTAGTGTGCAATTCAGTATTTTTTTTAGCAATTTCGAATACTTTGATAGAAAAATGTGGATTTACAGTTGTAAGATTAAATACTACCCTTATTATAATATCGTTTTATAAAACTTTTGATAACAATAGAATTATACCTATTACTAATTAACATACAACCTGTTCACTGTGTATTAGAATATTAATCTTCCTATATATAAAACTGGGATTTCGGTTACAGTAAATGGACTCTAATTCTTCTCTCATTAAAATTAAATGCACAGCTTATTAGTGAGAGAATACATCAAGATGCGGTTACACTTTTTATTTTTGTCTTAATAATATTAGTGCATTAAATCTTCTTACTGCCAAAGAGTATGTAATGCAGACCTTTGTCGTCTGAACACATTACAATTTAGGGACGATGCCGATCTTTTATAGTTCTTACTATTTTTAAGATGACTCAACAAGATTGTAGTCAATAAAATTAGGAGTACTAATAATGAACTGAATATTGTGATACTTATACATGTCTTAGCAGGTAAGTACCCTTGTATTAATTCATTCAAGTTGTATAATGTATTATGTAGTTACCAGGTTTGTGCGATTCGTAGAAATATAGCTCAGTATAATATAAATTTACTTTATGTTAGTTACACAGGAGTAAATGTTTTAGGTTCTAAATAATTTGTAATTAACAATAACTAATAATATAAGTATAAAAATGGCACAGCCACACAACTATAAAATAAAATGGCATTATTGATTGGAATGAAAAATACAATTAAAATTATATAATTGACCGTCCAGTAATATCATTATTAGATCATATTATATTTCTCTCACGTTAGTTTGTATTTTTAAAAAGAAACAAAATAGCGCGAAGATTAAATATTTATAAGACTCGAGTTTAACATTTTGTAGACCATTTTTATATTTTTTAAACGGTGAGGCTATGTTTTGTTTTTTTGCTTACCTACATATTATTAGCCCTTCCAGGAATGAATAAAAGTTGATATTGCCGTTATAAAGATAAGATTTAAATGTCCCTTTATTGTAATTTCGTCGTTTAAAATTATTTGCAACATACAAGAGGCAAAATAAAATGCTAAATAGGAAGCGTTCTTTTTTCTTAAGAGTTACATTGGTAGAATTAATAAGTATGAAATAAATAAGGAAGTTTCAGTATTTGGAATCATTAATAACTAAATAAGTACGAATACTTTGATAGTTTATACATTGCATAAGTTAAATAAATATTCGAAAATACTTAAATTATATTAAATAATAAACAAAACAAATAAATTCTTCTAACATTACTTTTGTGCAATATTGAGCTTTGTAGGTACACCATTATTCAAATATTCGATATTATGCAGTCAATGAATACGACAATAGTTTAAACAATATTAAAAATAATATATGTAAATCACACAATAAAAAATGCTTTATCACAAAGCAACCTAGGTATTGTTAAATAAAATTGAGCCAAGTTTTATAATCAGTATATAAGTACATAGTATTTTATCAACTAATAAGGCATTGAAATATTTTGGCCTAGGTTATGCCCGTGTCACTTTTAGTAACACAAAAATGTGTAATCTATAAATAAAATGGCATACCCTTATGTAAACAACTTGTTGTTTACCAACTATACTATGATCGGGTATAAGTAACTCACTGTGATTACAGTATCAGCTCACAATTGATTGAGCAATATTTCTCAAGATCTTGCAAAGACACAGAATGTTCTCATACCAGAATGTATGAACTTTCTCCTCAGTAAGTCTTATTAGGTCTACAAAACAAAAGTACATTTCATGACAATAAACTTCACATGAAGACATCATCTGCGAAGTTGACGACTACATGATCACGGCGCAGTTCCAATTCTTCGTCTGATGAAGGAGGAGAAGGTTGTGACTCAGTGAGGGGTGTGTGTTGAGGGTTGTGACCGAGGGTGGGGGAAGGCGGCGGGTACTCGCGGATGGTGCGGAGGGGCTCACCTGGATGGGAGGGGGGCTCCGACTGCATCACGTCCTCCAACGCCTCCTCGTTTAGAGTTTGGAGTGCACCACATATCATTTGCTCCTCCAATGTTACCTGGAAACATTTATCTCTATTATAAGTACATAGTCAAAGAGCAAGTTGTTTTTTTATTTGATGTTGAGATTTTTAATAAGTTTTTCAGGTGGCTTGCTTTCCAAAGCAAGCCACCGGTATATAAGATAAGCCTCCAGGCTTATCTTATAACCATATTGGCTAGTAGTGAGTAAACGTTAAATCCTTCATTTTGTTAATAAAGTGGGTAGACGGAATAAACAATTTACCCACGATATAAAAGATTTTTGAACACCTTGCAAATACTGTCGAGATAAAACAAAGTGTTGTTTTGTTCTAAAATCAGGCAACAATGCATAGTAGTGTAGTAATTCGTGAGAAAAGTAAACTAATAAGTCACATAAATGCTGATGTAACTCATCTAAAGAAAAATACAACCTAAAATTAAACATAAATAAAATGTACCTATGTGAATCATTATTCTAAAATAACAAATAATGTTATTTTTGCTTGTAATTTTAACATTTGATACCTATGTCAAGCCAAAAGACAAAGTGTATCCTGCTATTTATTGCTAAAAACAGACATTGGTGCTGAAAACATAATAAAAGAAAATGTAAAAGTGACTATTTGGAACAGTGAATCTAAGGGGATAGGGGGTCATGCAATAAAACCATTTGATCACCTGATACTCCGCGAATGGCTGCAAATATACCATTAACGTACATTAATATTCAAATCAGTAATCTACTATAACTTAAAAGTACGGAAACATACAGAATGTTTATACCGACATTCTATGTTATTTCATGAACTGTGTAAATTAAGGGGAAACAATTCAATCGCAATTCCATACAAACAAAGAAAGTTAATTCCTCCTTCATTAGATAATAAATACTCAAAACTATAGATGATATCGTTTTGTCTCGTTATTATCTAGTCTTATTGATTAATAAAACAGTAAAAAAAATATTCATTTACAAGTTATGAGGCTTCAAAGTTCATAATTCTATGCACATTTTATAACAACTTTTAGCGTAATAAACTAGGATTAAACGTTTATAAAGGTAAATATATTTTGGGAATAGGAATAGATTATTTATTCGAAAATTTAAATAATTTTATATTGACCAGATACATTCTAAAGTTTGTACGCGATTACCTTTTTCCCAAAACCATTTTAGGAAATTTTACCGTGCTCGTTTCCGCCATCGACATCTTGCATCTCGCCTCCACTTTCTGCACCCCTCGGGTCGGCGGAGGGGAGGTACGACAGCGAGCCGACCGTCGTCGAATGTTACCGAATATTTTTTTTTCAAACTTCAATAAACTTTAATTTATGTCATTTATGACAATTACGTATCGCTTGCCAGTAAGAAGTTTCGTAATTTCTTTTATCAAAGAGATCCAATTATTATCAGATGCATAACCAGTTAGATAAAATACCTACATCAGTGACATTCTTGACTAAAATCAACTGTCAAAATTCACCTCTTATTAGAATAGTCAATAGAGCTAGCTAAGGCTGTCACATTGCATAAACTGTATTTTTTTTGTAATTCATTTTGTATTTTTTTTTTATATTTACGTGACTTACCCCCGCCCCGGTATCTGAATGACTGATCAAGTATCATTTCTTGTCAACTATAATTTCCAGATTTTATGATTATTATTTATTTATGATTTTTCTTCCTTTTTTTTAAATCCAGCTAAAATTAACTTCATGTACTGTATGTGAAGTAAGATATTATTGTGTACTGTATGGAACCCCTACAACCCCTATTAACGATGCACGGTCTAAAAAACTGCCTAAAGAATAAACAGCTTAACTTAAAAAAAAATTAAAAATTATAATGTTTTACGGTGTCATACCTACACCACTTACAAGATAAATTGATGTCTCGCTTGGTGTGTCTTCCGCAACAAAACTTACAATAAGATAATTTTTAAAAACCCATTTTAGTTATCTTTATTTACTCCTCATTTATTACTTTTTAGGTAACTACCTACAGCTATTATTAGTGTCAACCCTAACAATCAAGAAGAACAATATTTATATTTTGAACGACATTTTGATTTGTAATAAATACAATCGAGCGCGTGTGCGTGTGCATGTTTCTGACTGCTTTTCTATGAGTTTTTCTCTTTCTCACGCAACGTTTGGTGAAACAACAATCTTTTAGGCTTCGCCGACAGCTGAGTTGGTTTTGACAGAAGGAGCCTTCTTAAGTTAAGATTTCAAGCTTCCGCACAGACTGAATATGGTAAGATCTAACAGTCATTTAAGAAGAATAAAATCAATTGACGTAAAAAGGTATATTTTTAGAAAAAGTTGCTGAGAATTCTTCACATAAATATATTTTAGCAGGAACAAATAAATACATAAATCTTCCTTGGTGAAAGAAGGGAACTTAGATTTCAATGGAGTCAGAATATTATGTAATTACGATAAGTCCCAGTTACCTGTTTCTCAACGTTTGACGGTCGACTGCGTTGCGACAGTTCGATCGGAGGTCTTGGTTTAGCAGAGTCGATTTCTACTTCAACAGGCTTTTCCGCTAATACTGAGAAACAATAGTTTAATTAATATTTACAAAATAGTAAAGTAAGTACCTATTTGATTTCGAGGAAGTTAAGTTTTCTTTGATAGGACACAGTGAGGAGACAAACAAGTCGCTCTCCTGATGTTAAGCTTCGCGTCTAGTCAATCAATACGAAATGCAAAAAATGACTTTAAAATTTGTTGACTTTCAAGCTTGTATTTGGATGTGAATAATTTCGTACGTAATTCTAAAACACTTCTCTTAGAAGAGATTGAATTTTTACCTGTGACGGTTGGCGCCGTTGTTGGCATATTAGATTCGAGTTCACGCAGATTTATGATCAGCAGCTTGAATAGTTCCCAGTCGCCAAATGGCAGTTCCAAGATCTAGAAAGGCGAAAAGAGGATTAAGTATAAAAAGTTTATAACTTTTTAAATTCTATGTGCGCTCCGCATGCGGCGACTCAGGGATGTCAGACGTAGCTATGGCGGCGTTGCTGGTCACGCGGCCATGGCCTCTCTCGGTTGGGTATGGATGTAAGTGTATGTTGTATAGTATGTGTACTGACCGGCTCCAGATCGTTAAGCCGGCACACAGCGAGCACGAGCCCGCACACACGATGTCGCTGCAGCGCGGCGCCGGCGCCCGCCCCGCCCGCGCCCAGCGCGCCCCGCACTACGTCACACACTCGCTCCACACTCAGCGTTGATAGGCGAATGTTCGTTATGTCACTCTGGAACAATATAAATTCTAACATTATATACATGTATGAAGTACAGTCACCATCAGAGATATATCGTAGCAGACAAGGTGATCAAATACTTCTAAACAATTTAAAATGTCAATAAGTTCTATGCAGTTCTATGCAAACAGGCTTACGGTGTTTTATTGGAAGTATAATACCAATGGTTGTTTTAGAAGATTACAAAATAACCTAGACGCAATGTCGAATCAAATAAATTATTATTTAACCTTTTATCGAAATTCAATTTTATGGTCCCAGTCTAAAAATCGTTTTCTTCAGTAAATCGAATGACTCAGGAACTTTTAAACATGATAAATGTAAGAAATTATACACACATCAAAAAAGTCTAAGCAACATGCATGATATTACAAATTTACCATTTATATTAATTAATTTCTAAGTATTTACTCACTCAAAGTGTATAGGTAAGTAAACTTCAAGTGTATAGGTAAAAAAATTTCGATTATGTTTTGTTTTTTTTCATAAAATTCAAATGACTGC